>OX941082.1:55320547-56570547 GCA_954870635.1 Arctium minus | reverse complement strand
CTGAAGACAACTGAGAACAATTTTTCAGTAACTAAAGCTGAATCAGTTGCTCTACTCAACAAGATAAAAGAGTTTGAAGAGAAGATTTCTGCCATGGAAGCAAAGAATGCCAATTTAATGAAAAGTCTTCCGGCAGATAAAGAAAAAGAGAAAGCTGAAGAAAAAGCTAGTATGGAGAAACTTTATAATCAGAAATTGTCTGATTTTTCCAAGAAGGCTCTCCAAGAAAAGAAAGACCTAGAGCATAGATGTTTAAAACTTTCCAAGCAAGTGTCAGATTTTGAAAAGATTTTAATTACAGAAAGAGACACTTTTGCCAAAGAGAGAAAAGTTCTTGAAGACAAAACTTCTGAATTTCCCAAACAAATCTCTATTTTACAAGACTTACTTGAGAAAGAAAGAAAAGCTTTTCAAGAAAAGAAAAAGTCTTTGGAAATTGAAAAGAAGAAATCTGAAAAGAGAAATGTTGGGATCCTCAATGAAATTTATGATAAAACCAAGAACTTAGAAAAAGATTTTGAGCTTGAACGTCAAAATTTTGAATCTGAAATATCTAAGCTCATATACAAAATATCTGTTCTCTCATCAAATGTCTAAAAAGAACAGATGGCTAGAACTGATTTGAAACAAAAGTTTGACACACTTACTACTGAAAGAAACATTTTGTCCAAAAAGATAAAGGACTAGGAAGCTGCAAATGTCAATTTTTCAGAAAATATTTCAGCTGATGTGATTAACCAATCACCTGTTGATAATTCAACAGAATCAGTCTGTTCTTTCAAAACAGGTTCAAGTTCAATTCATGAGAAAAATGTTTTCAAAAAGAAAAGTGTCAAACCAAATATTGTCAAATCAAATCAGATTCGACCATCTAATCTGTTTTATGACAAAGCTGTTGATAGTCCAGTAAGTTTTTATGTCAAATCTCTTGGAAAGCAATCAAAGAAAGAACAGATGGTCTGGAGAGTGAAAGATTCTGATGAAGAGAAAAAGAAGGACAAAGCATCTGCATCCACATTCAAAGCCAAAAAGAACAGAGCTCCTAAAGGTAAATCTTTTGGTAATTCTGATATGTTTTATTCTACTAATCATTTGATCAGGATTGATCAAAAGAAGATTTGTTGTTCTTACTGTGGAGCACATGACTTTGTAAGTAATAATTTTGTTAATTACTGGTATGGTTCTTACTATGTAACCCCCACAAGAACTGCAACTAATACTTCAGGACCTAAATACCAGTGGGTACCAAAAGCTAAATATGTGTTGCAGGCACCCAAGATTTAAGGGGGAGCATGAACAAAGTCTTTTGAACAAAATAGTTCAAAACCCGGACTTCAATGTCAAGAACAGTGGCTCTTGAATAACACAGTTCAAAACCCGCAACTCAATGTCAAGAGTGTGGTTTCTGATTACAATAGATCAGGACCCGATCTTCAATGTTTAAAATGAGGATATTATGAAAATATCCAGGGGGAGCTTACATGTATATAAATCATTATATCATGATTTGAGGGAGAGCTTAAAGGTAAATATCTTCTGATCTTAATCTCTGATTGTTTGAAAGAAGAACAACTTTCAAGCATGAAAAACACTTTCTTAAATGTTCAAACCACTTCTGATCCTCAAAAGATTTCATGAATCTAGAAGTGTGATTTTAAATGTTTTTCATACATGAGGGTTACTGTTTAAACTGGCCATGTGTTTCCAAAGATCAATACTTGTGTATTATCTTGTCTATATACTGTCAAGTATTTACACACACTGGTTCAGTATTTCATGTTGAAATTTTTATTACCATGTATCAAATGATAAATCTTTCTATGGTAATACTCCCGTCGTTTGTATTCATTGTTGTTTGAATCAAACATCATTTCATTATTACATGTGCTTTCATTGTTAATATGTTTATATATTGATCATATAAACATCTTACGTCTTTGATAGCCCAAAATATTATTCTTCATGAATTTTGATCTGATCTTAATCATTGTCAGATTCTCAAAACATTTTATTCTTTCATGATTATTCATTCATACAAAGTTTTGAGAAATCTTAAATGCTTAATATGCTCAAATTTCATTCTTATCTTTAATGTGCATACATATACTGACAAATGATTTCTTGTACTTTAATGTCAAGAAAATCATTGAGATACACATGCTTTTAAGACAAATACATAGGATTTAGTGTTAGTGCTTAACATAACTTCCATGGATTCACGATAACCAGTGTTTCCTACCCAGGAAGTATTCCATGAGTGATTGAGGGGAGAGGGGTCAAAAGATTGAGAGTGGTGTGTGAAGAGGTAAAATGGAAATGAGAGATTCGTTAGAAGTGAGCTTTAATGTTTAAAAGAAACAGGGTGAGAGATCAGAGTAAAAGAATATCACACTCTGCACCAAACTTCTTTCTGAGTCGAGAAGCGACATTACTGTTGTTTCACATTTCTTCGTGAACGACATTGAAAAAGGCACTTAACCCATGACTTCTCTTGCATACAACCCCACCAGCTACTCATTCTTTTCTCAAAAAAAGAATGTTTCACATTTTCTGGGGAAGCAACTCATATGCTATTGGTTCTTCATTTGGAATATACTAATATTGAAAAAGAAGGAAAGTTGCCCCACCTTCGACCCTTTATTATGCACATTGATTCTATGTATAACCTCTGTTGTCTCATTGATTTACATAATTTTGAGCCTAAACAACAATCATTGTGCTTAATTCTTTCATAACACAAGCACGAGCACACTGAAAATTTGTTTTTCTGTCAGAACATTCATAGAAAATACCTTTTGTTTTTCAATGATTGAATGGAAGTCCTGGGGAGTCAACATCAAACCAACTCCTTAAATTGTACATTCGTTGTACACAGTAACTTTGTGTTACTGACAGACATTCCTAACTGTTTCATTTGTTGATTCAGGGTTACAACTCATAATTTGTCTGAATTTGAAAAGATTCGAATAAATATATTCATGAATTGACGGCTCATTATCAGATCAGTTGGGGGAGAATGTTCATATTTTACCAGAAGAGATCATGAAGACTATTCTACATTGTTTAAATTGGGGGAGAAGTTTTAAAGACTGAGCTGAAATTGAAATGAGTTTTGATGATTTTGATTCTCACAATTCATCAAAAAGGGGGAGAAATTTACAAAGATTTCAATTTCAAAGTCATGAAGAGATGTTGAAATATGTTTCAAGAAAGTTTGTTTTTCAAAAGACGATCCAGAGATCAGAGAGATGAAGATACAAGATTAGAAATTCCTCAAAGTTGTCTTAAAGTTCAAGAAGTATCAAAAGTTTCAAGAATTCAAATTCTTGTTCAAGTTCAAGAAGTTTCAAAAGTTTCAAGAATTCATATTCGTGTTCAAGACTTGTTGACTTTCATAGATGCTAAATGTGAAAGCGCTGAAGACTGCCAAAGCTTCAAAGTTCAAAGTTTCAAAGTTCAAAGCTGTCAGAGTTAAAAGTTTTGAAGAATCTAGCACTGAAGACGATTGCCAAATTTTTATTAAATCTTAAATACAAAGAGGGAGATTGTTAGTGTATTTTATTGTATCCAAGATTTAATGGGAAAAGTCAAAGTGTTGTAATGTCAAATAGTCAAGTCTTGTAAAGTCAACAAGTTGTATAAGCTTGTAAGAGAAGTGTAGTAGGTATAAATACCTTGTTTGTTGTAAATGTTTGTAGAACTCTAAGCTTGTAACTGGAATATTGTCAGATTAATACGACTTGTGATTGTTTCTCTCTCTACTCTCTCTCTAGATCATAAACTGTCATATCTTGTTTGAATTGCTTGATTGATATTGGGATTTTTACACTTTCAGTTTATAAGTTAGGTTTTTGTTTATGAAATATATATGTTTAGTTTATCAGCTAAATGTTAGATGTTGTTTGTTTTTTAGAATAACTTTTTTATTTCACCACTTATGTCTTACCAAATATGAGGTTAAACTTATAAAACTATCTTTTTTATAATAATAACTTAAAACCTCTACAATCTTCTTATTAAACAAGAGGTAACTAACCTCTCACAATCTTGTTATTAAGGTTTGAATTAAATTAGGGGTTTCATTTAAAAGTCTTTACTCATTTATTTACAACATTTTAATTAAAAACTATTTGTATGATAAGTTTTTGAGTAAATTACAAAATTCGTCCTTATAGTTATATGAAATTTTAGATTGGGTCCCTCAAACGAAATAATTACATATATGGTCACTTTTATTATGGATTGGATTCTTTACTCTAACGCCGTTAACCTTAACTCTGTTAAATTGACGGTATTTTGGTGCATTTACGTTTTTCTTTTTTCTATATTTGTGAAAAAAAAATTATATCTATATAATTATTATACTTATACATATAATTATTATGAGTATTATATGTATATATCATATGTACGTATTGTATGTCCACAATCAAGTGAATCAAAACAATATTATCCAATAAGAACACAATTTAAGAACAAGATTTCCAAATCACAAATATACTGATATAGATAGAGAAAGTCTTTCCAATATTTGAAATGGAAAATGATTGGAACTACTAGAAATGGAAAGAACTAAAAGCATTATATACCCCAAGGGTATTTACAAGAAAACCTATCAACATTAATACAATTACAAATTAGACCCTTACAATCTCCCCGTTTCTATTAAAGTTGAATAAACACTCAAACACCACTGATGTAACTCTTCCTCAAACCAAACAACACCTCGAACCTCCTTATAGCATTTCTGAATTTGAATCTGTCTTCAATGATTTCTATGGCTTTTTCAATCAACTTTCTATCTCTAGGATCAATCTTCTTCAAATCTTTATCATCAATGAAAGCTTGTTGTTTAGTTGCAATTTGAAAAACTTCAGGGTTCCATTAGAGTACTTTGCAATCTCACTAAATCTCAAGAAACACGTCTCTCCAACTCCATTCTTATAGATTAAAACATGCTCAGGTTGTTCTAGAATCAAATACATAAGAAAATTCTCAATGTCAGGCAGGTTCAGATCTGGCTTCAGCAAGTTTATCTTGGGTTCATTACTCTCCACACCTATTTGCAGTTCTGAAATATATGGGAATTTCACCAAGTTCTTCATGAACCTTTTCACAGCAAACAATGCACTGGTTACATCTATTGGCTTTATCTCCCTTCTCTTAAGATCAAACAGTAAATCTTCAAAGTCTTCTAGCTCCACATTTTTGAAGTCAGCTTCAGAGAATACCCACTCCTTGGCATCTTGTCTGATCACAGTGAATTCTGGATACTAAACATTGACTAACTTCTTAGAAACAATATTCTTGATTGATACAATTCTCTTGTCTGATTTTACCAGTCTGATTGCTTACTCTCTGGATTTCATCATATGTACATATTCAATCTGATCTCTCTCACTGAACTTGGTAATGTCATACAATATAACAACATCAACATCTCTTAATCTATGTACGAAGATTTTCTTCTCAGAGTTTTCCAAGAAAAGGACTCTAATTATGGTTCTTTGCCACCTTGTAGTTTCTATCCGTGCTGGTGTTGAGCTCACTTCTTTTTGAACTGCAGGCTCTTGTTTTTCCCTTTTAGGTGTCACTGGTACATCTTCGTTCATCTGATGTATCATGTACAAGTCTCCCTCTTCTTCTACTTCCTTGTTAGAAAACTCAAACGACTCACTGACTTCTTCCTTAATAGAATTTTTTACCAATTCATCCATTTCTTCATTGTCATTGTCAGAATCAATATCTATGATATATGTGAATAAGCTATCTCCTCAGTCCTTTTGTAGACAACCTCAGTCTTTTCAACCCTTGGTTCTATATCAACAAAAACCTTAATCTCATCATCTCTAACACCTCCTTCCTTATTTCCCTCAACAGCTTGAACATTGTCACCCTCAACAAAAGTTTCAACCTTTGCAGTCTAAACATCAAATACTTTCAACCTCTTTCTCTCCCCCTCATTGTGATCAGGATCATCTTGATCATCATGCTTTCTCTTCGATCTTTTAGCTTGAACTTTGCAAGTATCCTTTAGAGTAGAAACCCTTTCGGATAAGGCATCAAGTGATCTAGTAATGGATTCAATTGTACTCTTCATAAAGTTCTTCAATTTTAGAAGATTAGTCTTTGTCACCATATCTCTCCGAGTATCAATCTGTCTTCTAAATAAACCTACTAACTCAACATCTTCTGGATTTTCTTCAGTACGGCTCTCTGACAATAGTTTAGCATAAAACAAATATTCCAACTCATCAAAAGATAAGTCTTGCTAGACTAGTGGTGGTGGTGTTGGAATAGATGTAGGAGCTTTTTCAACAACTTGCTTCCCCTTGAACAACCTCTGAACATCCGAGGATAGTTTCTCCATGGTGGCATCCCTCTCCTTGAAATAACTCTTTACAATATTGTTCATAGCCGCCAAACCCTTCTTGAACAACTCCTTAGTAATAAATTGGGGGTAAGTCACCATTAACATTCAGGTCCATGTAGAATTCCAGTTGTAACAACAGTTGAACCAACTGTTAGGTCTGTGTTCAAAGCTTGCAAGATGTAGCAATGACTTGATTTCCATCCAATCCTCGTGAAGTACCTACAAGAGGTATCGCTATGGATGTTCCGGTTGGGCCACAAAGGCTCTCAACACTTGAAGTCTCGACATATGTGCTAATAGGTAGTGGCTCTAGACTCAATGTGTGAATGAAAGAAGTCTACGGTGGGGGCTGCTGCCTATCTTGTTCAATATCAACATTCTCCGAGTGAGAATCCAGTTGATCATGTGCTATATCCCCGTGATTATATGAAATAGAAGTCTGTTGAGAGACTAGTAATTGGCTTGGGGGGGTTATGCATTGCGTAGCTGGGTCCACTACGACTTATTCAATACCGGAGGGCACAAATGCACGTCAGTAGTAGATGTGGATACCCGGATAGGGATGGTTTGAAGTGGGATTTGTTTTTCTTTTTGCCCTATCTCACTTTCTCAATGTTCTTTTCCTTCCTTTTCTCTCAACCTCTCATCATTTTCAACTAATTCCCCCTCTTCCATCCTTATTTGACCAGCAATATTTGTAATCACAAAATCCACATCCATGACTTCAGTATCATGGACTAGTGTATCATCTGAGCTCTCAATCTCAGAAGCAACACTTGGTCTGGGATCAATGTGTCTTGGAATCCTACAGAGCTCCACATCATGAGACTCATCATGGTCATCTCCTTGATCGTCATCTTTATCTGAGGTATCTTCTAGATTCACCTCCATCTCACTCTCAGAAGATGCATAGATTACATCTACTAGATCATCCAAAAATAAGTCATCATCATCAGAATTACTACTGTCATCTTCAAGATCTATGTCATCAGTAATCAGCTAAGACAACCCCACAAGAACGCCTCTTTTTTACATTTTCCCTCTGCTTACCCTGGTTCCTAATCTTGCTCATGTCCTAGACCTAGACCATCTCTCTCATTTAAGGTGTGGGGGGCATTGTGGGTAGGTCCTTCCAGTTCTGGATAGACTTCTAAACACACTCTGCCTGCTGATCTACGTATGCTAGAAACTCAATGCATTATCGCTCATATACTGCCTAACACACTCTTCCTATTGATCTGTGTATGCTAGAAGCTCTGCTGAGATAGGCCTCACATAAAGGAACCCAATATCTGTGAGTTTCAAAAACATCATGTGATTCTCTGTCCCTTTGACTACACTTTCTTTCCTTGGAATGTCTTGGTTGCCACCAAGCATACTTTGGATGAAAATCTGTAAGAACCTTTGGAATGGCACAAAATATCTGGATTTGTTGGCTTTGGCTTTATCCGAGACTACTTCAATTAGTTCATTCCAAATGAGGACAATATAGTCATAATGTCTGTTAATTACAACACCATGGAAGATTCTGAGCACTGAGATGTTACACATGTCCAATCCTGTGTGCTTTGATGTAAGGCAGTAGTTGATCACCGAAAACAAGTTGTAGCATAGATGTGTTAGAAACTTTCTTTGAAAGCAGAGGCTTTGACCCGAACATCTCTGTGGCCAAGGGAGATGATATCACCACACAGTTCCTCTCAGATGCCACATCATCACATTCATGCTTGTATGGATAATAATTAGCTTTGGGTAACCCAAGAACACTTCTCAATATGCTTAAAGTGAGTTTTGTCTCAAAATTGTCAACTTGAGCTATAAAATAGTTGTCTGGAATTGGATGACAGGTTAGAGTCTTCCACAACTGTTGTAGGTACATCATTGGCATATGTGTTGTCTTTGTCAAAGCACAATCAAAGTAGTAGAAAGTGGCTGGCCTTTGAGAATTTCCATGATGACAGGGTATTCAGTTTTCATGGTTAAGTCAAGGGTATGATTGTTTGGTTGGATCTTCAGGTATTGGTTTCATGTAATGAGGAGGTCATCTGGGTTTACAACACTCACATAAGGCATAGATGACCTGTGTAAGGGCATTGGGTTGTCAGCATCTGAAGCATTGTCCTCAAATGGATTTTGATGTGCCATAATATCCCTGAAAGAACACTGATTAGTACAAAACCTTGAAAATCTTTCGAAAATTATTATAAGCACTTTTGAAAAGTTTTCAACAAATATCCTAAGTATGGGATGTTATCGCATAACACTTCAAGAAATTATCGCACATAATACAAGATGGAAGGTTGTTGCACAAAGATTGTGCGATAACATTGAAGCTAAGACTTGTGTGATAATTATGAATATTAATAACATAATGTCACACGATAACTTTGAATGTTCGAACCTACTTGAACATTAAAACCCAGAGTTTTTAATAGATGGATAAAACCCCAAAAAGGTTATGCCCTATGGAATGGCACAAAAGATCTGGATTTGTTGGCTTTGGCTTTATTTAAGACTTCTTCAATTAGTTCATTCCAAATGAAGACAACATAGTCATAATGTCTGTTAAATGCAACACCATGGAAGATTCTCAACACTAAGATGTTACACATGTCCAATCCTGTGTGCTTTGATGTAAGGCAATAGTTGATCACCGAAAATAAGTTGTACTATAGATGTGGTAGAAACTTTCTTTTAAAGCAGAGGCTTTGACCCGAACATCTCTGTAGCTATGGGTGATGATATCACCACACAATTCCTCTTCAGATGCCACATCATTAAATTCATTTCTGCCTAGAAAAGAATTAGCTTTGGGTAACCCAAGATCTCTTCTCAATAAGTTGTCAACTTAAGCTATAAAATAGTTGTCTGGAATTGGATGACAGGTTAGAGTCTTCCAAAACTGTTGTAGGTATGTCATTGGCATATGTGTTGTCTTTGTGAAAGCAGTAGAAAGTGGATGGCCTATGAGAATTTCCCTGATGATAGGGTACTCAATTTTCATGGTTAAGTCAAAGGTATGATTGTTTGGTTGGATCTTTAGGTTTTGGTTTCTGTAAGTCCAAGATTTCAAGCAAACACAATTCAATCAATCAATTATGCACAAAATCTAGAGAGATAAAGTAGAGAGAAATTTTCATATATATATGTTGTGTCACTTGTGTTACAAAGAACTCTCACACTGAATGAATGGATTTTTTTAGAGAGAGAAAATGTCTTAGTCGTATATCTCACTATCAATTACACTTGTTACATTGACACTTGATTCTAGATGCTACAAACACTTACATGCTTATATATGTTCAAAGACCATGTTCACTTAAAGTAAAATTAACTTTGACTTAGTTATACATTGACTTTGATTGACTTTACAACACTTTAACTTTGAAACTTAAATCTTGGATACAACAATACATTAACAATCTCCCCCTTTGTATTCAAGATATAAAAAAAATTGACAATAGTATTCAGTTCTTGATTCTTCAAACTTTATCTCTAACATGTTTAAACTTTGAAGCTTTACAATCTTCAAACAATCTGCTTTTGAAGAATCTTGAAAAGTCTTTCACGTTTTCTTTGAAAAATCAGCAAGTGTTGAACAAAAATTTGAACTCTTGAAATTTCTTTGAACTTTGAGCAATATTTTATCTTTTAGGAATCTTTCAATGCTTGTATCTTCATCTCTTTGATATCTGAACATTATTTGGAAAAAAAACTTTCTTGAATCATCTTTGAAACATTTTCTTCATAATCCTTTTGAATCTCCCCTTTTTGATGCGATGAGATTCTTGATCAAAACTTTCATCTGTCTGACTTATAATCTGACTTGAAACTCAAGATATATCTCCCCCATCTTTGATAAACTTTCATCAGGCTTGATTATATCAACTTCAAATATTCAACTGACTTGAAAATTCCAAATTATCTCCCCCTTTTGATGAATTGTGAGCAGCAAAATCATCAAAACCTTTTCAAGTCATCACATTCTTTGAATATTTATCTCCCTTTTGTGATAAGATAACAATCTCCTCCCTTTTGAACTTTGAAGATCTCTCCAAACAAGGAAATTGAATGAATGAAATGAAATCAAGAGAATTGTTTTGAGAATCTGACAATGTATCAATCAGATCAAATATCATGAGTATAAACATGAAATGGTTGGGGTATCAAAGAACTTGATAGTTTGTTTATATGAACGAATATAAACAATTTAGCAATGAACGCACAAAGATTGAAATGATGATTGATGCTCAACAACAGTGAAATCAAACGAGGGTATTACCATCAATAATTGTTTCGTTTTGAGACATGGTAATAACTAATTCAAATGAAGTATTGAACCGGTGTGTATGAATACTTGACAGTATATAAACAAGATAATACACAAGTATTAATCTTTGGAAACACACGGTCAATTATGAAAGACATTTTTTAAAAATCACACTTCTAAATTAATGAAATCTTTTGAGAACAAGATGTGGTTTGAACATTTAAGAAAACATTTTTCATGTTCAAAAGTTGTTCTTCTTTCAAAAAATCAGAGATCTAAATTAGAAGATACTTACATTTAAGCTCCCCTTCAAATCATGATAAAATGATTTAGATTCAGATAAGCCCCCCTGGATATTTGCATAATATCCTTATCCTTAAATATTGAAGACTGAGTCCTAAACTGATGTGTTTAGAAGTCTAAGTCATTTAACATTGCAGACTGGGTCTTGAACTGAATTATGCAAGTGTCATTGTTCTTAGACATTGAAGACCGAGTCCTAGACTGCTTTGTCTAGAAGTCTTTCTTCTTGCTCTCCCTAAACCTATGGTACCTGCAAAACAGATTTGACAGGTTTTGGTACCCACATGTATTTGGTACCCACATGTATTTGGGTCCTGGTTGGTTAGACTTAGGAATCCACTTCTCATTAGATTTAACACTTTTAAGTTTACTTTTCTGAGAAGTAATTATGTAAGTTCCATACCAGTGATGAGCATAATCTTTATGAACAAAATCATTCTCTCCACAGTAAGAACAACAAATCTTCTTTTGAGCTAGCCTGATAAGATGATTAGCAGAATAAAATGTATCAGGTTTACCAAACGATTTACCTTTATGTACATTGTTCTTCTTAGCATTTGATGTGGATGCGGATGATTTGTCATTCTTCTTTTCATCAGGAGAACCTTTCACTCTCTACACCATCTGTCCTTTCTTGGAAGAATTCTTTTCACGAGATTTTACAAAAAAGCTTGCTGAACTATCAACAGATTTGTCATAAAACAAATTAGATGGATGAATCTGATTTGATTTGAAAATGTTTGATTTGAAAATGTTTGATTTGACATTGTTCTTTTTGAAAACATTTTCATGAATGGAACTTGAAGCAGTTTTGAAAGAACAAACTGATTCAGTTGAATTATCATAAGGTGATTGATTAATCACATCAGCTAAAATCTTATCATATAATTCAACATTTACAGCTTCAAGTTGTTTTATCTTTTCAGTTAAAACATTATTTTCTTCCAAAATTGTGTCAATCTTCTCTTTCAAATCAAATCTGATATTTTGTTCTTTTAAAATATCTGATGATAGAACAGATAACTTTGATGTGAGCTTAGATATTTCACTTTCAAAGATTTGACGCTCTTGCTCAAAGTCTTTTTCTAAGTTCTTGTTATTTTCAGAAATTTCTTTGAAAATCCCAACATTTCTCTTTTCAGGGTTTTTCTTTTCAACATCAAAAGACTTCTTCTTTTCTTGAAAAGATTTTCTTTCTTTATCAAGTAATTCTTGTAATGTAGAGATTTGTTTGGAAAGTTCAATTGTTTTGTCTTCAAGAACTTTTCTCTCTTTTGCAAAAGTATCTCTTTCAGTTTTTACAATCTTTTCGAATTCTGATACTTGTTTTGAGAGTTTTAAGCATCTTTGCTCCAAATCCTTTTTCTCTTGAAAAGCTTTCTTAGAAAAGTCAGACAACTCTTGAGTGTAAGATTTCTCCAACTCAGCTTTATCTTTATCTGCATGAATCTTTTTCTTCAGATCAACATTCATAGATTCAAGTGCAGATATTTTATCTTCAAAAGCTTTGAACTTTTGTTGAAGATCAACTGATTCAGCTTTCAGCTCTGATGATTTCTTTTTAGTTGTCTTCAATTTGCTTTAAAGATTGATTATTTCTCTTTCTTTCTCTTTAATTTCTTTCTCTCTTGTTTTGATGATACCTGCAAAATCAGATTTAGAATAATTAATACATTTTGCACATTCAGAAGTTTTTTCAAAATTTAAAAATTTAGCTTTAAACTCCTGAATCTGATTTAGAAGTCTTGAATTCTGAATCTTCAATTTATCCCGTTCAACTTCTATAGCAGGTATCTCGGGCATGTACATTATAACACAGTCTCTCCCTGATAATACAGTAGACATCTTGAATAGTATGCTTGAAATGATCGTCCAAAATATTCAGAAACAAACTTGACTTGATGAGTCAAACTTGGTCAACACTTTAAAAATTTTGAAAAATTTTCTAAGGCACAAAACTCGCAAACCACTGTAGATGAACTTCACTTCGAGCAAAGAGTGACGTGGGCGTTTGTTAAGTCTGATTTTATAGTAATCATTGTATTTATAGGCTTGGTCAAATACTGTGTTTAGAGTCTTATTCTGTGTTGTATTGGACCAGGGTATTTAAGTCCCTTTGGTCTTTGTTCCTTGTAAGAACTTCACGTATTCTATTCAATATACACATACTTTGCGCTACCTTGTCTCTCTCTCTCTCTACTTTCTCTCTCTAGAGATTCATTGATCTTGGACTCACAATTGGTATCAGAGCCATCTGAATCTTGAGAGGATTGAGAGATTGTATTTTTCGTCCCTGAATTTGTAGATTAATCGAAAATTTGATTGATTTTCTTGAATTTTACAAGAAAATCTCGTTTTCTTGAGTTTTTCATCAAATTTGGGATGTGTTTTTGAACGAATTTCATTGAAAATCAGTTTGTTGGATTCGATTTTGATAGAAGAAAACTTTTGATTCATATTGTTTTTCAAGAAATTCAGTTTTTGAGGTTCGATTTTGAGATTTTTGGAAATTATGGAAAAACGTTTTTACATTCTGTTCATCTAACGAATTTTCAAAATTGTGATAGTTGATCGAAAAGTTTGTTTGAAATGTGTTAGAAAGTTGTTTTCGAAATTGGTTGTGTAAGAAAGTTTAGAAAACTTCATTTTTGAAATCGATTTCTGAATGATTTGTGTTTTTGCATTCGATTTGCGCTAGATCTCTACTTTGCGCCAGTTCATATGCGTTTGCGCGAGTTCATCTTAGTTTGCGCAATCTACTAATCTTGTCTTAGTGTTTCAATTGGTTTTCTTTCAGGTTTTCTCTTTCAGTTCATCACGCAAAGTGCAACTTTGCGTCTCCCTTGGATCAAGCAAAGCTAAGTTTGCGTTTTACTTAGCTCACGCAAATCCTACTTTGCGTCTTCCGTGTTTCACGAGAAGTAAGGTTTGCGTTTCCAACAGCTCACGTGAAGTAAAGTTTACGCATTCCTTGGCTCAAGAGAACTTCAGTTTGCGTTTCAAGTTACTAACGCAAAGATCAGTTTGCGTAACCTTCGCATCACGCAAAGTTGGTTTGCGTCTCTAACTACTTGCGAGAACTTCAGTTTGCGTCTCCTTTGCATAACGCAAAGCTACTTTGCGTCACAGCCTGCTAACGCAAAGCCTCGTTTGCGTTTCTTACTGCTTGCGAAAAGCTCAGTTTGCGCTTTCTGCCTCTCACGCGAACATCAACTTTGTGCTTTCTGCCTCTCACGCGAACATCAACTTAGAATTTTTCTGGACTCTCTGAAACATGGATTCTGACAAATTTGCTTATCAAGCTCAGTTCTACAAAAGTGATCTTATGATGTCTCTGGGTACAGAAAATCGTCCACCAGTGCTAATTGATGAAAATGAATTTACACATTGGCAAGATCGGTTCCTGAACTTCATTGAACGTCAAAAGAATGGTAATGACATGTTGATCATTCTATCTGAAGGACCGTTTGAAAAACCCAAGTTGGCTTCTGGATTATATAAGCCCACTAAAGAATATTCATCTGAAAAGTTGTCGTCATATCAAGCTGATCGTGATATTAAAGCAAATCTGATGCTAGCCTTGCCAAATTCTATATATAACAGGATTGATTGTTTCAAAACTCATCCTAATCTGATGTGGCAACAACTTGAGAAGATTATGCTTGGTTCTTCGGTCGCAACTCAACTCAGGCATACGCGCTACATGAATAACTTTGAAGAATTCAAAGCCAAGGACGGGGAGCCACTGAAGACTGTGTTTGACCGATTATGTGCCGTGATCAATGATCTGAGAAAGATAAAAGTTGAAAAGACTGAGCTTGAAACAAATCTGAAATTCCTCAATGTACTTCAACCAGAGTGGAACAAATCGTGCCACAGACTGAGGAATAATGTCAGAATTTCCACAATGCAGATCCAAGAGATGTTTGAGATCTTACTGACTGATGAATGCATTGTATCTGAGAAGAAGGCCAAACTGGAGAAGAAGAACAAGAAGTCAGTAGACCCTATTGCACTTCTCACGAGCCAACTGGCTGAACAAGCGTTGTCTGAAAACGTTTACAACGGGTCAACTGATGATGATGGTGAGGCTCTGCAGAAAGCGATGAGCCTTCTCTCTCAGCATTACCAGAAAAAGTTCCAAACAAGATCGGGTTCTAACACTTCTCGCTTCACTTCCGGTTCTAAAGTCAAAGTGCCCGAGCCAAAGATTGCGGCCTGCTACAACTGTGGAAAGTCGGGGAACATTTCAAAGGAGTGTCGAGCAAAGAAGGTTAAGGACTCAGCTTATTACAGAAAGAAATTGGAGCTGGCTGAGAAAAGAGAGAACGAAACTGCTTTGCTAGCAGAAGAAGAATTCTGGCTGGATCATTCTGACGATGAAGCTGCAAACGTAGAGATCGCTCAGATATGCTTGGTTGGAGATGATCAGTCAGACGATTCTGATACTGATGAAGATGAGGTATATTATGAGTTTTATTATAAATTTATTACCTCACAGATGAATATTATTATTTCTGCTTTATCTGATCTTCGCATAAATTTATTATCTGAAAATAATTTAAATTCTGAAAAGTCAGATTTGATTGACAAACTGAAAATTTCTTTGAAAGATGAAAAATCTATTTTGGAAAACACTAAAGACATCTTTCAAAAGAAATTGGATGATTTGGAAAATTCAAATAAGACTTATCTTGAGTATTTGACTAAAATGACTACTTTAACAGATGAATTTTCAGATAAAATAAATAAGTTAGAAGAAAAGCTTTATCGAAGAAATCAATCTGAACAAACAATTTTTATGAACAAACCGAGGAGTGAAGAAGCTTTAAAACAAAGGTGGGGACTTGGTTTTGACAATCCTCATTGTTTAAACAAAGTGATAAACGAAGTTCCTACTTTATATAAATACGATTATCTAACTCTTGCACACTATGTTCCTCAGTTCAAATTTCATTGGACTAGTGAAAAGCAAGTGTTAGAACTCGAAAATGAGAAAAGGACAAATATCAAGAAAAAGGAAATTCCTTTTGTTTACACAAGCGAAAATGCAAAATATTTCCCTGAAAAATCAAGGAGAGGCAGAAGAATTTTAAATGATATATCTCCTATCAAATCTTCAATGTCTGATGATTTTATTGATCCTTATGCTTCTAATACTGATAAGGAAAATATTTCTTCAATCATTTATGATTCTAAGAAATATACTCCTTCATTAGTATTAGAGAGTACAATCATCGATCTTGAAGATAAGATAGAAGATCAAAATATTTTAAAGGAAATTGAATCTGATATTATTCTTTATTTCATGACTTCTAGTCTTGAAGAAAATTTATTTTCTCAAAAACAAGATTCAGTTTCTATTTCTGACCTTTCTTCTGATTCTAAGGAAAATAAAAAGGAAGTTTCAAATTTTAAAATCTTTTCTCAAAATTCTTCAATCTCCGAAGTAAATTCAGATTTATTAGTTGATCAGATTGGTTGCTTAGGTAAAATTATTTCTTCTGATTTAAATATTAAGTCTAAAATTCTTGATGATTCTTTTACGCTAAATGATCAATATTATAAACCTAAGCGTTAAAGAAGAATGTCAAAGAAGTCGAAGAAACAAGATAAAGTTATTTATGACAATTCTAATTCTTCCGATTCTAATTTTTCAGATAGGCCTTTGAGCAAGTCAAAGAAGCAGATCTGGAGAACAAAGCGGACATCTGATGAACCTGCTTTTGATGGGGATAAATGTGTAGACAAACTTTATAAAAGTGATTCATTTGCTACATGTAATAAAATTTCAAAATATTCTATAAAGCAAATGATTCGAATTTCAAAACATGTCTCATGTTCTTCCTCAGATTCTAGTTCTGATGATTATGCTTTCTCTTCTGATGATTGTGCTTATCATTCTGATCATATTTCTCATGCTTTAACTGTCAAATCTAATAAGTACTTCCCCATACGAACTGCAACAAACAAACATGGGCCCAAATTCAAGTGGGTTCCCAAATTTAAATCTGATTCAAAGTTGCAGGCACCTCACGTTAAGGGGGAGTAAGAGAAAGTTGGATTCTGAGTAATTTAGCTCAGAACCCGTGCTTCAAAGAATATGACTTCTAGACATATCAGTCTAGGACTCATTCTTCAATGCTTTAAGCTTCTGATTAATGAGAAACTGTAAGTACATATACTTAATTTCCGCTGTATTTATATCTGATTATGATGTTGTTGCAGTTTTCTTAAAATGTTTTAAAAGAATCCGAGCATTTCAATTCAACTCTTGATTTTGTTCAACCCAAAATTTTTACTAATGAGACACACATTTTTTTTACATTGTGTGAATGATGATATTATTGAATTATATTTTGTTTCAACTGAATATAAACTTGCCGATCAAATATTTCTATTTTTAAAAATTTCGGCATGTTGTTTTAAAAGTTTAAACCTTTACAAATTTTATTCTATAAAGTAAAAGTTTTACAATTTTCTTTCTTTTGAATAAAATGTGTGTCTAGGATAAATTTTCAAGTTGATTTGTTTATATTGAAGTTTTTTATATGTTCAAATTTTAGTTCTAACAAAAGTCGAAAAGTCAGCCACATGTTTGTAGCTTTTGATATTGCTTTAAAGTTGTGTGATTCGGAATATTTATAGTTTACAATGCTTAGAAAACCTAAAAAGTCGGAATTTCGGATCGTAATGAAAATATGGGCTAAGCACTTAGACGTAAAATCTTGTGTTTGAGATGATTATTAAATTCTTATAAATCAGAAATCTCTAAGTTTAAAAGTTTGTACCTGTGACCTTTCTGGTTTGGGAAAGTAAGTTCTGTGGGATGCTTGTCATCTGGTCCCCTAAGGTCATTTGATCTGGGAGTGATCGAACCCAAATCCTTCTATAGAATCAAATCGAAAGTCATGTTCTACTGGTATGAATGTGTTTAGGATGTGTCGATGTAGCCTTTCTGATCTGGGAAAGTAAGTTCATAGGGGTGCTTGACACCTAGTCCCCTAAGGCGAACTGGTCTGGGAGTGGCTGATCCAAATCCTGCAATAGGGTCAGATAGAAAGTTACGTTTACGGCATGTTCTTTACTTAATAAACTTTTTGATTAAAAAGATGCTAAATGTGCACAAGCTTAAAAGATGCCAAAGAGCACACTCATGTAAAGATGCCATAGTGCACAACGCTAAAAGATGCCAATGAGCACACATCTCATGATACTTGGTTATATATTTCTGAGTTGCAATAAACCTGTAAATTTGTGAAAGTCTGAATTTTTGATGGATTAGTATGATTATTTGCAAAGTTCTCTATTATATTTTTAGAATTTCATTTTCTTGAAGCTAATCGAAGTTCACATGCGATCACACTGAATAGATTGATGAAAGTTTTTGAAACTGAACATGTCTTAACTTGATATGCAATAAAACTTGTTTTTGTATCCAAATACATACATTTGATTTCATCTTATGGATTTTATTGTGATATTTTACTAAGTAGAATTTTATTTGTTTCTGTTTAAATTTTTTATATATTTAGTCGTTTCAAAATACATATTCAATATATTTTTTTTTCTACATTGATGTTTACATTCATTGTGTTCTCATATCTTTTTAAATGGGTTTGAGCATTATTCAAGGGGGAGTGAAAAAGGAGAATTTTCTTAATGATCATATCTGTTTTTGAGGGGGAGTATCTGATTCTCTATATGAATGCTAACTTGAATTGTCAAATTTAGTGCATTCGTGTAGGGGGAGTCAAAGAGCTCAACAGGATTTTTTTTTTCAGACTTCAAGTCAAATTTGCGCCACCTTGGTGTAACGCAAACCTCACTTGGCCCAACCTTACTGTAACGCAAACCTCACTCTGCGCCACCTTGGTGTAACGCAAACTTCTCTTTGCGCAACCTTGGTATAACGCAAATCTTACTTTGCGCCACCTGCGTGTCGCGCAAACCTCTCCTATTTTCTCCTTTTCTTTGATTTTACAGATCTTAAGTTGTCTCGTCTCCAACATTTACATGACCAAGTTGATCTAGATCATCAAGGTCATGAGGGGGAGAAATCAGAGAAGTCAAGGAGAAGTTAAAGAGACAAAGAGCTCAAACGTTTATCTGTTGATCAAGATTCGCTCAAAGATTCTATTCTCTCAACCATTTTAATTCTTTTGCTGTTCCTGCTCCGACCACCACAGTTCATTCAAGATCTTTCAAAAGAGGTGTGTCGTTTAGAGCACAAGCTACTGGTCCAGACTTGTCAAAGGCAGCAAAGAAAATCAAACTGAAAGATGCTGAGAAGAATTTTTCTTTTAAAAGTCAGATTGCTTCATAAATTCGCTTTTATGGTCCGTGCTGGTATAGAAGATGAATTTTGAAGACCAAAGCGCCAATGATTACTAAGGGGGAGATTGTTAAGTCTGATTTTATAGTAATCATTGTATTTATAGGCTTGGTCAAATACTGTGTTTAGAGTCTTATTCTGTGTTGTATTGGACTAGGGTATTTAAGTCCCTTTGGTCTTTGTTCCTTGTAAGAACTTCACGTATTCTATTCAATATACACATACTTTGTGCTACCTTGTCTCTCTCTTTCTCTACTTTATCTCTCTAGAGATTCATTGATCTTGGACTCACAGCGTTCTTGATTCGCGCAGAAAACAACATGCGCGTTCTAGCTTCTCTCAAAATGTATTGTGCGCGTTCGGAGTTCGCGCAGAAAACAACGTGCTCGTTTTTGGTTTGCGTAATACAAAGCGTGAGCGTTCTTGAGATGAACTTCTCGCAAAACACAAACTCGCAGATCAAAGAACCAAATCCAAACAAGCTTGTGCAAGTTTCCACTTCTCGCAGATTGATCTATGCGCGTTTTGTTCAAGAACTCGCAAAAAATAATAAAACTAAGAAACACTTTATCTTGCGTGTTCTTTACTGCTTATGTGTTCTTCTATGTGCGTGTTCTTCATTATGAATCTTGTGTGAAGTCTAGATCTTGTGTGTTCTTCAGAGTTAAACATGGATTTTGATCAAAACACTAACCACCTGCAATCAAAGCTTGAAATTGAACAGGGTTGGTCGCATGATCAATTTGAACACTTTTCTATTACAAAACTTTTGTTAAAAACAAAAAAATTACATTGAATTTGATCAAAAACAGTGTTCGACATTTTTACCAAAAATACCAAAATAAATTCAAAATTAAGTGCGATTCAGTGCGAATTTCGTGATCAAGTATGAACAAGAAAGATTCTAAAAAGAAAATCGATCACTATGAACCCATTATCTTGCACTAAACACGCCTGAACAAGAAAAATTCAATCAAATAGTAATTTTCAGAAAAACGGTTTGTGTGTTCTTTCAAGAATCGAAAATTTGATCAAATCTATGTGAATCAAATCATTCTGAATAAATTGGTTTGCTCTGATACCAAATGTTAGTCCAATATTTCAAGCAAACCCAATTCAATCTCACAATTAAGCACGAATTCTAGAGAGAGAAAATGTCGTAGTCGTATATCTCACTATCAATTACACTTGTTACATTGACATTTGATTCTAGATGCTACAAACACTTACATGCTTATATATGTTCAAAGACCATGTTCACTTAAAGTAAACTAACTTTGATTTAGCTATACATTGACTTTGATTGACTTTACAACACTTTAACTTTGACACTTAAATCTTGGATACAACAATACATTAACAGTTTCGTGTAATGAGGAGGTCATCTGGGTTTACAGCACTCACAGAAGGCATAGATGACCTGTGTGAGGGCATTGGGTTGTCATCATCTGAAGCATTGCCCTCAAATGGATTTTGATGTGTCATAATACCCCTGAAAGAACACTGATTAGTATAAACCCTTGAAAATCTTTCGAAAATTAATTATAAGCACTTCTAAAAAGTTTTCAACAAATATCCTAAGTATGGGATGTTATCGCAAACACTTGAACATTGAAGTTAAGACTTGTGCGATAATTATGAATATTAAGAGCATAATGTCACACGATAACTTTGAATGTTCGAACCTACTTGAACATTAAAACCAAGATTTTTTAATAAATGGATAAAACCCCAAAAAGGTTATGCCCTATGGAATGGCACAAAATATCTGGATTTGTTGGCTTTGGATTTATCCGAGACTATTTCAATTAGTGCATTCCAAATGAGGAAAACATAGTCATAATGTCTTTTAAATGCAACACAAAGGAATATTCTGAGCACTGAGATGTTACACATGTCCAATCCTAGTAGTTGATCACCAAAAACAAGTTGTACCATAGATGCGGTAGAAACTTTCTTTGAAAGTTGAGGCTTTGACCCGGACATCTCTGTAGCTTAGGGAGATGATATCACCACACAGTTCTTCTTCAGATGCCACATCATCAAATTCATGCCTTCCGGGAAAAGAATTAGCTTTTGGTAACCCAAGAACTCTTTTTAATATGCTCAAAGTGTGTTTTGTCTCAAAATGGTCAACTTGAGCTGTAAAATAGTTGTCTGGAATTGGATGACATGTTAAACTCATCCAAAACTGTTGTAGGTACATCATTGGCATATGTGTTATCTCTGTCAAAGCAGTAGAAAGTGGATGGCCTCTGAGAATTTCCATGATAACAGGGTACTTAAATTTCATGGTTAAGTCAAGGGTATGATTGTTTGGTTGGATCTTCAGGTATTGGTTTTGTTAGATATAAATTGTATTCAAGTGAGGGCATAGATGACCTATGTGAGGGCATTGGGTTGTCATCATCTGAAGCATTGCCCTCAAATGGATTTTGATGTGTCATAATATCCTTGAAAGAACACTGATTAGTATAAACCCTTGAAAATCTTTCGAAAATTAATTATAAGCACTTCTAAAAAGTTTTCAAGAAATATCCTAAGTATGGGATGTTATCGCAAACACTTGAACATTGAAGTTAAGACTTGTGCGATAATTATGAATATTAAGAGCATAATGTCACACGATAACTTTGAATGTTCGAACCTACTTGAACATTAAAACCAAGATTTTTTAATAAATGGATAAAACCCCAAAAAGGTTATGCCCTATGGAATGACACAAAATATCTGGATTTGTTGGCTTTGGATTTATCCGAGACTATTTGAATTAGTTCATTCCAAATGAGGAAAACATAGTCATAATGTCTATTAAATGCAACACCAAGGAATATTCTGAGCACTGAGATGTTATACATGTCCAATCCTGTGTGCTGTGTGCTTTGATGTAAGGTAGTAGTTGATCACCAAAAACAAGTTGTACCATAGATGCGGTAGAAGCTTTCTTTGAAAGCTAAGGCTTTGACCCAGACATCTCTGTAGCTTAGGGAGATGATATCACCACACAGTTCTTCTTCAGATGCCACAACATCAAATTCATGCCTGCCAGGAAAAGAATTAGCTTTTGGTAACCCAAGAACTCTTTTTAATATGCTCAAAGTGTGTTTTGTCTCAAAATGGTCAACTTGAGCTGTAAAATAGTTGTCTGGAATTGGATGACATGTTAGACTCATCCAAAACTGTTGTAGGTACATCATTGGCATATGTGTTATCTCTGTCAAAGCAGTAGAAAGTGGATGGCCTCTGAGAATTTCCATGATAACAGGGTACTTAGTTTTCATGGTTAAGTCAAGGGTATGATTGTTTGGTTTGATCTTCAGGTATTGGTTTTGTTAGATATAAATTGTATTCAAGATTAAAATAGAGGGTCTAAAGTGTAGTAGATGTAAAGTGTAGGTGTTACTTTGTAATTGTGTAAAGATGTTGACTTTGCTAAAGGTCATGTTGACCATATAAATTGCAAGTCTTAGTGTAATCTGTTATAAGAGCACAAGTTGATTTGGTGAGAGCTTACACCATGAGAAACACACACAAACACATAGTGCGTAAAAGTCAAATCCAAGAAATAGGGATATGAGTATTTGTAGTTTGTGTAATCAATAAAAGATTGTTTTTTTCTTGATAATTTGTGTTGATATATTGCTAGTATACTGGGATCACAGGTTTCGTGTAATAAGGAGGTCATATGGGTTTACAGCACTCACAGAAGGCATAGATGACCTGTGTGAGGGCATTGGGTTGTCATCATCTGAAACATTGCCCTCAAATGGATTTTGATGTGCCATAATATCCCTGAAAGAACACTGATTAGTATAAACCCTTAAAAATCTTTCGAAAATTAATTATAAGCACTTCTAAAAAGTTTTCAACAAATATCCTAAGTATGAGATATTATCGCATAACACTTCAAGAACTTATCGCACAACACAAGATGGAAGGTTGTCGCTCAAAGTTTGTGCGATAACATTGAAGTTAAGACTTGTGCGATAATTATGAATAATAAGAAAATAATGTCACATGATAACTTTGAATGTTCGAACCTACGTGAACATTGAAACCCAAATTTTTGAATAGATGGATAATACCCCAAAAAGGTTATGCCTTATGGCTCGAAAACATGTTCAGAGGATATTTTGTGAACAAAGTTAATCTAAAAACACTTAAAGATTATATTTTTAGATCTGAATATGAGGATTTAGTCGAGTATTTTCTAGAAACATGTCACAGAGTTAAATGATCAAATCAAAGGTACATCTAACCAAATACAAACAAAACTACTACCTATGATTGATGAAACGAATGAAATACTCAAAGATTTAGAACACAAAAATCACATAAACGATGAACTCTGAAGTGGAATTTCAAAAACTATCTCTGAAGACTTGAATAGTTGGAAAAGACAACTGCTCACACCGATTACCTTTATACGATTTTTGAACTTCTCTGACACGTGGCATAAAAAGATTGGTCAACCAAAAATTTGAAAGTTTTGACCAATTCAACTTATCGCACGAATGGTATGCGAAAAGAAACAAATGTTTGTCGTACAACACATGTGCGATAAACAAGCGTAAGGTTGTCGCACAACACATGTGCGATAGCACTATTCACCATGAGTTATCGTACAACACATGCACGATAACTACTGTTCAGGAGGGTTGATAACCAACTTTTGTCGCACAAGGCTTGTGCGATAACCTTAGTTTATCACGCAACACATGTTCGATAACCTAAGTTTATCGTGCAAGGCTCGTGCGATAAAAACTCAACACTTAGACATTTTCAAAAAAATTCAATAAATGCAAAAATATACCACAATAAAAGATATCTAACTTTTAATTGGTTTATGCTCAATACTTTTCAAGAGATCATCTTACTCCTTCTAAAATGATGCATAAGATTTTTAAAAAATGTCTTACATCACTTAAGGTTAGTGCAACGAATGTTTTTAAGATTAGAAATACTTACCATCAACTCCCTCATATGATATGCACAATAAGATACATGTCTCACACAAAAATATATTAGTATAAAAATTGTGAGACCCCCCTGAAATGTTGATCACATAAAATTCTGTCACATTCCCCCTGGAAAGATGAGCAAATATTAACAGTAAATACCATTCAAAATTAAATATACACATGTAGAAATTAGTACACTGAGTCACACTTTGAAAATACATAATTTAAAATTTTTGTTTTCAAATTCAACATGCCAAGCTTTGAAATCAGATAATTAACACGTTTTTCATCTAAGGATTTTGTAAAAAGATCAGCAAGTTGAAATTATGTATTTACATAATACAACTCAACAATACCTTTTTCAACATGATCCTTAATGAAATGGTACGGAATGTCAATGTGCTTGGTTTTAGTATGTTGAACTGGATTTATAGAAATTTCTATGGCACTTTTTGAATCACAATAAATGGGGATTTTGTCATAGTTGAAGCCATAATCTCTCAATTGAGACCGCATCCATACCACTTAACAACAACAACTTGCAACAATCACATACTCTACTTCTGCAGTTAAAGCAGTAACACAATTATGTTTCTTGGATGCCTAGCTTACCAACTTATCTCTCAAGAGATGAACAAGCCCTGATGTGCTCTTTTTGTCTAACATGCAACCAACATGGTCCGCATCTGAATAAGCAGTTAGTTCAAATCCTGTATCCTTCGGGTACAACAGACTAAGGTCAGTAGTACCTTTCAGATAATTAAGAATGTGTTTTACCGTCGAGAGATGTGACTCTTTAGGCTTCACCTGATATCTTGCACAAAGACATGTGGAGAACATTATATCAGCTCGACTTGCCATCAAATGCATTAATGAAACCATCATGTCTCTGTATGTTTTAAGATCAACAACATTTCCATCAGGATCAACGCCAATCTTAGAACCAGGTGCCATCGGGGTTTATTGGAGTACAATTTTCTATTTTTAGCTTCTTCAAAATATCAAATATATACTTAGATTGATTTATGAAAATACCCATGGATAATTGCTTAACTTATAATCCGAGGAAAATTTCATTTCCCCCCATCATACTCATGTGAAAATGTGACACCATCAAGATAGAAAAATTCTTACAGTATTTTGTGTTTGTTGATCTGAATATAATATCATCTACATATATTTGTATAAGAATAAAGTTACCTTTCTCTTTCTTGATGAACAAAGTTGTATCAATTTTACCTTTAGAGAAGCCCGACTTGACCAAGAATTTGGAAAGAACATCATATCACAAGGGGCTTTTTTTAGACCGTAAAGAGCCTTGTCGAGAATATACACATGATCTGGTTTATTTTCATCGACAAAACCTTCAGGTTGTGAGACATACAATTCTTCCTTAAGTATACCGTTCAAGAAGGCCGTCTTTACGTTCATTTGGAACACCGTAAAGTTCTTATGTGCAACATATGCTAAGAACATACAGATGGCTTTATTTCTTGCGACGATAGCGAATGTCTCATAAAAATATATTCCCTCTTCTTGTCAATAACCCTTGGAAACAAGTCGCACTTTATTTCTCTCTAAAACTCCGTCTTCATCTTTCTTATTCTCAAATACCCACTTGCTACCAATGATAGTCTTACCCGTAGGACGAGGAACTAACCGCTAGATCTTTAGATCTTCAAACTGGTTTAATTCTTCTTGCATCGCTGCAACCTAGTATGGATGTTCCAAATCTTGAGATACCTTTGTTAGTTCAATCTTCCTAAGGAAGGTAGCATACATGCACTCGTTTGCTTAAGCAGATCTGGTTCGCACTAGTAATAAAGTATTTTCAATGATTTGGTGTACCGGGTGATCCTTCGTCCACCTTTGAGTGTGAGGGAGTGGAATGTAAGTGGATTGATCATTATGAGGATCAATATATTCATCTTGGGGAATATGTTGTTCATCTTCAAGTGGAGACACAGTTCCAGAAGTCTCAACTGTCTGATCAGCTTGTGTAGATACAGTTTTAGATTCAGTTGTCTGATCAACTGATTGAACTTGTGATACTTCAGGACTAGACTCAGACATTGGAACTTCTGATTGAATAGGAATTCTAGTGTCTTCAGTTGAAGAAGAACTTTCTTATTAAACTTGAGGAGTTGAGGCAGCGGAAGTAGTTGCAGCAGATGTTGTAGATACTGGAGATTCAGAAGGGCCAGATAAAGAGACTGGTTCTTCAGCTCTTGCAACTGCTTCGCTGTTTGACACATTTGATTGAGAACTGTAAGTGCCAAAGTATTCATCATAAACATTTTCAAAAAGTAAATCCAAAGCTGAAATATTAGCCTTCGATGAAGAAGAAAGATTCAGATTAACATGGGTTTGTACATGTTCTGAATGAATTTGTTTAGAAGCTAGTACACCAGTTAATGCGTGGTTTGTTCAGAAGCCAAATCTACTAACTCTTCAAATGAAACGTTTATGATCTGCAATACATATTTTGTCCTTCGATTGTAGACTCTATATGCTACTGATTCTAAATAGTAGCCAATAATATTTCTTCGATTGTAGATTCTTTGTCATTCAATATAAAATATCAGCTCCAAAAGCATGAAAGTATTTGATGATATGTATTCTATTATTAATCAACTCATAAGGCGTTTTACCAAACCGTTTATGAATGATCGAATGATTCTAAGTATAACATGCAATTGCAACAGCTTCGACCCACAAAAATTGAGGTAGATTGGATTGACTTAGCATTGTGCGCGCTACTTCAACCGATGTTCTGTTGCGCCTTTCTACTACCCCATTCTGTTGTGGAGTCCAAGCTGCGGAAAAGCTATGCTTGATTCCAACAGATTTTAAGTATGAGTCTAATACCTTGTTTTTGAACTTCGTGCCATTGTCTGTACGAATAGTCTGAATTTGATTTTGTATGTTAACTTGTACACTTTTGATGAATGAAATGATTAGTTCATGGGCCTCATCTTTCGTTTTGAGAAACTTTACCCAGATGTATAAAGAGAAATCGCCGACCATCACAAGGACATATTTCTTACCATTTATACTTTGAATGCACATCGGACCGCAAAGATCCATATGAATTAATTCAAGATGACTCTTAGTGTAAAACTCAACCTTTGGTGTATGCGAAGCTCTTTTCATTTTTCCCTTCTCACAAGCAGCAAATAAATGCTCCTTCTCGAATTTAAAATCCGGTAAGCCTTTGACTAACCCGCCTTTCACAAGTTTGTTGGTGTTCTTGAAGTTCAGATGGGAAATTCTTCTATGTGACAACCAATTTTGATGCATAGAAGATTTGGAAAGTAAGCAGACATCCTTCTCGGTCTTCAAATTGAACAAGTCAATCATGTAGAGGTTTGACTTTAGAGTCCCAGCGAAGAGTTCTTTTCCTTCTTCAGTTCTAACCACACACCTCTTGGTTTTAAAATTTATCTCTAAATTCTTGTCCAATATTGAACAAATTATGCCCTAGACCTTCTACATAAGACACTTTCTTTATCGTCAAATTTTCCTGTGCCACATCACCGTAGCCTCGGATAGCAGAGAAATGATCATTCCCGAATTGAACTGTCCCACCATATTTGTTTGTGTAGTTGGTGAGAATATCCTTCCTTCCAGTCATATGTTTAGAATATCCAGGGTCGAGATACCACACATAACTTGTCTCACTCACAAATACTAGGCAGTTTCAGGTACACATTTAAAAATGGGTCCTTTAGGGTTAGGTGATGGTTTAGATTTTGGCACCCATTTAAAAATGGGTCCTCTTTTAAGTATAGAAACATTTTCCATTGGAAAAGTAATATGATATGAACCATAAAAATCAGATACAAAATCATTCACATGACATGTAGAACAACAAACTTTATCATGAACAGTATGAATCGATTGCTTTATTGAGTAAACTTTACAAGGAAAAACAACATCCTTTTTTTCATAAGCAATATCATCAACTACAACATGAGTAAATTATTTTTCTTAGTAGAAGAATCAGATTTGAAGAATTTTTCTATGTCTACTTCAAATGTAGACTTCTTTATGCGCCATACTTGCTTAACTCTAAATCTTTTCACATAATTATCTAAAAAACATAAGAATGATAGTCAGAAATATCAGATTTACGAGTACGTTGCTTACGAGACTTACCAAAATTTTTATGTTTCTGTGAGGTATTCTTTGATTTACCTTTTGAATAATAATTGCTCACATGAACTTTTTTCGAGTTTAACTTTGAAGATTCACATTTTCAAAAATATCTGACATCTCTTTCTCTTTTCCTTTCTCAAGAAAGTTAACATGACTTGGAAGATTCAGTGAGAAATCAAACTTGTTTATTTCTTCATCTAGACATTCCTCAGAGTTCATTATTGCAGAAAAATCAAGTTCAGATAAATCATCGTCATTTGGTCCAGTTGGCTTACAGGAAGATTTAGAAAACATAGAATCATTAAACATTTTATCACAATCTTTCTGATAACCAGTTTTATCAAAAGCCTCTAAGTTTCCTTTAATGAGATAATTTCCCATGAAAGCTTTACGAGCAGAAACATCTGAATCAATACAATTATTTTCACTTGAAACTTCATCTGCTCAGGTATATCCTCAAGCTTTACAAGAATTTTATTTTCAAGCTCATTTATTTTTGTTTAAAGTGCAACTTTTTCCTCTTCAAAAGAAATTTTCTCTTCCTCAAATGCATTTTCAAGCTGAATAATTTTGCTTTCCAAAACCAATAGAGGCACATAAATTTTACCTTCAGCTGGTTTGGTATCAATTTCTACTTGTGAATAGCTTTGAAAATAGTCATTTGAGAGAAAACTAGATTCTTTCAAAAGATAACTATCATTTAATTTTTCATAAGAAAATGGAAGATGCATTTTAACTTTATTCTTTCTCTTAAAATCTTCCTGTTCTTCAACATCAACAGATGATTTGGTCCATCTGATCTTAAGTTCAGGGAAACGTCTACCAAGACTGTAACACCCTCAAACTTGGAAAGAGAAACTAATTTAAAATCTTCAATATTACATCACATAAGGGATAAAACCTTTTTCTACAATTCAATACTTGAAATATCTCAGACTGAATTCTGTTGTTAACTTCAACAATTATTAACTCAAGATTTATACAAGGACTGAATCAAAGTCAGGTGTTACTAAAATCTCATATTAGTCGCTATCTCCGAATGCAGAAACATCACTAATGGCTACATCCTTCTCGTGCATGAAACTAGCACTCAACTATTTACAGTGTCTCTAGTACCATTTCCCCATCAAGGACCTGATGCACATGTCAAAAAATAAAAAGGTTAGGCTTAACACCTAGTGAGTTCAAAAGTTTTCATCACTATATAAACGATAAAACAGAAAGAATATTATATAAATCAGAATTTCCATTATGCAAAATGTTTAGAATGAATAGTGATATCTTTTCTAAAAATTCCATTTTTCGTGATAAAACGATTAATTAGAAATACTCCGAAAACATGAAACTTAGCCCAATACTGACATGAAGTACAAATAGGATTAAAGTCCAAACACCAAAACATGGAAATAACTCCTTCATTCAAAACCTTAATATATGTGGAGGGGATCCAATATCAAGGTTATAAATCACAGTTACTTGCCCAAGACCCAAACAATATTAAATCATGGATATTACAATATCCGAAAATAATGTTTGACAACAACGGGGGAGACCCTTATTGGTTGAGAGTTAAGGGAACACATAATTATGTCACTCATACAACGTTAATCGCACGACAATCCTGACATGAAGTCCAAGTGTCCCTACGACTCCTCATCAAGTTTCTTCGAAAGAGTCGGTTGACCTTAGTGTCTATTCCCATGAATTATCACCAAAAGGCCAGACATATTCGAGGACTACAACCATGGCATTACCCCGAATAACAGAGGTCCTATTGCCTACCAACAAGGTAGCATACCCCAGACTCAACCCTCCTATTGTCTACTTGAAAAGTTAAGGTCATAAAACATGGGTCCCGAAGTGCATGCCCGCAATACCCAATCGATCATCAAAAATAGACAGAATTATGTGCCTATGGATCCAATGCAACACAGTCGAAATTACATGACGACAAATGAATGACTAACGCACTCAAAATATGTAATTCCCAAATAAGATGCAATAAATACAAATCATAACCAAAACTCTACATTGAGTTATTAAACCGGACATATGTCCCCAAGACTCATTGATGTCAATACTGAGCCAAAATGCTCAAAACTTAACTGACAATTAAATAAAGGTCATCAACAATAAAACCCATTTAACCGGTGTTTATGCAAACACATACCTCAAAGACATGATTAACCTAATAAACTCATACCTTAATATTCCAAAACGCCTCATAACACGATAACATGCATTTTCCAAATGGTTTATAAAAAACAAATACACCAAAATTTCATAAATCGTCAAAGAGACTCCATTTGTACAATAAATCACCAAAAGAACAACTTTATGAGATTTACTCGTCAGAATATCCAAAAATCCAAATATAGGCATTTCATAAGATTTATCAACCCAAATTGACCAAATATGAAAATTTTGTCAAATACTCAACACATTGATAAATACCAAGTAAACACATTATTACTTCAAAATACATATTTTAGCATTTACATAGTTTTCACAAAGCGACTTAAACTCACCTAGCTAGATTTAAGCTAAATCTAGGTTTTTACCCCAAAGTTTTAGTTTTCTTGGTGAAACTTGAATCCACAAGAAACACCTCTTGCAAAGTGTTTTATTCACCTCCAAAGATAGAAAACCTAAGACAAAATGGAAAGAAGAGGAGAGAAAAATGAAGACCACATCCAACCCTAACTTAAAATCTAGAGAGATGAGAAGCTTACCACCACAAAATACTATTGAATCTTCCAATAAACTTCAAAACTCATAATCTATGCTTGAAGAGATCTCAAAAACGAAGCCATAGCAAAAAGGATCACCAAAATCGGAGTTGAGATGCAAAAGTTATGAAGATATGAAGAATGAGGGCTGAAAATCGGGTTTTATGCTTTAACCGTGCTTCATGCGGGTTTTCATGCGGCTAAACCTGCGCTAAAACCCACTCTCATGCCCCAAAGTCGCCGGGAGAACCGAAAGTCGCCCCAAAAGTCGCCACAAACACTGCTCACCCGATTCTTTTCATTTTTCATGTCAATCACTGTTTTGGCCATAACTTCTTTATTTTAGCTCAAATTCTGCTCTGGAAAGAACCGTTGGAGTTGTATTTGAATCCTTCAGCCAACGAGACTATAAAATATATGATTCAATTCAAGATCCTATTTCTTCTATTTCTCTTAAAATACCGACTTTTTACTAACTTGGAATTATACCTTCCTAAAATCGGTGTGTTACAATCATCCCAACCTTAGAAACGATTTTGTCCTCGAAATCTAGTTCCTACATAAAACATTTCAATCTTATACTCAACACTTATTAGATTTCTCCGGTTTCCAAGAGTATCCCGATTGCTTCTTGCAATAACTAATCCTTAACAATAGACATCTCCTAAACCCTGATGCCATGCGATTTTATTTCCCACACAACACTAAAATTGTGTGAGGAATGCTAGATGGTCCAAAAATACCACACAACGCAGAGCACAAGTCCGATAATTGTCTTGTCATCTACTCATCACAAGGAGAGGAACAATCTAATGATACCGACCTCAAATAACATCTTTGTCACAAGATGAACATTTCTCTCCCTCTGAGGATGTGTCTCTAACCCCTTTCAACTTTAATTGACATCAGATAACTACTTGACAAAACTGACATGCCAATTTTCATGTTGATTCTTACATTCAAAATTCACTTCTATACGTTACACTCATATCAAAGTGAACATGTAACTTTTCTAGAATAGTTTCTAACTGTATGACTTTGGTTGCCTCCCATACTTAGGTGACCCATACTACCTCAACAATGTATCGAAGTGAACATATAACTTATCTATAATATTTTCTAACTGTATGACTTTGATTGCCTCCCAATCTTAGGTGACCCATACTACCTCAACGGTAGCTCACGACTTCAACTACTCAAATACACCACTATTGCTCTTATCTTTTGCATTCAACATTTCGATGCGTGTTCACAAAAGCTTACACTACAAGGAATAGGGTTTTCAGAGAAGGAAGATTAATAGAAGGATTTGGAATGGTGTCTAAAGGTGATTTTTAGAGAAGGAACTATATGACAAAAGTGAGAAGTGTAACTAAATATAAGACAACTTTCAGAGAAGAATTTGAAATCAAATTATTCGCTACAGAAATCATCTCTAAAGCTTTTAGAGAATCTTTTTAGGAAAATCGTCTCTAAAAGTCAAGTAATAAGCTTTAGCAACACTTTTTATAACTGTCTCTAAAGAATAAATGATTTTCAGTTACATTTTTATAGTTTTTTAAAGCGTATCTAAAGTGTTTTTCTTTTTAAAATAAATCAAAATTATATAATCGAATATCTCTTCCTTCTCTTCGGGATCGAACTGCACTGCTTTGGCCCAAAGTGAACAGAGGTTATCATGAGTTAGCTTGGGAACATGAATACGATTTCCAAGGATTCTCTTCGAATTTGGGTTCTGCGAGAGTTGCGCCATTCCACGGTTTCTCTTTTGTTTCACAATTTTGACTCTCGACTGCTGGTCTTCGATGTCGACTTCGATTCAATTCGTCTTCATTTATTCGAGTTAGGGTTTGAGGAATATTTGAGTTAGGGCTTGAACAATAACCTCTCCACACCCTAACACTCACAAATCGCTCAATTTGGACGGAGATTCGTTCTACCTTATTATCTGTTCAGGTTCTCTGATCGGCTCTCTAACTTGGATCTTAGGGTTATGATATCAATAATCGTTCTCGATCAAACAACTTAACTTTATCTCTAACAATGGTGAGGTTACTTGATTCACATTTCTCTTTCATTTTGATTTAGATTCGTTTTATTGATCATTACTTCGATCACATTTTGGAATCTTCATATGATTTTTTTGGAATTTTTTAACCATCTATTGTGATCTGGTGTACTAACCGGAACTTCATTTTCTGTTGTTTGTCTTTCACTTTGGAACAACCTCTCATAGACTCGAGATCAAGGTACTATTGCTATTCTAATTGTATTCACTAATTGCTATTCTAGTCATGCTAATTATTCATATTTTTTGGTGGAGGAAACTCGCACAAAGATCAGAAAGAGTAAAATCCTACTCTTCGGATCCTTTGTAATTGAATTCGATGATTTCTAGCTCTCTTTTGCTTCTAGCTACTAAATTGCAAGCTTCATTAGCTAAGGTGTAGGGAAGTTCATTTTTCAGCAAGTATAAACATCCAAAACATATATAAACTCTACACCCATGGTTAAGTTAATATATAACTTTTTGTACTCCTTATGATGCATCAAGTACCGTAGGCCAATGCCATGTTTATCTATATATAGCTATAAAGAATAATTCTTTCAACTTTTCAGAATTTATCACATAAATTTCTCTATTTTACATGGCCTTTTTGTGGGGGATGGGAGGGATCACTGGAGTAAGCAATTACTTTGCAACACAGAGTCCAATGTCATCATCATAAAATTCATCGTGGTTTAGGAGTTTTCGTGATGGAGCACTTAACAATAGGGAAGATGGACTACCGTAGGCATTTCGTCTACTATTTCCGCACCCTAAGGTTGTTCTTGCGCTAACTCCTGTTGCGGGACGTGTTCCACTTGCATACCTGGAAAGAGCCTATATCATAAACACTTCAAGTCTAATCAAACCTAACCATATCGTAATCATAAATGAGGGCCAACCCTACTGGTAAATAAAGGCTAACTTTATTTTCCTTCTTGGTTTCAGTTAGGTAGTTTTATGCCATTAATAGTTAGCAGTTGTGGATTATTCTCTCATAATAAATGATGTATCCTTTTTGCTATCTTAATAGGAAGCACAATTTTTTGAGTTTTGTGTTGTGCTTAGATTTGATCTTTGTAACTTATGGCTAGATCATTTTTGGAACCTAATGCCAACCATTATGATGTTTAAACAAAACTGCTATGAGTTAGGAACATTTTTGGAACCTAATGCCAATCATTATGATGTTTAAACCTAATTCTATGTTGTCTCCTCACCCATCCTCTTTGTCTCTTGTAAGGTTAGTTGAAAAACATGGCGGTGTTGCTTTTTATTTATTAATATATTAGGGGATTTTGCAGTTACCATTTTAGCTTTGGATTCATAAAATGCATAGTGAATATTTCATAATTGTTTTGTAAGCATACATATTTTGTGTCTATGAGAAGATTATATTATTTTAATTCATCTCACCAATGGCAATTCTCTCTTCTTACTTTTCTTCTAATTTTGTGAAGTTATCATTTCAGATGTTTTCTGTCGTATGCAGAAGTGGATGTTGATTTAGCGGTGGCTTGAGTACCCACGAAAACGACTTTCAAGAAGTTCAGTTTCAGGGGAATTGATTTGGATGCTCTCCTTCATATGTGTGTTGTTGACGTTGTCTAGCTCCTCATTGGTTGTGCTCGTAGAAGGTGCACATACATTCTTCATATGCCACAATCTATTTTCTGGTTTATGTAATATTGAACTTGTTTTTTTTAATTTTTGTTGAAAATGTGTGCATATTGATAGGTTCAGAGAGGTTTGAATAGGAAGCCAATGGCTTTGATCGAGAAGCTGCACAAGGTTGTATGTCTTGTTCCTACTTCTAACAATCGTTCTCCAAAATCATAGGTAAAGATCAGAATATACGTATGGATCTCATTTAATTAATCCGTTAGGTTTGATTTTGTTTTATCAAAAAATAAAAATGTGGTTTTGGTATTCTACTTCATCATAGATTCCGGGTATTTTAAATGTTCTTGATAATAGAAAGCAAGATCTCATATTCTCATTAATTAACATTTTCTTAATTTATGTGCATGCAGCTCCAAAATAGAGTCGTACATTGTACATGATTTGAAGATGTTTATGTTGACGACAATGAACTTCTCATGGAAGCAGTTGCACAACAGCCTGTATTGTTGTCCTCTTCTTGTACGATGGTTTCTTTGGATATAACAAGGTATTTATCATCATCATCATCATATGATTATATGATTAATTAATTATATCTAATTAATATGATTGATTGATTAATTCGATTGTGTACATGGAAAATTATACCGGCGACGACTGTGTAGGGAATATTATGGGATGGGGTACAACATCAGAAGGATGCAAGTACTGGATACTAAAGAACTCACGGGGAGAAGGATGGGGAGAGAAAGGATACATGATACACACCACACCAACATTCAACTAAGCATTTGTTCACAAGCCATCAAATATGTACCGGTAAATCTTGATTTCAGAACATCAAGTTTTTTCTAAGTGTACGACTGACTGTGGGTGGATCACTGGACACAGTTATGTTGCTTATGGACCTCTGCTTAATGGAATGTCAGTTGTCGTTTATGAAGGGGTAAAGTGTTTCTTGAATTTCAGTTCTAGTTTTGATCATGATAAGTTTCTGCTAAAGTTTGAACTTCTATTTATTTAACATCATAGTCTTTTGGTTATCAGTTAATATATGCACAATTGAATATGTGGATAAGTTGAGATACCCAACTTTCTATTTCTTGAAAAATGAGTATGTTCTGATGCCATATGTATAGTTCTGTGGCCGATCGACACACTTTATAACTTCATATGTACAGAAAGACCATGTCTTGTGAAATCAAATGCAACTTTCCATCAGCGATTGGGGCGTAACTCGTACATAAGATGATAAAATGGTTTGACAAAGCATTCAAATTAGGAGGATTATTGGTCATAAAGATGCATATACAAATTTGATAGTGATGGAACATGTTGTTTTTCCAATTATACTATCTTGAGTGAGCTAATTATAAGTTCAATTAGAATGCTAACTCTCTCTCTCTCTACATATGTGGCAGGGAGGGTTCATTCTAGATATGGGTGTCCATTTCATTGCAGGATTAAGAATGGTAAGTTTCTCGTTTTCCCCTTTTATTCCACCCTTTTCACCTCCACGAAGAAGTTGATATGCTTACGACATATTTGGTGAAATGGGTTGGTTCCTAACTAATATAGTTAATACCATCACATTCCAAAGACCTAGAAAGTAGAAAATCACTAGTCCTACATGTTAATTGGAGAAGAGCCAAAGAAGGAATTTGAACATCAAGTGGCAACAATATAGCTAGAATCTCATTAAGGGGCCGTTTACCCGACGCTTACCCGATAATAGTCAAATAACTTACCAGCTAAGATTTTAGCCCATTAAAACGACATCGTATGCAACATTTTTATCCGATAAGCGCTTACATGGTAAGAGTCGTCACTCTCACTTACCGGGTATGACTCTTGGTCCTTGTCATAGTATGCAACATTTCTGTTAATGATTTCTTTGTGATTAGGATGCTAAAGGTGAAAGAATTGTTGTGGTTTCAAGGATCATTAGTTTTGATCTCAATTTGAACATATTTGAGCTTGGTGAGTTGTAAATAATCTAAAGATTTTTGCTGCTTAAAACCGTGAATAAAAAACTATGCAGATGAATGATACGTTTCATATATTCCTTGGTTTCAACAACAAAGATACAAGAAAATGGTACTATAAGTGACTACAAAGATGAGTAATGAACGAGTTGACAATAGTGTTGGATGCACTAACATTGGGATGTTAGTAATATAATTTAGTATGCTTTTTTTTTTTTATAAATTTAGACGAATGTACGTATTGGTTGAACGTTTGGGTTTGATTTGAAAATTTCTGTCTTTTATATGAAAAATATATGAAATTTTATTGTGTTAGGATTTTTATATTATTTCTATTGATGAATTTAATTTATTATTTAATTTTATTATTATATATATAATCATATATGAATATAGTGCTGAAATATGGATAAAAACTATATATAGTATACCTTTTAGAGAAGGAAAACATATTTATAGAAGGGTAAGTAAAGATAACCTTTAGAGAAGATTTGTACAAGCGTATCTAAACCATACTTTTAGGGAAGGTTTACTAAAAGTGTCACTAAAACCTACAATTTAGAGAAGCTTTTTCATAACCTTCTCTAAAATTACCTTTTAGTAACACTTATAAACTGTCACTAATGCTTAAAAAGTGTCACTAATACATACTTTCAGATAAGCTTTTTAAAAAAAAAGTCAACCGACCTTTAGAGAAGCTTTGAAAGCATACTTAAAGCCCAAAAAAATGTATCTAAAAGTTGACATAAACATACCCTTGAAAAAACCCTCTCTAAAACATTTAGCTACCCTTATATAGGGAAGCTTTCTGACGGAATTGAAAAGCTTCTCTAAATCCTTTAGAGAAGCTTTTTAGACTTTTATGTACAAAATAAAACATTCACTAAAGATCAAATTTCTTGTAGTGTTACCCGACTACAACCATACTTATTCCCTTATAAGGAAGCACTCACTAACACGTCAATAGTTTAACCTTTATAAATCAGAGTCTTCACATTGATAGATTCCACTTGGGATCTAACTCGACGATTTTACTAAGTTATCCAATTATCCACTACTCTAAAATAATCATTGTCCCCCTTTTTGATGAAATTTCCTAATAAGTAGCTCGGTTCAGATCTACGCACTCTGAATTCGTATTCCGACTATCACAAGGCACGATCACTACCAAAAATCCACTAAATTCTTAATCCAACCATTCCTGCTATTGGACTGTCATTAGACCCATAATGTACAAGTAGACTCTATAAAGAGTTGATTATTCCTAACCCAACGATTGCACAACTCCCATAATGATTCCAAGTACCAATCATCTCATCGACAGTTCCTAACAAAACAAGGAAATTTAATTCAAATATACCACTTACACAAAACTGAACTCCTTAAAGTCATTTCATATTATGTGAATAACTTTTAGGATCCAACTATAGTACTCTAGGTAATTCAACGGTTCTTGACCACGAAATCCAAAATTTGACACCTAATATCATGTCATGATCCCAACCACAACAAATATTTCACTCGCAAGACTCACTCATCGAGACTACCAAAAATAGACCAAGGATATTAACACGGTATCCCAAGAGTCCTACAAAACTCCTATGCAAATAATTATCCAAACCTCCAATTCAAGGTTGCCGAAATAGACGGCTCATTACCAAAGTTACCAAGAAATCCCATGAGTCTAATACTTCAGTCACCTAAAAGTGCATTGGCTTAGATTGCAATACTACCACAGGTCGGAATATCCAACAATTCCGCTCTCAAGGCTCTTTTGATCATCACGCTTCACCAAGGGTTTAATTCCATCTCTAATGAGTTCAAGGTTTTTCAAGTACAGGACTTAACAGATATGGCAATTCACAATTTTACTACCACTTACTAGGTAGTCGTGCAAAGTGGCCACACTTGCCACACATATTAAAACCATCTTGAAAAGATAGTTGATCATTATTCAAACTAATAATGGAAACACGAAAGTATGCTCAATAAACTTTTCAAATGAGCCGCTATGGTCCTAGCATGTGCCTATTTACGCCATGTGCGTAAAATAAATTCCTGCATTAAAATAGTGTGCAACAAAATGTTTGTACGAAACTTCGAAAAAGAAAATTACACGACATCAAGATCCAAAAATTTTCTATTTTAACCATAGAACGACTTAGAATAAAATTCCCCAACAAGACCCACATTAATCAATTTATTTCTCAAAACTTAGTAAAACGGCATGTGCATGCGATTTGGTTGAAATGTGAAATAATTTAGGTCGATTTCAACCTAAAGCCAAATAATCGTATTATTACTTGTTCTAAAATAATGATTATAATTCCATACATACCAAGCAAATAAATATAGTGCATTTATGTGAACTAATAGCAATGGCAACAACAAACGAAAATGCACAAAACAAAACATTAATGTGAACCATCATAGTCTCATTATGCACTCACTCGCCATGTGTATAAATCAATGTGTGCGCTAAGTAGTGTGAAATGAAATATGCTAACAAAAAACTCAAAATATATACTACATGATATCACTCTTACAAAACTTCCCTTTTTGTTGCAAAAAGACATGAGATAACATTCCTCAACAAAAACCGCATTGAATAAATTCTCAATAAAACCCATAAACCAACATATGAAATAAATCAAGCCTACACATTTCCAAGTCTCATCCATGTGCCACAAAACGACATAAAATAAAACTCAAGGGGCCTCCATACAACTGAATGATGCTAGAATTCTCACATTCAATGATAAAATCGCATAAGACAAAATTATCAATAAAATATCATAAGATTTCTCCATAAATGAAAACTCATGCAATAAATCAAGCTCATTCTCTTCCGAAATTTTACTCTTTGGTCATTAAAACAACATAAGATAAAATCTCAACAAAGCTTGCAACCACATGCAATAAAAAATTATGCGTGTTTAAGATCATGATTTATATTTTTGTGCATGCTAAAACGTCTTTCCAAAATCTAGTAATACAACCTGCACAAGGATTTGGGAAGAGTATGAAGGAATTCATGCAACTTTTTTTTTGGAAATGGATTTCGTGCATGAATTTGGTCGAGACCCAAAAATCTTAGAACCAAGCTCACCAAGTATACCAGTCACATTAATAACCTTGGGAACTCAAAGATCTTAAGGCGGTAACTCACAATAAAGTCAGTCAAACTTACAATTTCTTCCCAAAACGAGGATGATTTACAAGCCTATGGTTCAATCTTAACCAACATCTCTGACCCAAAATGGTCGGCTTAACATAATCATCATACCTACTATCACTCAACATGACAATTCTACAAATATCAACTTTCTTAATGACTATTCGCAAAGAATTTGCTCACTACCCCATCGATCATCACTTGAAAGCGATTCAAACTGTTAGCCCCAATTCTGATATGTAAAAGTATTTAAAATAATCTAAGTCCTTTTCTAGAGGACTTCCAGAGATAGACATCAGAGATCAAGCCTGCCTCTGAAGTACATTCCAGAGATAGAGAAATTCAGTAGAAGAACATCAGACATGGTTTCATCAGAGGTACCTACATCAGAGCTCTAAACACTTTGTCTCTGAAGAACAAGCTGAAGAATTCTACAAGTGTTGACACAAGAACAGAAGACACGTCACTTAGTGATAACATTTACCTTTCTAGATAGGTTACTATTAAAGCATGTCTTGAGCTTACCTTTTAGGTAAGACACTGTTCAAGCATGACTTTAGTGTCAGGAAAGTACACTGTTCACTTTATGGTCCTATAAATAGGACGTGCATCCATTGCTCTAAGTGTGCTTTTCTTTACTAACATGTAAAAGGATTATTTTTTTATATTGAAAAGTATTCAAGAAGATCTTATAAGATTAAACCACCTTTTTAGGTGTTCTTGATAATCTACTTGTATTATCAGTGAATATTTGTTGTTCTTATATTTGATTCATTGGATATATCTTCTTACTACTGTGTATGTGAATCTTGCTTTGATTTAAACATTAAATTGCTTCCGTTGTTCTTATTAATGTTACATGTTTATATCATTGTTAAAAGACTAACTTTGGGATCCAACAATTGGTATCAGAGCAAATTTGTTTTTCTTAAAACAATCAAGATTATATATGTGTACTCGGACAGATTTATGTCTTTTTGATTCAAGTTTTCATAATTTGTGCATGTTCATATAACTTTTGTTTATTCAAGAACCTTACATGCTCCAGGTTTGAAAATCAATCACAGTACTTCACTTTGGTGAAAGATATTCTTTCAAGCACCATCTTTTCAAAACTTCATCTTCTTCTTTGTAAATATGGCAAACTCCAGTATAAGTGCCATTTCTACAGCTGGATCTTTGACAAAACCTCCTACTCTTCTAAGGGATGAATAGCCCCAATGGAAGATCAGGATGGTCAACTTTTTGGAAGGAATGGATAAAGATCTAATGAGATCTGTCAATGAAGGACCTCACCAACCCATGGTTTTGGTACCTAGAGTTTCTGCTACAACAATTACAGCTGAAATACCTGCTTTTTATGAAAAGAAAACTTCAAACTTCACTAAAGAAGAAACAAAAATGATGGGAAATGATTCCAAAGATGTTAGACTGTTGATAATGGCCATCCCCAATGATATATTCCAAGAACTAGATTCTTGTGTGACAGCAAAAGAGATTTGTGATCAGTTGTTAAATCAACTGGAAGGTGGCATTCAAAACTCAGAAAAACAGAAGAACTCTTTGCATTAATGAATACCATTGTCGGTCCAACAATACTTATCAAGTTTATAGAAACAACAACACAATATGATTACCAACCTGTATTGATTATAACAAACGAGTTACAAGGTTGATCGATTAAGCTTTGATTGTGTTCTCTATGTTTTTCTCTCAAATACACCTTTAAGTGTGTGTTTGTGTGTGTGAAATCTTATCTGATCTTGAGAGAGAGAGATACACTTAATCTAACCAAGTGTGTTGAACACACAATCTAACATAATATCTAGATATTAGATCTAGATATTATATCTAATATAAACTAAGTTACTAGAAACTAACTAAATTAACTTTATCTAACTATTACAATATTATAACTTAGATATTAAATCTAAGTAAACTAATACAATTACATTGACATTTATTACAAATAGACATAGACTTAAATATCGAGAGTCGACGTTCCGGCTTTAGCTTATTTTCAGTTTGGATGATCTTGAATCCAATGAGACTGTGGTCTAACAATCTCCCCCTTTGGATCAAGATCATTTAATAAAAAGATTTATCCAATTCAGTCTTCTTGTTCAGCTCAGAAGATGCAGTGTCTTTCTTTAGCTCTTAAATCAGCATGTCTTCAATCTAACAATCTCCCCTTTTGAAGAGTGGACGTGATTCTTGAAACATGTGATCTTTGCCATTTCTTGTGTAGTCATTCTCCCCCTTTTTGATGATAAGTGTAACGACTTCATCAAAACTTTTTGGTAAGAAATGTCAATCTCGCGGTAAGAGCCCCTGATTCGTCAATTCATAAGAGATTCATCCAGATCTTTGCAAATCTAGACAAAGTAATCGTGTAACACCTGAATCAACTAATGAATCAGTTAACATGCCTGTCAGTAACACTAAGTCACTGTGTGTAACGAATACACTTTGTAAAGGAGCTGTTTGATGTTGACTCCCCCAGGGCTTCCATTTAATCATCGAAACACCACAAAGGTAAATTTCTATAAACGTTATGACAAAGAAACTAATTCCTTGTGTGTTTGTGCTTGTGATAGAAAGAATTAAGCACTTGATGAGTGCTTATTAGGCTCAAAATTGTGTAAACCACTGAGACAACAGTAAGTTAAACACAGACTCAATGTGCATGATTGAAGTGCGAAGGTGGGGCAGACTTCCTTCTTTTCAATATCCAGATTTTCCAAATGAAAATCAGATAGCATATGTGCTGCGTCCCCTTTAAAAATGTGAAACACTTTCTTGTTGAGAAGAAAATGAGTAGATGGTGAGGTTTGATCAAGAGTTGGCATGGTTTAGTTGCCTGTTTCAATAATGATCACCAAAGAATTGTGAATCACTAGAATGGTGGCTACCCGGCTCAGAAAAAGTTGGTGCAGAGTTGTGATATTCTTTTAACTCTGTTCTCACACACTCTTTCTTTTAAACTTTTTGCTTTCTCTAATCACACTCATTTCTTTTCGCTTTCTCACACTCAATCACTAAGAATTAACTTCTTGGGTAGAAATCATTGGTTAAGGTGATTCCATAGAAGTTGTGTTAATACCTAGCACAATGATTCTTTATTTTCCTATGATGCACGTGATGCTCAGATTGGTTTAACTATTTAAGTTAAAGCACAATTTAGATTATGAAAACATTTAAAATACACTCCCAAAATATAAATTCTGTTGAAAAATCGGGAAGTAGTTTGAGCATTAAAAACAATGTTTTCAAATGATTGAAAGTTGTCCTTCTTTCAACCATATATGAGATTAAGATAAAGGATTATACCTTTACGTTCGATCTTACATCCCATGAAGCTAAGCTTTAAGTCATAAACATATGAACTTGTAAGCTTCTCTCAAAAATTCTGCAAAAGTTTTATGTCAAGTCAAAGTAAAATTTATTCACTTAAAATGAAAAGACAAAAAACAGTAAAACTTTGTAAAGTACGAGTTCTGATCAGAAATAATCAGAAGTCATCACCTTTTTAAACTCCCCCTGAAATTATGCAATTTAAACTTATCATTTAAGAAGATATGCATTTAAAATTTCAGAAAAGTATGTACTCCCCCTTGATGGTTGATTTCTTCATTGGAGTATCGGAGTACAATTTCATTCAGCACAGGAGTAAGGTCTTTTGATCATTGAAGTACGAGTCCTAAACTATTGTGTTAGAAGTCAAACTCCGTTGAAGTACGGGTTCTAAGCTGATGTACTTAGAAGCCATTATTCTTCCTACTCCCCCTTGACAGTAGGTGCCTGCAACACAGGTTTAGTTTTCTTTGGTACCCACTGGTATTTGGGTCCATGAGTGTTAGTTGCAATTCGTATGGGGGTTACTGAGTAAGAGCCATACCAGTAATGGTCACTTGTCTTGTGAACAGGATCATGTGTACGACAATAAGAACAATAAAATTTCTTACCTGACAACCTGATTAATTGATCTCTCGTGTAGACGAAATCAGGTTTACCTTTACGCGCATTGTTCTTCTTGGCAATCGGCGTATGTACACATGAGTTTTTACATTTCAGCTCTTCTTTAACTGGTTTCCTGTTCCAGACCAGTTCAGCTTCATCCTGGAAGCTGTTTCTTCTTCTATGTGTACCTGAACAATCTATATTCCTGTCATAGAAAAGATTAGTAGACTGAATCTGATTAGAAGATTTAACTGACCTTTTGAAAAGAGCAGTTTTCTGTTGTGAGCTTGCGACTAGTTTGTTAGATCCAACTGAATTATTTCTAGGTGAGTGGATTTTTGACTCTGGAGTCGTTCGCTCAGTCACCACCACCATCTTGGAAATAATATCTTGAAGCTCTTTTACCTTTGAAAAATAAATGTCTCTTTCTTTGATAAGGAGCTCAATCTTCTTCTCAAATGCAGACTTCTTTTTCTTCTCTGTCAGTACACTCTTAGATAATTCAGATAGCTTCTCGGTAAGCTTCTTTAGCTTTGCTTCAAGGATGCTTCTTTCTTCTTCGAATCCCTTCTTAGCACCCTTCTGATCATTTGCCTTCCTCTTCTTGGCAAACTGATCTCTTTCCAATATGATTACTTTCTCAAAGTCTTTAACTTTTTGAGAAAGCATTAAACTTTGAAGCTCGAGTGTCTTCTTCTCTTCAATACTCTTCTTGGAAAGGTCTGAGAACTTCTTTTCAAAATCTGATATTTTCTTTTGAAGCTCAGAGTTTTCAGCTTCCAAAACCTTAACTCTTGATGACATATATGATTCTATCATAATCTTAGCAATATGTTCCCATAACAGTTTTCCTGTAGCCTTTTCACGTTCTAGTGTAAAGAATATCTCGTTTGAAATCTCCTTTGTTATTCCTTGCAGAATAAACGTTTTGGCTAAACTGTCAGCTTCATATCTTTTTCTTTGCTCATTTGTGTATTCATTAAGATTTAATGGGAGCTCTTTTTCTTCTCTCTCACCATTCTTCTTTACAAGAGTAAACATTCTTCTTGGAACTATCATAATTCCTTGCTGCAGAGATTTTCTGATGAATACACCCAAATCATGTCTTTCAATGAAGTCCATGAACTGATCTTTCCACTGCTCATACTTTCCTCTGAAGAGTACAGGTGGTTTCTCATCCATACATATTGAAGAAGCTTCGCTTGATGTCATCCTCTTTAATTTGATGTGCAAAAAGAACTTGGATTTGACCGTTAGTACATATAAAATTTGATCACACAAGAAATTTTGTCCCCCTAGGCAGACTTGTCAAGGAGTAACGCCCTTGCGGGGGTATGGGGGCAGCGCCCCTAGAGAAAAAATTTATGACAATTAAAGACCCTATTACAGTTTCCAAAAAATTGTCTAATTGTGAAATTTGAGCAAAATTCAGGTTTGCGATTGAAGAAGGTTTGCGTGTCAAATGAGGAGCGCACACTGAGGTTTGCGGGTCTAGTGAGAAGCGCACACTTAGGTATGCGGGTCTAGTGAGAAGCGCACACTAAGGTATGCGGGTCTAGTGAGGAGCGCACAGTTGAGATATGCGGGTCTAGTGAGGATCGCACGCTGAGGTATGCGGGTCTAGTGAGGAGCGCACAATGAGATATACGGGTCTAGTGAGGAGCGCACAATGAGATATGTAGGTGCTTGAGGACCCGAGATGTATTGCTTTGCGTTTGATGTTGGAACCGCAAAGTAAGGTTTGCGTTTCCTTCGAGAAGCGCACAGTAGGACTTTGCGTTTGATGTGGGAGCCGCAAAGTTGAGGTTTGCGGGTCACTTGGGACGCGCAAAGTGGGACTTTGCGTGTGTTCTTCTTTTGCTTTGCGTGTGTTCGTCCTGAACTTCTAAAAATCGTCTGAAATCTGTTCTTGTAACGATTTAACAATACCAAAACACTACCAATATGTCTAGAAACACTTTTAGAAAAGAAAGTAAGCACTCGATCTCTCTAAAACACACTTTTTCGAAATAATATCGATGGCATAGTGAACTTACCCACTCGACTGTTTTCTCACAAAATCCACAAATTGGAACTCGATTTAAGCTTAATACTGAAATTAATCACACACAACTCGATCTAGCATGTAAATCGATCACAACCTAATCGATTCTAACACCTAAAACAGTTTAAATCTCCAAATCGATTTCTCAACAAGAACACAGAGTCGTTTTTCCAGAAAACTTGATTTTGATCTTAATCAGTACCAATTGTCGGTCTAACAATACTTATCAAGTTTATAGAAACAACAACACAATATGATTACCAACCTGTATTGATTATAACAAACGAGTTACAAGGTTGATCGATTAAGCTTTTATTGTGTTCTCTATGTTTTTCTCTCAAATACACCTTTAAGTGTGTGTTTGTGTGTGTGAAATCTTATCTGATCTTGAGAGAGAGATACACTTAATCTAACCAAGTGTGTTGAACACACAATCTAACATAATATCTAGATATTAGATCTAGATATTATATCTAATATAAACTAAGTTACTAGAAACTAGCTAAATTAACTTTATCTAACTATTACAATATTATAACTTAGATATTAAATCTAAGTAAACTAATACAATTACATTGACATTTAATACAAATAGACATAGACTTAAATATCGAGAGTCGACGTTCCGGCTTTAGCTTCAGATTGTGATCTTCAGTTTGGATGATCTTGAATCCAATGAGACTGTGGTCTAACAACCATGACTTTAAATCACAACATGAAGGAACATTGCACCAAGCTTATTCCAGATTTAACATCTTGATTAATAAATGCAAGAAGTTTGGGGTCTCAAGGACTAAAGAGGAGAATAATGTACTTGTCCTTAAAATCTTAAATGAAGAATGGTCACAACTGTCCATGTCAATTCAAGCCAATCAAAACCTTGAATCATGGTCATTAACTGACATTTATGGCACCCTTGTTTCCCAAGAAAAGGAAATTGTCAAACAAAAGCCAAAAACCTCTTTAGGTGGACCTCTTGCATTAATTTCAAAGAAAAAAGGTGTTTCAAAATAATGTCATGATGAAGAATACAAAAATTCAAAAAAGAAGTCTTCCTGAAAAGAGTTCAAAAGAAAATCCAAAAAGGCCATGCTAGTTGAAGATTACAAGCTCTCAAATTCAGATGAAGATTAAGACATTAAAGCTTTTTTGCTAAATTTCTTGCATTGATAACTCATCAATTCAACAAGAACTTTGGCAAGAAAGTGTTTGAAGGAAGAAGAAATTATGAAGAAAGAAGAGGAAATCAAGAAAGAAGATTTCAGAAAGTTGAATATCATCAAGAACCCAGATCCACTCTACATAGTGATCAAAAGGGTAGTCAATACAACCTCCATGAAGCTGTTCAACAATCAAGACCTCATCAACCATTTCAACAGAAGTATCCCCAACCTCAGAGGTATTTCCAACCTCAACCTCAAAATACAGAAGCAGTTGTTGCTCTTCCAACAAATCAAAATGATGGAAGATGCTTTAGATGTGGAAAACCAGGCCACTTTTCTGCAAATTGCAGAGGTAGACTGATCAAGGATCAGGACTACTACAAGACCAAATACAAGTACAATGTCAGAGAGAGGGTACTTGTAGCAGAAATGGAAGATTGGATTTCAGATTCAACAAGTGATGGAGAAGAAGAGCCAACCAACCTCTGTGGTATGGCTATTGCAGATGGTGATCAAACTGATGGATCATCAGAGGACCACTCTAAAAAGGTAAATTCTCCATCCACCTCTAATAGTGAACTTGAAATGGATGTACTTAAATTAACAGATGATTTTCAGAGTTTAAAGCAAAAACTCTTTGAGGAAAAAGAAAAGAGAAAACAAGTCACAAAAGACTTGTTGTTTTACAAAAGATAAAAGAATCTTCTGGAATCAGAAAAGAATCTTCTGGAATCATAGAAGAAAGAAAATTTTAATGAAAAATCTTAGCTTGAAAAATCTCAGAGATTAAAAGAAAAATATTTTTCTGATAAATACAAAGAACTTGAAAAGGTTTTAAAGGCTAAAGAAGAAGAAGTTAAGAAATCAGAGTCTGAAAGGCTCAACTTTGTGGCTTTGACAATTTTTTTCCAAAAAGAAAGGGAAGTATTTGTCAGGAACTAATTCTTAACAAGAATAATGAACTCAGAAACAATATTAAAGGAGTTGCGGAATAACACTTTAATATTCAACAATCAATGTAACAGTGAATCAGAAATCACAACTTGTAAACTTTATTAAATGATTAAAGTTACAAGATTTCAATCAAAACCTCAATATTGATGAACAGGCTCACCAATACGAATTCTACTTCTCTAGAACTAGGGTTCTAAACCTTGAGGTTAATTCTCTCTATGAAAACAAAAACTTCAGAATTATTTTCTTCTGTCAAACTATTTTATATTATATACACAAAGATTTAATACAAGATAATTATAAAACATAAAAGATCTTTAGAATTCTTCCATAATTATCTTCAAAACCTTCCATGATTATCTTCAAACTTGATCTGCACGTATCTTGATTATCTCATAAGCAGTAGTGAGTTGTAGCAGCATTAATCACACTGAGCAGTACTAATCTTCATCAGCAGCACTAACTTTACTTAGCAGTAGTAACTTCTACAAGCAGTACTAATCTGGCTCAGCAGTAGTAACTTGTCTCAGAAGTAGTAACCATGTTGTGCTAGCAGCATTAACCACACATGAACAATTCTTCAGTTCCCAACAATCTCCCCCTAACTTGACTTTTAGGAAGAGAACTCAAGTTCTTCAGATGTGGTCTTCAAGATGCTTTCAAAACTTCAAACCTAGTTACCCAAATTTGGATTCAGGCCCAGACTTTGATTGATTGTCCTTCTTATCACAATTCTGACCATTTATGATTCCTTTGCACACACTAGCTTAGCTTTCAGCATCCCTTCTAGCTTCTCCTTGCTATGATCATACACTCTGTCCACTAGAAAATACTCATGATAGCAATTATCTATGGTGATCATGTAGACACCACAGTTTTCAAATAGTATCCACTTATCAATCTTCTTAAACACATACTCATGATGCAAATCTTTTATCCTGTGCACCACTTTTTCTGGTTCAAACATCATACACAAGTATTCCAGTGCAATCTTGAGTAGACTTTCTTCAGTTCCTTTCAAAACAGGCTCATATAACTTCATTCCCACTTTATTCATTTCTTCAAGATCAGCCCTGGAACAACTTCTGATCATTTCCCCCAAGTAGAGTATACTTCAAACACATCACCAACTCTTTTGAGTCTGAAGTACTCCTTTCTGTTGTCCCTCAGAATATCCCAAAAGATGACTTTTGGTGCTTTCACAGAAATGGGAACAACTTGTACTGGTTCTATTACAGTCATGAACAAATCAACCTGCTTATTTGATTTCAGATTAGATGGTTCTGGATTCTGCTCTGATTCTGCTGAAGGTGGAACAGAAGATTCTGCCTCTTTTTCTGCTTCTTTAATCCTTGGCTTCTTGGATTGTTTCTTAGAGGCTATGGTCTTTACTCTTTTTGCAGATTTGGCTTCCACAGTAACATTCTCTTCTTTATTGTCTTCAGCCTTTTCTTTTGTAGGAGTGGCTTCCTCAGGGAAGGGTTGTTGGATGTTGAGATCATGTCTCTCTTTCATCCTTCTTTCAGCTTCTTCCCTTTGAGAGGAGTCCCCTTGAAGCTTAGCCATTTCCTTCTTATATAGCTCCTCAACCATGCTGTATGCCATGTTAGTGAACATCTCTCCTTTGACACCAATTGAGCCTTTCAGAAAGTTTATCATTTTTCTCCTTTCTTGATTGGCCAAAAAGGTCTTGGAAGGTTGCCTTTACTTCTTCTTGACTGGCATTCTTTGCTTGGATACTGTCACTGATCTCTTCTTGGCCTCAACTGTAGTTTGCATGCTCTTTTGATACTCTTCATTTAGCTTTTTAGCCATCTCCAGTGCAAGCTCTCTGTCTTTTTCATATTGGAGTTGTTCTTCCTTTTCCATCTCAGCTTGAAGTTGTTTTGCCACTTCTTCATCTAACTCCAACTGATTCTTCTTCTTTGAAAATTGTTCAGGTTCAACCATCTTAGCCTTTCCCTTTGCATCCTTCAAACCTGTCTCACTGATTTCTTTTCTTTTCTTTTCAATACCTCCTTCCTTAATGACCACTCCCTTGGCCTTTTGAGTAGCCTTAGGAGTGTCATTCTTAGCTTTTACCAAAGTTTCTGCAATTTCTAACTCCTCAACAGATAGCCCTGTTGCTGCTGCTTCATTTATCTCAGCAGCATTTAACTGTTTCTGCTGCTTGAGCAAATTCTGTTTCTGTGTCTACTGCTTTTGATTCTGATTCTCCCCCTTTTTGAAAGCATCTTTCCTTTTCTTTAGAACATATTGCTTTCTCTTCTTTTTCTGCACCAATCTCCTCACCATCTTCTTCAATTTGGTAATCTGTACTTGTTGAGACAGAATCACCATTTTCATCTCCTCTATGTCTGCTCCCTGTTTGATAACATTCAGATTAATGTTTCCCATTGTATCCATCAATTCTTGGTAGTTATATCTATCCTCACCTTCTCCAGGAGTGTAACCCCCTTTTGAAGGATCATTGGAACATTTTGTAGTGGAAGTCTTCTGCCTAGCAGAAGCACCCTCCACCCCCTTGGTTTCTTGGCACCTGGGAACTTTGGATGATTGCTCATCCAAAGTTGCCATGGGGGAGGTCTTATTTATGTTACCACTGTCCTCCTCTGTGCTAGCAGGTGTAGTGGCAGCCTTCTCACCCATATGTTCATGCATCTCCTCAGTGAGCACCTCCTTGGGGTTGGGAGACACCCCTGTGGTTTCCCTATAGATATTCTCTAATGGAGAATTCTCCAGTAGAGGGCTTAAAGGATTTGTGGGTGAAGGTACAAGATGGTAAGGAGCCTTCTTTACCTTTTTCCTCATGTAAGTATTGGTGATTGGTGAAGTTGGTTTTTGAAGAAGGGACTGAGGGATTGATATACTGATTGAAGGTTGGGATTGGCTTTCAGTGGGATGGTCTAGTGAGGGCCTTGAACCTGAAGCCATACCTTCTTGATTGTTGGACACCACCATCATTGTAGAGAATAATGGGGTGTCAACTCCTTCCGAGTCCATGGCAGATCTCTTCATATTTGAAAAGACCTTGCCCTTGGGGATTTTAGGTACATATACCTCATCAAATTGAGGCATAGCCGTCAATTCAGTGGTTATAACTGCCTGGATAAATCTTGGGTACATATAAAAACTCTTTTTGTTTCCCAAGTTTGACACAAGGTCATTGAAAATCATTTTTGAAAAATTATACTTTCTGGCAGTGGCAAAGCAGACTAAAGCATAAGCAATGGTACTACTGAACTCACTCCATCCAGTAGTCTTTCTAGAAATACAATGCATAAGGGTATGGACAAAGAAACGCCATTGAGGTGAGAATTTAGCTTTTGAGAACTTAAAAACTCCCAATGGGCCTCCATACCCCATTCTAGTGAGAGTGGAAAACAGATCATCATTAGAGATAGATGAGATACCTAAGGCATCGTCTAGACGTAGACAGATGCGAACTACCTCTTCAGAAACTGTCAAGGGTTTGTCACACACCCTTGTCTTGATAACCTTTACACCATTTTCAGTAATAGCAGTGGCATTGGCCCAAAATTGCTTCTGGTGCTCAATGTAGATTGATGGTGACACTGTAAGAGCATGAGCGATATGACTGGACTTGAGAAAATCCACTATTTGATGGAATCCAGTAGCTTGCTTTGGTTTTTGAAGCATCGCGATTTCATTGTGTTCATCAATAAACGCCATTGAAGCCATCGAGCTTGAGTAAACTGGACTGAAACTCACTAGGTGCTTGAGAGAAAAAGATTAGAGAGAAGATGAACAGTATTCAAAGAGTCGTTATGAGCTTTTAGCCGGGCAAAAGGGTATTTATATGATTTGGGAAAGAAGCAGTATTAACTCAGAGCAGTATTAACGAACTAGCAGTATTAACTGAGAGCAGTATTAACCACTAGCAGTATTAACTAACTAGCAGTATTAACTGAGAGCAGTATTAACCACTAGCAGTACTAACTGAGAGCAGTATTAACCACTAGCAGTATTAACTAACTAGCAGTATTAACTGAGAGCAGTATTAACCACTAGCAGTATTAACTAACTAGCAGTATTAACTGAGAGCAGTATTAACCACTAGCAGTATTAACTAACTAGCAGTATTAACTGAGAGCAGTATTAACCACTAGCAGTATTAACTAACTAGCAGTATTAACTGAGAGCAGTATTAACCACTAGCAGTATTAACTAACTAGCAGTATTAACTGAGAGCAGTATTAAAACTACATTGGCAGTAGTAACTATACTTACACTTTTTGAAGCTTGTGTTAGTCTAAGCAAGGCAATACACTTCCTGAGAAAGATGTTTAGTAGCACCAAAAATAACCAAATAACAGGTATACAATCAATTTTTAAACATGAGCTCATTCAGAGTTGATCATGCCCACACTTGTGACCAAGAAGGTGAATCTACCCACATCAAAAGCTTTGGTGAATAGATCAGCAAACTGGTTGTCAGTATGAACTTTAGAAACTTGAATTAGCTTCTTTTCAATACAGTCTCTAATAAAGTGATACCTGATCTCAATGTGTTTACTTTTGGAGTGCTTGACTGGATTGTTAACAATGCTGATAGCACTTCTATTGTCAATGAAGATTGGAGTGTGAAGAAAGGTTACCCCATAGTCCAACATTTGATTCTGAATCCATAGAACCTGAGAGCAGCAACTTGCAGCAACAATGTACTCAGCTTCTGTTGTGGATAAGGACACTGTGGTTTGCTTCTTACACTGCCAAGATACTAGTCTTGCACCCAAAAGTTGACATCCCCCTGAAGTAGACTTTCTATCCATATTAGCACCTCCCAAGTCACTGTCTGAATATGCAATCAAGTCAAAGTTGGATTCATAGGGATACAAAAGACCTAATCTAGGTTTCCCTTTTAAGTATCTGAAAATCCTTTTAACTGCTTGAAGATGTGACTGCTTTGGCTTGACTTGGAATCTGGCACAAACACACACTGGAAACATGATATCTGGTCTTGAGGCTGTTAGATACATGAGAGATCCAATCATTGATCTATAAAGATGAAGATCAACACCCTCCCCTCAAGATCAACATTGATTTGTTTGTGTGTTTCCATTGGTGTGCTTGCTGGCTTTGAGTCTGATAAACCATATTTGTCCAGGATGTCTTTCACATACTTTGATTGACTTATGAAAATCCCATCTTTCTGTTGTTTCACTTGAATCCCAAGGAAGAAGGTGAGTTAACCCATTGCACTCATTTTGAAGCTCTTGTGCATCAATTCTTCAAAGTCTCTACACATCTGTTCTTTTGTAGATCCAAAGATGATGTCATCCACATAGATCTGAACTAGTAGGATGTCCTTCTTTATTCTTTGGATAAAAAGGGTCTTGTCAATTATTCCATTTTCAAACCCATTTTCCAAGAGATAGGTAGACAGAGTATCATACCATGCTCTTGGGGCTTGATGTAGACCATAAAGTGCTTTCTTAAGTTTGTATACTCTGTCAGGATATGATGGATTCTCAAATTCAGTAGGCTGACAGACATATACTTCTTCATCAATTGTTTCATAAAGAAAGGCACTCTTTACATCCCTTTGATATACCTTGAACTGCATAAATGAAGCATAGGCTAGAAACAGCCTAATTGCCTCTACCCTTGCAACTGGAGCAAAGACTTCCTCATAGTCTATGCCTTCTTCCTGAGTGTACCCTTGTGCCACTATCCTTGCTTTGTTTCTGATTACTATTCCTCTCTAATCCTTTTTATTTCTGAAAATCCACTTGGTGCCAATAGCTCTATGACCTTTTGGAAGGTCCACCAAGTCCCAAACATCTTGCAACTTAAACTGTAGCAACTCTTCTTGCATGGCTTCTATCCAACTTGAATCTTTCAGTGCATCATAGGCCTTCTTAGGCTCAATCTGAGATAGAAAGCAAGAGAGTACTGTATGTTGTTGATCCTGCATCTCTTGAAGTCTGCTTTGTTTCCTAGTCATCATAGGAGAAGAGATGTCTCCTATTACCAGCTCAGGAGGATGATTCTTCTGAGTTCTTTTCTGAAGACTAGGTTCTTCAATAATTCCCACATCTAAATTGGAATCATTTAAGTCAGCTGAGGGAATCACATCAGCTGCTTCTGGCTCTTCATGCTCTGAATTCTCCTCATCTCTTCTTTCTTCTTCACTCTGAATTGGCTCAGTAACAGTTTCCTTTTCACAAATTTCAACAGGGTCCATTGTAGGTATGGGAAAGATCACAGACTGAGGAATACTATTCTGTATTTGTTCTTCCCCTGATCCTCTACTTCCTGAACCTGCATGATCATCACTACTGAAACCAAAGGAGTTAGTTAGTGAATCAATGTCAAACAACCACTGAGGACCAGAACCAATAGGGTTTGGTGTGTTATCATTGCATTTGACATTGTCACTTTCCTCAATTATTCTAGAAGAAGAATTAAATACTCTGTAGGCCTTACTCTGAGATGAGTAACCAACAAGAAAACCATCATCTACCTTGCTATCAAACTTTCCTATGTGAGATTTGGTATTGAGAATGGTACAAGGACACCCAAAAGGTTTGAAGAATCCAATAAATGGTTTTCTTTTATTTAAAAGCTCATATGGTGTCTTGTTTTTAGGCTTGACTACTAGAACTCTGTTTTGGACATAACAATCAGTATTAACTGCTTCAGCCCAGAAAGTAATTGGAAGTTTTGAATCAACTAATCAGTGTCCTAGGAGCACTGTATTGCCTCTCAATTCCTTTTTCCTCACAAAAGGTGTTTAGATCAAGATTTTTAAATTCAGTACCATTGTCTGACCTAATGACTTTTACCTTTTGATTTGTTTGGTTTTCAATTCTTAGAATAAAGGATTTGATCAGTCCACTTGTCTCATCCTTAGTCCTTAGAAAATATACCCAAGTAAATCTAGAGTAATCATCAACAATAACTAAGCAGTATGATTTCTTACCTATACTCATAACATTTGTAGGACCAAACAGATCCATATGCAACAACTGAAGAGAATAATAAATTGTGTTCACTTCTTTGGACTTATGAGAAGTTTTGTGTTGTTTGCCTTTGAGACAAGCAACACAGTGATCATCACATGAAAAGACTTTTGAAGACAAACCTCTTACAAGGTTGTTTTTAACAAGTTTATTCATAGTTTTAAAGTTCATGTGACACATCCTTCTGTGCCAAAGTGATGATTCATCCAAAGATGCTTTTGAAACAAGACAATTTAGGGATGAATCAGTTGACACATTCTCCATATCCAAACAATAGACATTATCCTTTCTGGGAGTTCTTAGTAGTATCATCTCTTCATCAACTACCTTGAATCTAGGGGCAAGGATAATGCATTCTGAATTAGTGAATAATATACTATGCTATTTGTCACAAACCTGTGATACACTTAACAGGTTATACCTTAACTGCTCAACATAGAAAACATCCTCAAAGGTCATCTTACCTTTTGTTACATCTCCCTTACCACTGATCTTACCTCCATCTGGAGTATTACCAAAGGCAACATGTCCTCCATCAATTTTCTTGAAATTCTTGAGGCAAGCCATGTTCCCTGTCATGTGCCTAGAGCAACCACTATCAACATGCCAGATGCTCTTTCTTTTGAGCTGTTGGTTGCCCTGCACATAAGATAAAACAATTAGTATTGATTGGGAACCGAAGCCAAAGTGGTCTTGGGTCTCCCTTTCTCATCAAAGTATTTACATTCCTTTTTGATGAGATTTTTAAAATCAGAGCACTCTTTACTGGAGTACTTTGTCAAGATAATAGGTCTAGCAGCACAAACACTAAAAGCAGTACTAATTTTAAAAGTACTAACAGAGTTAGCAGCACTAACAGGTTTAGCAGTACTAACCTTGTTAGAAGTACTAACAGAGTTAGCAGTATTAACATTTGAAGAGGTACTAACAATGTTAGTTTTAGAAGTACTAAAACTCTCAGCAGCACTAACATTGATAGCAGCAGTATTGCTTCTAGCAGCACTATCATTGTCAGCAGCACTATTTGTAGTAGCAGTACTAACAGTTTTAGTGCTTTTGGGAATCCACATCTTGACACTTTCTTTCACAGTCTTTTTCTTCATGTGGCTTTTAGATTTAACATGTTTCTTAGCCACATGTTTCCTTTCATCTTTCCTATAACCAAAGGGTTTTTGTATAGCTCTTTGAAAATTCATCCTTTGGTTAATAGGATTAAAGTAACAATACTTGGCAAGATGATTCAATTTGCCACATATGAAACAAGGTTTTGGTCTGATGATTCTACTCAAATCAAATCCTTGTTTCTGAGCCCACTGATTATTCCAATTCTTTTGATTGCCCCTCCTTTTATCATGTTTTAGAGGCTCAGACTTATTACATGCACACTGTTTGCAAGGAACATGATTCACAACTGTAGTCTGCTTGTAATGGACCTTTTTAGACTTTCCCTTAGTCTTCTCTATGTCATTGGATTTGATCTAATCCCTTCCACAATCCTCATTGGTGATAATGTTAATCTCTAAGGGAATCTCACCACTCACAGTATTGTCCTTACTCTTACTGGCCTCTTTCTCAGTCTTGTCCTCAATAACTACTTCATCTAAGGGATCTATCTTAGTGGCTCCCTCATTCAAGTCCTTCCTATCCTTGGTCTCTAGTAAGTCTATGTAGGAGGGATGTAGTTGTTGTTGTATGGTGGTGGTGTTGTATTGTACCCAATTCCTCTTATCATTTTGTCATGAAATTGGGTTTGTAGTAAATAGTCCATTGCTTTAGAAGCATTGGAAAACTTGTCCACATCTAGCTTAACTTTGGCTAGCTCTCCTCTCAACTTTTCATTCTCCTCTTTAGACTTTGTCAGTTGGATTTCTAGATCATTCTTCTCCCACTTCCAGTAATTTGTATCATATGTGTGTTGCAGTTCATTGGCTTGGAAACTTTTAATTTGTTCCTCAAACCTCTCAACAATTTTCACATAGTCTTTTATATCTTTTTCTAATCTCTTAAGGTCATCACTCATCTTCTGGTTGTGATCCCTGTACCTTTTAACAGTATCTATGCAAGTTTGAGAACAGAGATTAGAAAGTACCTCAGTTGGAAGATCAGATACCTCTGCCATGAGGGCTTGATTTTGAATAGCCTCTTCTGCATGATCACTCCAGTCAAACCCCATTCCTTGTTGAGAAACAAGAGCTTGAGCAGAGTTTCTGTTCTGGTTGAAGCTTCCAGTCTGAGTTTGTTGGTGATTGTGACACACTCCACTTCTGCATTCTCTAGCAAAGTGTCCCTTCAGATGACATTTATAGCACTCCACCTTTGACTTATCAAAGCCTGCACCATCTTCTCTTCTTTGGGAGAAGTTGTTCCTTCCAGTCCTTTTGATGAACTTCTTCACCCTCATAGAAAGCATGGCCATCTGCCATTTAATATCCATCTCTTCAAGATCATTAGGATGAAGTTGTTCCAAGTCATCATTGATTAAAGAGGAGTTTCCATGGCTGGAAAGAAAGGCTTCAAAAACAGATTCAGTGCCTTTTTCTTGATTTACTCCATTAGCAGCATTAACTGATTCAGGGTTAGCAGTAGAATCAATTGATGCTGATAGGAGTGCAGCATTATGAACATATCCAGTAGGCTTCTTCTTTCCTTCCACCTCAGATTCAAACACTCTCAAATCATTGTACAGATCATCCAGTTCCTTTTCTTCCAATTGTTCATTTTGTCTGAATGAAACAGTATACATGGTCCATTCATCTCCAAGGGACCTTAAGAACTTTCTGTTTACATCATCTTGATCAATTTGTACTCTCATAGTAGCTAGTTCACCAATCAGCTTGTTAAACCTGTCAAAAGTTTGAGTCATGGACTCATTCTTAGTTGACATAAAGTTTTCATACAGTTGCTTCAATATTGCCTTCTGATTTCTCTTGGTACTTTTGGTACCAAAGAATCTCTTCTCTAGAGCATTCCAAAGCATCTGTGCATCAGTGCAATTGCAGAATTGGTGTTGATACTAATTGGGAATAGCCAAGAGCAGTGTGCTCAAGGCTTTCATCTCTGTCTGCCTTGTTTTCCTTTCTGCATCCGTCTTTGGTGGGATTCTTTTTCCATCTGCAACAATCTTTCCTTCATAAGATGGGCCATTCTCAATGATGTCCCACATGGAGTAATCTGTGAGAAGAATGTATTGTTTGATCCTAATCTTCCACATATCAAACTCATTAGATCTGAGCATTGGAACTTTTGAGACAAGAGTACTGTTTGATTCAACTGTGTTTTCCATGATGAATGAAGGTTTCTGAGAATACTTGCTCTGATACCACTTGTCATGATCTAATTCTTAACAAGAATAATGAACTCAGAAACAATATTAAAGGAGTTGCGGAATAACACTTTAATATTCAACAATCAATGTAACAGTGAATCAGAAATCACAACTTGTAAACTTTATTGAATGATTAAAGTTACAAGATTTCAATCAAAACCTCAATATTGATGAACAGGCTCACCAATACGAATTCTACTTCTCTAGAACTAGCGTTCTAACTCTTGAGGTTAATTCTCTTTATCAAAACAAAAAATTCAGAATTACTTTCTTCTGTCAACCTATTCTATATTATATACACAAAGATTGAATACAAGATAATTATAAAACATAAAAGATCTTTAGAATTCTTCCATAATTATCTTCAAAACCTTCCATGATTATCTTCAAACTTGATCTGCACGTATCTTGATTATCTAATAAGCAGTATTGAGTTGTAGCAACATTAATCACACTGAGCAGTACTAATCTTCATCAGCAGCACTAACTTTGCTTAGCAGTAGTAACTTCTTCAAGCAGTACTAATCTGGCTTATCAGTAGTAACTTGTCTCAGAAGTAGTAACCATGTTGTGCTAGCAGCATTAACCATACTTGAACAATTCTTCAGTTCCCAACAGTATTACATCAATCTCTGGAAAGAAAAGAACTTCAAATAAAATGTTATCAAGATGCACAAGATGTGCATATCAAGATCAATTCACAGCTGGATACTTAGGGCCTAGGATTCAATGATTTAGATCATTTCACTAGAGAGAAGAAAAATTCATTACCTTCAACTTTTTGTATTGGAAAGGTCCAGAAGCTTGACTTTCCATCTCTGGAAAATTCTAATATCTTCAAAAGATTTAGAACCTCATAGGGATCAAAACTCAAAACTCTCAATTTCTGAAACACTTCCTACTCTGAAACTAAGACAGACTCAAAACCTATCTTAGAATCAAAGGAAGAAACATCAAAAGATTATTTCTTAAAACCTCAGAGCAATGATCCCAAAGAAATATTTAGATTTGATTCTTTCATCACTCAAAAACCAGAGGTCTTTGAAACAAGTATCTCTGAAGTCAAATCTCAGAGCACAATTGATCCAGAAGTACCTCTGTACTCTCCAAAGTTAGATGAAATTATCAGAACCACTTTTGAAGAGGATATTAGAAAAATTTACAAGGAAAATGTCATATATGATTTTATAAAGAAATGTTACATGAAAAAGATAATCAAAGTTTCAAAACCCAGAAAGATTGTTAGAACTTCAGAGGTAGTCACCTCTAACAAAGAGAAAATAGACTTTCTTGACTCTGACTCAGAGGTTGATAAGCAAATATTTTTCACACCAGAGAAGGTCATTCATAAACAATCTATTGGTTCTGGAATTTTAAATAAACCAATTCCTATCTTAAAAGAAAAACCCAGAGTTCCAATATGTCCTGATTTTATTGATATGTGTTTAAAACCAAAAACTTCTCTGGAACTGGAAAAGGAATTAAAAGAAAAGGCCAAGAGAAAAACTGAAACTTCACAATTATATGCCTATAAACCAATCAAATTCTCTCATGAACAAAAAGGGAAATGGCAAGAAATTAACCATTCTGTTCTTGTTTGTGCAGTGATCCAGAAGGAGAAGAAGATGTTTTGGGCCAAGAAAAAGCAACTTGAAAAGAAGGCCAAGAAGTCTGAAGTAGTTAGGAATAATTGTAATATTCATATTCTAGTTCAGGAAAATCTCAAAAGAAACATGTACCCACTGATTTTAATTCTATCAAAAGCTTTGCTTCAACTTCATCTTGTTCAGTTAACTGTAATTGCATCAAACTCAAGATAAAGTTGAAGAATCACTTCAGTGGTTCCCACTGCTTTCTGAATCAATCTCTGAACAAGCCTTCAGAGACTAAACCTCAGAAGAAACAGAAAGACAAATCTGACAAAGCATCAAAAAATGGAATGCCAAAAACTGAAAAGATAATCTCAAAGCCTAACAAAAATGGACCCATACTGAGATGGGTACTTAAAACTTTGTAATCTGTCTTGCGGAAACTGCATATGCCCATCTGATATTTAGATTCTGGATGCTCAAGGCATATGACTGGAGATAAGAAGTTGTTATCCTCTTTTAAAGAAAAATCTGGAGGAGCAGTAACCTTTCGGGACAATATGCAAGGTCATATTAGAGGTTATGGAGAGTTAACAAGAGGTAATGTATCCGTTTCCAAGGTTGCTTATGTTGATGGACTCAAGCATAACTTAATCAGCATAAGTCAACTTTGTGACCATGGTTTTGATGTGAAATTTCAAGAAAAATATTGTTCATTACTTCACTCAAAAACAGGTCAAGAAATGCTTTAGAGCAGAGAGAAAAGGTAACTTGTATAGAATGAACTTTATCAAACATGTAGATACTGTTCAGAGAAGCTTTGTCTAGTATCTCTGAATAATGAGGATATCTGGATCTGGCATAAGAAGTTCTCCCACCTGAACTTCTCATCACTTGATAAGTTAGTGAAACTTAATTTGGTTTAGGGACTACCATCTCTGAAGTTTAACAATGACCATCTTTGTTCTGCATGTAAGATGGGAAAATTGAAAAGATGTTCCCACAAAACCAAAAGTGATAATAACTGTCCAAGACCTTTGCACATGCTTCATGTGGACCTATGTAGTCCTATCTCTGTGCAAAGTCTGTCAGGCGAAAAGTATATTCTTGTACTAATTGACGAATACTCAAGATATACCTGGATTGAATTTGTCAGAGTCAAATATGATGTACCTAATATTATGATCAGTTTGTTAAGAAGATTACAGGTTCTGTTCAACAGAAAAGTTCAAAAGCTGAGAAGTAACAATGGAACAGAGTTCATAAATGCCAAGATTAACTCTAATCTTTCAGAAGAAGGCATAACTTCTAACTTCTCAGCAGCAAGGACACATCAACAAAATGGTGTTGTTGAGAGAAAAAACAGAACACTTGTTGAAGCTGCAAGAACAATGCTTGCAGGATCTGATCTTCCAACCAACTTTTGGGTAATGACAAACGATTACAAGGTTTGTTGTTCGGATTTAGCTCTTGATGTGTTCTCTCTGTTTTTACACCTTTTGTGTGTGTGTGAAAAGTGATCTGATATCTTAGAAGATTGCTTCTACAACACACTAAACAACTAATATCTATATTAGATATTATCTAACAACTAACAATATAATATCTAGAATATAATATCTAGAATATAATATCTAGATATTATCTAACTAATTTAACTAATAACAATAACAACTAACTTTGACTATTTATTACAAACAACTTAGACTTTTGTATCGAGAGTCGACTTTCCGGCATTAGCTTCAAATTGGATCTTCAGTTTAGATGATCTTGAATCCAATAGATATGTGATCTAACAATATGAACTCATTAACAACAGAAAACCAAATGTCAAATATTTTCATATTTTTGGGTGCAGGTATTACATCTTGAATGATAGAGATCATCTTGGTAAGTTTGATAAGAAGACATATGAAAGTAAATTCATTGGTTATTCTTTAACCTTAAAAGCCTTCAGAGTGTTCAACCTCAGAACCAGAACTATCCAAGAAAGTATCAATGTCTCTTTTGATGAAGCCAGAAGCTCTGACATTCGAAAAGATCAATCCACAACAAAGAATTTCTCTGAATCATCACAACTCAGAGAGTATGAACTCAAGAAAATCTATGAAGACTTCTTTAATGATGATGATAACTCTGATTTCATATTCAGAGACATTCACGGAGCATCATCAGAGGAACCACAGACTATAGGTACAATTCTTACTGGTCCCTCTGATAACACACCTTCTACTTCACTCAATGCAGGTCTAAAGAAAGCATCAAGACCAATTGTTGTAGATCAAGAATCTTCAGAAGCAGAAGGTGAACTAGAGATATCTGAAGAAACTCCAGAGCCACAATCACCATCTCTAGAGATGTTCTCATAGCCTCTGAACAACACTACAAAGATGTCACCACCTGTCATCTCTGAAGCTCAAACTCCACCCCACATTAATGCTCCCATGACAAGATGGACCAAAGATCATCCCATGATCAGATCATAGGATCACCTTCAGATGGTGTCAAAAACAGATCTACCACAATCAATGAATGCTATTTTGTAAACTTTTTGAGCATCATTGAGCCAAAGAAGGTAAATGAAGCTCTTGAAGATCCTAAGTGGATCAATGCCATGCAGGATGAGCTTCAAGAATTTGAAATAAATAAAGTCTGGACCCTGGTTCCCCTTCCTAAAGGCAAATTTGCAATTGGAACCAAATGGGTTTTCAGAAACAAAAAGGATGAAGATGGCATCATCATCAGAAACAAAGCTAGATTGGTTGCCAAGGGATATTGCCAAGAAGAAGGGATTGATTATGATGAAACCTTTGCACCTGTGGCTAGGCTAAAAGCAATCAGAATCTTCTTAGCCTATGTTGCACACAAAGGGTTCAGAGTGTATCAAATGGATGTTAAATCTTTTTTTTCTTAATGGTAAACTTAATGAAGAAGTATATGTCCAACAACCACCTGGATTTGAAAGTGCAGAGTTTCCAGACCATGTTTATCATCTTGATAAAGCTCTGTATGGCCTTAAACAAGCTCCCAGAGGATGGTATGCAACTTTGTCCACTTTTCTGATTGAAAATGGTTTTGAAAAAGGAACAATTGATACTACACTGTTCATCAAGAGTTATAAAAATGAGCTACTTCTTGTACATATATATGTTGATGATATTATGTTTGGATCTACAAACCAAAAGTATTGTGATAAGTTTTCAGAGTTGATGAAGAATGAATTTGAAATGAGTCTTATGGTAGAATTAACAGTCTCTCTAGGACTTTAAGTAAAACAAACATCAGAGGGCACTTTTATCAATCAAGGCAAATATATTCAGTAGGAAGAAATGTCTTTCAGTAGGAGCCTCTGATCCGTCAATTCAAAAGATATTCATCCAGATCTTTGCAAATCCAGACAAAATAATCGTGTAACACCTGAATCAACAAATGAACCAGTTAACATGCCTGTCAGTAACACTAAGTCACTGTATGTAACGAATACACATTGGAAAGGAGCGTTTGTGATGTTGACTCCCTCAGGGCTTCCATTTAATCATCGAAACACCACAAAGGTAATTTCTATAAACGTTATGACAAAGAAACAAATTCCTTGTGTGTTCGTGCTTGTGATAGAAAGAATTAAGCACTTGATGATTGCTTATAAGGCTCAAAGTGTGTAAACCACTGAGACAACAGTAAGTTAAACACAAACTCAATGTGCATTAGTGAAGTGTGAAGGTGGGGTAGACTTACTTCTTTTCAATATCCAGATTTTCCAACTGAAAATCAGATAGCAAATGTGTTGCTTCCCCTTTGAAAATGAGTACTTGGTGAGGTTTGATCAAGAGTTGGCATGGGCTAGTTGCCTGTTTCAATAATGTTCACCAAAGAGTTGTGAAACACTAGAAATTTGGTTGCCCGGCTCAGAAAAAGTTGGTGCAGAGTTGTGATATTCTTTTAACTCTGTTCTCTCATGCTCTTTCTTTTAAACATTAAGCACACTCTAACCAAACACTCTTTCTTTGTTTGACACACTCATTTCTTTTGACTTCTCACACTCAATCACTATGGATTAACTTCATGGGTAGAAATCACTGGTTAAGGTGATTCTATAGAAGTTGTGTTATGTCCTAGCACAAAGAAATCCTTGTTTTCTTATGATGCATATGATGCTCAATATGGTTTAAGTATTTCAGTTAAAGCACAAAATTGATCTTGAAAACATTTAAAATCACACTTCCAATTCATGAAATTGGTTTAAGACTCGGGAAGTGGTTTGAACATTTAATAACAATGTTTTCAAATGATTGAAAGTTATCCTTCTTTCAACCATTTATGAGATTAAGATAAAGGATTAAACCTTTACGTGCGATCTTACATCTCATCAAGCTTAGCTTAAAGTCATAAAAATATGATCGTGTAAGCATCTCTCAATAATTCTGCAAAAGTCTTATGTTAAGTCAAAGTAAAATTTATTCACTTAAATTGAAAAGACAAAAAGCAGTAAAACTTTTAAAATACGAGTTCTGATCAGAAATAATCAGAAGTCATATACGTACTCCTTTGACTTGAAGAGCTCCCCCTAAAATCTTGCATTACAAAAAGTTTGTCATAAAAGGTTAATGCAAAAAAATTTATGAGCTCCCCCTCGAAATAATATTGACCATTTTTTAATGTCTTTTTCTACTCCCCCTTGGATCATGAACAGAATATAGAAGTGCAGATATCAATCAGAATTAAGAATGAAGAAAGATGAAAAAGTATACAATTAGAAAACTTTGATAGGTAACTACTGATTAGATCTTAAGATTTAGCATACCAAGCTTAGAGACAAGAAAGGAAAACCTCTTTTCGTCTAAAGGTTTGGTAAACAAATCGGCAAGCTGATAATCAGTTTTTACAAAGAAAAGTTCAATTGTTCCTTTTTCGACATGATCTTTAATAAAATGATACCTGACGTCTATGTGTTTAGTCTTTGTGTGTTGAACAGGATTCGCTGTTATTGCGATGGCGCTCTTGGAGTCATAGTATATCGGGATTTTGTTGAAGTGGAAACCGTAGCCGCGCAATTGAGTTCTCATCCATACGACCTGAGAACAGCAGCTAGCAGCAGCTACATATTCTGCTTCGGCCGTGGAAGTTGAAACACAAATTTGCTTCTTCGATGCCCAACTTACGAGCTTATCACCGAGGAACTGTACATGTCCTGATGTGCTCTTCCTGTCTAACATACAACCAGCATGATCTGCATCTGTGTAAGCTGTTAGTTCAAAACTAGTATCTTTAGGATACCACAGACCAAGATCTGCAGTCCCCTTTAGATACCTAAATATGCGCTTAACTGCAGACATATGGATTTCTTTAGGATTAGCCTGATATCTTGCACATAAGCATGTAGAAAACATTATATCTGGCCTACTAGAAGTAAGATATATTAAAGAACCTATCATCCCTCTGTAAGTCCTAACATTAACAGCCTTTCCAGAAAGATCGGTGCCAATTTTAGTACCTGGTGCCATTGGGGTACCAATCGGTTTTGAATTTTCCATTTTGAACTTCCGAAGAATATCCATAATGTATTTTGATTGATTGATAAAAATCCCCGTTGAAAACTATTTGACTTGTAATCCGAGAAAGAAATTCATCTCTCCCATCATATTCATCTGAAATCTGGACACCATAAGGTTTGAAAAATTCTTACAGTACTTAGGATTTGTAGAGCCAAAAATAATATCATCTACATAGATTTGAATTAGAATGATATCGTCTTTTTCCTTTTTGATAAACAAAGTGGTATCCACCATACCTTTTGAAAAACCAGACTTGACTAGAAATTGTGAAAGGACATCATACCAGAAGCGAGGAGCTTGTTTTAGACCGTAGAGTGCTTTATCGAGAATGTAGACGTGATTCGGCTTCTCTTGATTAATAAAACCTTCTGGCTGAGAGACATAGACTTCCTCCTTCAGAAAGACAGTCTTCACGTCTATTTGAAAGACTGTGAAGTTCTTGTGGGCTGCGTAGGCTAGAAACATTCTAATTGCCTCTAATCTCGCCACAGGAGCATATGTCTCATCATAGTCAATACTTTCCTCTTGTCTGTATCCTTTGGCTACAAGTCTTGCCTAGTTTCGGATAACGGTACCACATTCGTTCTTTTTTATCTTGAAAACCCATTTCGTACCTATAATTGTTTTACCTTGAGGTTTTGTTACGAGTCTCCAGACTTGAAGTGCGTCGACTTGATTCATCTATTCTTGCATTGAGATCACCCATTCTGGATCCGCAAGTGCCTCTGATACGCGAGTTGGCTCAAACTTGCTCAGAAAGGAGTCACGCATACATATGTTCATTGACGCTGACCTAGTTTGCACCGGCTTCGTTGGATCGCCAATGATCTGGCTTGTCGGGTGCTCTTTGGTCCAATTTGTGTTCATGAGGTAGTGGATTATATGAATGTATGTCAATTGTATCATCTATAAATGCACTTGTACCTTCTTCAGTTTGTTCAGGAGGAATGATGATGGTAGTTGAAGTGGTAGGTGCAAAAGGCTCAGCAGGTACAGCTTGGTCCGGCTGTAGATGGATCTGTACAGAACATCCTACTATTTCAGCTACTTTTGTCTCTTTATTACATGTCACTTCTTCACCTGTTGGAGTCGGCATTTGAATTGGAATTTCTTGTTGAATCGGGGTGTTGGATTCAATAGGAACATCTGAACTGGTTGGATGAGTAGTCGTTCAGTCTTCCATCCTGTCAACCACAACAGATTTGTTTACATTAGATCCAATAAATTCATCATAAAACAATTCAAATAATAAGTCTAAATCAGATATATGATTAGTTGACGTTGATGCTTCATCTGATTTGTTCTCTTGAGACGCAGGTTCTGGACTGATCTGCCCAGAAGCTAGTACTCCGGTTATAACGGGTTCTGAACTGTGTTGTTCGGAAGCCATCTCTTCATCAAACGAGACGTTGACTCTTTTAATAACCGTCTTTGACTTCTTAAGATATATACGGTATGCGGTTGATGTCGAGGAATAACCAATGAAGATGCCTTCGTCCGCCTTGGCACTGAACTTGTTGAGACTCTCTCTATCGTTTAGAACGAAACACTTACACCCAAATATATGGAAATATTTGATTGTCGGTGTTCGGTTGTTGATTAACGCATAAGGAGTCTTCTTGAATCTGCGATGTATCATGGATCGATTCTGAGTGTAGCATGCAGTCGATACAGCTTCAGCCCACAAAAATAGAGGTAAGTCTGATTGACTTAGCATAGTACGAGCAGCCTCGACTAGCGTACGATTTCTTCTTTCGACCACTCCATTTTGTTGAGGCGTACGAGCAGCAAAGTATTGATGTGATATCCCGACAGATTTTTTGGGTCTGAATATGCTAAGGATGGATGCTACTGCTAGTTGAGAGGTATTACTACTGCTTGTAATTTTAATACTACTAGTAGAATTAATACTGCTTGAAAAGTTAGTGCTGCTACTTGAATAGTTAGTACTGCTTGGAGAGTTAGTACTGCTAGTAGTTAGTACTGTTGAAAATTACTACTGCAAGCATGGTGAGTACTGCTCAAGGATTAATACTGCTGAGGATGTTTATGTTGCTCAATGATTAATACTGTTAAAAGAAGGTTAGTGCTGCTTCTAAAGATAAAGAAGACTTGAAGATAAAGATGAGCTGGAGATAAGGATGAAGATAATTATGGTATTGATATTGAAGATCAATTTTATTTTGATAATTATCTTGTAATCAACTCTGTATATATAGTATAGAAGTCTTTGTTAGAATTAACAATTATTCATACGTTTTTGTGTAGAGAGAATTAACCTCAAGAATAGTTTAGATCCTTTCTATAGAGAAGTATAGAACGTCTGTTGAGCCTGTTAAACAGATTGAGGTTTTGTGTGTAATCATCAAGTTGAATTAATATAACTTGTGATTTGAGTCCTAAATACTGTTTCATTGATTTTCTATTAAAGTGTTTTTCCGCAACTTCTTTAACATTGTTTCTGAGTTTGTGTTAAATTCTTGTTTGAGTTTCGATCCTGACAAGTGGTATCAGAGCCTTGAAAACTCAGAAATCTACAATCATGGACAGTTCAAGCGACAGTGTTTTGGTATCAAAGGTTCCCATGCTCAAACCCAATGAGTTTGACATGTGGAAGATCAGAATCAAGCAGTACATTCTTCTCACAGACTTCTCAATGTGGGACATCATTGAGAATGGTCCTTCTGATGGAGGAAAGATGGATGCAGAAGGAAAGAGACCTCCACCAAAGACAGATGGAGAGAGAAAGTTGAGGCAGACAGAGATGAAAGCTTTGATCACTCTGCTTTTGGCTATACCTAATGAGTACCAACATCAATTTTGCAACTGTTCTGATGCACAAATTCTTTGGAATTCTTTGGAGAAAAGATTTTCTGGTACCAAAAGTACCAAGAGGAATCAGAAGGCCATCCTAAAGTAGCAGTACGAGAACTTCATGTTTACAAAGAATGAGTCCATGACTCAAACTTTTGATAGATTTAATAAGCTAATTGGTTAATTGGCTACTGTTGGTGTCCAGATACATCAAGATGATGTTAACAGAAAATTTCTAAGATCTCTTGGTGATGAATGGACTATGTACACTGTCTCCTTCAGACAGAATGACCAATTAGAGGACAAGGAATTGGATGACCTCTATAATGACCTTAGGGTGTTTGAAGCAGAGGTAGAAGCAAAGAAGAGGCCCTCTTGATACTCATACAATGCTTCTCTTTTATCATCCTCTACTGATTCTGCTGCTAATACAGAATCAATTAGTGCTGCCCATGGATCAAAGCAAGATGGATCCAATGACTCAGTTTTAGAAGCTTTTCTAGCCAGTCATGCTAATTCCACTCTAATTAATGATGACTTAGAACAGATAAATGTTGATGATTTGGAAGAGATGGATATTAAGTGGCAGATGGCTATGCTGACTATGAGGGTAAAAAGATTCATCAAAAGGACTGGAAGGAACAACTTTGCTCAGAAAAGAGAAGATGGAGTTGGATTTGATAAATCGAAGGTTGAATGTTACAAGTGTCACAAGCTGGGGCACTTTGCAAGAGAATGCAGAAGTGGAATGCCTCAACAGCATACTAGCAACCATCAACCATCACAGTCCACTAGCTTCAACAGTAGGAACTCTTCTCAAGCTCTTGTTTCCCAAGAAGGAATGGGATTTGATTGGAGTGACCAAGCAGAAGAAGCAGTTCAGAATCAAGCTTTAATGGCTAAAGTTACAGAGTCAGCAAGCACTGATATTCCCACAGAGGTAACTTCTAATCTTTGCTCTAAAACCTGTATTGAAACTGTTAAAAAGTACAGGGATCACAATCAGAGTATGTGTGATGACCTTAAAAGGTTAGAGAAAGATAGAAGAGAGTATGTTCTGATTGTTGAGAGGTTTGAAGAACAAATTAAGTCTTACCAGGCTAATGAACTTCAACATTCCTATGATACAAACTACTGGAAGTGGGAGAAAAATAAGTTAGAGGTTAAGCTTAAAAAGTCTGAAGAGGAATGTGAGAAGATAAGGAGTGATTTTGAGAAAGCAAAGCTGGACATTGAGAAATATTCCAATGATTCTAAAGCAATGGACTCACTTTTAAAAACTCAAGTCCATGACAAACTTAGAAGAGGAATAGGCTACAACACCACACCTCCACCATACAACAATAACTATATTCCTCCCACCTCTAACCTCTTAGAAAGACAGGACAAGAAGGAATTACCTGAAGGAGCCACTGAAGTAGATCCTTTAGACAAAGTAGTGATTGAGGCAGATTCTGAAGAAGAGGACTCTGAGAGTAAGAAGGAGAAAGACCACAAAGTTATTCCCATAGAAAACCACATACTGACAAATGAAAGAGGGGGTAAACCTTTTGTCAAGAGTGAGAAAGTAAAGTCTGGGGAAAAGACTGTTAAGAATGTAAAAGCTGAGACCTCTGAGAGAGGGAAGGGAAAGGCACAGGGAGATAATTACATGAAAACTACTGTTGTTAATCCCTGTACTTGTAAACAGAATCAGCCCCAAAAACATGATAAAACAAGGGGAAATCAAAGAAATAGAAATAATCAGTGGGCATTAAAACAAGGAATTGATCTGAGAAAAATTAACAGACCAAAACCTTGTTTTATCTGTGGCAAGCTAAATCATCTAGCCAAACACTGTTATTTCAATCCTATTAACCAAAGGATCAGTTTTCAAAGAATTATACAAAATCCTGTTGGCTATAGGAAGCAAATAAGGAATCATATGGCTGAGAATGTGAGAAGGGCACCTATAAAATCTCATGTTCATAATAAGTTTGCTAATTCAAAGAAAAATACTCCAAATAAGCCAAGGAGTAACTTAAAGAAAAAGACAGCAAACAACTTTGTTCAGGTTTGGGTTCCAAAAGTAAAGAAATTTGTTAGTACTGCTACTTCTAAAAGTACTGCTGACAGAAATAATGTTGTTGCAAGCAATACTACTGCTAACTCAGTTAGTACTGCTAACAAAATTAGTACTGCTAACCCAATTAGTACTGCTAATGATGTTAGTACTGCTAACAAAGTTAGTACTGCCAATCAAGTTAGTTCTGCTTCCAGTAACAGACCCATTATTATGATAAAGTATTCAAGCAATAAGATTTCTCAGTGTGATAATCTCATCCAATCTGAATATGAATATGTTGATGAGAATGGAAAACCCAAGACCACTTTGGCTTCGGTTCCTATTAAAAACTAACTGCTTTATTAAATGTGCAGGGCAACCAACAACTCAAGGGAAGGAGCATTTGGCATGTTGATAGTGGTTGTTCCAGGCACATGACAGGTAACATGGCCTGCCTTCAAAACTTCAAAAGAATTGATGGAGGACATGTTGCTTTTGGTGATAATCCAGCAGGTGGTAAGATAAGTGGAAAAGGTAATGTGTCAAAAGGTAAGATGATCTTTGAGGATGTATACTATGTTGAGCAATTGAGATACAACCTGTTAAGTGTATCACAGGTCTGTGACAAAAAACATATCATATTATTCAATGATACTGAATGTATTATCCTTGCTCCAGGGTTTAAGGTAGTTGATGAAAGTATGATACTACTTAGAACTCCTAGAAAGGACAATGTTTATTGCTTAGACTTGAAGAGTGTAGTTTCTGATTCATCTCTAAATTGTTTATTTTCAAAAGCTTCAGTAGATGAATCATCTCTTTGGCACAGAAGGATGTGTCACATGAACTTTAAAACAATGAACAAACTTGTGAAAAACAACCTTGTAAGAGGTTTGCCACAAAAGGTATTTTCATGTGATGATCATTGTGTTGCATGTCTTAAAGGCAAACAGCACAAAACTTCTCATAAGTCCAAAGAGATAAATACAATTTCTTCACCTCTTAATTTACTGCATATGGATCTGTTTGGCCCTACAAATGTGATGAGTATTGGTAAGAAATCCTACTGCTTAGTTATTGTTAATGATTTCTCTAGATTCACTTGGGTCTATTTTCTGAGGACAAAGGATGAGACAAGTGGACTGATCAAATCCTTTGTTCTTAGAGTTGAAAACCAAACAAATCTAAGAGTTAAAGTCATTAGGTCTGATAATGGAACTGAATTCAAAAATAATGACCTAAACAACTTCTGTGATGAAAAAGGCATTGAGAGACAATACAGTGCTCCTAGAACTCCTCAATAGAATGGTGTTGCTGAAAGGAGAAATAGGACTCTGATAGAAGCTGCTAGATCTTTGTTGGCAGATTCAAAACTTCCAATTACTTTTTGGGCAGAAGCAGTTAATACTGCCTGCTATGTTCAAAACAGATTTCTAGTAGTAAAATCTCAAGACAAGACACCCTATGAGCTTTTTAAAAAGAAGAAACCTTTTATTGGATTTTTTAAACCATTTGGGTGTCCTTGCACAATTATCAATCCCAAAACTCACCTAGGCAAGTTTGATAGCAAAGCTGAGGATGGGTTTCTTGTTGGTTACTCATCTCAAAGTAAGGCCTAGAAACTTTTTAACACCTCTTCTAGGATTATTGAGGAAAGTGACAATGTCAAATGCAATGAGAACACACCAAATCAACTTGGTTCAGGTACTGATTGGCTATTTGACATTGATTCACTGACTAATTCTTTGCGTTTCAGTGATGAGCATAATGCAGAAACAGGGACAAAAAAGGCACAAGTACAAAGACAAGAGTTTGTGCTGTTCCCAACACCTACTGCTGATCCTGTTGAATTATGTGACCAAGATAAGAAAGATAATTCAGATTCAAAGGACACTGAACCAGCTCATAATGAAGAGGACAGAAGTGAAAAGAAAGATCATCCCTCAGATTCAGGAATCAAAGGTCCTGAGATGCCAGTTTTGGAAGAGGAAGACACAGATGATGATTCTTCAGTATAAGGTGGAAGCACTCCAGAAAAGAATGACACCAATCTTGAAGTAAATGTTGGGAACTGAAGATTTGTTTAAGTATGATTACTGCTGCCAGTACAACATGGTTACTACTTCTGAGCCACATTACTACTGCTTGTAGAAATTAATACTGCTAAGCATAGTTACTACTGCTGGTGAAGATTAATACTGCTCAGAGTGTTAATGCCGCTATGACTTAATACTACTTATGTGATAATCTTGGTAAGCCGCGCAGATCAAGGTTTGTAGATAATCATGGAAGTTTGAAGATAATTATGGAAGAATATACTGAAGATCTTTTATGTTTTGAAAGGGGAATCATTGACAACACCCTTTTCATTAAAAGAAGTAAGAAGGACACCCTACTTGTTCAGATCTATGTGGATGACATCATATTTGGATCCACAAAAGATCAGATGTGTAGAGACTTTGAAGAGTTGATGCACAAGAGCTTCAAAATGAGTTCAATGGGTGAACTCACTTTCTTCTTGGGGCTTCAAGTGAAACAGCAGAAAGATGGGATTTTCATAAGTCAATCAAAGTATGTGAAAGACATCCTAGATAAGTATGGTTTATCAGACTCAAAGCCAGCCAGCACACCAATGGAAACACACAAACAAATCACTGCTGATCTCGAGGGGGAGGATGTTGATGTCCATCTTTATAGATCAATGATTGGATCTCTCATGTATCTCACAACCTCAAGACCAGATATCATGTTTCCAGTGTGTGTGTGTGTGCGCCAGATTCCAAATCAAGCCAAAGCAGTCACATCTTCAAGCAGTTAAGAGGATTTTCAGATACTTAAGAGGGAAACCTAGATTAGGTCTTTGGTATCCCTATGAATCTACTTTTGACTTGATTGCATATTCAGACAGTGACTTAGGTGGTGCTAATATGGATATAAATTCTACTTCAGAAGGATGTCAACTTTTGGGTGCAAGACTAGTTTCTTGGCAGTGTAAGAAGCAAACCACAGTGTCCTTATCCACAACAGAAGCTGAGTACATTGCTGCTGCAAGTTGCTGCTCTCAGGTTCTATGAATTCAGAACCAAATGTTGGACTATGGAGTAACCTTTCTTCACACTCCAATCCTCATTGACAATAGCAGTGCTATTAGCATTGTTAACAATCCAGTCAAGCACTCCAAAACAAATCACATTGAAATCAGGTATCACTTTATTAGAGACTGCAATGAAAAGAAGTTTATTCAAGTCGCTAAAGTTCATACTGATAACCAGTTTGCTGATCTATTCACTAATGCTTTTGATGTGGGTAGATTCACTTTCTTGGTCACAAGTGTGGGCATGATCAACTCTGAATGAGCTCATGTTTAAAAAGTGTTTGTATACCTGTTATTTGTTTATTTTTTGGTGCTACTAATCATCTTTCTCAGGAAGTTTATTGCCTTGCTCAGACTAACACAAGCTTCAACAGTGTAAGTATCGTTAATGCTGCCAGTGCAGTTTTAATGCTGCCAGTGCAAAGTTACTACTGCAGGTTCATTATTAATATTGCTGGTTAGTTAATACTGCTAGTTAGTTAATACTGCTAGTTGGTTACTACTACTCTCAGTTAATACTACGAGTGGGTTAGTACTGCTTTAACTGAAATTAGGGTTAATACTGCTTCTTTTCCGAATTCTATAAATACCCTCTTTGCCCGCCTAAAATCTCACAACGACTCTTTGAATATTGTTCGTCTTCTCTCTAACTCTTTTCTCTTAAGCAACCAGTGTGTTTCAGTCAAGAATCCTCAAGCCAGATGGCATCCATGGCGTTTATTGATGAACACAATGAGATCACAATGCTTCAAAAGCCTAAGAAGGCTGATGGATTCCATCAAATAGTTGATTTTCTCAAGTCCAGTCATATAGCTCATGCTCTTACAGTGTCACCACCAATTTACATAAAGCACCAGCAGCAATTTTGGGCGAATGCTACCGCTGTTACTGAAAACGGTGTGTAGTTTATCAAGATAAGGGTGTGTGACAAACCCTTGACAATCTTTGAAGAGGTCATTCGCATCAGTCTACGACTCGGCGATGCCTCAGGTATTACCTCTATCTCTAATGAGGATTTGTTTTCCAATCTCACAAGAATGGGGTATGAAGGCCAACTGGGTGTTTTCAAATTTTACAAAGCAAACTTTTCTCCTCAATGGCGTTTCTTTGTTCATACTCTTATGCACTGTATTTCTCGAAAAACTACTGGATGGAGTCAGTTCAGTAGTACCATTGTTTATGCTTTGGTCTGCTTGTCCACTGCCAGAAAGTATAATTTCTCAAAAATGATTTTCAATGACCTTGTGTCAAACTTGGATAATAAAAAGAGTTTCTTTATGTATCCAAGATTTGTCCAGGCAGTTATCACCTCTGAATTGACGGATATGCCTCAGTCTAATGCGGTATATGTACCTAAAATCCCTAAGGGCAAGGTCTTTTCAAATATGAAAAGATCTGCCAAGGACTCGGAAGGAGTTGACACCCCATTGTTCTCTACAATGATGGTGGTGTCCCACAACCAAGAAGGTATGGCATCAGGGTCAAGGCCCTCACTAGACCATCCCACTGATAGCCAAACCCAACCTTCAACCACTATATCACTCCCTCAGTCCCTTGTTCTTAAGCCAACCCCAGTTATATCCAAAACTTATACTAAGAGAAAGGTACACATGGCTCCTTCCCTTGTTGTACCTCCTACAAACCCAGAACCTCAAAGCCCTCTAATGGAGCATTCTCCATTAGAGAATATCCATAGGGAAACCACTGGGGTGTCTCCCAACCCCAAGGAGGTGCTCACTAAGGAGATGCATGAGCATGTGGATAAGAAGGCTGCCACTACTCCTGCTAGTACAGAGGAGGCCAGTGGTAACATCACTAAGACCTTCCCCACGGCAACTTTGAATGAGCAATCATTCAAAGGTCCCAGGTGCCCAGAAACCAAGGGAATAGGTGGTGCTTCAGTCTGGCTGGAGATCCCTATTAAACATTCCAATGATCCCTCAAAAGGGGGTAACACTCCTGGAGAAGGTGAGGATAGATATGACTACCAGGAATTGATTTCTGCCATGTCCAAAATGGCAACTGAACTGGATTCTCAAAAGAAGGTTGTAAATGAACTCAAGAAAGTCATCATCAACCAACAAGAAGAAATCAGCACTTTAAAGAAGTTGGTTAAGAAGGTGGTTCAAAGAAGGTCAAAGAAAAGATTTGAGCTCAGAAGAAGGAACCCAGTGGATGATGCTCCCAAAAAGGGGGAGTCAGAAGCTGAGGTCAACATGGAGAATGCTAAGAATAAGGGGGAGAAACATGGAGATGAGGGGGCGTTTGCTGGTGGCAGTGGGGATAAGGTACAAGCAGTAGAAACAGAAACAGTGTTTGAGAAAGCAACAGAAAAAGTTAATGCTGCTGAAGCAAGCAAAGCAGCAGAAACAGTTAATGTTGCTGAAATAAATGAAGCAGCAGAAATTATTCAAGAGGTATTAACTGACATCCTTAGCAGCAATCTGGAAGAAATTGAGATAGCTGAAGCATTAATCAAGGCTAAACATGACACTCCTAAGGTCACTTCAAAGACCAAAGGAGTTGTCATCAAAGACAATGTTGAAGTTATCAAGAAAGCTAATACTGATTAGGTAGCAAGCAAGGACAAAGGCAAAACCAAGATAGTGGAATCTGACCAACCACTTAAAAAGCAAAAGTTGGTTGAGTCAGATGAAACTTTGGCTAAGAAAATTCAGGCAGAACTTGAGCAAGCAGAAAAAGATCAAGTGGAAAAATATAGGGAGATGGCAAGAGCTCTAGCTGCAGAGCTTAATGAAGTATATCAAAAGAGTTTGGCAACAGAGATGGCACAGAAGAAATCTGAAATTAAAAAGAAGCATGTAATGATCAAAATGGGTGCAAAGAAGAGGCAACCTTCACAGACCTACCTTGGCACTCAAGAGAGAAAGAAGATGATCACTTTCCTCAAAGATGCTGTGGGAGTCAAAAATGAAATGTTCACAAAAATGTCATTTGATCAAATCAAAGGTTTGTATGAGGCAGAGATGACTAAGTTACAAGGAAATAACCAAGCAAGGGTTGAAGTGGTAAAGAAGATGAAAGAGAGGCATGGCCTTCAAATACAAAAACCATTTCCTTATGATCAAGAAACACCAAGGAAGGAAGCTACTCTAGGTGAAAGTTTGAGGACTTTGAAAAGAACAAAAATGATGGCAAGAAGAAAACCAGCTAAGAAACCTAGAGTGGATAAGGAAGAAGCTGAGAAAGAACAGAAGGTAGTTGAAGAAAAAGGGGCACCTAAGTCTGATGAACAGGAAGCTCAATCTCAGGAAGAACCATCCAGTACTTATGATGTGAATATGTACATGGTGGTGATGGAAAAAGTGTATGAGCCTATAACAGCTGAACCAGTTGGTGTCAAGCCTCCTGAGATTATTCACTGGGATACCATGGAAGTAGATGGAAATGAGTATATCAGGCTTAAGAGGAAAGATGACAAGTTTGAAGTGTTTCCTACTTGGGCCAAGATTGTGAGAGTATGCTCCAGATCTGATTTAGAGGAAATGTTTGAGGTGGGGATGAAATTATATGTTGATAAGCTGAAAACTCCAGGGATACCAGTTACAAAACTTGTGATGGAATATCTATGCATGTTGTTCAAGCCAGAGGAAGTTCAGCATGTTATCAGAAATGTTTTCAAAACCATTAACAACTGGACTATGTATGAAAGAAGTGGAGTATATGCACTGACTATGGATGCAAATCACATTGAATACTTCTTAGTGGATAGAGTTTACAACCATAGCAGGTTAAAGTTGCATGCTATGTTGAAGAAAAAGCTTGGTTGTGCACCAGATTCTGCAATGGCAAGATACTTGATCCAGAGAACTCTTAATCAAAATTTGGGGCTGAATCCTGATATAGGATTATGAGCAATGGAGTTTTGGGAGCATCTGAAGAACTTGACTTCTCTTCTCTAAAAGTCAAGTTAGGGGGAGATTGTTGGGAACTGAAGATTTGTTTAAGTATGATTACTGCTGCCAGTACAACATGGTTACTACTGCTGAGCCAAATTACTACTGCTTGTAGAAATTAATACTGCTAACCATAGTTACTACTGCTGGTGAAGATTAATACTGCTCAGAGTGTTAATGCTGCTATGACTTAATACTGCTTATGTGATAATCTTGGTAAGCCGCGCAAATCAAGGTTTGAAGATAATCATGGAAGGTTGAAGATAATTATGGAAGAATATACTGAAGATCTTTTATGTTTTGTAATTATCTTTTATTTTCAGTATATGTATAGAATTATTCAGAATAATTTGTTAGACGAGTATTCTGAGTTTTTGTTTTGAGAGAGAATTAACCTCAAGGTTTACAACCCTAGTTCTAGAGAAGTAGAATTCGTCTTGGTGAGCCTGTTCATCAAGATTGAGGTTTTGTGTGAAAGCTTGTAACTTTAATTATTCAATAAAGTTTACAAGTTGTGATTTCTACTTTACTGTTACATTGATATTTGAATATTAAAGTGTTTTTCCGCAACTTCTTTAATATTGTTTCTGAGTTTCATTATTCTTATTAAGAATCAGATCCTGACAGTAAATCTTAATGAGGAGGTTGTCAATGCTACAAGAACTCAGAAGAATCATCCTCCTCAATTAGTGCTTGGTGACATCAATTCTCCAATGATCACAAGGCAACAAAGCAAGATAGGGGGATTGAAGGATCTACAATCAGGTTTATTATCTTGCTTTCTATCACAGGTTGAACCCAAAAAGGCATTTGATGCAATGAAGAATCCAAGCTGGATAGAAGCAATGCAAGAGGAGCTACTGCAGTTTGTACTGCAAGATGTATAGGATCTGGTGGATCTTCCAAAAGGACACAGAGCAATTGGCACAAGATGGATCTTCAGAAACAAGAAAGATAAGAGAGGAATAGTAATAAAGAACAAAGCCAGACTAGTGGCACAACGGTATACTCAAGAAGAGGGTATTGATTATGAAGAAGTATTTGCACCAGTGGCCAAGATAGAGGCAATCAGGCTATTTTTAGCCTATGCTTCTTTCATGAAGTTCAAAGTCTACCAGATGGATGTAAAAAGTGTTTTTCTGTATGGAAGAATTGAAGAAGAAGTGTATGTCTGTCAGCCTCCAGGATTTGAGAATCCAAATTATCCTGACAGAGTATACAAATTGAAGAAGGCACTCTATGGGCTACATCAGGCACCAAGGGCATGGTATGACACTCTGTCTACCTATCTCTTGGAAAATGGTTTTCAAAGAGGAATCATAGACAAGACTCTGTTCATTCAGAGGAAGAAGAAGGACATCCTAATAGTGCAAATCTATGTGGATGATATTATCTTTGGATCCACAAAAGATCAAATGTGCAGAGATTTTGAAGATTTGATGCACAAGAGATTCAAGATGAGTTCTATGGGTGAACTTACCTTCTTCCTAGGGCTACAAGTTAAGCAGAAGAAAGATGGGATATTTATAAGTCAATCCAAATATGTGCAGGACATTCTTAATAAGTTTGGTTTCTCAGACTCAAATCCTGCAAGCACACCCATGGAGACACACAAACAGATCACTGCAGATCTTGAGGGGGAGGATGTGGATGTTCATCACTACAGATCCATGATTGTCTCCCTCATGTATCTCACTACTTCAAGACCAGATATCATGTTTCCTGTTTGTGTGTGTGCAAGATTTCAAGTAAGGCCTAAGCAGTCACACTTTCAAGCAGTCAAGAGGATATTCAGATATCTCAAAGGCTAACCTAGATTAGGTCTTTGGTATCCTCATGACTCACCATTTGACCTACTTGCTTATTCAGACAGTGACTTGGGTGGTGCAAATTTGGATAGAAAGTCAACTTCAGGGGGATGTCAGATTTTGGGTGCAAAACTAATATCATGGCAGTGCAAGAAACAAACCACAGTTTCCACATCTACAACAGCAGTAGAGTACATAGTTGCTGCAAGCTGCTATTCTCAAGTACTCTGGATTCAGAATCAAATGTTGGACTATGGTATGACCTTTCTTCACACTCCAATCTTCATAGATAACAACAGTACTATTAGCATTGTTAATAATCTAGTCAAGCACTCCAAAACAAAGCATATAGAAATCAGGTATCATTTTATCATAAACTGTAATGAAAAGAAGCTAATTCAGGCTCTGAATGTTCATACACGTAACCAATTTGCTGATCTATTCACTAAAGCTTTTGATGTGGGTAGATTCACATTTTTGGTCACAAGTGTGGGCATGATAAACTTTGAATAAGCCTATTATCTTTTGTCTCATGTACCTGTATAGATTCTATCCTGTCTAATTTCTCATATTGTATTGTGCATGGTGCTACTAACCTTGTGTGTTTCAGATTGTTTCAAATGGATACTTGGTACTTCTAAATCAGTTAATACTGCTCGCCATATTACTCATAATAACTTTTCAAAAATGGTCAAGTATGGTTACTACTGCTAGGTGGTTTATACTGCCAGTGCAAAGTTACTACTGCTTGCCTTATTTATACTACTAATCAGTATTACTACTGCTGATCTGTGTTAATATTGCTAGTCCGTGTTAGTACTGCCAGTATGTGTTACTACTGCTAATATGAGTTAATACTGCGAGTTCGTTAATACTGCTAGGGTACTTAGTACTGCTTCTAACTAAAACCCTCCACCTATAAATACCATTGTGACCGCCAAAATACAAACGACTCTTTGAACTTCCATTGCTTCTTTTTCTCTCTCTCGATTTCTTGCTTACCAGTGTCAACCCCATTCACGATTCGAACGCTAGAATTAACCAAAACGATGGCAGGAGGAGCATTCTTTGATGAACACAACGAGCTCGCCATGTTGTAGAAACCAAAGCAAGCTGAAGGTTTCCATGCCATAGTTGATTTCCTCAAATCCTCACACATCGCCCATGCTCTAACTGTCAATACCACAATCTATGTGGAACATCAAAGGCAGTTCTGGCCTAATGCTGCTATTCAATCTGAAGAGGGCAATCAGGTCATCAAAACAAGGGTATGTGATAAAACCCTGACCATCACAGAGAAGTGTATTCGCATCCATCTACGCTTAGATGATGCCTCAGGTATAACCTATTTACCTAAGGAAGATCTTTTCCAAACTCTTAGTAATATGGGGTATGAAGGTCCCACTGATGTATTCAAGTTTTTCAAGAACAGATTTTTACCACAGTGGAGATTTTTTGTTCATACCCTACAACATTGCATTTCACGAAAAACAACTGGATGGAGTGAGTTTAGCAGTACCTTAGCTTATGCTTTGGTCTGCTTAGCTACCTCTAGAAAGTTTAATTTCTCACAAATGATTTTCAATGATTTTATGTCAAACCTGGATACCAAATCCAAAAGCTTTTATATGTATCCCAGGTTTGTACAAGATATTATACTACAGGAATTGATGGATCTACCCTCTTTTCAAGAGGTGTATGTACCAAAACCTCCCAAAGGGAAGGTATTCTCAAACATGAAAAGGCCCTCCAAGGACTTTTCTGGCCAAGACACCCCATTGTTCTCTACAATGATGGGTGTGTCACATTCCCATGGTGAGGCATCAGTGTCAAAGCCCTCATCTGACAACCAAACTGATGACCTACCCACACCACTCATTTCTAGTAATCCTCCTCAGATTCCTATTGAAAAGCCCGCATCCCCCATCACCAAAATCTATATAAGGAAAAAGGTAAAGAAGGTTCCTTCCCTTCTTGTACCTTCACCCCCACAACCTTCAAGCCCTCTAATGGAGCATTCTCTATTAGAGAATATCGATAGGGAAACCACAGGGGTGTCTCCCAACCCCAAGAAGGTGCTCATTAAGGAGAAGGTTGAGCATGTGGGCAGTGAGGCTCACACTACTGACTTTGCACAAAGTGCAGAGCAGGACAGTGGGAACATCCCTAAGACCTTCCCCACGGCAACTTTGGGTGAGCAATCATCCAAAGGTCCCAGGTGCCAAGAAACCAAGGGGGTAGAGGCTGCTTCTGCTAGGCAGAAGACCTCTACTAAAAGATCCAAGGATCCTTCAAGGGTGGTCAACACACCCAAAGGAGGTGAGGACATATATAACTATGATGAATTGATGGAAACTATAGGAAATATCAATCTTCATGTCATCAAACAGGGTGCTGATATAGAGGAGATGAAACTGGTGATACTGTCTCAACAAGTGCAGATTACCAAACTAAAGAAAATGGTTATGAGGTTGGTGCAGAAAAAGAAAAGAAAGCAGTATGTATTAAAGAAAAAGGAAGATGCTTTCAACAAGGGGGAGAGACAAGCTGAAGGGGAGAAACAAAGTTATGTATTTGAGGGGGAGTTGGGTACAAAATCAGAAAGTAGCAAAGCAGCAGAAAAAGCAAAAGAAGTAGAAACCACACCAGCAACAGTAACTACAACAGAAGTAAAAACTTCTCCAGCAGCAGAAACAGAATTATCCAGGGAAGAGATAGAAATTGCTGAAACATTGGTGAAGGCAAAACTTGACACTCCCAAAGCTACTCCAAAGGCTAAGGGAGTGGTAATCAAAGAAGTTGGATCAGATCGGAAAAAGAAAAAGATAAGTCTGGATGATGCAAAGAAGAAGGGAAAGGAGAAGATGGTTGAATCTGAGCAACCATTGAAGAAACAGAAACAGATTGAGTTGGATGATGAAGTGACCAAAAAGCTTCAAGAAGAGATGGAAAAGGAGGAAGAAATTCAATCTGCCAAAGACAGAGAGCTTGCATTGGATATGGCTAAAAAGTTGAATGAAGAATATCAAAAGAGTCTGAAGTCTGCAGCTGCTGCTAAGAAAGTCACAAATAAGGCTTCAAGGCAAAGGCTACCACTAAAGACTAGACAAAGACAACCTTCCAAGACATACTTAGCAAACCAAGAAAGAAGGAAGATGATAAACATCCTGAAAGGAGCTATTGGAGTTCCTGAGGGAATGTTTACAAGTATGTCTTTTGGAAAGCTTGAAGAACTTTACCAGAAGGAGATGGCCAAACTAAAAGGGGACTCCACTCAAAGGGAAGAAGCTGAAAGGAAGATGAAAGAGAGGCATGATCTCAATATACAACAACCATTCCCAGAAAGTGAAGAAGGAACTCCTGTCAAGGAAAAGAAAGAAGAAAAGAAAGAAGAGACATTGGCTCATCAAATTGGAGTAATCAAAAGAAAGAAAACTATTGCCACCAAGCAAAAGGCAAAAAGGGCAAGAATTGAAGAAGAAAGAGCAGAAGCAGAAGCAGAACCTATTGATGAACCTTTAGCAGAGCCAGAGCAGAATCCAGAGCAGTCCAATCAGCAATCAAATGAGCAGTTTGACTTGTACATGACAATGACAGATGAAGATCCAGTACAAGTTGACCCAATATCAGTCCAAGCTCTTGAAATTATCCATTGGGATATCCTGGAAGATCAAAGGAAGAAATACTTCAGGATTAAAATGATGGGAGACAAGTATGAGGTTTACTCTACTTGGGGCAAAATCATCAGAAGTTGTTCCAGATCAGACCTAGAAGAAATGTTTAAGGTTGGAATGAGCTTGTATGAAGAGGAATTGACAAAAGCAGGAATGAGCTTAATAAGACTAGCCATGGAGTACTTGTGCATGATGTTTGATCCTAGTTGAGTTCAACATGTGGTCAGAGATCTGCATCTGGAGAATAAATTCCAAAGAATAGAAAATTGGATGTTGTTTGAAAGGTCTGGAGTTTATGTCATCACTGTAGACAGAGCTTATCATGAGTACTACCTGGTGGATAAAGTCTATGATCACAGCAAAGCCAAGTTGCAAGGTATGTTGAATGAAAAGCTTATATGTTCAAAGGATTCAGAAATGGCCAGGATAGTAGTCAGAAGAATTATCAATCAAAGTCTGGGACTGGATCCAAATCTGGGCAACTGAGAAGAAGTGTTGAAAGCATCATGAAGACCTTATAATGAAGAACTTAACTTCTCATTCTGAAAAGTTAAGTTAGGGGGAGATTGTTGGGTCTGAATATGCTAAGGATGGATGCTACTGCTAGTTGAGAGGTATTACTACTGCTTGTAATTTTAATACTGCTAGTAGAATTAATACTACTTGAAAAGTTAGTCCTGCTACTTGAATAGTTAGTACTGCTTGGAGAGTTAGTACTGCTAGTAGTTAGTACTGTTGAAAATTACTACTGCAAGCATGGTTATTACTTCTCAAGGATTAATACTGCTGAGGATGTTTATGTTGCTCAATGATTAATATTGTTAAAAGAAGGTTAGTGCTGCTTCTAAAGATAAAGAAGACTTGAAGATAAAGATGAGCTAGAGATAAGGATGAAGATAATTATGGTATTGATACTGAAGATCAATTTTATTTTGATAATTATCTTGTAATCAACTATGTATATATAGTATAGAAGTCTTTGTTAGAATTAACAATTATTCATACGTTTTTGTTTAGAGAGAATTAACCTCAAGAATAGTTTAGATCCTTTCTATAGAGAAGTATAGAACGTATGTTGAGCCCGTTAAACAGATTGAGGTTTTGTGTGTAATCATCAAGTTGAATTAATATAACTTGTGATTTGAGTCCTATATACTGTTTCATTAATTTTCTGTTAAAGTGTTTTTCCGCAACTTCTTTAACATTGTTTCTAAGTTTGTGTTAAATTCTTGTTTGAGTTTCGATCCTGACAAGATTCAAGATATTCTTCAACCTTTTTGTTCTTGAAATCTGTGTCGTTGTCTGTTCGTAGAAGCTTGATCGGTTTCTGCAGATTCACCTGGGTCGTCTTCAGTAATGTGATGAGAACATCTGGTGTCTCATCTTTTGAACGTAGAAACTTGACCCATGTGTATCGCTAGTAATCGTCCACGATAACGAATATGTACTTCTTTCCGCCTAGACTCTGAGTTCGCTAGTAATCGTCCACGATAACGAATACGGAGCGCTTGTACTCGGTTTAGGCTTTGGTTTATGTAGAGCCCTCTTTATTTTTCCCTTTTCACATGCAGCACAAAGATGTTCTCTTTCATATTTGAGCTCTGGAAGTCTTTTGACGAGCTTTCCACTGACCAGATTGTTGATGTACCGAAAGTTGAGGTGAGAAAGTCGTCGATGCCATAACCAACTTTGTTGCATCGAAGCTCTCGATAGAAGACAAACCTGCTTGTCAGTCTGAACATTTGACAAATTGATTGTGTAGAGGTCTGATTCTCGAGTACCGACCAAGAGTTCCTCGCCTTCTTCATTGCGAACTGAACACCTCTTGGCTTTGAAGTTGACCTCTAAGTCTTTGTCACAGAACTGGCCTATACTGAACAGGTTGTGTCTTAAACCTTCAACATAGCTTACCTTCTTGATCGTGACATTGTTGTGTTGTACATCACCATATCCCATTATTGGTGAAAACTGGTCGTTGCCGAATCTAACTGTTCCGCAATACTTCTCTTTAAAGTTGGACAACGTCTCTTTTTGTCCAGTCATATGCTTGGAACATCCGCTATCCAAGTACCACATATGACGGATCTGCATAAAAGAAATTACGAAACAAACGATTTAGATATTCATTTGATAACATTTGGAGTTAAAACTTTTGAGTATTGAAGAGCGGGTCTTGAACTGATGTGTTCAAAAGCCATTATTTCTCTTAAGCACGGGTTCTAAACAGACGTGTTCAGAAACCATATCAGATTTCTCCTTCTTAAACGTTGGGTGCCTGCAACACAGATGTAGATTTTGGTACACACTTGAAACTGGGTCCAACTGTGTTAGCACTAGATTTTGGTACCCATTTGAAATTGGGTCCTCTTTTCATATGAAATTCATTTGAAGCATTATAATGAGATGAATGCACATGATAATTTCCAAACCAAATCTCAGAATCTTGACAAGAATTAGAAACATGTTTATCATAAAAGGAAGACTTTCTAGCAGATTTAGATAACTGGAATAGTTGCGTAAAAGAGTATTTCAAAATAGTAGAAACATTCGCTTTCAAAACATCTTTACTAGGTAAAGTCTTATTACAATTAACACTACAAAATGATTTATCAGCTTTGTCAAGCTTCTGTTTCGGTTTCCATTAAGATTTAACTTCTGGCTTTCGTTTGCTCAGATCTGAAACATTTGAAACTCGTGATTTAGACTTCTAAGCAACAAACGAATGCTTCTTCTTCGGATTACCAGTAGTGTTCGGTTTCTGTGAATGCTTAGATATAATCTTACCTTTAGCACTCTTAGCTTTCACAGAGACTGATTTATCAACTTTTGTTGATTTAACACTGTTAACAGGCATACTGTTTTTCCCAAAGACTGCACAAGAAAAGATGAATGGTTAGGAAGTTTCGCATTAAAATCAAATTGTTCAAAACAACCATCCGAACCACCGTCAGAGTTAAGAAAATCAAACCCTCATTTGATAAACCAAACATGTCATCAGATTTAGAAGCCTTTGAAATAACAACATTTTTCAGCACAGTTGAAAAAACTTTTTGTTCAATCTCAATCAAAAGTCTTTCATCTGATAAAGAGTTCTTGAGTTCAGAAATTTGACTTTCCAAAACAAGAGGAGGGACGTAAATTTTACTTTTAACAGGCTTTGCCTCCATTTATTTGATAGAATAACTTTGAAAAAAGTCATTTGAAAGAGATTTCTTTTGAGATTTTTGATCATAACTATTATTCAGCTTCGTATAATAAAATGGAAGTTGAACATTAGTTGTTTTCGTTCGTTTTTCCGTTTCTTTGGCTTCATCCTCTTTTGAAAGTCCAGTCCAGAAAACTTTAAGTTCAGGGCATCGACGAGAGAGTCTTAAGAACGTAAAATCATAAAGTGCAGGCACTTCAGATATACCGTTTTTAAGATAATGAGGATTCTCATAACTGATTCCCCAATTTTCTTTATTCTCTTTCGGTTTGTTTAGATGAATGGTTTGCTCACTCTGACCTAATGAGTATAACTTCTTTTCCAAAGCATCTAATTTTGCAATAAAAGTTTTGTTTTCTTCAGTACATGAAGAATGCATGTTAGTAAGCTCTCTGAAACCAGAATCACTCTTTCGCAGTTTAGACTTGATTTCAGAATTCTCTTTAAGAATTATTGTCTTTTCTTTGGCGTTGGTGTCATTGTTTCTATGTAAAAACTCAATCAATACTTCTCTCTCAGCAATTTCATTGCTAAGTTTCTGTATCGATTGGTTTTTGTCAGTTATAACACCATTTTCTCGCTTAAGCTTTGACTCTAACTCTTGTTGTTTTAAATTCATGGCATGCATTTTATTTTTGAAATCTGAATAAGATAAGTCACATACCTCATCTTCTTCATCATTTGAATCAACTTCAGCTTCTGATTCCTGCTTTCCCATCAAGCACATGTTGACTGCTTCATCCTTCTCTTCATCCTCTTCTTCCTCGTCTGAATGATCAAGCCAGTATTCATCCTCTGCCATCAGTGCCTTACCCGCCTCCTGTTGCTTTGCAAGAACCATCTTGTTCTTATAATAATCGGAGTTTCTGACTTTGGGTCTTCGGCAGTCTCTGGCAAAGTGACCTGTTTTGCCACAGTTGTAGCACGTTGGAGGTTCTGACTGACTGGATCCTTCAGCTTGAAACCTTTTCTCTTCCGGTTTCCTTTCCTCTATTCTCTTCCCTTCAAACTTTTTTCCTTCAAATCGATTTCCTTCAACCCTTTCCTTATAAGCATAGTTGTTAGGACCAGAAGAATACCTCTGACTGTTTGAACTTGGCTTCTTGTAGAACTTCTTCTGAAAGGCCTTTATTAGCATGAGCATAGCCTTCTTCAGTTGTTCACAGTCATCCGAGTCAGAGTTTGCATCAGCTTCATTTTCTTCTGATTCATACACAATCGTCTTGTTCTTCTTCTTTTTGACAACAAGAGCAACTATGTCTTCAACTGTCTTCACTTTCTGCCTCTTCTCATCTAGAATTTCATCTACCTCTTCTTCATTTTGTTTGAGGGTTTCATACACCTCATGAAGTGGAATCTCATTCAGATCCTTGATCTGCTTCATCTGCCTAGCAAATCTCTTCCATTCCGGCTGTAGAATACATAGAAATTTGACATTTAACTCGATTTGAGATTTGGTGACCTTGTTCTTGCTTAGTTCGTTTAGCAAGGTCACGAATCTGTCATAAGTTCTTTCTAGAGACTCTCCAGCTCTGCCTTTAAATTCTTCATAATTGTTTAGGCAGTTGGAAATTTTGAGTTGGTTCCCAACCTTTGAACCCAACATCATCTTCTCTAGCTGATCCCACATCTCCTTGCCCGAGGCTTTATAGCTGTCAATCTTTACATAGATTTCGTTTGGAATTCCTTGTAGAATGTAAGACTTTGATAATCTATCACCTTTTTCTCTCTTTAGGTTATCATCATCGAGCTCATGATACTTAAGATCATACTGTGTCGGCACAGTTCCAACCATACGAGTCATCGTAACTGGTTTCATAATCCCTTCTTCTATCGATTTCCTGATGAATTCACCCAACTCATGTCTTTCGATAAAGTTCAGGAAGCGATCTTTCCATTGTTCGTATTCTCCTCTAAAGAGAACTAGTGGCTTGGTGTCAGTTCCGATTGCAAGGGCTTCTCTAGATGTCATTCTGATTTAAGTCTGGTATAGGAGTAAAGCAAACTTTGCGTTTTGAGAAGGCGGCACAAATGAGGTTTGCGCTATTGGTGGTTGGCGCAAAGGATGGTTTGCGCGATGAAAGACTGGCGCACAATAGGTTTGCGTGAAGTGTGGGTCGCGCAAACTAAAGTTTGAGGTTAGAGTTAATCACGTGAATTGAAGTTTTGCGCGAGATGTACGTAGCGCTAAGTAGATCTTTGCGCTAGTGGAGATTGGCGCGAAGTAAGGTTTGCGATTCAAAGAGTTGGCGCAAGTGAGACGTGCTTTTCGTGAAGAGTTGATCGCGCAAACTGAGGTTTGCGTGATCCGTTGGTTGCGAGAGTTGAGGTTTGCGTTTCAAGTGGGTCGCGAAAACTGATGTTTGCTTGAGATGTTGGTCGTGCAAAGTGGAATTTGCGTGAAGAGTTGGTGGTGCAAAGTGGGCTTTGCGTGAAGAGTTAGTGGCGCAAAGTGGGTCACGCAAAGTTCAACTTGCGTGAGTTCGTCCCTGTGTTTGCGCGAGTTCGTCCCTGTAACTTCGAATTTCTACTAAAAACCTGTTTCGTCACGATTAGCAGTACTAAACTCTAGCAAAGTGACTACAAACACTTCTAGAATAGATTGTTACCACTCGATCTCAATAAAACTCACTTTTTGAAAAGCAAATCGATGGCAAAGTGACTTTAAAAAGTCGACTGTTTTATCACTAAAATCACAAATTGGAACTCGATTTAAGCTCTATTCTGAAAAAAACTACAACAACTCGATCTAGCACACCTATCGATCACAACCTGATCGATTTCTAACCCAAAAACACACTAAATCATGAAAATGACTTTTGTAAATAAGAACACAGAGTCGATGTTCTAAAAACTTGATTGAATCTCTTATCAGGCTCTAATACCAATTGTCGGTCCACAATGTTTATATCAAGTTCTTACAAATCAACAACAATAACAAGATTACCAACCTGTTTGATTAATAACAAACGATTACAAGGTTTGGTGTTCAGATTTAGCTGTTGATGTGTTCTCTCTGTTTTTACACCTTTTGTGTGTGTGTGAAAAGTGATCTGATATCTTAGAAGATTGCTTCTACAACACACTAAACAACTAATATCTAAACATAGATACTAAAACTATAATATCTATATTAGATATTATCTAACAACTAACAATATAATATCTAGATATTATCTAATTAATTTAACTAATAACAATAGCAACTAACTTTCACTATTTATTACAAACAACTTAGACTTTTGTATCGAGAGTTGACTTTCCGGCATTAGCTTTAGATTGGATCTTCAGTTTGGATGATCTTGAATCCAATAGATATGTGATCTAACAATATGAACTCATTAACAACAGAAAACCAAATGTCAAATATTTTCATATTTTTGGGTGCAGGTATTACATCTTGAATGATAGAGATCATCTTGGTAAGTTTGATAAGAAGACATATGAAAGTAAATTCATTGGTTATTCTTTAACCTTAAAAGCCTTCAGAGTGTTCAACCTCAGAACCAGAACTATCCAAGAAAGTATCAATGTCTCTTTTGATGAAGCCAGAAGCTCTGACATTCGGAAAGATCAATCCACAACAAAGAATGTCTCTGAATCATCACAACTCAGAGAGTATGAACTCAAGAAAATCTTTGAAGACTTCTTTAATGATGATGATAACTTTGATTTCATATTAAGAGACATTCACGGAGCATCATCAGAGGAACCACAGACTATAGGTACAATTCTTACTGGTCCCTCTGATAACACACCTTCTACTTCACTCAATGCAGGTCTAAAGAAAGCATCAAGACCGATTGTTGTAGATCAAGAATCTTCAGAAGCAAAAAGTGAACTAAAGACATCTGAAGAAACTCCAGAGCCACAATCACCATCTCTAGAGATGTCCTCAGAGCCTCTGAACAACACTACAGAGATGTCACCACCTGTCATCTCTGAAGCTCAAACTCCACCCCACATTAATGCTCCCATAACAAGATGGACCAAAGATCAGCCCATGATCAGATCATAGGATCACCTTCAGATGGTGTCAAAAACAGATCTACCACAATCAATGAATGCTATTTTGTAAACTTTTTGAGCATCATTGAGCCAAAGAAGGTAAATGAAGCTCTTGACGATCCTAATTGGATCAATGCCATGCAGGATGAGCTTCAAGAGTTTGAAAGAAATAAAGTCTAGACCATGGTTCCCCTTCCCAAAGGCAAATTTGTAATTGGAACCAAATGGGTTTTCAGAAACAAAAAGGATGAAGATGGCATCATCATCAGAAACAAAGCTAGATTGGTTGTTAAGGGATATTGACAAGAAGAAGGCATTGATTATGATGAAACCTTTGCACCTGTGGCTAGGCTAAAAGCAATCAGAATCTTCTTAGCCTATGTTGCACACAAAGGGTTCAGAGTGTATCAAATGGATGTTAAATTTGTTTTTCTTAATGGCAAACTTAATGAAGAAGTATATGTCCAGCAACCACCTGGATTTGAAAGTGCAGAGTTTCCAGACCATGTTTATCATCTTGATAAAGCTCTGTATGTCCTTAAACAAGCTCCCAGAGGATGGTATGCAACTTTGTCCACTTTTCTGATTGAAAATGGTTTTGAAAAAGGAACAATTGATACTACACTGTTCATCAAGAGTTATAAAAATGAGCTACTTCTTATACATATATATGTTGATGATATTATGTTTGGATCTACAAACCAAAAGTATTGTGATAAGTTTTTAGAGTTGATGAATAATGAATTTGAAATGAGTCTTATGGTAGAATTAACATTCTTTCTAGGACTTTAAGTAAAAGAAACATCAGAGGGCACTTTTATCAATCAAGCCAAATATATCTCTGATATTTTAAAAAAATACAAACTCAATGATTCAACTCCTATGAAAACTCCTATTGCCACTGGAGTCAAACTGGACTCTGATCCTTCAGGAAAATTTGTGGATGTTAAACCTACAGAGGCATGATAGGTTCACTTTTATACTTAACTGCAAGTAGGCCTGATATAATGTTTGCAACATGTCTCTGTTCTAAATATCAAGCCAATCCAAAGGAATCTCAATTATCTGCAGTCAAGAGAGTGTTTAGATACCTCAGAGGCACACCATCTCTTGGTCTCTGGTATCTAAAACTCTCTGGTTTTGAACTAACAGCTTACACTGACGCAAATCATGCAGGATGCAAATTAGATAGGAAGAGTACCTCAGGATATTGTCAACTCTTGGGAAACAAGCTAGTGAGTTAGTCATCAAAGAAGCAGAATTGTGTATCAACTTCTACCGCAGAGGTAGAATATGTTGCTGCTGCTAGTTGTTGTTCATAAGTCATTTGGATGAGGACTCAACTCAGAGACTATGGTCTTTAGTTTGATAGAATTCCCATCCTTTGTGACTCCAGAAGTGCTATTGACATCTCTGCTAATCCAGTGCAACATTCCAAGACAAAGCACATTGATGTCAGGTATCATTTCCTTAAAGATCGTGTTGAAAAAGGCATAATTGAGATGTATTTTGTTCCAACTGATCTTCAACTTGCTGATATTTTCACAAAAGCTTTAGATGAACGCAGGTTTAATTTCTTTATTAGCAAGTTGGGCATGCTAAATATGTCTACTTGATTTCAAAATGCTTCAGAGCCTCTGATGTCTACCTCAGAGTCTCTGACATACTAAAGTAGCGTATTTTGAATATTGGGGTCTCTGATACTTTCTTCTGAACCTCTGACCTTCAAAAGCATGATTTAATTCATCTCAATGAGTACACCTATGCACAATTCATGGGGGAGAGTAGAAAAGAAACCATCATTTGTCAAGGGTGAGCAAGAAAATGATGAGTCACAACATCAAAGTCAGAAGCATTTTTTTATTCAGAGCAATTTATTATATCATGTGTTTCCAGGATCTCATAACCTCTGAACCATTCTACACTTGTGATATTTTAGATTACTCTTAAATATAAGATTCTTTCAAAGGATAATGTGAAAGGTTTGTCTAGTCAACACGCGTGGTTATTTAAATTTAAATATTTACCAATATGGCAACCACTCCAATTTTTTGGCAACTAAACACTTATGTGCTACAGTTACCAAAAACACGTGTCACCATAGGGGAAAGAGTAAGGTAGAACGGCCTCAACCTAAAAGGTCTAATCCTTGTCGTTTCACCTTTTTACACTCGAGTGTTATTTTTCTAAATTGGGGTATAAAATCAATTTTATATCCGGATTTTCATTTCTCACACGCATAATTTCTCTCGAGTTCATTTTTCTCTCTCTAGACTTCATCTTCTTCACTAAGACTTTCACCATGGCTCAACCTGCAATTTCTTCTGAATGGTGCAAACTCATTCCCAAATCTGGGGAATCCTCTCACATTCATCGATTTCCCATCAAGGATAACAATCATATGGTACGACTCGATTCACCAAAATTTGAAGCAGCATATCATCTGATTGGTGAGTTTCTCGCCAACTACAAACTCATAAACGCTCTCACTGCCACCACTACTGAAGTTCCCTTAAACTTCGTAGAAGAATGGTTTTCCTCAAGCCATTATTGTAGTCCACGATGGTATCATTGGTGAGTTTGAAGTTTCTCAAGTTGTCAAATGCCATGTTCTCATCACTCCTACTGTTCTTCGTGATGTCATCTATCTTCTTAAGCCAGAAGAACTGGAGATTCAAAAGTTTGAGTGAAGACCCACTTCTGAAACCCTAAACCAATTTTTGAAATTCCTTGGGTATAACACTGATATTACTCGTTTGAGTGAATTAAAAAGACAACACTTGCCACCCATTTGGAATTTTATGTTATCTTTCCTTAACCGAACTCTAACCTTCAAGCTTGGTAGTATGGACCAAACAACCCCTGAGATTTTAACTATCATGTTTGCCTTGTTTTTCAACCGAAATATCGATATGGAAGAAATTTTCTATGAACAATTCCTAACTGCAATCGAGAAAAAGAACAAGTGCTTAGCCAAAGATCCAGAACAACTTCAACCTTCAACAACTATTACTTCCATCTCATTTCCAAGGTTCATTGCCTTGATCTTTAAGGCTGCAATTGATCGCCTTCACATTCTAACTTATGATGATCAAAGCAAAACCCCTTTCTACATCATGAACAGCTTCAAACCCACCATACTTTCAGAAGGATATCTAGAGACAAGGAGGATTCCATAGACAATGCTCAAAAAGGTAAATCCTCAATATCAAGCCCTAGCTTCTTATCTCCGTGTTGCCCAAGGACTAGAACCAGTCCTGGGAACCCCAACACACATAGGTCCAAACCCTGTGAGTGAGGGACAAAGTGATTCAGCTTCAGAGGGATCCAAGGATCCTGAAGTTCAGAGCACTCTAAGGGAAGAAACAGAGGGTATCCCTTTCAGAGAAGTCAAAGTTGAGGTAAATGGTAGCACATCTGAGGAGGCTATCGAAGAGGGAGCTAAGGAGTTATCTTCAAAGACTAGAGAAGAGAGTAGCTCTTCTAGCTCTGAAAAGAGTGAGAAAGAATCTTCATAGACTAGCTCTGAGGGTTCTGAGAGAAGAGAGTCCCCTCTGGACTGTGTGAACCCAGAGAGTTCTACCCACTTAGAAGTCGAGTGCTTAGTGAGGATAGAAAAAGATGCCTCAGGGCACATTTATTTTAGGACACCATCGCCAACCCCAATGCAAGAACACCATCTAGCCTGCATGATCCAGATGCAAAGGCTATTGAAACAGAGGTGCACGCCTCGACCCAGAACCAGAGGAAACCTCAGATCTAGATAAGTCCTCCCAAAATGACTTAGCCATTGAAAAGACAAGTACTCACTTGCCCCAGAGTATGATAGTTCAATCCACACAGAATGATGCCTCTGTGGCACATTCCTCTGATATCCCTAGACCTCTGAGATCTTTTCAAATCTCACGTAGTGACTGTCCAACTTAGGGACAATGGTTCACCCTTAAAGAACAAGGATTGGCATGTCTAGATCACAGAGTCAACTCCCACATCCACTTCCATTCCTCTGAATCTGAGGAGGAGGACATGGAAAAGCAGAAGTCCTTTCATTCCTCTGAATCTGAACGCTCGGAGATGCACATAAGATGCATCAAGGACAGAGCAGAAGTCCATCCAGAGACAAAATAAAGCAATCTCTGAATAAAGGATCCTCCGAGCTCGAGGACAAATTAGACAATGTGTTGTTGCTGTTGGGAACTGAAGAAAAACTCAAGTATGGTTAATGCTGCTGGTTCAGAGTTAATACTGCTAGAAGACTTAAAGGTTAATACTGCTGAGTGTTACTACTGCTAGTAGTTAATACTGCTAGTCAAAGTTAGTGCTGCTTGAACAAAGTTAGTACTGCTTAGCTAGTTAGTACTGCTAGTGGTTAGTACTGCTTAGTAGTTAATGCTGCTAGAAGGAAGTTAATGCTGCTGAAGATTAATATTGCTTATATGATGAAGATTCGTATGAAAGGATATACATGGAAGCTTAGAGATATACATAGAAGATATACTGAAGATATTTTATTTATTGTAATTATCTTTGTATTCAGTATATATATTGTATTGTTTAGAATAGTTAGATAACTTTTGTTTTTCATTCTTTTAGAGAGAAAATCAACCTCAAGGTATAGATCCTAATTCTAGAGAAGTAGAATTCGTATTGGTGAGCCTGTTCATCAATATTGAGGTTGAGTAAGTAATCTTGTAATTTCAAAGCATTAAATACAAGTTTACAGTTTGTTCTTCATATTTTCTGTATTGATTTACTGTTTCATTGAATATCAAAGTGTTATTCCGCAAACTTCTTTGATATTGTTTCTGAGAATTAATTCTTGTTGAGAATTCGATCCTGACAAGTGGTATCAGAGCCTAACTCTCACAGAAACAGTTATTCATCATGGAAAATCTTACAGAATCAAGCAGTACTTTGGTTTCTAAGGTTCCAATGCTCAAACCAAGTGAGTTTGACATGTGGAAGATCAGAATCAGACAATATATTCTTCTCACTGACTACTCAATGTGGGATATCATTGAGAATGGTCCTTCTGAAGCTGGAAGGATAGGACCAGATGGGAAAAGACCTCCACCAAAGACAGATGGTGAGAGGAAGATCAGACAGACAGAGATGAAGGCTTTGAGCACTCTGCTCTTGGCCATTCCCAATGAATATCAGCATCAATTTTGCAACTGCACTGATGCTCAGATTCTCTGGAATGCTCTAGAGAAAAGATTTGCTGGAACTAAGAGCATCAAAAGAAATCAAAGAGATGTTCTAAAGCAGCAGTATGAGAACTTCACTTCCACAAAGAATGAGTCTATGACTCAAACTTTTGATAGGTTCAATAACCTCATAGGTGAACTGGCTACTGTAGGGGTGAAGATGGAACAAGATGATATCAACAGAAAGTTCCTCAGATCTCTTGGGGATGAATGGACTATGTACACTGTCTCATATAGACAGAGTGACAATCTGGAAGAGAAAGAACTTGATGATCTATACAATGATCTAAGAGTTTTTGAAACTGAGGTAGAAACCAAGAAGAAGCCCTCTGGTTATATTCACAATGCTGCTCTTTTTTCAGCATCCACTGATACTACTGCCAACCCTGAAGCAGTTAGTACTGCCAGTGGAGTAAGTTCAGAAAAAGGCACTGAAACTATCTTTGAAGCCTTTTTGTCCAGTCATAGCAGCAATTCTTTGATTAATGATGATCTGGATCAAATTCACCCTGATGATCTGGAGGAGATGGATATTAAATGGCAGATGGCCATGTTATCCATGAGGGTGAAAAAGTTCATTAAAAGAACTGGAAGAAATAACTTCTCTCAAAGAAGAGAAGATGGAGATGGTTTTGACAAGACCAAGGTGGAATGTTATAAGTGTCACATGAAAGGACACTTTGCTAGAGAATGCAGGAGTGCTATTCCAAACAACAACCACCAACAAGCTCAGAATGGAGGATACAATCTGAACAAGAATCCTGTTCAAGCCCTTGTTTCTCAACAAGGAATGGGATTTGACTGGAGTGATCAAGCTGAGGAAGCCATTCAGAACCAAGCTCTTATGGCAGAAGTGTCTGATATTCCCACTGAGGTAAGTTCTAATCTTTGCACTAAATCTTGCATTGACACTGTCACAAGATACAGAGATCACAATCAAAGTATGTGTGATGACCTCAAAAGATTAGAAAAGGACAGAAGAGAGTATGTGTTGATAGTAGAGAGATTTGAAGAGCAAATCAAAGGCTTTCAAGCTAATGAACTTCAACACTCTTATGACACAAACTATTGGAAGTGGGAAAAGAATGAGTTAGAAATCAAACTGTCTAAGTCCTTAGAAGAGAATGATAGGCTGAAAGAGGAACTGTCTAAAGTTAAGCTTGACATAGAAAAGTTTTCATATGCTTCAAAAGCAATGGATTCTCTTCTAAAGGCTCAGATTCATGACAAGATGAAGTCTGGTATTGGATACAACAATACACCTCCTCCTTACAATAACAATTATATCCCTCCTACTTCAGACTTGTTAGAAACCAAGGAGAAAAAGGACTTATCTGAGAAAGCCTTTAAGATAGATCCTTTGGATGAAGTAGTAGTTAAGGATTTGACTGAAAAAGGAGCCAGTGAGAACAGGGATAATAATGTGAGTAAAAAGATTCCATTAGAAAACAATATTATCACCAATGAGGGATGTGGGAAAATCTGGGTCAAGTCCAAGGAGATAGAGAAGACTAACGGAAATGATAACAAGGTCCATTACAAAAAAACCACAGTTGTGAATCCTGGATCTTGTAAACAGTGTGATTGCAATAAAGCCAAGAGCCTAAATTCTGGTTTAAAAAGAGGAAATCAAAGAAACTGGAATAATCAATGGGCTCAGAAACAAGGAGTTGATCTGAATAAAATCAATAGACCAAAACCTTGTTTTATATGTGGCAAGTTGAATCATTTGGCTAAGTATTGTTACTTCAACCCAATTAACCAACAGATGAACTTTAAAAGACTTGTGCAAAAACCTGTTGGTTATAGGAAGGCTGGAAAGAAACATGTGATAAAGAAATCTGTTGAAAGTAAAGGCACTTTAAAGAAAAAGATTTTAAAAGAAAGTATCAAAATGTGGGTACCTAGAAGTACTAACAGTGTTAGTACTGCTAACAATATTAGTACTGCTAACACAGTTACTACTCCTAACAGTGTTAGTACTGCTGAAAATATTAATGTTGCTAATACTGTTAATACCTCTTCAAAGGTTAATACTGCCAACACAGTTACTGCTGCTAACACAATTACTACTTCTAACAAGGTTAGTGCTGCTAAGCATGCAAGTGCTGCCAAGGCAGTTAGTACTTCTAAAACTAGTACTGATTCTGCCAAGCCTATTATTGTAACAAAGTACTCCAAGAATGAGGAGTTAAAGTTCAAAAATCTTGTCAAGAAAGAATGCAAATATTTTGATGAGAAAGGGGTACCCAAGACCACTTTGGCTTGGGTTCCTAATTCATACTAATTGATTTATCTAATGTGCAGGGCAACCAACAGCTCAAGGGAAAGAGCATTTGGCATGTTGATAGTGGTTGCTCTAGGCACATGACAGGCAACATGTCATGCCTTCAGGATTTCAAGCATATCAATGGAGGACATGTTGCATTTGGAGACAATCTTACTGGTGGTAAGATAAGTGGAAAAGGTAATGTCACCAAAGGTAAGATGGCATTTGAGGATGTCTACTATGTTGATCAATTAAAGTACAACATGTTAAGTGTATCACAGGTTTGTGACAAACAACATAGTATATTATTTACAAATACTGAGTGTATGATCCTTGCTCCAGGGTTCAAGGTAGTTGATGAAAGCATGATACTACTTAGAACTCCAAGGAAGGACAATGTTTACTGTCTTGATATGGACAATGTTGATAGTGATTCATCTCTAAATTGTCTTGTTTCAAAAGCTTCTGTAGATGAATCCTCTCTATGGCACAGAAGGATGTGTCACATGAATTTCAAGACTATGAACAATCTTGTTAAAAATAACCTTGTAAGAGGGTTACCTTCAAAAGTCTTTTCATGTGATGATCATTGTGTTGCTTGTCTTAAAGGCAAACAACACAAAACTTCTCATAAGACCAAAGAGTTAAATTCTGTTTCTACTTGTCTCCAGTTATTGCATATGGATCTGTTTGGTCCTACAAATGTTATGAGTATAGGCAAGAAATCTTACTGCTTGGTTATTGTTGATGATTACTCTAGATTTACTTGGGTATATTTTCTAAGGACTAAGGATGAGACAAGTGGACTTATCAAATCCTTTATTTTAAGAATTGAAAACCAAACTAATCAAAGAGTAAAAGTCATTAGATCAGACAATGGAACTGAGTTTAAAAATCATGATCTAAACACCTTTTGTGAAGAAAAAGGTATTGAGAGGCAATATAGTGCTCCTAGGACTCCTCAACAGAATGGTGTTGTTGAAAGGAGGAATAGAACACTAATAGAGGCTGCTAGATCTCTGTTGGCTGATTCAAAATTGCCAATTACCTTCTGGGCTGAAGCAGTTAATACTGCTTGTTATGTCCAAAACAGAGTTCTAGTGGTCAAGCAAAAGAACAAGACCCCATATGAGCTTTTAAATAAAAGAAAACCTTTTATTGGTTTCTTCAAACCTTTTGGGTGTCCTTGTACAATTCTAAATACCAAATCTCACTTAGGTAAGTTTGATAGCAAAGCAGATGATGGATTTCTTGTTGGATATTCATCTCAGAGTAAGGCCTACAGAATATTTAACTCTTCTTCTAGAATAATTGAAGAAAGTGACAATGTCAAATGCAATGAGAGCACACCAAATCCTGTTGGATCTGGACCTCAGTGGCTATTTGACATTGATTCACTATCTAACTCTTTTAGTTTCAGTAATGAGTATACAGGAACAGGAAGTGGAGGATCAGGGATCACACAAGTTCAAGAAAGTATATCTAAATCTGTGATTTTTCCCATACCCACAGTAAATTCTGGTGAAGATTGTGAAAAGGAATCAATTACTGAACCAAGTCAGAGTGAAGAAGACACTAGAGATGAGGAGACTCAAGAAAATAATGAAGTGGCATCTGAAAACACTTCAGTTGAGCTGCATGAATCTAATCTTGAGGCTGGACTGAATGAAGAACCTAGTCATAACACCAGAGTTCAAAAGAATCATCCTCCACAGCTGGTAATAGGAGATATCTCTTCTCCTATGATGACTAGACACCAAAGCAGGCTTCAGGAAATGCAAGATCAACAGCATACACTGCTTTCTTGTTTTCTATCACAGCTTGAGCCTAAAAAGGCACATGATGCTATGAAAGAATCTAGTTGGATAGAAGCAATGCAAGAGGAACTGTTACAGTTCAAGCTACAAGATGTATGGGATCTAGTAGACCTTCCTAAAGGTCACAGAGCAATTGGCACAAAGTGGATTTTCAGAAACAAGAGAGATGAAAGAGGTATTGTCATAAGGAACAAAGCAAGGCTGGTAGCTCAGGGATATACTCAAGAAGAGGGTATAGATTATGAAGAAGTGTTTGCACCTGTGGCTAGAATAGAAGCAATCAGATTATTCCTAGCCTATGCTTCTTACATGAACTTCAAAGTCTATCAAATGGATGTAAAGAGTGCCTTTCTCTATGGGTCAATTGCAGAAGAAGTATATGTCTGTCAACCACCAGGGTTTGAAAACCCAAGCTATCCAGACAGGGTATACAAATTAAAGAAAGCACTTTATGGACTACATCAAGCCCCAAGAGCATGGTATGACACTCTGTCATCCTATCTCTTGGAAAATGACTTTGAAAGAGGAGTCATTGATAAGACTCTATTTATCAAAAGAAAGAAGAAGGATATCTTGCTGGTCCAAATCTATGTTGATGACATTATCTTTGGATCTACAAGAAACAACATGTGCAAGGAGTTTGAGGATTTAATGCATCAAAGGTTCAAAATGAGTTCCATGGGGGAACTTACTTTCTTCCTTGGACTCTAAGTTCAACAGAAGTCAGATGGCATTTTCATATGTCAATCCAAGTATGTGCAGGATATTCTAACCAAGTTTGGTTTCTCAGAATCAAAACCTGCCAACACACCTATGGAAACACACAAGCAGATCACAGCAGATCTTGAGGGGGAGGATATGGATGTGCATCATTATAGATCCATGATTGGCTCTCTCATGTATCTCACAGCATCAAGGCCAGATATAATGTTTCCAGTCTGTGTATGTGCAAAATTCCAAGTTAGGCCAAAGCAATCTCACTTTCAAGCTGTTAAGAGGATATTCAGATATCTCAAAGGGCAACCCAAATTGGGACTTTGGTATCCTCATGACTCACCCTTTGACCTAATAGCATACTCAGACAGTGATCTAGGTGGAGCAAACTTGGACAGAAAATCTACTTCTGGAGGATGTCAGTTTTTGGGTGCTAGACTAGTCTCATGGCAGTGCAAGAAACAAACCACAGTATCCACATCTACAACAGAGGCAGAGTACATAGCAGCTGCAAGTTGCTGTTCTCAAGTCTTATGGATTCAGAATCAAATGTTGGATTATGGGGTAACCTTTCTACACACTCCAATCTTTATTGACAATAGCAGTGCTATTAGCATTGTAAATAATCCAGTCAAGCACTCAAAGACAAAGCACATTGAGATCAGGTATCACTTCATAAGAGACTGTAATGAAAAGAAACTTATTCAAGTTGTAAAAGTTCACACTGATAATCAGTTTGCTGATTTATTCACTAAAGCTTTTGATGTGGGTAGATTCACTTTCTTGGTAACAAGTGTGGGAATGATCAACTCTGAATAATCCCCTTCTCAAAAAGTGGTTTTATACCTGTATATTTGTTATTCTTGGTGTTACTAATCTTCTTTTTCAGGATATGCATAGCAGTACTCAGTGTTTAGCAAGTTTAAAAGGAGTAAGTTCAGTTAATACTGCTAGTGGTTAATACTGCTTTCAGTTAATACTGCTAGTTAGTTAATACTGCTTTCAGTTAATACTGCTAGTGGTTAATACTGCTTTCAGTTAATACTGCTAGTTAGTTAATACTGCTTTCAGTTAATACTGCTAGTAGTTAATACTGCTAGTGATTAATACTGCTAGTAGTTAATACTGCTAGTTAGTTAATACTGCTTTCAGTTAATACTGCTAGTAGTTAATACTACTAGTGGTTAATACTGCTAGTAGTTAATACTGCTTTCAGTTAATACTGCTAGTAGTTAATACTGCTAGTGGTTAATACTGCTAGTAGTTAATACTGCTTTCAGTTAATACTGCTAGTAGTTAATACTGCTCTAGGTTAATACTGCTTATATTCCGAATACTATAAATACTCTTTGCCCGCCTAAAAGTTCATAACGACTCTTTGCATACTGTTCTCTTGCGCTCAAAACCTTTTCTCTCTCAAGTTCGAAGTTTTCAGGCAAGTTTTTCACTAAGATCAATGGCATCCATGACTTTCATCGACGAGCACAACGAGATTGCGATGCTACAAAAGCCAAAGCAAGCTTCAGGATTTCATCAGATTGTGGATTTCCTCAAGACAAGCCACATTGCTCATGCTCTTATTGTATCCCCTACAATCTACATTGAGCATCAAAGGCAGTTCTGGGCTAATGCAACCATTGTTGTGGAAAATGGTGTGCAAATGATCAAGACCAGAATCTGTGATCAATCACTAACAGTTACTGAAGAGGTTATTCGCATCAGTCTACGTCTAGATGATGCCTCTGGTATAACTTCTATCCCAAACGATGAACTGTTTTCAAATCTTACAAGAATGGGGTATGGAGGCCCATTGGGAGTGTTCAAATTTTCTAAAGCAAAATTCTCACCCCAATGGGGTTTCTTTGTTCATACTCTTATGCATTGTATCTCCAAAAAGACTACTGGATGGAGTGAGTTCAGCAGCACTATTGCTTATGCTTTGGTGTGCTTGGCCACTGCCAGAAAGTATAATTTTTCTAAAATGATTTTCAATGATCTTGTCTCAAACATGGGAAACAAAAAGAGCTTTTTTATGTATCCCATGTTTGTTCAAGAAGTTATTACTCATGAATTAACGGATATACCTCAACCTGTTGGGGTATATGTACCTAAACCCCCCAAAGGCAAGGTTTTCTCAAATATGAGAAGATCTGCTGGGGACTCTGAAGGAGTTGACACCCCATTGTTCTCTACAATGATGGTGGTGTCCCAAACCAATGAAGGTATGGCAGCAGGGTCAAGGCCCCCATTAGACCAACCCACTGCTAGCCAAGCCCAACCTTCCCTCTCAAAATCAATTCCCCAGTCCCTTCTTGAAAAACCAACCTCTCCTATCACCCAAACTTACAAGAGGAAACAGGTAAAGAAGGCTCCTTCCCTTCTTGTACCATTACCCACTCAGCCTTTAAGCCCTCTAAGGGAGAATTCTCCCCTAGAGAATATCCAAAGGGAAACCACAAGGGTGTCTCCCAACCCAAAGGATGTGCTCTCTGAGGAGGAGGTAGAGCATATGGGTGATGAGGCTGCCACTACTCCTGCTAGCACAGAGGAGGAAAGTGGTAACATCAATAAGACCTCCCCCATGGCAACTTTGAATGAACAATCATTTGAAGGTCCCTGGTGCCAAGAAACCACAGGGGTGGACAGTGCTTCTGCTAGGCAGAAGACTTCCACTAATAAAAGATCCCATGATCCTTCAATAGGGGGTAACACTCCTGGAGAAGGTGAGGACAGATATAACTATGATGAACTGATGGAGACAATGGGTAACATCAACATAGATGTTCTGAAACAAGGAAAAGAAATAGAGGAGATGAAGCTGGTAATCCTGTCACAACAAGTCCAGATTGCAAAACTAAAGAAGATGGTGACAAGGCTGATTCAAAAGAATAAAAGGAAACAATTTGTGCTAAAGAGAATGGAACCAGTGTCTGATGCTCCCAAAAAGGGGGAGTCAGAGGCTGAAGTAAACCTGAATGAGGAAAAAGAACAAGTTGAGGGGGAGCATGATGGGGAGAAGAACAGTATTGAGGGGGAGTTAGAAGCAGAAACTGTTAATACTGCTGAAACTTCACAAGCAGTAGTAACAGAGTTATCTCCAACAGAAATTGAAGTAGCTGAAATGCTCATCAAAGCAAAGAATGACACTCCCAAAACAAAGGGAGTGGTCATAAATGAAGGGGGAGAAAAAGGAGAAGTGAGCAAGAAAGATAACAGCAAGAAGCCAATGAACAAAGACAAAGGAAAAGCAAAGATGGTGGAATCTGATCAACCAGTCAAGAAGCAAAGGTTGGTTGAATCAGATGAAGCTCTAGCCCGGAAGATGCAGGAGGATATTGAAAAAGAAGAAAGAGTTCAGGTTGAAAAAGACAGGGAGATGGCAAAGGCTCTAGCTGCTGAATTAAATGAAGCTTATCAGAAAGGGCTTGAAACAGAGAAAGCTAAGCAAAGGGCAATAATCTTGAGAAAGGCCATGTTAGTCAAATCAAGTGCAAAGAAAAGAAGACCTTCACAAACTTACCTTGCCACTCAGGAAAGAAACAAAATGATAACTTTCTTGAGGAGTGCAATTGGGGTAAAGAAAGAAATGTTTGTGAAGATGACTTTTGATCAAATCAGGGATCTTTATGAGAAAGAAATGGGGAAGCTGAAAAATAATGAAAAGGATAGAGTGGAGTTTGAAAAGAAGGCAAAGGAGAGACATGATGTGAATATACATCAACCATTCCCTGAAAGTGAAGAGGGAACTCCTATCAAAGAAAGGGCAGAGAACAAGGAAGAAAAGAAGAAGGAAGCTACTTTAGTGCAGGTTCACAAGACTCTGAAAAGAACCAAAATGATGGCTAAAAGAAAGAAAAGTGTAAAGAAGCCTAGAGTAGAAGAAGAGCAAAAGGTTACTGAAGAAGAAGAGGCACCTCAGAATGAAGCTAAAACTCAGGAAGAAATACCACAGAGTTCAGATGTAAACATGTACATGGTGGTAATGGATAAAATTCCAAAGCCTATTTCAGTTGAACCTGTTGGATTTAAACCTCCTGAAGTTATCCATTGGGATATTATGGAGGTGGATGGCAAAGAATACATCAGATTGAAAAGAAATGATGAGAAGTATGAAGTATACAACACCTGGAACAAAATTGTCAGAGAGTGTTCAAGATCTGATTTGGAAGAAATGTTTGAAGTGGGGATGAAAATTTATGCAGATCAGTTGAAAGCTCCAGGGTTACCTATAGTGAAGCTGGTCATGGAATACTTGTGTATGTTATTCAATCCAGAAGTAGTGAAGCACTTAATCAGAGATGTGTTCAAAACTGTTAGAGGATGGACTCTCTATGAAAGAAGTGGAGTCTATGAACTAGCATTGGATACTTTTCACATGGAGTACTACTTGGTGGATAGGGTGTACAAGCATACAAATCTTAAGCTTCATGCCATGTTGAATAAGAAGTTGGGTTGTGCACCAAATTCAGAAATGGCCAAGTATCTAATTCAGAGGACTATCAATCAGAGTATGGGACTGGATCCTAATATTGGAGTAGATCAATGAAGATTTTGGGAGCATCTGAAGAACTTGACTTCTCTTCCTAAAAGTCAAGTTAGGGGGAGATTGTTGGGAACTGAAGAAAAACTCAAGTATGGTTAATGCTGCTGGTTCAGAGTTAATACTGCTAGAAGACTTAAAGGTTAATACTGTTGAGTGTTACTACTGCTAGTAGTTAATACTGCTAGTCAAAGTTAGTGCTGCTTGAACAAAGTTAGTACTGCTTAACTAGTTAGTACTGCTAGTGGTTAGTACTGCTTAGTAGTTAATGCTGCTAGAAGGAAGTTAATGCTGCTGAAGATTAATATTGCTTATATGATGAAGATTTGTATGAAAGGATATACATGGAAGCTTAGAGATATACATAGAAGATATACTGAAGATATTTTATTTATTGTAATTATCTTTGTATTCAGTATATATATTGTATTGTTTAGAATAGTTAGATAACTTTTGTTTTTCATTCTTTTAGAGAGAAAATCAACCTCAAGGTATAGATCCTAATTCTAGAGAAGTAGAATTCGTATTGGTGAGCCTGTTCATCAATATTGAGGTTGAGTAAGTAATCTTGTAATTTCAAAGCATTAAATACAAGTTTACAGTTTGTTCTTCATATGTTCTGTATTGATTTACTGTTTCATTGAATATCAAAGTGTTATTCCGCAAACTTCTTTGATATTGTTTCTGAGAATTAATTCTTGTTGAGAATTCGATCCTGACAGTTGCCAAGTTACCCCTCTCTGATCTCCTTACTAAAACAGAGTTCACAAGTTTTTGTGAAGAGATCAGAGGCTCCTTCAATGAGCATAAACTTCTAAGTATTGACAGTTCAGAAACCTCTGCCCTTATCTCTGAAAACAACAAGCTCAAGGCAGAGGTTTCTTCTCTAAAGACCCAGCTCTCTGATTCCTCTCAAAGAATTCAAGATCTGGAACAACAACTAAAGGAGCAGACTACCACCTCTTCCATAGAGATAGCCATGCTCAGAGCACAACTCACCGAACTCTAACGCCAAACCAACAGCAATGCATCTATCTCTAATCTCCAATCAGAGGTGATGAATCTAAAGACCACTGTCTCTACATCAACATCACAACTTCAAAGTTTGGAAAGTCAGACTAAGTCAAGCTTAGAGCAATTTCAGACAGAACTTCAGCAGCTATGCACAGAGTTGGCCACCAACAAATAATCAATGCTTCCCGTGTCTCTATCTTCAGAGCAAATGGATTCCATCCCTAAGCTCATCAAGAATAAAATATCTGCCTTTCTGCCTACAACTGCAAACACTTCAGAGCTACCACCGCCTCCACGCTGAACTGCAGAAGAGCTAGTCACTAAGGCTGACTTGGCCACATTCAGGGAAGGCATTATGAGTTGCATGGTCACTTGTTCTTCAAAATTCTGCATGATGACCTTGAAAAAGGTTCAAGCCAACCTCGATATGTTCTAATTTCACACTAAAGATCAGATCTCTGACATTCTTCAGGTCGTTGATGACACATATCGAGACCATTAAAAAGGCCTCTGTGGATGTTAAAGGCAAAAGTGTAGCCACAGATGTTGACTCCGATAACCCCTTCCCAAAATATTCAAAGAAACGTGCCCCTTATAATCTTTGTAGAGAAGAATCGAAGAAGGCAAGGTTTGATGATACAGACGACCCAGAAGATGAGGTAGCCTCTGATCATCAAAAGGGGGAGAACCAAGGCATGACAAGAGCACAAGAAGCGAAAGCAAGTGGCTCTGCTCCCCCCTCCTCTGTAAATAAAGAAAAAGGAGCACAAGAGATGAGTAAACAAGAGAGGCACTCCATCTCTGTTGAAGACAATGAATCAACACTCTTAAAGACTCCAGTGCCATTAATATTTTTGGCACCTTCCACCAATTTAGAAGTAGCATCACTACTTCTAGTAATAAACGCCACTCCAGAGACAATTAGTGCTCTGGATGATGATGAATAAATGGTAGATTACTCAAGTACTCCTTCCTTAGAGGATGCTTTCTCCCCTGAACGTCCAACGATAATCATGCGAGATGGATTTGGGACTAAATTTGAAGAAGAAAACATTACTGAAAAAGAGTAGTACACTTATCAAAATGCTCAGCCTCACCAGATTGAAACATCAGAGGTAGAGCTCTACAACGAAGACGACATGCAGATTGAAGTGCTACTCTCCTCTACAATAAATGAAACACCTCCATCATCCCCATAAGTCCAACAGAAGGAACCAGAGACAGCCCAACAGTTGTCTGCTGAAGAACCAACAGTGGTTATTGATGAACAAGTACCTCTAGAGGAACCTGTTCCGAAGACAAGCATTGGAATCCCTGCACTCTCAAGGTTCACTGTAATGTATTAGTTTAGATCAACTTGTTGACTTTGATGTTTGCTTTATATTTTTGTAAGCTCATGAGAGTTTTAGTTTTGTGAGTGTTTTGCTTCATATATAATGTTTAGTGTCTTGAGAGAATCTAGTGACCAAGCATTGTGAACGTTCATTGTAATCATTAGACTTCAAGAGATATACAACTTCTATACTTTCTCTCACTACATTCTCTCTCTAGTTCTTGATCATCTTAGTTGAATTGATTATTATGGCTTGATTGTGGACTTAAATTTCGTATCAGAGCCTACCCAATTTCATTCAGAGAATTAGATTACACTTGATTTTGATCGTTTTCTCATCTTTCACGAAGAACACGAACGAAATTCACTGTTTGATAAAATTTGCAGTTGTTAATAGATTGTTGGTTTTGAAAAGATGTGTACAGTGATCGTTGGGTGATTAGGACACTTTCTTGTTCACATTTTGTCACACAATTTTCACTAGATCGATCAAATTTTGAGAATTTTTTGAATTTTTTCAAGAAAATAGTCGAACACTGTATGCTTATGGATCGCACTATATTTTTTGGATTTTTAGCCATTTCTATGTGTTAGAAAAGTGATTAAAATCATATATAGATCATCTTGGTTCAATCTTGAAAGCAATTGCAGGTTTACAAAGTTTGTGATCGATCTTGTGTTCATCAGTGAAGAACACGCTAGATCTGTAAAACACACAAAGGAAGAACACGCACATCTCTAAACAGGCTAGTCTGAAGAACATGCACGATGAAGAGCTTTGGCATTTTCATGGTTTCTGCAAGTTTTTGTTTGGTTCGCGCATAGAGTGATTTGCGAGAAGTGAAAACGCGCTAATCATGTGGAGCAAGTTTCTTGGTTAATCTGCGAGTTCTTAGTTCTGTGAGAAGTACTTGGTTGTGAGTTTGCATTCTGCGAGTTCTCATTCTCTCGAAATTTTTCTAAGTATGGAACACGCAAAGTGCCTTGCGTGTTTTGATTCGATTCCTTGATCTGCGAGTTTGCATTTGTTTGCATGAAACTAAATTGATAAAAAGTTTCTAAGTACAAAACGTGCACGTGTTGGTTTGCGAGAACACCAAATGCGCACGTCGAAGTCTGCGAGAATTTTGAACGCACACGTAGTAGTCTGCGAGAACTATCTATGCTCACGAGTCTATCTGCGTGAAGTTCAGTGAACAGTGTTTTGCGAGTTCCAGTATTCTGCGAGTTTTGGAGTTAGAAAATTTTTATGGTCTGTTTCAAGTGTTAATCCAAGTTTGACTCTTCCAGTCAACTTTTTCTAAATATTTTGGGACGATCATTTCTTTCAAGCCTATAATCAGTACTCTTTCTCAATCTGCAAACATATCTCGTGATCTTCTCAGTATGGGTTCCAAGTCAAAGTCTCCGGTTCTGCAAGCGGATGAATATCCTCAATGGCGGAAGAGAATGGTTAACTTCTTGAATAATCAAGACAAGACGTTAATGAATTCTATCATTGATGGACCCCATTTCCCTCATGTCACAGTTGCCAGGATTCTTGCAATAGATACAAATCCTAAGATTCCTGAGAGGAACATAGCTAGAGACCCAATCAAGTACAACGAACACGACGGAGAATTGGTGGCAAGAGATGCTCAGGCCTTAACTTTTCTGATCATGGTCATCCCTAATGACATCTTCAACAGAGTTGATAGCAAAGAATCAGCTAAAGACATCTGGGATGAGCTAGAGAAACAGTTTCAAGTTTCTACTAAATCTATCAAGACAAAAATAAATCAGAGTATAAACGCGTACGAGGGTTTTAAAGCTAAGGAAGGGAAATCTTTAAGGGAAGCCTATGACAAATATAACATCATTCTGAATGATTTAAGGAGAAATGGAGTGCAAAAATCCGAATCAGAGATCAACTACAAATTCATCAAGAATCTCCAGCCCGAATGGGACGTCTACACTATACAGATGCAAATCAACAAAGATATGGACGAGGAGAAGCTTAATGATTTGTTATGTGCCCTGAACCAGCATGAAGACAAGGTTAAAGAACAAGTTGTCGTCAACAAAGAACTGTATCAACTGAAAGACAAGCAGAAAAAGGTTAAGGATTCTTTAGCCCTACTAGCACAAGGCAAGGGCAAGTTGGTCAAGGGAAGCTCAGTCTCTACAAAGGCATCCAAGAAGAAAGCTTTGATGAAAAGCCTGATTGAGTCTTCGGAAAGTTCTAAGGAGGATATACAAGAAGAATCTGAGGATGATGAGTTAACAGAATTTGCAGAGAAACTTGCTCTTTTGACTTCAAGCTTCCACAAGAGATTTGGCAGAAAGAAGTTTTACAACAAGCCAAAGTATGATTCATACAAGTCAAGCAAGTATAGAGGAAAGTTTGAGAAAGAGAAAGAGAAGAAAGAGGAAAAGAAAGAGGAGAATAAAGAAGAGAAGAGAGAAGAGAAAGAGAAATCAGATAAATGTTTCAACTGTGGTAAAACTAGTCACTTCATCAGAGATTGTCCAGTCAAAAGAGTAAAGAACTACGAGTACTACGCGAAGAAAGCCCAGCTTGCTAAAGCATTGGAAAAAGGAAAGGCATTGAAAGTTGAGGAAGAAATATGGTTCGAGTACTCCGATGATGAAGAGGAAGAGGTCAAGGTTAATCTGACTCAGGTTCATTACAACTTAATGGCACATTTGAACGAAGAGTCTGATTCTGAGGTAAACTCTATTTCTGACAACTCTGATTGTTTATCTGAAAATGAAGAAGTGTTGAACTTGATGTCTCAATTGAACTTAATGAACTCTGAGTTTATAAAGCTAAAAGAAAATTTTAAGCTATAAAAGATTACAATTCAGGGACATCAAGATCAAGCATTAATATATAAGACATTGGCAGCGGAAAGAGAAGAAGAGAAAAATGTGTTAAAGTTGGACAAAACTAACCTTCAAGCCAAAATATCTGAATTACAAAAGGAAGTAGTTACATTGAAGGACAAAAATCTTGAATTAACACTTCAGTATGATATTGTGTTGAAAGACAGGACTGAAGCATATACAAAAACTAAAGAGTTGGAGGACCTAAATTTCAAGAGAGGTCAGACAGAACAGACGTTAAAGATTTTAATGAACAACCAAGAAGATACTCGATTTTTGTTACTGTATTTGTTTAGATCAATATGTTTGACTTTTATGTTTGACTATTAATGTTTTGAGAGAACCTTTTTAGTGAGGTTATTTTGTAATTGTTTGAGAGAAGTATTTGGTATAAATAGCTTAGCTTTGAGATAAGCTTGTAACCTTTGGCATTGTACGCATATCACTGTGAATCAATAGACTTGTGACTTTCTCTCTCTACACTCTATCTCTAAAATCTTGTTTGAATTGTTGTTAATTGATTCCTTAAGCTTGAATTGGACATTTACAATTGGTATCAAAGCCTACCCAAGAGAATTCAGAGTGTTTAGATTGTCAATTTGGATCGAATTTTGGAAAATTTCAAGAACACAGTCGTATTCTTGAAATTTCACTGTTTGATCGAGATTTTCTTGTTTTGTTGAAATTCGTGTGTTTCTTTGTAATAGTTATGATCGATTTTTGATTGTAAACACATTTTATTCACACACTTTCACGAATTAAACACTGGAATTGTTGTAATTTTGGATTTTCTTGAAATTTAGAAACACGAACACACAGAGTCTGTAAAAGATGGATCGCACTGTACTTTTTGAGTTTTGATCATTGTTGTTTGTTCAAATTGTGTTTAAGTTGTATTTTCGAACCTATTGGATGTGTTTGTAAAGCAATTTACAGGAAATTTGTGTTTTGGATTGATTTTAAGAAGCAAAGGGAAGAACTCGCAAGATCTGAATTTCGCGTTGAGGAAGAACGCGCAAAACACTGTTCATGTGTGTTGTGCGAGTTTTGAAGGTTCACGCATATTACAGCTTGCGAGAATTTATTTCGCGCAAAGAGTTATATTGTTTGTTCTGCGAGTTTCTTGTTGCGAGTTTGCATAATGCGCGTTTCAAGTTGATCAAAAAAATTTTAAGTATGGTTCTCGCAAAGGCTTCTGCGAGTTCTTTTAACGTGCGAGTTTAGATTCGTCTGTGAGAAGTTCGAGTTTCGAAAATTTTCTAAGTCAAGTTCGCGCATACAGTATCTTCCGAGAAGTCACTTCGCACTCATCATTGTTTGCGAGTTTCTCACTTCACGCACTTAGTGTTCTGCGAGTTTCTGGTTCGCGCACAAGGCGTCTAGCGAGAAGTCCAGTGAATAGTGACTTGCGAGTTTATTCAGTCTGCGAGTTCTATACTTGTAATTTTTGTGATAATCTGGGTTTTACTTTTCTAGTCAACTGTTTCAGAAACTTTTGGGAGATCTACTGTTTTCAAGCTTATTATTAGTATTATCTCTTAAATCTGATCGAGATGTCAAATGTTTTAGCTGGGAGAGATGTGGAAATCATATACATGCCAGATAAACCTGCAATTGAGGCTGAATGAGACGAGCTGAAAATTCAGAATACAACCCTTAAAAAGCAGATTCAGGATTTTAATTCTAAATTGTTAAATTCTGACAAATCTTCTGTTTGTGCTAAATGTACTAATAATTCAAAATCTGATTATGCAGGTATTCTCAGCACCAAAGAGAAAGAATTAAAACTAAGAGAAAGAGAGATACATCTTCTTCAAACCAAACTGAAGACAACTGACAACAATTTTTCAGTAACTAAAGTTGAATCAGTTGCTCTACTCAACAAGATAAAAGAGTTTGAAGAGAAGATTTCTGCCATGGAAGCAAAGAATGATGATTTAATGAAAAGTCTTCCGGCAAAGAAAGAAAAGGAGAAATCTGAAGAAAAAGCTAGTCTGGAGAAACTTTACAATCAGAAACTGTCTGATTTTTCCAAGAAGGCTCTCCAAGAAAAAAGAAAGACTTAGAGCACAGATGTTTAAAACTTTCCAAGCAAGTGTCTAATTTTGAGAAAATTTTAATCACAGAAAGAGACACATTTGCAAAGGAAAGAAAAGTTCTTGATGAGAAAGTAATTGAATTTCCCAAGCAAATCTCAGTTCTACAAGACTTACTCGAAAAAGAAAAGAAATTATTTCAAGAAAAGAATAAGACTTTTGAGATTGAAAAGAAGAAAAATGAAAAGAGAAATGTTGGGATATTCAATGAAATTTCTGCTAAAAACAAGAACTTGGAAAAGGAATTTGATCTTGAACGTCAAAAATTTGAAAATGAAATTTCTAAGCTCTCAAAAAGATTAACTGGTCTATCATCTGATATGTTAAAAGAACAGCAGGCCAGATCTGACTTACAGGTAAAATTTGACACAATTCTTGAAGAAAAGAATCTTTTATCTAACAAGATAAAAGATCTGGAAGTTGCAAATATTCAGTTGTTCGAAAAGATTTATGCGGATGTGATAGATCAATCACCTCTTGAAAAGACAACTGAATCAATTTGTTCTTTTAAAACTGCTTCCAGTTTTATTTCTGAAAAAGTTTCAAGAAAGAATAGTGTCAAATCTAAAATTGTTGATACAAGTCAGATTCGTCCTACAAATCTGTTTTATAATCATACTCTTGATGGAACAGTTAAATCTAACAGTAAAATTCTTGGAAAGCCATCAAGGACATATCAGATGGTTTGGGTTGTTAAAGGATCTTTGAATGGAAAAGTTGTTCAGAAATCATCTCCATCCACATCCAAAGTTAAAAAGAACAGGGCTAGAAAAGGTAAATCTTTTGCTACACCTGATACATATTTCTCTACTAATCACATTATCAGGTTAGCTGAAAAGAGAATATGTTGTTCTTATTGTGGGGAGAATGATTTTGTACATAAAGAATCTGCGCACAACTGGTATGGTACTTATCGAATAACTTCTCAGGATAATGTAGTTAAAAGGCATAAACCAATTGAGAAGTGGATTCGCAAATCTAACAAACGAGGACCCCAGTATCAATGGGTACCAAAACCTGTGAAATCTGTTTTGCAGGATGCACAGGTTTAGGGGGAGCAGATAATGTGGCTTCTGATTATGTCAGATCAAAACCCGAATCTAAATATATTGACTATGACTTCTGATCACATCAGATCAGGACTCGTACTTCAGTCAGATGAGCAGAATGTCAAATCAAGGGGGAGACACACAGACTTGCACATGTGAAGGGGGAGCATAATGGAAAGTCTGTAAGTTAGTGTGTGAGTGTGTATTTTTCAAATGTTTTTGAAATCAGAAAGAATTTTTTCAGATAAAAGGTTCATTTTTGTGCTTAAAAAGTGTTTTTATAAAACTTGATGTTTTTAGAAAGAGGCAAAATGCATTTTTGGAAAGTTTCCATTTTTTGGAAAATTTTCAAAATTTTTCTAAGTGTAGAACGCGCATAGCACTATGCAAGTTTACACTTCACGCAAATCATTGTGTGCGCAAAGTGTAGAACGCGCACACTTCATTGTGCGAGTTCTCACTTCACGTATTACAAAGGTTGCATGAAGTCCAAAACTCGCAAGTTATGTCATGCGCGTTTCTACTTCATGCACATAACTACTTGCGAGTAGTTACTGTTCATTGTGGTTCGCGCACGTAGTGTCATGCATCTATCTCGTTCGCGCAAGCTTAGTCGTGCGAGTTTCACCACTTCGTGCACATCGTTCATGCGCGAAGTGCACACACAACTTGCCATTCATCGTGCAGCAAGCTCGTTTTTATTTGTTATGCGAGAAGTGGTTGACCCAATCAAATCGTGCCACGTGTCACTTTACTCTCAGGGTATATATTCGAAGGTTTTCCATTTTCAGACCACTTCTCTCATATTTTCCAGCGAGTTTCTCACTTAGTTTTTTTTTTCTCTCAAAACACTTTTGCGATTTTTCGATTTCAGGCTTATATCTCTCAAAGAATCAAGTGTAGGTGTTGTTTTCTTTGTTCAATTCTTGTATTTCTTGTCTGTTTTTTTTATGTTTCCCAGATTCAATTTTACATATCTAGGGTTTTGATTCGAATTTTTTTTTACTGTTCATCTTCTTGTCTATTCGTGTGCTTGAACGATGACACCGGATTTTTTTTAACTTGTTCTTGCATTACTAGTGTTTGTATTGCATATTATATTTGTTTTGTTTCTGGGTATGGATTCAATTTCAGTTCTTTGCAGGTTTACCTTGACTCTTGGAATATTTGACCTTGAACTGTCCTCTATGGGCTTGACAGTTTTGTTTTTGTTTTTGGAACTTGATGACTTGAACAGATCTGATGATCTTGATTATGAATAAGAACTAAAATAATGGACTCATGAATTGATGGTTCAAATTTTTTTTGAACTTCGAATTTTTCACTGGACTGTTGGACTGAACTTTTAAAGTTGTGATTTGGACTAAATTTGAATTAAAAGTAATCTTGAATTTGAATCTGAACATATAATAAATATTCAAATCATTAATTCAGATCATTGGGAATTAAAGTTGGATATTTGATTTTTGAAATTCAAATTTTTTTTCAGATGAACAGTGTTTGAGAGTTTTGAGATTTCAAAATGGGCAGATTTGTGAGAGTTTTTTGCATCAAGAGTTCAAAACAAAGTCATGAGAGTTCTAGTCATGTTAGTATTTTTTTGAGAGTTCTAAAGTCTGAGTGTTTTGGTAAGTCTTGCAAATTCTGTGTTATAAGAGTTCTAAGTCTCTCATTGTTTTGAGAGTTTCATACTTAGAAAATTTTCCAGATTTCAAGTGTTTTTGAAAAATAATATTATTTTGTCAGAACAAATTCAAAATTTCAAGTGTCATGTTCAAGGTTGTGTCTTTTTACTTATTTTCTTTCAAAAGTTACATTTTGTTATCTTGTAATTTTTTGTGCTTATCTGTTCAGAGCTTCAAAGTACAATTTGTTTCTGTACTTGATACTTTGTGTATCAAAATGGTTTTCTGAAAACTTTGTTTTTGAGCTTATTGACTAGCATATTGGATTTTTTTTTCCAATACTTGTTATATTTTTCAGATAATCAATGGCGGAAGAAAATATTCATGATCAAAGTTTTCATATGGGTGAAAATGATCCTCAAGGTTCTAAAGAGACACCTATGCCATCCTCACGATCTCATTTTCAATCTGAGATTGGTGATGATCCTGATCAAGCCCTCGTTAATCAATCTGAGTACCTGCTGTTGTATCCAAATAACCACCATGTGGACTTTGACTCATTATCTGTCAATCCACTTGTGGTAGAGATTCTGAAAGGCCATCCACTTCACCATGTTCTAACAGACACTGCTACTGTTCCACTAATTTACTTACAGCAAGACTGGAAGACTATAGAGTATGTGGTTGAAAGTGAAACCAACAAGTATTTTCGGCTCAGAATTGACAACTTTACTTCTGTGCTAACATATCAAAGACTCAGATGGATTCTAGACTTACCGGAGGCAAATTCTAGAGAAGGCCGAACCAGATTTGATTCTTACCCAGTAGATTCCAAAGTTTTTGCAGGCATTTTAGCCTTGGGTTACACTGGTTCCCTTACTAAGATCAGTGACTTCAAGAAGACCAATCTTCCTCCCTTCTACTATCAAATGTTCTCTGTTTTCAACCGATGCTTCACATCAAGGAATTCTGGTCTAGACAACATCAACATGCATACACTGAGATTATTCCATGCAGTCGTGTACGATCTACTTGTTGATTATTCAGTGGTGTTGTGGACGGAACTTTATGAGAAGGTGATCAGCAAAAGGACATCCAAAAGTCCTATCTACGTGCCTTATCAAAGATTCTTACAACTGATAATCCGAAGTATGATCAGATCGAACAGAGACATTCCGAAACGACTTCATCATGAACTTGCTCCAGAATTCGAAATGAAATATCTTCAAAGGCAAAGGAAGAATTTCACTTACTCCATGCCGGTTCCACAAGGTCTGCTTTCCTATGCCAATCCGAACTCCGAGTACGTAGTTGAGTATAGAGAGTATATGGGAATACCAGCACCGGTAATCCCTACCCAGGACTCAAACCTTAGACGAGAGGAGTCGGTGAGGCTTCTTGAGACCACGGGGGTCCTAGAACGGGGAGACACGAGGAAAAATTTAGACAGGGGAACTGGTGGGGTTCAGAATATTACATCTGAAGCTGTGGGAACCTCGGCACAAGCTGCCACACGTCTAGAGGTTTCTACATCCGAACCTGAAAGCACTTTAATTCGTCAAACAAGTCCTCAGGTAAGGATTGCAGATGATGATGTGATTTCTGATACTTAGTCGGATCGGCATACTAATTCTTCAGATTCTGTACCTTCAACTACTTCAGATTGTCATGCTGAAGATGTCATTTTTCATGAAGCAGACATTGATAATGAGAATCTCCAGCACAGCTTTGGCTTTCTAGATGATGTTTCTCTACATCATAAGGACATGGTAATTGATACTGCTGATACTAAGATTGCTTAGGTAGTGGGGGATATAAGGAGGTCTGAGGGTGATATAGTCGAAAATGTTGAAAATGTGAGACTGAGGTTGAAGAAAAAGAATATGGAGAGCGTGAGTGTCATATAACCTACCATTCTAGATGGGTAACCACATCAAGTGCTCCATTGCATGTGCTGAAATCGGTCGCACAAGACATAAGTCGCCCACTTATGCAAATGCACACCACAGCTACCCATTCTACTGCCTCTCAACAGGCTGTAGTCTCATCTTTACACGAGGAATTAGCACAAAATCTATCTGCCTTTCACTCGGAAATGGCAGGTATTGAAACAAGAACTCAGTTGCTCCCGAGTTCGACTTCTTTTAGTGCACATTTGAGTCTAGAACCAATTGATACATCTTTATTCATTCCTAGGACACAACCAATACTTTCTGCTATTACTGGTCGTCTAAGTGACCCAGTCGTCTAAGTGACCCAGTCGGAACACCTGTAGTAGCTCCGCAGTCTGGACTACGAGGATCAGGTGGAAGTCCTGTCATTGTTAATGAAATTCCTGCGATGAACACAGGACACACTGTTGGATCCTCAACAGTTGTGTTAACGGGAAGTCTAAGTGACCCCGGTGTTACTTTACCCGACTTCGTGTCAAAGGAATATCTCGACGACGCCTTAAAGGCTATTGAAAACCGTATCACTGAGTGCTTAACGACAAATTTTCAGGAGGAGATTGCAAAAGTAAGGAGTTTGTTGAAAGGAAAAGCCCCAACGGTGGAAGAGCATGTTTAGCCACCTCCACCACCACCCGTTCAGCATGATGATCTTTCGATGGAGGAGCTGAAATCATTACTTTATGCCAAATTGTTGTCCCAAGCACCCGCTGAGGATTCAGATGTTGACTTGATTGGATTGCTGAGAACTCACCAACCCCAACCACAAACTGAAGTTGTTTCCATTACAGAGTTCAATGCATTCAAGGTAGAAATGGTTCAGCATATTCAGGAATTGACCAGAGCAGTTCAGGATTCGTGCAAGACTCAAGCAGATTCGAGAAAAATACATGATCATGATTCTGATCATGACCATGAGGGGGAGATCAGTAAGAGACAACGAACTGCTTTAAAATCTGAACTTGCTGCTGGTGGTTCAGAAAGGGGTGAAGATACTGAGATGATTGATCTAGTTGGTGATGATCAGATGGATGTTGGTGAAGGTCATGAAATGGAGTTGATTATGTATGTTAATGAAGAAGTAGATCCATTGGTTGAAAAGCCCGTGGTTGCTACAAAGGAGGAAATTATCAGACTCACAGGTTTACAGGAGATTTATACAATCGATATTTCTTCTGATGATGAAGCATCTTATGGTGAAAAGTATGAAAGATTTTGGAAAATAAAGGAAGAAGAAAGAGATTTGTTTGAAGAAGGTGAAGCGAACATTCTGGACATCCTTGCATGGTCTCAGGAAGACATCCAACTCAGTCCTGTGAATACTAAAATTCCAGAAACTAATCTTGAACAACCCATTATCCCATCCTTCAAAGACCTTTCTAGCCAAATAAACAAACCTCCACAAAGCCAACAAATCCAACCTATACAATCAACTCAACCTACTCAATCAATCAAACCTACCCAAGCTACCCAATCCATTCAAACTGATATCCTTAGCCAAACCATTCAAACTTCTCAACCAATTTCAACTCAACCAACCTCAACTGAACCTATTTCACCTATCCAAACAAATCTTCCTAGCCCACACAGAATACCAAGCTCAATCTTTGATGAACAACCTGTTACTATTGAAACTGAAACTTTCTTTCCTTCTAACCCTGTTGAAACTCAAGTTGATCCTTCTAACCAACCCTTTTTACCTCCTGTTCTTACTGATGCTCAAGTTAGACAGTTGAGGAACAGATTGAAACAACCCTTTCTGGAGGAAGAAATGAAAAATATATTTGTTCACAGGATTAGAGAAATGGATACTTTTAAAGTCTTGGGTGTCTCAGACCAACATCCAGAGTATCAGGAAGAATATGCAAGGTTGATGAACTAGGTGAGGAGACCTAAAAGTCAAGTGAAAAACAAGTCAGGGATTGTTTCACTAAAGCTTGTGAGACTTGTTCAATTTGTTCGAATTTGGTATCCGGTATTCCATGTGCAACGAAGAGATATGACAGAATGTGTTTTCTCTGAAGCTGACTTTTGTTTTCTGAACGTAGATGACATCGAGTATTTGTACCATCTCTTCAGAAATATGACTGTCAGGAAAGACAACATTCTAGTTGCCTTGGATGTTGTGAATAAGTTCATGAGAAGGCAGGTCAACAATACGTATTGCTATGACTTTCAGCTTGGTATAGAGACGAATCAACAGAAAGTCAACATGATAAAGCCTGACCTTAGCTTGGAGAATATAGATGATTACAGTTTATTCACTGTGCCTATCAAGCCTGAACTTGGTGTGGTTTACAAGAACTCTGAGAACAAGAAAAAGTTCTTCAGACTTTCAGAAATCGCCAAGTTTTCAGATGGAACTTTAAGAATGATAAAGATGCAGTTGGAAAGGAAGCTCAAAGACAATAAAGAAAAGTTGAAACAAGGTGAAAAAGGTATTGGAAAGATTCTCAATATTAACACAGAAAAGATAGTTGATGCTCTTTATGATAGATTCAACTTTCGGCGCGGCATCAGAAACTTTGAGTCTTTGCTCGGAATACGTCAAGGGAGACTATCACGTTAGGGAAGACCTGTTGTTCGCAATTGATCTAAAAGGGGGAGATTGTTACTGTATTTGTTTAGATCAATATGTTTGACTTTTATGTTTGACTCTTAATGTTTTGAGAGAACCTTTGTAGTGAGATTATTTTGTAATTGTTTGAGAGAAGTCTTTGGTATAAATAGCTTAGCTTTGAGAGAAGCTTGTAACCTTTGGCATTGTACGCATATCACTGTGAATCAATAGACTTGTGACTTTCTCTCTCTACACTCTCTCTCTCTCTAAAATCTTGTTTGAATTGTTGTTAATTGATTCCTTAAGCTTGAATTGGACATTTACAATTTTACAAAGCAAAACCTGGCTTAGGTCTTTCTGATGTGGATGTTTTAAAGAAATCACCCGAAAACCTTTACAATTTCAAAAAGTCGGGTGATGCTCCTGTAATTTTGATACCACACATCCTTCAGACCTTCGTCAAGCCAGAGACTTCTTTACCTGAGACTTCCAAGTTGAAGAAGGAAGAAGCTATGGAAGTTAAGTCAGAAATATAAACTGATTCAGACACTCGTGGTTTTAATTCTGTTAAATTTTCATATGACGAATTGAATTCTTCTTATGAAAATAAAGAGAAAACATTCGTCAAATATGAAAGACTTTTCTCAAAACAACCTAAGTCTTCTGAATCTAATTCATATTCTGATACAGCTGAAACAGTTATTACTTGTTCCATCAAAGAAGACAAAGATGAAGACGTTATTTCACAAAATACGTCTGTTTCTGAGAACTTTTCTAAATTCACTGACCTTGAACATCAAACAACCTTGAATAAAATTTTTGATTTAGAAAGGCAGATTTCAACTCTCAACACGCTTATAGTTGAACTGGAAGAGGCTAATGAAAATTTCGAGATGGAACTAGACTCCAGTTTAATTCAAAATGAAACTTTACAAAAGGAGATCAGAAATCTAGAATCCCAATTTTTTAAACTTTCAAAAGGAAAAGAGGCTTGTATTGAAAAAGATACTCCAACTTCTGTAAGTCCATGTGCTAAAGTTCAGTCTGAGTCTTCTACAACAACTCCTGTTATGAAATCAAAATTAAAAATTCTCAAATCTTCAGAAAAGGAGGTAAGTGATAATGAGATGGGTGAATGTTCTAAATCTTCTTCTTTCAATGTTTCTAACTATGATTGTTTTACAGATACAAAAGTGAAGAAGGAAAGTCTGAAGAAGCCAAAAAAGGATGAAAGTTGACAAGAAAGTGAAAGTTCCTGATAGTGCAAAATGTAATATAGTACAGGCTTGTACTGATGTTTATCAACACTGTTTCAATAAAACAAAAACTTTTTCTCGAAATGAGTTGTTGACGCAAACTGCTACTAAGTTGCAATGCTCTTACTGTGTTGAAAGTTCATTTTATTTGAAACCCAAGTCTTCAAAGAAAAGAAAACCAGTTCAGTTTAAAAACATAAAAACTTCTGCTCATTCCAATGTCAATCGAAAAGTTGAAGTTTATTCTGTTAATAAGAAAAACAAAGATTTTCAAGTAAACAAAATAGCTGATGTAAAATTTGTGTGGAAATGGATTCCAAATAATGAAATTAAAGAACAAACTTTAACAAAAGGACCCAGATTTGAATGGAGAATTAAAGGATTATCAGCTGATTTAAAGAATTTTAAGGATACTAACAAGAAAGAACCCATATTCATATGGGTACCTAAATCAAAGTGACTGTTGCTTGCAGGCTTGTCATGTGTGGATCATAGACTCCGGTGCATCAAGACACATGATAGCACATAAGCACCTGCTATTCGATTATATTGAACACTATGCAGGATCAGTCAATTTCAGAAATGAAATGAAAGGATATGTCAGAGGTTATGGTACAATCAAGAACAGTATGATCTCAATATCAAAAGTCTTGTACGTGGAGGGTTTGGTATATAATCTTTTCTCTATCAGTCAATTCACTGAGAAGAAGTGCAAAGTAAAATTTGATACCGATTATTGCTACATCAAAGATCAAAGTGGAGCTGAGTTAATTAAAGCTGGGAGAATGGGTTTACTGTACGGTGTTCACTTTCCGACTTTAAAAGCCTCAAAGCCAGTATGTCTTATCTCTAAGACTTCAACTGAAGAAAGTTGGTTGTGGCATCGCCGTCTATCTCATCAACATTTCCGAGATCTAAATAAGCTGAGAACTCAACATCTTGTCGCGGGTCTTCCAGATCTGAAGATAGAACAAGATTCACTTTGTTCTGCATGTGAAAAGGGCAAGATGAAGAGAAGTTCTCACAAGTTGAAGATGTTATCGAACTGCAACAAATGTTTAGAGTTTATGCACATGGATCTTTGCGGACCAATGAGAACTCAATCCATCAATGGCAAGAAATACATTCTAGTTATGGTGGATGAATATTCAAGATACACTTGGTTAGAGTTCTTAAGAAAGAAATCTGAGGCTCCCGATCTGATCATCAAATTCATTAAGAAAATTCAAGTTCTTCTTCAAAGCTTGGTACAACAGTTGCGAAGTGACAACAATACTGAGTTCAAGAACGCAACGTTACAATCTTTTCTTAACTCCGTTGGCATCTCACACAACTTCTCAACGGCTATGACACCTCAACAGAACGAGGGTGTTGAAAGAAAGAATAGGACTTTGGTAGAAGCTGCACGGACGATGCTTGCATATTCAGATCTACCTCTGTTCCTCTGGGCTGAAGTAGTAGCCACAGCATGCTTTACATAGAACAGGACTTTAATAAATAAGCGTTTAAATAAAACATCTTATGAAATTATTAACGGTCGAAAACCTACTGTTAAATTTTTCCGTGTGTTTGGCTGCATTTGCTACGTGCTGAATGATAGAGAGAACCTGTCAAAGTTCCAAGCCAAAACTAACGAAGGAATATCATCGGATATTCTCTTTAATCCAAAGCGTACAGGGTTTACAATACGCGGACAAAGATTGTTATTGAGAGTATCAATGTAACCTTTGATGAATTAAAGACAAGGACTTCTAAAAACATCAGTTTAGAACTCGTACCTACAGACAGAGCTTCTACATCAAGCAGTGTAGAACCTGATCTTCAAAAGAATAAACATTCTCAAACCCTCACTGAATCAGATCTTAATTTGTTATTCTTATATGCTTTTAATGATATAACTGCTGAAGATAACAATCAAGAAAATATAATAAATACAGACTCACCTACTACAAGTGTAGACATCTCAGGACCCTCTGAAGAAATTGGTGAAACTTCTACAAGCAAAACTCAAGTTGTTTCTGATCAAGCTACACCAGACAGCACAACTGAAATGGTTTCACCATTAGTTGAACTGGGATCTACATCAGTTGTATCTGGAGAGCATCAACCAGAAACTGTATCAGAGGAAGTTGATCCATCACCAAGTGCAAAGAGTCCAACTGCAACAGAAGTTGATCTGCCTGCAATTCTGGATGAGTTTGATAACTCAAACGATCAGACAGAAATTGATGTACTGCCAAGCACTCACAGATGGACCAAGAGTCACCCTCCATAAAATATTATTGGGGATCCGAATGCTAAGGTGTCTACTCGATATGCCACTACATCTGTGTCTGCCAACTACTGCATGTTCGTAAACTTATTAAGCAGCATGGAACCGAAGAAGCCATTTGAGGCACTTAAAGATCCAGATTATATTAACGCAATGCAAGACGAGCTCAACGAATTCAAGAGAAATGAAGTGTGGCGATTAGTACCAAGACCCAAAGACAAAACAATCGTCGGTACTAAGTGGGATTTTCGAAACAAGAAGGACGAAGCGGGAATAATTGTTAGGAACAAAGCTCGATTAGTTGCGAAGGGTTACAATCAACAAGAAGGCATTGATTATGACGAAACCTACGCACCCGTAGCAAGGATCGAAGTTATCAAGATATTTCTTGCATATGATGCACACAAAAATATCAAGGTATACCAGATGGATGTCAAGTCAGCATTCCTCAGTGGTATCTTACATGAAGAAGTATATGTAAGTCATCCTGAGGGTTTCACAGATCAAAAATTCCCAGATCATGTGTACGTGTTGGATAAAGCGCTCTATGGATTGAAGCAAGCACCACACGTATGGTATGAAACCTTAACAATTTACCTGACTAAGTTTGGATTTCGAAAAGGTATTATCAACACAACTTTGTTTTTAAAGAAGAAAGGTGATGACTTGATACTTGTACAAATCTATGTAGACGATATTATATTTGGATCTACAAATCATGCACTTTGTGATGAGTTTCAAGACATCATGAAGAGTAGGTTTTAGATGTCAATGATGGGTGAACTAAACTTTTTCTTAGGCTTGCAAGTTAAACAAACCCCGGAAGGGATTTTCATAAACCAAACCAAAATATATAAGAGACATGTTGAAGAAATTTGACATGAACTCTTCATCACCCCTGAAGACTCTAATGCAGTCTGGAAGTCTGTTGGATGCTGATATCTCTGGAAAACCAGTTGATCAACAGATCTATTGAAGCATGATAGGATCTCTTCTCTATTTGACATCAAGTAGACCTGATATAATGTTTGCTACCTGTTTTTGTGCACGGTATCAGGCTAATCCTAAAGAGTCTCATCTAGCTGTTGTCAAAAGAATCTTCAGGTACCTTAAAGGCACACCAAATTTGGGCCTTTGGTATCCGAAAGATTCTGGTTTTGAGCTAATAGCGTATACAGATGCAGACCATGCAGGCAATAAACTAGACAGAAAAAGCACCTCCGGAGCTTGCCAGTTTTGGGAGACAACTTTGTGAGCTGGTCCTCATAGAAATAGAACTGTGTGTCAACCGTTATAGTTGAAGAAGAGTATGTTGCAGCTGCTAGTTGTTGCTCTCAAGTTCTATGGATGAAGACTCAATTGAAGGATTACGGATACATATTCAACAAGGTCCCCATCTACTGTGATTCAAGAAGCGCAATTGCTATAAATTCAAATTCGGTACAGCATTCGAAAACCAAACATATTGACATCAGGTACCATTTCATTAAAAATCATGTAGAGAAAGGAAATATAGAAATGCATTTTGTTTCAACAGATTTTGAGGTTGCTGACTTATTCACTAAACCTCTTGATGAAAAGAGATTTAATTTTTTGGTCAGTAAACTTGGGATGTTGAACCTTAATGCATAGTTATATTCTTATTCTTATATTTGGTGTTGAGGGGGAGCTGAGTCTATGTTTATTTGTTTAAGTGTTTTGGTTATTAAATATTTTCAAAGTCTGATACTTTTAACAACTATGGACTCATGTTCAGTGAGTACCAAAATTTTAATTTGTTTTGCAGTACAACAGTTTCTTGCAGTGTTTAACAAGATCACATGATGGACATTGACTTCTGATCAAGTCAGATCAGGACTCATGCTTCAGTATGATGAGCTAAGTGCATAAATTAAGGGGGAGTAATCAGATCAATGCACACTTCAAGAGGGAGCTAATTTGAAAAGTTTGTAAGAGTGTGTGTGTGAGCCTGTGTTTTAAAAGATTTTTGAAATCTAAAAGATTTTTAATGAGAAAAAGATGTCTTTTTGAGCTTAAAAGTGGTTTTAAATAACTTACTATTTTTGGAAAGTGGGAAAATCTTTTTTGGAAAGTTTCCATTTTTGGAAAAAATTCAATTTTTTTCTAAGTATAAAACGCGCATAGTGTGTCTTGCGAGTTCAAGGTTCGCGCACACCATTGCATGCGCAAAGTGTAGAACACGCACCCTGTGGTATGCGAGTTCTCACTTCGCGCATAGCAAAGGCTTCGCAAAGTACGAAACACGCACACAACTCCATGCGAGTTCCTACTTCCCGCATGACTCTTCATGCGAATTCTTAAACTCTTCACCACTTCGCGCAAATTGCTTCTTGCGCGAAGTGCACACACTTCTTGCCCTTTGTTGTGCGGCAAGTATTTTTTCTTTGGTCTGCGCGAAGTGATCATACACTCAGATCGTGCCACGTGTCAACAAGTTCTCAGAGTATAAAATCGAAGTTTTCCATTTCAAAGTTCACTTCTCTCAGACCATTCTTAGCGAGTTCAACACTTAGTCTTTTTGTCTCAAAATATTTTCTTGCGCTTTTCGACTTCATCGATCTCATACCTCGATTCAGTGTAGGTTTCCTTTGTTTGTCGATTGTTTATTGTTTGTTCATATTTCTTGTATGTTGTTTTTTTATTTTGCGGTTTGTTTGTTATAAATTTTAGGGTTTCGGTCCCTTGTTACTTTGTGTCTGTTCATCTTCATGAACGAACACCTGTAGTTTTGATTTTGTGCTTGTGAATGTTGTGTATTGTATGTTTAATCTCGATAATCTTTCTGGGATGTACTATTTGATTCGATTGCTCTTTTTTGCAGGGTACCTTAACTTTGGATTTTGGATTGAGATTTGAACTTCGAACTGTTGGATAACTTTTGGACTGAATCAAACTTAACAGATGGATTATTGTTTGATTTTCGATGTTAAATCTAAAATAAAACCCTAATCAACCTTAACAAAGAAAAGAATTTCAGTTTAAAAGGTAAAATTTTGGGTTTTGTGCGTTCAAAAATTCAAATTTTTGAAGGAACAATATCTTGAGTGTTCTTGACATGAACACAGGTTCATGCGTGTTCTTGTCCTTGAACACAATGTCTTGCGTGTTTGTTCCTTCAATTCAGTTCTATGCGAGTTCTTGGCTGAATTTACTGTTCATGCGAGTTCTTGGTTTCATCTAAGTGTTTTGCGAGTTTTAAGTCAAGCTCTGTGTTTTGAGTGTTCTGGACTTAGAATTTTTTTTTTAGTTTCAAATTTTTTTAAGAAACTTTTCATGTGTTTGAGAGTTCATGCATTACAACTTCATTTTTGAGAACAAAATCAAAACAACAAGTGTTTTGGTCACTTTGGTCATTTTCTTGTATTTTTTTTCTCTGTGTTGTTGCATCTTGTACCTTGCAACATTGTGTGCTTTTCTTGTGATCTGAAAGTACGATCTTTCTGTACTTTGATACTTTGTATCAAAATCTTTTTCTGAAAACACAAGTCTTTGAGCTTTTTTCTAACACAATGGATTATATCCAATACTTTGTTTCTTTTCAGGTACAAAAATGGCATATGAACTTTCTCATGACCCCATTGTAAAAATGGATGAGAATGACCCGCATAAAGAAACACCAATGCCATCTTCCAGATCCCATATAAAGTCAGTTATCGGTGGTGATCCTGATCTTGCCCTTATTAATCCTGCTGAGTATCTGCTACTGTCTCTGAAAAACCACCATGTGGACTTTGACGTTCTAAATGTCAATCCACTTGTCATAGAGATCCTGAAAGGTCATCCTCTGAACAAAGCTCTGACAGATACGGCTAATGTACCACTGATATATCTACAGCAAGCTTGGAAGACCATAGAGTATGTGGTGGAGAGCAATAACGACAAATATTTCAGAATCAGAATTAACAACTTCACTTCCATTATGACTTAAAAGAGACTCAGACTCATTTTGGATTTACCTGAAGCCGATTCCAGAGAAGGGAAAGCATCATTTGACCCATACGTAGTCGATTATGAAGTTTTTGAAGGCATCGGATCCTTGGGGTATGTAGGCCAATTGACCAAGATCGGTGAGTTCAAAAAGATAAATCTACCGCCTTTCTATTATCAAATGTTCTCAGTTATTAATCGTTGCTTGACTTCAAGGCACTCAGGCCTCGACAACACCAACATGCACACTTTGAGATTATTTCATGCTATCGTGTACAATATGCACGTAGATTACTCGGTGGAATTATGGACAGAACTCTATGAAAAAAGTCATCAGCAAGCGAACGTCCAAGAAACCATTATATGTTCCTTATCAGATATTCCTTCAGTTGATTGTCCGGAGTATGATCCGCTCTAACAGAGATATTCCGAAGAGATCCCATCATGAAGTGGCTCCTGAATGTGAAATGAGATAACTTCAGAAGAAAAAAAAGACATTCAGCTACTCAATGCCTATTCTTGCAGCTCTACTAGCCTACGTTGATCCGAACTCCGAGTGTGTTAGGGAATACAGAGAGTCTATGGGATTGCCAGAACCGGCTATCCCTACCCAAGACTCTAACCTTAGAAGAGAGGAGTCAGTGAGGGTTCCTGAGACTAGGGGAGTCCATGAACGGGAAGAGCTGAGAGAAAATGTTGAGAGGGGAATAGAAGGGGGTCGGAATTCTAGACTTGAGGCTGTGGAAACTCAGGCACCTGATGCCACTCATCTTGAAGTTTCCACATCTCAACCTGAGAGAGCTATTACTCATCAATTGAGCCCTCAGGGAGAGATTGCCAATGAAGGTCAGAACTCTGAAACTGAGTCGGATCAGCATGCTAATTCTTCTACAGATCCAGTACCATCTGCTACTCCAGGACCAAATGAAGGAAATGATGATGACAACAATGATGACATGGGACACAGTTTTGGTTTTCTTGATGACATTTCTTTACATCATGAGGACATGGATATTGATAATGTTGCAACTTCTATACAGAATGTCTTGGAAGAGATAAGGATGGATGAGGGAGTTCAAGTAGAAAATATGGAAAATGTGAGGCAGAGAGAAATTGCAGAAAAAGAACATGGTGAACGTGTGTGTACCGTAACCTACAGATCCAAAAGGGCAACCACATCAAATACTCTGTCGCATGTGTTGCGTTCGGGTATTCAAGACATAAGTAGACCACTTATGCAAATGCACACCTCAGCCACCCATTCTATTGCCTCTCAACAGGATATAGTCTCAGTTTTGCATGGGGATTTAGCATAAACTCTATCCAGCTTTCATTCGTAAAGTTTGGATATTGAAAATAGAGCTCAGCTGCCCTAGAGCTCAATTCCATTTAGTGCATAGTCAAGTCTAGCGCCACTTGAACTACCAACTTCAATTCCTAGGACACTTGTTCAATCTTCTACCATCGGTCGTCTTAGTGACTCGATCGAAACATCTGTAGTAGAACCGCAATCCGGTATACCAGGATCAGATGGAAGTCCTGACATTGCTTACACCTTGCCACCTTTGAACACATGCCACTTTGTTGAATCTTTAACAGTTGTGCTAATGGGAAGTCTAAGTGACCCCGGTGTTAGTTTACCAGACTTTGTGTCGAAGGAATTCCTCAACGACGCCTTAAAGGCTGTTGAAAACAGATTATCTACGAAGTTTCAGGAGGAATTGGGTAAGGTGAAGAGTTTGTTAAAGGGTAAAGGACCATATGTGGAAGAGCCTGTTCAGCCACCTCCACCACCTCTAGTACAGCCAGCAGACTTATCTGTGGAGGAGCTGAAATCTCTGTTATATGCAAAGTTATTATCCCAGGCTCCAGCTGATGATTTGGATGCAGATTTGGTTAATATGTTAGGATCTCAACAAGCTCAAGTACCTTCAGAAACCGTTTCTGTCACCGAATTCAATGCATTCAAGTCTGAAGTGGTACAACATATTCAAAAGCTAACCCAAGCAGTTCAACAAGCTTCTAAGGTTCAGGCAGTTACAAAAAGAAGACATGATCATGATTCAGATCAAGATCATGAGGGGGAGATGAGCAAAAGACAAAGAACTGCCACTGAAACTGAAGTTGCTCAGGGTAATGTTGAAACTGAAGAGGATGTTGTGATGACTGATGCTGGAAATGATGAGCCAATTGATGCTGGAGAGAGTATGGAAATTGTTTTGTAATAAATGAAGAGGTAGAACCGCGGGTTGCAAATCCTATGGTTGCTACAAGGGAGGAGATATTGATGCTAACAGGGATGCAAGCAATAGACATTGTTGACTTATCATCAGATGAAGATGAGTCAGCAAACGAAAAGTATGAGAAATTTTGGAGAATAAAGGAGGAGGAGAGAGATCAGTTAATGGGGTCTGATGATGAAGGTGATGAGAACATCCTGGACATTCTTTCCTTCACTCCAGATGATATCCAACTGAGCCCTATACATCATGAACTTCCATAAACCACAAGAACCCCACCAGAAATCCCAACCTTTAAAGAAATAAACCTCTTTGAACATGTTGACCAACCAATAAACCTGTCTAGCCCAGAAAAACAACCCAGCCCAGTAAACCAACAAATTCCTAGCCCACAAAACCAACCTAACCCTGATAACCTACCTAGACAAACAAACCTATCTAGCCCAAACAAAATCTCTAGCCCAATCCATGACAACCAACCCACATATGACAACCCCACCTGAAAATCAACCTGAACCTAACACTGAAGCCGAACCTGAACTACACTTTCCTTCCAACCTTGTAGAAACCCAAGCCGGTCCTTCAAACCAACCTGAGGTCCCTCTAGTTCTTACAGATGCTCAGATTAGGCATATGCGTAATTCTTTAAGAGCACCTTTTCTACAGGAGGAGATGAATAAAATATTCATGCACAGGCTCAGGAGGATGGATATATACAAGGTTTTGGGTGTTTCTCATCTACCTATGGAATACGAGGAAGAGTATGCTAGAATGATTGGTTGGGTGAAGAAAGCAGAAAAATATGTAAAGAATAAGTCAGGGATTGTCACGGTGAAAGAAGTCAGGATGAGGAAATTTTTGAAAATCTAGTATCCGGTCTTCTTTGTACAAATAAGAGATCTGACAAATTGTGAATTCTCTTAAGGTGATTTCCAATACTTGAATGTGGATGAAATTGAATACCTTTATCATCTGTTCAGGAGCATGACCATCAGACCAGAAAATATCATCTTTGCCTTAGAAGTTGTGAAGAGATTTATGAGGAGGCATGTCAACTATACTTACTGCTACGACTTTTAGCTGGCAATTGAAACTAATCAAAGTAAAGTCAACATGCTCATGCCGAATTTAGAGTTAGAAGATATTGACAGTTATGACTTGTTCACGATCATTGAAAAGCCGGAACTTGGAGTGATTTACAAGAATGGGGAAAACAAGAAAAGATTTCTCAGAATTTCAGAGATTGCCAAGTTTTCGGATGGAACCATCAAAGTGATCAAATTGCAGTTGAACCAAAGATTCAAAAAGAATGACAAGAAAGTCAAGCAAAGAGAAAAAGGTCTTGAAAAGTTTGACATACTTGCTTTGATCAGAGTTTTGGATGCTTTAGAAGATAGAATCCATTTCAGGCGAAGCATAAGGATTTTTGAGTCTCTTCTCGGCATTCGTCAAGGAAGCTATTCAAGATGGGGCAGATGAAGCTTTTGCTGATTTGATCTAAAAGGGGTAGATTGTAAAATGTATTAGTTTAGATCAACTTGTTGACTTTGATGTTTGACTTTATATTTTTGTAAGCTCATGAGAGTTTTAGTCTTGTGAGTGTTTTGCTTCATATATAATGTTTAGTGTCTTGAGAGAATCTGGTAACCAAGCATTGTGACCGTTCATTGTAATCATTAGACTTCAAGAGATATACAACTTCTATACTTTCTTTCACTACATTATCTCTCTAGTTCTTGATCATCTTAGTTGAATTGATTGTTATGGCTTGATTGTGGACTTACATTCACAACACGTCAAGAGTTCCTAGCCTCAGAACCAAAGACATCAATTGAATATAACTTCAGATACCTATAGTGTTAATTCAATATAGAGGACACACTTCAATTCCCTCTAAACCCAAGAATTAGAGAAGCCATGGACGAGCTTGAGCAGAGGTTCATCAGAGAAAAGACAAGCCAAAGAATAGATGTTCTTTCAAAGTCACCTATAACAGAGATAAACAAGATCTCTGAAAAGAAGTTTGCCTACAACAAGATAGTATATAGGCATTACGAGGTCATTCGCTCTGATGGAAAGGTCTACCAATTCAATGACAATGACCTTGTGAACTTGAACCCTTACGATTTGCCTCAGCTCCATGCCTAATGCTCTGCAAAATATGAAAGAGGAAGAGTGTTCAGAATGGGTCAATATGAAGTCCAACGTGCCATGAAAGCTCACATTAGATTTCGAGCAAGGTTAGACTTCCAGATTGCTCTGAACCTTGGAGAAGAAAGGCTAGGGGTCACTGCCCCAATTGAGACCTGTGAAGACTTGGAGAAATGCAAGACTGGCTCAATCATAGCAAAGCCTCTGGGATTTGTCATCAGAGTAAACAACGTCAAGAAGATCTTCCGTGCAGCAGAGGTGGCCAAGTACTCTTATGAGACTTTAAGGGGCGTGCTGAAGATGATTGGTGTAGAGAAAGAAAGACACAGAGTTGACTTATTCGAGAGACTACACTTGAGATTAGTTCAATGATTAAATTCAGAGAGCTAATTATGAAGTTTCATAGGATCTGTTCTGGTGTTAGAATCTAGTTTTCTTTCCTTGTAATTTTTTGATTGTTATCTTCTCTTTGTTTGTAACTTAAAAATGTTTAAGTGAGAAGTAACATTTAATAGAGGATGATTTTCTCCTCTTTGTTTTCTAGAGTAACTTATCTCTGCTATTTTGAAATTTTTTATTTTCAATACTTAGGGGGAGATTGTTAGCCCCAATTCTAATATATAAAAGTATTGAAAATAATCTAAGCCCTTTTCTAGAGGACTTCCAGAGATAGACTTCAGAGAGCAAGCCTGCCTCTGAAATACATTACAGAGATAGAGAAATTCAACAAAAGAACATCAGAGATGGATTCATCAGAGGTACCTACATTAGAGCTCTGAAGACATTGTCTCTGAAGATCAAGTTGAAGAATTCTACAAGTGTTGACACAAGAACAGAAGACACGTCACTTAGTGATAAGGTTTACCTTTCTAGATAGGTTACTGTTCAAGCATGGCTTTAGTGTCAGGAAAGTACATTGTTCACTTTATGGTCCTATAATTAGGACGTGCATCCATTGCTCTAAGTGTGCTTTTCTTTACGAATTTGTAAAAAAATTATTTCTTTACACTGAAAAGTATTCAAGAAGATCTTGTAAGATTAAACCACCTTTTTAGGTGTTCTTGATAATCTACTTGTATTATCCAGTGAGTATTTGTTGTTCTTATATTTGCTTTATTGGATATATCTTCTAATTACTGTGTGCGTGAATCTTGATTTGATTTAAAAATTAAATTACTTCTGTTGTTCTTATTATTGTTACATGTTTATATCATTGTTAAAAGACTAAATCTAGGATCCAACACAAACACACACACATGTAACTGTAAATTCACAATAACACTGGCCAGGTGCAATTATGAACGTACCATACATTAGCATCCTCGTTACCATCGTCATAATTCTCGATGCTAGTGTTTGTATCGACCTCATAATGTTCTATCTTAAAGTGCCTAATTGTACACTATCATCTTCATTTACTTAGAATTATGATAGTATGGGTCGAGGTATCCTAAATCTCTCAAACTTATGCTCTGATACCAACTTGTAACATCCTCAAATTTGGAAAGAACAACTAATTTCAAATTTTCAATATTACTTCACATAATGGATAAAACCTCTTTCTATAATTCAATACATGAAATATCCCAGATTAAATTTTTTTGTTAACCTCAACAGTTATTAACTCAAGACTTATGCAAGGACTGAATCAGGATCGGGTGTTACTAAAACCCCATATTAGTCGCTATCTCCTAATGCGGAAACATCACTCAATGGCTACATCCTTCTCGTGCATCTAACTAGCACTCAACTATTCACGGTGTCACTAGTACCATTTCCCCATCAAGGACCTAATGCACATGTCGAAAAATAAAAAGGTTAGGCTTAACGCCTAGTGAGTTCAAGAGTTTCATCCCTATATAAATGATAAAACGGAAAGAATATTATTTAAATCACAATTTCCATTATGCAAAATGTTTAGAATGAATAGTAATTTATTTTCCAAAAATCCCATTTTTCGTGATAAAACGCTTAAGTAAAAATACTATGAAAACATGAAACTTAGCCCAATACTCACACGAAGTACAAATAGGATTAAAGTCCAAACACCAAAACATGGAAATAATTCCTTCATTCAAAACCTTAATATATGTGGAGGGGATCCAATATCAAGGTTATAAATCACAGTTACTAGCCCAAGAGCCAAACAATATTAAATCATGGATATTACAATATCCGAAAATAATGTTTGACAACAACGGGGGAGACCCGTATCCGTTGTGAGTGAAGGGAACACATAAGTATGTCACTCATACAACGTTAATCGCATGACATGTCCTAACAAGAAGTCCAAGTGTCCCTACGACTCCTCATCAAGTTTCACTGAAAGGGTCGGTTGGCCTTAGTGTCTATTCCTATGAATTATCATCAAAAGGCCCGACACATTCGAGGACTACAACCATGGAACTACCCCGAATGGAGGAGGTCCTAGTGCCTACCCACATGGTAGCACCCCCCCCCCCCCGGATTCAACCCTCCTAGTATCTACTTGAAAAGTTAAGGTCATAAAATATGGGTTCTGAAGTCCATGCCCGCAATACCCAATCGACCATCAACAAAAGACTGAATTACGTGCCTATAGATCCAATGCAACACAGTCGAAATTACATGACTGCAAATGAATGGCTAACGAACTAAAAATATGTAATTCTCAAATAAGATACAATAAATGAAAATCATAACCAAAGCTCTACATTGAGCTATTAAACCAGACAAATGTTTCCCAAGACTCATTTAAGTCAATAGCGAGCCAAAATGCTCAAAACTCAATTAACCATTAAATAAAGTTCCACAACAATAAAACGCATTTAACTGGCATTTATGCAAACACATACCTCAAAGATATGTTTAACCCAAAAAAAAACTCATCATTTATTGAGACAAACCATTTTTCAAATGAACTCATACCTTTATATTCTAAAACGCCTCATAACACGATAACGTGCATTTTCCAAATGGTTTATAAAAACAAATATACCAAAAATTCATAAATCGTCAAATAGACTCCATTTGTACAATAAATTACCAAAGGAACACATTTATAAGATTTACTAGTCAAAATATCCAAAAAACCCTAATATTGGCATTTCATAAGATTTATCAACCAAATTGACCAAATATGAAAACTTTGTCAAATACTTAACACGTTGAAAAATACTAAGTAAACACATTATTACTTCAAAATACAGATTTTGGCATTTACATAGTTTTCACAAAGCAACTTGAACTCACCTAGCAAGATTTAGGCTAAATCTAGGTTTCTACCCCAAACTTTGAGTTTTGTTGGTGAAAACTTCAATCCACAAGCAACACCTCCTAACTTTTAGATCCAACACTTGAAAATCGTTTCATTCACCTCCAAATATCCAAAACCTAAGACAAAATGGAAAGAAAATGAATAAATAACACATCAAACCCTAGCTTAAAAATCGAGAGACATGAGAAGTTTACCCCCAAAAAATACTCTTGAATCTTCCAATAAACTTCAACACTCTTGATCTATCCGTGAAGAGATCTCAAAAACGAAGGTATAGAGAAAAGAATCACCAAAATCGGAGTTAAGATGCAAAAGTTATGAAGGAATGAAGAATGAGGGCTAAAAATCAGATTATATGCTCGAACAGTGCTTCACGCGGGTTTTCACAAGGCTAAAACCACACCAAAACCCAGCCACATGCCCCAAAGTCGCCCAGATAACCCAAAGTCGCCCCGAAAGTCGCCACAAACACAACTCACCCGGTTCTCTTCTTTATTCATGTATGATAATTGTATTGCCCATAACTTCTTCGTTTTAGCTATGATTTTGTTCCAAAAAAAACTGTTGGACTCGTATTTGAATCATTTATCCAAAAATCTATATGTTAAGTCATGAATTGTATTCAAGATTAAAACAGGGGTCAAAGTTGTAAAGTGTTGTAAGGTCATGTTGACCATATAAATAGTTGAGTCTTTGTTGTAATCATAAGATAACAAAGAAAGAAAACAAAGAGAATACAGATCAAGAACACGTATCTTAGAGAGAGAAAGTGAGATAAATAGGTATATGGCACATTGTGAGATTTGTGATTAGGAAATCATTGTAATACTTTGTCTGATCAATATAAAGATGATTTCTACATTCTCGTATGTGAATATATAGCTTGGATCTGGAACTTTCATTTGGTATCAGAGCAGATTCAGATCAAAGCAACTGTCAAAATGAAGAACTCGCATTTGTTCACTGAGTCTTGATTGAATTCACTTATTTCGTGTTGAAAATGCTCAAATTGTGTTTGTATTGTGATCGCTTAATGTTTTTGATCAATCTTGTTCAATTTGACTACACAATTGCACTGTAATTCTTGCTTAATTGTTCAAATTTGTAAGTTTTCGAGTTTTGAGTTTTACGCATTGTATTCTCAATCAAGATGTATTCTTGTGTTGATTTTGTTGCAATTAGGTGTTTGTAACCTGTTCTAAATGTTCTCGTGGTCAAATTGGTGCATTTTCAGAAGCCAATTTGAAGATTTGATTGGTTTCTTGATTGATCAGAGCATTTTTGAGCCGAAAACCCAAGAACACGCAAGATCTATACTTTTCGCATGATCTTCATCAGATTTCGCATGGTTCTTGGATAATTGAAAAGGCTAAGGAAGAAACTCGCATAGCATAGTATACGAAAAGGATAGAATTTGCATCAGCCTTGTATGAAAAGTAAGTGTAACATACGAAAAGTGAAGCTTAATTTAAAAGTCTAAGGGAGAATTTTGCATGTGCCTTCATACGAAAAGGTGGAATTCGCATCCCATTATGTACGAATTCTGAGGATTTCGCATATTGAAGCCTGAAATTTTTCTAAGTCCACAACACGCATCGATACATGAAGTTGAAAGTGGTGAATTTGGCTAAGTGTGGAATTCACAAAAGCTTAGTGTGCGAAAAGTTCAAGGTCTGAAAGTTTCTAAGTCAAAGTTCGCATCCTTAGTTATGCGAAAAGCCATAATCCATATCTCACGGCGTGCGAAAAGCAAGGATTCGCATATCGTGGCGTGCGCGAAAAGTGACTTTTGCATCTCGTTACGTGCAAAAAGTTGAGAATCTTGTTCTTTGGCGTGTGAATTTCAGCTTTTGTACGAAAAGAAGGTTATTTGGTGTGCGAATTTCATTTCTATGCGAAAAGTTTATGTTGTTTGGTATACAAAAAGTGAAGTGAACTCAATGGTGTGAGGATTCTACACTTAGAAAAATTTTGGAGTTTTTCTAAAAATTGTTCTAAGTTGTTTTCAGTTGATTTTCTGATTAACGATCATTTCAAGCTCTTATATTTTACAGATCTCAAAATGTCTCAAGGTTATAGTTATGATTTTGGAAAGATGAATATTACAGAAGCTAAAGTTAATGTTAAGCATTTTGCTGGACAATTGTCAATCTACACCAAGATGGCTAATGACTGCTCAAGAGAAAACTCTAAGATTAAAGCTGAGAAAACTGATGTGAAAGATAAAGTCTCTGCTCTGGAATCTGAATTAAAAGATCTAAAAAGCAAATCTTAAAGCCTAGATCTTAAAGCTGAAAGAGACAAACTGAAAGAGAAAGTGTTTAGCCTGGAAGTTAAAGTAAATGTGTTGAAAGAAGAAGCTTCTCAAGTGAAAAACAACTCTAGTGTCAAGAAGAATTGAAGAAAAATGAAGAAAACAGAAAGACATTGGAAAGAAAAAATACTGAGTTGAAAAGAAAGATTGTTGAATTGGAACCTCATATTGTCAAATTTAAACAAGAAGACTCAGTCAAGAAAAGTGAAGAGATGGTCAAAGGATTAGAATCTGCAAGTGTTAAGCTACAGAAGAAGATATCAGTCTTGAAAAAGCAGGTTTCTAAAGAAAGAGAAGATTTTCAAAAAGAAAGAAAAACTTTTGCTCAAAAGTTTTCTGAGTTTTCCAGAAAATCATTTGAAGAAAAGAAGGTTGTTGAACTCAAATGTGCAAAACTTTCTCAACAAGTGTCAGACTTTGAGAAAGTAATTATCTTGGGAAGAGAAAAGTTTGAGAAAGAGAAGAAGGTAGTTGAGAAAAAGAATGTTGGTGTCTTTAAAGAAATATCAGATCAGAGAAAGAATGTAAAAAGGATTTTGAAGAGGAAAGAAAAGTGTTTGAGACTGAGATAAAGAAGCTGACAAGAAAACTATCTGAGTTATCAACAACTGTTATGAAGGAAAAGAATGCGAAGTCTGAATTACACAAGAAGTTTGACCTTCTTTCAAAGGAAGGAACAACTTATCTACAAAGATAAGAGAGCTTGAGGAAATCATGTTCAAAGTGAAATTGACTGAACAAAATACGCCAGAATCAATTGTTCCATCACCTAGAGATGATCTAACTGATTTTGAATGCTCATTTAAAACAGCTTCAAATTCTAATCATACTCATGTTTCTTTCAAAAGGTCAGTAAATTCAAAAGATTAGATCCATCCTTCTAACCTTTTCTATGATCGAAATGTTGATGGTTCAGATAAATCTAAAATGACAAATGGCAAAGAAAAGTGGGTTTGGAAAAGAAAAGGATCCTTAGATGAGAAGAAGGATCAAAAATCATTTGTGCAAACACTGAATGTAAAGAAGAACAATGCTCCAAGAGGTAAATCTTTTGGTAAACCATATCTTGTTTATACTGTCAATCAACTGATCAGGTTAGCACAAAAGAAAATTAATTGTTCTTACTATGGCTCAAATGATTTTGTAAGTAAAAGTTATGTTAATTATTGGTATGGTTCTTATTATGTTTCTCCTAAACGAAATGAAACTAACAAACCAGGACCCAAATACCAGTGGGTACCAAAAGCTCCATCTGTGTTGCAAACACCTAGTGACTAGGGGTGTTAAGTCTAGTTTTATAGTAATCATTGTATTTATAGGCTTGGTCTTATACTGTTCTTAGATAGGTTTTATCTGTGTATAAGCCAAGGGTATTTAAGTCCCTTTGGTTCTTGTGTCTTGTAACACTTTCACGCTTATCAAATAGAATTCATACTTTGCGCTACTTGTTCTCTCTCTCTCTACTTTCTCTCTCTAGGATTTAGAGATCTTGGATTCACAAAGGGGAGTAAGAACTATGGCGTTTGAACAAAGCAGTTCAAGACACAGTCTTCAATGATAAAGAACATTGACTTCTGAGTGAATTAGCTCAGGACTCGATCTTCAAAGATCAATATAGACTTCTGAACAAAAACAGTTCAGAACCCGTACTTCAGCGAAGAATGGTTTCTGATTACAACAGATAAGGACCCGATCTTCAATGTCAAGATGATTGACTTCTAGACAAAATAGTCTAGGATTGTGTGTTTGATTCTAGTTCTAATCACAAACAATGATTAATAAACAAGATTAGAATCAATTAAACCAACCAGTTTTGATTGAATCAATTCAACAGTTTACAACTTTCTCTCTGTTTCTCTCTTTCTCTCTCTAGCTTTCTCTCTCTAATTCTTGATACAATCAGCGTGTTATGATAACTAACTACAACAACTAACTAAACAATTATTCATATACCTACTAACAAGGAATTAAAAGAAACAAGGTATTTGACTTTGACTTATTACAAAACAACTTTGACTTTCACTAAGAGTTGACTATCTCAGCTTTGACTTTCTTGAACTTTGACTTCAGTCTTCATGATCTTGTGTCCAACATAATTCATGCTCTAACAATCTCCCCCTTTGGATTCAAGATCACTATTGAAAGGTTTTACAAATCAGTCTTCTCTTTTAAGCTCTGTCAGGTGCAATCTCTCCCTTTAACATTGTAATCTTCCCAAGTCTGTCTACGAAGAATATAACAATCTCCCCCAAATATGGTAGAAACAATCTTCAATAATCTCCAAAAATTATCACAAGACTCTTTCAGACTTCGGAAAGAAATTATCTTCAGATTTAGCTCGACTTGCTTCAGCAAATAATCTTCAAAGAAAATTTCAGTAAAAACAACACATCTTCAAACAACTTTGACTTTGCTTGAACAATCTTTCAAACTTTCAAACCTTGAACTTTATCATCTTCAAATCTTTTAACTTCGAAATTTCTGACTTGGACATTTATTTAAAATCATCTCCCCCTTTTTGATGAAACGAGCATCTGGTTCATCAAAACTTTCAGCATCAAATGTCACTGTTTGTTCCGACCACTGATCTTTCATGAGCCTCTGACTCTTTGCCAATTCGAACAATGTATTTATCTAGATCTTTGCAAATCCAGACAAAATAAGAATGTAACACCTGAATAAACATATGAATCAGTTAACATGCCTGTCAGTAACACGAAGTCACTATGTGTAACAAATACACAACATAAAGGATCTTTTGTTATGTTTACTCTTCCAGGGCTTCCATCCAATCATCGAAACACCACAAAGGCAATTTCTATGAACGTTATGACAAGAAAACAAATTCCTTGTGTGTTCGTGCAAGTGATAGAAAGAATTAAGCACAAATGATTGCTTATAAAGGCTCAACATTGTGTAAACCACTGAGACAACAGTAAATAAACACAGACTCAATGTGCATGATTGAAGTGCGAAGGTGGGACAGACTTCCTTCTTTTTCAATAACCAGTATATGTGCTGCGTCCCCAGAAAAATATGAAACACTTTCTTTTTAAGAAGAAAATGAGTGGTTGGTGGGGTTTTTGTCAAGAGTTGGCATGGGCTAGTTGCCTATTTCAATAACGTTCACGAAGAAGTGTGAAACATTAGTAATGTGGCTGCCCGACTCAGAAAGTAGTTGGTGCAGAGTTTGATATTCTTTTACTCTGATCTCACACCCTCTTTCTTTTTAATCATTAAGCTCACATCTAACCAAACTCTCATTTCCATTTTACCTCAACGCACATTCCACAATCATTTCTTTTTGACTCCTCACACTCAATCACTATGGGGTAACTTCTTGGGTAGGAGACATTGGTAATCGTGAATCCATAGAAGTTTCATTTAAGCCCTAGCACAAAGAACCCATGTAATCCTATAAATCATAATATTGCTCAATATGGTTTAAATTTATCAGTTAAAGCTCGAATACAAGTCAGATAAATGTAAGCTCATAAAATATAATCATGAAGATTTGAGCATTTGAAACATTGAAGTCTTTTCAAACAAGTAAATGAAATGAATGAACATGAATACAAGAGACTTGTTTGAAAATCTGACATTGTATGAAATGATCAAATATAAATGATATAGCAATTTGGCTTATGGTCAACAAAAACAGATATTGTCTATATGAAACAAAAGATAAGCATTCTTGAAATGAACGTTTCGAAAGGAAATGACGCTCAAAACATTGAATAACAAACGGAGTGTCTTACCATCAAAAAATATGTTTCTATTTGAGACATGGTAAGAACGTTTTGAACAATAATTCAAATTGGTGTGTGTGAATACTTGAAAGTATACAGAAACGACAATACGCAAGTAATTATCTTTGGAAACACACGGTTTATTTATCAGTTAAGCACAAAATAAAATGAAAACATTTAAATTCACACTTCTAAATTATAAAATCTGTTTAAGAATCGGAAAGTAGTTTGAACATTTAAGAACATGTTTTCTATGATTGAAAGTTGTCCTTCTTTCAACCATATATGAGATTAAGATAAGAAATTAACCTTTTCGCTTCGTCTTAAATCTCATGAAGTCAGCTGAAATCATAAAGATATGATCTTGTAAGCTTCTCTCATTCTGCACAAGTCTCAAAATCATGTCAAAGCAACTTTATTCACAAAACCTTATTCAAATGTAAAAGACATAAAGCAGTAAAACAATTAAAGTACGAGTTCTAATTTGAAATAATCAGAAGTCATATCCTTACTCCTTTTGTTATACGCATAAACTCCCCCTAAATTCATGCATCAGAAAAATTTAGCAGTTAAATTCTATAAACTCCCCCTCAAAATAATGTTGATCATCTTATAAGCTTGTCTCACTCCCCCTGAGATCATGAACAACATGTTAAAGTGCAGATATCCTTTTAGACAATAAAGCTTTCTGCCCGGTCATATGCTTGGAACAGCCGCTATCAAGTACCACATATGACGGGTCTGCAAGAGAAATCAGGGAACAATAGAATTAGGTACCCATTTAAACACGGGTCCTAACAGATTAGCACATGATTTTGGCATCCATTTGAATATGGATCCTCTTTTATTTTGAAAACTTTTGATTTAGAAGAATAAACATGATAAGATCCAAACCAATCATTAGAATTATGATGATAAGCAAAATCATTCCACTGATAAGAATAAGATTTAGTAGTAGTAGGAGATAATCGGAACAATTGCTTATTAGAATATCGCTTGTAAACAGGTACAAGGTTTTTATTTGTTGAAGCAATAGAACCAACTACATCACACATACTACTAGTTGATCTATTACAAGAACTATCAGTAAGTGATTCTGCCTTCTCATTACTCTTCCTTTTAGGTCGCCATTCAGATCTTTCTTCTGACCTTTTCTTTCTTATATCTTAAACAAAAGATTTAGATTTATTAGGAAAGTCAAATTTCTGAGATTGATTTTTCTTGCGTTTACCAGTGTTGTTCTTTTTCTGTGAATGTTGTTTCTTATGTTTCTTACCATTAGCATAGTAATCAGCATTCCCAGAAACTGATTCACCAACCTTAGTTGATGATTCACCCTTTTCATGTACACTTGGTAAAAGCTTTTCCATTTATGATGAAAGTAGAATGATCTGGAAGTGGAGAATTAAAATCAAACATATCTATTTCTTCTATACACCCATCATCAGAATTTAGAAAATCATTTGCAGACTCAAATAATTCATCAAAGTTATCAGTAGAAGTGGGAGGTCTGGGATACTCCTTCTAAAAAAAAAAGAAGTGTGAGGTGCTTTTAAAATTTTAGAACACTTTGTAGATTTATAATGAAAAACAGTGTTCTTTAAAATTGTAGAAAACACATCTTGTTCTAAATTCACCAAAATTCTTTCGTCAGATAAAACATTTTCAAGTTCAACTATTTTGCTTTCTAATATGAGTGGAGGAACATATACTTTTGCATTTACAGGTTTTGCCTCCATCTCGGAAACAGAATAGATAGCAAAATAATCATTTGTAAGAACTTTTGGTGTGTCAGAAAGATAGCTATCATTCAGCTTTTCATAGCTAAATGGTAGTTGCATTTTCTTTAAATTCTTTCTATTGGCATCTTCTCTTGCCTCAACTTCTTCTGATGCTTTGGTAACAAATATGGGTTTTAAATGAGAATGTTTACCAGCAGCACAAAGAAAATCAAAGTTATATAGTGCTGGTTGTTTTCTGACAGCTTTCTTTAAGTAATGGGGGTTATCATAACCGAGTCCCCATTTCTCTTTAAGGTCAGCCTCGTCAATAGGTGTATTGAGAAAAATAGTATGGTCGGTTTGACCTATAGATTGAAGTTTGGCTTCCAGACCATTTACCTTCTTTTCTAAGTTCTTGTTATCAACCTGCAATTTATAAACAGATAGTGCAGTTTCTTTCTTTTCTAAATCAGACTTAGAAATTATAGATTCAAACTCAGAAATCTTCTTTTCAAAACAATCCTTTTCAATTTTAAAATCAGACGCAGATTTGCGTAGAGAATCAATTAGTACTTATTATTTCTTCTTTTCTCTTTAAGGACTCAGACTTCAATGTCAAAGGATTGTACTCCGACACATAAAAGATGATCAATCTTTAAGGGGGAGTACTTATTATTTCTTCTGATAAATTTGTGAATACAAATTTTCAGGGGGAGTTTGACTTCTGAATTTACTTCAATCCTAGTAATTCATAACTCGATTTAATGATTAAGGATTATGCAAATGTTAAGGGGGAGCTTATACATTTTATATTTTCGCTGATATACTTTCTGCTTTTTCAGGGGGGATTATCTGACTTACCATAATTAAAAAGGGAGATTAAAAGTTAAATTGATTAATATTGTTTTTAGGGGGAGATAAAGAAAATGTGATGATAACATTATTGATTTTTCAATAGATATATTTTTAAGGAGAAGAATAAAGAAATATTTTTGTTGTATGCTAATTTGCTTGACCTTTTACAGGTATTGAAGAAAATATCTGAGGTTTTGTCAAAGGGGAGCTTAATAGATAAATATTCATTTCAGGGGGAGTTAAGAATTCTATATTGAAGGTATACATTTCTAATTCTTAATCTCTAACATATCTGGAAGACGAACGACTTTCAGGTATGAAAAACAATTTCTTAAATGTTCAAACCACTTCTTATTCTTAAAATGTTTTCATGAATATAGAAGTGCGATTTTAAATGTTTTTCATATCAGTGCTTTCATATTTAACTGACCGTGTGTTTCTAAAAGACTAATACTTGTGTATTGTCTTTTCATATACTGTCAAGTATTCTTACACACATTGGTTCAGTATTTTTATTTGACTTTGTTATTACCATGTCTCTAAATGATAAATCTTTCGATGGTAATACTCCCGTTTAAGTTCCACATTGTATGAGTATCAGACGTTATTTCTAAACTTTTTGTACTTTCATTTTCAAATTGTTTATATTTGTTCATATATACAACTTTCAATTCTTTGATATCCCAATATTTTTCTTCATGATATTTGATCTGATCGAATCATTGTTAGATTCTCAAAACATTTAATTTTACTTCATTTCATTCATTCAATTTCTTTGTTTTGAGAGATCTTAAATGTTCAAAATGCTCAAATTTCATTCTTATTATTAATGAGCATACTTTTTCTAATAATGATATCTTGTGCTTATCTGCCAAGATAAATTGTTGAGCAACACATTTTTAGTACAAAATACATGGGAATCAGTGTGTGCGCTTATCAGAACTTCTATGAATTCACAATAACCGGTGTTTCCTACCCAAGAAGTTATCCCGGGTGATTCAGGGGAGAGGGGTCAAAATCAAAGATAGTAGGTGTGTGATGAGGTAAAATGTGAAAGAGAGTTTGATTAGAAGTGAGCTTAAATGTTCAAAAGAAAGAGGGTGTGCGATCAGAGTAAAAGAATATAAATCTCTGCACCAAATCTTTTCTGATCCGGGCAGCCACATAATCTGTTGGTTCACATTCTTTGGTGACCTTCATTGAAACAGACACTAGCCCATGCCAACTCTCGCATAAACCCCACCTGCTACTCATCTTTTTCTCAACAAAAAGATGTTTCATATTTCTTTGGGGACGCAGTACATAATCTATCTGACCTTCATTTGAAATATTTTGATATTGAAAAAGAAGGAAAATTGCACCACCTTCGACCTTCAATCATGCACATTGAGTCTATGTAATACTTGTTGTTGTCTCAACAGTTTACATATTTTGAGCTTGTTCAAGCTTTAATTGCTTCAATCATTTCTACACTTGCACGAGCACACAAGGAATATGTTTTCTTGTCTTAAAATTCATAGAAAATTCCTTTGTGGTTTTTCAATGATTAAATGGAAGCCCTGGGGGAGTGAACATTAAAAATCTCCTTTCCAATGTGCATCTGTTGCACAAAGTGGCTCTATGCTACTCACAGGCAGTATAACTGATTCATATGTTGATTCAGGTCTACCATTCTTATTTGGTCTAAATTTGAAAAGATTCGAATGAATACATTTATGAATTGACAGCTACATGTTCATATCCGATCAGTTGGAGATAGTTTCTCAAGGGGAGATTGTTGGTTTTTATTTTGGAGGAAATTGTCTCTGGATCATGAAGACTATGCTTTTATTGATATTTGGGGGAGTTATTATCAAAGACGATGCTGACATTGAAATGTTTTGATGATTCTGATTTCTCATCATTCATCAAAAGAGAGAGATATTTTAAGAATTTCAAAGTCAGAATTATGTTGATCTTATCAAAAAGGGGAGATCATTCAAAGTTCTATTTCTGAAGATAGCAAAGTCAAGTGAAAGTCGTAAAGCAAAGTGAACTCAAAATGAAAGTGAAAGTTGAAAACTGAGAGAGTGTGAAGATTTCAACAATGTTTCTGAAGAAATTGTGTTTATGATCAAAGAGGGAGATTAAAGAAGATTTAAAGTTTGTGAAGAAAGACATAGTATTCGTGTTGAAAAGAATTTCAAAGAGGGAGGTTTGTAAAGATTTAAAGTTGTCAAAGACTCTGTGTTGAAGATTTTGCAACTATGAAGAAGCCCTGAAGATTATTGTCAAAAAAAAATTAATCTTGAATCCAAAGGGGGAGATTGTTAAGTCGTGAATTGTATTCAAGATTAAAAGAGGGGTCAAAGTTGTAAAGTGTTGTAAGGTCATGTTGACCATATAAATAGTTGAGTCTTTGTTGTAATCATAAGATAACAGAGAGAGAAAACCAAGAGAATACAGATCAAGAACACGCATCTTAGAGAGAGAAAGTGAGATAAATAGGTATATGGCACATTGTGAGATTTTTGATTAGGAAATCATTGTAATACTTTATTTGATCAATATAAAGATGATTTATACATTCTAGTGTGTGAACATAAAGCTTGGATCTGGAACTTTCACTATAAAACCTAGGATTCAAGCTCAAAATCCTATTTCTTCTATTTCTCTTAAATACTGATTTCTATACTAACTTGGAATTATACCTTCCTAAAATTGGGGTGTTGCAAAGACTAAGAAAGTCAAACTCATACAAAGTCGGAACTTTAGAAAGAACCGTATTTAAGTAATGAGGATTGTCATATCCGATTCCCCATTTAGAATTAAAATATTCGAAGTCTTTCGATTTGTTAAGATGAATTGTATGCTTAGTTTGACCTCTCTTATACAACTTATCTTCAAAATGTTTTACCTTTTTCTCTAATTTCGTGTTTTCTTACAGAATGTAATTATATTTAAGCACATACTCAGATCTTTCTTTCTCTGATTTCTCAAATCTTTCAGATAGTTGACTTTCTAAGACTTCTTTTTCTTTTTCAATTTTATTATTTTCTTTTTCTAAAAAACTCGTCTTGCAGATATTTTCAGCACCTTCTTTCTTAAGGCTTGAAACAGTCTTTTCATGATTTTCTAAACTCTTTTGTACAATAGAAACATGATTTTTCTTCTTTTTCAGTTTATTATACAAGTCTTGGAGTTGTAGCATCATACTTGGCATTTGCGACATAAAACCAGAATATGAAAGAGTATTTACCTCTGACTCTGATTCTAAATAGCATGAATTCTGACCATCATCATCGGAGTACTCATTATACTTTCCAGCCATCAGACACATATGTGCAATTTCTTCTTTCTTAGACTCATCATCCGTTAGATCCAGCCAATGGTCACCTCCAGCCATCAAAGCTTTTCCAGCTTCCTTTTGCTTAACGAGAAGCATTTTGTTCTTGTAGTAATCAGAGTTACGAACCACCGGCTTTCTGCACTATCTAGCATAGTGTCCCAACTTGCCACAGTTGTAGCATTTACAGCTTCGTCTGATTTCTTCTCCTCATACCTCCTAACCACTGGCTTTCTTTCTTCAAACCTTTACTCCTCAAACTTCTTTTTCCCTTCATGTATGTCTTTATGCTCATAGTTTCTGGACCCAGATGAGTATCTTTGACTATTATACCCTAGCTTGTTGTAGAACTTTTTTCTAGAATGCCCTGGTCAGTAAAATCATGGCCTGTTTCAATTCCTCGCCTTCATCTGAATCACTCGCATTCTGAATTTCTTCTTCTGGTTCACTTTTCTCTCTATCTCTTCTGGAACTCCTTACCTACCTCTTTTCTCAGCAACTAAAGCAATAAGATCTTTCTTTAGTTTCTCAGTCTACTTTCTCTCATCTATGATCTCCATTGCTTCTTCCTCATTTTGTTTCAAGGTTTCATAAACTTCATTTAGACCCAGCCCAGCCAAAACGTTATCCTGCTTCATGTCCTTGTAAACTTCTTCCACTCAGGCAGCAAATTCCTAAGAAACTTCACATTATTTTCAATTAACTGTTTCTCAGTCTTATTCTTACTCATCTCATTTAACAGATTAACAAATATTTCATAAGTCTCTTCAAGATTCTTCTCATCTTTGGCTTTGAATTCCTTATAAGCATTGATGCAGTTAGTTACTTTGAGGTGATTCCCAACTTTGGTACCCATCATTTTCTTCTCTATCTAATCCCATATTCCTTTGCCTATAGCCTTGAAACTATCCACAATGGTATAGATGTCATTAGGTAAACTCTGAAGAATCAAAGACTTTGCCTGTTTATCTGCCTTAATTCTTTTCTTTTCATCATCAGTATAATTTTCAGGATCCTTAGGTAATCTTCTAGCAAGAGTATGAGTTTCAGCAACAGTTTGAACATCTATCATAAATTCCAGTTTGGGTCCATTATTCAAAGAATCTCTGATGTTATCACCATTCTCATGTTTGTCTAGAAAATCTAGAAATATGTCCCTCCACTGCTCATATTCTCCTCTAAACAGAACTGAAGGTTGACTATCAGTTCCAATAGCTAAAGCATCTCTGGAAGTCATTGTTAAATTCACTTGAATGACCGTAGATCACTGAATTTGAAAAGTTCAAATATCAGCCAAAAAAAATCTGAAAGAAACTCAAAATTCAAACTGAAGACTTTTTGTTGCACACACAAAATTTTGTCGCACCCAACTACTTTTGTCGCACAAAACTAACCTTGTCCAAATTTTGTCGCACAGAACTACACGAGAACCTTTATGTTTTTGCACAAACCTATGCGATATCAATGATTTTGTCGCACACGAATTGTGCGATAAAACACTATTCCTCCAAAGAATCGTTCGATAACATTGCGATAACCTTGAGTTATCGCACATGTATTATGCGATAAAAATATTGTTCACGCGATAACTCTGACTTAGTCGCACAAGAGATGTGGGATAAGTATGAATGCAAGTTTCGTGCGATAGATTTGAACACTAGTACAAAAATGACTTTTTGTGACGCTTTTGAAAAAATAGGTTTGTAACGGTTTGATAAAAACCGTTACAAAAAGTCACAGAAAAAGTTAGAGAATTGTTTTAGTAATGGTTTTTATAAAAAACGTTACACTTACCAAAACACTAGAAACATAAAGCAACGTTTAAGGCAAAAACGTTAATAAAAGGTCCCCTAAGGTAACGGTTTAGGACAGTTTTGAAAAACCGTTGCTTTATGTTGTGACGGTTTTTAAAAACCGTTGCCATCAAGGACCATTTAGTAACGGTTTTTGTCTAAACCGTTGTTTTATGTTGTAACGTTTTAAAAAAACCGTTACCAAAACTAAAATATATATAGTAACGTTTATTTAAAACCCGTTTCCAAAAGTTACCAGGTTCTATTGCAATAGTTTTGCAAATTTTACGTTACCAAAATGTAGTTTATGACAACGGTTTTTGAAAATTTTACGTTACCATATATCATGCTACGGTAACAGTATTACTACATTTACGTCACCATATCTCAAGCTACATTTACGGTTTTGAATAATTTACGTCACCATATGTCATGCTATGGTGACGGTTTTGATCACGTCATGATCTGTCATTCTATTGTAGCGGTTTTTAAAAAAACGTCACAATATGTCATGTTACCGTTACGTTTTTGAATAATAAATGTCATAACAATGACGATTACTATCACCACATATCATGCTATGGTGACTGATTGAATAATAAACGTCAACTTACGTTATACTACGATGACGGTTTTTTATAATAAATATGACCATATGTCATGTTATGATGACGGTTTTGAATAGTAAACGTCAACGAGCACCACGCTACGGTGACGGTGACGGTTTTAAATAATAAATGTCATTATATGTCATGTTACAATGACAACTCTGAAAAATAAATGTCACTGTACATCATGCTACGGTGACGGTTTTGAATTACAAATGTCACCATACGTCAACTACAGCAACGATTTTGAAAAAATAAACATCATTGTATGTTATGTTATGGTGACGATTTTGAATAATAAACGTCACTATATGTCTAACTATGGTGATGTTTTTGAAAAATAAATGTCACCGTATGTCATACTACAGTGACGTTTTTGAAAAATAAATGTTACCATATGTCATGCTACAGTAACGATGTTAACTAATAATGTCATCATATTTCATGTTATAGTGACGGTTTTGAAAAATAAACGGCACCATATGTCGTGCTACGTTGAAGATTTTGAAAAATAAATGTCACTGTATGTCCATGCTACGTTGAGAGTTTTGAAAAATAAATGTTACCGTATGTCCATGCTACAGTCGCGGTTTTGAATAATAAATGTCATCGTATGTCATACTATGGTAAACATCATCGTATGTCATCATTACAGTAAAATAGGATGCCAGAATGTCGAAGTGTCCAAATAAACTATTTTATAGGTTATTAAGTTTATAGGACCAAACAATTTAATAAACCATAGGGACGAAAAACGTAATTTACTCTAATTTCTTTATGAAAAGGAGAGGGAAGTCAAAAGAGTAGAATCAATAAAATAAATCTTTATAATTCAGTTTTAGATAAGAAAATTAGGAAAGTAGGAAAAAAGGTGGGGACAAAATATTTATTTTAATAACAAGATTTAATCTTAAGATTCTAAAACATAATCAAAATAATCTATTACACCTGATTTTTTAAATCGTATATATTTTATATTTCAATATAGCTATAAATTTTACAATACAACTAAATCTTGTAGAATTTTGTGTTATTAAGTATATTTAATTAATTTTTATTGTTGTTATCGCTTTTATTATTATTGACTTGAGACTTATAACTCGTTAACATCTTTTTAATCTCTCTTTATAAATAACAATCTTGTAACGTTTTAATTTTTATTATTAATTTTTTATTTAAACTAATAACTTTTAAATAAAATGGTGATGTAATAAAATTTTAATATTTATTAATATGAAATTCAAACATTATATTTAAATTTTATTAAACTTTTATTTAAAAAATATCTGTTTGGACACATACCAAAATATGTACATATGTAAAAATATATGTTGGTTATAACCTTTTTAAGGTCTCTTCTTTTTACCTATTTGATATTTTTCTTTGTTTTTCTAAAAAGTGCTAATCTAAAATGCGACTATTAACAACTATTTTAAAATTTGACTGCTACTACAGAAATAACATTTTTACACGCCCTGTTTTTACACGGTTATGGAAAAAAAACGTGTAAAAGACTACCCGGAGTCCAGAGACAATTTTACACGGTTATAGAATAAATCAAATAACAAAATCAAACCATTTTACACGGTTTTGGCTTAAAAACCGTGTAAAGATATATCTGAACTTTTTTACAGGGTTTTGATTTAAAAATCGTGTAAAAAGGTATGATGATATTTTGACATGGTTTTTACCAGAAGGTTTACTCGGTTAAATTGGCTTTTAAAAGGTTTCATTGGGTTTTAATGGGTCTATCAAACTTTAAAGAATTCTATTAGGTTTTAAAGGGTTTCATTGGGCCTTAATGGATCTATCGGGATTTAAAGGGTTTCATTGGCCCTTAACGAATCTATCGGGCTTTAAATGGTTCGATTGGGCTTAAAAGGTTTCATTGGGCCTTAATGGATCTATTGGGCTTTAAAGGGTTCTATGGGGCTCTAAAGGGTTCTGTTGGGCTTTAAAGGGTTTAATTGGGCCTTAATGGGTCTATCGGACTTAAAAGGGTTCTATTAGGTTTTAAAGGGTTTCATTGGGCCTTAATGGATCTGTCGAGATTTAAATGGTTTCATTGGGTCTTAAAGGATCTATTGGTTAAATTAATTCTCCTGGATTTTAATCGATTCTATCGGCTTTTAAAGGGTTTTATTGGGCCTTAACGAATCTATTAGGCTTTAAAGGGTTCTATCGAGCTTTAAAGGTTTCGATTAGGCTTAAAGGGTTTCATTGGGCCTTAATGGATCTATTGGGCTTTAAAGGGTTATATCGGGCTTTAAAGGGTTCTATTAGGCTTTAAAGGGTTTAATTGGGCCTTAATGGATCTATCGGGCTTCAAAGGGTTCTATCGGGATTTAAAGGGTACTATTGGGCTTTAAAGGGTTTAATTGTGCCTTAATGGATCTATCGGGATTTAAAGGATTCTATAAAGTTTTAAAGGGTTTCATTGGGCTTTAATAGATCTATCGGGATTTAAAGGGTTCATTAGGTCTTAAAGGATCTATTGGGTAAAATTAATTCGACCAGATTTTAATCGGTTTAATTGGCCTTTAAAGGGTTTCATTGGGCCTTAATGAATCAATCGGTCTTTAAAGGGTTCGATTGGGCTTAAATGGTTTCATTGGGCCTTAATAGATCTATCGGATTTTAAAGGGTTCTATTAGGCTTTAAAGAGTTATATTGACTTTAAAGGGTTTAATTGAGACTTAATGGATCTATAAGACTTTAATTAATTCTACTTGACTTCACTCAGTTCTATTGGGCCTTAATGCCCAATATCCAATATAGTTCATTAAAACTCAATATAGCCCATGAAGGGCCACTGAAATCCATTATGTTAATTGTCTTTCTCGATTTTATTTTATAGTTTTGAGAAAGCTAGAGATATGTTGGTTATTATTTCGTGATTTAATGTTTAGTCTAGTTTGGATTTATAATAAAATTGTATTTTATAGTTTAATTGTAATTTTAAAATAATGATAAAATATTTTGTTAGGGATCATTTAATTTAAAATTAAAGTGATAATAAATTTAATAAAAAATTTATAATTACCTATACTATATTATAAAGCATTTATAAAAATCTCTTAAAAACAATTACTAAAGCTTAATGTACCGTTATTTAATGGTAATTACTTAAAATCTCTTAAAAACAACCATTAAAACTTTATGTATTACATTTTAGTGATATATATTAACTTTAAATCTTTATCTCTTGCCACTTTAACTCTTCTAAAATCACTCTCCACATAATTAAATACAGGATAAAAGTCAAATTTTAAATTAAAAAATCTAAAATATAATTAAGAAAATATAACAGAATATTTAATGTTTATTTTATATAAAAACAATATATTATTAAACCTAAAATAAATTACATTATTATTAAACTATCGAATAAACACTTAAAAACAAGCTTTTATGTATTAAGTACTGTTCATTGATACATATTACTTAAAATTTAAGATTACAAGTTATGATGTATGAGTACAAATTTTAAAGCTATATGTTTGAATTCATAACTAACTGATAAACATAATCAAAACAAGATAAACATCTCAATTGAAATATAAAAAATTTAAAATATATAAGATAATCATTGAATTCTAACAAAATACTTAATTTTTTTCATAAAAAAACATTATATTATTAAGCCTAAATTAAACAAATTTATAAAAAACATTATCACTTTCTTAAAATCATCCAAATCATACTGTAAATCGATAAAAAAAAACAAAAAATAAAATGAAACATTAAAATCGTGATCTATTTCGCTGCATTATGCGACTACGCTTCTAGTATTTAGTTATAAGAAAAGTTTTAAATATTTAGATCCAAAAAAAATATTTATAATTTCCCTTTTAATTTTCTCTTAAAATTTTAATTTCCCTCTAAAATAGCCCCTCTTTATTTCCCTAAAACAATATCTTAAATCGTACCCCTCTCCAATATTAAAAAAACCTGCCCTAAATCAGTAACTCACACCTCCTCCCTCCGCAGTCAGACTCCTCTTTGTCTCATCAAATTGGCTTGACTCCTTTCTCACAGCGCCTCATTCTTCTTCAGTTCAGGAGAAGATTTTCTACAGTTTTGGTGTTTGTTGATTTGGTTTTGCTAATTTCAATTTATTATATGGTAGGGTTTCATGTTTTGAGGAAATTATTTGGTCGGAATTTGGTTTGATTGAGTTTTAACATTTGCGGTTCATCGTTTAATCACCGTCTTAATCCGATTTCATGAATTTTGTTTGATTTGGATGCGTACGATTATCCGTTTGTTGATGGTTGTATTAATTATTACAAAAAAAATGATCAACGATTTGTGTTTTTTGGAAAGTTTATGCGCAATTATAGAGTTGATTATTGTGTTATGTACAACTCTTTTTTGCAGTTTTGAAGTAATTTTGTTGGAATTGATGTTAGGGTCCTTGATTCATTAGGTATTTCTTCTCCATGATGACGTAGTCATAATACTAATCAGAGGAGGCATGTTGATCTAAAAGTCAGTTTAATGACTTTGATCACATATGTTCAATGCTTTTTTGCCCAATTTATGGTATAATGGATAAATTTGAGTTCAAATTCCACACTTATGGACTGCATCATGAATTTTTGAGGACCCAAGGTTTGTTAAACAACATTACGTTTAGGTTTCTTTATATTCAGTGGGTTTTTTGGATATTTAAATCGATTTATATTCAATTTTGATGTTTAAGTGTTGAAGTTTCTTAGTTATTTCTTGATTATTTAGATGGGATGCTTTTTATTTTCTGGAATCATTCATAATTTGGATGTTGTGTTTGATTAGAATCTTGACATCTGGATTATCATCAATTATTTTAAGTTTCACATTTTTTTTCTTGAATTTCTTGGTTATTTTCTTGTCTTTTTTATCCTTCGATTTACTTTATTCGTTATTTTTGAATGTTTTCCCCCCAGATTTGAACAGGCAACAGATCATTTGATGGAAAATTAAATACACTGGAATAAAACAACAAAGGGAAATCCTCATATTGGTATGCAATATATCTCCTAGATTTGTAAAAGGGGCGAGATGAAGGTTCGGTTTCTACTCATCAGTCATCAACGTCAACTAATTTCCTTGTTTATACAATACCCACATAGAAAATGGATTCTTTCATAGCTAATAGCTTCTGTCGAATGTCCTAAATGTGAATTTTATGGTTTCTGCACAGTTATGCATAAATCCCCATATTGATATGTCGACTACTTCTACTATTATTTTGAAATGAAATTGTTAATTTACTGGTCGAGATGACCTTATGGTCTCTAATCGACCATCCACCCTACTAATTTGAACAATAGAACTGTTGAATAAATATACAGCAACATCATAATGAAGAGTGAAGGATTAGGAATTACTTGTAACACCATCTTCCTTTTATTGCCTACCTCATTTAGTTTTGGATGATAGTTTAGTTGTTGTTGATCCAAAGATACATTGGATGAATGATTTTCTATGTTTTCGCATATGGGTATGAAAAGTTGTGTCTTAGAGAACTGAAAGTGCCTGTTATAACTAGGTGAGAATAACCATTTTGCTTCTAAGATATCTACATCTCTATATTTATTTTTAACTTGGGTTCTGCTTATGTTGAAGCCAAGTTCATTTATAATGTTGCTTTTGACTTTTGACTTTTATATGTTTTAGCTACCTTTTTTACATAACCTTTTGGATAGGTTATAGATTTGCATGAACTTTCAAGGAAGCATACCTAGCTATAAGTTGCTTAGAAAAACTTAAAAAGTTCTCATCTATATAATCCATACCCGTGAGATACATATCTCAAAAATGTGGCATTTTGTATTGAAAGAAATTCAATACTTATAAACTTAATAGTTAAAAAGAATGAAGTAACATTCTGGTACATAAAACATGGTTTAAACAACAATTATGACATTGATCTTGCTTACTTAATAAAACAAACAACCTATAATCCATTTATGATTTAACCTTATGAGACCTTGATTAATTATGAATTCATGATGCTAAACGGTTACATTTAACCGATTATTTTTCATCGATCCATAAACATTCTAAGCATTTGATCAATGTACTATTCTGACTAATCAAATGGTTATCCGTCTGTGATGATTTGTAAGTTGCCACTTCTGTTTTTATTGTATAAATGTGTAAAAGTTTTTATTGGCTAAAGTTTTGGCTTTAATGTTTAGAAGTCTGAACTTTTTTCATATTATGTTTTCTTTAATCATATGTAAAAAATTTGTCACTCTCTCGTTATTTGTTGTATTTATCGGTTATTTTCTTATATATTTGCAGGTACCACAAACAACTTCTAATCATAAGGGCTAAAAGCAAAAGGTTATAAATGGAAATAACAATTATGCAATTATTAACGGGATGGTGAAGAGATGGAAGCATGGGAGTATAGCTTAGATAAGAAAAATATTTAATTCAGATATATAGTACTTCTCTAATTAGTGTTCTCATACATCATTCTTATAATGTAATTATTACCCTATTGTTCATTAATCATTTGGTTCATATTCTGAGTTTTTGAATTCATTTTCATTTTATCGGCAAATGATAAAAACCGTCACCAAAAGATTGTTTATGTTTTATGGCAACAGTTTAATTTGATAATTTAACGTCACAGTATGTCAAGTTATGATGACAGTTTTGAGAAAATAAACGTCACCATTTGTTTAGCTAATATGACGGCTTTCAAAATAAATGTGATTGTATGACATGTTATTGTGACGATTTTAAAAGAAAGCCTCATCATAAGCTATTATTCAGTGACGGTTTTGAAAAATTAATGTTATTGTATATCACTCTATGATGATGGTTTTGAATAAATATCACCATATGTAATACTACAGTGACGGTTTTGGAAAATAAATGTCATTATATGTGATGCTACGATGATGGTTTTGAATATATAAATGTCACTTTGTATCATGCTACGGTGACAGTTTGAATATTTAAACGTCATCTTATGTCATTCTACAGTGACATTTTGAAACATAAATGTCACCGTATGTCATGTTTTGGTGACGGTTTTGACAAATATACATCACCAAATGTCATGCTACGGTGACGATTTCGACAAATAAACGTCACCGTATGCATGTTATGATGACAGTTTTGAAAAATTAACGTCACCATATGTCATGTTGTGGTGACAGTTTTAACAAATTAACGTCGTTGTATATTATGCTATGGTGATGATTTTGACAAATAAACGTAACCGAATGTAATGATACGGTGACTGTTTTGAAAAATAAACGTAATTGTTTGTCATGTTGCGACAACGGTTTTGAAAAATAAACATCATTGTATGTCCATGCTACGTTGACGATTTTGAATAATAAACGTCACCGTATATCATGCTACGGTGATGATTTTGAATAATCAATGTCACCGTATGTCATCCTAAGGTGACGATTTTTGAAAAATAAAGTCACTATATGTCATGCTATGGTGACGATTTTTGAAAAATAAAGTCTTCGTATGTCATGCTACGGTGACGGTTTTAACAAATAAACATTGTCGTATGTCATGCTAAGGTGACGGTTTTAGGAAAAAATTTGGTTTTTTTATACACCTAAGGTGACGGTTTTAGCTTATGGTAACGGTTTTTGATGTGTTTTGGTAACATTTTTTAAACGTAACCAAAAGTGTACCAAAAGTGACGGCAGATAAGGTGACGATTTTTATGTCCATGAAAACCGTTACGGAATACCTATGGTAACGGTTTTTAACCGTCACTAAAGACCTTTTTTGTACTAGTGGAAGATGAAGAAATCTTCATCGTGGGATAAGTATGAAGATCCTGACAATTTTTCACCTACTTCAGATTTTGATCCCAAAAATTCACCAAATGATCTGAAACTTTGAACAAAGATTCGTATAGACAATCCTAACACCTTTACTACTGAACTTTTCACCAAAAACAATCAATATCAATGACTTTTGATCAGTAGCAAAAATATCAAATCCAAAACTCTGAAAAATTGCACATTCTTGATCTAGTCATGTTTATCTATCGAATTAAACTTTTCAGATTGAATTACTTATCCAAAACGAATCAATTGAACCAATATTCTTGATCTAAATCGTCCAAAATCCTAAAATCACAGATTCACAATAACTTTTTGAGACTTTAACAATGAAAAAAATGATGAACAATCTTCAAATTCGTAGATCTCCTACTCTAATACCAATTGTGTGTCCACAATCAAGTGAATCAAAACAATAATATCCAATAAGAACACAATGTAAGAACAAGATTTCAAAATCACAAGTATATTGATATAGATAGAGAAGGTCTTTACAATACCTGAAATGGAAAATAATTGGAACTACTAGAAATGGAAAGAAATAAAAGCATTATACCCAAGGGTATTTACAAAAAAGCCCATCAACTTTAATACAATTACAAATTAGACCCTTACGCGTATACATACAGAGACCAACATTACCGTCGGCCTCCCCCATGACGATCTTTACTCCAGTTGTTGTTCTCTGGCCAAACCTATCGTCCCCATCTTATTCTTCCCCCTTCTCCTCTTTCCCTCGACGGCCACCATCTATCGAACCAAATCTGCTACCCACACTATGGTCGGAGGGTTGGAAGAGACATTTTTATACCATATGTGTATGTGATAGTTTACAGAGTTACCTCGTTTGACGAAATCCATCACAAAGTTTTCATGTTTAGATATGATATTGGTTTGCAGATACGGTATTAGCTTCGAATGACAAAACAAATGGTGAGAGGGAAATAAAAGAGAAGAAGAACCAAACCTACTACCCAAACTTTGTTAGGACAGTTGGAAGAGACTTTTTTATACCAGATGTGTATGTGATAGTTTGCAGAGTTACCTGGTTTGACGAAACCCATCACAAAGTTTTCATGTTTGGATATGATACTGGTTTATAGATATGGTATTAGCTTTATATGATAAACCAAATGATGAGAGGGAAATAAAAGTGGAGAAAGAACCCCATTAAACGTTTACTTTTTGTACAACACATGATTTTGCAGATAGGGTATCATCTCCCTTCTTTAAAAAAAATATGATTTCACCAAAACTCGATTGATATTATAAAGAGTATATTACAATTGTGGTTTGTTGTTTTTTTTTATTTGGGTCCCTATAAAAAAACAACCTAGTTTCATGGCAGGATTCATCAGACTCTCCACTAAAAGACATAAGAATAATAAAAAAGATGCATGAATGTTTCTATTTTTCAACCTGAATGTGATTGCGAAGATCAGTAGTGGAATTACTGTTATGCACCCAAAAGTGATTCACATATGCAATGACTCACAAAAAATCGAATTTGACCAAAATTTCAACATAATAACAATACTTGACTTGAAACATATATCACCCCCCACCCCCCCAACCCAAGTAACATCAACCAAAAAAATTCATAATATACATTATAGGGTCTTATATTTCTTGAATTCTAGGATTTTTAGGAAACTACCCCAAGAATTTAGCTCATTATGTTAACCCTCAACACGGTTGAGATTATGACTCTTTCGGCGAACTTGGAGCTGAGAATTGTGGTCCACAAATATAGACCTTCACCTTGTTTCATCGTTATGTGCCTCAATAAACATCTTTCATGTTTCTCCCTAAAACACTACCATAAGGAAAAGAAGAAAATAAATTGCAGTAAATGTAAGTTCAAGAAATACTTAGTTAAAACCAATGAAATTAACAAAACATGTTAACTCAATTAATGGCCTCATTAAAAGTATCATATCAACCCATGAACTAATTGAATGCAATCAATTGCATAAACGATTCAAGGTAGAGTGAATGGAGCCAAACTAGGGTGCTAACCTTACAACTTCAATTTCATTGTCAATTAATCCAAGGTAGATGTATTTGTCGGAAAATAAGGTAGATGTAACTTATTAAATTAACACAAATAGTTTTAAATAGCATGTGGTACTCATTAATATCTTTTGCATCAACAGTTTTAAATGTATGAACCATATTTCAATAACTCAAGTGTCAAGCCAAACCTTTTGAGGCCTTCCTCGTAATCACTTATGTTGAAATTAATATCAACATCAAGTCGACTTAATTACAACCAAATAATATCCACCGTAATAAAATATTCAAAGTCATATGGATTCACGAGTGAAATGCAACCATATAAAACAGAACTACCATAGGGACAATGTGTTATTTTTATTGCAAACACTCGTTAGATTTCATGAAGAATTGTTAACATAAATCAGCTTTTTTCCACTTCAATAAAAGATTGAACAAAACGATGATACAAATACAAGAATCCAACTTTAAAATGTTATAAATAAACCATATTCAAAATAAATATAACACTGATCCTAGCGTGAATGAAAATGAAAGTATAATCGAAGCTAAAACTCTAACAATTACGCTAAGTCAAAAAATGATTAGAAACAATGCAAGTTTTCTACGGATTGCAGAAAAATTGGATGTCAACTAAATAGCAGTTGTAACACCCAAAAATTTCGTTTAGTTTTGGCTAACTTTCTTTTTCCATTTAATCTATGATTATAAATTAATATTAGTATGATAAGTTGTTTTAGATGCCGAGCTAAAATAGAGTGTGTCGTATCGAAAAAAGTCAAAATTTGGGGCCCGGGTGCTTGGGGAGATTGTGACAGGGAAAGTGCCAAGACGCACAATCGCTTGGCACTCTCGCTGAGCTAGGAATGCTCATGGTACAATCTTGGCGATTGTGCCAGCGAAAGTAACACTGGAACAATCGCTTGGCACCCTCATCAACGGGATCCCGTGCCTAAAATGTGATTTTCAGCCTCCTTTCTCATTTACTTCTCATTCCCATCTTTTTGCTCTCCTCAATATCGAAGGGTTCTCTTAGTTAAGCACTTATTGCTCTCTTAGAAGTAGTTGGAAACATTAAATCACTTTTGGAGCAAAGAATCAACTGTGTATTGCTAGGAGCTTCAAGATCCTTGAGTTTTCTCCATTTCTAAGGGTTTCTTCAACAATCTAGGTTTTCTATAAAATCTAGCTAGGTGAGTGCATCCTATCTTTCCTAAAATTTATACATGTCAAAAACTTATGATTTTAGTGTCCTAAGCTTCTCCTAACTACATCTCCTAATTTTATGGATTTTGACCTAACATAGGTATTTTGGGAAGTTTTAGGGTTTCTACCACTTTGATGAAAGATGATAGGTTTTATGAAAAGTATTATAAAATGGAGTTTTTATATGCATATTCATTGTTGATACTTGGATAAATCATTTTTAGACACATTTGGGTTTTCCCCTCACATTGGATGATTATTTGGCAAATTGGGGTTTTGGAATGAAATGAATGTGTTATGTGATTTTGAAGTAAAGTCATATTTGATCTTGTTAATTTTTGGAAAATATTGAGTTATGGAATTTATTACTTAATGGAAAATAGGTTCACTTGCACATTCATGTGGACTTGGCCATATTGATTTAATGATGGCGTTTATGCAAAAAAAATGTTTTACGGGAATGTTTGATGTTAAGAACTATATGTGTGATTATAGTTTGTCACGATGTAAATGTGACGAGCCTTAGACTAATACTAATGGATCTATATGTATAGGAGTCGGCTTATTTGATTTGGGATGATTCCCGTTTGTAATTAGTTGACATTGGGTCATGGGGACAACTTGGCACGATTATGTGGAACTGGATACTAGCCATTGACCATAAATGTAATCCTAGTGAATGAGTATGACTAAGATAATCGGGGCCCATATCCACATATATATTGTCGGTCGGAGAACTCATGGCCATTGATCCTAGTATAAGCTCTATAACTTGGAATGTAGCTTACTATTGTGTTCCGCTACAATGTTTCGAAATCGAGTCTCCCCCATCATTGCAAGATGAATTTTGGACCGTATGGTTCTTATGTGGTTATATGAAAATGATCTTTATATTCTAACTCGGAAAACCCTTACTGTTATACTTATGAATTTATTCATTTATTTATAAATGTTGGTTCTCACTAGGCATCAAGCCTAATACTTTTTCTTAAATGATATGTATATCAGGTGGTCTTAGCGGTGGGACTTCAAAGTCTTAAGGAAAGACTGAATTGCCATTAAGGGAAACTTTTGTAGATAATCAACTTTTGGACATTTCGATGTACGTCTTTTGATAGAATTCTTTTGGGAGATTATAATGACAGTCGTCTGAAATAGTTTAGATGAGTAGGTTGTCAGTTAGGATTTCCAATTGTTAAGTTATAAACGCTCTTACTATTTCCCCTATTTGGATGATTCCTTTTATATATATATGTCATTTATTTGTCATTATTCAGGTTTAAATCTATCTCTATTTTTAGGGGTATTACAAGTTGGTATCAGAGCTCTAGTTTAAGTGAACTAGGTATAAAAGTAAGATTCCTAAACTTAAGCTAAGATGTTAAGTTATGATTTGTGAGATTGGGTAGAAATACTAAGATAGAATGGTTTCGAGTCGATGGAATTGCACTAATTAAGAGTTGCGATGATGGTATCAAGAATCGTATGTATGATATGTTCATAATCTCACTTAGCTACTACTATTATGAATGTTTTGTTACGTGGGCATGCTTGGCTTTACTATTATTATGATGATTTATGAATGTAGTAGTACGTTTCGTTCGTTATTATCATTATATATAGATTTGAATTCTCATCCTCCTTCTCGTGTTTAACAGACTAAGATGGTGAACACCCCTGGTAGACCCCAGACACGAATAGATGGTCATGAGGCGAGCGTGTCAACGCCTGACCAGACCAAAAGAGTCGATACGACTGTGGATCCACCCATACCCAACTTATTGGGCAGAGGACCAGAGTATGTGCCAAGAGTCAATTTGGCTTCCTCCAATCCAGTTATTCAGGAGGTGCCCCCTCAGACAGAGATGATGGCCAGTATGATGCAAATGATGAACTCGTCCATGGCAAAGCAAGAAGTGTTCATCATTAAGATTATAGGGTTAGAGATGCCAGCAACCGTAGGCATGAAACGGTTGTCGAGAATGTAGTGGTGGGATCCGGGGGTACCAAAAATGTGGTCCGAACTAGGAAGCTTAAAAATAATGATACGAAACGCTGTGGGAGGACTTACTCCTACAAAACCTTTTTATGTAACAAGCTACTGGAGTTTGTCGGATCAGAAAATCCAGTTGCCTACATGAACTGGATTCAGGAAATTAAGCTAGCCATCGATGCAAGTGAATGTGAAGAAAGTCAGAAGTAAGGTTCGACTGTCAAATGCTTGGAGGCCCATCATTGCGTTGGTGGAATGTCACCTAGTCCACCCTTGCGGCCACGATCATAACACAGTTGACTTGGACCTCGTTCAAGAATAAGGTTATGGACGAATACTGTAACAAGCGAGCGATTGATCACATTGAAGAAAAGTTTCAAGCCCTCAAGTAAGGAGGTATGTCGATGAGAGAATACACCCAACAATTCATGAGAAAGTTGACTTGGTGGGGCATGTGGCCCCGACAGAGAAAGAGAAGATCAAGGCCTACCTCAAGGGCCTACCGGCGGACATAATGGCAATGGTCCACAACTCAAAGGCCTCCACTGTTCGTGAAACAATAATGGAGGCACAAATTATGGAAGACGTCTATGCTCAAGGTAAGAAGAAGAGAGTGGTTGTGGGAGAGAAGAGACGATGGTAGAGTAAACCCAGGCCCCTCAAGAGATCGAGACCTTTTGTTGGGGGAAGAAGTTTTGATAATCACCGTGAGGCGAGGTGGTACTCGAAGTGCCGAAGAAAGCATCACGGTTAGTGTAATTCAAAACCACTCCTTTCTTCAAATATGGGAAGTCCAACCACCCCACTAAGGATTGCCCGGTGAAAGGGCTTGTGTATATTGAGTGCAAGACAATGGGACACTTCAGGAAATATTGCCCGAAACTGAATATGGGTATGAGTCAAGAGAAGAAATAAAACCCCCCAAGGGTTCAGGGTCGAGCTTTTCAGAAGACCACCAAGGAGGCCAAGGCGTTAACTTATATGGTATCGGGTACGTTTCTCATAAACTTCGTACCTGCACTTGTGTTGTTTGATTTGGGCGCAAGATTCTCTTTTGTATCAGATTCTTTTTGCCAAAATCTTTTTGTGGCCACTAGTAGATTAGAGGATGCCTTAGTAGTAGAAAATGAGCGGTTAGAAAATGAGCATCCTTCATCAGTTGTTGAACAGATTTCAGATATTTCTTCTAACCCTTGCCAAGTAGTGTTTGCTACAAGTTGTTTCCTCCTACAAGCTGATCAGTACAAGTTCTTAAGCTGAACTCCTATTCAACTCGCGTTTCAAAGACAGATTCGTTGTTATAAAATGAAGATGCACTGTGGTTGTCATGCAAAATTCACACATTTCTTTCTTGTGGGCGTAACGAATGTGTTGAATTTCAAGAGATAAAAGCTATCTTAAGTGCACTCAGTCGAGGCTATTGTGCACATAGAATATGGTATTAAAGTTGAAACTCCAAAGGATAAGAGTTATATTCAAGGGGGAGCCTGAGTTATCTTGAAGATACGCAACACTAAAGTTTTTTCAAGAAATCAAGGGGGAGAAGAGTTGTCGCTGATAGAGATGATTCCTTTAGAAAACTTTAGGGGGAGAATGTTAGGACATTTTATGTCCATATTTAGAAAGTTTTGTAGAGGGCTTTTAGTTTGTAAAAGTCCTTGTCTTAAGCAATTGGGAACAAACACCGATTATAAATCAAGATACAGGTTTTTTAACCAATATCTGAGTTAACTGAAAGATAAATCATATACACACACACACACACAGAGGAAGATGTTTCTCTTCCATAGAACACACATGAGACGAATATGGTCGTGTTCCATAGAGAGATTAAGATTAAGATGTTTTATTCAAGAACATCATACCATTTTGCCCAAAACCAAAACAAGAATCACATACACAAACATACTGGTTTGAAGAACAGAAAACTTATATGGAGAGCATGAACAAAATAAAGCACAAGGTACATAAGCAAATCGATATGGAAAGTAAGAACAAAAAATCCACTGGTTGAAATTCTTAATCATGGTTTTTTCTTTTTGCTAAAATGGGTGTTGAAGAAGGTGATGGAAGAGTTCGTCGGAGATGAAGCTTGCAGATGGAGGTTAGAGACGAAGGACATAAATGGAAGTGACCAGCAATGGAGGTGTAGGAGAGGCGTATGAGGAGGGTGATGTCACGTTCGGTAGTTTAGTTTTAGGATTCTCAGTTTTAAAATTTTTAAAATGTTTTATGACTTGTACATTAGTTTCAAAGACCTGTATCCAAAAATGTATAGAAGAAAAGTAGTAAATTGACTTAAATTCCCCTCATGTGATAACACGTTAGGGCACCTAATGGCAAAGCATAACGAACGCTACTGACACGGAAGAGAACTGCAACGAAAATGAAACATAATGAATGTCGGTGTAATTTCCAATTGTTAATCTTAAGAACAATTTTTCCAATCTCCTAATCACGGTATAAAATTTTGAGTAAATCATGGATTGTCCGTGTAGTTTGGAGTTTATTATGGAATTGGTCCATGAACTTCATTTATCATGGTAAAACCCTCAAAATTTTCATTTTATGTTTGGAAGTGGTCCTTTACCCTAACATCTATTAAAGATGCTAAAACCCGGGGGGGTTTTGGGATTGGGCCCGAGATTAAATAATGTGGGCCAAAAAAGCTCATTTCCAGTTAGCAAAATAAAAGCCAAACATTTTTAGGCCCATGTTGGAAGTTTGGGGTTGACTAGGGACTCGATCGGGATTTTCCAGGTCGAGTTTAATCGGGGGTTTTTAGACCGCACATTTTTTAGCTAGTCCTACCCCAAAATTTCGATGTGATCGTGTTTTGAGGCAAGGCCTAGTTGGTCCGAGCATCAGGCCTGGGATTTTTTTAGCGTATCTCTGACGTTCATTAAATTTTTCTGTTAAGTACAAGAGTAAAATGTCATTTAAAAAAAAATACCTGAATAAAACCATATTTTTTTTCTCTTCCCCTTTTTTCCTTATGATTTCTTCGACGACAACAACTATCTTCCTTTCATCTTCTTGAAACTCATTCCCCCCCCTCCCCCCCCCCAACCTCGACAATAATCATCGTGACTGCATTCGAACACCACCGGATGGACTCCTCACCGTTGTGACTTCATGCACTCCGAGGAACACACTGTTGTGACTTCGTACACTGTGATGGACTCCTCACCGTTGTGACTTCATGCACTCCGAGGAACACACCGTTGTGACTTCGTACACTGCGATGAACACCCCTCCTCATGCTCAGATCCCTACGCTCTGATGAGTAACCCCTCCCCAACAACCCCTTCCCTTCTCTTGCACCCCAATTATGGCCACTTAAGATCACTATATTACAATACTTTCGAGTTATTTGAATGGATCCACCATTAACGATGAACATCGAATTCATAGAAGAAGACAAAGCAAAGTTTGAGTTAAGGTTTTAATTCATACAATTTTTTTTCTCTATGCTCACATCATTTTGATTAAGGGTTTGATTTACATTTACCTAGATTTTTTATTTAGGGTTTAAATCACAATGTTTTTGAAATGAAATTGCAATATATTGTTGTTTATGTTCATATATTCTGGATAGGGTTTTAATTCATACAATTTTTTTCTCTATGCTCACCTCATTTGATTTAAGGGTTTGATTTACATTTATTTAGATTTTTTATTTAGGGTTTAAATCACAATGTTTTGAAATGAAATTGCAATATATTGTCGTTTATGTTAATATATTCTTGATATAGATGATGGGTGGTGGGCGATTGTGATGTAGGTGATGGGTGGTAGGTAAATTAATAATATACAAAAGAGTTAATTGTGGAACAGGCGATTTTGATGTAGGTGGTGGGTGGTAGGTAAATTAATAATATACAAAAGAGTTAATTGTGGATTTGTTCCATGTGGTTTAGTGATTTCTTTGACCATGGTCCTCATTCTATGTTTATTGTGGATTTGGTTCTTGTGGTATTCAATTTATTTTGGTCATGGTCCTTCTGACTAACACTTCCATTAACTTTGTTAAATCAATGACCATTTTAGCCATTTTGTCTATTTTTTATAAGAAAAATATAAACAATATTTTTATACACACATGCACACACACATGTATATAAATATATATATATATATATATATATATATAACGATATTAAAATAAATAAAATAAGACATTATTGTATGATTTAATTGTTTATTTTTTATTAAATTAATTATATTAAATACGATTTAATTTTATTATTTTATTGTAAATGTGGAAAAAAAATATATATAGTTTTATTGTTTTAATGTAATTAAAACTTCAATTTAAACAAATCAGATCATAAAACTATATCTTATTTTATTTAGAGCGAATAAAATAAAATATGGTTTTATGATTTGATTTATTGAATTAAAATTTTAATTAAGTTAAAGACGATTTAATTATATTGTTCTTTTATTATCATTGCAACAAACAAGCTTATTGTTGATATTTTAACACAAAAAAATCATTAAAACCCGTTGAGAAATGAACTTTAATTTTATCATACTAAAAACAATATGAAAATTGATTTTGAGTTTTTGACTGAAAAACAATATAAAAATTGGAGCTTCTAATTTTAAGATGATAAAATTATAGTTCATTTCTCAACGGTTTTCAATTATTTTTTGTGTTAAAATATCAACAATAAGCTTGTTGGTTGCAATGATAGTAAAAGAACAATATAATTAAATCGTCTCTAACTTAATTAAAATTTTAATTCAATAAATCAAATCATAAAACAATATTTTATTTTATTCGATCTAAATAAATAAGATATAGTTTTATGATCTGATTTGTTTAAATTGAAATTTTAATTACAATAAAACTATATCTTTTTTCACAATTACAATAAAATAATAAAATTAAATCGTATTTAATATAATTAATTTTAAAAAAATTAAACAATTAAATCATACAATAATGTCTTATTTTATTTATTTTAATATCGTTATATATATATATATATATATATATATATATATATATATATATATAGGGTCCGGTTCAGGAGAAAACCTCAAAAAAACGGAAAACTGAGGAACACCCTGGTAGCCCTTCATCTGGACGGTATGCACTTGTGCATACAGGTAATTTGTAACATGCATTTGTGCATATGCACAAGTGCATTATGCACTCGTGCATAAAAACCAAAAAACAACATAATTTACCTGTATGCACAAGTGCATACCATCCAGATGAAAGACTACCAGAGTGTTCTTCAGTTTTCCGTTTTTTTGAAGTTTTCCCCTGAACCTCCGTCTATATATATATATATATATATATATATATATACATGTGTGTATGCATGTGTGTTTGTGTATATAAAAATATTGTTTATATTTTTCTTATCAAAAAAGGACAAAAAAATAGGCAAAATGACTAAAATGGTCCTTGATTTAACAAAGTTAATGGAAGTGTTAGTCAGAAGGACAATGATCAAAATAAATTGAATACCACAAGGACCAAATCCACAATAAACATAGAATGAGGACCATGGTCAAAGAAATCACTAAACCACAGGGTAAATCCACAATTCACTCTATACAAAAATTAATACAGGTCATTGCCATGTCATTGCAACATCGTATTTTAATAGTAAAATGACCAAACTGTCATCATCTAATGGAACTTAGCGGCTGCAAGTTAAAGGCCGTAAAGGCCAAGGACCAACTTCGAAACAAAAAATGCAAACTTTGAGGGTTCTTTGTTTTTTTTTTTTTAAGTAAATGAAGTTCAAAGGATAATTCCAAAATAAACTCCAACCACATGGACGAAATCTATAACTTACTCTAAAAAAATTTAAGTTGCATCAATAGTTGACAGAGTTTGTGAAAAAGAAGTTTATAAAATATCGATGTGCATTCACAAATCACAATTAATAGTAGTGATGGTCATCTCGGTCCGACCCGACCCGACCCGGCCTAGCCCGGCCCGATGCCAAACCGGTTTGAAGCCCAAAATCATGGACCGGTTTGTGTTTTTGGCGTTTTTGGCGGCCCGGCCTGGCTCGGCCCGAAACCGATTCACGGCCCGAAACCGATTTTCACAAATTCAAAAATATAGACGTTTTCTAGCCGTTTGGGAGCATTTTTTGACTGTTTTTTTTTTTGTGTTTTTTACCCCTCCAAACCCATATAAATATTGGTGTTGGTTATGGATAGTGACATCAACTTACAAAACGCAAAAAACGAAAAAAAACGCATACAATTCTCATTTATCGGCTCTCGCTATATTCGTTTCTCGCAAGTTTTAGTCTAATATCTCTAGTTCTCTACTCTCTAGTCCAATTTTTATTTTTTAAAGTTTAGTAATTAATTATTATATAAAAAAATTATTAAAAAAAATACGTAGCCCGATCTTGGCCCGGTTTTGGGCCCGGCCTAGCCCGATTTTTCGTACACCGGTTTAACCCAAGCCTAACCGGGCCACGCATTTTTGGGTAAAACCCGGGCCGGCCTGAAGCCCGTTTGAACCGGTTTTGGCTTTCACTGTTGAGACCCGAAGCCCGTTTTGGTCCAGTCCGGCTCGGCCCGACGATTTTTGGCCATCACTAATTAATAGAGATGGGCAAGAATGGGGTCTCACTGGGCCTTTAACCGGTCCTAATCCAGCCCCATCCTTACAGTCCTTCCACAGCCAGTAGCCTAACCTATCTCGATCTTAACCGCTACCTCTCCATAAAAACCAAAACTGATCCCTTAGAGCATCTTCAAAATTTCTCCAAAATGGAGAATTAAAAGTCAAAATCTACATAAAAATTTACATCCATCTCCAACAGATTCTCCATTTTGGAGATGAAATCATTACTTATAGTATTAAAATATTGTATAAATCTAATAAAATATTATTTATCTCTCATACTCATCTCATTTGAATAAATCTTATTGGTAGAATATAATAAAAAACAATTTATCTCTTATGGTAATCATTTTTGGAGATTTTGGAAAGTTCTCCATATTTGGAGAAAATTACACTCTCTCTCCTACTTTCTCCATTTTGGAGAAAGATTTGAAGAATCTGTTAGAGCACAAAAATGCCTAAAATCTCCATTTTCTCCATTTTGAAGAATTAGACCCATACTTTAAAAAGATTTACAGAAAAAAAAAAATTGATTTGTTTATTTTTTAAATATTTCAAATAAACTTTAACAGTTATTTACTTATTTTTATAAAATTTGTGAATAAGAATGTGTTAACAACAAACTTATTTTTAAAACATTTATTTTGCATAACTTTTTTTTTAACTATTTATTTTACTTCAATCAATCATTGTATTTTCAATCATTAAAACACAATGTGTTTTAGGAACATGAGCGATTGTATCAAAGGGTAATTGGCCTAACAGTACTTAGATTACCGGTGGTAAAGCCCACCCCTGATCCTGCTAATCGTTACCTTAACCAATCTCGTTTCAGAAAATCGTACCCGATTGTAACAAGCTTTTAGTAATAGAGTCCAAGCCTCTTATAAACGGTCTTAACCAGTCCAGGCTAGTCCCAGCTTCATACCCACTTGCCCACCTCTACAATCTACAAGACATACCGTCGAAACAACTAAAAAGCATGTATATTACAGATGTTACGAGACATTTTTAGAAATTTTCTTATTAAGCATTGTCGTTCATTCTTTCCTTTTTCTTAACATACTTTAGGTGTCGTTTACTAAACATTTATCTTAGTAAACGCTTACAGGTTCAATTACCTTACCGGGTAAACATAACAAGGACCGGGAATCTTACCCAGTAAGAGGGAAGGCAAGGATCGAGAGTCTTACCCGGTAAATGAACGTGATAACTCTTACCGGGTAAGAAACGTTTACCATCAATCCATTTTGGTGGCCAATCCAGTAAGGTAAATGAAAGTGGTTACTCTTGCTGGTAAGCGTTTGGTAAACGGCCTCTTACTCATATTACCATCAAACCTACCGTTGTTTTCTAGTGACGGGGTTTTGTTAAACAAAGAAACAACTGATTCTAAAGTCATTGGCGATATGCATTTGTTTGAATTATTATCATGAGAACGTCTAAAGAAACGCTCATAGATGTGTTCTTTTATTTTTGTAATAAATTTGCCACATACCATCCTCTTTCCAAAAAAAATCAATCAACATAAGTCGAGACGAAGAACATCCAAAATGACGCAAACTTTTCAAATTATGTGACAGAATTCGACTCATAACCATTGAACATAAGATGATCCCTAGAGTACAAGCACGAATAACCGCCCACTTCATTGGCAGCCAAAAATAAATATCGTAGAACGTAAACATGGGCACTTACCAAACATGGATACATAGTGTGAGTTCAGTCGCTAAGATCGACTCATCCATCCTCTTTCTTTAGTTATATCTGTTCCACAAGAATTTTGAACATTATTTGCATCATTCTTTAGTTCGGTTCAGCCAGAATTAGTCGAACCAAAAGGGGTCATTAGCCCAATGGTAACCGAGTTACCAGTAGAGCTCAACCTCCTTGAAGGTCAAGTGTTCAAACACAGATACATTAGGGGAAAAAAAAAAAGAGGACGGGGTGCAAAGTAAGATCTGCTAGCCGATAACGGTTCTATCTCGTGTGTATTGCTTGTTAAATTAACATGGATACATCAATGGCGGACAACTAAAGTTTCATCAGCTTAATGAATTACCACGGATGTCAATGGTGGACAACTTTTCACAATCTGGGAGTCTTTACGGAAACACCTGTTCTTACTTCTTGAGGTAGAAGTTACATGTAGTTTATGGGTCTTTGACTAGTAATCAAATTCCTAAAATGCCCCTTAACAAGACAATTATGAAAACTTGTGAACCAAAATCAATGTCACTAATATTTGTGGCGATTGTGAACGGGCAAATAGATAATTCAACAGTGGTCACCAGCTCGACTCCCATGAGGGTTGTTAACATCAGGGCCCTATGGGATGGGATTAGTCCCTTGGGGGGGGGGGGGGGGGGGCACTATTGGTTGTTAACTTCAGGACCCATGAAATTAGTCAAAGTGCATGGAAGCTGGCCCAGGCACCACAGCTATCCATAAAAATAAAAAATGTTTGACTTAGACATGGTTTATCTAAAATGTTCGAGTATTTGTCAGATATCTAAAAAGTTCTTCAATTAAAGACAGATAATGGACTCTTGCAGACCAAAACCAGTGTCATGAGTTCACTTCTAACGATGATAACGCTAGCTTAAATTTTCCAAGAAAGTGAACGACAAAATTTTCATGGGAGATCACAGAAGGGGTTATCAGACTTTCATGGAATCAGAGGAACATATTCTAGCGACGGACCTTGTTTGACTTCCAAACCAAACCAAACGAACCCAGTATAAGAATGCATGTCATGGTGGTGTCAAATATATATACAATTTTCAACCAAAAACGAAAATCTAGAACTCACCAAGCAATGTTGTCCCAGTGAAGGAAACCGCCATGGCCTCTAGCGTTTGTGAACTTGTAAGTGGGACCCGAAACTAGGAAAAAAGACTAAGTTAATTCAAGATTCACCTAAAGTATCTACAATACAAATACTACTACTGCTTCAAGATGGTAAGAATCTTCTTTCTGTCAAAAGCTTAAGAAAAAGCAATGGCTGAAATTACCTTCATAACCCCCAAAAACTGGATCTTCAGACAGCAGAAGTGGTGTATCTAGATCGATAAATCTGTTGAAGAAATTAAAACAAGTTTGTTCAAGAATTTGCAATTAAACCAAACCAAACGAACCCATATTCATGGCGGATTTAGGTATGAGGTAGAAGGTGCATGTGCCCCCCTCTATCATCTCGGAAAAAAATTAGGGCTCTTAAAATGCATCCGCTTTAAATGGAAGCGTGCTCCCCGAAGTTAAAAAACATGGTTGTAGCCTACTGGTAGTATCATTGCATTTATATACTATCTTTTAATTTTTTTGGTAACGACATCAGAAAAGAAGGAAAAAACCCACTTGGATGTTGCAAAAAACCCGTTATTTTTTAATAAAACCGTAGTTTTTACTTGAAAATTTTCTGGGTCCGCCTCTGCCCAATATATCCAACACAAAGGTAGGGTATTGGGGGTAGGATGTAAGCAGATTGCCTCTACACCAGATGTTGTTTCCGTGAAGACCATCGGCTTGCAAAATAAAAGCAAGTCAAATAATGCTAAGATAAAAGCTAAAAAAGGTTAATATAAACATAGTCTCACTTACTTAAACCCCCCAAGACCAGCAGCAAGATGACCGGCAAAGCCCATGGCAAGTCTTGTCTCAACCATTCCACCAATCATCAAATCGAGTCCTGAATCTTTTGCCAGATCAATAATTTCAAGAGCCCCCAAAACACCTACTTTCGCCAGTTTAATATTAATGACATCCGCAAGTTGTCGTTTCACTATTTCTTTAACATCGGCTAAACTTCTACAACTTTCATCAGCAGCAACCGAAACACCATATTTAGTTTTGGCGACACGGGTGACGTGGCCTAGACCTTCCCAATCATCTCTGTGAACCGGCTGCTCAAAGAGAACAGGGGTTACCTCCATTTCTGCAATCGTATTTATTTCAAATAGTATCAAGAATTTGAAAGCATAAGGCACAAAGGTTTCCGATAAAAGCCATTGCCAACACCAATTAAAACTTTCTGGCGATGTTTATCAACCATAAGCTAGCTTATTTTTGGAGCTAATTGAAAAACCCACTTTGGTTAACCATAAGCTAGCTTTTTCTATAAGTAACGTTTCAACAAGCTCCATGAACTTTTTCCCACTTTTTTCCAATTATTATTATTCTTTCCAATTAGTTTTTGCCACACTTTTTTCCATTTATGCCCCTTACAGTTTTCCAATTAGTTTTTCAATATGTTCTTTTATGTCTTTTTACATTGTCATCTACCTTCTCAGCTAGTTTTTAACAAACATGAGTAGCTTTTGAGCCAACAACTAGTTTTCGAACTTTGCCAGTTGATAACACATGTGGGATTTGTGAGACTTGTGATACACAAGTCGTAAGTCTTTCCCACTAGGCTGCCAACTCCTTAAAGTTTACTTTCATGGATTTAATTCTCGTACATATCTAAATGACCTGCAAAATACCAAATAAAATGCATGATGATAACCTGATTTAATATCTTCCAAATATAACTTTACCGTGTAATTTTTCAAGAACTTGAATAGCTTCTGAGGAGGTGTAGCCTTCGTTAGCATCTAAGATAAATTGACAATGAGGATGGGCCACACGTATAGCTTTAAGCACTTCAATATCAGCATTTAGATCTTTGCCGACCTTAAGCTTCAAAGTCTTGAACCCTTGCTTATAATACTTCGAAGCCAGCTGACCAGCTTCAGTTGGGGAAACAATAGGTATCTACAATTAAACAAGACTTCGATTAATGATATCCTCCTGTTCTTTGTTATTTTAGTTCTACGAAACCTCACCAAAGAATCTCCATAAAACTTGATTTGTAACTTAAATTACATGGATAGGAACTGAACTGTAATATCTGTGGTTATTGTATTCGAAACCCCGCCAAAGAATCTCCATAAAGGCGTGCCAATGCTGGTAGCAACTGCATCAATCACAGCCATCTCAACCCCCGCTCTAACCTTTGAGGTGTATAGCAACATCATGAGAACAAACTTGATAAAATTTAAAAATAAAAATGACTTTCATGTCCATGCATAATGCTTCATTAAACAAAATATGTCAAAATCACATATGCATAACGCACATGTAAAAAACGACGTAAAAGAAAGAGAAGTGGACGTTACTTCGTTATAGAAAGAAAACAGAATCATATTTCTGATTAGATAACATGGCATTACATGACCGTTCTCATATTTATTCATTATTTCTTGATTACTACCATGTGACAATCTCGAAAAGAAAATTCTGTTCTGATAAATGTATCCTTTTTGAACGTTTTGAATCATGGGGTGTTCTGTAGACACTTGGAAAGAGGAAATAATTAGGAGACCATCTGAGGTAAAACACATCAACTTTTCATCCACCTTGAGAACAACCAAAAAATCAAAAGAAAGCGCAAAGTGGGGCAGGGGAGTCTTATTTCTTGATGATTACAACCACAGAAGCAAATTATGTTTAAGTGTTTAAAAGTTGTTGTCTACTCAAAGATCGAAACTCTTTTAACCCATGAGTCTAACAAATACACAAAAAAGAGCTGCAATCACATGATTAAACCTTTGATCCTAACTCATTACAAAATAGCCAAGACTTGATAAAGCCAAAACCAATTTCACAAGCGTAATATCTGGCAAATAACATACCCAAGAAGTTGAAGGAATCTCTCCAATAAACAGTCTTTGATAAGTTGGTGACGCCAAGCTTTTTTAGCAAGTTTTTTCATTAAGCCATGTATGAGTTAAATTGTCTGTATGGATAAAATTGTCTATATGAGGGACAGGAAACTGATAGGTTTGAGGGAGAAAATGCTGTCAAGATTTTGGGTACAATTTTAACACTAAATTTTGGTATTTGCTCATAATCTCAATCAGAAAGCTTTGTGAATTAAGCATTTTTTTTTCACTGTACTTTATATATTTGGTGGGTAAAGATAGCAAAACAAGATTCAAAATCATTTGGTTTCATCAGAACATGAAAAGCAATAGAATTGAAATTGAAAGACTTACAGAAGCAAAATCATGGCCAGGAAGAAGTTGACCAATTTCTCTTAAAACATCACCCAAACTCATCGCTTGACTCTTCTTCAAAAACTCACAAGCCTCCCCTGCCTTGTTCAAAGCCGTGCTCTGATCCTCCGACGTCACAAATGGTAGAATAGGAGCCTCGCCCCACCCGACACACCCATTACTCAACTCCACCCGAACCGCCACATTCTCCACTCCCTCAAGCCTCGATGTCGCAATCGTAAAAGGAGCAATCAGTGGGACGTTTAATTGCCTGCCATCTGCTCGATGAATGTCCACAGTGAAACTCTCCATCAAGTTTTTGAATCCTAAATTGGATTTAGTTGCACAACCGGTGGCGGGGTAGGCCATCATTGCCACCGCCGTAGCACCACCGCCGCAGCACAACCGCCTTTTGTAAAGTTTTGGGGAAAACAGTGAGAACCCAATTGAACCCATGAGATGATAAGAAGAAAACTAGGCAAAGACTGTATGATTTGGGAAAATATGATTGGGTTTTGTTGAGAATAGAGCATATCCAAGAGAAAGGTGCCGCTTCCGCCATTGTTTATTCTGAAAACACCTTGTTCACGTTGTTTAATTAATAAACGACACTGTGTTTGTCTGTTAGTTTACTAAAATTATCAGCTGGGGTCTTGTTTGATAATGGATTTTCTTAGGGATTCGTGGGGTTTGGACCACTCTGTGTGATTTGTAATATCGTGGGATTCTTGTAGATGTGAACAGTTTCGTTTCTTGCTGACTAGATTGGGAGTTCTTTTGTCTTTTACGATTACACTTTCCAAAAATATAAAATCAATACTCCACATTCTTCTTGTTTTAAAATAAATATCTATATTTATGTTTATGTTAAAAAAAAATTAAAATAAATGATTAGAAAGAGTTTAAACAAATTTTTTTTTAAATAAATGATTAGAAAGAGTTCAAGCGAAAACAGTAACAAGATAAAAACGACCATATATGATTTTATATGAATGGTTAACGTAAGGATGTGCATGCGACGTGACGCACAACCTCAAGTCACGGCCAAAGTATCCACAAGATTTTTACACATGATTTTAGTGTAAAATCAAATATGATTCGACGGTTTTATTATTCTATTATTTTATTATTGTTCTCATATGAAGTTCACTCTAAATGACTATATTTTTTTAAATTTACGCTTAATTAACGTACACATATTTTTATTAAGTCATATATCATATCAAAATTAGTCAACAAAAAATGTCATATTTGACAAATTAGTTAATAGAGTAGTTTTTTTTTAAAGTGTCATAAGCTATGACTAGACTAATTCTTTGGCAAATTATTACTGTAAGACATCAGTCCTGATTAAAGCTCAGTGGTCACAATTGTTGTGTACGTCTGGATTCGAACCCTGAGCAGATGGGATATTCCACCACATCTCCCATAGCATTAACCAGTACACCACAACCCTTGTGGTTAGTTAATAGACTAGTTGTTGGCTGAAAAGTTAAATTTGAGTAATAAACTAAGGTGCCGTTTGTTTTTTAAGAGGTCTAAAGTCTGAAGTCTTATTTTAGTTATGATTAATAAGAGGTGATGTGTAAAAAGGTCTGAACGATTCAGACTTAAGAGCCATTAAGAGGTTTTTTAAAAAAAACAAACAACCCCTAACTGTTAGTTGATTAAGGGGTCGTTTACCAAATGATCATTGGAAAAACGTTTACTGATAAAAGTCAGCACCCTCACTTACCTTGTAGGGTAAAGATCTCGGTAATCAAAATGCATTATCTGTAAGCATCTTCTACCTGGTAAGCGTTAATCGAATGAAAGTCTTCTCCCTCACTTACCGGGTAAGAACATTGGTTGTTGTCATTAATTAGGAATGTAAACGATTCGAGCTTTTAACAAGCTACTCGATCTCGAGCTTGTTTATCTAGAGCTCAAGCTTAAATATTATCGAGCTTGAGTCGATCTCGAACATAAAATATAACTCGTTTAATTTAACAAGTCGGGCCTCGAGACACCAATGTTCAACTCGGCTCGTTCGAGATCTCGATTAAAACTTTCGAGTCGAAATGAGTTATTTGAGCATACATTTTTTCGAGCCGAACATTCACATATTCATAAATCATACAGTAAAAATATAAAATTTATAAGCTCGAGCCAATAAATGAGATAATGGATCGTGAGTTTGAGCCCATAAACGAGTAGCAAGCTAAATAATTTCAAAAAATATTCAATCTCGAGCCCACTTTTAAAAAGTTATTCGAGCTCGAGCTTGGTGTAACTTTTTCGAGCCGAGCTCGAATAACCTACTACACCACTTGACTTTGCTCGTGTACACAACTAGTTATCATGTCTCTCACCGAGTAAGGTTCTACGTCATTGTCCTGCTAATGCAATAAGGTAAAGGACATGTTAAGCGTTAGGTAGTTGGCCCCTAAGTAGTCTTGTTTAATAAAAACTAAATAATAGATAACAATGTAAAATTAGCTAAAATACAAAATTTAAGTAGCATTTATATAAAATATAAAAGGTATAATTAGAAGGGGAAACAACTTGAATAAGCTATAAATTTTGGAAAAACTACAAGCTAGTTTACTACTTAATAAATAGAGTATTTAAATAAACTCAAAAAGTAAATTAACTTAGAGTGAATTATACTTTTGGTCCTACGACTATGGTTTTTTCTTTGTTTTCGTCCTTTCAAATTCGTAAAGCATATTGATAGTCAATTTTTCATATTTTTTAAGCCAAAAATGGTCCCTTCCGTTCACAACATGAGAATCTCTGTTAGATATCTATGTGCCTCTTACATGAGAGACATTTTAATCTTTTTGCCTTTGTTTGTATTTTTCTTATATATATATATATATATGGTGTGTTTCTTTTGCAAAACAAGCAATTTGTACAAACTATGCAAACCAATCTTAGTCGTTCATCAAGTCTAATGAATATATGATTTTATTATGTTTCCTAATTTAAAATCATGATTATAATGAATAAACTTAACATTTCCTAATTTAAAATCATGATTATAATAAATAAACTTAACATTTTTCATATATATCACAATCATTTTTAATGAATCATAATCATTATCCATAAATATATCTATTGTTTCCTAATATAGTGGTTTGCATAGTTTGTACAAATTGTTTGGTTTGCAAAAGAAACGCACCCTATATATATATATAAGCTGTGTAATCATATATGATTAAACACTTCTCGCATTCTCGCAAAATGTTTAACTTCTCGCATGATCCTTCCTTTCTCTCTCTCTCTCCCTCTCTCTCTCTCTCTATCTACTATCTATCTATCTATCTATCTATCTATCTATATATATATATATATATATATATATATATATAGGGAGAGGTTCATTTGAGAAATGGTAAATGTATGAGAAATAGAGAAGTAATCCTAGTCATTCATCTGGTCAACATTTGCGGCTTTGACCGTGAAACACCGGATAATTCCTTGCATGGTCCATAGAAGATAGAGAGATAGTTTCGTAAAATACGCATGACGAGTTCATATATGAACATGTATGATTCACATATGAACTATACGTTCATATATGAATCAGTTAATTAGTTCATATGTGAATCACAAAGATTCATATATGAATTTGTTAATTATTTCAACTGATTCACATATGAACCTATAGTTAATTAGTTCATACATGAATCAGTTAATTAATTCATATATGAATCATAAAGGTTCATATATGAATCAGTTCAAAAAGTTAATATGTGAATTACACTGGTTCACATATGAACATATAATTCATATGTGAATCATACAGATTCATATATGAATTCAGCCCGTGTATTTTGTAAAAAATATGTAATTGTCCTTCTATTTTGGGAATAGCCGCAACTTTTGACCAGTCAAAGCTGACCAGTCAAATCCGATTTTAACCGTATGAATGACTATGATTACTTCTCTATTTCTCATACATTTACCATTTCTCAAATGAACCTATGGCTATATATATATATATATATGGGCATGTTTAAACGAGAAACTAAACATTTTGCGAGAAGGGGAGAAGTGTTTAATCATATATGATGATACACAAGCTTAATCATATATGATTAAACACATGTTATATTAGCAATACATAGACGTTTAATCATACATGATTAAACACACCTACAAGTCGTGTAATCATATATAATTAAACACTTTTCGTCTTCTCGCAAAATGTTTAACTTCTCGCATGATCCTCCCTCTATATATATATACAAACTAGTATTATATAAATTAAAAAAAACATTTTACAATGTATATAATATTAAAAAAAAATTGAACCATTTTACCTTGAAACTTCCCTTTCCCTTAAATCACTTCTTCGTTGAGTCATTTAGGTATATGACCTTAAATAAGTTTTTAATTAAGGGCATGTTCGGTAATGGATTAATGGGTTGTATGGCATGTATGGCTTATTTGGTCAGCCATAAATCGTTGTTCGAAAGTGGCTTAATGGTTTAGAAAACAGCTTATTCGGTCAGCCCAGAAGGTAGAGTCATATCCATTAAGATTGATTTATTTCCATCCATGCCCTTTTGTGAAACACGCTCCCCTTGCCAATAAAAGAAAAAAAACACAGATCTATAGAAGCTAATGGTCTCGTTCTCCTTGTTCCTGTCTCCAAACGATCTTGTTAACCTAGTTGAGAAACACCCATTCGTAGATTTTGAGAAAAACCTTAACTGGTGGCTAAATGAGAAGGAGAGAGAGAGTTTGGTAGGTTCAGAGAAGGGAAGAAAGAAACAAATTGATCAAAATGAGTAACAAAAGCAACATATTCATCAACAATCTTTTGGGTTCCTTCTATTATCACATGCTTCCATCTTTAATCATCTCTGTGTATTCGTGTTTGTGAGAGAGAGAGAGAAAAAAATGGGGGGACGGAGTAGAGCGGTAGGGATGGGGAACATGAACCCAGAAGGTGGGTCATTCAGAAAATCTTTAATGTAAATACGAAAAGAAATCAACCTTAAAGTTCTTTTTGCTTTTAAATTATTTGCTAAATTTGTAAATTATGTATCTCGTTTTATAAATTACTTTTTATTATGACATTGAATTCATATTATTATGTTAAATCAAGTTGTTTTTATTTAAAAAAATATTTAAATTGATATTTTGTCATAATTATAAGTCATTTATTTAACATTTTTATCAAATAGTTGTTTTATTCAGACAAAAATAAAATCCGGGGGAAAATGGTCATTCTGACATTCAGACTGTTTATTCAGTACAACAACTGAACAACAACTTATCTGTTAACATACAGACAAATTTATCAATACAGACAACTATATCCATTCAAGTCTTAACAGAAAACGAACTGAACCTAAATCCATGATCTTGTGGCCTATTTGTAACACCCGTAATTCCCTAAAAGAACAGTTAATGATCGACCGAGGAAACGGTCAGCGGTCGGTCGAGGGAACGGTCGGGGAACGGTTTAACTCAATGCGTAAGGAGGCACAATTAGGACATGTGCGGTTTGTCCCCCGGCTTCCAAGCCGCGGATAAGCCCGCACAAGTCACTGTGATCCGTGACTCAGGGACACGCATGGCTTGGCCCGCGGCTTGGAGGTTGCGGCTAAGGCCGCGGGGTTAGTCTGGACGATTTAAGCCCCGATTTTTAGGGTTCTTTCATTCCTATCTTCCCTTCCCACTTCCCTCATTCCAATCCACTCCCCATTTCTCTCTTTGGACGATTTTGGGATGCTTGAAGGCATTATTTAGAGCATCCATAATGAATAAACCAGAACGTCACATGAAGGTTTGGTAATTGGAAGTTTGGAGTTGAAGAGGAAAAGAATTCTCTTGGTTAGCTTTGGGTGGAAGGTCTCATTATCTAATGTGGTAAGTTTCCTTGAGTAATCTAAGCTTTGGTATAAGGATCTTTATAGATCTGAAGGTTTACTTGTTGATGTTTATGCTAGACTTGAAGGAATGAGTTGTTTGGAAACCCTAGCTGTTGTTGGTCATAGCATGGAAATGGTGGATCTACTCTATTGAAGGCTAATGGTTGGACTTGGAACCTAAGTTTAACCTAACCTACCAAGGTGAGTTCAAGTTGATTTGTGAGAACGTTATGCATGCCAAAGTGTCTATTTTAAAGCATTTATGTGTTTTACATGAAATTATCAACTGTTGAATTATTTGGTAACTTTTGATTATTTGAAGTATTTAACTTTATAAACTTTGTAAAACACCCACATTTGGGATTTTTGGGCATTTTGGTAAAGGTGTCACAAATGAATGAGTTTTGATGATTTATTGCATAAATAGATCTTGGGTCAAGATACACTTTTAAATGTTTGTCGGGTTCTATGCATCATTCATGAAGTTGTATGTTTTGTAAAGTATTACATGCACATTTTTATGTGTGGTACTTGAAAGGAAGTAAAATAAAGTACTACATGCACATTTTTATGTGAGGTACTTGAAAGAAAGTAAAATAAAGTACATGTACTTGAAAGGAAGTAAAATAAAGTACTACATGCACATTTTTATATGAGGTACTTGAAAGAAAGTAAAATAAAGTACTACATGCACATTTTATGTGAGGTACTTGAAAGAATGTATGTAGTTTCATTTTATGATTTCATTCTTATCAGCAGTTAAACTTGGAAATGTATATTTGAAAATAAATGGTATTGAGGATTATATGTCTAACTATAGATGGTCACAAATAAAATTGTGACAAGTCTAGACTATTACTAGTGGATCCATGGCTCTATGTGAAGCTCGGGAACATTGATAAGTGGCTTAACTTTGTGTGTCTGCCACTTTCAGTGGAATTCGGGTATCCCCGTCACCGAAAGGTGTTATTTTTGGGTATTGAGTGTTATTATCCAAGTTTCGGTGACGTTTTGTATAAATGGATTTTAACCATGATTTACGGGTTGAGTATTAGGCCCCACCCGTGTTTTGGGTGTTTCGGTATATAAAGTTTTAACCGCATTTCATAAATGGAGAATTCGATTTCTATTCACGTTTTGAGTGAGTTTGGGTTGAAATTAATTTACGAAAGAACGCTATATGTTGGGATCTTGTCCCCGAAATAGTTTGGATTTGAAAACGTTTATATTGGTGTTTCTTTGCCCAAAGAGCATATTATTGGAAAATGAGTCGTTTTCATATTCAAAGCTTATCATTTTGAAAAATTATGATTTAAATTGTATTACTTCTTTTCAACGATATCTTTATTCGTGTGGAAAACTCTTGAACTCACTAGGCGTTAGCCTAACCTTTTTATTTGTCGGCATGTGCAACAAGTTCCGGTTGGGAATAACTCTAGTGACACTGAGCTGAGAGGAGTGCTAGTCGTGCGCTCAAGAGGTGGATATCTTAGTGAAGTCTTCCGCACTTGTTTTCGGCAAGAGCAACTTATTGTTGGGATTAAGTAACACCGACTTTGGTCTAGTCCTTGTATAAGACTGGAGTTTATATTTGTTGAGGGTAAATAGAAAGTTTTATTTTGGAGAGTTATCTTTTACTTGATGTAATGTCGAAATTTTTAATTAGTTGCTTTTACCAAATTTGAGGGTGTTACAAGTTGGTATCAGAGCTTAAGTTTGAGAGAATTAGGTATAGATTTTGGATGCCTAGACTCAAACTAGCGTTAATTTAAGTGATTGAAAGTGAAGTTGCACCAATAGGCACATTAAGATTGGTTGTTTTAAGGTTGATGGAGTCTCTAGGAACGGGAAGCACACCTAGAGTAGCAAGGATGATCATGTACAATACGTTCATAATTACACATGGCTAGTGTTATGGTGAACCTACGAGTTACATGTGTATGCTTGGACTACCTTGATGTGACGACCGTTGGGGTAGTAAAGAATTTTCTAGGTGAGTAGCCGTTAGGAGAGACTTATGATTTTAGCATTCGTCACTTGGAGTGGCAATAAGCATGGTGATTGCATTAAGTGGACCGTTCTGTGTCGGAATTGGTGGTCGTGGTAGAACCTTAGCCTATTGGAATTGACTTTATTTGAGGAGAAATGATAAAGTGAACCGATGAAATATTCGATTATTACTTTGAGATGTTTAAGCATCTAGATGACGATAATGTGACTAAGAAATTAAGGAGCTTGGTTTCGAGATGTTGAGTGTCGATCAACTGCACGCATATAACCAATTTCTAAAGTAAATTGCATCAATTATTTCTCATGTTTCCAAATCGCCATGTGGATTAAATCGCAAATCTTGGAGCGATGTCTTAGCACACACAAGGTTTTGAACCATGATTTCGAGCATGCACAAAATTGTTTTATGGCATGAGGTTGCAAACTTTGTTGAAGATTTTCTTTATTCACATTGTTGTCCAACGTTATTTCGGATTTTGAGATGTACGTATTTTGATGTTGTTTCGGGTCTTGGATAAGTAACTGCGGTTTATGACTTTAACATTGGATCTCCTCCGCATATGTTAAGGTTTTGGACGAAAAGTTATCTCCCATTATCTTGGTGTTTGAGTTTTATTGAGGATTTTAATTCATGTGATTTTGTAGATTTAATGGGGTGACTTTAATGGCGTTAAGTGGTATCGTTTTCCTTGAGCTTTGTGTGAGTTGTTTGGATAGTATGCATACATGTCTATTTGGAACTTCCGTCATAGTGTTTTAACTAACATTTTAGAACAATGAGAGCATATTATTATTTGGCTTTGAACTTGAAACCGACATAGATTATTTCATGTTTTAACCAAGTGCATGCGCATATCACCTTACTAATTTTGTGAAATAAACTGTTGTATGTAAGTTTTGTTGTGGAATCTTATTCCGTGTCGCGTTGTGGCTAAAAGAGAGAAAACTTTTAGAGTTCGATATCATAAAAATGTTGTTTTGGGTTTTGTAAGCAATTTATTTGTACAACCTAAAGTTTGGAATCAAACAAAAGTACTCTTACGTGTGATCAAATCGCATACATATGTCTTTACTAAATTTTGGGGAATAAACCGATGTATGCGAGTCACGTTGGGAAATTTTATTTCATGACATTTTATGGTTAAATGCGAAATTTTGGGATTTGATTTCGTGAATATCCCCTTCAGTAGTTTTGTACAAACGCTTTGTTATACATTGTTTTAGTACGTAAAACTATTTCTCATTCGTGACACAAATTTAGGCATGTTGGGAATGTAGTGGTTCCTTTGAAAAAGGTTGTTCAAATATCTTTCGTTGGTGCCAGTATTATTTTGATTATTGAACAAATATTTTTTGAAATGGTTTTATATGTGTGGCGGTTATGACCACTTTGTACACCTATTGAGTAAACGGTAGTGGATTTTATTTGTACGACTAATTGTTATGAAGCTTTGCAATTAGAAGTTCTATAAAATTTTAAATTGGCATATTAATTCGAAAAACCTTGAACTCATTAGAGCTATAGATATAAACCCCTTTGTGAAAGGACTTGTTATTAAGGACTAAAAGAGTCCTTAAGAAAAGAAGGGTCGGATGATCGGTCATGTGGTCAGCTTTGAATGATGAATCTTAGTTTTTAATCAATGCACGTATGAATAATTGAGGTATTAGATTTATGTACTCCACCAGTAATTTAAGTGATGATCTTCCTGCTTCGGTAAACCTTCGGGTTAAAGCATTGAGTGGTCCCTTGTTTTTTTAGATATGAATTGATGGGTTATTTGTTGTCATCATGTGTGTGTTGAAGGATTGCCATACGGGCGAGTCTTCTCAGATAAAGAAAGTTATGGTGATTCGGTTGTCGGAATTTAGTACCATGAAAGATGTCAACTTTGAATCATCAGTGTAAAATCTGGAAGGAAATTTATGGTGGTATATCCACGGTTGATGTGTAAAAGTTTTGAGGATAGGTGTCGACATTCGATTTGAGGATAATGACCGTTAGGATACTTCATCGTACTCCTGACGAAACCGGTGCGTTAGCAATTTAAGTGGTAACCTTAAGGAGATTAGATGGTGGAAATTAGGAATCGATCATTGTAATCCTGTAACCAACGAGGTACTTGATGTTTGGCAACCGATGCTTGAATGCATTATGGGAGTTGTGTAACCGTGGGGTTTAGAGTAATCTGATATCTGCAGTTTTGGTGCTTGGGTTAGTTTAGGGAACAGATTCATCGTATTTTGGAACAGACCAAGATAGTGTTAGGAACTTCGTCAGGGAAAGGACGATAAATCCTTGGTGGTGTTGTTTATTGGAGAAATTTGACAAGAATGCCGAGATAGACTTTAAGTATAAATCGATTATTAAGGAGATCGTGATGTGTTGGAATTAGAAGTATTGTTTCTATAAAAATAGTGGGTGATCAGCTCAGCGGCTGTGCGCGGATTCCTTCACCATGCGGGTAAAGTCAACCTGGTTGTAGATCCTCAGAATTGAAATGAGTGTGGTCAACCTATGGTTGGACTTTTCTGTAAAGATTATGGTATTCTTGAAAGACGGAAAATAGTGTAACGTAATTCGACGAGGAGTGGTTGGAAATATTTAAAAGTAAAGTTCGCTTGGATGCCCTTGATGGAAAGGGTTAGACAAGATCGTAGATCATTCTTGATATAATGAGAACAATCTAAGGTTGGGAGGCAACCGATGGCCTACTGTTAGGAAGATGATTCGATAAGGACGCGAGGTTCACCCCGTGATCGGTGAGAATACGTCGAACCTTGGGTTTGAGATTATGACGACTCATTATTAAGAAATTCAGTGACAACCTTAAACGGGATGTAATCAGGTTCGTATATGAGGTAAGGCTTCGTGAAGGCGTTTCTTTCGGATAGGGAATCAATTGATTCCGCTAAACGTGATAATGGGTGTTTGGTGAGTGTCAGATTTCGAGGACGAAATCTCTCTTCAGGTTTGGAGGATTGTAACACCCGTAATTCCCTAAAAGAACAGTTAATGATCGACCGAGGAAACGGTCAGCGGCCGGTCGGGGAACGGTTTAACTCAATGCGTAAGGAGGCACAATTAGGACATATGTGGCTTGTCCCGCGGCTTCCAAGCCGCGGATAAGCCCGCACAAGTCACTGTGATCCGTGACTCAGGGACACGCATGGCTTGGCCCGCGACTTGGAGGTTGCGGCTAAGGCCGCGAGGTTAGTCTGGAGGATTTAAGCCCCGATTTTTAGGGTTCTCTCATTCCTATCTTCCCTTCCCACTTCCCTCATTCCAATCCACTCCCCATTTCTCTCTTTGGACGATTTTGGGATGCTTGAAGGCATTATTTAGAGCATCCATGATGAATAAACCAGAACGTCACATGAAGGTTTGGTAATTGGAAGTTTGGAGTTGAAGAGGAAAAGGATTCTCTTGGTTAGCTTTGGGTGGAAGGTCTCATTATCTAATGTGGTAAGTTTCCTTGAGTAATCTAAGCTTTGGTATAAGGATCTTTATAGATCTGAAGGTTTACTTGTTGATGTTTATGCTAGACTTGAAGGAATGGGTTGTTTGGAAACCCTAGCTGTTGTTGGTCATAGCATGGAAATGGTGGATCTACTCTATTGAAGGCTAATGGTTAGATTTGGAACCTAGGTTTAACCTAACCTACCAAGGTGAGTTCAAGTTGATTTGTGAAAACGTTGTGAATGCCAAACTGTCTATTTTAAAGCATTTATGTGTTTTACATGAAATTATCAACTGTTGAATTATTTGGTAACTATTGATTATTTGAAGTATTTAACTTTATAAACTTTGTAAAACACCCACATTTGGGATTTTTGGGCATTTTGGTAAAGGTGTCACAAATGAATGAGTTTTGATGATTTATTGCATAAATAGATCTTGGGTCAAGATACACTTTTAAGTGTTTGTCGGGTTCTATGCATCATTCATGAAATGAGATGTTTTGTAAAGTACTACATGCACATTTTTATGTGAGGTACTTGAAAGGAAGTAAAATAAAGTACTACATGCACATTTTTATGTGAGGTACTTGAAAGAAAGTAAAATAAAGTACTACATGCACATTTTATGTGAGGTACTTGAAAGAATGTATATAGTCTCATTTTATGATTTCATTCTTATCATCAGTTAAACTTGGAAATGTATATTTGAAAATAAATGGTATTGAGGACTATATGTCTAACTATAGATGGTCACAAATAAAATTGTGACAAGTCTAGACTATTACTAGTGGATCCATGGCTCTATGTGAAGCTCGGGAACATTGATAAGTGGCTTAACTTTGTGTGTCTGCCACTTTCAATGGAACTCGAGTATCCCCATCACCGAAAGGTGTTATTTTTGGGTATTGAGTTTTATTATCCAACTTTCGGTGACGTTTTATATAAATGGATTTTAACCATGATTTACAGGTTGAGTATTAGGCCTCACCCGTGTTTTGGGTGTTTCGGTATATAAAGTTTTAACCGCATTTCATAAATGGAGAGTTCGATTTCTATTCACGTTTTGAGTGAGTTTGGGTTGAAATTAATTTACAAAAGAACGTTATATGTTGGGATCTTGTCCCCGAAATAGTTTGGATTTGAAAACGTTTATATTGGTGTTTCTTTGCCCAAAGAGCATATTATTGGAAAATGAGTCATTTTCATATTCAAAGCTTATCATTTTGAAAGATTATGATTTAAATTGTATTACTTCTTTTCAACGATATCTTTATTCGTGTGGAAAACTCTTGAACTTACTAGGCGTTAGCCTAACCTTTTTATTTGTCGGTATGTGCAACAAGTTCCGGTTGGGAATAACTCTAGTGACACTGAGCTGAGAGGAGTGTTAGTCGTGTGCTCAAGAGGTGGATATCTTAGTGAAGTCTTCCACACTTGTTTTTGGGAAGAGCAACTTATAGTTGGGATTAAGTAACACCGACTTTGGTCTAGTCCTTGTATAAGACTGGAGTTTATATTTGTTGAGGGTAAATAGAAAGTTTTATTTTGGAGAGTTATCTTTTACTTGATGTAATGTCGAAATTTTTAATTTGTTGCCCTTACCAAATTTGAGGGTGTTACACTATTAAAGAAAAAAAAATGTTTTATACTCATGAGAAGATCATGGATTTAATAAAAATCTCATTTGAGGTTGTATACCTAAAATCCCATTTGGGTCCCACCTCCTTCATCTCCCTTGTTCAGCGACTCAAATCTCTATCTTTGTTTCCAACAAAACAATGCTTTCCCGCCCCCGTTTCTTCATTGACACCACGCCCTCCTCCCTCCTTTATCCGACGAAACCCCTCCTCGTTTCTCTGGCAACACCCTCCATATTTTGCAATGAAACTACCTGCTTCTTTCAAGATTTTAAGAAACCGTTGGTCCACCGCTGTCGTTCACCACCGGCCCTTCTTCCATTCTCGTCCACTGACGTATTCTCTTCTCTGTGCATCACTACACTAATAACATACCCCCATCTTTTTTGTCTTCAATAGGAAGGAGGTCTTTAGGTTCCAAGCTAGGAAAGTTTTCAGTTACTTTTCTCAAAGAAATCACGAGGAAGAGATCCTTTGATGTTTACATACACATAGATGTATTGTAGTCAAGATTCTAAATGGCGTGAGGCGTGGCGTGGCGGCGAGACCAAGCCTCAAGCCTTAGGAGCCATGGCGAAGCCAATGCGTTTTCAAGGCGTGACTTATGGCGTCAAATTTTTAATTCATATATAATATTATATATAAAAACGTATGTTTTGTAGTGTTACTCAATGAGTCAATAGTAATAAGCAAGTTAAATGAGGTTATATATTAAAAACTTGCAAATAAGACATTAAAAAAATCAAATATCTCATTACGATAACTGGCGTGCCATGGGCATAACTTGGTGCCATGGCGGCTGTACGACGAGTTTTTTAGAACAGTAATTGTAGTTTACATACCTATAAATTTGTTGAATTTTTTTTATTCTAGAGATCGGATTTAGGGTTTTACTAAATTATTTATATAACATTTTATTTTAGAGATTTTTTTTTATTGAAATGTATGTATGTATGTGTTGTTCCCAAGGGCGGAGCCACATGGAGGCTAGAATGGGCCTCTGCTCCCCTAAAATGTTAAATAAGATGATTATTATACAAATCCATTACCCCATTCATCAGAGATAAAGCCTTGGACTCCCACTGTAGTTGATGCAGAATTACAGACAAACTTATTTGTTTTAATATTTAATAATAATTTCAGGGAATCCTCAACTCTAAGTCCTAATGCTTTTGATCTTTCATATTTGACTTTGATTTTGTTCCACTAATTTTCCATATCTAAGATCTTAATTCAAGTGAGTTTTGGTAACGGCTGATTGTTTATTTATCTGTTCAATATAGGGGCCGTTTACCCAATTTTTTATATTGGGTAAGACTTTTGTTCCTTGTCAATGTTTTTACCGGATAAAATTTTCGGTTCATATCGTGTACATTCGATAAGACAAGTGATCAGGTAAACACGTATTGGATAAGCGTTCTGTAAACTGTCATAGTTAGCTTACTTTTTAAACTTATTGAAAAATTGTTGTTTGGTTAGCCACAAACTAGTTTTTTGAAAATCATTTCAAATAACATTTAAATAAGCACCATTTTTTCCAATGTATGTCTATTATACCTTTTCAATTATTATTTGAACATGTTATGTCATTTTATATTGTTATCTATCTTATCAACTAGTGTTACCAAACATGATTATTTTATCAGCTAATTGCTCGTTTTTAGCCAATAAGTAGCTTTTCAGCTAACAACTAATTTATCAATTAAGAACTAAATTATTAGTTGGTTTCTCAAACATAGGCTTAAAATGTACCCCGTTGGCAAAGATGGAGGGAACCACCAGATAAAGTGCAATGAACATATCTTTTAAAGGGGCATTAACTACCTCTCAATCATGAATTTTCATACTATTTCCGCGGATTAACCACGAAAAAAGTTCAATCCATCATGCCTTATGTTGATCCTTGCAAATCAAGTATAGGACCCTCTTCAAGTAAATTTCTGGCTCCACCCTTGGTTGTTCCATCTACTTCTTTCAATTTCGCTTTTTTTTTTGGGGGGGTTGGATGTTGAGGGTTTTCTTGCTTTTATGTAATTTGTGTTTCTTGTATGTGAATCTGATTCAAGTTTGATTAAATTTACATTGTTCTTGTATGAATTAAATTGGGTTTTGGGTTTAAACCTTATTTGGATTTTGCGTCATTAATTTGATTTAAGGTTTTAAATTTGAATATGATTTACGTTTGAATCTAATTTAGGTTGAGGGTTATTCAGGAGTTAATAAGGTTTTCTGTTTGTATTTGGAAAAGAAGAAAACGAGCTCAAAAGAAGCACAAATATCCAGATCAAAATTCATAAATTAGCCACTTACATGACTTATCCCGCAACTTGGGTTACGCGCCAGGCCGCACGCACAACCAGACCAGTCCCGAACGAATTGTATTTATTTGTTTATTTAACTATTTTGTTTCCTTTTTAGATTAGATCATTATTCGTTAGTTTTAGTATTATTTATTTGTTTTCATAGATAGTTTAGGTTCCTTGTAATTTTAGGATTTATCTTTAGATAATTTTTATTTCTAGTTGGTTTAGGATTAGTATAAGTTTAGATTTCATAGTTATCTTTAATCTGATTATCTTATAAATAAGACATTTGTAAGTCTTAGGAAATCAGTTTAAAGATTATTGATTAATAAAATTATCTTTTAAAGTTTTATCTCTATTTTATAAGAGTTTTCACTTATTTTCCGAGTGTTACGTCTGTAAACTCGTTATCTTAAAGGGTGTAAACGTTTGTCAATCCTTCTGCGTTTTCTTACAACATCAAGTAGGTAGTGTTTAAGGGTGATGAATAACTTTGATGTTGAATTAGGGTAAAAAGACCAAAATGCCCTTCACGTGAGGGGCACATGGCACACCTACGAATGCATTTCTCACGGTGTTAATGGGAGGTACTACATTGGATTGGGAGACACAAAAAAATGGACTATTAATGTACTTTATGAATTGTAGGACGAAAAAAAACCCAAAGATAAGGGACGAAAATAAAAATACAGTCACAAATAAACGACAAAAAATGTAATTCAATAATTAATTTATAAACTAACTTATGTTTGTTAAACATATTAAACATTTATATTTCATAATTAGTTATATATTTTAGGGGTGTTATTGGCCCTGTTTGGACGGTTTAACCCTCCAAACCTGTCAGGATCAAAACTCAAACAAGAATTTAAATAACACACTCAGAAACTTATGTTAAAGAAGTTGCGAAAAAACACTTTAACAGAAAATCAATGAAACAGTATATAAAAACTCAAATCATAAGTTTATATTGCATAAAACTTAATGATTACACACAAAACCTCAATCTGTTGAACATGCTCAACAGACGTTCTATACTTCTCTATAGAAAGGATCTAAACTATTCTTGAGGTTAATTCTCTCTAAACAAAACATATGAATAATTGTTAATTCTAACAAAGACTTCTATACAATATATACAGAGTTGATTACAAGATAATTATCAAAATAAAATTGATCTTCAGTATCAATACCATAATTATCTTCAACCTTATCTCCAACTCATCTTTATCTTCAAGTTTTCTTTATCATTAGAAGCAGCACTAACCTTCTTTTAGCAGTATAAATCATCTTGCAACATTAACATCCTCAGCAGTATTAATCCTTGAGCAGTACTAACCATGCTTGCAGTAGTAATCTTCAACAGTACTAACTACTAGCAGTACTAACTCTCCAAGCAGTACTAACTTTTCAAGCAGTATTAATTCTACTAGTAGTATTAAAATTACAAGCAGTAGTAATACCTTTCAACTAGCAGTAGTATCCATCCTTAGCATATTCAGACCCAACAAAACCATAAACCAGACCACAATGGCAGTTTAGGAAAATTTTAAACAATACGGTTTGGTAGCAAGTGACCAAACCGTTTAAACTGGACCACAAAAAAAGGTCTATTTGAACGGTTTAGGCGGTTTGGATATCTTATGGGCTTTAAACTAAAAAAACATAAAATCTATATCCAAAATAAAATATCTACCAATAAAACATTATAAAAAAACATTTATATATAAAAATAAAAAAACCATTGAGAAAGTTGAAAAAAAGTTAAAAAATCTACCAATAATAATTGAATTTTGAACAAACATCGAGCAAGTTAAAGGACGATTTGGATTTTAGATTTGATTTTTGAGGGACTTCAGAACTTTGTCAATTTCGACGCGATTAATTGAGAAAATGAAAACTAAAAACATAATGTCTTTGACGAACTTTTTGTAATTGAGCCATATATAAAAGTTGAGCCTACAACATTCTTAGGGGTTCGTTTTGATCCCCTTGTTTGTACTTTTCTTTTCTGTTTTTTTATATATTTGCCTGGGTTTCCACTAAAAAAAAAACATGAAAACAATATGATTAATAATGCGTATTTTTGTCGGTCGATTCGGTCCTGACCGCTCAAAAAAAGAATTCAATTGCAGACCAGACCGGATCGAGTGGTTTGGCTATTTTTCAGACCAGACCGGACCGTCAGACCCTTTAAACCGCCAAAAACGGTCCGGTTTAACTTGCTTCAATCGGTTTGAACGGTCCAACAATTTTTTTGAACACCCTTAATATATTTTTATATATTTAATGATAGACTTTTTAACAATATAGTAATTATATTAACATGAAGGGAAAAGTCTGAAAAAACCCAATAAACTATCTAATTTTGAATGATTAAGTCTCTAAACTATTTTTTTGAATGTTAAAACCCTTAAACTTTCTAAAACCGGTTAAATACATCCCTGTAACCTGTAAAAACAGGTTAATGTGAACAAATTTGAGAAAAGTCTAAAGAAACTCAACAAACCATCTGATTTTGAATATTTTAGTCCCTAAATTTTTTTAACAAATAAAACTCTAAACTTTTTCCTAAATCTTTTTACCAAATAAATTATTGAACTTTTTTAAACAAATAAATTCCAAACTTTTCTTGAAGAAACAAAATCATGAACTCAAATTTGAACAAATAATTTTTTTTTGCATTAACAAAAATAATATATACAATTATTCTCACCGACAATATAACAAAATAAACCAATTAAAAAGAGAAAAAAATATACATTTTTATTACTAATTCCGACTCATTCAAAAGTTATGCCTAAAACATAAATAAATACGTACAATTGTACAAAAATTATACTCATACTTTCACAAAATATAACAAAATAAAAGCCAATCCATTCACAAAATATAACAAAAAAAGGTCAATCGGTTCACAAATATACCAAAAAAACTCCGGTAAGTGCTTACCGGCTCATTACCTTACCGGATGAACATCTCAAGTACCGAGAATCATACCCGGTAAAAGCGATATAAGGATGGAGATTCTTACCCGGTAAGTGGAGGTGACGACTTTTACCCGATAAGCGCTTACCGGGTAAATTGTTGCACCCGCTAGCTTTTTGATGGACTACAATGTTACCCGGCAAAATAAGTTAGGATGTCGATTTTTACCGGTTAACACTTGCCAGGTAAACGTTTGAGTAAACGTTTGGGTAAACGGTCCTTTAGTTGATAGTGTACATTAAAGTCAAACGGTTGATTAGAGTTTAGGCTCTTACTTTAAATTAAATATTACTTTGTTATTACAAATGATATAACTTTTAATATATTTCTGTAAGTAGGATAAACATATAGGGCATGTTTTTTTTTTGATATATTGGTGAAGGGATGAGCATTTTTTTGGTATATTTCGTGAGAAGATATGTGTTTTTTTGGTACATTTTATGAAATGATTGTCTTTTTTTTGGTATATTTAATGAAAGAACGAATATAATTTTTGTATGTATGTATTTATGTTTTACGCTTAGTTTTTGAATTATTCGGAATTAGTAATAAAAATGGTATACTTTTTATCTCTTTAACTGTTCATTTTGCTTTATTGTTGATGAGTGGATTTGTATATATATTTTTCTGTTCATGCAGAAAAAAATGGATTTATTGGTTTAAAATTAAGTTCATGATTTTGTTTTTTAAGTTTGGGATTTATTTGTTCAAAAAAAATTCAAGAATTTATTTGATACAAAGGTTTAGGAAAAAATTTAGAGATTTATTTGTTAAAAAAAGTTTAGGGACTTAATCATTCAAAATCAGATAGTTTATTGGGTTTTTTAGACATTTCCTAAATTTTTATCATATTAACCTGTTTTTACAGGTTACAAGGATGTATTTAACCGGTTTTAGAAAGTTTAAGAGTTTAATTATTCAAAAAAATAGTTTAAGGACTTAACCATTTAAAATCAGATAGTTTGTTGGGTTTTTTCAAACTTTTCCCTAACATGAAACCAAATTTCTATTTATTGTTATTTAAAATGACTAACTATTAAAAGTTATATTTTCGTTTTCAAAAGTCGTTTTTTACAACGAAAAATGATTTAAGTAATAAAAAACAAATTAAAAAATAAAGTAAATTACACCGTAGGTCCTTATGGTTTACTTAAAATCTGGATATGATCCCTATTTTGAAATAATTACATCAGGGATCCCTGTGGTTTGCATTTCGTTTCACTCTGGGCCATGTGGTTTGAATTTTGTTGCACTCTAGGTCCCTGTGGTTTGTTGAAAATTACATTATGGGTCCCTGTATTTCGTTGCACTCTAAGTCCCCAAGGGACTCAGGGTGAAACAAAATGCAAACCACAAGGATTCCTGGTGTAATTATTTCAAAATAGAGACCATATCCAGATTCTGAGTAAACCACAGGGACCTCTGGTGTAATTTACTCTTAAAAAATAATAATTTGTGGGAGACTTGGGGGGTCAATGGGGCATCCCCAAGTAGACGCATTTCATCCATCTGTGGCTCCTCGCGCCCTCAACGGACCATAGATCATAATTATTGTACGATATGTGATTGGTTTAAAACGTGTTTGTTATTTATATTATAGAGTGAATTACATTTTTGGTCCCTTATTTATAACTATCTTTTGGTTTTTGTTCTTTTTTTGGAAAGGGTATCCTGGGCCTATGGCACAGACTAATCCCCGGCAATTAGGGCCTTTGGTCCAGCTGCTAAAGCGTGCAGCCCTGAGATTATCCTCAGTGGCCACAAGTGCTGCTAGTGGGGTTCGAACGCGGGTTGAGCGCTATGAACTCCCCAAGCCTTTACCACCACACCACAGCCCTTGTGGTTAGTTTTTTGTTCTTATAATTCATAAACTATACTATCGGTCCATTTTTAGTGTTTTAAAGCTTAATATAATCCCTCCCATTAACATTCCATTAAAAGATACTTTCTTAAAAGTATCATGTGCATTTCATGTACGAAACAATTTCTTCATTTTCTCTTTTTTTTTATAAGATTATTTCAAATACACGTATTTAATAATTAAAGTACAAGTACTTTGAATTAAAAGAAGAAAAAAAAACTAAAAACCCATGCAAACCCATCCCCATGGCATTCCATCTTCATCGTCAACCTAAAAAAAAGAAAAGAAAAGCCACAACCACCATTTTAAATGGATCTTCTTACTACAACAAAATTAGGTTTATAGGACATCAAAAATTTCTAAGTTTTCTAATATATCGTTTTATAAGACTTAATTTTTAGAAACGAAAATAAAATATCTTATCTAAAGGCATTATAATAACTTTATAGGTAGTTTTCGGGCATCATACACTACAAAACAGAGGCTTATCACCGACGGATGAATCCGTCGGTAAAATCGAAATCTGTCGGTAAATGTCCGTCGGTAAAAAGGTGGTCGGCGTTCAGATCACCGACGGATATTACCGACGGATTACCGCCGTACATGTGTATATACATACATGATCACATATGTACATGTACATACATATATACATGATAACATATATACTATATATACATGATCACATATGTACATGTACATATATACATACATGATCACATATATACAAACATACATATATATATATATATATACATACATGATCACAGGAAAAATTAATATTCATTAAATTATTAAATTTACCGACGAAATTCTAAATGTCGTCGGTAATTACCGACGGACGTCAGGAAAAAAATAATATTTATTAAATTATATAAATTACCGACGGATTTAAAAATTAAAAAATAAAATAAAATAAAATAATTTAATATCCGTCGGTAATCCGTCGGTAAATATATATATATTTACCGACGGATATATTTACCGAAGGATAGTGTATCCGTCGCAAAAATTAAATTGCCGTCGGTGTTCCGTCGGTAATTACCGACAGATACTATCCGTCGGAAATCTTGGTCGGAAATAAGCAATTTTCCAGTAGTGATAACAAGCTTTTTTTTAGGACATTTTTATAAAAAAAACACCGTATTAGCCATTTTATATATAGGAAACTATTTGAAAAAGTGGCTTATAAAAACAAGTGTTCTATAAAACGATTTGAGTTTATTGGACACTTTTGAGAAAATAGATAACGCGAGACTTTATTAAAAAATGTCCTAAAAAACTTGTTAAGATGTCGAAAAACATCCTACAAACTTATTAAAATGCTTTTACATAGGACACTTTATTTTTTGGTCCTATAAATTAAGTCTTATAAAAAAGCCTATTAGAATGCTTTGAAAATGGTGATGTCTTATAAACTCAATTTTGTTGTAGTGTCTCTTCATCCTTTTTAAACTAAAAATCCATCCACATCCCATCTTCTTCCTCTCCCCTCCATATCACAGGCGTTGCAACCCTCATCCATGGCAAGGTTTCTCAGGCGAACCCCCTTCCCCCGACACCGTCTCTGGGGCAAACCCAACCCCTCCATAGATCTGTGCAGAACGAATGAACATGAAGTCCCATGTAACTAAAAATTCATCAATATCCTATCTTCTTCCTCTCCCCCTCCCTATCATAGGCGATGCAACCCCCATCCACCTGGCAAGGTTTCTCAGGCAAACCCCTTACCTATCGGCACCGTCCGTGTGATAGATCTGTCAATTTCAACAAATCAAAATAAATGTTCTTCTTGTTTTTATCTAGATTTAGGTTCTAATTCACTTTTGATTATAGGGTTTTTCTTTTTTGTTTGATTTAGATTTAGTTTTTGAATTAGGGTTTCAATGTTCCTAAATTATCGATTTTGTGTTTGGATTTGTGATTGTGATTTTTAACATAATTTGTGTTTGGATCTGATTCAAGAATTGATTTGTTGATGTTCTAGAGATTTTATTATTAAGTTTGTGTTCGGTTTAAATCCGGATTCGAATTTGTTTAAATGTGGTTTGAATAAATTAAGGTGCTTGAATTGAGAAATAAAGTGATGGAAGAAAGAAGACGAATAAAATGACCAAAATGCCCCTCAGATGAGGGGCACATGGGGTGACTAACGGAGCTTTAGTTAACGTCGTTAATAGGAGGGGACTATATTGAGCTAAAACACACAAAAAAATGGACAACTAGTGTACTTTATGAATCATAGAGACGAAAACCAAAAAGTAGCCATTGATGTAACACCCTAAAAACCAGAGTGAATTTGAAACGCGGAAACTGGACAATAAACATCAACACTTGGTATAAACCTCCCAAAAAGGGGAAATGTACTTAACCTTTACAAACCTGAATACTGATATTGAACTCAACAACAAACTAATCTAAACATAACCTATCTAGATTACATCGGTTGTTAATCCAATATCACCAAAAGAATGGGACTTAAACAATTGCCCAACATCAATACTAGTCATCTCAAAAATCCCCGAGACCAAGCTCGTCACTCAAGCCCTTAGCAACCCACCGCTAACGGGAACCTGTTATAAACGTCATTTGAGAAAAAGTGTTAGACTTAAAGCCTAGTGAGAACATACAATTTATAAATTTCAAGAGATATAAACAATTGTATCATAAGGAAATCTTTTCAATAAGGTTTAGTTTTCAAATGAAACCTTTGCCACAACCGGGCCTTGTTATCCCAGTTTAATCTAGTTGATTAACAATCACATAACACAATATAGATCAAGAGATATAAAGATTAGAATAACATACCAATCCCTTGAATAAACAGTTAAACCTTGTGTGTTCTTGATACCCTTGAATACAGAGAAAACGACTACCTCTCTCTAAACAATAATTATGATAATGATAATAATGAGAGTTAACCTAATACCTAAACTAATCAAAACATTAAATACTTAGGCTTTTAAGGCCTAATGGGCTTGGGCCCAATAGTAACTAAACTATCAATCTATTACAATTTAAACCCCAAACTTTAACTATCAAATAAATACAGTTTAGACCCTTTAATCTAGAATACAATTATTTGATCCAACAATCTCCCCCTTTGGATTCAAGATTAAATTTTTTTTGACAATAATCTTCAGGTCTTCACTTTTCTTCTCTTTTCTTGAAAAACTTCAGATATGACGTTGATAGCCTTCAAAACTTCAAAAACTTCAAAACTTTCTTTGAATGCAAACACTTTGATATCTTTGAAAATCTTCAGCAGTCTTCAGATTATATTCTCCCCCTTATTATATTCTCCCCCTTTTTGATGAATGGTGAGAATCATCATCATCAAAACTTGTCAAAACAATCTCCCCCTTTATGGAAAAAATCTCCCCCTTTGTCTTTATAGACTTCAATATAGCACTGTCTTCATGTATCGAGCCCTGTGGGAAATAAGAGCAGTCTCTCCAAATGGAGAAAGTGATTATTTCAATCTTTTCAGATTAAAATAGAAAGTAGTAACCATTCGAATCTTTTCAAATTCAAACAGTTTAATAGGTGTAACCCTGAATCAACAAATGACTAAGTTAGAATGCCTGTCAATAACATAAAGTTACTGAGTAACACAAAGTTACTATATAAGGAGCTGGTTTTGATGTTGGCTCCCCAGGACTTCCATTCAATCATCGAATAACACATGGTTATCTATGAACGTTCTGACAGAAAACAAATTTCTGTGTGCATGTGCATGTGTATGAAAGAATTTAAGCATAGATGATTACTTTTCAGTATAGGCTCAAAGTATGTAAACTTGTTGAGACAACAACAAATTATACAAAGACTCAATGTGCATGAGAAAGGGTTCGAAAGTGGGGCAACTTTCCTTCTTTTTCAATATTAGTATATTCCAAATGAAGAACCAATAGCGTATGTGCTGCGTCCCCAGAAAATGTGAAACATTCTCTTTTTGAGAAAAGAATGAGTAGCTGGTGGGGTTTTATGCAAGAGATGGCATGGTCTAGTTGCCTATTTCAATGATGGTCACCAAAGAATGTGAACCAATAAGATAATGTGGTTGCCTGACTCAGAAAGAAGTTTGGTGCAGAGTTTAATATTCTTTTACTCTGATCTCTCACCCTCTTTCTTTTAATGCTCACTTCTAACCAATCTCTCTTTTCCATTTACCTCTTCACATACCATCACTCAATTCTTTTGACCCCTCTCCCCTCAATCACTCAGGGAATACTTCCTGGGTAGGAAACACTGGTTATCGTGAATCCATGGAAGTTCTGTTAAGTTCTCACACTGAATCCCTTGTATTTTCCTAAAAGAACGTGTTGTTCAACAGTCTTTTGTACATATAAGCACAAATAAGCACAGAGTTACATGAAGAATACAAATTTGGAGAAGTCAAAACAGTTATTTTTGACGATGCAATTCTCCCCCTCAAACTAAAAAAGGTTGGCATTTAAGCTCAAAAATCATTTAAAATCACACTTCACAATTCATGAAAATCTTTGAAGAATAGGAAGTGGTTTAACATTTTAAGAAACCATTTTTCACAAGTGAAAGTTGTTCATCTTTCAACAAGTGATAGAGTGTAAGTATTAGAAATATATACCTGTAAATCAGAATCCTTAACTCCCCCTGAAATGAATATTTTCAAAAAAGTATCCTTGACAAAACTCAGATATCCTCCCCCTTGATACCTGTAAAAAGTCAGTTAAATCAGAAAAATATATCAGTAGAAATATTAAGCATATAAGCTCCCCCTTAATATGTGCATAATCCTTAATCATGAAATAGAGTTCTGAATTACTAGGATTAAAGTAAATTCAGAAGTCAAACTCTTTGACATTGAAGTCTGAGTCCCAGACTGTATTGTCTAGAAGTCAACATTCTTTGACACTTAAGCAAGAGTCCTGATCTGTAGTAATCAGAAGTCGTCTTTTCGTTGAGATACGGGTTCTAAGCTGATTTACTTAGAAGCCTTTGTTCTTTCTCCCCCTTAAACCTTGGGTGCATGCAACACAGATTTAGCTTTTGGTACCCACTGGTATTTGGGTCCTAATGGGTTAGTTGCAGTTCTAGTAGGAGAGATAAAATAAGAACCATACCAGTTATTCACATAATCTTTTCTTACAAAATCATTTGAGCCACAGTAGGAACAACTAATTTTCTTTTGTGCTAACCTGATCAGTTGATTGATAGTGTAAACCAGATCAGGTTTGCCAAAAGTTTTACCTTTAGAAGCATATTTCCACTTAGCATTTGATGTATGCACAAATGAGTTTTCTTTCTTCTTTTCCTCCGAGGATCCTTTAACTCTCCAGATCCAATTTCCTCTGTCTTTCTCATAATCTCTTCTCCAGAAACTTTTCTTTTGAGACTTAGTCTTCTTGAAGTTACTAAACCATCAACATTTTTGTCATAGAAAATGTTAGAAGGATGAATCTGATCAGTAGATTTAGAAGTAAGACTATCATCTGAATCACAGAAAGGATTATAGAAAACATTTGAAAAATGTGAACTTGAAGCTGTCTTTAATGAACTGTTTGAATCAGCTAGATCATCTCTTGGTGATTGAGCTATTGACTCTGGCGTCTTGTGCTCAGTCAGCTTCACCTTGAACACGATCTCTTCAAGTTCCTTTATCTTTGAAGACAAATTGTTTCTTTCCTTTTCAATCAGATCAAACTTCTTATGCAACTCAGATTTTGCATTCTTCTCCTTCATGATGTTTGTTGACAATTCAGACAACTTTCCTGTCAGCTTGGCTATCTCAATTTCAAATATTTTCTTTTCTTCAGAAAAATATTTATTTATATCCTTCAGCTCAACTTTCTTCTTCTCATTCTCAGCCTTTTCTCTTTCAATAATGATAACCTTCTCAAAGTCTGAAACTTGTTGAGAAAGCTTAACACATCTAAGCTCTAAAGATTTCTTCTCTTCAAAGGCTTTTCTGGAGAAGTCAGAGAATTTCTTAGCAAATTCTTTTCTTTCTTTCTCAATCTTCAACATTTCATCTTGAGCTATTGTATTGTCTCTGTCTTGGGTTAACTTTTCTTTCAGCTTATTGATCTCAACCTCAAGACTGAGAACTTTATCCTTCAGTTTATCTCTTTCCGTAAAGACTTGAGAATTTGTCTTTTTAAGCTCTTGAGATGTCTGAATAGCAATGTTTGCTTTTCTTCTAAGCTCATCAAGCTCTTTTTGCATTGCATCCTTCTTTGACCATGTAGAGCTGGATTCAGATCTTTTCAACTTTGCTTGCATATCTAAGATCTCCTTTTCTTTAGACTCAATTATTCCTGCAAAGTCAATTATAGAATCATAATCTTTTGAATTTTCTTTTAAAGCATTGATCTGAATAAGAAGAGATGAGTTCTGAATCTTTAGATTTTCATTCTCAGCTTCAAGAGGTAACATCTCGGATTTGAGCTTTTTAATCTCCTTTTCACAATCATCAGCCCTGTCTGTATATCTTGACAACTGTCTAACAAGACGTTTAGCATTTGCTTTTGCCTCAGAATGTGTCATCTTTTCAAAATCAAGGCTGTAACCTTCAGACATATTTAGCTGATTCAACATCCTAGCTGTATGGTTAGTAATCAAACTTTTCTGTACCAAGACAACCAACTAGATGAGATCGTTAGAATCAAAAATAAAGATAAAAACTACACTAAAAAATTTTAATTTTTAATTTTTAATTTTTTTTAAACCGGGGGGTACTGTTCACCGGTACTGTAGCGACCGGTACTGTTCACCGGTACTATTCATCGACCGGAATTTTTTTTTTGACCGGTAAAGTGCTCGACCGGTAAAGTTCTTCGACCGGTAAAGGTGTTGGACCGGTATGGGCTGTGGACCGGTAGTGATGTTCGACCGATAATAATTTTGAGTGGGTTGACCGGTAAACTGTATGACCGATAAAACTATTCGACCGATATGTTCTTGAATCAGCCCATAATGTCGATAAACAGCTCAGATAATCAACCCAAAAATCAATACAGACTCAAAATCAGATGCAAAAATCAGTCCTTTGTATCCCAAAACAGATATCGATCAGCATTCAATCAAACATAATAAGTAAAAATCACTTTTTATCACTTGATTTTAAGAACACAGAGTCGACTCCTTTATGAACCCATAAAACACAAAATCAATAAATTCAATCACTTGATAATTCTCAATGCAATTAATCAATCAGATACTTTTCAATAGAATAAAACTCACCGAATCAGATCAATCTTAATCATAAAAGCACATAGATTCATGAAATCAGATGAACAAAAAAAATCGATGAACAGTAACTTCGCGTGAATAGTGATCAATGAATAGTAATATCAAAAAATATTTTGATTCTTTTGGCTCTGATACCACTTGTTATCCCAGTTTAATCTAGTTGATTAACAATCACAGAACACAATATAGATCAAGAGATATAAAGATTAGAATAACATACCAATCCCTTGAATAAACAGTTAAACCTTGTGTGTTCTTGATACCCTTGAATACAGAGAAAACGACTACCTCTCTCTAAACAATAATTATGATAATGATAATAATGAGAGTTAACCTAAAACCTATACTAATCAAAACATTAAATACTTAGGCTTTTAAGGCCTAATGGGCTTGGGCCCAATAGTAACTAAACTATCAATCTATTACAATTTAAACCCCAAACTTTAACTATCAAATAAATACAGTTTAGACCATTTAATCTTGAATACAATTATTTGATCCAACATGCATTTTCAATGTAAACTCATCATACGATGACAAAGATAACCAGTTTTACCAAGGATTGTAGCGTAACACAAAGTAGGTCACAATCCGAGTTATGAGTCGAAACACTTGGAATCCATGGCCACGAACTACAAAGGTCCGTACTACGATGTGAGGGAGGGCCCCCGAGGAAACCAATTCAAAACTCGTTCACTAGGACTACACTATGACCCATGGCTAGTAACCGGTCTCACATAACAGTACCAAATGGCCCCCGAATATCACATGCATCCATAGTTACAAATAAGGGAAAATATGATCTATGGCTAGTAACCGATCTCACATAACCGTACCAAATGGCCCCCGAGGATCATATACATCCATTTACAAAGAGGGGAAAAGACATCCCAAATATAAGTCGACTCAATACCTAGGGATCCACTAGTAATGGTACAGACTCGTCACAACAACATATGTGACCAACCATAGATAGTCATATAGTATAAAATAACATTTATAAACAAAATGCATTTTTAAGTTTAACTTCTGGTAAGAATGAAAATCATCAAAAATGAACTTTAAACATTCTTTCAAGTAACCCACATAAATGTGCAAGTAAAACATCCTTTTACTTCAAATAAGATGAAACCCATCATTTTAATCGAAAATGACCAGGAACCCTAAAATCTCCCAAAACTCAAGTTATATCAAAATGTAGTAAACTTAGATCTGAAACCATGGAGATATATAGAAGTTCAAAATGTAAGTTTTGACATGTATAAAGTTTAGAAAAAGGTAGTAGGAACTCACCAAATAGGTTTTAGAAATAAAACCCGAAAAACCAGATATCGACCACCGCGGGAAGACGAAGCTTTCTATACCGAACCCTTGCTAGATGCACTTAATAATAGCAACAAACGACAACCGAAGAAACCAAACACGGAAACCAAGAAAGAGAAAGACTTGAGAGAGAGAGAGAGAGAGAAAAATGAGATTTTGATATTTGATTTACCAACCAAATGAGATATTTATGAAGACCACTTTTAAGTCGGCCAGGCAACCTCGCGGGTTATGTCGCGACTTCAACTCGCGACATAACTCGCCCGTGTCCCTCAAACCCAAAACATCCAGTGGGTTTCGCGGGTTGTGCCGCGACCTCAAGTCGCGGTGCAACTCGCGTGGTTCACTGTGGTTAATCTAAAACCATCAAAATCCAAACTCAAACTCCAAACTAAACGCGGTGCTAACGACAACGCTTAAACACAAGAGTAACAAGATTACAAAACGGAAATCCGGGGTGTTACAATCCTCCCCAACTTGGGATTGATTTCGTCCCCAAAATCCAACTACATGAAAAGACGAGGATATCTTCGCTTCATATCCTTCTCAGCTTCCCACGTCACGTTGGCTCCCTGATGATGCTTCCACTGCACCTTGACCATAGTGACCTCTTTGTGACGCAACTTCTTAGCCTTTCTCTCTAAGATAGCGTCAAGTTCTTCTACACAACGGTTACCCTCGTCCACTCTTAACTCTGAGAGGGGAATGACGCTTTCTTCCTCCGCCAAACACTTTCGAAGGTAACAAATATGGAACGTGTTGTGGATTCTGCTCAACTCTGACGGTAGTTCCAATTGGTAGGCTTGCAAACCCACCCGCTTAAGCATTTTGAAAGGTCCAAGGAAACGGGGACTCAACTTCCCACGTTTTCCGAACCTGATAATGCCCTTCCAAGGAGATACCTTAAGCAACACACGGTCACCCACTTGGAACTCCATCGGCCGCCTCTTCTTATCGGCATAGCTCTTCTGCCGATCCTGAGCCGCTTTCAACCTTTCACGAATGCATTTGATCTTATCGGCCATCTCTTGAACGATTTCAGGTCCGACGAATTGCTTCTCCCCCGCTTCAAGCCAACACACGGGAGTTCGGCATTTCCGCCCGTACAATGTCTCAAAAGGTGCCATCCCAATACTCGAGTGGTAGCTATTGTTGTAAGCAAACTCCGCCAAAGGTAGGTGAGAGTCCCAACTAACCCCGAAATCGATGACACAAGACCTTAACATATCTTCCAACGTTTAGATCGTTCTCTCGCTTTGCCCGTCGATTTGTGGATGGTAAGCCGTACTCAACTTAACTCGCGTACCAAGCTCTTTCTGAAACCCATCCCAAAAGTTCGAAGTGAACCGACTGTCGCGATCCGATACGATCGACAAGGGTATTCCATGCCTCGAGACTACTTCATCGATGTAAAGTTTTGCTAACTTGTCCATCGGTAAAGTCTCGCGCATAGCTAAGAAGTGAGCGCTCTTAGTTAATCTATTGATTATTACCCAGATGGTATCATGACCTTGAAGAGTTTTAGGCAACTTCGTCACGAAGTCCATGGTAATATGTTCCCACTTCCACTCGGGAATCTCTAAGGAATGAAGACTCCCATACGGACGTTGATGTTCGGCCTTAACTTGCGAGCATCTCACACAACGTTCCACATAACGCGCCACATCAAGCTTCATTACTGGCCACCAATAATGCAACTTCAAGTCCCTGTACATCTTTGTACTTCCTGGATGAATGGAATACTTGGACTTGTGAGCATCCTCAAGCAATAGATCACGGTTACCCCTAACTTTGGGCACCCACACACGACCGCTAAACAGTTTCACCCCACGGCTATCTTCCGTTAAGAGCAAACGCTATTTCGTCATGACTTCTTCCTTGAGGTTTTCTTCCAACAAAGCTTCAACCTGCGATGTTTTGATCTTTTCAACAAGACTAGACACTAACTCAATTCTCGAATGGGTAGCCCGAATACTTCCGCTATAGTCCTTCCGACTTAACGCATCGGCTACAACGTTAGCCTTACCGGGATGGTAAAGCAATTCACAGTCGTAATCCTTGAGCAACTCGAGCCACCGCCTCAGCCTCATGTTCAACTCTTTTTGATCAAAGACATATTTTAGACTCTTATGATATTTGTAGAGCGTACATTTTGTTCCATAGAGATAATGTCGCCAAAGCTTCAAGGCGAACACCACCGCTGCTAACTCCAAATCGTGGGTAGGATAGTTCTTCTCGTGTATCTTAAGTTTCCTCGAGGCATATGCGATTACCTTGCCTCTTTGCATCAACACACATCCTAATCCCATCTTCGAAGCGTCGCTATAGACCACGAAGTCTTCTGACCCTTCTGGAAACGACAAGATTGGAGCTTCACACAACTTCTTTTGTAGAATTCGAAACGCCTTCTCTTGCGTTTCGGTCCAATCAAATTTCACATTCTTCCGAGTTAAAACTGTCAAGGAAGAAACGATCTTTGAAAAGTCTTGAATAAATCTCCGGTAGTACCCCGCCAGACCCAAGAAACTGCGGATCTCTGACGGACTCTTGGGAGGTTCCCAATTTATCATAGCTTCAATCTTGGAGGGATCCACTTTCACTCCATCTCGAGTGACAACCTGACCCAAGAATTGCACTTCTTCAAGCCAAAAGTCACATTTGGAAAACTTGGCGTACAATCTTTCTTTTCTCAATACATCAAGAACTTCGTGTAGGTGCTGCTCGTGCTCTAACTCTCTCTTAGAGTACACGAGTATATCATCAATGAATACGATGACCGACTTGTCAAGGAACGATCGACACACCCTATTCATCAAATCCATAAATACCACTGGTGCGTTCGTTAGGACAAAAGGCATTACAAAAAACTCATAATGGTCGTAACCCGTTCTGAAGGCTGTCTTCGGAACATCCTCTTCTCTTACCTTCACTTGATGGTAACCCGAACGTAAGTCGATCTTGGAAAACCCCCCCGCTCCTTGGAGTTGATCGAACAAGTCGTCAATTCTTGGAAGCGGATACTTGTTCTTCACTGTAGCTTTGTTCAACTCACGATAATCAATGCACATTCTCATTGTGCCATCCTTTTTCTTAACAAACAAGACCGGATCTCCCCAAGGCGACGAGCTCGGTCTTACGAATCCCTTCTCCAAAAGCTCATGGAGTTGGGCCATCATCTCTTGCATCTCCGCTGGCGCTAACCGGTAAGGGGCTCTAGCAACAGGAGTCTCTCCCGGTACGAGATCAATCCGAAACTCTACTTGACGATCGGGTGGTAACCCGGGCAAGTCGTCCGAAAAGACGTCTGGAAACTCACGCACAATCTTCACATCTTCAAGCTTTAACTTCTCTAGCTTGGCGTCGATCACGTAGGCTAGGAAAGACGAGCATCCTTTCACCAAACACCTGCGTGCTTTAGTTATGGTGATTATTGCCACATCTCCCTTCCTCTTCTCACCATAAATCACAACAACTTCGCCACTGGGATTGGGAAGTCGAATTAATTTCTTGGAATATACGAACTCGACATGATTGTTCGCTAACCAATCCATGCCGACCACAACATCAAAACCCCCGATTAACATCGGCAACAAATCTATTGGGAAATCTCTCCCTTCGATTCCTAGAGTACACTTCTTCAGAACATCGCGGATCATTTGCTATCATTTGCTATCTCAACTACTAACGCATCCTCAAGACTAGTAGTGGGCATAGAAATCTTTGGACGGAACAACTCAGATATAAAAGAGAAACTGGCACCCGTATCGAATAAAACACGAGCAGGTACTGAGTTTATAAGAAATGTACCCGATACCACATCAGATGATGCCTTGGCCTCATCGGCCGTCATCTGAAACGCTCGGCCCGGAACCCTAGGTGGATTCTATTTCTTTACTGGCACGCTACCCGTCATGAGCTTCGGGCACTATCTCCTCATGTGCCCCGGTGCCTTGCACTCGAAACAGACATTCCCTTTGATCGGGAAATCCTTGGCGAGGTGATCAACTTTCCCACATTTGAAACAAGTTTGGGAAGTGGTGTTATAGTTACCGTGGTGCTTGGTTCTGCACTTCTGGCACCACCTAGCTTCTTGATAACTGCTGAAGCTTCGGTTTCCGACAAAAGGTCGGGTTCTCTTGGGAGGTATTGAACTGCTCTCCCATCTCCTCTTCTCAACAACTGCCACAGCCTTCTCCGGTTTACCTCTCGCGTAAACCTCTTCCATAAACTGCGCCTCTTCGATAGTCTCCTGAAGGTTAGAAGCCTTCGAGTTTCGGACCATAGTCAACTTCAAAATCAACAAGTTTGTGAATATATGGTATCCTGATTTTGAAGTTGAAAGAAGAGACTGCAAGCGGTATAAGTTTTTCATCTAAGGCTTTTGTAAAGATGTCAACAAGTTGATATTCAGTTGATACAAAATATAATTCAATGGTACTTTCTTCCACGTGATGCTTTATAAAATGGTACCGCATGTCTATGTGCTTGGTCTTGGTGTGCTGGACTGGATTGACCGATATCGCAATTGCAGACTTGCTGTCACAATATATCGGCACTGTCTTGTATAGCATTCCGTAATCACGAAGTTGCGTTTTCATCCAGAGCACTTGAGCACAGCAACTAGCTGCAGCGACGTATTCAGCTTCGGCTGTTGATATTGAAACACAGTTTTGCTTTTTCGACGCCCAGCTTATCAGTCTGTCACCTAAAAACTGAAGATGACCAGAAGTACTCTTTCTGTCCAATTGATTACCACTGAAATCTGCATCTGAATAAGCAATCAAATTATAGTAAGAACTTTTAGGATACCATAATCCTAAATAAGGAGTTCCTTTAATATATCTAAAAATGCGTTTGACTGCTAAAAGATGAGATTCTTTTGGTTTAGCTTGGAATCGGGCACATAAGCACGTGGAGAACATTATGTCCGGACGACTGGCAGTAAGATACATCAGTGATCCGATCATTCCTCTGTATGTCTTTTGATCCACAACTTTTCCATCTGGATCGAGTCCGAGTTTGGCACCATGAGCCATCGGTGTTCCAATTGAAGTAGATTTGTCCATCTTGAATTTCTTCAAGATGTCAAATACATACTTTGACTGGTTGATGAAGATACCATCAGGAAGCTGTTTCACTTGTAAGCCGAGGAAGAAATTGATTTCTCCCATCATGCTCATCTGAAATCTAGAGGTCATAAGATCAGAAAACCATGTACACAAAGATTTGTTAGTCGCACCGAAAATAATATCATCTACGTATATTTGTACTAAGCAGATATCAATATTAGTTCTATAAATGAAAAGATTAGTATCGGTAGATCCTTTGGTGAAGCCGGATTTGACCAAGAAAGCTGACAACTCGTCATACCACGCCCGTGGAGCTTGTTTCAAACCATACAATGCTTTATCGAGAAAATATACATAATCTAGACGATCTTTGTCAACAAATCCCTCTGGCTGAGATACATATACTTCTTCTTTCAGCTTGCCATTGAGAAATGACGTCTTGACGTCCATTTGATATACTGTGAAGTTGCGATAAGCAGCGAAGGCAAGAAACATTCGGATAGCTTCCAATCTGGCAACGGGTGTAAAAGTTTCATCGTAGTCAATACCTTCTTCTTGTCGATATCCTTTGGATACCAAAGACTAATACATATTAAACGTAATTTTCACTAAGTATAGAAAAGGGTCGTTATCAAATCACTGAGAGAGCTTGGATCAACAATCTCCCCCTATTTGATAATGACAAAGTAACAGAAGAAAATTACTTTATAATTCAAAATGATGGAATAATCAGGACTCATAACATACATGTCCCAATTACTATTTTGAGGGATCTTTTACAGTACTGATAGAGTTAAGTACTTCACTGAAATTCTCATTAATCCAAGAAAAAAGATTACAAGGTATGAAAATTACAAGTACAAGTGATGTATTAACTGCTGTAAGTTAAACTAATAGATTACAAGAAAGAAAACTAATCTATCAGCTATCTAAAGAGGGTTTAGGAGGATTGATCAAATACTCAGGTATTTCTTCTCCTTTTTGCCTTCGCTCTAAATATTCTTTGCAGATGATCGCTATGATTGGCTCAACAGCAGGAGAGAGAGTACACCATAGGCACATGAGATCCTTGAGAAGAGCGAGGGGACAGATAGGGATTTCAGAGACTCTTTGAAATCTGACCTGTTCTTCGTCATCTCTGAAGAAGATTCCAAAAGGTTCTTCAAGAACTTGTCCCGCAACATATGGTCCGCCAGGAGGCAGAGAGAGATCCAGAACTGAAAGATCAGGAGGAGGACCGAACAGAGCTTCTCTTGAGAATTTGATGGAGGTTTCATTTCTGATCACGCGACATTATCAGATGAGGAGGAGACAGGCTTTCTCTTGATTTGCTTAGACTTTGGAGGAAGAGTAGATGGCACGTTTAGTATAGCAGCGACTCTGTTGATGAGGGCATCATTTACCCTTTCAACATAGCCTCTGTATGTTGACTTTGATTTCTTCAGCGTATCTTTGAACTCAAGCCACTCCATGTAGCCAAATTCTTCCAGCTTTAAAATGAACATAGCCTTGCAGCTTCCATCCTCTCTGGTAATCTCCATTGTGACAGAGAGTTTATCCTTCTTCTTTCTCCCAGAGATAGCAACAACTACGATCTTCATTGGGTCAGAGCGATAGTCAATTTTGTGTTTGCACCAATCGACTGTATTATCGCTGACCGCTTTTTCTTTGGAGCGTTCCTCTTCAATCTCTTTCAAAAGAGCTGCCCGGACTTCCACTGGTTTGCTTTTCAGCTTCTTGTCTTTGACTTGAGAGGACTGAATTTTGAGAGCTAGAGAGGCATCTCTTTGACAGTCAGCAATCAGCTTCTCAGCCCTGACGGATTCTTCGATTTCAGCTTCAGTCAGGAACTCCAGATCTGATGATTGAGAGGGGATCTTTCGTCGTTGACTCTCCAGATGAGAGATCATCTATGTTCTTTTCTTTCTCTCTTCCTCTGACCAATGAGAGGGTCTAGAGGGCCTTCCATGATGTTGCAGGGACTCTTCTTCTTCTTCATCCTCTTCATCAATCTCTCTTACAGAGATTGGAATTATTTGATCATCAGCTTCAGCAGCTGGGATTATTTGGAGTTCTTTACCCTTAAGCAGGGGAGAGAACTATCTGGTCAGAAAAAGAAAAAGGTTAGATTTAATTTTAGGGAAGGAGAGAGATAAAGGCTAGAAAGAAACAGGGGTTGGATTTTTATAGAAGGATAAGGGAACAAGAGTAAGGCATACCTGAGAAGGATTCTCCTCAGGTAGTGAAATCATCTTCAGGGTTCCCTCAGCAGTTGCACCTTTGCTTTGAGAAGGGGTTCCTGAAGGTGTCTCTTGACTCCCCCCTGCTTTGATAACTTCTTTCGAAGCTATCGCTGATGAAGTGACGGCTGAAGAACACCATAGAGATTGATCTTCATCGTCATCATCATCTTGATGAGAATCTTCCTCTTGATCTTCAAGATCAAGGTCTTCATCATCATCGTCTTCTTCTTCTTCATCATCGATTAAATCTTCGAGAGAAGGAGGGGCTTTTTCAGCAGCTATCTCCCCCTCAACCTGAGAGGGAGTTTCCTTCTGTTAGACCTCAGCAGCGGCTTCAAACTCCGTATTTTCTTCAGCTGCTTTATCCCCCTCTTTGTCATTATCATTGAGGGAGAGATCTTTGGAAGGAGATGAAGCTTTTGCAGCGGCCAACACCTGAACTTCAGCCTCCAAACTGTCCAGTCGGCCTTCAAACGCAGGAAGATCTGACGTAGCCTGATGAATAAACTACACGGCAATGTTCAGCGATGTACGATCGTTCTCTGTGAATGAGGGAGTAGGAGTAGGAGCTGGTGCCTTCAGGTGAGTCAGGATTTGCTGAAGAAGGACTTCACAAGAATCAACCTTTGTAATCAGGGCTGCAAACTGTTGTTGTGAGTCTTCTCTGACTTTGACAATCGCTTCTTGGAGAGTAGCGATGTGAGAAACGTCAGCGTCTTCAGTGCTTCACCAGCTGATTGAACAACGTTGGTGGTGTTGTTGAGAGAGGCAGTCAGAGATTCCACCTTTGCACTCAGATTGTTGACATTTGTGTCAACAGACGCCAAACTAGGACCTGAAATATAAGTTAGTTTTTGAGAAACAGGCTTATATGGTGAGTTGGGAGAAGTGTTTAAGGTTATAGGGATAGGGGTAGTTACCTCAGGTTGTTGTTGAACTGAGATTGTAGGTTGCGTCACTGTTGTTGTGACAGCGACCGAGATCGCTGGCACGGTTGAAGTGGTTATAGCTGAGGATGTGGATGAGAGACCCACGAAAGCATCCAAGGAAGTTTGTTGATAAACATCCTTAGGTATAGAGCTAGAGGTAGCTTTCTCCTTGGTGACCTTGGCCTTCTTCGAAGGACCAAGGGAGCCAGTTGATGGTCGTTTGGAAGAGGTAGCGGCTGGGATAGCAGAAGAAGGAACCTCCTGCGTGGCCGCTGAAGTAGAAGAAGTGAGGAGAGAGAGTCGGGAGCGAAGTTCAGAGATACTTACCTCGTTGGGGAGCGTCTTGACCTCCAGGGAGCGCTGACCCACTTTTGGAAAAGATGCATCCGAGTTAGTGGGGTAAGTAGCAGGGTAGAGGAACTTCAGGTACGCACAAATAAAGCGTACGTTGGGGACCTTGGGATCCCTTTCGGTCTTCTCTATCTTTGACTTGAGATCGTCAAAGATAGTTGTTGCGTAGTCGAAGTTTCGTCCAGTGATCAATGAGTAAGCCATCTGGACCTGAATCTTGCTTGCTTGGTCCAGTGACCCACTCTTCCCACTCATACACTGAATGAAGTGTGAGAAGATGTAGTTAAGATGAGAAGGCATCAGTGCCTTCTTCACAAGAGTCAGCTTCTTGTTTGGAATCGCCGTCCTTGGCTTGGGTTCCCACGCGTATTCCATGGCATTCAGAAATTGGATGAGTTCAGCATCAGTTGGCAAGGCGTCGAATCCATTCCTGGGTTTGTCAGGAAAACGCAGAGCTTTCCTCAGGCCTAAAGCAGTCATCATCCCTGAGCCAAGTTGAGTGCTGAAGGAGATAGCAGGAACTTGTTCACCCTTTTTGTTGGTGATAGAGGTTTCGTCAGCGGTAAACCAGAATTGCTGGAGAAGAGCTTTGGAGGGTGTTGGATCCACAATGATAGCATAAGCAATGCAGGATTGCTTTAGAAACATTGCAGCTTCCTTCAGATGTGGGTACTTAACACCGTCAAAATCGAGGCGAGCGAGATGATTGTTCTTTGGAAGCTCCAAGTTAGTGATGGCGAACTTGACGTTCTTAGAGGCGACAAGTGCAGATTGAGCCATTCTGAGCTATGAGTAGATAAAAGAGTAGAAGAAAGGTTTTAGTCTAAAAATAAAGAAGATTTGTCCAGTTTCTATTTTGGGAAAGAAACATAGGGAAATCAACAAATTTGAAGATTAAAAAGGTGTTCTTGACAGAAGATACAAGAACAAGAAGAAAAACCAAGGATTTTGAATGAAGAACAATCAAAATAGAATGGTTTTTAAAGAATAAAATCAAAAATGAAAATGATTTTATGTGATTAGAATCTTATAAACCCATAAATGGAGTTTTATGTAAAAAGATTTAAGATAAGAATTTGAAAAAGATCAAGAATAACCTGTTGATCTTTGAAGAAGATGATGCAAATGCTTGAGAATGCTAGAATGCTTGAGAGAGTATTCTTGCTTTGAAAGTATTTCCAGAAAGCATAAAATGATAAGAATGGAAAAACATTCCTTTTATATGTGAGAGAAAGGAGAGAGAACGTGAGAGGCGGGAAAACAAATGCTCATCATGACATGGACACGTCCCACGAAGTTGATTGGATAGAAGGGCAACAGACGAACGTGTCAGAAAAAGGCATGTCGTGGATTGTCGGTTCAAATGACGTCATAGAAAGGAGACTGTTCATTTGTCCGTTTTGAAATTATCGCTGAAGAAAAGTCAGCGATAGATTTTTCTTTTTGAAAGTATCCCTGATGGTAAAGATAGGGATATATTTTCTTTTAAAGGATCACTGATTAGAAATATCAGTGATAAATTTATTTTTCAAAAAGCTTTTAATCATTTGAAGAAAGTTCAGTGATTAAGGTTTATATTTTGAAAAACAACTGAATGAAGATTCAGTTGTAGGGATTGAGAGAACATACCTGAGAGTCAGAATATTTATCAGAGAATGATAAAAGGGGAACTTATGAGTAATGACACAATGCATTAACGCTGAAGAATTATTCTTCGAGATTCAGCATTCCAAGCTCACTGATGAGAAAGTTGAACCTTGTCTCATCAAGAGGTTTGGTGAATAAATCAGCAAGCTGAAAGTCAGTAGGGATAAAGTGAAGTTCAATATCACCATTCATCACATGATCTCTGATAAAGTGATATCTGATCTCTATGTGTTTCGTCTTTGAATGTAGCACTGGATTATTTGCTATAGCGATAGCACTAGTGCTGTCGCAATAGATAGGAATCTTTGACAGCTGAAGGTCATAGTCTAATAGTTGATTTCTCAACCACAAGATTTGAGAACAACAACTTCCAGCGGCTACATATTCAGCTTCAGCTGTGGAAGTGGACACTGAATTTTGCTTTTTGCTTGTCCAACTTACCAGCTTTCCTCCGAGGAGTTGACATCCACCAGTGGTACTCTTTCTGTCAAGTTTACAGCCAGCAAAATCACTATCAGAATAACCAGTTAGATCGAACCCTGAGTCTTTGGGATACCAAAGACCGAGGTTAGGAGTTCCTTTCAGATATCTGAATATACGCTTAACAGCGATCAGATGGGATTCCTTGGGTTCAGATTGATAGCGTGCACATAAACAAGTAGAATACATGATGTCAGGTCGGCTCACCGTAAGATACAGCAGGGAGCCTATCATTCCTCTATAGGTAGTGACATTAACAGGTTTTCCAGAAGGATCTTTGTTAAGTGTCAGGGGTGGTGCCATAGGAGTTTTCATTGAAGAAGTTTGATCATGAAGTTTGTGTAAGATCAAACTTCTTCAGCATATCTTTAACATACTTACCTTGGATGATGAAAGTACCTTTATCAGACTGTTTAATCTGAAGACCAAGAAAATATGTCAGCTCACCCATCATACTCATTTTATATTCTTTCTTCATTCTTTTAGCGAAGTGAGTACATAAAGATGGGTTAGTAGAACCAAATATTATGTCATCGACATATATTTGTACAAGAATTATATGACCTTTTATCTTTCTAAAAATAACGTATTATCAATCTTGCCACGTTCAAAATTTTCAGAGATAAGAAATGATGAGAGAGTGTCATACCAAGCACGAGGGGATTGTTTTAGACCATAGAGAGCCTTATCCAATTTATAAACATAATTTGGATACTTAGGGTCATAGAACCCTGGTGGTTGTTCTACATAGACTTCTTCATTCAGCTTTCCATTGAGGAACGCTGATTTTACGTCCATTTGATAAACGATGAAGTCTTTATAGACTGCATAAGCTAAGAATAGTCGAATTGCTTCAAGCCTAGCCAAAGGGGCAAAGGTTTCATCATAGTCTATGCCTTCCTCTTGTCTGTATCCCTGAGCAACAAGTCGAGCCTTGTTGCGGGTTACAGTTCCATGTTCATCTAACTTTTTTTCTAAACACCCATTTGGTGCCTATAACAGTTTTTTCAGATGGTTTAGGAACGAGATTCCAAACTTTGTTACGGGTAAACTCAGTCAGCTCTTCTTGCATAGCGCTGACCCAGTTTGGATCTCTGAGGGCATCATCAGTCTTCTTTGGTTCTATTAAAGATAGAAAATTGACAAAGAGACAGATATTACCTGAGTTTCGTCGTGTCTGAATACCTGCATCTGGATCACCAAGAATTTGATCTATTGGATGATCTCTGGTCCATCGCTGAGCAGGAGCATGATCGCTCAACTCAGAGGTTGAATCAACAATTGGGATGTTTACTGATGAGGATGTTTGAGGTTCATCAACAATTAACTGTTGAGTAGTGGACAGCCAGTTGTTATCAGAGAGGTTTTCAGACAGAGGTAGATCTGATGGTAGCAAGGTGTTTAGAGGTTCAGCTGAAACCCATGAGTTGGATTCAACGCTAGGAGGTATAATGTTTGGATCATCATCAGCGGCTGGAGAATCTGAATGCTGATGGTTTGAGAAGAAGGGTTCAGTTTTCTTGTAGTGAGAAAACATCCAAGCATTTAACTGTTCATTGTCAGTGATTGGTTTGGAGTTCGCTGAGTGAGTTTCATCAAAAGTGACATGAATTGTTTCTTCCACAGATTGTCTTCGTTTGTTGAAAACTCTGTAGGCTTTTGAGATGGAGGAATATCCTAGAAATATTCCATCATCAGCTTTTGGGTCGAACTTTCCAAGCTGATCTTTGTTGTTTAAGATAAAGCACTGACAACCAAATATATGAAGAAAGCTGATAGAAGGCTTCCTTCCATGAAAGAGTTCATAAGCTGTCTTACCAAATCGCTTTACTATCAGTGATCTGTTTTGAGTAAAACATGCAGTGTTTACAGCTCCTGCCCAAAATTGAGTAGGGAGATGGGAATCGCTGAGCATTGATCTTGTAGCTTCAATGATCGTTCTGTTTCTTCTTTCAGCGACTCCGTTTTGCTGAGGTGTTCTTAATGTAGAGAAGTTATGAAAAATTCCCTTGTTTTCAAAGAAATTGTTCAGGGAACTGTTTTTGAATTCAGTTCCATGATCACTTCTTATTGAACGAACAGTAAGATTATTCAGCACTTCCATCTTTTTAACAAAAGATATTAGTTCTTTTGGAGTATCACTCTTACAGCGAAGAAAGATAACCCAGGTATAGCGAGAGAATTCATCTACAATGACAAGCGTATATTTCTTTCCAGCTATTGATTGGATATTGACAGGGCCAAACAGATCCATATGCAAGAGCTGAAGAGGACTTGTCACTGAGGAAACTTGTTTAGACTTGAAACTAGCTTTTGTTTGTTTTCCTTTTTCACATGCTGAGCAGAGAGATTCTTTAGCATATGAGTGCTGAGGAAGACCAGAAACCAGTTCCTTAGATGAGAGAGAATTCAAGGTTTTGAAGTTTAGATGAGAGAGCCTTTTGTGCCATAGCCAGTTGACATCAGAAGAGGCCTTAGAGAGAAAACATAAGTTTTCAGTGGTAGTAGAGTCCATATCTATTACGTAGACATTTTCTCTGCGATAACCACTGAGAGCAAGTTTTCCTTTCTCATCCACCACTGAACATGCTTTTTTAGAAAAGCGAACTTCGTAGTCTTTATCACATAGCTGACTGATGCTTAGAAGGTTGTTCTTCAGTCCATCTACATAAGCGACTCTTCGAAAGGTAGTTGTCCCATTGCTGAGGACACCAAACCCTCGGGTATATCCTTTTCCATTTCCACCGAAGGTCACAGAGGGACCTTTCTCTTTCTTGTATTCAGTGAGCAAGTCTTTTTGTCCAGTCATATGACGAGAACATCCACTATCGAGATACCAGATGCCTTTTGATCCCTGCACACATAAGGAAGATTAAGCATTGTTTGGTACCCACTTTTCAATGGGTCCTTTAGAGTTAGTGGATGTGGAAGCTTCAGCAGTCTTCACAGCAGATGAAGATTCAACTTCAGTGGTGATCTTCACTTTGGTTAATTTCTTAACCTTAGTGGTTTTCTTCACTTTGGTTGATTTTTCAGCTTTAGTGACATTTTCAGCCTTGGAGGCATTCATCTTCACTTTAACTGATTTATCAGCTTTAGTGGCAGTTGGACATTTGCTTGCAATATGGTCAGTAAAACCACAGTGATAGCATTTTCTATATTTGAAAATGGTTTTAGGACCAGAAGTAGAAGGTTTTGCAAGTTTAAGATGAGCAGGGCCAGGGTCAAGAATGCTTTTCTCATGAGATCTGGGAGGAATTTTCATTTCTTCAGATTTCATGGGTCTTAGATCAATCTTTAGCTTTGGAGGACAGAGATCGAAGATTTCTATCACAGAGCTAGAAGATTGATTTACTGAAGGTTTAGAAGGAACTTTCAGTTTTGCTTTCTTGGTAGCCTTCTGGGGATGAAGAATGGACTTTCCTTTATCCGCAGACTTAGTGTCTTTGGATTTTTCCTCAGGGATAGAATTAGAAGAAGAAGGATAAAATTGATCATACGAAGTGCAGAGATAGGAGTGGCAAACGTTCCAAACTTAAGCATGGAACTTTCTTCTTTAGGCTCATCCTGTGGTGTCCAAAAGCCAAGACCAGTTTTATCACTTTCAGGAGTTTGAGCATTTATTATCTCAGAGATCTTTGTTGATGATTTGCATCATTTTTCAATATGAGCCTTTTCTGCTTTTAGAGCAGCGATGGCTTGTTCGCGTTCAATGCTGATGATTTCATTTATAATGACTGGATCTTTCAACTTTTCTTCTAAAAGATTTAGTTCTCTGATCTTTTCATGACATTTCTCTAGCTCTTGAGTTAAATGAACATTTTTATTCTCAGCTTGAGTTTTGTCGTTTAGAGCATTATAAAGGTCAATCGTCAGCACATCAACAGCGCGACTTCTCTTAGCTTCAGGCAGAGAGGGATTTGTAGAGATAGATACCTGAAATGATATGTAGCTCATAGAAGGTTCAGATGGTTCTTCCACTTCTTCTTTAATCTCGACCATGAGACAAAGATTAGCGACTTCTTCTTCATCAGAACTTGATTCTTCTGATTCAGCCCAGCCATGTTCTTCAGCGATGAGACCTTTACCTTTTCGCTTATAGCTTTTCAGCTTTTGATATTTGTTCTTCAGCTTTAGGTATTTGTCATCACTGGATCTTCTTGAGGTAGAAGGTTTGAACACCTTTTTTGATCTGCACTCACTAGCAAAGTGTCCAATCTTTTCACAGTTATAGCAAGTGGCAGTAGCCTTATCAACAGGCGTTGATTTTGGCTTTTCAGTAAGAGAGAGAGGCTTACTTCTTCGAAAGTTGCTCTTTCTTGCAAATCTCTTAAAAGAGTTTGTCAAGAGTGCTATGGACTCATCAAACTCTGAAAGATCAGGGTCTGATAGATCCTCAGATTCAGAATCTAACTCAGTGATGGTGAGAGTAGATCGCTGAGATGGAATTATCTCTGAAGAGACTAAAGCAACAGGAGTGCTTTTAGAGTCCTTAGAATCTTTAACAAGATTCTTTTTCAGGAGATTCGATTGCTCATAGTTGAGTAATATTCCATACAAAGTGCTTAGAGAGAGAGAATTTAAGTCTTTTGTCAGCTTAAGACATATTGAATAACTGTCCCAGCTTTCAGTAAGACATTCTAAGAATTTTGTTAAGACCTCAGAATTAGAATAGGTCCTACCAACAGTTCTTAGATCAATGATTAAGCAGTTAAATCGCTGATGAACGTCAGAAAGAGATTCATTCTTACCAGCGATGAAACTTTCATATTGTCTTACCAAGTTAATCTTTCGAGTCTCTTGGATTTCAGTGGTGCCCTCATATTGAACACATATGGTTTCCCACATTTCTTTAGAAGTTTTCAGATGCATGATGGAATGGAAAACTTCATCAGGCAGAGCCATTGAGATAATGGTCTTTGCTCTTGGATCTATACCTACCTTCTTTTTGTCTTCATCACTCTACTGTCTTATTTCCTTAACTACATAGCGTTCAGGGACAGCTTCAGTGGTGGCAGTAGCGGGAACTGCAGCTATAATTCTAACAGGTTCATAGGGTCCATTTTCTATATATTCAGGTATAGTAGGATCAGCACCTTCAAGAAATAGCATCATTCGATTTTTCCATAGAGAAAAGTTATCTCTGCTAAATCGAGGAGGTTTAGAAAGTGAACCATTATCATAGTAGTTTGTGTTTGTGTTAAGTGCCACTTAGAATAGCAAAGAAGAGAATAAAGCAAGATCTTGTTTATTAGATTAAACAGACTGCTCTGATACCACTTGTTGGTCCCGAAGGTGCTTAACAAGTTTGTAGAAGGGGGGGGGGGGGGTTGAATACAAACACATAATTTAAAGTTTAATAAATTGTTTATTGATAAATCAAATACAATTTACAAGTTTTTGCGGAATAAGATTTAGACAGACTCAATCTAAACAAACTTAAGAAACACTAAGATGGTTGCACAAGAAATTCAGAGAAAGGAGGATTAAGAGATATAGAAAACAAATGTTTCTATTTGGAGTTCAAGGATTGAGCACCCCCTCAGATGGAGGGGTGAACTTCCTATTTATACCCTATGCATTAAATGCATGGCAGGGCACTTTACACATGGCGTTTACTGATTGGCTTTGAATGTCTGACTTTGGGAGACATGCTTTCGGCCGGATCATGAACAGTGTAGTTGACAGAGTTGTTGTACGAATTGTGGCAGAGGCATGTCCGTTCTGACACATCGTACTGAGTTGTGCAAGGTTAGACAAAAAGAAACTTGAGGTATAAGCTAAGTGATCATTCAATCGCTGAATATCTCTTTCAGCAGAGATATCAAGAGTTCAGCGATCGCTGAAGCTTTACTCATGTTCCTTCGCGTATAAGTAGAGTTGTCTTTGCTTCGCTGATATCCGCATCAGGTCACTAGTAGACTTCTCTTTGTTCAGCAGTTTCTTCTTCGATTCAGCTATGAACATCTGTGACTTGTCTTCAGGGATTACGTTACTGTTTACATCAGAACTATCAGCGATAACTGAACAGACTCAGTTTGATCACTGATAGTGAAACACTAATACATATTAAATGTTTGAGAAAGACTATCAGCGATAACTGAACAGACTCAGTCTGATCGCTGATGGTGAAACACTAATACATATTAAACGTAATTTTCACTAAGTATAGAAAAGGGTCGTTATCAAATCACTGAGAGAGCTTGGATCAACAGGTTCAATCTTGCTTAGGAAGCAAGTGAAGAGACATTCGTTGGAAGTAGCCGATTTGGAGCGTGTAGAAACACTGGCTTGAGGATCTCCAATAATTTGATGAATTGGATGAGATCTTGTCCATTTTGTTGTATGAGGGAGAGGATCAATTACATCTTGAACCACTTCTAATTGAAGAGAGGGAGGTTCAGAAACTTCTACATCAGATGAAGAGATAGAAATAGTTTCAACTTGAGGAGGAGGTATCTCAACAATCTCTGAATCAGATTCGGGAACAGAATGTTGAATAACATCATTCTGTACTTCTTCCTGAAGTGATTCCTCTTGAACAAGTTGATCTTGAATAGACTCTTCTTGAGTATGTTCTTCATTAATAGGCTCAGTTTCTGATTGAACATTGTCTGATTGAACAAAATCTTGTTGTGCCAGTTCTTGTTGAATAGGAGAGACTGGAGCAACATCATTGTCAGAGATAGATGCAGTGGGATTTGGAATAGATGAGCTCTCAGTTTCCTGATTCAAAACATTAGAGACATTTTCAGAATTAGATCTAGGCACATCATCATAAAAATTTTCAAACAGAAAATCAAGATCAGAAAGATTAGGAGAGGGAGTAGAAGAATCCTGGTTATCCGGTGAAAGAGCAGGTTCTGAACTGATTTGTTCAGAAACTGAATTGCCAGTAAAAGCGGGTTCTGAGCCTGAGTGACTAGAAACCAAATCAGCAGCTTCGTCAAATTTTACATTGACACTCTCTATGACCTTTCTTGCAGAGATCAGAAAAACTCTATAAGCGGCAGAGTTTGAAGAATAACCCACGAATACACCCTCGTCTGCCTTTGGACTAAACTTGTTGAGATTCTCCCTGTCATTCAGAACGTAGCATTTACACCTGAATGACTTGAAATATTTGATGTTCAGTTTGATCCCGTTCATAAGTTCATACGGTGTTTTGTTGAAACGACGATGCAGAATTGATCTGTTCTGTGTATGACAGGCAGTTGATACTGCTTCAGCCCAGTAAGACAAAGGTAGACCTGAATAAGCGAGCATTAATCTGGCGGACTCAACGAGCGTTCTGTTTCTTCTTTCAACAACACCGTTCTGTTGCGGAGTACGTGCAACAGAAAATTGTTGTTGTATTACTTGAGATTCATAGAATGCCTGAAGAGTACTGTTTTTGAATTCAGTGCCATTGTCAGATCTTACCACTTTCACTTGCTTCTGCTTATTTATCTGAGTTGTCTTGATAAGGTTGATGAGTACTTCAGGAGTCTCGTCTTTTGACTTCAGAAATTTTACCCAAGTATATCTGGAGTAATCATCAACAATCACCAAAACATATTTCTTATGTCCTAAATTCTTCGTTTTCATCGGACCACACAAATCAACATGCAAAAGATCAAGAATAGCCGACGTGCAGTGTTCAGGTTTAGGCTTGTGAAGAGCTTTCTTCATTTTTCTTTTCTCACAATCCTGGCATAGATGGTCTTTCTGGAAACGGAGAACTGGAATACCTCTCACTGAATCATTCTTGACCAGGCGATCCATATACTTAATGTTGAGGTGCGCTAAACGTCTATGCCAAATCCAACTTTCTTGAACTGAAGCTTTAGAAAGCAAGCGGATATCTGAAGAAATTTTGATCTTGGAAAGATCAATGGTATACAAATTTGAATGTCTTTTTCCCACCAGAAGATCCTTGCCATTATCATTCTTCACTGCAACTCTTTTGGATTTGAAGCTGACTTCAAGGTCTTTATCGCAGAATTGGCCGATGCTGAAAAGGTTGTGACTTAGACCCTCGACGTAGCTTACTCTTTTTACAGTTATGTTACCCTGAACCAGATCACCATAACCAAGAATCAGAGCTGTCTCACAGTTGCCAAATTTCACACGACCGCAACATTTATCTTTAAAATTAGACAGAAGTGATTTGTTGCCAGTCATATGTTTTGAACATCCCGAGTCCAGATACCATAATTGACTAAGCTGCACACACAGAAACTACACCTTTTTAGGTACCCAAATGCTTATGGGTCCCTTGTTAGATTTATGCCTTTTATTTTTCACAGATTTATTTTTCATGCAAGAATGAAAGCAATTATCAATAGAAGATAAAACACAATTATCAGAATCAGAACTAGAAGAAGCATATGAGATATTCTTTGATATATCAAACATTTGCTGAAAAGATTATTTTGGATTTTTATTACATGTAGCAAATGTATCAGTATCACAAAGATTGTCTACATAGTTAACTCCTAACAGTTCAGATTCTAAAATTTGTTGTTTCATCCTCCAAATCTACCTTGGTAACTTCCTCACAGTCCGATCTGAAGAAGAAAAATCAGAAACATTAGAATTTTCAGATAAGATAGTATCATGTTTCTTTGACTTCTTTGATCTTCTTCTTTTACGCTTCTTTTTATAAAATTGAGCATTTAGCAGTAAATATTCATCAATAATTGAATCAGAAGAAGAAACTTTATCAAAGAAATCAGTCTTAGCATTTGACATTGAAGAACTATCCTCGGAGTGAAAATTTTCAAAATTGCGCAAGTCTGAAGGAGGTTTGCGCTTCCCATTGGAGGCGCAAACTGAGCTTTGCGCGTCCAACTGCATGCGCAAACTTTCAGTTTGCGTTTCCAACGTGGAACGCAAATGGCCATTATTTTGTAAAACTTTAGAATTTTCCTTAGAATCTTTTGATAATCCAGAAGAAATTTTATCTTCAAAACTTGTTTTCATTATAAAAAGAAATAAATCGTTTTCTAAACAAGTTTGAAGATTTTGTTCTTCCAATCTATCTTCAAGATCAACAATCTTACCTTCTAACACTAATGGGGGAATGTATTTCTTAGTATCATAAGACACCGAAGATACATTTTCCTTTTCAGTGTTATTAAAAATGTCAACAAAATCTGTTGAAAATGAAGATTTATTGGAAGATTTGACATTTAAAAGATTTTGAAATTTTCTGGATTTCTTAGATTGATCAGGAAAATACTTTGCATTTTCAGAAGTGTAAACAAATGGCATTTCCATCCTCTTATTTTTCATCCTTTTCACATTTTCTTCTTCCAAAATTTGTTTCTCAGTTGTCCAAAAGAATTTAAACTGAGGAGCATATCTTGCAAAAGTAAAGTAATCATATTCATATAAAGTAGGAACTTCATTTTTAGCATGATTTAAAAAATGCGGGTTTTCAAAAACAAGTCCCCACTTTTCTTTTATGGCTTCTTCACTTCTTGGTTTATTCATGTAAATGGTTTGCTCAGACTGTTCTCTTTTATATAATTTCCTTTCTAAAACAATTATTTTCTCAGAAAGAATTTTATTTGAAGAAGTCAGTTCAGTCAATGAATCATGATAAGTCTGATTTGAATTTTCTAACTCGACTAACTTCTTATTAAATTTCTCTTTTGTGTCAATTAAAATTGACTTTTCATCTTTTAAAGAAATTTGCAGTTTTTCGATTAAATCAGACTTTTCTTGACTTTTAAACTTTTCAGAAACTAACTTTGAGCGCAAATCATGCAAAGCAGTGATAAAAACATTCATTTGAGATAAAAAGAAATTATAGTTAAACGCAGATATTACCTCAGAACCATCAGATGAGGTATCCTCTTCCTCATCATCAGATTTGTCGTCACCAATAAAGCACATAACCGCAGTTTCCTCATTTTCAGCCTCATTGTCCGAATGATCCAACCAGTATTCTTCTTCGGCCAACAGGATAGTTCCACCTTCCTTCTTTTCAGCTAAAGCCAACTTTTTTCGGTAAAAAGCAGCATCATTTACCACTTTGACTCTGCAATCTTTAACAATATGTCCAGGCTTTCCACAGTTAAAGCAATTCATCACCTTTTTCTCATCCTTCTTCTGTTCAACCACCTTTGCTGGTTCATACTTTGGAGTGTATGTCTTTGAAGGAGCACCAGGTTCTATCCTTTTAGAACCAGAAGTAAACCGTAGGTTGTTTGAACCAGATCTGTGCTTGAATCTCTTCTGATAGTGTTGAGTCAAAAGTATCATGGCCTTTTCTAAAGCTTCGCCATCATCATCAGTTGATCCATCATAAGTTGATTTAGTCAAAGCTTGCTCAGCCAGTTGGCTAGCTATCAGAGCAATGGGATCTACTGACATAGGCTTGTTCTTCTTATCCATTTTCGCCTTCTTCTCCATTACCATAGATTCATCTGTCATCAAGATTTCGTATAACTCCTGAATTGGCATGGTTGAGATTATGACATCGTTTCTCATTCTGTGGCATGACTTGTTCCACTCAGGTTGTAAAGCGTTCAGAAACTTTAAGTTAGCCTCCAATTCAGTCTTCTTAACTTTAATCTTGTATAAATCGTTGATGGCAGCCCAAAATCGGTCAAATACACCCTTTAAGTTTTCTCCATCCTTATCCTTGAACTTTTCAAAATTGTTCATATACCTAGTCTGACGCAACTGAGTTGACATTGCTGTACCAAGCATAATCTTTTCAAGTTGAGTCCACATCAGCTTAGGATTCTGTTTGAAGCAATCGATTCTGTTATAAATGGAATTGGGAATAGCAAGAATCAGATTTGATTTGGCCTGGCTATCAGCTTGATGTCGTAACATCTCATCAGCATCATATTCCCTTAAAGCTTTCTCAACAGTGGTAGCAACAGAAGTTGCTGTAGCTGTAACAGCTTTCCTTGGTATTTCCATAGGACCCTGAGTCAGTGATTTCATCATGTTCTCCCCATTTGGTTGTCTTTCAATGAAGTTAATAAACCGATCCTGCCACTGTTCGAATTCGTTCTCATTGATCAGTACTGGTGGACGAGTATCAGACCCCAAAGACATCATGAGGTCATTTTTGTAGATTTGTGCTTGTAGAGACATCTTGTGAAAAAATCAGAAAATTTAGAAAAATTTCTAAGTATGGGAGACGCGCAAACTAGAGGTTTGCGTATGCAATGAGGAGCGCAAAGAAGGTTTTGCGTTTGTTGAGAGGAACGCAAACTGAGTTTTGCGTTTGCTTCGTGAAACGCAAAGTGTTACTTTGCGGGTTGAGAATTTACGTTGCAGGGGAAGTGAAAACTTGATGCACGAAGACTTGAAGAGAGAAACGCAAACTGATAGTTTGCGTATTAAACTAGAGCCGAGAACTTTAAGTTTTGTGTTTCCAATGTGAACCGCAAACCTAAAAAATTCACTAACACACGAGTTAGACACGCAAAATATATGAATGACACGCAAATTTATATGAATGAAACGCAAACTTCATAAACACTACCAATTCATGCAAAGACAATGAATGACACGCAAAGACTATGAATGACACACAAAGACTATGAATGACACGCAAACTTCATAAACACTACCAATTCACGCAAGATCAACAACAACTTTGAAAATTAACCAAGAAAAGCACATACTGAACTTCGAAAACTTCTTTCTAACAAATTTTATCAAACAATTTCGATTGAAAAACACTAAATCAACACTTTCAAAAAAGAACAGAACGAGAATACAAGTTTTCAGAAAAACACTAAGACTCCAAATTAACAGTCTAAACAAGATTTTTATGAAAAAAAACAAGAAGCAACAATGATCGATTATCAAAATCGATACTAATGAACCAAAAATCAATACAATTCGACCACAAACAGATCCAAATTTTATGAGAAACCAAGAAAACGAGATTTTCTTGAAAATTTCAAGAAAATCAATCAAATTTTCGATTTCAATCACAAATTCAGATACAGAAAAAAAACAATCTCTCAATCCTCTCAAGATTCAGATTGCTTTGATACCAATTGAGAGTCCAAGAATCTCTAAATCTTTAGAGAGAGAAAGTGGAGAGAGAAAGTATAGAAGCGCAAAGTTCAATATGATTAATGTGTGCGAGCCAAGAGTTCAAAAGTTACAAAACGAAGGCACTAAGGGGACTTAAATACCCCTCGCCTTTACAAAACAGAAATGAACATTAAGAACAGTATAGGCTAGAAAATAAATACAATGATTACTATAAAAACAGATCTAACATCATGCCCGACGGTAGACCATTCATATAGGCCTTAATCTTCTCCTTCTCGGTTGAGGCCACATGCCCCGAACCTTACCCTCTGGTCATCATCACACTCGGATGAACCGAAGGCCTGCTCGACCGCTCGGATCCACTTAACACACGCAACTGGGTCTTCGGAACCAGAGAACTCTGGTGGTCCGCAACCCAGAAAAGATTTGTAGGAACAACTCTTCCCACTTTTCGGAGCACCGACCACTCTGTGCTCCTCAGATCTGATCCTGATCCCGGTGCCCCCAGAGCCAACCAACACATTCTCCTCCACTGCCTCATGACTCCTGAGGCTCGTATTCCGGTCCTCCAACATCTTCTGAAAAACCTCTTGCTGTTTCTCCATGGCCGACGTCACCATCTGCATGACGCTGGCCATCATATCAGCTTGAGGGTTTGCCACTTGAATAACGGGGCTGGTGGATGCCAAATCTACTCTTGCCCCCAGCTCTACCTCCCCAGTAAATATCGGTGGCATGCCCGGAGGAACAACTGCTAACACTCTAACCACAGGATTTAGCTCACGCGAACTAACATCGCGAAGATCTCCGCCGCCCGACGGACGACCACGTGTGTTCACCATACCTAAATAATGGTTGCCACACAAGCAAGAAAAGAATGAGAGGCGGATCAACAGAATAACACAAGGAACGTACTACTACATCACCAATTGTCACAGTAACGGAACTTCAAGCGCAATCACGTATAAATATTCTCATAATAACATTAGCTAAGTGAGATTATGAATATACAATACATAAAGGTTCTTAATACCGTCACCACAACGTTCGATAACTATAATTTTCGTCGACTCTAAGACCAATCCATCTTAGAAGTTCTACCCAAACTCACGAATCCATGCTTAACATACTCAGTCTAAGTCTAGACATCTTACATTCATGCTTAGATCACTTAAACTAGAGCTCTGATACCAACTTGTAACACCCTAAAAACTAGAGTGCATTTGAAACGTGGAAACTGGACAATAAACATCAACACTTGGTATAAACCTCCCAAAAAGGGGAAATGTACTTAACCTTTACAAACCTGAATACTGATACTGAACTCAACAACAAACTAATCTAAACATAACCTATCTAGATTACATCGGTTGTTAATCCAATATCACCAAAAGAATGGGACTTAAACAATTGCCCAACATTAATACTAGTCATCTCAAAAATCCCCGAGACCAAGCTCGTCACTCAAGCCCTTAGCAACCCACCGCTAACGGGAACCTGTTATACACGTCATTTGAGAAAAAGTGTTAGGCTTAAAGCCTAGTGAGAACATACGGTTTATAAATTTCAAGAGATATAAACAATTGTATCATAAGGAAATCTTTTCAATAAGGTTTAGTTTTCAAATGAAACCTTTGCCACAACCGGGCCTTTTCAATGTAAACCCATCATACGATGACAAAGATAACCAGTTTTACCAAGGATTGTAGCGTAACACAAAGTAGGTCACAATCCGAGTTATGAGTCGAAACACTTGGAATCCATGGCCACGAACTACAAAGGTTCGTACTACGATGTGAGGGAGGGCCCCCGAGGAAACCAATTCAAAACTCGTTCACTAGGACTACACTATGACCCATGGCTAGTAACCGGTCTCACATAACCGTACCAAATGGCCCCCGAAGATCACATGCATCCATAGTTACAAATAAAGGAAAATATGATCTATGGCTAGTAACCGGTCTCACATAACCGTACCAAATGGCCCCCGAGGATCATATACATCCATTTACAAAGAGGGGAAAAGACATCCCAAATATAAGTCGACTCAATACCTAGGGATCCACTAGTAATGGTACAGACTCTTCACAACAACATATGTGACCAACCATAGATAGTCATATGGTATAAAATAGCATTTATAAACAAAATGCATTTTTAAGTTTAACTTCTGGTAAGAATGAAAATCATCAAAAATGAACTTTAAACATTCTTTCAAGTAACCCACATAAATGTGCAAGTAAAACATCCTTTTACTTCAAATAAGCTGAAACCCATCATTTTAATCGAAAATGATCAGGAACCCTAAAATCTCCCAAAACTCAAGTTATATCAAAATGTAGTAAACTTAGATCTGAAACCATGGAGATATATAGAAGTTCAAAATGTAAGCTTTGACATGTATAAAGTTTAGAAAAAGGTAGTAGGAACTCACCAAATAGGTTTTAGAAATAAAACCCGAAAAACCAGATATCGACCACCGCGGGAAGACGAAGCTTTCTATACCGAACCCTTGCTAGATGCACTTAATAATAGCAACAAACGGCAACCGAAGAAACCAAACACGGAAACCAAGAAAGAGAGAGACTTGAGGGAGAGAGAGAGAAAAATGAGATTTTGATATTTGATTTACCAACCAAATGAGATATTTGTGAAGACCACCTTTAAGTCGGCCAGGCAACCTCGCGGGTTATGCCGCGACTTCAACTCGTGGCATAACTCGCCCGTATCCCTCAAACCCAAAACATCCAGTGGGTTTCGCGGGTTGTGCCGCGACCTCAAGTCGCGGTGCAACTCGCGTGGTTCACTGTGGTTAATCCAAAACCATCAAACTCCAAACTAAACGTGGTGCTAACGACAACGCTTAAACACAAGAGTAACAAGATTACAAAACGGAAATCCGGGGTTTTACAATCCTCCCCAACTTGGGATTGATTTCGTCCCCGAAATCCAACTACATGAAAAGACGAAGATATCTTCGCTTCATATCCTCCTCAGCTTCCCACGTCACGTTGGCTCCCTGATGATGCTTCCACTGCACCTTGACCATAGTAACCTCTTTGTGACGCAACTTCTTAGCCTTTCTCTCTAAGATAGCGTCAGGTTCTTCTACACAACGGTTACGCTCGTCCACTCTTAACTCTGAGAGGGGAATGACACTTTATTCCTCCGCCAAACACTTTCGAAGGTAACAAATATGGAACGTGTTGTGGATTTTGCTCAACTCTGACGGCAGTTCCAATTGGTAGGCTTGCAAACCCACCCGCTTAAGCACTTTGAAAGGTCCAAGGAAACGGGGACTCAGCTTCCCACGTTTTCCGAACCTGATAATGCCCTTCCAAGGAGATACCTTAAGCAACACACGGTCACCCATTTGGAACTCCATCGGTCGCCTCTTCTTATCGGCATAGCTCTTCTGCCGATCCTGAGCCGCTTTCAACCTTTCACGAATGCATTTGATCTTATCGGCCATCTCTTGCACGATTTTAGGTCCGGCGAATTGTTTCTCCCCCGCTTCAAGCCAACATACGGGAGTTCGGCATTTCCGCTCGTACAATGCCTCAAAAGGTGCCATACCAATACTCGAGTGGTAGCTATTGTTGTAAGCAAACTCCACCAAAGGTAGGTGAGAGTCTCAACTACCCCCGAAATCGATGACACAAGACCTTAACATATCTTCCAACGTTTGGATCGTTCTCTCGATTTGCCCGTCGATTTGTGGATGGTAAGCCGTACTCAACTTAACTCGCGTACCAAGCTCTTTCTGAAACCCATCCCAAAAGTTCGAAATGAACCGACTGTCGCGATCTGACACAATCGACAAGGGTATTCCATGCCTCGAGACTACTTCATCGATGTAAAGTTTTGCTAACTTGTCCATCGGTAAAGTCTCGCGCATAGCTAAGAAGTGAGCGCTCTTAGTCAATCTATCGACTAATACCCAGATGGTATCGTGACCTTGAAGAGTTTTAGGCAACTTCGTCACGAAGTCCATGGTAATATGTTCCCACTTCCACTCGGGAATCTCTAAGGACTGAAGACTCCCATACGGACGTTGATGTTCGGCCTTAACTTGCGAGCACGTCACACAACGCTCCACATAACGCGCCACATCAAGCTTCATTACTGTCACCAATAATGCAACTTCAAGTCCTTGTACATCTTTGTACTTCCTGGATGAATGGAATACTTGGACTTGTGAGCATCCTCAAGCAATAGATCACGGTTACCCCCAACTTTGGGCACCCACACACGACCGCTAAACAGTTTCACCCCACGGCTATCTTCCGTTAAGAGCAAACGATGTTTCGTCATGACTTCTTCCTTGAGGTTTTCTTCCAACAAAGCTTCAACCTGCGATGTTTTGATCTTTTCAAACGCTCGTGTTGTGTTGCGACCTCAAGTCGCGGTGCAACTCGCATGGTTCACTATGGTTAATCCAAAACCATCAAAATCCAAACTCAAACTCCAAATTAAACGCGGTGCTAACGACAACGCTTAAACACAAGAGTAACAAGATTACAAAACGGAAATCCGGGGTGTTACAATCGATGGGGGAACAAAAATGTAATTCACTATGTTATATTTTAGTAGGGTGTTGTTAAGGCTACCCCTCTAAGAATCGTATAACCCCTCCTATGAAGTACTCTCCTCACGTGAAGGACTGACATAAGATCCAAAAAAGGTTGATTTTAAAAGATTTAATATATATAGTTACACTTTATATCCCTATAATTATTTAGTTAGTTTACTTTATACCTTTTATTTTTCTAATTTTCATTTTATACCATTATTATATTAACACATATAATCGTATATTAAGTAAAATACGTTTAAAAAAATACGTTTTAATTTTAACAAGTTACACCATTGTAATCGTCTCTTCAATACTATCGAAATGAGCCAAATATTGAATATTTTTTGATTTAATTATTTAATTATATGTTAAAAATATGTTAAAAAATACGTTTTACCATATCACATTAACATACATAATTACGTTGTATTTTGTAGATATCACATGTTATTACTTGTGGATATCACAAATGTCGATTAATTGTGGATATCACATGTGATTAATTGTGGATATCACAAATGTCGATTAATGAAAACAAACTCATTCGATTTATATATATATATATATATATATATATATATATATATAAGATATGATTTGAAATAAAGTAAAAACAATTTGATATATATATCGAACGAACGATTCATTCGTTTTCATTCGATATATATAACTCTCTCCCTCCCCCCCCCTCTCTCTCTCTCTATATATATATATCAAAGTTGCAGATGACAAACATGGGAGAATATTTGACACCAACATCAGAATTTGTCACCAACCAGGTTTGGGTCGTCATGAAGACGCATGGGACACTATCCGCACAGAGTTAATGGATGAACTAACTGGGTATTTTGCTTATTACTTTGATGTGATTGGCAACGAGTGCCAAAGAATTTACGAAGCGTTGGATTTTTTCCAGAAGGGCGTCTTTACACCACCTAGGCATTGGATCACTATGCCTGAAATGGGAATTCTAACTGCTTCAAGGTTCAATGTCATACTACATGTTCTCAGTATGGAAGGCAGTGCGACATACTTACCATTCAAGAGACAACCGCCGTCATCATCCCAAGATGAGTCAATTGCAATAGTGCATGTTAATGGTAATCATTACATAAATGTGGTATTAAACGGAGATTACACAATGCCCACACTCATACACCATTGGACATGTCATGTACTTTCAGATGCAATGTCGTGGATTATCTCATACAAACGTAGATTAGATGTGTATGAAGAATATATAGAGCGTACTCGTACTCGTGAATATGTAGATTTAAATGAATAATCAAAGTTGAAATATGTTGGAATAAAAAAAATACGCAATATATTTATTATGTTTATTATTTTTATGTTAAAAACTTACGTTCGATGTGATTCATTTTCTCTTTTAAAAAAAATTCAATTAACCAAGATACAGTATATGACATATAATAATATAATTAAATCAAAAAATATTCAATATTGAGCTCATTTTGAAGGTATCGGCGAGACGATTATAATGGTGTAACTTGTTAAAATTAAAAAATAAATTTTTCACGTATTTTAGTTAATATACGATTATATGTGTTAATGTGATGAAAATGTAAAATATAAAATGTAAAACTAAAAGGTATAAACTAAATATATCAAAAAAGTATAGGGACAAAAAATGTAACTATTAATTAAAAAAGAAAAAAGGAATCGATTGTGAGGGTGAGGAGGTATACTTTTTTAATTTTTTTGTAGGGGGAGTTATAATTTCCCATATTATTACCATATTCTAATATATATATATATATATATATATATATATATATATATATAGAGAGAGAGAGAGAGAGAGAGAGAGGTTCATTTGAGAAATAGAAAAATAATCTTATCTATTCATTTGGTCAACATTTGCGGCTTTGACCACGAAGCACCGGATAATTCCTTGCGGGATGAGTTCATATATGAATCTGTATGAATCACAAAAATTCATATATGAATCTGTTAATTAGTTCAACTGATTCATATATGAACCTACAATTAATTAGTTCATATGTGAATCAGTTAATTGGTTCATATATGAATCACAAAGGTTCATATATGAATCAGTTAAAAGAGTTCAGATGTGAATTGCACTGGTTCATATATGAACATATAGTTCATATGTGAATTATACAGGTTCATATATAAACACAACCCGTGTATTTTGTAAAAATTACGAAAGTGTCCTTCTATTTTTGGAAGATCCGCAACTTTTGACCAGTCAAAGCCGCAACTTTTAACCAGTCAAATCCGATCTTGACCGTGTGAATGGCTAAGATTACTTCTCTATTTCTCATATATTTACCATTTCTCAAATGAACCTAAAACTATATATATATATATGATAATCAAGTATTAATGAACTATTTATACAAAATATCGTGATACATATTCATGATAAATATTATTAATAATAAAAATGCATGATATTCACATAATAAATATTTAAAATTTATGAATAGTTTATTTCACAGTTTTAAAATATTTGTGTTTCAAAAATTAACGTTCTCTCAAATTTTAGGTGTCGGTGTTGGGGATCGGGTTATGTGTAAGAAAATAATGAGTATATAGTCTGGATAAAATATGAGATCGTGTAAGAGTTCTCTTTCCTTAAGTTGTATTCGACTTATGTTTAGGTATCAAGATATCGACCCGAGGGTAATTTCAAAATTGTGTACCAATTTTGGAAAACAAAGATCATTACCTTTTGAACATAGAGAATCATAACGGTTCCTATATTAATGCTTGGAAGTCCTATCTTTGGTGTTGGTTCAAATATGCCTAAGTATAAAGTCTTAGTGAAGGATCATACTTGAGCTCAGAGAAAGTCTGAAGTCTTTATTCAGACTTAGTGCTTACATGTTGTTTCTTCAGATCTTGTATATAGGAAACTCTACCATGCTATAACATGTGGGATGATCTTATTATCATCTATTTCACAATCATGTGTCTTTAATGTTTCATTGTATCTAAATAGCTTTCTAGAGAGTTAGTTAGAGTATGTACTTTTCATTGTAGATCTTTGATAGTTATATTCAATTGTAAAATTCTCTCTGTAATCATTTTGTTCATCAATACAAATGACATTTGGTTCTCAATCTGTGTATATTCTGTGTTTGTGTTTCTGATTTTTGTTGATTAAGATTTGTTTGGGAATTATCAATTGGTATCAGAGCAAACAACTGTTAATCGAAGGAATTCTTCTAGATGAAAGTTCAAGATCTAGATCAGGTTGTCAAAATTTTCAGTTCTTGAATCCTTTTTCTTCAAAGATTGATCTCATTTGATCAATTTGATGTGATTACATTTTGATTTGTTCTTTGATCAATTCTTAATCAATTTCTTTGCATATTCCAATTTAGTTGGATTGATCTATTTGATCTTAAGCAATGTCTAAAGAATACGTAAGCATTGAATCTGAGACTAAACCACCTGCTATATTCTTTGGAGAATATCATCAATGGAGGATTCAGACGATTCAATTTTTAGATAACAATGATGAAGACTTGATGAAATCTATCATTGAAGGGCCTTTTGAGAGCTATATTGAAATTCCTACAGTGCTAGAGACTTAAGATACACATACAATTACTGCCTCTAGAATCAAGAAGGATAAGAAGAGTTATAATGCAAGGGAAAGGAAAAGAGCTAACATAGATAGAAGAGAAATGACTTTATTGACTATGGCTCTACCAAATGAAATATTCAGTTGTGCTAAAGCTATGTGGGATGAGGTTGAAACCCAGATGCAGGGGGGTCAGAAGGGATACATGCATAGGAGCATATGAGAGTTTCAATGCCAGAGAGTCTGAATTGTTGTCTGAAACTTATAAGAGATTCAATGATGTGCTTAATGAATTAAGAAGAAATAGGGTTCATAAGACCAATAGCGAAATCAATGTCAAATTTCTCAAGAACCTCAGACCTGAGTGGGATAGTTTCTCAGAGAATCTTCAAATGAACAAGAACTTGAACAAGAAAGATATCCATGATATTTTTGGAATCTTAAATCAACACGAAGATAAGGTCAGAGAAAGAATGTCTACAAATAAGAAAGTGTTTGATTCTTTGGCTCTGATCTTTTAGAGAAAATTCAAAGCTAGTACTAAGCATTCAAGGTCATCTTCTACCAAGATCATTGAAATTCCAGAGAAAACTTCATATTCTCATTATGAGAATACTTATTCAGACATTGAGATGAAGAAGATAGCAGAAAATTTGGCATTGTTAAACAGGGCATTCAAGAAGTGGTTTGGTAAAAAGTATAACTTTGAGAAGTCCAAATATAATTACTACAAGAAGGGTAACATTGATAGAAAATTCAAGTCTGAATCAAAGGATGGTGAGAAGAAATATAAGAAAGAAGAAAAAGAGATAGAAGAAGATGAAGTTCCAAGGTGTTACAACTATGGTAAAAATGGAAATTTTACACGAGAATGCACATTTAAAAAGGTAAAGAACTCAGATTACTATTCTAAGAAGATGTAGATGGCAAAGAAGAAGGAACAAGGCCAAAATATGAATGGTTAAGCAAGAAAATTGGTTGGAGCAATCATCATCTTTAGAAGAAGAAATTGCAAACTTTTTCAACTACTGTTTGGGTTCCTTGAACAAATATGGTAAGTCTGGGTCTTCACATTATGGTAGATCAACTCTGAGGCTGAATCTGAGGTACAACATTCTCTTGATCTGAATCTTAGAAATCAAATTAAATCCATGAATGCTGAATTTATTGACACCAAGAAAAGATTAAAAGGTGAAAGAATATTGATAAATAGATTCAGAGCTGAAAAAGAGATTTTCAAAGTTAAATGTGAGGACTTAGAGAAAGAGAAAGGAGATTTTGAAAAAGAAAAATCTAAATTAACTGGCATGGTATCTATCTTAGAAAATGATTTTGAAAAGGTTGGAGATGAAAACAAAGAATATTAACTGAAATGACTTTCTTTCAAAAAGAAAGGATTGATCTATATAGAAAGATCAAACAACTTGAGGACATAAATTTTAGAAGATGACAGAATGAAGAAACTATGAACTTATTGACTAGTAATCCAAAAGTTATTGGATTTTAGAATCCAAAAATGGGATTAGGTTCTGTATTGAAAAAAGCTCCTTCAAACTTATATGATTTTTCTAAAATGGGTATGTTTTAATCGAAGGTAGAATGTTCAAATTCAAACCCTGTTAATGAAAATATGGTAGAAAGGATTCCTATTGATGATTGTTTTGTTAAGTCAGAGTCTTCTACATTCAAATCTGATTCTAAAGAAAAAGAGAAAATTGAGATAAATTCTAAATCTGATTGTAGTGATAAGACTTCAGAAGATACTGCTCAGACTTGTGAAAGTAGTCATCAACCCAAGTATAATAATGTGGCTTCTGATTATTTCAAGTTACACCAGAGTTATAAAAATAGAAAGCCATATTATTCATAAAAGATTATGATATTACTTTTCCATATGTTAATTCTGAAAAAAGTCTGAAAGTGTAAATATCAGTAAATATGATAGTAAGTCTTCTAACTTTGATTCTATAAGTCAGTACTCTGAACAAGTATTCAGATATCTGAATCTAAAGAGAAAAAGTCTGATTCCATTGATCAAAAATCTGAAGCTACTTCAGTTAACTTTGATTCTAAAGTTCAGATTTGTGATGACAAAGAATGTTCAGATTCTACTTTTAAAGATGTTAAAATCTAGAATATACTAAATTGTCAAATTTCATCAATAGTATGTCTGAAATCTTATTTGATGAATTGATGGATGAATTTTCTTTTGATTATGATACAGAAGTAGAAGATCTAGAAACTCATGCTGTAATTGATAAATATGATCATCTTGTTTATAAATCTTTGGAAAGTATGATTGATGGAGATATTCTGAAGACTGAAACACAATTACCTGATGAACTATTTAGTCCTGTGTTTTTGAAAGATCATCAGATCATGATTTAAATATTCAAGGTAGCTTAAATCCATCAAATCAGAATGGTTGAAAAATTCATTCAAATACAGAGTTTGATAAACAAGAAAAACAATTGTGGTTTCTATCTCTGAACATAAGTCTAAAATAAAAGTTTTTGAAAAATATGAATCTTTTGGTACAAAATCTTAAGTATCAACTAGAAGATTTACTAAATTTGAAAAGGCTAAAAATGTTGTTTTATCCCCTTTTAACATAAAATGTCTATTTTAGATATTAAATGCAGAACGGATTTAGTCTGGAGAAGAAAAGAGTCTAGTCAAGAATTCTTCTTGTTCCTTTAAAGAAAACTCATGTACTAGATTGTAAATCTATTGTGAAGAACAATGTTACATTGAATAAAACTTCAAAGTTTGTTACTAAAGTTCCTTTTGTGCAAAAAAATAGTCATTTTGTTAAGCATTCTTCCACTAACTGTTTGTGTGCTGATTATTACTTTAGTACAAAACCATTTACATTGTAATCATTGTGGACAACACGACTTTAGACTCAATTCCTGAGTTTTTTAAAAGGAATTGGACAGACTGGTATAAAGCTATTTCCAATTATGGAAAGTGTGATGTTAAGTCTGATGACATTTCTAAGACTGAACAGAGTTCTTATATAAAGAAAAAGGCTTTATCTAGTCCTTCATCACATGTTAGTGTCAAATTAGTGATGAAGTGGAAACTCAAAGCAAAGTCTGGAGTTCCTAGTTCTAAATCTGATTCATAACTTGTTAAAAATCTGGAAACCAAAAGCTAAATGTTCTATTTCAAAAAGTTCAAAAGTTTATATATTTACTAACATTAAAGGACCCATTCAATTGATGGGTACCTAAAAAAACTAATTCTTCATACAAGAGAGTCGTGTGTGGTACTTAGACTTGAAGTTTCTGTAAGACACGTATGCCAGAAAGATTCTGATAGCTTCAAGTCTTGAAAGAGGTGCAAAAGTTTTATCATAGTCAATTACTTCTTCTTGATAGTAACCCTGGGCTACTAGCCTGACCTTGTTTCTGATCATCTTCATCCATTTTGTTTTGGAATATCCATTTTGAACGAACAATTGATTTTCCTACTGGTTTTGGAACAAGATTCTAGACCATGTTTTGTTCAAATTGAAGAAATTGCATAACACTTATCCAACTTGGATCTTGAATAGCTTCCTCAATTTTATTATGCTCTAGAAGAGAGAGAAAGTTGACATATAAACATATATTGGCATATCTTCTGGTTTTAACTCCAGATTGATGATCACAAATAATTTGATCAATGGGATGGCTTTTTGTCCACTTTGTGGCAGGAGGAAGAGGTTGGATGATGTTTGTTTCATTATCTGAAGAGTCATAGATAGAAGGAGAGTATTAATCTTGTGGAGGATTATTTGGAGGAGAAGAGGAATTCTCAAGAAGATTTAAGAGATTCAGGTAAGGTATTATTATGATTTGAGCAACTAGGGTTGATTTGAAGGGGGTGAGAAAGATAATCTGATGGAGAATGATTACTTGATCTCAACAATTGCAGAGAGAGCCATTCATTTAATTCTTCTTCATTAAAGGTGTCAGAAGATGAGGATGGTGGTGTTCCCTTTTCATCAAAGTGCACATGTATTGACTCATCAATACGTTTCCTTCTTTGATATAGACTCTAAATTCTTCAGAGACAATAGAGTATCCTCAAAAGATGCCTTTTATCAGATTTGGCATCAAATTTTATAACGTGATATTTATCATTGAGAATGTAACATATACATCCAAAAGTATGGAAGAAGCTGATGTTGGGTTTTCTTCCATGAAAGTGTTCATAGGGAGTCTTTGGGTGTTTATTCACAATGATAGATCTGTTCTAAGTAAAGCAATTAGTGTTTACAGCCTCAGCCCAAAAGTAGGTGGGGAGACATGCATCTCTGATCATAGACCTGACAGTTTCACATAGAGTTTGGATTCTTCTTTCAACAACACCATTTTGTTGACGAGTTCTAGTTGCAGAGAAATTGTGAGAAATACCCTTTTCTGAATAGAAATCTTCAAGAGTGAAGTTCTTGAATTCTGTTCCATTTTCACTTCTTAGTGATCTGACCTGAATATCGTTCATAACTTCTATCCGTTTGATAAAAGTAATGATTTTCTCTGGTGCCTCATTCTTTGATTGCAGAAAGAATACCCAAGTGTATCTTGAGAATTCATCCATAATTACCAGAGTGTATTTCTTACCTCTAAGGCTTAACACATTCACTGGTCTAAAAAGATCCATATGTAATAGAAAAACGGGTGATGTGATGGAAGAACAACAACTTTTAGATTTGAAACTAGATTTTGAGTGCTTTCCTTTTTCACAAGCTCCACACAGCTTTTCCTTAGAGAAAGACAAAGATGGAAGACCTATAACTAGTCCCTTTTCAAAAAGATTATTGATAGTCTTAAAATTTAGGTGAGTGATATGCGTTAATTATTTAATGCATATCAAGTCTTTTTATTGATAGTTTAGGTCTTTTTACATTCTATATCCCAAAATTTGAGTCATTTATTCACTTATTTTCCACTTTCTTCTTTATTGGAGCTAGGGTGTTGAATGACTTGTTTTACGACTTAGAATGGCTAGTTGATATCTATTTTTGGCAGATTTATTAGTGCAGACTTATGCTGCAACATCAGACATGAACAGCCGATTGAAGAGAAGAAAAGGAGCTTATGGTGGACAGCTTGCAGAAATATTTTGGACAGATTTGGGGAACTTTCTGGATCTGATTTTTGGCTGGAAAATATCTTTTGAATCTCCTTTTCTTTATTTTATTGTTCATGGTGTCATCAAATTGTGGTACAATTATTATAAAGGAAGCTTGGGAGGTGTATTTTGGACACATGATCTTCTTACTTCAAGTCTTAGAAAAATTGTAGAACATCTTAGAATATCTTTTATAAACTTTAAAAATCAAATTAAGAGATTTGACACTCTCTTGGTTTGATTATTAAAGTGAAGTAATTTAGTAATCTATTGAAGTTCTTATTTCTTGCATTTTTAATTTATCGTCATTTATTTTCCATACTTTACTTATCGTTCTTACTTTATAGTAATTTACATTTAAGTCATTTACATTCTTGTAATTTAAATTATGTCTTTTATTTTATGTCATTTATTTTACGCATTTACTTTCCGTATGAGTAGCTAATTTTATTAGTATGGGTGTTTGACGGAAAGGTGGGATTTTAAACATAAAGAAAGGTGGGCATTGTTTCGCAATAACAATGATCCACCATTTCATTCAAGTTTTATAAATATCAATAATACTTCTTGACGAACCGATCACTTGCTAAAGTGTTAAAGTGTGGTGGACTTAGAGATAAGCCACGATAAGCACGTCTGTTTGAATGATATAAGAAGTATACTTGAGAGAGTTACTGATAAGGACAGTTATCATTTATATCTTTCTAAACTGATTTATTCTCGACAAGTTGATCGCTAATCAATAGTGTTAAAGTGTAGAGGACTTAGAGATAAGCCCCTTCAAACACGTCAACTTGGATGATATAGGAATCGGCTCGGGAGAGCGGTTTTTGCAAAGAGATTTGTATCTCCATATATTTTGAGGACTCTATTCTACACTATAAATAGTTGGATACTACACAGAGATGTGTTTAGTTGAATCTAAACAGTAGTGTGAATAGAAAAGTCCGAGAGGAATACCTTCAAAATAGATGGTGTATTTAGTTGTGGCAGAACTTCATGCTGCAACATGGCCCACTGGAATTTATGTTTAAATCCCACTTGAAAGTCTAACACCCATGCTTGCTTTATTCTCTGTTAATTAATTCAAACTGATAACTCAACCAAACCAAAGTCTTCAAATTCGCCATCTAAAATCATTTCTTTCTTCTACTTTTTATTAAACTTTTACTCTAGTCTCTGTGGGACGATATCCGATACTTTACCGTTTTATTACTTGAAAGACGATATTAGATCTCATTGTATACTTTCTTTGAGGTTTAATTAGCACACATCTGTAGGTGTATTCCAAGCACTATCAAGTTTTTGGCGCCGTAGCCGGGGACTGGCAAGCTAAAAGTTATAAAATTTTTTATAAAGATTTGATTTTTCTACCACCGTTCGAATTTCATTGTGAGTGTAGTGTATGCCAAGAATACCACGAGGGGAATTTTTCGAGTTAGATCCTGACATAGAAAGAACCTTTCGTCATAGAAAGGAGGATACAAAGAACATCAAATACCATGAATCCTCCTAATATGGATGCACCACCTGGTTTTGAAAATAGACAACAAACCCAGGAATTGAAATAAGACCACCTCTGCTAGAAAATCAAATGAGACCTCCACTTTTGGAGAATCAAAGAATACCACCATTTTTTCAACCACCAATTTTTCAACAAGTTCCAAATGTTCAGCAACAAAATCAGCAACATGATGATGAAAATAATGATGAAGAATCTCAAGAGGATAATGAAAGGAATGAACCAATGAACATAATTGATCTTGCAAATTCCAAAGAGGGAAAAATTATGGACTATGCTATCCCCGATTTTGAGCAATTAAACTCTGGAATAGTTAGACCCCATATAACCACCCTTCATTTTGAGCTTAAACCCATAATGTTCCATATGTTACAGACAAATGGCCAATTTGCCGGAATGCCATTAGAGGATCCCCATTCTCATTTGAAATCTTTTATGGAGATCACCGATGCATTCCTGATCCCTGGAGTATCTAAGGATGCTCTAAGACTCACTTTATTTCCATTTTCTTTGAGGGATCAGGCAAAATCATGGTTTAATTCTTGGCACCTGGTTCTGTCCCATCATGGAGCAATATGGCTGAGAAATTTTTGAGAAAATATTTTCCACCTACCCGAAATGCTAAGTCCATAAATGAAATATGTATGTTTAAACAAATGGACGATGAAGCAATTCTCGATGCTTGGGAAAGGTTTAAGGAATTATTAAAGAAATGCCCACATCATGGCATTCCCTACTGTATTCAACTCGAGACGTTTTACAATGGGTTAAACCCCATGGCAAAACAAATGCTTGACGCGACATCAGGAGGGGCCTTTACTTTCAACACCTACAATGTCGGGTATGAAATTCTTGAAAAAATTTCAACAAATAATGGACATTGGGCTGATCCTAGGGCCCAACCTCAAAGGAAAACTGCTGGAATACATGATGTAGATGCATATACTGCACTGACAGCTCAGCTTGCTTCCATGACTAACATGCTTAAAAACATCACTTCCGGTCAAGGAGCACAACCAACTGTCACTACACCTACTCCAGTCGTCCTCTCAGTGCAGTGTGTTTGTTGTAGTGGGGAACACTCTTTTGAACATTGTCCTCATAATTCTGAGTCTGTAAACTATGTTCAAAATAGATCTGGTTACCAATCCAACAACTACAATGCCAGTTGGAAGAAGCACCCAAATTTTTCATGGAACAGTCCCTGTTTAAATCCGTCTTCATCAAAACAGCAAGGGAACTCAATTTTTCAAAATCAAGCGAGTAGTTCCCAAAATCATCATCAAGGGAATCATCATCAAAGTAATCATCATCAAGGAAACCATCACCAGAACAATCAGAATCATGGTTTTCAAAATAATCAACCACCTTTTCTAAATAAACCAACTCTACAGACTGACTCATCATCTTCCTTGGAAGCAATGATGAAAGGGTTTATGACCCAAACTCAAGCTTCTCTAAGAAATCTCGAAACTCAAATCAGTCAGCTCGCCCTTAATCAGAACAACAGGACCACCGGGACTTTGCCTAGCAACACTGAAGTCCCAAGATCTTTAGGAAAGGAACATATAAAAGTTGTGACACTAAGAAGTGGAAAAGACTTAGAAGCAGCCTTAGACAAAGAATTTGGACCAATGACCAAAACTGATTTTGAAAAAAATTCAATGTCTAAATCCAAAGCTGCAGCATTACCCACTATTGTCGAGGAACCATCTGAACCTTTAGAGGAATCAGAGCCAACCATGACCTCTATAGAGAAGACAGTAGAGAGTGAAATCATCAATCCCAAGTCCAGTTCTAAGTATCCCATTAAAGAAGGCACAACAAAAGGCATCAAAGATCCATCTTTCTCAACACAAAAAAAAGGTTGTAATTGAACCAATTCCTCCTTATGTTCCTTTTCCCTAAAGGTTAAAGAATCAAAAGGAAGAATTGCAGTTTAAGAAATTTTTGGATGTGTTCAAAGAGTTGCATATCAATATACCCCTTGTTGAAGCAATTGAGCAAATGCCTAGTTATGCCAAGTTCCTCAAAAATATCCTAAGTAAGAAAAAGAAGTTGACTGAATATGAGACTGTTGCCCTTACTGAAGGATGTAGTGCTCTCTTGACCAACAAAATTCCCCCTAAGCTTAAAGATCCAGGGAGTTTTACCATTCCTTGCTCAATAGGAGGGAAAGAGGTTGGAAAAGCTTTGTGTGATTTAGGAGCTAGTGTTAACCTGATGCCTTTGTCCATTTTTAATAGTTTAGGCATAGGGGAAGCTAGACCTACCACAGTCACACTCATCCTAGCTGACAAAACAGTTGCATATCCAAAAGGAAAGACTGAAGATGTCTTAGTCCAAGTTGATAAATTCATCTTTCCGACAGACTTTATCATTTTAGACTTTGAGGCTGACCAAGATATTCCTATCCTTTTAGGAAGACCCTTTTTAGCCACAGGTAGAACTTTGATAGATGTCCATAAAGGAGAATTGACCATGAGACTCCAAGACCAGAAAGTCACATTTAATGTCTTCAATTCTTTAAAATATCCAACTGATGTAGAAGATTGTTCAAGCTTAAGTGTGACAGAATCATCATGTTATGAAGAAGGAGTAAAACATGCCTGTAGGATGGAAGAAAAGGATGAGGAATATGATGATGATGATGATAGAATCATAGAAGAGACTCTACCTTTGAATGTGGCTAAATTTGAATTGTTGGAAAATAATGAGTTGAAAAGTTTCACACCATCTGTCATCACACCACCAGACCTAGAGTTGAAACAACTCCCATCTCATTTAAAGTATGCTTTTCTAAGAGATGGAGACAAATTACCTGTCATCATCTCATCAACTCTAGAATTGCATCAAGAAAAGATACTTGTGGACTTGTTGAAGTTGCACACAAAGGCTTTAGGATGGACAATTGCTGACCTAAAGGGAATTAGTCCCTCCATTTGTCAACATAAGATCATTCTAGAAGATAAAGATTTCACTTCCATTAAACCACAAAGAAGGCTGAATCCTGTCATGAAAGAGGTAGTGAAAAAGGAAATTTTGAAATGGTTAGATGCTGGAATTATTTACCTAATAGCCAGTAGTTCTTGGGTAAGTCCAATCCAGTGTGTTCCAAAGAAGGGAGGATTCACAGTTGTCCCAAATGACAAAAATGAACTCATCCCAACTAGAGTAGTCTCTGGATGGAGAATTTGCATGGACTACTGTAGACTTAACAAGGCTACCCAAAAGGACCATTTTCCTCTACCTTTCATAGATCAAATGTTGGATAGGTTAGCCGGTAAATAATATTACTGCTTTTTGGATGGATACTCCGGATACAATCAAATAGCCATATCACCCGAGGACCAAGAAAAGACTACCTTCACTTGCCCCTATGGTACTTTTGCTTTTAGAAGAATGTCATTTGGACTTTGCAATGCACCTGTAACCTTTCAAAGATTCATGATGTCCATATTTTCTGATATGTTTGAAATATCCATAGAAATCTTTATGGATGATTTTTCAATATATGGTTCATCTTTTGACCAATGTTTGGAAAATTTACAAAAGAGTCTTGAGAGGTGTGAAGAATCAGATTTGGTTCTCAACTGGGAAAAATGTCATTTCATGGTTAAAGAAGGGATTGTTCTTGGACATGTAATTTCCAAGAGAGGGGTTGAGGTAGACAAGGCAAAAATTGAAATTGTTGAAAAACTACCTGAACCCACCACTGTTAAAGGAATTAGAAGTTTTCTTGGTCATGCTGGATTTTATAGAAGATTCATTAAAGACTTTTCAAAACTCTCAAAACCTTTATGTCTTCTATTACAGCATGATCACAAATTTGATTTTACTGAAGAATGTAGAAATGCATTCCTCACTTTAAAGAAAGCTCTGATAACTGTACCAGTGGTTATTACTCTAGATTGGGAAAAAACCTTTTGAAATCATGTGCGATGCCAGTGATTGGGCTGTTGGAGCTGTCTTAGGTCAAAGAACAGAAAAAGTCTTTCATTCAATTTGCTATGCAAGTAAAACTTTGAATGAAGCACAAATTAACTACACAACAACAGAAAAAAGACTCTTAGCTGTGGTTTTTGCCTTTGAGAAGTTTAGATCATATTTAATGGGAACAAAAGTCATTGTACATACTGACCATGCAACCATTAAATATTTGATTTCAATGAAAGATGCTAAACCTAGGTTGATAAGATGGGTATTGTTGTTGCAAGAGTTTGACCTAGAGATTGTGGACAGAAAGGGAGTGGACAACCAAGTTGCAGACCATTTGTCTAGGTTAGATAAGCCTAGTGAGGATCTAGGGGACACCATTGAAACCTTTCCTGATGAAAGAATCCTTATGCTGCAGCATACCAAAGCACCATGGTTTGCTGACATGGCAAATTACTTGGCCTGTGGAATAAGACCATCTGAATATACTGGCCAAATGTTTAAGAAATTTCTTCATGACACCAGAATGTATCTTTGGGATGATCCTTTCTTGTTTAAAATTGGTACATATCAGATTTTGAGAAGATGTGTCCCAGAAGCTGATGTGGCAGAAATCTTACCGCATTGTCATAATTCAACTTATGGAGGACATTTTAGAGGCCAAAGAACAACAACAAAATCTTTACAATGTGGATTTTATTGGCCAACTCTCTTCAAGGATGCCCATACATTTGCACAAAGATGCAATGAATGCCAGAGAAGTGGTTCCATTTCCAAAAGAAATGAAATGCCACTAAATGGGATCTTAGAAGTATAGTTGTTTGATGTTTGGGGAATTGATTTCATGGGACCGTTTCCCCCATCAAACAAATGTCAATACATTTTAGTTGCTGTTGATTATGTTTCAAAGTGGGTAGAGGCAATGGCATGTGTTTCTAATGATGCTAAAATTGTGGTGAAATTCCTTCAGAAGCAAATATTTACAAGATTTGGTACCCCCCCCCCCCGGGCACTAATTAGTGATGAGGGTACCCATTTTGTAAGAAATTTGTTACAAAAGACTCTTGAAAAATACAACATTCACCATAGAATTGCCACTGCCTACCATCCACAAACCAATGGTTTGGCTGAGCTTTCTAACAGAGAAATAAAGGGAATTTTGGAAAAAGTTGTAAAACCAAACAGACAAGATTGGGCCTTTAAATTAGATGATGCTTTATGGGCATATAGAACTGCTTTTAAAACACCAATATGTATGTCCCCATACAAGCTAGTCTTTGGCAAAGCTTGTCACCTCCCTTTAGAACTTGAACACAAATCATATTGGGCCATTAAGGAATTAAACATGTGTCTTGATGATGCTGGAAATAAAAGAAAACCCCAACTTTGTGAAATGGAAGAGCATAGGAACATGTCCTATAAAAATGCTAAGCTTTATAAAGAGAAAACCAAGAAATGGCATGATAAAAGAATTCTTCACAGAGATTTAAAAGCTAACCAGCAGGTCTTTTTGTTCAATTCTAGATTAAAACTCTTCACTGGAATGTTGAAATCTAGATGGTCTGGACCCTTTGTCAATCATCATGTTTACCCTTATGGAGCCATAGATTTGATTAATCCGGAAGATAACACTGTGTTCAAGGTCAATGGACAGAGAGTAAAAGCCTACCATGATCCTGTGAGTATCCCAGAACCCAGTTCTGTGCATCTGATCAGTTTGTGCTAAAAAGCTTCAACTTTGTTTGTACATATTCTTTATTTCTTTAAGTTGTTTTCTAGACTAATTAAGTTTAATTGTATGTTCAAATGTGCAGCCTGGATCAGAGAAGAAGAACAGCAGTTCATGCTGCAGCATGCCTGCAACATGAAACCCTAGCCTGACCAAAAGTGGAAAATATTAATTGAGCGGGAAGCCATTAAAAATAAGATTCATTTTGTCTTCTTTTAAAAAGGTAAAACTGATTTTATAAACAAATTTAGAAAAAGTTGTTGTCTTTTCAACTTTTTGAAAAGCAACTATTTGGTACCTTTTTATTAAAAGAAAGAAATTTTCTAAAATCTTAGTGGTTGTCCTTGTTTACCAAAAAAATCTTCCAAAATAAGTTCTCCAGGATTGTGTGTACTAAAACTCTCATTACAAAAAGACTTTTCATCTATCCTTTTCAAAACCATCCACACTTCCTTTTCCCCCATTTACAAGAAACTGTCACCATCATCATCACTAACCACCGGCGAGTCCTCCGATCATACCTCCGGCGAGACAATAATGGCAAGGACGAAGAGACCTGCAGTGCGAGACCCTACCGACTTCCCCCCTTCTCTCCGTCGAAGTCGACGCAACCAACCACCACCATCGCCACCACCGAAATCACCAACCCCACCGCGAAATCCATCGCCACCACCACAAAACCTACCGTCGCCACCTCCACAAAACCCACCTTCACCACCACAAAACCCACCTTCACCATCTCCGAAATCACTATCATCACCACCAAAACCATCTGTGGATTCTTCGAGCATTCTTGAGGAACAACAATCAACTCTTGAAGAACCTATGATCACTGTGGAAGTCGTACCCTAAGCACAGAAAGAAATAAAACTCACTGAGGTATATTCCAAACTCGATTCTTTAGAAGGAAATCTCACCTCATGCTCAAATGAGGATGAGGAGATTGATAGAACACAAGGTGAAATATCTCTCCTCTTATTAGGGGTGCTCACGGGTTGGGTTGATCGGGTTGGAGGCTTTTCGACTAATCAACCCAATATAGGCGGTTTGAAAATTTTACAACCCAACCCAACCCAATCAAAAGTACAACCCAACCCAACCCAAACCGTTCGGGTTGATCGGGTTGGTCGGGTTGATCAGGTTGTGTTTAAACAAGATGAAATCAAATTTAGAAATATAAACACAAAGGAAACATTTCTTTGAAATGCAATCGAATGACCGATAATTCATGAGAGTATGTAAGTTCATCAAAAATATTACGATATTACATATAAAAATGTCTAAACCAAATGATAACATGTCAATCAACAACAATCGTTTTATACGTTTCCAACCCCGATGCTTTCTCTTTCTTTGCCTTGAGGTTGGTCGTGTCATCATCAACCATTTGGTACAACTTATTCATACTTCTTAAATCTTAAATATATCACATTTAGTTAATTTTTTAGTTTGCATATATATATATATATGTGTGTGTGTGTGTGTGTGTGTGTGTATGTGTGTTTACATTTATTAAAGATATATACAAAGGAGTTATATAGAGATGAATAATAGATTGAAAATATATGTAAATGAAGAGGGTACGCAATAGTGTAATTGTCTAATTTACATATTAATTGAGACTTAATAATCATATTAAATCCACAAAATAAAATGATCGGGTTCATCGGGTTGGGTTGGGTTCAAATAAAAGTAACCCGATATCAACCTAATACATACGGTTTGAAGATTTTACAACTCGATTAGACATCGGGTTGTTTCGATTTAAGTTATTTCGTGTTGGGTTGGGTTGGGTTGATCGGGTTGGTCGGGTTGATCGGGTTTTTGAGCACCCCTACCTCTTATCCCTCGAAAAGGCACAGGCCTAGGCCATTGTGCCCTATTCTCCAAAATCACATCCTACAAAGGGAAACATGGGGTTTGACATGAACATAGAGGCTGAGGCAGATGATAGCACTCACACTAGCAATGAACCAGAAAAACTCTTTGAGGCAGGTCCCAAAAATGACATTCCGGACTTAAATGTTTTGTTTGACATGCCCCATAGTGAAAACCCCTCTGTCGATACACATAATGAGGACTCGCCCACAGTTGGTGAGTCCTCCACATCAAGGAAAAGAAGTTCTGTTGCGCTTGATAGTGATAGTGATATAAGGCAGAAAAAGAAGAGAAAGGGAAAAGGGAAATCCAAGAAAATCCTAACTAAGGGCATGAGAGGTCTTGCTGCAGCAATTGGCAGAAAAACAGAAAAACAACAAGAAAGACCAAACAGACAGCCCCTATCCAAACAGAAACCATCTCACGACCTGTCCTATCAAATGAGGGATTTAGCAGTCAGGAATCCCTTGAGATGTTTTATATGGTCAAGGATAAAGTTGGACTAGTAGACAAAGGTTTCCATCCACACAGCATAAATGAGTTTGGTTTTATAAAAACTGTGGTGGCAAACCAACACTTAGAAAATGTGTGTTGTCCCTCAATCCTACAATCTGACGTTCTTAAGAGAATTTCATGCCGAGGTAGCTGTCACCAAATCTCCTAAGTTGAAGATTAGAGGGGTGGATTTTGTCCTTTCTGCCAAAAAGATAAACAGGTTTTTTGGTCTCACACCACCCAAACAGACATACTTCCAGTGGATGAAAGACACGGCTAATATTGAGCTGCTTGGGGAGGTGTCGGTTGTTCTAGGAGTTCCAGGAGCTCAATGGACGCCACACCAAAACTTGATGTCTATGAAATTCAAAGCGAGTGAGTTGAAGCCTGATTTCAATGTGTGGAACAATTTTCTCAAACATTCTATCCACCCCACCACACACGACTGTTTTATGTCGGTGGAAAGAATGTTTCTGTTATATTGTCTTGTGCAGGGTCACTCAATAAACTTTGGGAAGGTCATTCTAAAATGCTTGAGAGGCAATTATGGAAAGGGAAGGGGAAAGTATTTCCCCACATGATCACACAGTTGTTTAGGGAAGGAGGTGTACCGAGCTACAAGGAGGATGTGATAGTAAAGGAAACTGGAGGTAAGTGGCAGATAGACTTGAAAGCTGTAGCAAGGCTGCATGATAGGAAGGACAGAACTGCCCAGAGCGAGGTGCCAGGAATGTTGCAGAATATGTTGGCACAAAACAGTTCACTGATGGACAACATGCTGCAGCAACGATCTGAGTTCCTGTAAAAACTTGAGTCTATAAAGGGTGATGTGAAAGCAAAGGTGAAGGAAGAATGAAAGAAGAAGAAGGCAGGACTGGTGAAGAAGCACAAGCAGGAACTGAGGAGGTTGAAGAAGGAGAAAGCTAATTTAGAAGAAGAGGTTTTGTTTTTGAAAAACAAACTGGAAAGCGTTGTCCCTGATGCTGCAGCAAGCCTGCAGCATGACCAACAGCAAGAGCAACAGCCTACTCCTGAGGAGTAGGGCAGGTTCATTCTTAATCCTTTAGCTCCAAGTTTATTTCATTGAGTCTGGGATTGTTTTTATGTTTTTTTTAGGATTTAGTTTTCATTGTGTCATGAACATATGTGATAGATTTAGAGATGCATATATAGCCTAAATAATTTCTAAAAGTCATGATCCCACATCTAAGGATGTAGTTCTTGCTAGAACTAGCATTATTTTTCTTGGAAAAACTTTTTGATCCACATCTCACATTATCTAGGAGGTGATCAAGGCCATCATTTGTTACACAAATTATTAGCCACTTGCACCCACCAAATACACTTTCATTTTCTATAACAATAAGGACATTATTAACTCTTAGTTTGAAGGTGGGAAGTCCACCATGGCTAAAACACAGCCATGTGTGTACTTAAAAACACACAGAAAAGTTCCATAGGAGCTAAGTGCATTGCTTACAACACACAGAAAAGAAGCACAAAAGTGCCCAAAAAAAATCATTACATAAGTGTTGAAGCAAAGAAAAGAAAGAGGCAAGTGGGAAGAAAAACAATATGCCAAATGAGTGAGCCTGTTACTTTAAAGTCTTTTTTTATCTTAGATGTGAGATGTGTGGAGCATAACAAAGAGAAAATGATGCTAGCTTATGGTTCACACACATGATTAGACAAAGATTGTGTTACTTGGGATTTATGAATGGCTATGTGTTGTATTATTTGCATCTATCATGATTATGTATGCACTTACTGCTTTCATGATGTAATTTTACCATATTGAGTCATTTTTTTTGTGTCTTAGTTGCTTGGGGACAAGCAACAGTTCTAGTTTGAGGGTGTGATATGCATTAATTATTTAATGCATATCAAGTCTTTTTATTGATAGTTTAGGTCTTTTTACATTCTATATCCCAAAATTTGAGTCATTTATTCACTTATTTTCCACTTTCTTCTTTATTGGAGCTAGGGTGTTGAATGACTTGTTTTACGACTTAGAATGGCTAGTTGATATCTATTTTTGGCAGATTTATTAGTGCAGACTTATGCTGCAGCATCAGACATGAACAGCCGATTGAAGAGAAGAAAAGGAGCTTATGGTGGACAACTTGCAGAAATATTTTGGACAAATTTGGGGAACTTTCTGGATCTGATTTTTGGCTAGAAAATATCTTTTGAATCTCCTTTTCTTTATTTTATTGTTCATGGTGTCATCAAATTGTGTTTTTTGCAAAGAGATTTGTATCTTCATATATTTTGAGGACTCTATTCTACACTATAAATAATTGGAGACTACACAGAGATGTGTTTAGTTGAATCTAAATAGTAGTGTGAATAGAAAAGTCCGAGAGGAATACCTTCAAAATAGATGGTGTATTTAGTTGTGGCAGAACTTCATGCTGCAGCATGCCTGCAGCATGGCCCACTGGAATTTATGTTTAAATCCCACCTGAAAGTCTAACACCCATGCTTGCTTTATTCTCTGTTAATTAATTCAAATTGATAACTCAACCAAACCAAAGTCTTCAAATTCGCCATCTGAAATCATTTCTTTCTTCTACTTTTTATTAAACTTTTACTCTAGTCTCTGTGGGACGATATCCGGTACTTTACCATTTTATTACTTGAAAGACGATATTAGATCTCATTGTATACTTTCTTTGAGGTTTAATTAGCACACGTCTGTAGGTGTATTCCAAGCACTATCAGTGAGAAAGACGTTTAAGCCAAAGCCAATTTTGTTCAGGAGAGGCTTTTGAGAAGAAACAAACATTTTCAAAAAACGATGGTTTTGCCAAGGACATGTCAATCACATAGACATTATTTTGCGAAAACCTGAGAGCATTTCGGTATTTCTGAAGTGAGAATGGAGCATTTATCTTTTGAGAAATTTTAGAGATAAACCTTTGTCACATAGTTGACTTATGCTCAGAAGATTATGTTCGAGACCATGAACAAAAGCCACTTTACTAAAAGAAATGGAACCATTTGAAAGAGACCCATATCCAAAAGTTAATCCTTTAGAGTTATTTCCATAAGTAACTGATGGACCCTTTTCAGACCCATAGTCCTTAAGTAGGAAACGTAACCAGTAATATATCTTGAACAACCACTGTCCAAATACCATATTTGAGTATGACCTGGTCCCTACAATGGTTGAGACATTAATGTCTAAACTTACATCCAAACAAGGATTTTATGGATTTAGAAAAAATCATTAATTTTAATCCTTGTTTAGATTTTGAGATTTTGAAAGACTTAGATAAAGATAAATAAGAAAAATGTACCTTTGAGTGGGAATCTGAGCTCTTGTTAGAGATACTAACCGGAAGGTAATTTTCATATCTACTTTTATTTGATGAGGATAGTCTAAGAGAATTCCCATAAAGCATACATTAGTCTTTGTATCCTTTGGATAACTTAGGCAATCCTTCCAGGCTTGTCCTTCTGCTGTCAAACTATAGAAAGAAACATTTTCCATGTTGAATGTTTTAGCACCTTACATGTTAGAAAAAGGTCACTAGACATAGTCATCTTTTAGCAAAAAAGATAAGGAAGAAGTTTCTGATTTGAAGGGCTCATCGGATTTTGCAAGATAAGATTCATCTTTCAAGATCTGATTAGGAGAAGATAGAGATATTCTATTGGGACTTGTGGAAGACATTTCGGATATTGTTTATGAGTTTAAACAAGCTCTGATACCACTTGTTGGTTCTGAACCAGAATGACTCATACAAAAAGTGTTTATAGAAGGGGGGGGGTTGAATACAAACATAGTAAATTTGCTCTTTTCAATTTTAATTTATTTTAAACGTAAAAACACAGATATGTAGCGGCAGCTAGGAGGCAAGACCTTTATCCTAAACTATCTGAGGGGACAAATTTACACACTGAAAAAGAGGAGAAGAAGGTTCTCTTTCAGATATGAGAGACCAAGATAGCTCTCAAATATTGACGCCATATTTACTTTGAAGCTATCAAAGAGATATGTTCTTTCATAATGGGTGATTTGCAAGTTAAGACAATGAAGTCATTTTATAGCCTTCATTGCATTAAATGATTTCTTTCAACTTTAACACATGTCTTCATCTAATTTGTTGATCCATGCTTGCCTGTATTTTTCACTTCGACCTTTTGAGTTGATGTAGACACTTATTAACCCTTCCCATATGTAGAGGGAACATTAAAGTATGACAAGTATAAAATTAATACTTTAGAACATACTTAAACTGACATGCCCTTGCAAGTTCCCATACTTTAGGATAAGAGTTGGTGAACCAAACTTGTTGAACAAGTTTGCACTTCGTGTTAGAACATAAAATGTTCTAAGTTTGGAAGTTTTGTAAAGGCCTCATTATTTGATATTGGGCCTTGTATTTAGCATTGGGTTTGGGCTTTATTATGTACAAGGGTGATAGGGTAAATATAACAGTTGTTTTGTAATTTGTTTGTAATTTTCCATTCACAATATACATGTAACTGTGTGTTTCTAAAGAGAAAAACATTTTGCTCTCTCTAGACTGTGTGAATAAACAATACAATTCCCTCCCAATTCATCTTTTGTTGATATTCTAACATTGATTTAATTGTGATCATGGACCTAACAAGTGGTATCAGAGCCTAAATCAAAGATCTATTCATCAATTCGATCAAGATCATGATTTTTTCAATGGAACAGTTAACTTTCGCATGAACAGTGTTCTAAAATTTTCGAATTCTTCATTTTGGTGCTAATTTGTTCGAGCTTTGATGCAAAATTGATTCAGAGGTTATAGACGAATCTATTGGAGTCAATTACAAGCTTCAATTTCAACAGATGTGGAAGAATTAGTCGAATTTGAGGATTTTGGTTTGAAAGTTTCTTTTTATTGTGTGATGATCGATTTCAGTTATAGATACGTTTTTGTTGAAGATCATCAACTAAAAATGTGTTTAGATGCCAATTTTGAACAAGCCTATAAAGTTTCATTTCAAAATTCTCAAAATTGAAGAAGTTAGATTGATTTTTTGGCTTCCATACGCAAGAATCCACAAGATCCCAAGACTCGCAAGTTCTTGAAGAATTCACAAGATTCATCCTTGGATACAACAAAAGTTGCTAAGTCTGGAATTCGCAAGTAGCTACATGCAAAAAGTTAAGAATTCGCAAGCTACTGTGCCTATGTTGTATGCGAAAAGCGAGCAATACGCACATCTCACCTTGCCTAAAGTGAGGAATTCACAAGCCACATCATGCGACATGTAGGAATTCGCACAATGCATTTTACGAAAAGTGGCTTCCAGGATGAAAAGCTAAGTATTGAATTCGCTAAATGTTTTGCGAAAAGCTTTGATGATAAATTTTTTTTCTGTGTAGAATTCGTATGAAAGGGTTTGCGAAAAGCCAAAATTAACAAGCAGTACCCTACGAAAAGCTTAGAATTCGCATGAAGGCGCTTGTTAAAAGTAAGAATCCGCATACAATACAAGCCTCTGCCAAAAGTGATGTTTTCAGCTTATGCTACTTGCGAGTTGTGGTCTTCAATGTACAGTGATCTGCTAATTGTTGGTCTGCGAAAAGTTATGCCATGTGGTCTGCGAAAAGTTACTGTTCAAAACCCAATTTGCTACAAGTTTGCCTTGTTCCTGAGATTTAACCTGAACGTGGATTTTTTTACCACATTCAAGATGAATGTTTACAACTTTACATCATTTATGATGAATATCTCGTGAATGTTTGGGACACATGACACACCCTCGTTTGCCCCTAGTTCGCAACTGAACCTTCCTTAAATATATGTATATATATATATATAGAGAGAGAGAGAGACGACCAACCATAATCAACACTTATATTATGACACAATAGAGATATTTATGGATAACAGTCATGATTTATTCATTATGATCGAGATATTTATGAAAGATGATAAGGTCATGATCATATGCGCGATCATGACAAGACTCGAGGAAGAAGCCCCGGCTAACTCCGTGCCAGCAGCATTATGATCATGACCGAAACTTTAACAAATTCATACACGTGAAAGTGATTAATTGTATGTAAGTTTATGAAAGTAACTAAAAATAAAGATAGATGTAGATGAGGGTGGTTGAAGATAATTCAAAGTATTTGTATTATCTTATGTTAATATTTTCATGTTAATGTATACAAGAATATTATTAAGTTATATGAATCTCCCACCTCCTTTTACATGGTACCATGTGTATTTGTGTGTAAAGTGAATCAAGGAAAAGGCCAATATTCCAATTGGAATCAATGCAAGATTTTAATGGCAAACATGTTACAAATATTTTATTTACATTAATAACCCTTTTTTTCATTTAAAAAAAGAATATTTTACAATAAAAGTTTTCAATTACATTTATTATTCTTTCAACTTAATTATATTTATTTAATAATCCAAAGCAAACCCTTTGAAAAGGGCATTCCTTTCTTCAAATCCTCCCTATGCTTTGCCTACAAACATCAAACAGTAAACCCTCCATATTCTCTTCTCTGTAGCAACCTCTCAGAAAACCTTCCACAATTTTTTTCTTTTTTCAGCAAAAATAGCAGAAAAATGCCAATGTTTATCCGGAATGTCGACAACAAAGCACAAATAACGAGATTGTTTGGTCGCAAAAGACCGGTCCATGAAATACTTGGAGGTGGAGAAGGTACGGTCACTTTTTGCTTATAAATTACTTGTGTTTCGGTCATGCTGCAATATGACGTGTTATTGTTATATTTAACCGTGTATCGCAAATAAAAAACCAATTAAAAAAACATCGTATGTAAACCGATATTATGCAATTATAGTTGTCATCACATTCTTCAAAAAAAATTAACTGATAAATGTGACATACTGACAAAAGATATTTGTTTAACTAATGGCCCATGAAGTATTCTATTAGTTTTTCACATTTTATTGTTAAATTTATTATTTTCTATTGTACAAGTGATTGTATGTTTTAGCCAAGAACTGACATTTTAGCACGTTTGCCCTTAACGGGAATTGACGAATTTATCAATATCATCTTAAGAAGAATAAAATGGTAAAATTAGTAATCAACTTTTTGTCATATTTTGGAAAATGAGCGTACTAAGAAACATAAATTTCGAAATTTCAGTTGCAGATCTTTTATTATGGAGAAACAAAATAGTATCTGCTGCAACTTCTATTGTGGTCTTGACAATATGGTTTCTCTTTGAGTTTGCGGAATATAACCTTGTGACATTTATTTGTCACTTGACGATCACGGTCATGCTTGTAATATTTATTTGGACGAACGGAGCCAAAGCCTTCGGATGGTAAGTGAATTCAAGTTCTAGTCTATTTTAAATGTGTAAATTTAATATATAACGAGTTGAAAATGTGTGTTACAGGACTCCTCCTGATGTCCCCAAGATCCTATTGGAGGAATCAATGTTATATCAAGATTTCTGCAAAAATTTGAGCTTCTTCTTGACGAGACTCGTTTACATTGCATGTGGAAACGACATTAAACTCTTCTGCTTGGTAATACTTTGAAAGTTACATATTAATTTTTATTCCTATATGTATCTATTAAAAACCAATAATATATACTTAAAAATTATTATAAAAGTATTTAAAACTGATCGATAAATAGTAACTATATATAAACGAACATATCAAATTTCTTTCCTAATATACTAAATACCAATGGCTAATTCATTAAAAACAAAACTTTCTTGTCGAAATTGTGATATTAACTCACATATATATATATATATAGAGAGAGAGAGAGAGAGGTGAGTTCATACGAGAACGGTATCTATTTAAGAAAACAAGAAAAAGGTCGAGTATGTACAAAATCACATTTGATTCCCCGCGACTTTGCACGAAACTTGAAGTTGCGGGAAAAGTCGTCCGTGTCCCTTTTTCCGGATTAATGTCGAATCACATGTGATTTTATACATGATTTGCTATTTTTTTCTTGTTTTTTTAAATAGTTACCGTTCTCGTTTGAAACATTTATATATATATATATATAATTATATATATTACTCAGTTAAAGGAATAATTATTTTTTAAGAGATTTTAAGTAGATTAGCATTAAATAATAGTACATAATGCTTAATACATTACGATTTTAATGTTTATTTTTATTTTTTGTTTTTTATTGATTTACAGTACGATTTTAGATGATTTTTATTGAGTGATAATGGTTTTTTATATATAAATTTGTTTAATTTAGGCTTAACAATATAATGTTTTTTATATAAAAAAAATTAAGTAGTTTGTTAAAATTCATTAATTATCTTATATATTTTAAATTTTTTATATTTAAATTGAGATGTTTATCCTGTTTTGATTATGTTTATCAGAATTCAAATTTCATAATTTCAGGGTTTGGGGATTAAAGATAAGAATTTTGGGAGATAAGGATGAAATATATTAATTAGGGTTAAAAGCTTTACAGTTAGTACATTAGACTTTAGTAGTTATTTTTAAGAGATTTTAAGTAGATAACTTTAAATGATATTACATAAAACTTAGTGAGTTGTAATTAAGAGTTTTTTATGTCATCTTTATAATATAGTATAGATATAGATTATATATACTTAAAAAAACAATATTTGTTGTTAGAAACAAATAGACTTTTAATGACAAGCATACAAGAGTTTGTTTCCTTAGCAATAGTTTTCAACCGATGGTCTGGGTTCTTTACCAAGACACATTGTCGTTTTTATTCTATTCCATGGTCTCATATTATCTATATCTATACTATATTATAAACATGACATAAAAAACTCGTAATTATAACTCATTAAGCTTTATGTACTATCATTTAAAGCTATGTACTTAAAATCTCTTAAAAATAACTACTAAAGCCTAATGTACTACCTGTAAAGCTTTTAACCCTAATTAATATATTTCATCCTTATCCCCCAAAATCCTTATCTCTAATCCCCAAACCCTAAAATTATGAAATTTGAATTCTGATAAACATAATCAAAACAGGATAAACATCTCAATTTAAATATAAAAAACTTAAAATATATAAGATAATTAATGAATTTTAACAAACTACTTAATTTTTTTTATATAAAAAACATTATATTGTTAAGCCTAAATTAAACAAATTTATATATAAAAAATCATTATCACTCAATAAAAATCATCCAAAATCGTACTGTAAATCAATAAAAAAACAAAAAATAAAAATAAACATTAAAATCGTGATGTATTATGTACTATTATTTAATGCTAATCTACTTAAAATCTTTTAAAAACAATTAATGAAGCAATATGTACTACTTTTAAATGCTTTTAACCCTAATTAATAAATTTCATCTTTATCCCCCAAAATCCTTATCTCTAATCCCCAAATTCTAAAATTATGAAATTTGAATTCTGATAAACATAATCAAAACAGGATAAACATCTCAATTTAAATATAAAAAATTTAAAATATATAAGATAATTAATGAATTTTAACAAACTACTTAATTTTTTTTATATAAAAAACATTATATTGTTAAGCCTAAATTAAACAAATTTATATATAAAAAAATCATTATCACTCAATAAAAACAATACTGTAAATCAATAAAAAACAAAAAATAAAAATAAACATTAAAATCGTGATGTATCTCGCTGCATTGCGCGAGTACGCTTCTAATATTATAAAGCACGGATAAAAAACTCTTAAATACAAATTATTACGCACAAGGTACCATCATTTTATGCAAGATTTTAAAAATCTTTTAATTTACAAGTATCAAAGCACACGATACATATTACTACTACAGACTTCTAACACCCACCAATTTGATATGTGCAAGGTCTTCTTTTTATGCAGACCATTCCATGTATCACTATTAATTAATATATTATATTACTATAATTTTGTCTTAATTATATTATTAAATATGTAATTGGTTATTTTTTCTACATGTCATTAAAATGTATAAGATAATTATTGAATTCTAACAAAATACTTAATTTTTTTATATAAAAAAATTATATTATTAAGTCTAAATTAAACAAATTTATAAAAAAAAACATTATCACTTTATCAAAACCATCTAAAATTGTACTGTAAATCGACAAAAAAATAAAATGAAACATTAAAATCGTGATGTATCTCGCTGCATTAAACGAGTACGCTTCTAGTATAAATAATAAAAAAATTAAAGACCCATTGCAGATTTAAAATAACTTATCGACTAGTATTAATTTGTAGTATAATCACAATGACGGGTCAAGATTTCACGTATGATATTCATGACAGACCGTCACGAACACAAAATTTTGAATTGGTGGCACACTTTGTTAAACGTATAAATTGGGTAACAGTTTAAATTATGTTAGTTTTAAGGTTGTCAAAACATATTGGATTTAATTACTTCTTGTTTTATTTTATAAATAACTAATATATTAAATATGATTAAAAACTAAAATTAAATAATCGTTCATTTTTTGAATAATAAAACTAATTTACTACTTACAACTATCAGACTATTTGTTTATTAATGTGTCGTTTGTTTTTTAAGAGGTCTAAAGTCTAAAATTTTAATTTAGTTATGATTAAGAGGTTTTTTAAAAAAATAAACAACCCCTAACTGTTTTTTAATTTTTCTATTTGATTCCATCATTAATAAAATATAATAGGAATCCGCTTAATTGCATGAAATTAAAGTTTCCCTTTTATTAGTTCTCACGATTCATAATTGTAAATTTGATCAGGCATTCCTCACTGTTTCGATACTATCGACGATTGGGAACTACATCACCACATTAAATCTTCTTTTCATAGGTAAAAACTCTTCTAAATTGATGGATATATATATATATATATATATATATGTTCGTTTATTTTTAATTTTTTAATTTTCTTTTCAATCCACCTTTATATACATATATGTGGAAGAAATTAAACGATACCACCTTTATTTTATGAAAATATGAGAATCCCTTTTACTTTAGTCAATCACATGTGATACTAAATCAGACGTGCGACCTAGATCGTTGGTCAAGTTGACTACACGCTATTAAGTCTTCTCACGTATATTATCATATGGTGATATTGACTACAATAACAACCGTAAAATGAAGTTGTTCTCGTTAATTTGAAACTCCACACATGCACGTATACACAATCATACCACGAGGCCTTGCACATTTAATAAGAGTGTTATCCTTTTTCAGTAAAATTATGGTTTTCTTGTTTGAAACTTCACCTATACATATACACATACATATACATATACATACATGTGCATCTGCATACATATATGCAGGGGCGGAACCCTGTTGGAACAATTAGGGGCCAGGGCCCATCGTTTTTTCTGCCATGAAGTATAGTGCATCTTCTTAAACTCTTGAATATCATACGGTGACACCTTTTAAAACGATACGGTTGCACCTTTCACAAACGTGAAAATTTTAATCTTTCGACGGAGAGATAATACGGTGGCACATGCCACCGGTGACCCTTCTTTAGGTTCGGCCCCTTATCAGAGCCGGAAACCGGACTAGTGTGCCAGCGAGAACGCTGGGCTCCCAAGGGGGGTGGATTGTAAGATCCTACATTGGTTGGGGAGGGGAACAAAGGTTGCCTTATAAAGGGACTTGATACCTCCTCTATCAGACGCATTTTAAAACCGTGAGTCCGAGTGTGTGGACAAAGCGGACAATATCTGGTACGGTTGGTCTGGGATGTTACACCTGCGGTCGGAAAGCTTGTGTTCCGCCCCTGCATATATGTCTCTAAAAATACAACACTCCAATTAATTATTTTGAAAGCACTCATAGTTAATAAGCGTTCGGTTTTGTTTGTGACACAGGGTTTATATGCATGGGAACACTTCCGTATTTGTATGAGAAGCATGAAGAGAAGGTTGACTACTTCTTCGACACGTTAACTCAAAAGGTTTTCAAGATTTACAAGATGTTCGATCGAAATGTTGTTTCAAAGATACCAAAATGGCCACTCAAAGAGAAGAAATTCGACTAACACTAAATTAAGTTACAAAGTCCATTAATTAAGCCTGTTTTTTTTTAATTATAAAAAATGATTGTGAAGAAAGAGGGCGTGAGTTTATGGTAGACTCTATAACGTTAACCCGCACCATGGAAAATACTAGTTTCGAGCCAAATCTTTTAAGTTTATATTTATATATAATTAATTACATATCAATAAAACCAATACTATATTTGACATATACGTAACCTCTAAAATATTATGATAATCATGAGTACTTGTACTTTAAGGTATTGTTTCACATGTTCTTTTTTTCATCTAATACTATGACTTAAGGTATTAATTGTTTTATAATGTGTTTGTTTTCATGTACTTGTTTTACAATTTGAAACCTTTTTACATGTATTTTGATTAACACAAACACGTAAAATAGTTTCATATAATTAGGAAAGAATTACATGTAAAACAAATATATATCTATACTATATTATAAAAACGACATAAAAAATTCTTAATTACAACATTTTAAGTACAAGTTACAACTAATTAAAGTCAATTACTTAATTTACAATTTCTTAATGCTTTGGTACAACCTTTCCAAGCACAGTATCTCACATAATCATCTATTTGTGGAATGAATACTCATTTATTAATATAACTATTTGTTTTTTTTTGTGGAGAATTTTATACAATAGATTTTATATTAGCATATAATCTATTTTAAATGTAGATTTTACATTTAAATCTATATTAATGAGATGTAATATAAAATCTTTTTTCTTCCATATTTTTTTATATTACATCTCATAATGATTTTTCCATATTTTATTTTATAAAATCTTTTTACATAATGAGATGTAATATAAACTTTTTTTTCTTCCGTATTTTTTTTGCTAATATAAAATCTATTTTATTTTATAAAATCTACACGTATTTTATATTAGCATAATATAAAATCTACACGTATTTTTTTTTGATAATATAAAATCTACACGTATTTTTTTCACGAGCATTAAAAGAAGAAAAAAAGAAGGTTGATATGAATAAAAAATAAAAAATAACGAGATACACTAATAAATTATCGTATTCTTTAAAATAAAAATATTTCGCAATACTTTCCAAATTAACCAGGTGTAAAAAAAATAAAATAGAAAGGATGTATATATAAAAATATTTTTCCATATTTTTAATATATTTACATTTAAATGTAAAATCGAAAATGAAAATAAAAGATTTTAAAATATTCTCTACATTCACTATAAATATATATAGTTTCTCTATGTATCATCCGAGTACAAGAAGAAAACGAACGGTCGGGTGTCAATGGCGGAACCTGCAACTGAACAAAAGGTATTCCACTATATTTTTGTTTCTTTGAAAAACTACTTTTTTATATTTTATTTTATTTACTGAGGATTTGTTTATATTTTTCAAAACCCACAATCATATTTTTCGAAGTAGGGGAATAAGATATATATATACATATCTTTATTTTTATCGAATAATATTATGAGGTCTTGAAGTCAATAGTCAGATAAATATGTTGTGAGACATGTCGTTTGAGTTTTAAACAATATAATACAAAAACTATTACCAATATTATTGCACAAACTCATAACAACAAACGATTAAGAATATATGCAAGTTAACCACTTATGAAAATACATTCGTTTTTCATATTGTATTTCATTAACTGTTAACAGAGAAATTACGTTTCATTTTAACTCGGTTCAATATTCCAACAAAAAATTTATTCTTCCGTGCAATGCACGGACCCAACACTATTATATATATATATATATATATATATATTAATTCTTAAGCTTTTTACCAAAGTTAACAAAACACGACGATACCCATTTCAAAGTGAAGTGAAAATTTTAATAAGAAAAAGAGAAACTTATCATTTAAAAAATAGGATAAGTTTAAAAAATGGTTAAGTCTCTAAATTATCTTTTTATTAAAAAACTATTTAATTTTTCATTTTAAATGATCAAGTACTCCGTAAATTCTTTTTTGAATTAACAAACAATTGAACTCTTAATATTGGTTACATACCTACCTCATTTTAACCAAAAAAACTACATTTAACCAATTAAGATTGTTTTATAGTAAAAAGACCTAAATTAATTCTACTGTACCCAAATCCTACGTCATTCAAACCTCACACATACGCCATTGCTTAAAAAAATTTGTGTTATTATTAAATACAAAATTATAATTAAATCATAATGTCGAATTATTTTTAGTGAATTTTGAGTTATTAAATATTTACGTGCAGAAATTTTTGAATTTATATAATTTTAAATACTTAATAAAATTTATGTTTGGTTTGGGAATGTTGCGGGTATGGAGTTTGGAGCCATTAGAGCATCTTTAACAGTTTCTCCAAAATTTCTTTAAAATGGAGAACCAAAAGTTAAAATTTCCAAAAAAAAAATTACATCCATCTCCAACAGATTCTCTATTTTAGAGAATCAAACATTAATTATAATATTAAAATATTACATTGATATATTAAAATATTATTTTTCTCTCCTAAATATCTACTTTCCAAGCACTACAAGATAAATGAGTTTTAGAGAAGGAACCTTCAGAGAAGGTTTTGGAAGTGTATCTAAAGATATGTTTTAGGGAGGAATTAGGTGACAAAAAAATTAAGTGTAACTAAAAGTAGGAAGAGTTTTAGAGAAGGATTTTTAAACATATTATACGGTATTGAAAGCGTTTCTAAAAGCATTAGAGAGGCTTTTAAAAAAAACTTCTCTAAAAAATAAGTATGACATTTAGTAACACTTTTATAAGCTTCTCTAAAAGTATTTATTTTCTTTTTTATATTTTTTAATGTTAAATAAATATTTAGTAACCCTTTTGAGAAGCGTATCTGAAAGTCTGAGGGGGCGTTTGGTTCGCAAATTCTGATGGAATCTGATGGAATTGGAATGTCCAATTCCTTTGACCAAATTCAATTCCCTTGTTTGGTTCATTCTTTTCTATGGAAGGAATGTGTGAATTCCACCAAATTCCACAAATGAAGGATTTGAACATTCCATCCTAAAATCCAAGGATTTCAATGGAATTGAATCTTATATTTTGATAATTCCAAATTTACCCTTTACTCCAAACTAAACCCTACTAATATTGATTATCAGCAAACAAAAACTATCTCTCTCATCTCTATCTCCCTCTCTCTCCTCTCTCTGCTCTCGCTATCTCTCTCTCCTCTATCTCTCCTCTCTCTCACCTCCACTCTCTCCTCTCTCTCTCTCTCCTCCCTCTCTCTCCTCCCTCTCTCCTCTCTCTCCTCTCTGTCTTTATCTCTCCTTTCTCTTTCTCTCTCCTCTCTCTCTCCTCCACTCTATCCTCTCTCTCTCCTCTCTCCTCCACTCTCTCCTCTCTCTCTCTTCCCTCTATCTCCTCTCTCTCTCCCTCTATCCTCTATCTCTTCTCTCTCTCCTCCTCTCTCTCCCTCTCTCTCCTCTCTCTCCCTCTCCCTCTCTCTCTCTCTCTTTCTCTTTCCTCTCTTCCCTCTCTCTTTATCTCTCCTCTCTCTCTCTCTCTCTCCTCCTCCTCTCTCTCCCTCTATCCTCTCTCTCTCTCCCTCTCTCTCTCCCTCTCCCTCTCTCTCCTCACTCTCTCAGCATCATTCATGTGCTAAAATAATAAAAAACAATTTTTGTTAAAAATTAAACTATTTAATGACTATTTTATTAAAGTAATTTTTGTTTAAAAAATTAAAATAATCAAAAAGGGTATGTTGGTCATTTACCAAAATTCCATTCCAATTCCGAAGCTTGAACCAAACAGAAAAATTCCAATTCATTTAACAGATTTCATTCCAATTCTTTCAACCAAACAGGTGGTCAAACTTGACAACATTCCATTCAAATTCCATCAAAATCAAATTCCTTTGACAGATTCCATTCCATCCAAAAACATTCTGCGAACCAAACGCCCCCTAAAAAGTTTATTTAGTAATAAGCCCTAGCTTCCCAATCTCACGCTTTTGAGAAATCCCGTTCTTCTTCATCGCGGCCAACGATCAACGCCGATAATCGTGACTATAAAACAACGATCAACACCGACGATCAGGTCTCGACTCATCTCCAAACACCCAAACCAATCGATTTCGCTGACGATCAGGTCTCGATTTCTCTCAATCTCTCTCGATTTTATGTAAGTTCATTTCTCTCAATCGACGATCAGGTCGATTCTAAATCTCTCTCGATTTTAAGGAGAAATGGATAACAAAATGGAGAATGGACTCAATGGAAGAACATGATATAAAACAAATGGAACCTTGAATTTTCTAACATGTTTCCTTTGATGACAGGTGCTAGGGAGATCGTAAGAGCTAGCAGGCATTCAGAGTCTGATGATCTACTTGACTCAGCAATTGCTGGATTTGGTACTGGTGCTATTCTAGGCAGATTGCAAGGTTAGTTATCAACGAATCATCTACCACATGATCTCAAATGGGAAATCCAATATTAGTGTAGGGGCATATGTGTTGAACACTGTTAGAAATTGGCAATTATTAACTGTCATCATCGTTCATACTCTCTAAAGTTGAAGTGAGGAAGTATAAACTAGCCAGAGTTGAGCAATCACTTTTTAGGGCTGAGAAACTTTGTTGTTTATTTAGTGAGAGGCAGTCTAGAATGCTTCTTTTAATGCTGGTTAGTAGACCTGCTCTTTGTAGGGAGAACTGTTGGCATTTCCTGAATTCTAACTCAAATAAGAAGTCTTCATCTAGTTCTGGACTCATGTACCACAATCAACTTAGGGCAAAGCTCTCAAAGAGGCCTACAAATTTGTGGGATATAAATATTTGAAATTTCTTTTTATCTGTCTACAGTTAGAGTTCTAGTACAATTACATTTAGAGTTACAGACATCAGTATTTCTTTGGTATTCTGTATTTATATTGCTTTCTTTTTATATAGCGAATGCTCATTCCATTGCCTTTAGATATAGAGCTATCGAGTGAACCATGCGCATCAAGGTCCTTGTCTTTTTGTCATTTGCTTGACTATTCACAGCAAAGATGCTTCACATTTATGGGCTTATTGACCCCTATTTCTAAAACATCTCAATCTAGTAAGATGAAAGAAACAAGAAATGTGATGAAAAACTATAGCAAAACATCATCAACAAACAACATATTTTAAAAAAGAGTGGCAAGCTCAAATACAGTTGGTGGTCTCTTTTTCTGTAAATCATCTCATCCCAACATTGAGGGCCAACTCAACCTGCAAATAAAGGTTAGGCCTTGCGGCTCCTCTCATTAGGTTGTCGGTTCGAGTCTCCTTAATGTTGTTGGGGATTTTCTTGATTGTTATCTTCATCCGGTTAAAAAAATTATCTCATTCCCTAATCTATTGACCGTTTATGTTGGATAATAGGATAAAGATGATTATGAGAATCCATGTGATTGATCTTTTTGAAGTATCATATAATATTTATATATGACAAATACTCATGCACACTTCTCACCTTTGATGAGATTTGAACCCTTGACCTCCTGAAACCGGTAACCCTTGATACATTTATTTGTCGAGGCATGTAATTGAGAAACCCATGAAGAACAAAAATTACTTTACAATTTTGTCTAATCACTTACTTTTTATCAATTATATTAGGCAACTAACACAAGCTCTTATGTGGTATCATAATTAAAAAAAATATATTTTCTATTCTTCTTTTAAAAATATATATTTTTTAGTATATTATTATTTCTAGTTTTGTCCAAATCAAGTTCATCATTTGCATTTGATACTTGTTTATATTGTTTGAGTTTATATATGTTGTGTACTTGTTATAATTCGACCGATAATTCTTGGTTGTTTTTTATTGGTTATGCAGGTCAAAAACAATTATTTTTCCATTTTATTTTGCTTTTGATGTGTTTTATGAAAATCTACTTAACACTCCTACTTAACATTTTCAGAACAAGTTAATTTCTCCTTCAAAATCAGTGGACTCTAATAAGAGGTTTGTGGAGGCTGATAGCGATTCCGAGTGGAGACCTGTTGTGAGCAGAAAGCCGGGGTTTTACAACTTTCCCACCATCAGATTGCAGTAAGTTTCTTTGTTTCGGTTAGACATAGGCTCATGTGTGAAAGTTCAAACGAGAACCATAAATATTTTGAGATACGCATATAGGGGTTGGTTCAAATGAGAACCGTAAATATCTTGAGAACCTTTTCATGATAAATATCATGATAAAATTCATGATATTCATCAAATGCATGATTTTTATGGTGAATAATATACTTGATATTCAGGGTTATTTATCATGAATAATACATGAAATAGGTGGTTTACAGGTTCTCAAAATATTTATGGTTTTCATTTAAGCTTTTCCCGCATATATGGGTTGATGTATATACACTATCAAAATATGTATATGTTAATTAGTATATTTATTTAGGGGCCTCTTCAAATAAGAAGGCTAAATACCGTGAGAAGGTAAGAGACACTACTACAAGAATGACTTTTTTAAACGCACAATTTTAAACGGTTTTTAAAAAAATTCGAAAAAACCGTTTAAAAAGGTGGCCGCATATTTTTAAGACTCTTTTTAAACGGTTCTGCGGTTGTGGTACTGTTTAAAAAAGTCATATGACCTTTTTAAACGGTTGTTATAAAAAAACGTTTAAAAAGGGGTATGTATTTCACACGGATAATTGAACAAAACCGTTTAAAAAGCTGCATAACTATTTTACACGGTTTTTTCATGCAACCGTTTAAAATACATACATCTTTTTAAACGGTAAGTGAGGGCGACGACTCTTACTCGGTTAGCGCTTACCGGGTAGTTTTTTTTGCCTACAGTAAGCACTTACCCGTTGAATTTAATGGTACCACTTACCTTATCGGTAATTAAAACGGTATCATAGGTAAAAACCCGGTAAGTGCTAACCGGGTAAGAGCCGTCGCCAAAGTCTAGAATGATTTATATCCTCAATGATTTGATATTCCATTCTTTCATCAGTTTGTGGTAAAGGTATGTGTTTTATGCACTCCACTACAAGTGACCGAATTATTTATATGTTTGAATAACATAGTTATTCTTGTTATTATGTATTTGCAATATAAACTCGTATTATATGTTCAAAAAACGTGACGTTCTTATATATAGAGCCCTTTATTTGTTTTAAGGATAAGAGATCGATGAATTGAAGTGCATAGAAGACTGTTGAGCTAATTCTAGGAAGAAAAACATGTTGGATGTCAACAAACAACTGAGAGGTAGAATTAAGGATTAATGTTTGATGATGACTTTGAAAAAACACAAGTTTGTGGATATTATTGTAATGGCTATTAGTTTTTAGTAGGAATTAGAGTTCCATTTATATGTATATTGATGGAAGAAATTTTATGGATATGGTAGTTGTAATGGTTATTGGCTTTTAATAGGATTTAGAGTTCTATATGTGAATTTATGAAAAATGTTTTGGCATTTGGTATGTAATGGTTGTTAATATATGTATATATACACAAATATAATATATATATATATATATATATATAAAGTAACATATTTTTACACGGTTTTAAGAATAGCCAAAAAACCGTTTAAAATTGTATACCTTTTTAAACGGGTTTTAAAAAAACCGTGTAAAATGTATACAATTTTAAACGGTTCTTTCAGCATTACCATGTAAAATAATACACATTTTACACGGTTTTTAAAAAAGCCGTTTAAAAAGGTATACAATTTTAAACGGTTTTTTTGACTTTTTTAAGCGGTTTAAAAACCGTTTAAAAAAGTGACTTTTTTAAACGGTTCAAAAACCGTTTAAAAAACCCTTGACTTTTTCAAACGGTGCCCTTTCAAACAGTTGTAAAACCGTTTAAAAATGTCCAAAACAACCGTTTAAAAAACCTATTTTTGTAGTAGTGAGAGGAGGTTAAGAGAAGATTCATACGTGAATCAATGAAAAAATACCCAAAAAACTATTTGAAGATGCATATGTTAACGGACGTTACAGATTATTGATATGGCTTCACATATACATTTTCAAATGGATTTTTAAAATTATTCAACTTCCCTTCTGACAATATTTAACCTTCTTATTTGAACCTCATATTGTTCATCAATGTGTATGTACTATATATAACTCGTTAAAATCCTTATACTGTATATGCATATAATGGTTCTCATGGTCCTCGAAATATTTATGGTTCTCATTTGAACTATCACGTAGGCTCATATACCCTCTACCCCTAATATATGGAAAAAAAATGTGACATTTTTGCCCTTGTGATAGTTAAAGGCTTATTATACTTTTTACTTTGGTATGATCTACAGATTACCCAATGTCGTAGAAGGGGATAGTGCGAGATTGATCACAGAGATTGAGCAGTTGATCAAGTTGCTTAACCAGCCTCAGACCAGAGCTGAAGCTATTAATCAACTTAACAGAATCTACAAGGTATATATATATATATATATATATATATATATATATATGTCTGTGTATCGATCTTACAGATTAGCATTGGAGATTTGCATGAATGCCTATTAATATGTTGAATTTTGATCTTTGATTGATTTCTCTAATATAACTAGAGGTGTTAAATATGTCAAGAAAATGTACCATATACAAGTCTTTTGATTTATGACATTATAGTCAAAGGGATTAACCTATAACTTAGTGTTTGACTTATATCAGAAGTTGTTTATGTGTGAGAACTCGCTCATGTCTAGTTGTTGATTTATGTTAAAACTCTATTAATTACATGGTAGTATAGTTTGGGCATTAAAATCGCAAAGCCTTGTTGCCACTATCACTGCTATCTGCAAACATCAATAACTGAGCCACTACCCCTGACACCCCCCCGGGGTGTCCAGCCACCTCCACTACCTTCTTAGCAGCCGCTGCGACCCTCCATATCTCAGTAAGTTATGAAAAACACACACCCTGAGGCCTCCCCTACCTTTCTGTAGCTTTGTCACTACCCTTCAACACCTTAGCTGTGCACCAAAGCTTTGTTAACCCTCATCGTGATTGAGTAGACCCAGGAAAATTGCAACTAAACTGATACAGACCTGGAGTTAGTCATTGATTAAGTTATTGTAGCACAATCTTGTAAGCTTGGGAAGCATTGCTTTGATATGTTTGCTTCTTGAAGTTCTTTTAAAGCTTTATCAGCAGTCCAACTGTAACTGTCACACAATATCAATGAAATGTTCAGATCATAGTTTTCATTACACAAAATGTATACAACCATGCAATGAAATGTTGACTAAGCAAGCTGATAAAACTATAGATATTAGACACACCACGCATCCATACATTTCTTTAGAGATTAAAGGACTAATTATCTAGGCTAAGACAATCGAATCCATACAGTAGACTCTAACACTTGATCCAGATGCTATATTTAACCACATTACACCCAGTACAAAAGAAATCTGGACTAAAAGAACTTATGATAGCATAGATGAGATGGGAGATATATATATATATATATATATATATTTATGTATCTATGCCATTAATTTTCCAGTGGGTTCAATATACATATCTATAGCTGCTGCAAGTGTTGCAGTTTTAACAGTGACACCACAATATAGTAATTAGCAATTGTTGCAATTTTTGTTATATGTGGTGGTATATTATACTCCATCTGTCTTCTGACAAATTTAGATATGCTCAAATTATATTAAACAAAGAACTGATTAGATATGCTCAAATTATATTAAACATGAAAACCAGTGAACAGGGACATAATTTCTATATACCAAACTAATTACACATTATACAAGATAAAGCAGAGCAATCTTCATATTATCGTATTTAGCCTATTATCGTAGTTATAAACATCTTATTGGTCACCAAATAATATTGTACGCTTTTAGGCAAAATATTACTATTTCTAATACTATATACAACTAACCATTTTTCATCAGCTGCTCTACTTCCAAACCTTCACAGTCCCATCTCTACTGCTTGAGATCAATACTCTCTGGTTCAATTTCACAGAAGCCAATGAGAGGATGGAGTCACGGTGGCAACCACCAGCATCCGTGGCGGCAGCTGCAAGAACCGCCTTTCCAGTCAACCTAGTTGCCAAACCCCGTCTTCTTGTCTCCTATAAAAAAGAAACGTTAGATTTATACAACGCATCCGATAAGTAACATTACTATAAATTACAATGTAAATGCCGTTAAGCCTTATGGGGTGGGATTAAAGGGACTTAATCATAGGCGATGCCGTTAAGCCTTATGGGGAAGTATTTTAATCACGATTAGACATAATGTTTATCTTCAAAGGTTACGCGTTTGTAACTTCATTTCGAGAATTATGTATATCTTATATAACTACGACGACTTTAATTTAATTATAAAGCAATAAAGATGATTTTGTTTCATAAAGATTATTATTTCAAACCTGCACGATTTGCACCAAAGATAACAGAGTGGAATAGGGGGCAGTTCTAGTGTTGACAACAACGTTAAGACTGTTACAGCAGTATTTTGATCCCAAGAATGGTTCCAAACACAAAAGCAAATAGATACAGACTCGACTTTGGTGCAAGGCACACATTAGATACAATGAATACATAAGTAGAGGCTTTTGTACAGATGGAAATCCATCAATGCAAGTGCGCACTACTTTTTTTACTGTTGTGTAGCTGCTGTGTTCAAGTCTAATTTGGGTCTTGGACAACCCGTTTAATAACCGAGTGACATAATGATCCCACTTACGGATTGTTTGATAGATTTTGAATAGTGTGGTGCAAAATGTTTAAGGTTTTTGGTCATGATAACCGCTTATTGATAGGATTATGTAAAAGTATAATGCTTTCCACTTTTTCTCTTTCCTTGATCAGGCCATAGACTTTGCTACCGTTGCAACATTATTTCTAGAGGTACTTCCTCCTATCCAAACATCAAATACAGGAAGTAGAGAAGAAAGTATGTTCTCCAATTCTATTACTTGGTTTCTGCTTTTTTCAAGTTCATTTTATCCATATCTGGTTTGAAATGTCTTCTAAAATACCTTTCATATATATCCATATCAGATTTGAAATATTATGGCTACCACCTCTGCAAACACCTCACAATCAGATGGTGCTTCATCGTCTTTGAAAAGTAACAAACGTGGTCCTACTCGAGGAGAGATTGTAAAAAAAGTTAGAAAGCAAATGGGAGGAGTTAGGTTAACCGTAGAGTTCTGCGAGGAGTTTAGGCAAGCTGTTGGGCCAAACTCCGTGAAGTTTAACAACGAATGCGGCATAATATGTCGTAAGGAGTGTCCCTATGAATACATGGATTGGAGGAAGGTCCCTAAATCTGTCAAGGCTGGTCTTCGCGAGAGGATTTTGGTAAGATAACCAAATATTATGTTTCTAATTTTGTGCCATTCTTGTTCATTATCATTAAAAAATTTGTGTCATTCTTGTCTTCGACTTGTCTTCATGTATTTATTTTGTAGATGAATTTTGATGTTGACTTGTCTTCGAAGATCGTGGTTGATGTTATTGACTTTCAAATGGGCCGATCTTTTAAAAACCATCGAGCAATGCTAAAGGAGCATTTCTTGAAATGCCATGGCGATGAGGACGTGGAAAGAGCTAAGGGAGTGAAGCCTCCTGACTCGAACATAAAAGATGATGCTTGGAAAACATTGTGCGACTATTGGAGTTCGGAGAAGTTTCATGTAAGTACACTTTCTTTTTTAAAATTTGAGCAATGCCATCCATGCTAACTGAGTTGATAAGTCATAGGTAATTGATTAGATTAAAATATTTCATTCGTTTATAATTTCATGACCTACAACTAGCGGGTTCACCTCTTCATAATTTCTGTTTCATTTCATATTTAGCCTAACCCTGACCGTTCATGATAAAAAGCTTGTTGATGTTGCATCTTTGACTTTCTAATTATATACTTGAATACATCTGTAGGATATGTCAAGGAAAAATTCCGAGAATAGGGGAAACGGAAATATGTTGCTTTAAATGATACGGTGAGCACTCCGAATCACCACTTGCGAAATAGAGGATCGGACGATCCTTCTATTGGGGAGATAGAGACGTTTCGGAAATTGCATTACAGAGAAAAAGATGGTTGGGTCAATGACTACGCTCGCGATTCATATGTAAGTTACATAAAACCAATTATTTTGCATGTCTTTATCTTTTTGTGAATTACTAAGATGCATATATATACTCATTTTTCTTGTTTGTAGGATAATATGGTACAGATTAAGCAACATACTGGATCAACTGACCCCCCCCCCCCCCCCCCCCGCGATCTAGAGATTATGCAACAAGTCCTAGGTAAACGATCGGCATATATTAGGGGATGTTCTAGGGTCCCGAGCACTAGGAGCGACTCTACGAATTCGAGATATAGCGCCGACTCTTCTGGTCGATTGAGTCACGCTGAGATGTCTGCTACACTTGCCTCAACAGAATCCGATCTTGCTTCAACTCAATCCGAGCTCTCACATATGAAGGGTGAAATGGCGGAGTTGCGTCAAATGGTGAGCTCGATCGTGTCTGGTCAACCACTTCCGACTTTTGCAGCTTCACAAAATGTTCAAGACCATGGTTCCGAGTCTCGAGATCGGTAGACATTATAATATGATTTTGGATAGATTTGGATTTATGTAAGAATTGAGATTGAACTCTAGGTTGTTTTGGGATATTTTATCCATGTTTTTCGAATGAATTGAGATAGAACAAATCTATGAAATTTCATTGTTTTGGGAATTTTTATAAAATTCTTGACATACTATTATTAATTATTTCATTATAATTATATAATTATATGTAAATATATAGGTGAAATATGGATGAAATTTATATATTTATATATAACCCATTTAGAGAAGGAATTGATGCTTTAAAAGTGTATCTGAAGGGTACCATTAGAGAAGGTTTTGATGCTTTAAAAGTGTATCTAAAGGTTACCTTTAGAGAATGATTTGTTGTTTTGAAAGTGTATCTAAAGGGTACCTTTAGAGAGGATTTGTTTTCTTAAAAGTGTATCTATAAGGGTACCTTTAGAGAATGATTTGTTGTTTTGAAAGTGTATCTAAAGGGTACCTTTAGAGAAAGATTTGTTTTTTTTAAAGTGTATCTAAAGGGTACCTTTAGAGAAGGTTTTGAAAAGTGTTACTAAAACCAAGAGTTTTAGAGAAGGTTTTCAATATACCTTTTCTAAAAGTATCTTTTAGTTACTTTAATAAACCGTCGCAAATAGTTGAAAAACGTCACTAAAAGATACTTTTAGAGAAGCTTTTGAGGAGAAATTGGATAACCTTTAGAGAAGCTTTTAAAGCGTATCTAAAGCCTCAACAAAATGTCTCTAAAAGTAAATAAATTGAATACGCTTACAAATCGCTCCCTAAAACCTTTAGCTACCCTTATATATGGAAGTTTTTTGACGGAAATGAAAAGCTTCTCTAAAGAAGCTTTTAGGACTTTCAAGTACAATATAAAACCTTCTCTGAAGGTCATTTTTCTTGTAGTGAAGTTTTCTATTGGTGCTCCAAACTAGTAATCATTTTTGGGGTTATCTCCATATTTGGAGAAAAACTCCTTCTCTATCTTACTTTCTCCATTTTGGGGATAGTTATGGAGAATCTGTTGAAACAAAAATATAGCTTAAAATCTTCATTTTTCCTATTTTCTCCATTTTAAAGAAACTCTTGGAGATGCTATTAGGCTCCCTGATAAAAGATCAGATGTGACCATCGCTACAAGAATCCATGGATAAGTGCTACCCCACCTCCAACTCTTTTCAAAAAGTCGAAATTTTGACTTTTTAGTAATTAGAAAAATAAAAAAGCTTATTTAAAAAATATAATATTTTCAGTGACCTAAAAGATCGATACGATATAGGTTATATCAGGTCGGTATGTTTTGTTTATATATGCCCCCATGACTTATTGTATAGCACAATTATATACATTTCATTTAATAGATTATTAATTTTTTATTTATCATATGAAATATCCTTTTAGATTATATAATTTTGCGCAAGAATTATGGATCTAAATTAAGGACTCATTAAAGTCAGGTTCAACGTAAGTTTAACCGAATCAACTTGAATGTATAATTCATTCAGATGTGATGAATTAGACCAATACGTTCTTGAGCAAGAAATCTTTATCGAATTTAATTGTAATTATTTTTTAAATCGAGTCAAAACCGAGTTTAACCGAGCCAACTCAAATGTATGATTTACATCATGTGATGAAATACCCATGATTCACCATTTCAACTATAGAAAAAGCCAACTAGTGGCCACGATTCATAAACCACCATCTATTTTTGTTGCAAGATGATGCAACGTCTACTTGCAAATCTTTGTGGCACCACCCAACGTTATACAAACTAAAGGGATATTAGTCTAGTTGTACAGTATCCGTATTCTTTTAGCATGGGTTAAAAGTCTCATCAAATATAAGAAAAGTGTGTAAATATATTATACTAAAAAAACACAGTCTTTATTTAAAGACTGTGTTTTATGACTCAAAACTGTATCAATAAAAAGTAAGTAATATTACCTGTTGCTCCAAAACTTGCCTTTATAAAGCAATCGAAAGAAAAGATCTTTTGGCTTTTGAGGAGATCTTTGAAGTCAATTTGGCCCTTGGAATCAAAAAGGGAAGTAAACAAATTGGCTTTTGGAAGTATAAGAAGTTTCGACTTGTGGCCGCATACCACAAGCAAAATTAAGCTTGAGGAGCGGTGGAGATGGCCCGGGAACGGTGGTGGAGCACGACGGATGGAACTCACAGGATTGGCGCAGTACTTGGTTTTTGGGCAGGTGTAATAATGTTTGCACTCGTTGTATTTGGAGTCATAGTATTTTCTTGTGCCGAAGGAGCAAATTCAAAGGACAAATCTGATTCCAATGCTGACACCATCACGTATGGTGGTGGTGGATGTGTTGCTGGGTGTGGTGCAGGGTGTGGTGGCTAGTAGAATTCCATCAATCATTGGCATGGCATGTGTTAACACTAGCATGAAAAGCATCGTGGAACGTTTGTTTTCTATCAACATCGATCAGAACCTTTTATATTTGTGTTGTGGATTTTTGAAACTTTGGTCAGCAATCAGAATTGATAAATTCATGTTAACGGTAAACCTCCCACTATTTTATGGAAATATCTTTTCAAAAAAAGACTCGTGAAACTATATATATATATATATATATATATAATAATGATGATTTTATCACTAAGCATAATCGATGTATTTTTGGTAATTCACTTAATATGTAAATGTATTGACCCCACCTTCTATGGATTATCATAAGAAAGATTCAACTCATTTTACAAATGTAGTTTAATTAACTATATATGTATGGTTATATTGCAATTCTCGTGTTATAATTCTCTCTAAATCGAGAAAAAATAAATAAATAACTTGTCGTTGCTATTAGTAATCTACATTTATGTATTCAAATCAATTGTTTTAACTAGAGCAGCGGTTATATGATTTTGTGAGAGTTTCAAATTAAAATTAGTTTTACCAATTAAGACGAACAAATTAATTGGATTTATTCAGATCCATATGATCGTTGTATCTTTCTATTATCAAAGAGATGTTAGCCTAGTGGTAAAGCTCTGGGGGATAGTGCATGGTATGCCTATCTACCAGGGTTCGAATCCTGGGGGATGCACTTCGGCGATACCCAGACCTTGGGTCGGTTCGGGTCAGGTTTACGGGCATACCAGTCTATGGGTATGCGGGTTCGGTCTTGACCGGGTCGCCGCGGATTAGTCGGTGCTGCCCAATTGGATGCCCGGATACCGCGGGTGCGTGTGTGTGGGCATAGCCCAAGTTGCCGTACAAAAAAAAATTGTATCTTTCTATTAGCGAGATATAAAGAAAATGATTATGCCTACGTACGTCACAACCTACAAACATTGACCCAATGATTACTGGTTTTCTTGAGGAGGGTCAGAAATATATGTTAGATATAGAACATGATTTATATTTATTTTGAACACTTTCTCATATTTTCCGACACATATGGTTTGAAAATTCAAGTCTAATCGTAGTGAAAAAGAAAGATTCCATATAGTTTAAATAACCCAAACCAAACCAAAATATTCCAGTATATTCATCCGAAGACCTCGAAAGTAAGATATATAGATACATAAAATATATCCTTAAAAATAGAGCTGTTATTTTCGTTAAAACATAACTTATAAAAGATGTAAGAAACAAACTTTGATTTTGTCAATGAAGTACGAATAATTTAGATATCAAAAGAAATATACATAGTAAATGTAAAGAAGAATTAAGTCTAATTAAAAGCAAACAAACCCAGATAATTTGAATGCCAGCCATAAATGGCAAGTACCTTGAAGATTGCACAAAGTAAAGATAAGTTTGAATTGGCAAAAAAAAAAGAAAAAAATTGTAGACACCGTATATTCCACTTGTAGTGTCCAAACAAACCCGACGCATCTTATTAGAAAATAAGATCCTAAAAAGACTAGTGACGGCGTTTGTTTTTTAAGAGATCTGAAGTCTTATTTCACTTCTGAATAATAAGAGGTGGTGTTTTAAGAGGTTATAAGACATTAAAAAACAAACGGTTTTAAGAAGTTACTTTTTCTAATTTCAGACGTATTTCAGACTTAAGAGACTCTGAAGTCTTGTAAAAAAACAAACGGTCTGAACGTAAAAACGTCTGACCGATTCAGACTTCAAAGGTATTAAGAAGTTAAAAAAAAAACAACCCCTTAATATATATACACTGCTAAAAAAAAGCATTACTGACGACATTTAGCGGCAGCCACAATCCAACGCTAACTAGCGACGGAAAGACCACAAACCCATTTCCTCGCTAATTAGTGACGAAATGGGTTTTTGGCCCATCCGTCGGTAATCCGCCACTAATTAGCAAAAGATTAGCGATGGATTTATTTATTTTTCTTGTTTTCTCATTTCTATGTGTTATGTGTACATATGAGTATGTGTATATGTTATATATATATATGTATATATCTGTCAGTCCATGTTATATAGATTATACATGATATGTGTGTGTTGGATACTAACCGTGATTGAATCTACGTATATATATATATATATATACACATTGTTGTGTATATTTGTATATGTGTTATATATATGTTTATATGCATGTGTATATGTGAATGTATAGATAGTGTGTGTTACTGTGTTGTTTGGTAACCGCATACAAATAGGTAATAAGTCCCCATTGGTTATAGGGTCTTAGTAAGTCATAGTGAGTCTTATTGAGCTATAATGGATTTTAGTGGGTCTTAGTGGTTTTATGGAACCCAATAGACACCACATTCATTATGTGTATATGTGTTGTATATATGTATATATGCATGTGTATATGTGATCGTATAGATAATAATGTGTATGTTAAGTTATTTGGTAACTGCATACAAATAGGTAATACGTCCTCATTGGTTATCAGGTCTTAATAAGTCATAATGAGTCTTACTAAGATATAATGGATCTTAGTAGGTCTTAGTGGTCTTATCGAATCCAATAGACACCACATTCATATATGCAGTACACATTTGCATACAAGCATGTAATAAGTCACAAAGGATCGTTAAGGCTGCGTGTGGTACATGGGATAAGATAAGACGGTACGGGATAAAACTCATTGTCCCATGTTTGACGCGATATGGGGCAGGACAAGAACTCAATATCCCACGTTTGGTGCGACATGGGACATATACAAGAATTGAGACAAAGTGGGACAACATGGGACAAAAAAAGACTTTTTTTCTTGTTCCACCTAAACATGGGACACACGACCTCAGCATATCTTCGAGCGTTTGAATCGTCCTTTCACTTTGACCATCCGTTTGAGGATGAAATGTCGTACTCAAATTCAATCTGGTACCCAACTCCTTTTGCAAGCTTGCCCAAAAGTTTGACGTGAAACGACTATCTCGATCCGACACGATAGATTGTGGGACCACGTGCCTCGACACTACCTCATTGATGTAAAGCTTGGCCAATTTCTCCATTGGCAAAGTCTCTCTCATTGCAAGAAAGTGCGCACTCTTGGTTAACCGATCAACGACTACCCAAATTGTATCGTGGCCTCGCAAGGTCTTCGGTACGTCACGAAATCCATAGTGATGTTGTCCCATTTCCACTCGGGAATGGACAACAGTTGCAAACTCCCATACGACCTTTGATGCTCCGCCTTGACTTGAAGGCACGTGACACATCTCTCCACGTAATTGGCCACATCCAATTTCATTACTGGCCACCAATAATTCGATTTCAAGTCCCTATACATCTTTGGTACTACCGGGATGTATAAAATACTTTGACTTGTGCGCGTCCTCAAGAAGTAACTCCCAATTTCCACCCAACTTCGGCACCCAAATACGACCTTGGAAGAGTTTAAGTCCGCGGCTATCTTCCGTCAAGAGTCCACTTTGTTTCACCATGACCTCGGACTTGAGATTTTGCTCTTTAAGTGCTTCCACTTGCCACTTCTTGATGTTTTCCAACAAACTTGATACCACGTCGATTCTTGTAAGGGACAATTTAACACCACCATCATGGCTTCTCCGGCTCAATTCATCCGCCACCACATTGGCTTTACCGGGATGATAGAGTAAGTCACAATCGTAATCCTTTAGAAGTTCAAGCCATCTTCTTTGTCGCATGTTGAGTTCCTTCTGATCGAAGATGTACTTGAGACTCTTGTGATCCGTGAAGAGAGTGCACTTGGTCCCATACAAGTAATATATATATATATATATTTTGTGCATGTGAGTTTTGGGTCTGTGAAGTCCAAATCAAGCCATTAACAAAACAATTCAATACAATTCAGATTAAGACAATTTAGAGAGAGTATAGAGAGAGAAATAGTCATATGTATATTTCTCAAAGGATGTGCGTACAACTCTCAAGTGTTACTAGCTTCTCTCAAAGACAAGACTATTTATACATGACTAAAACACTCACATCAAAGGAACTCTCACAAAACATAAAAGTCAAACTTGATCTAAACAATACATTAACACATTTCTCTCACAACAACCTCCTCTCCAAACACTTCATTGCCATTTCTTGTTGCATTAGTTGCAACATCATCATCTTTCTCTTTTTCTTCAGTAACAATATATGCAGTTCATTCTTATTTCCTAAAGCATTTATTGCAACATCAATATATTTCTCTATTTCTTTTGTAACAAGATTCTCTCCATGCACTTCATTCTTATTTCTTGTTTCATTCGTTGCAACATCAACATCCTTCTCTATTTCTTGACCAACAGTATCATCCTTCTAAATAACCATAGTCACATTCACCATTTGATGTATGTTGGCACTAGTTTCGTTCACTCGAGATGTGAATTGAAATGATTGTTCATAAATAACTTTCTAATCTTGCAAAGATTTATCAAGTGGATACGTTGTTATAGCTTTCTTGAAATTGTATTCCAATTCTGTTTTGTACGCATGTAACTTTTCCAAAACTTTATCAAGCATATGCAAGTAATCCTGTCGATTATTTGTAATACAAAGTTTAGTTAGTAAAGTGAGTAATATGATTTAACATATAATTATATGTTGTAATCTGATTTTAGTACCTTAATTGTCTTCTTCTCATTGTCATTTCCTTCTCTTTTAACATATTCTTCATTTATTTCTCCTCTTCGAAAGTCTCCAATACTTATTTATTTTTTTCTAAGTTCTTGTTCTTTTCAGAAATTTCCTTGAAAATCCCAACATTTCTCTTTTCAGAGTTTTTCTTTTCAGCATCAAAAGACTTCTTCTTTTCTTGAAAGGTTTGTCTCTTCTTTTCAAGTTAGTCTTGTAAAACAGAAATTTGTTTAGGAAGTTCAATAATCTTTTCTTCAAGAACTTTTCTCTCTTTTGCAAATGTGTCTCTTTCAGTTATTAAAATCTTTTCAAATTCTGAGACTTGCTTTGAGAGCTTTATGCATCTATGTTCCAAATCTTTCTTCTCTTGAAAAACTTTTTTAGAAAAATCAGATAGTTTTTTAGTGTAAATTTTCTCCAAATCAACTTTGTCTTTATCTGTATGGAGACTTTTCATTAGATCAACATTTTTAGCTTCCAATGCAAATATTTTCTCTTCAAAAGCTTTCAACTTGCTATGTAGATCAACTGATTCAGCTTTAAGTTCTGATGATTTTTTTTTCAGTTGTCTTCAGTTTGTTTGAAGATTTGTTATCTCTTTCTCTCTTTAAATTTAATTTCTTTCTCTCTTGTCTTGATAATACCTGCAAAATCAGATTTAGAATCATTAATACATTTTGCACATTAAGAAGATTTCTCAAAAATTACAAATTTAGCTTTCAACTCCTGAATTTGATTTAGAAAACTTGAATTCTGAATCTTCAATTTGTCTCGTTCAGCTTCAATAGCAGGTATCTCAGGCATGTACATTATTGCACAATCTCTATTAGATATTGTATTTGCCATTTTGATCAATATGCTTGAAAATGATCGTCCAAAATATTCAGAAATAAACTTGACTTGAAAAGTCAAACGTGGTCAACACTTGAAAAACTTAGAAAAATTTCTAAGTGTCAGAACTCGCAGAACACAGAAGACACACTTCGTGCATAAAAGGGTTTGCGCGTTCTAGGTTCGCGCATAAAGAAGCCTACGCGTTCTAGGTTCGCGCAAAAAGAGGCATGCGCGTTCTGAGAACATACTTCGCGCAATCACTCTGCGCATTCTGTACTTAGAAAAAATTTTCACAAAATTTACTTCGCGCAAAAGTCACGTGGCGCAGATCAAGAACTCGCAGAACAATGAAAACAAAATCCAAGAACTCGTAGATAAGCCTTTGCGCGTTCTTACTTCGCGCAAACCGAACCCTGCGCGTTCTCACTTTGCGCAAACAAAATCCTGCGCGTTCTGTCCTTAGAAAAATTCAATATCAATACAAGAATCTTGTGCGTTCTTATAAAGAACTCGCAGAAGGCACTAAAACACAAAATTCTTCATTGTGCGCGTTCTTCAAAGCTTGCGGGTTCTTCAACTTGCGGGTTCTTCAGGATGACTCTTGCGCAAACTTCAGATCTTGCGTGTTCTTCAGAAACACACAAGGAATTCGGCAAATTTCTTTAATTCCTGCATACAAAGCTTGATAATTCACAGGATTGGTTGCAAGAATGATTAGAACATTATTTTAATACAACAATTTTGCTAAAAACAACAAAATTACAGTGAAATGAATGAGATACAATGTTAGACATTTTTTAACCAAAAACACACAAAAATTCAAAATTGAGTGTGAATTTGATGAGGCAACCTAAACAAGAAAGATTCAGTAATACTAATCGATCACTATGGTGCTATTTTCTTGCATTAAAATCGATTTATCAAGAAATTTTGAAATCGAACAGTAACTTCCTGCGTGTTCTTCCAAAAAATGAAATTGAATCTTTGAAAATCGACCAATCAAGTGTGTTTAATCCATAATCTGAATAAAATGGTTTGCTCTAATACCAATTGTAAGTCTAAGATTCAAGCAAATCAACAATTAAGATCAAGATTATGATGAACTAGAGAGAGAGTGTAGAGAGAGAATCCATATGTATCATATATCTAACTTGTAATAGAATGGTTCTAGCACATACTTCCACGTTCAATCAATACTCAATACAATGATTCTCTCCTCTAAGGTATTTATATGGTCAAAGGACCATGTACAATTACAAGTATACTAATCTTGACTTTGACAATGTTTGACTTTACAAGACTTTGACTTTTACACATTAAATCTTGGATACAATAATACACTAACAAGAATTATCATCATTTTGGGAAGAAGTTTGTAAGGTTAATCGACTTAGTTGTGGATTATCGCCTTAAGATACTTGAGGTTTCCAATGTCGGTCTTGTGACTAGTAAACTTGGTCAGTGTGGTTTTAAGACTTCATGACTCGATCAAATGCATGCATGATAATTAAAAAAAACCTACATAAGATATTTTCCTTTGTCAAGTTACTTATACATGGCGTATTTCCATTTTTGGAGAATGTTTTGGCACACATAGATGTATAACCATGTTTTGAAATACATGAATATTTTTTTGGGATTTATGTACAAATTTATTGGAATTTTTCTTCGAGTTATTTTGCTAGGATCGTGGAATGTTTGAAAGCATATCGTTGGGTAGCTTTAAAATTTGAATCCGACCTGAATTGACCAAGTTTACCCAAAATACATACACGATTTGTGTTACAAGTTTGGATATATATATATATATATATATATATATATATATATATATATATTTGGTGCATGTGAGTTTTGGGTCTGTGAAGTCCAAATCAAGCCATTAACAAAACAATTCAATACAATTCAGATTAAGACAATTTAGAGAGAGTATAGAGAGAGAAATAGTCATATGTATATTTCTCAAAGGATGTGTGTACAATTCTCAAGTGTTACTAGCTTCTCTCAAAGACAAGACTATTTATACATGACTAAAACACTCACATCAAAGGAACTCTCACAAAACATAAAAGTCAAATACAATAAAAGCCAAACTTGATCTAAACAATACATTAACACATTTCTCTCACAACAACCTGCTCTCCAAACACTTCATTGCCATTTCTTGTTGCATTAGTTGCAACATCATCATCTTTCTCTTTTTCTTCAGTAACAATATATGCAGTTCATTCTTATTTCCTAAAGCATTTATTGCAACATCAATATATTTCTCTATTTCTTTTGTAACAAGATTCTCTCCATGCACTTCATTCTTATTTCTTGTTTCATTCGTTGCAACATCAACATCCTTCTCTATTTCTTGACCAACAGTATCATCCTTCTAAATGACCATAGTCACATTCACCATTTGATGTATGTTGGCACTAGTTTCGTTCACTCGAGATGTGAATTGAAATGATTGTTCATAAATAACTTTCTAATCTTGCAAAGATTTATCAAGTGGATACGTTGTTATAGCTTTCTTGAAATTGTATTCCAATTCTGTTTTGTACGCATGTAACTTTTCCAAAACTTTATCTTTCACATTCATGTTGATAAAGAGATATGTATGATGAATAAAAAGATATATTAATGGTGAATACATACCATCAAAAATGTGATTGGCCTCGTCTAGAAACTTAAATATGATTCACTATTTCAAGCAATCTGGCTTTACTTTGCATAATCAATTATATACACTAATTGATATCTTTGAAGTGGATATTTTTCCAAGGTGTGAGAGAATGGTAAGGTTGCATGTACCCATCTTCGTTGACAGTGTCATTATATTTATGAACAGAATGATGAAGTCCCAATCTGCAGTCTTTGATTCAATTATCTTTTTCACAATGTCCTTGGACGGAATCAATGATTTTTCAAATTGTTCTCTCCAATCTTTAACTATCACATCCCATCCCATATCTGTCTGAAGGTTGTTTATGTCAATTCCATCATTTGTTAGACCTAGAATCTGATTCACTGAGTCCTTTGTAAATTGAATTGGCCCCTTGTTGTTCTACACACCATATTCTTTGTGTCAAAGTTTCTATAACATAATGTGCCAACTTTAAAGGAATTGAATCAATTGTCATATCAAGTATGCTTCCAACTCCCATCTCTTTAATGTAGTTTATTTAAGGGTAGTTTCTCAATTGCCATTACCAAGTTCTTTAGCGATGTTCTGACGGGTAGGCCTTAAGTTGGATTTAGATTCTGCCTTTATATATAGGTATTTTATCTTATTTCTTATGTTTCTTTTTTGAATCAATACTCTTTCTTAATTTTCCCTTTACAGTGTCTGAAAATCATCAATTTCAGTGTGTTGCTTCCTTTCTCTTTTCTTCTCTTTCTTTAAGATTTTTGTTCTTCCCTTTTGGTCTTCTTTACTTTTTTGCTGCTCTCACGAGGTCCTCAAGTCTTCATCATCTTTTTCTTTAGTCCTATATACATATTTTTTATATTTACCCGAAAATGATTATAATATGCATTTGTTTGATTTAAACAATACACACATGATCAATCATAGTCGTACCTTTTGCTACCTCTTCATCTTCTTCTTGCCTTATGACTTTGCTTCTTCACTTTTTCTTTTTTCCTATTTAATTTAATTGAAAGAGTGAATAAATCTATATTATTAGTAAAATGAAACTAAATAATTTAATTGTTTCATCCAAATGAATATAATAATTTTTCTTGTTATTTATTATCCTTTATCAAGTTAGTCATGCATTTTGAATAAAACGGAATATTTCAACATGAACATCACTTTACTGTTCAATGGGAAGTGATATTCACGTTGAGTATGACCTTTTATTCATCCTGAATAATATGTGAAATTCATGATGGATTTTATATCATCCATCAAAGATTAACTGCTTCATTCATGCGGAATAAAAGGTCATATTTCAACATGAACATCACTTTCCTGATCAGGCTTAATGGAAAGTGGTATTCATGCTAAATATCTATAATATCTATGAGATTCAGGCTTCATGAACATCACTTTTATTCATGTTGAATAATATATGAGATTCATGATGGATGTTATATCATCCATCAAAGATATCCTGCTTCATTTATGATGAATAAAAGGTGATATTTCCACATGAACATTACTTTCATGTTCAGTTTGAATGAAAGGTGATATTCATGTTGAATAATATATGAGGTTCATGAAGTATGTTTATTCTCGTTTATTCATGCTGAATAAAAGGTGATATGTCCACATGCAGTCTGAATGGGAAGTGATATTCATTGTGAATCAAACATTTTGCTTCATATTTGTACCTTTTGATTTTCCCTTCATCTTTTTTTTTTGCTTGCTGAAACTTCTTCACTTTTTTTTCCTTTTCAATACAAATTGAAAGAGTGAATAATTTATATTATTAGTAAAATGAAACTAAATAATTTATTATTCATTATCAGTAATTAAGTTAGTAATTTATTATTCATTATCAGTAATGAAGTTAGAAATGCATTTTGATTAAAAATTGATATTCAATATGAATGTGACTTCCTTGTTCAGGTTGAATGGGAAGTGATATCATGTATGAGATTTATGATGGATGTTATATCATCTATTAAAGATATCGTGTTTCATTCATGTTGAATAAAAAGGTCATATTTCAACATGAACATCACTTTGTTGTTCAAGCTGAATGGGAGGTGATATTCATGTTGAATATTCACCTTTTATTCATGCTGAATAATATATGAGGTTCATGATTCATGATAAATCTAACTAGAAAAACAAAATAGAGTACAAACTATTCATATTCAACATGATCATCACTTCATATTCACCGATAACAAGACTTCATATTCAGCATCAACATCACTTCCATCATGAATATCACATTTTAATCAGCATGAATGAAGCATTTTGAATTTATTTGTCCACTGTTAGTATATGTTTCTTCATTGTCAATTTATATAGGATTTTCTGCAGTGTTAACGAAATTACTGAAAGAAGATTTTAATGCTATTCGTTCAGTGCTCCTCTTCCCAATCAATCATTAATTGTACATTTTAATCATTAAAAATCGAATAATAACTCTAACTATTGAAAACCGATAATTTTTTATGCAAAAATGCTTACCTCCTTAAATAAGGTCTGCAATAGATGGATGATCGTTCTCCTCACTGCTATCACTCATTTCCTTCAGTTTTTTTTAACTCTGAGTATCAATGGAAGTTATCGTTAATGGAGGTTTTTAATAAGAGAGAATTTGGGGAGAAATCGTTTGAAAATATTTTGTTGCTGCCTATTATGCATGATGATTATAGTCTAAGTGAATGATAGATAAGCCATCACTGTTTATTTTCCTATTTTACCCCTACGCACTCAATTTTCAATAAGCCACAGTTAGACTTTTCATTTTATTTACAAAAATGCCACCATCTTATTTTTTTATCAATGGTTAAGATTAGTTTTACAATGAAAATGTAGTTTCTATTTGAACGTGCCCCTATATATTTATGAGTCTCTCTCTCTCTCTCTATATATATATATCCATTTATTAAGATTATAATATATTATTTAATATATTTTGGCCTATATTACATACTTTCATCTCCATGATTATTAATTAGATATATTTCCTTCTTCTTTATTAGATTTCTAAATCTTTGAATTATCCTCTTCAAAATAAAACCAATATTTGATATTAAAATCTTAACTTTTGTATCCGATGTAAGTATCTCCATATCGTATATTACATACTTTCATATCCGTGATTATTAATTAGATATATTTATCTCTTCTTTGTTTCCAACAAAGATATTTTATAAATCTTCGAATTATCCTCTTCTTAATAATACAATATTTGATATTAAAATCCTAAGTTTTGTATCCGATGTAAATATCTTTATATTGGATAAAATCTCTTAAATTATCGATCGGATATAAGCACTGTATAATATCATCATGTTTAACATTTATCTTAAAGATTTAAGATACCTAAATGGACATAATCTTGTCATTATTATAATAGTGAAAATCGGGTGTTACACCAACGAACGGTAATACTGTAAGCATAATCAAATCTAAATTTGGAAGTTTCAAAGCAAAAAAAATCGTCACCTAGTTTTTTTTTTCACGAACGGTCTTTCTTCTAGCAAGATTCCATCTGCATGTCAACAGTTGTGTTCTTTCTTTCTTCGCAAGCTTCAATTCACACATCTAGTAACGTCTGCAATCATAGTTACAGACGCAACATATACAGGACAAGATCGGTCCTTTTAATCACAGATCATTGTTGCAGATAGAAGGTTGGAACGGTGAACCCCATTCAGTCCACACAATGGAGGTTTCGTTCTGTTTATTCGATCCACATGACAGCGACAGATATGGCAAGAACACAAGAAGATCTCGATTGCGATTAGTAGGTTAGGTTTTGAGGGTTTTAAATAGGTGAAACAATTGATTGGTTTTGCGTTTCAAAGTGAACCACAGTACCTATGAACTTCATGGAACACAAACCTTATAATATGAAATTCTTGCTCTATAACCATGTTTCATAGAATATAACAAGGGTGATAAAATGTTTCTTATGTGTACTTTGTTTATATGAACTAATATTTCCTTATTTTTACTAATATTTATATGAACTAATGTTTCATAAGGGTGAAATATATACAAGAGAAATGTCATTTTCCATGATAACTGTGAGAAATGAAACCTTCACATAATATAGCGTAACATTCGAATAATGTATGTGAAGATCATATATATTATGTAAAGTTGTGGGGAGGTTAGACCGCCTAATATATGTGAAAATACCTTTATACTGTGTAAAGACGTGTGGAGGTGACCGCCTTTAAAGAAACTGGTGAAAGTACTCATTCAAGCGTAACATTCAAACAATACAAGGATTCACTTCTCATGTTATCCCAAATATTATATATATATATATATATAGGGGGACATTCAAGGGAGAACTCGGTTATCTGTGATAACCGTGAGATCTAATCCTAACCACAAATTAGAGAATAAATTAGGAAAACAATAATTTTGGTAATTTTAATTAAAATTTTAATTAAAGGGTATGTTAGGTATTTTAGAAATCTCATCTCACCTCTCTCCACTCTTCTCTCTCCGGCAAATATTATTCCGGTGACCATATGATGCATAGTGTGATACCTTTTGTAAACATCAAAAATAACGAAAATAAATAAAAAAATGTTGTGATACCTATTGTGATACAAAATACACTGTGATACAAGATACACTGTGATACCCGTTGTGATACAAAATACACTATGATACCTATCGTGATACACAATACACTGTGAAACTCATTGTGATACAAAATACACTGTGATACACTCTTGATTTAACAAAAACAAATGTGATACACAATGTGATACCTAAAAAAAGCAACACTATGAATTTTATTCCAGCGGATACACAATGTGATACCTAAAAAAAGTGACACTGTTAAAAAAATATGCATTCAAACGAACATGATTATGATACCCAAGAACTTTTAACAGTAAGACACAACTAACAAGATACACACTCTAATACCCAAGATATACACAATATATGCACACTGTGATACCCCAAGACAGACCGTACACAAAATACAAAGAAAAAACAGACTGGTAAAAGAATACTTATATAAGATACAAACAAGAAACACTCGTTGTGATGCCCTTTGTAAAACCCATAAACACGTTGTGATATCTTTCATAAAACCCATAAATACAATGTGATCAAATTTGACCCATCTAAATCTAAACAAAATTGAACAGAAACAAACTCTTTTCAAAGATTATCAACCGGATCTAAAACAAATCCAAACAAAAAAACAAGAAAAACCAATCTTTAAATCAACTCCTGAAAAACAAAAATACTCATCGAACTCTACAAAATTATAAATTGTCAAACATTAAAATGGGCATTGGAAAATGGACGATGATGAGGGAATTAGTAGAAAGTGGAAAATGGAGTCGCTGCCCATTGTGGCACCAATAACAATGAAAGCTTCCATCACATCACCATCTTTTGTAAGTGGATAAAGTTGAGGCATGGGAGTACAAGGAGGTGTTGGGGGTTTAGGTTAGTGAAATCGCTGCAATATGGGGATGAAACGGTGAAGAGGAATTAGTAGAAAGTGACGCCGAATGAAGGCACTGCCGTGATTTTTGGGATGAATTAGTCAAATAATTAAATTACCAAAATAACCTTTTATATTTAATTAATAAAAAAATCAATAAAATTAAATGATTGGCTCACATTAGATCTCACGGTTATCACAAACAACTAAGTTCTCATTTGATTACGCCCCTATATATATATACATATATAGGGTTTAGTTCTTTTGTTAACCATAGTTTTGTTGTTAACTTTGTGAATTAATCTAAACCTTTCATCTTAACATTGAATGGTTGAGATTAAAAGTAATTTCTAATTAATAAAAGAAGATTTATTTATTAAATTGTCAAGTGAACAACAGTGGTTAAGGGTAATTTGGGGAATTAAATCTCCCATTGTTTGAAATGCTATTAAATGCCTCATTAATGTTCCATTGAACAACAATCGTAACCGAAGTGAACAATGGGGAATTAAATCTCCCATCGTTTCAAATGCACATGATGAACATTCATGATCACCTACAAATATGTTCATTGTTGAACACACCTTCAAAACAGTTACATTACATCTAAATCAGAACAGTTAAATCTCCCATTGTTTCAAATGGGGAATTAAACAATGGTGAATTAAATCTCCCATTGTTTCAAATCCACATAATGAACATTCATGAACACCTAAAAATATGTTCATTGTTGAATACACCTTCAAAACAGTTACATTACATCTAAATCAATACAGTTACATTACAGCTAAATATGAACTTTTTCTTAGTTGAACATACATGAACACCTACAAATATGTTCATTGTTGAACACACCTTCAAAACAGTTACATTACATCTAAATCAGTCATGAAAATGTTCATATGATTTTAATATTAGTTTGAAAATGGAAAAAAATTTGAAATCATAACATACGCTAGAATCAAGGTGGCTTTATTCTTGTAACCCCAAATAAATAAATGAAATATTTGCTAATTAATAATTGACCTTTCTACCCATTAGCCTTAAATATTAAAACAAAGAAAACAACAATCAAACATGGATTTCTATTGGTTGGAAATGGTTCATAAAGTTAACAACAAATTGTTGGTTAACAAATGATCCCTGCTCTATATATATATAGGGGTAGGTTTAAATGAAAACCACGTTTTCATTGTGAACATGGGGACCAATCTTGGCCATTGATGAAAATTTAGAAACTAAACAATGGTTAAAACATAAACCGGTTAATTGGGAAGTGATTAGGGGCAAAAATGGAAGTTTGAATACACGTCTATCATATTTGACTTTATATTTTCATTTTTAATTAAAAAAAACTTTACACCCTTAATTGTTAAACTAAATTATCTTAAAAATAAGTAATATTTTAATCAAACAGATTACATCAAAAAAACGAGCATTTCGTTCTATTCGATTTGACATCCATCTCAATATAGGTTTTTTTTACCGTTTTTTACATGAAATGATATATTTGTGTAATATTCATGATGAATATTTATGTACGTTCATATGTTCACAACAACTCTTTAATATTCATACATTGGTATGATATTAATCACGGATATACAACTGAGTAAAACATTCATCATGAATACTTATGTATTTTCACGTCTATTCAACAAATCTTCAGTATTCATACATCACTATGACATTCATCATTTATATACATTTTTATTATAACATTCAACATGAATATACATATTATTCATCATGAATATTTATATATGTTCACGTGTATATAACAATTTTTCAATATTCATACATCAGTATAATATTCATCATGAATATACATTTTTACTATAACATTCATCATGAATATACATACTATTCATCATGAATATACATACTATTCATCATGAATATTTGTATATGTCCACGTGTATACAACAATTTTTCAACATTCATAGATGAGAATGATATTCGTCATGAATATACATTTTCAATATAACATTCATCATCAATGTACACATTATTTATCATGAATATTTGTGAATGATCACGTGTATACAAAAACTCTCTACTATTTATATTAGTATGATATTTATCATAAATATTAATTTTCACCATAACATTCATCATACATATACATATTATTTATCATGAATATACAACAGTTTCAACTCTACATAATCTAGTTTTTCTTTCTTTTTCTTTATTAGGTTCTCGATGATCTCGATGAGTTCCAAATTTGTCTCGATAGATTTCCCGATCCATCTCGCTAAAAGTTAAAGGTGGTAGGTTATGGTTTTACACAAACAAACACACAATAAATTAATCAATAGGTTCTCAATCGGTCTCAATGAAATATGAAGGTGTTATGTTATGATTTTAACATAACCACAAACCAAGTCAATGGATGGGTTTTTGAGTAGTCTCGATTGGTGTCGATCGATCCCGATTGGTTGTTAACAGATCTCGATGTGTTCTTGATTGGTCTCGATGGGTTCCCGATCTGTCTCGATTAAAGCTGAAAGTGGTAGCCAATGGTTTTACACACATAAATATATAATAGATCCATCGATAGGTTCTCGATGGAAAATAAATGTGGTAGGTTATGGTTTAACACACATAAAAACATAAGTCAATGAATGGATTCTCGACCTTTCTCGATAGGTTCTCGATGGGTTCTCAATCGATCTCGATAGTTTCTCGTTTGATCTCGATAGTTTCTCGCTCGATCTCGATAGGTTCTCAATTGGTCTAGGTGTTGGGTTACGGTAATGAAGAAGGCTATGTCTTACGACGTTGAAACAATGTTTGGAGAAGGTGATGTCAAGTTACGGACTTATGGTGTCGAGGTGTTGTACACAATTGAACCTATATAAATATTCATAATGAATATAACACATATATAGCATATATAGCATTTCCCGTAAAAATACACTTAAAACGAAGTCGTTTATTAAATGATGTGAACCGTGAAAACCAATCTAAGTCGTTTATTAATTTTAATCTATGGACATTAAACATAATGGCATTTTTGTGATTTCTTTTAAATCTGAAATCATTTATTAAATATATGCCAAATTGAAAGGGCATTCACGTCCATTTTTCAGATCTCATTTTTTTTTCCAGATCCCCTTTATCTTCTTCATCATCACAACCTCCATCATTGTGTCTTCTTCAATCGATTGAGAAAAACGGAAGGAGATGAAGACAAGTAACCAACACGAACATACATTGATCCTCGTCGGCGACTTGGATCCGGTCAAAGATGAAAGTTGATACTCCTAATCTCCTTTGTAACAATGGCGGTGTTGATGACACATCGTGTCCACCATCTGTTAGATTCCTCCAACTTTTTCCATCAAACCACCATCACCCACCCTCATTCCTTCAACTACTTTTCTGTTGCCAACCTCATCCTCTTTTTCTTCCAAAACCCAAATCATTTTGCTAATTTGAGTGTTTTCTTGAAAAACCCAACTTGATTTGCGTCTGCATTAGGGTTCTTCGTGTTCTCCTCGTTAACAGTTGGCGGTTGAAGAAGAATAAGAAGAACATAATCCACATTTGTGTCGATTTTCCCCTTTTGAAATTTTTTTACAAATAAGTTGGAGCAAAATTTGAAGAATGGGGGTTTCAAATTCTAAAGCAAAGACTTGTGAAGCTTTGCGATTATGCAAAAAAAGGAAAAAAAATTATCAAACAAGCAATTGCACAGCAACACATGTTGTTTATCTTTAATCCCTTTGAAACATCGGAATCTCCCTACGTAAATTCACAGAGGCCGAATTTCCCTTGGGACCGTCTTCAAAAACCCCATCACACCCATCACCACCTCCATCGCAAATCGGCTGAATGGCGCCACCGGTGGTGGTTATAGACATAAATTTTATTTTATTTCATTAGGTGAAAATAGATTATATATGAAATTTTTGTTTGATTTCATGTGGTAAATTAAGATATACATGAACTTATGTTTGGATTTCATTAAATGAAATAGCATATTTATGAAAATTGTGATTTATTTCATGTGGTGAAATATGGTTAGTATGTGTTTCATATGGTGAATCTGTGTGTTTTATCTGATGAATGAACTTGTATGTTTCATCTGGTGAATCTTGTTACCAAAATGACGATTGTCTTTTTGTTAGGGCTATTTTGTTAGTTAAATAGAAGTTCAGGGTATAAATTGTCAAGTATTCAAAGTTGTAAGCTTGTTGGGCCTAAAAGCCCATAAGCCCATCAGGCCTGTGTGCCTAAGTATTTAAAGTTATTTTCTATTTCATTTGTAAAGGTGAGAAGTTCATAATTTCATTATTCAGTTTTCTAGTCATTAGGTTTACAAACCCTTATCAGAAATTCTCTCTGTAAACCTAAACCCTTTGAAGTAATATCAATCATATGACTAGTTGTTGAGGCCTATAATCTGTTCATCTTTGATTGCTGATTATTCTGTTTTGCACTGCACTGGGATCTACAATTGGTATCAGAGCAGATAGGCAAAAAGTGCTCTTAAGTTAAGAAGTAAAGATGAACTCAAGGGAAGCTTTAGCCATCGGTTCTGACCAAAAGCCCCCGGTGCTCTTTCGGGGAGAGTACCCTCAGTGGCATGACCGATTTATGAACTTCATAGAAGCAAAATCCACCTATGAAGCAATATACAAATGCCTGACTGAGGGTCCACCAGATTGGCCAATGAAAGTGGTACCAGGAAACCCAGCTGAAGGAAGGCCAGAGCGACAGATTCGGAAATCTCTTAGTGAGTTTACAAAGGACGAAAAGGATTTGTACGATGCATAAAAGCTAGCAAAATCGTACCTTCTTCAAAGTCTGCCAAATGATATCTATGCTTGTATAGATAGCTTCAAGGATTCATCGAAAAAGATGTGGGACCAAATAGAGAAGATGATGATGGGAAGCCACATCAACAACCAGCTAAAGGTGACCAACTGTATCACCAGATATGATGGGTTTAAAGCGAGAAAAGGTGAAACGCTGACGGAAACCTATGAGAGTTTTAATATGCTTCTGAATGATCTTCAGAAGAATAAGATCATCAAGACGAACACGGAAAACAATATAAAGTTTATGAACAACTTACAGACTGAGTGGAAACCGTTCGTCTCCCATATACGCCACACTCAGACCCTGGAGAAGCTGTACCTTCACGAACTCTATGAAATGCTACTCCAGGACGAAGAGAAAGTGATGGAGCTTATTGGGAATCAGAAAGCAGAGGAAAAGCCAGCAACTGATCCATTAGCACTCGTATCTGAGAGAAGAGGCAAGTCCGTCAGCCGATCATCTGGAAAAGAGCCCGTGCTGAGTGAGTCTGAACCTGAAGATCCCGATAGTGACTCGGATCCAGAACTTACCAAGATGAAAGAAGCGATGTTGTTTCTCACTCAAGCATTTCAGAAGAGGAAGTTTTTTAACAAGTCCTCAAACAAGCAAAGATTCTCTACTCGTCGTGATCATCGAGAAAAATCTGAAGGGAAGAGACGCTTTGAAGATGGTAAGAAGTCTGACAAGAGAAATGAAGAAAAGCCGAAAGACGAGCCGATCAAATGCTACAACTGTGGTCGTTTAGGTCATTTCGCCAAGGATTGTCGCAAACCAGTTGTGCGCAACGCCGACTACTACCGAGCCAAGCTGCTTCTTGCCAAAGAAAAGGAAGCCGGTAAAGCTCTAATGACTGAAGATGATTACTGGTTGCAAGTGTCGGATGAAGAACCTGAGGATGCTGAAGCTCATTTGTGTTTCATGGGCAAACATTCATCACCATCTGACACTGATGATGAAGATCGCAATGCTCCATGCCAGGTATGTGCCCCTTTTCATGAAGCTTTACTTGATCAGATGCAACTTTCAATGCACAAACTTGACTCTTACAAGCTACTCTTAAAAGAAAAAGAACAACTTCTCTCATCTCTAGAAAACCGTGTCACTAAACAGTCTGAATTTATGGAAAAACAAAGCTTAGATATTTCTAGCTACCTGTGCACGATTTCTAATTTAAGAGAAGAGAATGAGAGTTGTTCAACAGAGTCACAAAAGCTAAAGTCCAAAGTATATGACCTGACCGATGAGCTACGTACGTCTGAGACCGAGAACATTGATTTGATAACTCAAAACGTGGCTTACAAAAATGAGAACATAAGGTTATCTAATCAGTTAGAAGAGCTTGAAAAGAAACTCTATAAATTTGGTCAATCTGCTCAAACGCTAAAGCTAATCGCACCAAAAGAACCCAAGTATGGAAATGCGGGTATCGGTTACGATAACCCTAATTATTTAAACAAGGCTTTAATCAAAGTTCCTACTTTATATGCATCTGAATTCTTTGGATTAGACAAAATCTTTCCAGAATATAAAATACAATGGGCCATACCCACTGAGGAGGAAGACTTGGAAGATAAGTTGAGAAGGGAAAACTCCGTTCTTACTAAAAGGACAGTTCCTTTTGTCTATGATTCTTTGAATGCTACTTACTATGATGACAAACCCCGTTCTCTGTCAACCGATTATTTTCACAGTTATTCTCAAGCTGAACTAAATGCTAACACTGTTAAAACTGAGGAGGAACCTCTAGCTCACAAAGTTTATGTTCCAACTCTGATTTTAGAAAAGAAACTTGTTCAGCTAGAAGAATCGTTTGCACTAGAGCGGGAAAATTTTCAAAAGGAAAAACAAGTTCTTTTATCCCAAATTAAGTGTCTCAGTTCCAACAAAAGGGAAACTATGTCTGATGAGGAAAAAGAACATTTCCAGACATAAATAAAGAAGTTACAATCTCAACTGGCTGCTATGGCAGCAAATCAACTGAAAGAGCAACTTCAAAAGGCTGATCCTCAAACTAAGCCTTCCATTCTCCAAAGTGAGAAATCTCATCTGTCTGAACACTCTTATCCTTCCTCTGACACATCTTCCTGCAAAGCTTTTATGGGTGACTCGTCACCAATCATTTCAAATAAGGGAAAAGAGCCTCATGTTTTTGAAACGGATCAATGTTCTGATTGTAAAAATGCTTCCGCAAATGATCCGCTCTCAACAAACTCTTCCGCTGTCCTGAACTCCTCAAGTGATGAGGTCCTTTCAGACGAGGAACTAGAATTTTCTGCATTCTTGAATTCTGAGGTGTGTTTAGATAGTGATTTGAGCCAATTTGATTTTAATCCTTCTCTACCTAGCCATGTTGATTTTATAAATGAGTCCTGTGAGCCTCCGGTTAAATTTTATAAGGGTGAATGTTCCACATCTGCCCCACAAAAACCTTCTATGAACAATTCTTCAAAGTCTAAATCTAAAAAGCGTTCACAGAAGAAGAAAAAGACCGGTCGCTCTCAAAGGTCACAATCTTCAATTTTCAAATTCTCTGACTATGGGTTTAACGACATTTCAGATACGTGTGGTCGGCGGAAAGAAGTGAAATATGCTTGGGTAGCTAAGAAGTTAAAAGAGAGCTCGACAACATCAGAATTAGTTGATCCTGTCTTAAAGTCTAGAAAGAACAATAACAATCATGATGTTTTTATTTCTAAACCTTTAGTTGAATGTAATGGAACTCTTCCTTTAAAAGTTTATTCAATTCCGCAATTACTTCAACTGTCTCATGATTGTCTGTGTTGCTCTTATTGTGGATCAAATAATTTTGTTGATAGTCGGTATGCATCTGATTGGTTTGGCTCATATCATATTGCTCATAATCATTCTCATTGTGATGTTTCCCGTGATAGACAAAGACCCAAATCTAAAAGGGTCTCTAAGTCGGGTGTTAATTCTAACCCCAAAGGACCCATTTACAAATGGGTACCTAAAAAGAAATAACCTGTTTGCAGGACGGTCATGTGTGGTATCTAGATTCAGGCTGCTCCAAGCACATGACCGGAAGACGGGAGCTTCTCACAAACTTCACCGAAAGGTTTTGTGGGAATGTGCGTTTCGGAAATGATCACTACTCTCCTATCAGGGGTTACGGGGATATTGTCAAAGATAACATCACGATAAAGAAATTCTCCTATGTCGAAGGTCTCGGTCACAATCTCTTCAGTATCGGTTAATTCTGCGACAAGAATCTCGAGGTTACTTTCAAGGCTAAAAGGTGCAGCGTTCGGACTGAAGATGGAAAAGAGATCCTTGCTGGAACGCGTCGCACCAACCTCTATACGATTGACCTCTCGTCCTTGAAACCCGACAAGGAAGTCTGTTTGTTGTCCAAAGCATCTACTGAACAAAGCTGGCTATGGCATCGTCGTCTCTCGCACTTGAACTTCAAGAATATCAACAAGCTGGTGCTCGGTGGACATGTCAAGGGTATGCCAGATCTAAAGTTTGCAAAAGAACATCTGTGCGCTGCCTGCGAAAAGGGCAAGATGAAGAAGGCGTCTCACAAGCCTAAAGTTGTTCCAAGTACTTCTCGATCCCTTGAGCTAATCCACATGGACTTATGTGGCCCGATGCGCGTTCAAAGCATTAATCACAAGAAGTATGTCCTGGTGATGGTTGACGATTTTTCTCGTTACACTTGGGTCCGATTTCTCCGTTCAAATGACGAAACTCCCGAGTTGATAATCTCACTTCTGAAAAGCATTCAAGTCAGTCTCAACCACGTAGTTCAGACCATCAGGACGGACAACGGCACTGAGTTCAAGAATCAAATGCTCATCGGTTATCTCACTTCAGTGGGTATCTCGCTTACTTTCTCAGCTGCTCATACTCCTCAGCAGAACGGGGTGGTAGAGCGTCGAAACAGAACTCTTGTTGAAGCAGCGCGCACGATGTTATCTCATTACAAGCTACCACTATTTCTTTGGGCAGAAGCCGTTGCTACCGCTTGCTACACTCAAAATCGGTCTATCATCAACAAGCGGTTCAACAAGACACCGTACGAGATCATCAACAAGCGCATCCCGAACATCAACTACTTTCATGCTTTCGGATGCACCTGTTTTATCTTAAATGATAAGGATGATCTTGGAAAATTCAGCCCCAAAGCGGATGAAGGAGTGTTTATCGGCTACTCCCAGCACGCCAAAGCCTACCGTGTCTACAACAAACGGACGAAGACCGTTGTTGAGAGCGTCAACGTGACTTTTGACGAGGCCGCTGATATGGCTTCTAAACTTCTCAGTTCAGAACCCGCGCTTACTGGTGTGCTAGCTTCTGGACAACTCCGTTCAGAGGCTACACAATCTCCAGTAGATCCAAATCAAGCGTCCATGTCACGAGCACATCTTTCTGATTTGGATTTGCTGTTTGAATTCTTTTATGATGATTTGTTCAACTCTAAACCTCATGCTTCACCTTGCAACAGGGATGTTGTTCAAGCACCAGAAGTGACACAGGTCACTGGTCCTTCCGTCGATGGTGGACCATCTTCTTCTGAAGTTCCCCCCTCAACTGCTAGTGACTCCGAAACGCCAAGTTCGAGTGATCCTTCTCCGATCGAGAATGTCCCTGCTTCTTCACCGGAACAAGTAGGATCTTCTGCAGTGACCCCTGCTGACGGTGCTTCTGAAGTTCCCGATCCGGCAGTCCCGGATCCTGCTACGCCTGCTTCATCTGCTGAGTCAACCTCTGCTTCTATCTCGACTCCAACGAAGGAACTCACACCTCACAGGCCGTCATCACTCGAAGCAGTTCAAGACCTACCCCCCGGTGGTTATGTGGATGCTGACAGTTCTCACCAGACATATCAACCTCATCCACATACCACCAAGTGGACTCGAGCTCACCCCCTTCATCAGATCATCGGTGATCCTTCCACACCAGTTCAGACTCGATCCGCCACCGCGAACGATTGCTTATTTTCCTCGTTCCTCAGCCGTATCGAACCTTCCACCGTCGTTGAAGCGCTGAATGATCCGGACTGGGTAATCGCTATGCAAGAGGAACTCAACCAATTTGAGAGCCTCAAAGTATGGCGCCTAGTTCCCCGACCTAAGAACAAGATGGTGATAGGGACAAAATGGATTTTTAAGAACAAGAAGGACGAAAACGACATCATTGTACGGAACAAAGCGCGTCTAGTGGCTAAAGGATATCGCCAGCAAGAAGGAATTGATTACGATGAGACGTTCGCACCGGTTGCCCGCATTGAAGCGATCCGCATGTTCCTCGCCTACGCCGCTCACAAGAATTTCATCGTTTTCCAAATGGACGTGAAATCCGCGTTCCTCAACGGCATTCTCAAGGAGGAAGTGTATGTCTCGCAACTCGAAGGCTTTGTGAGTTCTGAAAATCCGCATTACGTCTACTTTCTTGACAAGGCCCTCTACGGTCTTAAGCAAGCGCCACGAGCCTGGTATGATGCACTCTCATCCTTCTTAGTCAAGTCTGGCTTCTCTAAAGGTAAAATTGACACTACTTTATTTATTAAAAGAGAGAAGAACGATATCATTCTTGTACAAATTTATGTTGATGATATAATCTTTGGCTCCACAAACCCCAAGTATTGTCAGAACTTTTCTGCCTTAAGGAGTAAACATTTTCAAATGAGCATGATGGGGCAAATGAATTTTTTCCTGGGTCTTCAAGTAAAACAATTACAAACAGAAATTTTCATTAATCAATCTAAGTACATCTCGGATATTCTTCAGAAATACCAGATGGAAAAATCCTCACCTATGAAAACCCCCATGTCCACTACTCTAAATCTTCACTCCGATCCTGACGGTAAGGATGTGAATGCTACTATTTATAGAGGCATGATTGGCTCTCTGATGTACTTGACGGCTAGTCGGCCTGACATTATGTTCTCGACATTCTTGTGTGCAAAATTTCAGTCGAAACCTAAAGAGTCTCACTTAGCTGCGGTTAAGCGAATTTTTCGATATTTAAAAGGTACTGCTGATCTTGGTTTGTGGTATCCAAAAGAGACAGGTTTTGAATTGACAGCCTACTCGGACGCTGACCATGCTGGCAACATGCTGGACCGGAAAAGCACGTCGGGTCATGTTCAGTTTTTGGGCGATCGTCTTGTAAGTTGGGCTTCCAAGAAGCAAAACTGCGTGTCCACCTCCACCGCCGAGGCGGAGTATGTAGCAGCCGCCAGTTGCTGCTCACAAGTCATCTGGATGCGCACCCAGCTTAAAGACTATGGTTTTAACTACTCAAGGATCCCCATCTACTGCGACTCGAAGAGCGCGATAGCCATTTCAAGCAATCCCGTCCAACACACGAAGACGAAGCACATTGATGTGCGTTACCATTTTATAAAAGATCACGTCGAAAAAGGTACTATCGAACTCTATTTTGTTAATTCAGAGCATCAGTTAGCAGACCTGTTTACCAAAGCCTTGGACGAAAAACAATTTAATTACCTTGTGTCCAAGCTAGGTATGCTAAATCTGAAAGTTTGATCCGTTCGCAGCTCTCTACGAGTTTCTTTCAATAACGAATGACTGTGACAACTGCACCAGTGACTTGTTTCTGGTTGCTATTTTCCACACTCCTTGGTTATTGCATTTTACTCGTTCAGTTCTGTGTCAGTTACGAACTTCTGTATCAACAAAGTAAATTTCGTGTGTTTCTCGTTTCTCTTGTGTTCTTGTTTTTGTTTTCGTGGTGTTTTTCGTGAGTTTTTGTGCAGTTCATACGGATGTTCCCTAAAAGGAGTTCGCGGTTTGTGATGGATCTTCACAGCGATAATGTGTTCAGGGGGAGCACCCTCGTCAGATGGTTGGTAAGTCTCACGAGTCCTCCATTCGAGGGGGAGCAGGTAAGTGGATTCTGTGTTTGGACCTCCTCTTGGTAATCATTCGAGGGGGAGTTAAGTCTCGTACGTATTTCAATTTGTGAGGGGGAGCTTTCATTTTTTTTCTTTCTCCCTTAGAATTTTTTTTAAGTTTATTATCGAAAAGTTCAAAAATATTGTAAAGGTTTGGTTTCAATTGTTTTTGGTTAGTCCCGGCCCAATGTTTCCCCGGCCCACTATCGCCCGGACCCGGCCCAATCCCAAGCAAGTTTCGGGGGTTTAAGAACCCCGATCGAACCCATCCTTCCTCATTCAATCGATTCCCTCATCTCTCATCGTCTCTCTCTCTCTCTCGCCCGGAGCTCTATTCGACCGAACTCCCAATCGACCAAACACCATTGTTTCACTTCATCTTTGATCGAACAGGTAGGTGTAATCGATCTTTAGTTGTTTACATCATGTATCGATCGTTTTACCATTGTTATCGCCGACTATGTGTGAGTCGGCGTCGTCTCCGCCTCTGAGTGTCCCCGGGGTCTGCACTGTTGATGACTCGTCTTCTCCGGGGGTTTCCTCCGATCTAGGGTTACGCCCCAGTCGAACTCACCTCCGGTTGAATGTTTGCTCCGGTCGTTGGTTAACCCCGGTCGAAACTCATTCGGTCGAATGTAATCACCGGTCATTGTAAGCACCGGTCGAATGCAATCCCCGGTCTTTCTTATCCTCCGGTCGAACTTTATCCGGTGGTTTAGCCACCGGTCAAATAAATGCCCCGGACGAATACCATTTCCGGTCTTAGGAGACCCCCGGTGGAAAACATATCCGGTCTAAGATCTTATCCGGTCGAATCCTGTTTTATGGTTCTAGTGAGATTATAGCTATACATATTCATATGTGTGTCTATGATGTGAATTTGGTGCTTCTCTGGCTTTTCACTTTCTTAAATGGATGTAGTTCTATGCGCCTTGGTGACTGACCCTAATTCACGAATGAGGGTTTGTTCTTCCACTATGTTGGAGTTAGTATCCGTTGTGGTTTAAATCATGACTGTATAACTCCAACGGCTATCATATTTTCCCAATCCTGCGTACTAATCGACTATTTCTTCACAGGGACAATGGCACAAAACCAACCACCAGCGATTGATCCACTCGCCGATGCGGATCTGATTCCCGAGGATCAGTTCCTCCCTCTTACAGCCAATAACTACCATCTCGATATAACCCAACATGCTATTCAATATCAGGTCATCATCGAGATACTTATGGGGCATCCAATCTCGTATGCTCTTACAGAGACTGCGACCTTTCCAGTCCTATACTTACAGCAGTTTTGGCACTCTCTCCGTGCTTTAGAGGCCGATGGCGAATTCCACCTTGAAGGTCGGATAGATCATACACCAGTGCTTCTCACGTGTGATCTTTTCCGACAATTCCTTCGTTTACCGACCGCCGGATCCGTTCCAGGCAGGAATACCTTCGACCCGATGGTTCCTGATGCTACACTGTGCACCGACCTTCTCTCTTTAGGATACGGCGCAGAACTTTGCATTCCATCAACCTTTAACCGCAAGTACCTCTCGACGATCTGGTACATGATGTTCACCTACATCAATCGGTGCCCCGATTCTTCGCATATTTCACGCGGTGGCCTTCAATCGCCACATGGATTTTGCCGACTCTCTTTGGTTTGAACTCGTTCAGAGAGTTCGGTCTACAGCAACTCGCCGACAGAATTTCATTCCATTCATGAGGTTCTTACAGATTGTCATCCGGAACTTCATGAACCTGTATCCCGAGATACAGCGCCGTTCTACGCACCCAACTTGCCCATAACATCCGACGTGCAAGATACCTTCCCGCGCTGATCCAGAAGGTGTTGTCGCCCGACAAATCCCAGTCGGGTTACTAGACTATGCTCGTCCTACGGCACTGAGTGTGATAGCTTATAGGCACACACACAACATTCAAGCTCCTATGGTCCGGCCAGGACCGGCAGGACCTGCACAGGGAGCAAGACCTGAGCGACGTGAGGGTCCGCGTCCACGAACGAGAGGCGGGAGCGTCCGGATAGCTGGGGCTTCCGGACAGGGTGTGTCGAGAGAAATAATTGTGAGGGGAACAGGCGTAGGCAGTGCCGTTGGACCGAGCCAGGCTAGTTCTTCTAGACAACCATCTTCGCCGACGCCAACCGAGACTCAAATGGCAGAAGAGGCAACCGATTATGAAGCTTTTCTTGTTCAATCCTCTTCTGTCGCTGCTACTGAAGACACGACAGCGCATTCCGACTCGGAAGAAACCCAAATTGCAGCATCGGCATCAGCTGAGTCTTCTGACTCAGATGGTGACGATGATCAGCCCCCATCCGGAGAGATAAGGAGAGCGGAGGGAGTATCAGTTGAAAATCGAGAAGTGAGCCGTGTGAGGGAAAGACAGAGTAAAATACATAACGAGCGTACACGAGTGACGGGACAACCATCATCGGTTGTATCCCCCCTAGCCACGTCTAGTCAGGTAGCCACATCTGCTACCCAGTCTCATGTGTTGAGACAGGGTATTGAAGAAGCCGTCGTGGACCTAGCGGCGCATTTGCACACCCCACTCATCCACTCAACCATCTCTCAACAGATGGTGGTTTCACATTCTCACGGGGATTTAGCACATCCGCTATCGGACTCTCACTTGGAGGGTGCCGATATTGAAACAAGAGAACAGCTGCCCCCGTTCTCGACATCTTTGCATGCACGGAGTCTAGAGCCTTTTGCTATACCTTCCATTCCTAGGACACAGATTCCATTTTCGGCTATAGCCGGTCGCCTAAGTGGCCCGGCCGGAACACCCATAGTAATTCCGCCTTCGGGTAGTTTACGAGGATTGGCTGGAAGTCCTACCACGGCTATCATCACGCCAACCGTGAACGTAGGCGGCTCGACTCCTACAGTCGCAGCTACAACGGGAAGTCTAAGTGACCCCGGAGTTACCCCAACTGAGTTCGTCTCAAGGGAATACATGGACGGCGCCCTAAAGGCTGTCCAATCTATGATGAGGGAAGAGGTGGACAATATCAAACGCATGATCAAAGGCAAAGGTCCTGTGACTGAGCCTGAGCCCACACCTACTCCACCTTCTTTACCCACTACGGATCTTTCAATCCCTGACCTTAAATCCATTCTTCTTGCCAAACTACTAGCCCAGTCTCTAACCGAACCCACCCAGGATGTCGATCTGTTATCATTGCTTCGTTCTCAAGCATCCACACCTACCCCACCAACCCCCCAGCCTATTGTCTCTACTGAAGCCTTCCAGATCCAACAAGCCATGCTTCAGTCACTTCAGCAAACCGTAGCTGTTTTGACTGAACGCCTTTCAGTAGTGGAGGATACCTGCCGTAGCCAGGCAGAACGGCTCAAGCGCCGACATGATGATCAGGATGATCCTGATCACCATGAGGGGGAGAAGCGCCAACGCCTAACTGAGACGGAGACATATATGGTGGAATCAGGTCAGGTTGAACAGGGTTCGGGTTCCGGTACAAGAACAGAGGGACAGAGACAGGAACAGGTGACAGAATTGGTACTATACGACTATCCGACGGTTGAAAAGCTTGAGGAATTTGAAGATGGTTCTCCGATAGTTCCTGAAGATTGGGCAATAATACTAGATCCGTATGAAGTGGCGGACACGACAGAAGAATGTGTTAATACTGAAAGAGCTCTGGTGGTTATGCAAGAAGAAATTGATGAAATACTGCATCCAGATGATCGGTCTTTTGCCGTAGTTCCATTGTTGACTTATCCGGCTAATCACCCTGACTTCTCTTCTACAGTTTTTCCCGAGAGATCTCCTCCAGCTTCACCAGTTAGAGAACCAGTACGTACTCCTCCAGTTCGTTCATCCAAGTGGGAAAGAGTCAGAATAAAAGTTCCTTTCCTCGAAGAAATCCAGAAGAAGATCTTTGCCCACTGGATCAGAAAGTATGATGAAGTTGTTCTCCATGGTCTACAGTCAGTAAAAAACATAGAAAAACAGCGTGAACTTGTGTTCGTGTACAGAAAGTTCCAGAGCAAGTACTCTAAGACGAAGCTCAGGATTGTATCAGTTGATAGGATTATACCTGCCTACTTCATGAAGGTTAAGTATACGGACTTCATGGTTACAAGAGAAGATGGTCAACAGTACTGCTTTTCTGATGTTGATTTTCCATGTCTGGAGCCACAAGATCTGCTGTTCATACTACGTGACTTAAAGACCAGAACCGTCAGACCCGGGGAAGTCATTGATGCACTGGAAACCGTGAATAGATACATGAAGTGCGCAATGAAACTTGCTTCGGTGAAAGATTTTCAGATTGGGTTAGAAGGCTATCAGCCGAAGATTAATCTGCTCAAGCCTAATCTGAGTGTTCCGTCTGATGCTCTAAGTGTACCTGCATTCACAGTTATAAAGATTCCAGAGTTTGGTATGTCATACGTGAACAACAAAGGTATTCTACGATTTATCCGATTCGATCAGATTGCCAGATTCTGTGATGGTACATTGATGCTGCTGAAAGACAAGTTGAAGCGTGCGCTGAGTCAAGATGAAAAAGGAGTTCAAGTACTGGATTCTATTTACAAATTGCTTGTTCCTAAAGCACTGGGAGTTATTGAAGAACGACTGGAGTACAGAACGCAAATCAGATATTTCGAGATCAGTTTTGGGTTTCGGAAGATATATGTTCCTAACTGGCGCGAGTTTCAACTTCTATTTAAAGGGAGAGATTGTTAGGGCTATTTTGTTAGTTAAATAGAAGTTCAGGGTATAAATTGTCAAGTATTCAAAGTTGTAAGCTTGTTAGGCCTAAAAGCCCATAAGCCCATCAGGCCTGCGTGCCTAAGTATTTAAAGTTATTTTCTATTTCATTTGTAAAGGTGAGAAGTTCATAATTTCATTATTCAGTTTTCTAGTCATTAGGTTTACAAACCCTTATCAGAAATTCTCTCTGTAAACCTAAACCCTTTGAAGTAATATCAATCATATGACTAGTTGTTGTGGCCTATAATCTGTTCATCTTTGATTGCTGATTATTTTGTTTTGCACTGCACTGGGATCTACACTTTTTCATGTGGTGAAATAACTTTTAATTAAAACCATTGGATCAAAACCACGCTTAAATCGGTTCTCACGGTTCTCAATATTTTTTTGGTTCTCACATGATTTAACCCCTGTAAATATATATATATATATATATATATATATATATATATATAGAGAGAGAGAGAGAGAGAGAGAGGGGTGTTCAAATGCAACCCCTTTACATGGTGCAACCCCATGCAACCCCTCTATCCACCACTCATTTTATTTTCACTTTTTTAATTAAAAAAATGTAAAAATAAAATGAGTGGTGGATAGAGGGGTTGCATTAGTTGCACCATGTAAAAGGTTGCATAATAAACTACCCCTATATATATGTGTATATATATAGGCAAAGAATTGTGTGAAAAGTTGAAGTTAACATGAGAAGTGGATCAGAACCGTTGATCACTTTTAATCTCATGCCCTCCCATTAATTGCGCCTTATAAGTGAATTGATTCGGTGCATCTTATCTCGATACATTTCATCGCAATGTGCATATATTTCTCATCCACCGGTTGATAACTATTTCTCACCGGAACCTAACCCTGCATATATATATATATACTAGTAGTGTACCCGCGCAATGCGGCGGGATGTAACGAAACTATAAACCAAAAACAAATTGCTAATGCAATTGTTTAGTTGAAACAATCTGAAACTTATGTTTCGAAATATTCCAACAAGAATTTGTTTAATGTTTTGGGAAATGAGAGACTGGATTATAAATTTGATCCTAATATGACAGCCGGTTGGAATGCATTGGTGAAATGCTCAAATTTTGCTATGGGGACAAATGTGTAATCTAAAGCTCCAATCAAATAAAACCTATTACCATAAAAATAAAATAAAAAATCAGTTGTCATAGCTATAACACCAAAATAAATACAACTAATGAATAGAGACACATCCTTGATAAACAATGAAACCATACCAGCACCAACAACCTTCTATTCACTTGCTTCAAATCTCGACCACATACCAACCGGTCAGAAAGACAGTTCTTGAAAGCAACCACTGCCGCTTGAAACCAACTCATACACTGGTGTCTAATGATAAAACCTGCAAAACCACATCAATTAAAATTAGACAAGTAAATATTTAATGGACACGTCGCTAGCAGTTTATTGTCCTCACTCACAAGCATATATAATAGGTGTCTTTTAAACAGAGAGTACCATGTCGAAAACCCTAAGCACGAGGACCGACAAGGATGTTGACAAAGGTGAAACAGAAGACATTCCATCATCCTTACAAATATGAAAGTGCAATTTGATGATTAATAGTACAACTACACAAATGGCTGATTACTAAAGTTAGCATGTATAAAGAAGGAAACAAGTCCAGAAGATATATAATTTACCCTTTGATCACTTCTTATTCACATTATATTAAATAAAATATCCCACGTGGCAACTGAAATAACAAAAAAAACCTTATATCAATGATATATAATGCTCAATTTCAAATTAACAGTAAGAGACACCCCTCTCCACCGGTACTCATAATATCAACATCTTTGGAATCATCATTTGCATCCAACTCTACATCTAAGACTGTCATTGTGCTTTGATTCTTGAACAAAAATGTTTGGAATAGTCTCCCAACTGATTGGATAATATCTTAAAAATCGTAGCATCATCCTCCTGATAGGTAAAGAACGGCGAACCAGTAAAACTCTTTAAAGAAGTTAATATAGAGTATATGGCTCCATGCCATAAACAATCAAATATGTAGTCATCCAAAGCATTAACAATAAAATATGTGGTCATCCAAAGAAAGCCATTTTGTCCGTTCCACCACATAGAGAGTGGTTCAGTCACTCTTCTACATTTTCTAAACATGTTTGTGCAACGCTACATTTGAACAGACTCTTTTATTCCAACCACTTGAACACAAAAGTTTTGTCCAGATGGCAAGACTAAAGGACCACTCCACTTCACCTCGCCTATTATAGAAAATTCATAGCAACCAACTAAATATTGAAGACCCAACACAAAAGAAGGTAGCACCATGTATATAAGTCTCTAAATCCACTAAATGGGACATATCATATTCAACAACACTACTTTTTAGATGAACCTTGTAATATATAATATTTATGACAAGAAAGGGTTAATATTTACATAGTGCGGTCCCTCTTGGCTCAATGTAATCTAGAGTGCTAGACCAGAACCTAACAATTGTAAAAAGGTTATAATTCAAAGGGTTGGGTTCCGGTGAGAAGTTGAGGTTTTGCTTCAGGATTATTTCACCGACAAAAAATTATACTTTGCAGGTGACTTGCGGCTGATCATTTTGCAAGTTTAGATGTTAAATATAATTTCTAGTTATCGAAAGTACTTTTTAGTGACAAGCTCTGCAAAACAATAGCTGTATGATATAGTTTCAAAACTTGCATATTTTAATTTGCTTGTTACTGCAGGCGGAGAGCACCCTGGATCAAATGGATTGGATAGAGAAGATAACAGGAGTTATTGCTTCATTGCTAAGTTCTCAGGTCTGAGACGATAATCAATTTGAGTTTTTCTTATAATGTTACATGGTCATAGACTTATTTATACCTTATTGACATTTCTTATCTGTTGTTTTCACAGAGATATTGCAGATAAAGACGAAATTTGCATCAAAATCAGTGAAACCCCAAAAGAAAATGAAAAAGAAAAAAAATCACCTTCATGGTTCATGGTAGTAGCAGGATCACCTGAAAACAAAACTTTCATTTTCAAGAGGAAATCATTGCTTCTTCTTCACCAACAACACATTCTTCATCATCTGTAATATTAGCTCCTTCTACAACACCCCTGTTTTTCAACAGGATGAAAATCAAGAAAATCTTAAAAAAATTGGTGTCATGTTTATGAATGTATGTGAATAAGTTACTTGTAAATGAAGGATCTGAAGATGAAGATTGCAGCAAGATAGATGAGACCCATATATCAAATTACAGAAATTAGTGTTGATTTTAATGCATCTCTCCACATGATTAAATCCACTGAAACAAGTTGAGTTATGTGCATGAAGATCAAGAATTGCAATGCAATCATATGCTTAAATGTTGAACTTTGAAAAATATTAACTGAAACTCTGCAACTTGCTATGGGATCTGGGAAGCTCACTATTTGTTTCTCACTGATTCTTTCTCCAGCGACATGTTGTAACCCGAGCTCCTCCAACAAGTCTCTGACTCTAGCTTTTGCGTCGGTGAGTCTATGACTCTAACACAATGAAGTCTCTAAAATCCCCAAATTTCAAGAAATTTCATGATCATAAACTCAAAATTGCATATTTACAAGTTTGATATAAATAAATCCAGATAAAGGGGATGTAAAAACAGAGATTAAATTGGGGGAAATCAGAGTTAAAGAAATCATGGAAAACCCTTGTTAACAACCCATTTCCCCCTAAATTCATAAAATCAAGAACCATCAGTATCATAAACTATTATAAAAAACAAAACAAAACAAAATTTGAATCAATCCCTCTATGAATACCCACAAATTTTCAAATAAAGAAGACGATAGAACCATAAGAACAAGTAGAACATGAGAGAAGAAAGAAGACGATGCATACCCATAAATTTTGAATCCACCAGCTTTCGATTTAGGTTTTAGCGGCTTATAGAACTTTGATTTTGAGAAAGCGTGTAGAAGGATCGAATGTTTAAAGGTTGTAGAAAATGCAAAGAGACCCTCTGAATTTTGAATAGTTCAAGACGGCGTATGAAGAAAGGCAAGTAGGTATGGACCGTATGGTTTTGAGAAAGCGTGTAGAAGAGAAAGCATGGGCTGTGTACTTTAGGTATTGGCCTGTGTTTAAAATTATTTGCATGAAAGACTTGTAACTTGTGCTTTATGAGGTGCATTTAAGAGTTTTTTGAATTTTATGCATTAAAATGTAGTACTTTGTGCTTCAAAGATTGCATTTAAGACTTTTGCTTAAATGCATATTAAGGTAGTATAGATATATACACACACACACACAGATATATATATATATATATATATAGGGAGAGATCAAATGGAAACCACTCTAATTTTGCAAACCGTTGGTTAAGTTAAGGAAATTGGTTAATGAAATTGTCTAATTTGATGAAATTGTTTCATATAATTCTTTTATTGATGAAATTATTTCATATAATTCTTTTATTGATGAAATTATTTCATATATTTATGTTTTTTTATGTAAAAATGAAATTATTTCATGTATTTTCTCATTCTGACGAAATTGTTTCATGTATTTTCTCATTCAGATGAAACTTTTTCGTTTTTATATAAAAAACACAAATATATGAAAACACTTTCATAAAGAAAAGAATTATATGAAACAATTTATCAAATTATACAACTTATGAAACAATTTCATTATTTTAACCGATAAAATCAACGGCTTTCATGGTTTGCAAAATTAAGATGGTTTCCAAATGAAACAACCCCTATAGGAGGTGAATTATATCCATACCCTCTCCTATAAGGGGTATGTGAGTGAGATAGGAGGAGGTATGTGAGTGGGGAGGGGGTAGGGATAACAACATCCTAATTAAGGGTAGGCTAATGACATCTCTAACCATTGCTAAGACACCCCTAACCCTATATCTAATTATTTCATTTTTTGTTTTTTTGGTTCTTTTTTGTCTTTTTGTATCTTTTATGTTATTTTATTTTAGGAAAATTAATTAAAATGTCCGTATTTCAATCTCATATTACCTAAATGCCCAAAATCTCTTTTGGTTTGCCAAAATACCCAATTTGGCAGGGATTTCACTATTCATCCCGGGGTTAACCTAATTTATCTATCGATCTCACCGTTCATTTGTTAATCGTAAGTCCATCGTATTGATCCCGGCCCCCAACCCCGGGATCCCGGCCAAATTGGGTATTTCGGCAAAACCATCGAGATTTTGGGCATTTAGGTAATACGAGATTGAAATACGGGCATTTTAATTAATTTCCCTTTAATTTAGTTGTATTACATTTTATATGTTTTGAATTATTAATTTTTTATTTTATTTATTTGTATTATCTTTTAATTAGTATGAATTATTAATAAATATTTATTTTATATATATGTTGCGTTCTTTTTGTTTTTTTTCCCTTTTCTTTTTTTACTTTTTAGCTTTTATTTAAAAATAAATAAAATAATTACTATCTTTAATATATAAAATATAAAATATAAATACAAAGTTAAATTATAAATCAACTTAAAACTATAGTTAAAATTTTTAGTACCCATAATTTTGAACTTAAAAAGTGTTTACAAATCTATTTTTCTTATATATGAGACACATTTTTTCAATAAAAAAATCTAATGGATTTTTCGTCGCTAATTCTAAAAGGTAAATAAGGGGTGAGTTAACCTCTTATTCTATCAAAGAAAGTAGTAAAAAGAGGGTCTGAAAAAAGAGAAAAAACAGACAATCTGAATTTGGTTAACCTCTTACCAAATAAGCAATAAGAGGCTATTAAAAGGATTTATATTAATTTCAATTTTCAACTAACTTTTTATAATATAAATCGGATTTTACAGATATCACAAATTAAAAAATTATTAAAAGAAAGTCCCTAATAAAATATCATGTATATATAAAAGGGATAAATATATATATACATTTAAATATAAAATAATAATAATAAAATATAATATATAAATCTTCTTCATCTGCGTGTATATATATATATATATTTAGAAGAGTGTAATGAATAAAATATATATCATCTCTTATATTTTTAGCAAAGCAAATAAAACCGTTATTAGAAGAAAAAAAACAAATAAAAATAATTGTTATCCCAGATAATAATGTAAATCAATAGATGACAATTAATTCCTATCTCACTTTTATTTCACAATCAAATTCAATACAAAGTTCTCTCAACACACTTTCTCTCTTTCTAACAATAGATTTTGTATGACTCTCTGTTGTGTTACTTATCTAACACGCACACCAAACCTATTTATACCAACAACGAAACACGCACGCTACTACAGAAGCAGAAACACGCAAACTACTGTACACGCACAAAACTAGAAAACACAAAATTACAATATTAACTTTGACTTTTATCACATTGACTTTGACTTTGATGCTTGAGAATTGACTTCAGCTTTGACTTCAATCTTCAGTCTTCTATGATCTTGTATCCAACATATTTATGCTCTAACAATCTCCCCCTTTGGATCAAGATCATCTCAAAAAGATTTTGCAGAACAATCTTCTCTTTAAGCTCAGTAAGTATAATCTCCTCCTTTGATCAACTTTAGCATTTGAATTTCAGACTTCTATTTATGCCAGAAACAATCTCCCCCAAATATGGTATATATGCTCTTCAACAATCTCCCCAAGGTTATCTCAAACCTCTTTCAGACACTGGAAAGAGATTATCTTCAGTTTTAGCTCATAATGCTTCAGCAAAGAAAATTTTTGTAAAATTCAGCACATCTTCAGAAAACTTTGAATTTGCTCTTTTGAACTTTCAATCTTTGCCAAACTTCAAACAAATAACCATTGAATACAAATATTTCTTGATCTTCTCACCCATCTATAACATATCTGAAACAAACATTTATTGATTTTGTCTCCCCCTTTTTGATGATTGCGGCATTGAGATCATCAAAATTTTTTCCAAGAAATGTCATTATCAACTCTGACCACTGATCTTTTGAACACAAGAGCCTTTGATTCTCCGTCGATCCAAAATAAGATATTCATCTAGATCTTTTCAAATCCAGACAAATTAGAGTGTAACACCTGAATCAACAAATGAATCAGTTAATATGCCTGTCAGTAACACAAAGTCACTGTGTGTAACGAATACACATTGGAAAGGAGCTTTTTGATGTTTACTCCCCCAGGGCTTCCATTCAATCATCGAAACACCACAAAGATATTTCTATGAACGTTATGACAAGAAAACAAATTCCTTGTGTGTTCGTGCAAGTGTTAGAAAGAATTAAGCACATGATGATTGCTTTTAATAAGGCTCAACATTGTGTAAACCACTGAGACAACAATAATTAAACACAGACTCAATTGTGCATGATCAAAGTGTAAAGATGGGGCAGACTTCCTTCTTTTTCAATATCCAGATTTTTCAAACGAAAACCAGATAGATTATATGTTGCGTCCCCATAAAATATGAAACATTTTCTTGTTAAGAAGAAAATGAGTGGATGGTGGGGGTTTTATCAAGAGTTGGCATGGGTTAGTTGTCTGTTTCAATAATGTTCACGAAGAATTATGAAACACTAGCAATGTAGTTGCTCGGCTCAGAAAAAGTTGGTGCAGAGTTTGATATTCTTTTACTCTGTTCTCACACCCTCTTTCTTTTTAATCATTAAGCTCGCTTCTAACCAAACTCTCATTTACATTTTTACCTCATCACCTAATCCCACACACATTTCTTTTTGACTCCTCACACTCGATCACTAAGGATTAACTTCTTGGGTAGGAAACACTGGTTAACGTAAATCCATAGAAGTTTCAGTTAAGTCCTACACAATGAACCCATATTTTCCTATTAAAGCATAATGTTGCTCAAGAATGGTTTAACTTTATCAGTTAAAGCACAAAGTATGAAATACAAGTCAGATATATGTATGCTCAGAAATATAATCATGAAGATTTGAGCATGTTTAAACATTGAAGACTTTTCAAACAAGATAATTGAATGAATAAAATGAATATAAGAAACTTGTTTGAAAATCTGACATTGTATCAAAAAGATCAAAAACGAAATGATTTATCGATTAAGGTTTAGGTCATCAAAAATTGATATTGTCTATACGAAACAAGAATATAGACATTCTTGAAAGAACGTTTAGAAATGAAATCACGCTCAAACTTTGAATAACAAACGGGGTGTCTTACCATCGAAAAATTTGTTTCAATTTAGAGACATGGTAAGAACGAATTCAACAAAAATTAAACCGGTGTGTGTGAATATTTGACAGTATATAGATAAGATAATACACAAATATTAATCTTTGGAAACACACAGTTTGTTGATTATTGAAGCACAAATAAAATGAAAACATTTAAAAATCACACTTCTATATTCATGAAATCATTTAAGAATCAGAAGTGGTTTGAACATTTAAAACATGTTTTCTATGATTGAAAGTCGTCCTTCTTTCAACCATATATGAGATTAAGAATAGAAATAAACATTTTCGATCTGTCTTAAATCTCATGAAGTCAGCTTAAAGTCATAATGATATGATCGTGTAAGCATTCTCTCAATCTGCAACAGTCATAAAGTCTGTCAAAGCAACTTTATTCACAACATTTATTGAAAAATAAAATGACATAAAGCAGTAAAACATTGAATGTACGAGTTCTGATATGAAGTAATCAGAAGTCATATTCAGTACTCCTTATTCTTACTCTAACTCCCCCTGCAGATATGCATCATAAAAATTTATCAGTTAAACATATGCAGAAATATATGAACTCCCCCTCAAATAGATATAGAACATCTTTATCTTCTCTCACTCCCCCTGAAAACACGAATACCCTTTAGTGCGGATATCTTTTCAGAATAAAGATAAATAAATGAAGAAAAATAACAATAAGAAAAACTTTAATAGGTAATCACAGATTATGTCTTGAGATTAAGCATACCAAGTTTCGAGATAAAAAAATTAAATCTCTTTTCGTCGAGAGGCTTGGTAAACAAATCAGCAAGCTGATAATCAGTGTTTACAAAATAAAGTTCTATTGTACCTTTTACGACATTGTCTTTGATAAAATGATATCTAACGTCTATGTGTTTAGTCTTTGTATGTTGTACAGGATTTGTTGATATTGCAATAGCGCTCTTAGAGTCACAATATATCGGGATTTTGTCAAATTTGAAGCCATAATCTCGTAGTTGCGTCCTCATCCACAACACCTGAGAGTAGCAGCTTGCAGCAGCAACATATTTCGCCTCAGTCGTTGATGTGGAAACACACAGTTGTTTCTTTGATGCCCAACTTACGAGTTTATCTCCAAGAAATTGAATATGACCTGATGTAATCTTCATGTCTAACATACAGCCAGCATGATTTGCATCTGAGTAAGCCGTCAGTTCAAAACCAATATCTTTAGGATACCACAAACCAAGATCTGCAGTCCCCTTCAGATATCTAAATATGCGCTTTACTGCAGACATATGGGATTCTTTTGGATTAGCCTGATATCTTGCACATAAACATGTAGAGAACATAATATCTGGTCTACTTGAAGTTAAATACATTAAAGAACCAATCATTCCTCTATAGGTTCTAACATCAACAGGTTTTCCCGAAGGATCCATGCCGATCTTAGTTCCCAGTGCCATCGGGGTACCAATTGGTTTACAAGTTTCCATTTTGAATTTCCGAAGAATATCAAAAATGTACTTAGCTTGGTTTATAAAAATCCCCGTTGTCTTTACTTGTAATCCGAGAAAGAAGTTCATCTCTCCCATTATACTCATTTGAAAACGTGACACCATGAGGTTTGAAAAATTCTTACAGAATTTGGGATTTATAGAGCCAAATATAATGCCATCCACATATATTTGAATAAGAATGATATCATTTTTTTCCTTTTTAATGAATAAAGTAGTATCGATTTTACCTTTTGTGAATCCTGACTTGACCAAAAATTTTGATAATACCTCATACCAGGATCGAGGCGCTTGTTTAAGACCATAAAGTGTTTTATCCAAGATGTAGACATGATCTGGTTTGTATGGATTCACAAAGCCTTCAGGTTGTGAGACATAGACTTCCTCCTTAAGAATGTCGTTCAGAAAGGCAGTCTTCACGTCCATCTGGTAGATGGTGAAGTTTTTATGAGCTGCGTAAGAAAAGAACATCCTTATTGCTTCAATACGCGCTACTGGAGCGTAAATCTCATCATAATCAATGCCTTCCTCTTGCCGGTAGCCTTTTGCGACAAGTCGTGCTTTGTTTCGAATTACGATACCATCTTCATCCTTCTTTGAATACCCATTTTTTACCAATGATAGATTTTCCTTCAGGTCTTGGTACAAGTCTCCAGACTTTCAAAGCTTCAAACTGATTTAGCCCCTCTTGCATGACAGTAACCCAATCCGAGTCAGCTAGAGCTTTGGATACTCGAGTAGGCTCTATCTTGCTCAGAAAGGAATCATGCATACACATGTTTAGCGTCACAGACCTAGTTTGCACCGGTAAAGTTGGATCTCCAATTATCTGGCTTATCGAGTGCTCTTTGGTCCACTTATGTTCGTGAGGGAGCGAATTCGATGTAGATTGATCATAGTTTTCCTCTAAATATCCACTGTCAGCTTCTTCTTGTTCAACATTTGTTGGGGGTACTGTCGAAGTTTCTTGTACAGAAGTTTCAGTTGGAACAGCTTGTTCAGTTTGTTGATTATCCATAACAGTACAACCAACTGAAGTAGGAACTTTTGATTCAACATTTTCAGGTGCAACTTCAACTGAAGGAGTATTTGTTTGAATTGGAGTTTTTGTCTCAACCGGGGGAACAAGTTAAGTTGATACATCTGAAGTAGTTGGATGATTAGGCATTGAATTCTCTGACCTGTCAACCACAACAGATTTAGAAATTTTAGATCCTAGAAACTCATCATAGAAAAATTCAAACAATAAATCTAATTCAGATAAATGAGATGTAGAAGTAGAAGCTTTATCCGAATTAGGCTCATTAGATACAGGTTCTGGACTGATTTGTCTAGAAACTAACACTGCGGTAAGTACGGGTTCTAAATTGTGTTGTTCAGAAGCCACTTCCTCATCAAATGTTACATTAACGCTTTCAATAACAGTCTTTGAGCTCTTCATATATATCCTATATGAAACAGATGTCTGTGAGTATCCAATGAAGATGCCTTCATCAGCCTTAGGTCCGAACTTGTTCAAGTTCTCTCTATCATTCAATACGAAGCACCTGCATCCAAAAACGTGAAAGTGTTTAATGCTAGGTGTACGATTGTTAATCAATGTATAAGGAGTTTTACCAAACCTTCTATGAATAATGGAGCAATTCTGTGTATAACATGCAGTAGAGACAGCTTCTGCCCACAGAAACTGAGGTAGATCGGACTGACTGAGCATAGTACAAGCGGCCTCGACTAGCATTCGATTGCGTCTTTCTACTACTCCATTCTGTTTTGGCGTCCTAACAGCAGAGAATTGATGTGTTATCTTGATCGATTCGAGATAATCTGCAACAATTTTGTTCTTAAACTCTGTGCCGTTATCCGTCCTTAGAAGCTTTACTGTCATCTGCAAGTTCACCTGAGTAGTCTTCAAAAAGTAGATGAGTACTTCGGGTGCCTCATCTTTTGTCCTTAGAAACTTTACCCATGTGTAACGTGAATAATCGTCCACTATTACTAAAACATACTTCTTTCCTCCTATGCTTTGAGTTCTCATCGGACCACAGAGATCCATGTGTAATAACTCAAGTGTAGAACTTATACTCGGTTCGGGTTTTGGCTTGTGAGCTACCCTCTTCATTTTACCCTTTTCACATGTTGCGCATAGGTGTTCTTTTTCATATCTCGGCTCAGGAAGACCTTTCACCAATCTTCCTTTGACCAATTTGTTTATGTACCTAAAATTCAGGTGCGACAGCCTTCGGTGCCAAAGCCAACTTTGCTGCATCGAGGCTTTTGTTAGTAGACAAACCTGATTGTCAGTCTGGACTTTTGACAAATTTATCGTGTAGAGGTTGGACTTTCAAGTGCCGACCAAGAGTTCTTTGCCATCTTCAGTACGCACCAAATAACTCTTAGCCTTGAAATTTACCTCTAATCCTTTGTCGCAGAACTGGCCAATACTGAATAGGTTATGCCCTAATCCTTCTACGTAACTCACTTTCGTTATCGTAACATTTTCTTTAATCACGTCACCGTTGCCGAGAATCGGTGAAAATTGGTCATTGCCAAAACGTACATTCCCGCATAATTTCTCTGTATAATTAGACAATAAATCCTTTTGCCCAGTCATATGCTTGGAACACCCGCTATCCAAGTACCACATATGACGGGTTTGCATAAGAGAAATCAAGGAATAACAGATTTAGGTACCCATTTAAAAACGGGTCCTTTCAGTTTAGCACAAGATTTTGGTATCCATTTATAGATGGATCCTCTGAACTTTTGAAAAATGTTTGAAACATATGGATTATAAGAACAAACATGATAAGTGCCAAACCAATCATCAGAAAATTGGTGAGAGACAAAATCATTTCGTCTATAATGAGATGACATAGTAGTAGATTGAAATAATCGGAGTAATTGCTTTATTGAATATCGCTTGTAAGGAATTACAAGGTTTTGTTATTTGAAGCAACACTACCAACTACATCAGAAGAACTACTAGTATATCTATTACAATCCATATCAGTAATTGATTCAGAACTCTCATCTATCTTCTGTTTTGGTCGCCATTCCTTTCGTTATTCAGATCTTTCCCTTTTTACTGAAACATAAGATTTAGATCTGTTAGGAAAATCAGATTTCTGAGATTGTCTTTGTTTAAGCTTACCAGTGTTGTTCTGTTTCTGTGAGAGCCATTTATTTTGCTTCTTACCTTTAGCATAATAATCAGCATTCACATAAACTGATTCACCAACCTTAGTTGATGATTCACCAACTTCATGCACACTTGGTAAAACTTGTCCATTTATAACAAAAGTAGAATGATCTGGAAGTTTAGCATTGAAGTCAAACATATCAATCTCATTTACACACCCTTCATCATAATTTAAAAAATCATTTGCAGACACAAATAAGTCATCAAGATCAACTTCAGAGGTGTGAGATGCTTTAGAGGATTTAGAACACTTTTGAGATTCAAAATTTAAAACCGTGTTCTTTATAACAGTAGAAAATACAACCTTTTCAATGTCAGCCAATATTCTTACATCAGATAAAACATTTTCAAGCTCGATTATTTTGCTTTCTAAAATGAGTGGAGGAACATAAATTTTAGCTTTTAAAGGTTTTGCTCCAACTCTTTTATTGAATAGCTCTCAAAATAATCATTTGAAAGACATTTTGGCTGATCAGAAATATAACTATCATTCAACTTTTGATAGCAGAATGGTAGTTGCATTTTCTTTAAGTTCTTTCTTTTCTCATCCTCTTTAGCTTCAACCTCATCTCGTGATTTGGTAACAAATTTGGGTTTCAAATGAGGATATTTACCAGCCACAAAAAGAAAATCAAAATTATACAAAGCTGACTGTTTTCTGATAGCTTTCTTTAGATAGTGTGGGTTTTCATAACCGAGACCCCACTTCTCTCTAACATCAGCTTCCTCATTTGGTGTGTTTAAGAAAATGGTTTGATCTGTTTGACCTCTAGCATATAATTTCGCTTCCAAACCATTTACCTTTTTCTCTAAGTGCTTGTTCTCAACCTGCAATTTAAAATCTTTTAGAGCACTTTCTTGCTTTTCTAAACAGACTTAGAAATTTTAGATTCAAAATCAGAAATCTTACTTTCAAGACAATCTTTTTCTTGTTTAAAATCAGAAACAAATTTGCGTAGAGAATCAATCAGATCTTTGTTCCCAATAACTTGCTTGTTGAGTTCAAATATCTTTTGATTATTCTTTGCAATTCTGCTCTTTTCCTTTTGCAGTTTAGATTGTAGATCTTGAAGTTCGACCATCATGGCTTCCATTTTGGTAATAAAATCAGATTTAGAAAGATTAAGTACCTCATCAGCAGTTTCTTCATCACTTTCATCATACTTCACTGTGTTGCCCATCAAACACATGTGAGTTGTTTCTTCTCTTTCCTCCTCATCTGAATGATCTACCTAGAACTCGTCTTCAACCATGAGTGCCTTGCCAGCCTCTTGTTATTTGTCTAAAAGCATCTTGTTCTTGTAATATTCCGAGGTTTTGACTTTTGGCTTCCGAAAGTCTTTAGCATAATGACCGACCTTACCACAGTTGTAGCATTTGATCAGGTCATCTGTCTTCTTTTCAGCCCCAGTATAGTCATTCAGAAACTTCTTTCTTTCTTCCGGCTTTCTGTCCACATACTGGTTCTCCTCATATCTTTTGCCTTCAACTCTTTCCCTATGTTCATGATTCTTTGAACCAGATGAAGAGTACCTCTGTGAGTTCGAACCCGATTTCTTGTAGAATTTCTTCTGAAATGCACGGGTCAGTAGAAGTATAACTTGGTTGAGGTTTTCGCCGTCGTAGCTATCGGTTTCATAACTAGAATAAGAACTGGGAATTACTATCTTCTTCTTCTTCTTCTTCTTCTCTTTCTTCTCTTTCTCCTGCTACCAAGGCTATGGGTGTAACACCCTAAAAACCAGAGTGAATTTGTAACGCGGAAACTGGACAAATAAACATCAACACTTGGTATAAACCTCCCAAAAAGGGGAAATGTACTTAACCTTTACAAACCTGAATACTGATATTGAACTCAACAACAAACTAATCTAAACATAACCTATCTAGATTACATCGGTTGTTAATCCAATATCACCAAAAGAATGGGACTTAAACAATTGCCCAACATCAATACTAGTCATCTCAAAAATCCCCGAGACCAAGCTCGTCACTCAAGCCCTTAGCAACCCACCGCTAATGGAAACCTGTTATACACATCATTTGAGAAAAAGTGTTAGGCTTAAAGCCTACTGAGAACATACAGTTTATAGATTTCAAGAGATATAAACAATTGTATCATAAGGAAATCTTTTCAATACGGTTTAATTTTCAAATGAAACCTTTGCCACAACCGGGCCTTTTAAATGTAAACTCATCATACGATGACAACGATAACCAGTTTTTACCAAGGATTGTAGCGTAACACAAAGTAGGTCACAATCCGAGTTATGAGTCGAAATACTTTGGAATCCATGGCCACGAACTACAAAGGTCCGTACTACGATGTGAGGGAGGGCCCCCGAGGAAACAAAATCAAAACTCGTTCACTAGGACTACACTATGACCCATGGCTAGTAACCGGTCTCACATAACCGTACTAAATGGCCCCCGAGGATCACATGCATCAATAGCTACAATTTAGGGAAAATATGATCCATGGCTAGTAACCGGTCTCACATAACCGTACCAAATGGCCCCCGAGGATCATATACATCCATTTACAAAGAGGGGAAAAGACATCCCAAATATAAGTCGACTCAATACCTAGGGATCCACTAGTAATGGTACAGACTCGTCACAACAACATATGTGACCAACCATAGATAGTCATATGGCATAAAATAACATTTATAAACAAAATGCATTTTCAAGTTTAACTTCTGGTAAGAATGAGAATCATCAAAAATGAACTTTAAACATTCTTTCAAGTAACCCACATAAATGTGCAAGTAAAACATCATTTTACTTCAAATAAGATGAAACCCATCATTTTAATCGAAAATGATCCGGAACCCTAAAATCTCCCAAAACTCAAGTTATATCAAAATGTAGTAAACTTAGATCTGAAACCATGGAGATATATAGAAGTTCAAAATGTAAGTTTTGATATGTATAAAGTTTCGAAAAAGGTAGTAGGAACTCACCAAATAGGTTTTAGAGGAAAACCCGAAAAACCAAATATCGACCACCGAGAGAAGAAGAAGCTTTCTATACCGAACCCTTGCTAGATGCACTTAATACTAGCAACAAATGGCAACCGAAGAAACCAAACACGGAAACCAAGAAAGAGAGAGACTTGAGAGAGAGAGAGAGAAATGAGATTTTGATATTTGATTTACCAACCAAAGATATTTGTGAAGACCACTTTTAAGTCGGTCCCTCAAACCCAAACCATCCAGTGGGTTTCGCGGGTTGTGTCGCGACCTCAAGTCGTGGTGCAACTCGCGTAGCTCCATAAAACCCAAACAAACAGAGGGTTACACGGGTTGTGCCGTGACCTCAAGTCGCGGTGCAACTTGCATGGTTCACTGTGGTTAATCCAAAACCATCAAAATCCAAACTCAAACTCCAAACTAAACGCGGTGCTAACGACAACGCTTAAACACAAGAGTAACAAGATTACGTACTGAAATCTGGGGTGTTACAATCCTCCCCAACTTGGGAATGATTTCGTCCCCGAAATCCCAACTATACAAAAAGATGAGGATATCTTCGCTTCATATCCTCTTCAGCTTCCACTGCACCTTGACCATAGTGACTTCTTTGTTACGCAACTTCTTAGACTTTCTCTCTAAGATGGCGTCAGGTTCCTCTACACAACGGTTACCCTCGTCCACTCTTAACTCTGAGAGGGGAATGACGCTTTCTTCCTCCGCCAAACACTTCCGAAGGTAAAAAATATGGAGCGTGTTGTGGATTCTGCTCAACTCTGGCGGCAGTTCCAAATGGTAGGCTTGCAAACCCACCCACTTAAGCACTTTGAAAGGTCCAAGGAAACGGGGACTCAGCTTCCCACGTTTTTCGAACCTGATAATGCCCTTCCAAGGAGATACCTTAAGCAACACACGGTCGCCCACTTGGAACTCCATCGGCCGCCTGTTCTTATCGGCATAGCTCTTCTGCCGATCCTGAGCCGCTTTCAACCTTTCACGAATGCATTTGACCTTATCGTCCGTCTCTTGCATGATTTCAGGTCCGACGAATTGCTTCTCTCCCGCTTCAAGCCAGCACACGGGAGTTCGGCACTTCCGCCCGTACAATGCCTCAAAAGGTGCCATCCCAATACTCGAGTGGTAGCTATTGTTGTAAGCAAACTCCACCAAAGGTAGGTGAGAGTCCCAACTACCCCCGAAATCGATGACACAAGACCTCAACATGTCTTCCATCGTTTGGATCGTTCTCTCGCTTTGCCCTTCGGTCTATGGATGGTAAGCCATACTCAACTTAACTCGTGTACCAAGCTCTTTCTGAAACCCATCCCAAAATTTCGAAGTGAACCGACTGTCGCGATCCGACACGATCGACAAGGGTATTCCATGCCTCGAGACCACTTCATCGATGTAAAGCTTCGCTAACTTGTCCATCGGTAAAGTCTCGCGCATAGCCAAGAAGTGAGCGCTCTTAGTCAATCTATCGACTATTACCCAAATGGTATCGTGACCTCGAAGAGTTTTAGGCAACTTCTTCACGAAGTCCATGGTAATGTGTTCCCACTTCCACTCGGGAATCTCTAAGGACTGAAGACTCCCATACGGACGTTGATGTTTGGCCTTAACTTGGGAGTACGTCACACAACGCTCCACATAACGCGCCACATCAAGCTTCATTACTGGCCACCAATAACGCAACTTCAAGTCCCTGTACATCTTTGTACTTCCTGGATGAATGGAATACTTTGACTTGTGAGCATCCTCAAGCAATAGATCACGGTTACCCCCAACTTTGGGCACCCACACACGACCGCTGAACAGTTTTACCCCACGGCTATCTTCCGTTAAGAGCAAACGATGTTTCGTCATGACTTCCTCCTTGAGATTTTCTTCCAGCAAAGCTTCAACCTACGATGTCTTGATCTTCTCAACAAGACTAGACACTAACTCGATTCTCGAAAGTGTAGCCCGAATACTTTCACTATAGTCCTTCCGACTTAACGCATCGGCTACAACGTTAGCCTTACCGGGATGGTAAAGCAATTCACAATCGTAATCCTTGAGAAACTCGATCCACCGCCTTTGCCTCATGTTCAAATCCTTTTGATCAAAGACGTATTTCAAACTCTTATGATCTGTGTAGAGCGTACATTTTGTTCCATAGAGATAATGTCGCCAAAGCTTCAAGGCGAACACCATCGCTGCTAACTCCAAATCGTGGGTAGGATAGTTCTTCTCGTGTATCTTAAGTTGCCTTGAGGCGTAAGCGATTACTTTGCCTCTTTGCATCAATACACATCCTAATCCCATCTTCGAAGCGTCGCTATAGACCACAAAGTCTTCTGACCCTTCCGGCAACGACAAGATTGAAGCTTCACACAATTTCTTTTGCAGAATACGGAACGCCTTCTCTTGCGTTTCGGTCCAATCGAACTTCACATTCTTCCGAGTTAAAACTGTCAAGGAAGAAGCGATCTTCGAAAAGTCTTGAATGAATCTCCGGTAGTACTCCGCCAGACCCAAGAAACTGCGGATCTCGGACGGACTCTTGGGAGGCTCCCAATTCATCATAGCTTCAATCTTGGAGGGATCCACTTTCACTCCATCTCGAGTGACAACGTGACCCAAGAATTGCACTTCTTCAAGCCAAAAGTTGCATTTGGAAAACTTGGCGTACAATCTTTCTTTTCTCAACACATCGAGAACTTCGCGTAGGTGTTGCTCGTGCTCTAACTCGCTCTTAGAGTACACGAGTATGTCATCAATGAATACGATGACCGACTTATCGAGGAACGGTCGGCACACCCTATTCATCAAATCCATAAATATCGCTGGTGCGTTCGTTAGGCCAAAAGACATTACAAGAAACTCATAATGGCCGTAACGCGTTCTGAAAGCTGTCTTCGGAACGTCTTCTTCTCTTACCTTCACTTAGTGGTAACCCGAACGTAAGTCGATCTTGGAAAAACACCCCGCTCCTTGGAGTTGATCGAACAACTCGTCAATCCTGGGAAGCGGATACTTGTTCTTTACCGTATCTTTGTTCAACTCACGATAATCAATGCACATTCTCATTGTGCCATCCTTCTTCTTGACGAACAAGACCGGAGCTCCCCACGGTGACGAGCTCGGTCTTATGAATCCCTTCTCCAAAAGATCTTGGAGTTGAGCCATCATCTCCTGCATCTCTGCTGGCGCTAACCGGTAAGGGGCTCTAGCAACAAGAGCCGCTCCCGGTACGAGATCAATCCGAAACTCTACTTGGTGATCGGGTAGTAACCCGGGCAAGTCGTCTGGAAAGACGTCTGGAAACTCGCGCACAATCTTCACATCTTCGAGATTTAACTTCTCTAGCTTGACGTCGATCACGTAGGCTAGGAAAGACGAGCATCCTTTCACCAAACACTTGCGTGCTTTAGTCATGGTGATTATTGCCACATCTCCCTTCTTCTTCTCACCATAAATCACAACAACTTCGCCACTGGGATTGGGAAGTCGAATTAATTTCTTGGAACACACGAACTCGACATGATTGTTCGCTAACCAATCCATTCCGACCACAACATCAAAACCCCCGATTAACATCGGCAACAAATCGATTGGGAAATCTCTCCCTTCGATTCCTAGAGTACACTTCTTCAGAACATTGTGGATCAGAACTTGACTACCATTTTCTATCTCAACGACTAATGCAACCTCAAGACTAGTAGTGGGCATAGCAATCTTTTGACGGAACAACTCAGATATAAAAGAGAAACTGGCACCCGTATCGAATAAAACACGACCAGGTACTGAGTTTATAAGAAATGTACCCGATACCACATCAGCTGATGCTTTGGCCTCATCGGCCGTCATCTGAAACGCTCGACCCGGAACCTTAGGTGGATTCTCTTTCTTTACTGGCGCGCTACCCATCATGAGCTTCGGGCAATCTCTCTTCATGTGCCCCGGTGTCTTGTACTCATAACAAACAAGACCTCTGATCGGACAGTAACGAGCGATGTGATCAGATTTACCACACTTGTAGCAAGATTGAGGAGTGGTGCCACAGTTACCGTGGTGCTTGGTTCTGCACTTCTGGAACCACCTAGCTTCTTGATAACTGCTGACACTTCGGTTTCCAACAAAAGGTCAGGTTCTCTTGGGAGGTACTGAATTGCTCTCCCATTTCCTCTTCTCAACAACTGCCATAACCTTATCCGGTTTACCTCTCGCGTAAACCTCTTCCATAAACTGTGCCTCTTCTATAGTCTCCCGAAGGTTAGAAGCCTTCGAGTTTCGGACCATAGTCATCATGTTCGACGGTAGACCCTTCAGATAGGCCTTAATCTTCTCCTTCTCAGTTGAGGCCACATGCCCCACTAACCCCAACTTTTCCATGAATTGACGGGTATACTCTCTCACCGTCAAATTTCTTTTCTCAAGCGCTCGGAACTCTGCCTCAATCCGATTCACAACCCTCTCATTGCAGTATTCTTCCAATAAATTTACCTTAAATTCGCCCCAAGTCAGTTGGGCCAAAACAGTAAGAGAGAGGGTGGACTGGATAACATTCCACCACGTCAGCACCGTATCCCTGAGCAGTTGGGTACCGAATCTTACCCTCTGGTCATCACCACACTCGGATGAACCGAAGGCCTTCTCGACCGCTCGGATCCACTTAACACACGCAACTGGGTCTTCGGAACCAGAGAACTCTGGTGGTCCGCAACCCCGAAAAGATTTGTAGGAACAACTCTTCCCACTTTTCGGAGCACCGACCACTCTGTGCTCCTCAGATCTGATCCTGTTCCCGGTGCCCCCAGAGTCAACCAACACATTCTCCTCCACTGCCTCATGCCTCCTGAGGCTCGTGTCTCGGTCCTCCAACATCTTCTGAAAAACCTCTTGCTGTTTCTCCATGGCCGACGTCACCATCTGCATGACGCTGGCCATCATATCAGCTTGAGGGTTTGCCACTTGAATAACGGGGTTGGTGGATGCCAAATCTACTCTTGGCCTCAACTCTACCTCCCCAGTAAATATCGGTGGCATGCCCGGAGGAACGAATGCTGACACTCTAACCACAGGATTCAGCTCACGCGAACTAACATCGCGAAGATCACCGCCGCCTGACGGACGACCACGTGTGTTCACCATACCTAAGTAATGGTTGCCACACAAGCACGAATAGAATAAGAGACAGATCAACAGAACAAATACGAAAGAACGAATACCACATTACCAATTGTCATAGTAACGGTACATTAAGCACAATCACGTATAAATATTCTCATAATAACATTAGCTAAGTGAAATTATGAACATACAATACATAAAGGTTCTTAATACCATCGCTACAACGTTCGATAACTATAATTTTCGTCGACTCTAAGACCAACCAAGCTTAGAAATTCTACCCAAGCTCACGAATCCATGCTTAACATACTCAGTCTAAGTCTAGACATCTTACATTCATGCCTAGATCACTTAAACTAGAGCTCCGATACCAACTTGTAACACCCTAAAAACCAGAGTGAATTTGAAATGCGGAAACTGGACAAATAAACATCAACACTTGGTATAAACCTCCCAAAAAGGGGAAATGTACTTAACCTTTACAAACCTGAATACTGATATTGAACTCAACAACAAACTAATCTAAACATAACCTATCTAGATTACATCGGTTGTTAATCCAATATCACCAAAAGAATGGGACTTAAACAATTGCCCAACATCAATACTAGTCATCTCAAAAATCCCCGAGACCAAGCTCGTCACTCAAGCCCTTAGCAACCCACCGCTAATGGAAACCTGTTATACACATCATTTGAGAAAAAGTGTTAGGCTTAAAGCCTATTGAGAACATACAGTTTATAGATTTCAAGAGATATAAACAATTGTATCATAAGGAAATCTTTTCAATACGGTTTAGTTTTCAAATGAAACCTTTGCCACAACCGGGCCTTTTAAATGTAAACTCATCATACGATGACAACGATAACCAGTTTTTACCAAGGATTGTAGCGTAACACAAAGTAGGTCACAATCCGAGTTATGAGTCGAAATACTTTGGAATCCATGGCCATGAACTACAAAGGTCCGTACTACGATGTGAGGGAGGGCCCCCGAGGAAACCAAATCAAAACTTGTTCACTAGGACTACACTATGACCCATGGCTAGTAACCGGTCTCACATAACCGTACTAAATGGCCCCCGAGGATCACATGCATCAATAGCTACAATTTAGGGAAAATATGATCCATGGCTAGTAACCGGTCTCACATAACCGTACCAAATGGCCCCCGAGGATCATATACATCCATTTACAAAGAGGGGAAAAGACATCCCAAATATAAGTCGACTCAATACCTAGGGTCCACTAGTAATGGTACAGACTCGTCACAACAACATATGTGACCAACCATCGATAGTCATATGGCATAAAATAACATTTATAAACAAAATGCATTTTCAAGTTTAACTTCTGGTAAGAATGAGAATCATCAAAAATGAACTTTAAACATTCTTTCAAGTAACCCACATAAATGTGCAAGTAAAACATCCTTTTACTTCAAATAAGATGAAACCCATCATTTTAATCGAAAATGATCTGGAACCCTAAAATCTCCCAAAACTCAAGTTATATCAAAATGTAGTAAACTTAGATCTGAAACCATGGAGATATATAGAAGTTCAAAATGTAAGTTTTAATATGTATAAAGTTTAGAAAAAGGTAGTAGGAACTCACCAAATAGGTTTTAGACGAAAACCCAAAAAACCAGATATCGACCACCGAGAGAAGAAGAAGTTTTCTATACCGAACCCTTGCTAGATGCACTTAATACTAGCAACAAATGGCAACCGAAGAAACCAAACACGGAAACCAAGAAAGAGAGAGACTTGAGAGAGAGAGAGAGAGAGAAATGAGATTTTGATATTTGATTTACCAACCAAAGATATTTGTGAAGACCACTTTTAAGTCGGCCAGGCAACCTTGCGGATTATGTCGCGACTTCAACTCGCGGCATAACTCGCCCGTGTCCCTCAAACCCAAACCATCCAGTGGGTTTCGTGGGTTGTGCCGCGACCTCAAGTCGCGGTGCAACTCACGTAGCTCCATAAAACCCAAACAAACAGAGGGTTACACGGGTTGTACCGCGACCTCAAGTCGCGGTGCAACTCGCGTGGTTCACTATGGTTAATCCAAAACCATCAAAATCCAAACTCAAACTCCAAACTAAACGCGGTGCTAACGACAACGCTTAAACACAAGAGTAACAAGATTACATAACTGAAATCTGGGGTGTTACAAATTTACAATGGGATCAGCAACCTTCTCAACTTTCTTTTTCTTCTCATTCCTTTTCTCTTCAACCTTCTCCTCATTCTGACGTAGTGTTTCATAAACTTCGTGAAGAGGTATGTCGCTCAAGTCCTTCATTTGTTTCATCCGGCGAGTATGCTTTTTCCATTCCGGCTGTAAAATGCTTAGGAACTTGACATTGTTCTCGATCTGCTTCTTCTTGACTTTGTTCTTTGATAATTCGTTCAGAAGAAGCACAAATCGCTCATAAGTTTCCTCCAGGCTCTCATTTTCCTTAGCTTTAAATTCCTCGTAGTTGTTGATACAGTTAGCTACTTTCATCTGGTTGCCAACTTTGGAGTCCATCATCATCTTTTGCAACTGATCCCACATCTTCTTTGCATTTGCTTTGTAGTTGTCTATATTTATGTATATCTCATTCGGGATACTCTGAAGTAGAAGAGATCTTGCTTGTTTATCAGCTTTAAATCTGCTTTTCTGCTCATCAGAATACTAGGCAAATTCCTTCGGAACAGTTTTCATCTTTCTTACTCTGTCTTCGTCTCCATCCTCGCTGTCTGAGGATTCATCATCGGGTATTTCTACAGTAGGTGGAATCATGGGACCTTCTGTAATTGATAACATAATGTTTTCCCCATTTGTGTACCGGTCAACAAAGTCGAGAAAGCGATCCTTCCACTGTTCGTATTCACCTTTGAATAGAACAGGAGGCTTTACGTCTGTACCGATGGAAAGAGCGTCTTTTGAAGTCATCTTGGATCTACACTGCTTACTGTGATCGTCAAAATTCAGAAAAACAAACTGGATCTACAAAAATCAAACTCAGTTAAATTTCAGAAAAATTTACTAAGTATAGAACGCGCATGACACGAAATGAAACACTTCGCGCAAAACACTCAATGCAAGTATTGAACTTCGCGCACACAATAGAATCAAGTGAACTCACTTCTCGCACACTTGGTTGTGCGAGTTTGTGGTTCACGCAAGACGCTGGATGCGAGAACTGAGGTTCGCGCACAACAAAGGTTGCGTGAACCAAAGTTCGCGCACGTAGGCTTATGCGAGTTCTTAGTTCTCGCACACCACTATGTGCGAGTTTTGGAACTTCGCGCAAAACCTTGCGAGATCGAGACTAAGAAAATTTTTCAGAAACTTGGTTCGCGCTAAATGCAAACGCGCAAGAACAGAACTTGCGAGTTTTGGACTTAGAAATATTTTGACAGAATTACTTCTCGCTAAATGGAAACTCGCACAATGAATACTTCTCGCAACTTTCACTTCGTGCACAAGGAAGAGAGAGAACAGTACAAACTCGCACCTAGTGTTGTGTGAGTTCCTGCTTCACGCACACAACTGTTTGCGAGTTTTTCACTTCAACCACTAAATCAAGCCTTTGTGAGTTCTTGATCCTGCGAGTTATTGATCCTTGCGAGTTCTTGATCCTTGCGAGTTCTTTGGATCTTGCGAGTTCTTGACTTGTTGTTCCAAAAACTCGATCTTTGCACTGATTTGATTCAAATCATCTTCAATTTGCTTGAAATTTCGTAGGAATGCTCAGAAATTGTTTTCGAACAGATTACAACTAGTGAATTACAAAATCAAATACAAATCATTACAATTTTAATCCTATTACAGTGCGCAATGATATTTCGAACACAAATCAAGAAAAACTTCAAAATTCACCCTAACAAGTGTGAATTAGTCTATGAGATAAAAACGAAATTTGTTCTATACTTAAAATCGATTACAACCATACCAAAAACAGATTCAAATCATCATTAATTTGCAACAATTGATTCTGAACAGGAACTTGCGAGTTCTTGAAAACTGTCGATCACAAATCTTGAATTAGATCCAATTTTATCTCTGAATTCTGTGTGCTCTGATACCAATTGTTATCCCAGATAACAATGAAAATCAATAGATGACAATTAATTCCATCAAATCTCACTTTTATTTCACAATCAAATTCAATACAAAGTTCTCTCAACACACTTTCTCTCTCTAACAATAGATCTTGTATGACTCTCTCTGTTGTGTTACTTATCTAACACGCACACCAAACCTATTTATACCAACAACGAAACACGCACGCTACTACAGAAACATAAACGCGCAAACTACTGTACACACACAAAACTAGAAAACACAAAATTACAATATTGACTTTGACTTTTATTACATTGACTTTGACTTTGATGCTTGAGAATTGACTTCAACTTTGACTTCAATCTTCAGTCTTCTATGATCTTGTATCCAACATATTTATGCTCTAACAATAATAATATATAATATGGATATATGTATATAGTAATAATAATTAATATAAGTTATAAATAATAATTAGTAGTATGAATAAAAATAGCATATAATATAATTTCATATAACAAATATATAAGGGATTATATATAAGGGATTATATATATATAGGGGTAAGTTATTATGCAACCTTTTACATTGTGCAACCCATGCAACCCCTCTATCCACCACTCATTTTATTTTCACCTTTTTAATTATATATATATATATATATTAATAATAATAAAATATAGGGCAATGCTAATGACACTTTTTTTAAGGGTGTTGAATGCCTTGGAAATTGTGGCAATCATTTTTAAGGAATAATCTATCATATCACTTGACATATATATATATATATATATATATATATATATATATATATATATATATATATATGTGTGTGTGTGTGTGTTTTGATTTTATAAAATTTATAAAATTTGTTACTTTTGATTTTTATATTATCTTTATATATATATATATATATATATATGTGTGTGTGTGTGTGTGTGTGTGTGTGTGTGTTTTGATTTTATAAATTTTATAAAATTTGTTACTTTTGATTTTTATATTATCTTTATATATATATATATATATGTGTGTGTGTGTGCGTGTTTTGATTTTATAAATTTATAAAATTTGTAACTTTTGATTTTATTTAATAAATTTGTAACTTTTGATTTTATTATAACTTTATAAAATATATTTTTCTTTATGTTAGTCAAATTTAATTAAATGCAAAAAAATCAAATTACCCAGAAATATAAATAAAAGTGATAATTTTTTTATTAAATATATAATAGAGTAAATTACAAGTTTCGTCCCTATGGCTATTGAAAATTTTGGATTAGGTCCCCCAAAAGAATTAATTACAGTCATGGTCATCGTGGTTTCACTTTTGTTTCGGATTGGGTCCCTTGTCTTAACTCCACTAACAAATGATTTGTTAAGTCAAGGTTAATATCGTCTTTATACAATTTTATTTTATTTTCTTTTTTAAAATTATTATTATTATAATACTAATATCGGCAAGAATGAAGGAAGGATAAATAATCAATATATCGCCATTTTGGATTGCAGAAATCAAACTAAGTCAACTGATGTAAGCTTCATTAATACACCTTTCGATTTCATAATTCAGACTCTTTCCTTGTATGTTGATGATTTTATAATAAATTTACAGGTGGAGATGCTGGAAAGGAGAATGGAAGGGTTATCCAAGGGAATGCGGAGAAGGAATACGGGTCAATTCTAAACGGTTCGGTTGCTAGTTCTGTTTCTACTTCAAAGCGAATCGATATTTTTGATCAATTTTCGTTGTCTAACAGATACTCTAATCAAACCAAAGCATCTTCACCATCGATCACCACCCACTCCGTCCTCCAACTCCGATGTGCCACACCTGGTTAAAACTCGTCCTCCCATCACCCAACGCCAAAGTCGCATAAATCACCACATCCTCATTCACAGCAGAAATCCTTGTCACATCAAAACTCAAACGGGTGGGTAACATACCCGTTCCATAACCCGAAACCGGCGACGTGTAAGCTCGAACCGACCCATTGGATTGGAGGTTATCAAAGCAACAAGAGTTTGGGCTCCAACCATACCCGACCCTTGAATGTTGAGTGCCCAAGCGAACCATTGAGAGGTTGAAACTCCGGTGTGCCGGAAAGCCACGTCGACGGTGGCGTTGGTCGAGTGGTTGTTCCAGTGTAGTTGTGAGTTTAAAAGTAGTAAAGTGATACATGTGGTGTAGAGATTGTTGTTTGAGAAGGTGTAAGTGTTGCAATTTTGTATATGATATGGGAAAAGTTGAAACTAAAATGAAATGGAAATGAAAGTGAAAATGGAGAAGATTGGGTGAAATGATGTACCTATTTGGAAGATGGATTGATAAAAGATTAAAAGAGATGGGTTTTTGAAGATCACAGAAAGAAACCCAGATGAATTTGAAGGTGTGAAGATGGAGTTTTGATGAGAGTGATGAAGTTGGGTTTCCGGTGGGAGTGCAGGGACGATCTCTCTCTCTCTATATATATATATATATATTTATATATAAAATATACTATTAAATATAATAATAGTAATTTTAAAAAAGAAAATAAAATAAAATTGTACAAAGACAATATTAACCTTGACTTAACAAATCATTTGTTAGTGGAAGTAAGACAAGGGACCCAATCTGAAATAAAAGTTAAACCACGATGACCATGGCTGTAATTAATTCTTTTAGGGGACCAGTCCAAAATTTTCAATAACCATAGTGATGAAATTTGTAATTTACTCTATATAATATCAAAAAAAAAATTGCATTTATTTTTGCTTCGTTAAGTTTTAGGGTTTAAGCAAAGGTGATTGGAGTTTGGTTTGTTAAAAGTTTGTGGATAAAGGTCCCTTCCATGGTTGATTTTAAAATAATTTTCATTTGATTGAGTAAAATATCGTTGGTGGTATTCATATTTTTTGGGGATTTTCTTTTTTTGTCAAACATCTATTTCATTCAATTATAAACATCTATTTCATTCGATTATAGTTGGGTGATGTGAGAGGTGGTGGAAATTGTGGATTCCGAACAATAGTTGTCTCTCTAGGTCTTCATGAAGATGCATGACCCACAATTCCGTTTAACTTGATGGAAGAGTTAGATACACACAAGACAGAGTACATCAACGCTTTTGAAGGTGAACATTGGAATATTACTTACAACACTTTAAACTTCTTTCGATCAGATCAAGGTGCACCATTTGAACACTGGATGATAATGCCTGAAATAGGTGTCTTGGTTGCTTCAAAATATAATGTGATTTTACACGTTATAAGTATGACTGGCAGTGGGACATACTTGCCGCTTAGGTCCACTCCGTCAGCGTGGTATCAACATGTTATTTTTACAATTGGGTACGTTAATGGTAACCATTATGTGAAATTAGATATGGCAAAAGGATACCCATTTCCGAAAATTGTAGCACATTTTTTCCATTACAGTTATCCGTGTGCTGCTGGATGGGCTACCCCGTATTCAGAGCGAATACAAAAATACATGCAACTTTTACATGTTAACTGTACTACGGATAATGTTATTTTATAATAATCGAATGTAATATAGATTATTTTATGTTCTATTTATATGTTAAATCGCAATGTTTATGTTTTATTTTTATTATTATATAATTTTAATGAATTAGTAATATCTATATTTATAAATATTTATTTATTTTTAAATAAAACCAAAAAGTAATAGAAAAAAAACCTCAACTAATATATATAATACAAATAAATAAAATAGAAAAAGAAATATATATATATATATATATACATATGAAAAGACAACAAAAAGACAAAAAATGAAAAAAAAACTAAAAAAATTAATGATGGTTTTGTACTAAAGAATGTCATTAGTAATTATAAGGGTGTCATTAGCCTCCCCCAAAATATAATACATTTATTTGATTGAGTTTAACATTGATAGTTTTTTTAATGACATTTCAATTTCCAATGCATTCAACACCCCCCATTAAGGGGTGCCAATAGCAATGCCCTATTAATTATTGAGGATTTGGTCAGTTTGTTTAACAGCCAAACCATTACCCCAAACCGCACACCAAACCAAACTGCCTATCTTGCCCTTTTTCCGACCAGGTCGGATAGTCCGACCTAAACCGCCAAAATCCGTCCGGGTGGTCGATTTTGGCGATTTGTTTTTTTTTTTTAACACTCCTATCAGGAAAGGTCTACAAGGCTTCAAATCAACAACTGCACAAGGCTTCAAATCAACAACTACAATACAATTACAGTGACACTATGTCATAAATTCCCTGAAATTTAGTAACAAGCAACAACTGCACAAGGCTTTTCAAACACAATTTTCATCCTTTTCTTCTACTTTGGATGTTTAAAATACAAATAAATTTCCGAATTGTTATTTGTCAAGAAACTCATACGCTGACCGACGATAATTGCATCGTCTCATTTCTCACCACACAAGCTTCTAGCCGCCTGTAACGCAAAATAGGTGAGGATGATGTCCGCCCCAGCACGCCTTAGACACATGAGAGACTCCAGCATTACTTTTTCCTCATCAATCATTTTCAAGACACCCCCGGCTTTTATCATCGAGTATTCTCCAGAAACCTGCGACCCCGAAACACAAGAACACAAATTTGTGACACAAGACATGCACAATAAACCTAATCTAGTATATGTAAGCAGGGGCCGATCTATTCCCAAGAGTTGGGTGTCACCTGACCCCCATAAGTTTTCAAAAATTAATTAATTTTTATAACTTGCACTACAAGAGAATCGGTACTAAAGATATTGAATGGGGGGAATGGATATCGATGACGAGACTATACCAACGATTGAAAAGCCCGAGGTTACTCTGTATCAGGAAGAGGCAGTCAAAGTTATCAGCAATGTGATAAGAGATTGATTCCGACTCAGAGAACAAACAGAGATCCGAATCAGCCAGGATCCAAACAAAAGGCATAAAAAAGAACGGGTGGACATTGGAGTGAGGCCTAGTTTTGTTATAATATACATCTACTTTTGACTCTCACAAACTTATAAATTTGAATTCCGACCCATTACCAAAATTCCAGGATGCTACTGATGTATGGTCGGGGTGCCAGATGGCAGGTCTTACCTCTACCATAAAAGAGTAGAGATGATGTTTCCACGAAGACTTGCACAATATACCCAAGAAAGGGTAGGAAAAATGTTTCATGACTCCAAGTGCTCTTACATATTGCAACATTTTCATTTTCTGGCCTTTTTAAAGATGACATCGCCTACTCGGATGTAGTTTATCAAGCTAAAATTACCTATCTACGTAGTTTTCTTATTTTAACTTTATTAAAGGGTATTTTAGACAATTGACACAAAATTATTTTCTTTCTTTTATTTCTTTCCTCTTTCCTTTCTATCAAACTTTCGGAACATTTTCTTTTTCACAAAATTATGTTCCAAAACCTTTTTACAAGTTGGATCTTCAAGGAAACGGTCTTTTCTACTCCTCCGGGTGGAGGTAAGGTCGGCTAGGTCATATCCTTCAGAAATCCTACGAAATCCTATTTCGTGTGGAATTTACTGGGTTCATTTGGTTTGGTTTACACAATTTGTCATATTTAACACTTTAAAAAAACCATATTAGAGCTACACATGCCGTATTTTTTATTATAAATTGTGGTATATGGAAACTTTGATCCAATTAGTTCACACGTCCATGCAAAGTGGGGTTATCTAGGAGAATAACCTTTTTGACATATTAAATGCATGACCTTCACCTTCCAACAGATTTTAAGAACGCCTCTACCTAACATATGAATGCCTCTACCCAACACAAGAAGGCCTCAAAATCTAGCAGAAGGCCATGCATCTAAAAAAAGAATATGCCATTAAGGTTCTACAAAGTGGGGGCTATTTAGGAAAATAACCTTTTGAAATATTTCTTTTATGTATAACCTTCCAACAGATTTTAAGACTCTTCCTAACACAAGTATGCCTCTAAATCTGGCAAAAAGGCCATGCATTTAATATATATATATATATATATATATATATATATATATATATGTGTGTGTGTGTGTCAGAAAGGTTCCGCAAAGTGGGGGCTATTTAGGAGAATAACCTTTGGACATATTTCTTTAAATGTATGACCTTCCAATACCTAACAGATGAATGTCTCTTCCTAACACAAGAATGCCTCAAAATCTGGCAGAAGGTTATGTATTTAAAAAAATATGTCAGAAGGTTATTCTCCCAAATAACCCTCCAAAATAGGCCCTTCACATGGACTAGACAAAGTTTGGGCATTCTATTCAGCAAACATGGTTCCTAAGAAGTTGATAGCACCAATAAGACCTATAAGGCACAAGTCCCAAATCTTACCAACCAGGCCAACCCCTTCTAGTTATATACATTACGATACATCATCAGTTCATATTAAAAGCAGAATTAAGATTACCTGATATGCAGCAATTGGTAAGGGAGAGTTATCCCGGAGCAACCTTATGACATCTAAATAAGGCAAGCCTGGTTTTACCTGTAACCAAACAGATGCTCCGTTAAATTTTAAAATAAGAGTTCATCGCTAAAGCAACCGAACTTCGATTTGAAGAAAAAAAAACAAAAATACCAACCAGAAGGATGTCAGCCCCTTCAGACTCATCTGCATGTAATTCGATCAGGGCTTCTCTATAGTTTGCTGGGTTCATTTGGTAACTTTTGCACAAAAGCCACAAAACATACATTTAAATCCATCAAATTTTCACATAAAGAAATAATAAACGAAAAAAATACAATATAAACAATATCAACTTTATGAGCTACATACGTTTTCTTGTCTCCAAAACGTGGATTTGAGTCTAATGCTTCTCTAAATGGGCCGTAAAATGAACTTGCATACCTATAATGCAACAAAAACAAACATGTTTTGAAGACATTAGCATGCCTGCACGTTACAAAGCCTACATTTTATAAAAATTCAATGCAATTCACAATGTTTGTAAAATCAAAATACAGAGAATAATAAACAAACCAAATCAAACTAAACGAGCCCGGTATATCCCACCAAGAGATGGGGTTTGGGAGAGGTAAGGTGTATGCAGACCTGACATCTACCACAAAGAGTAGCGCGGCTGATTCCATGAAGAACCCCAAAGATACATGGAACAATATTTAGTGGAAATCATACTCTACTTGTGAGGTACATTAGAAAATTACTTGGCTGTATAGGACATGATAGACACGTGCTGAAAACCTTCAGCATCAAGAGCTGACCGAATTGCCCCTACACGACCATCCATCATGTCACTGGGGCTTACAACATCTGCTCCAGCTCGGGCCTACAGAATAAATGCACATCATCAGAAGTAAAATTCGAAATGCTCAAGCACGGGACTACAAACGAAAAGATGCATATACCAGACTACTACTTGTCTGCTGGATATGCTAAAGGAAGTTACCACCACAACACGATTCTGAACATCGAGAATGAATATTGGCTAATACTGCCTTTATTGTTTAGTCAAGTACTGGTAACTTTCTTACGAATAATAAAAGTACTTTCGCTGTTTCTTAACATGTTAAAATTTGCTAACGAGGAGTGGAACCACATTTTCATGGGAAAAAAACTTTTACGGTCATGAAATTCATGAATCTGTGCAAAGACAGTCATTTCTCTTCTGTCGAAAAAAAAGGGAACCAAACAAGCCTAGTGAATCCCACATAAAGTAGAGTCCAGGAAAGGTAGGATGCACGCAGATCTTACCTCTACCCCATGGGGTAGAGGTAAGATCTGCGGGGTAGAGGCTGTTTCCATGGAGACCCCCGGCTTTTAAAAAGGTCTTGAGAAAACTTCTAACGACAAATGACATGTTAATTTCATTTTTTAGAATCAACTGAACAACCTAAATAAAGGAATTTATCACAAAAATGTCCACAATTACAAATGTTTCTTGACATATAAAGACACTGATAAGTTCAAATGGCTGGGTGTTGGATTTATTCAATATATATGTGCAACTGGTAGAATACCACCATAACTGATCCCATAAATTTTATTGATGTCAGGATCTCCTTTTACATAATTAGCCAGAAAAAATTGCAGAACGTAGAATTTGTAGAGATGGAATGTTAAATATCGTTAATAAAAGAGATATACCTGTGAAACAGCCTGTTTACATAACTGATGCACAGTCTCATCATTCATTATAACTCCTGCAAAATGCAACACACATGAAATGCAGTTGGTAAGACAAAAAGAATAGGTTCCTAGATGCCAGGATATAATAAGAATTGCAATTATATGAAAGAAAAACCAGGAAGAACAGCAACAAAATAATATTAAACACTGAAAAACTATGCTGCACAAATGATCCAAGGACCCCAACATCAAGACTGCATCTTTTGACTGCAAAGTCATTGTGAGATCCGCTGGTTATAACTACAGAATGTCTCATGTTGGCACTGATTCCAAAGTCTTTGACTGCATATATTCATATTCCATGGGAACGAGCTCCATCATCCAATTAATAATTCCATTTCATGCAATGGAAGTGGTATTGTACTTTTTCACAGACACTAATAAGCCGGCAGATAGATTGGTTGTGACCAAAGTGATCTCAATGTGCTTCTGTTATTCCTGTAGTTGAAAATATCTTCATAAAAATGTACAGTTTACCTTTTCAAAGAGATCCTGGGTAAAGGATTAAATCCATATGCAGCTGTTTGTCTTTTGGTTTGCTTTTTTCCGTTTTGAACTGGTTAAGCCTATATGCTGCTAGAATGGAGTTAAGCCATAAGATATTATCCGACTTATCTCTACCTTTTTATCTTCGTAACATCATCTCCCATGGTCAAGAGAGTCCCAATTAAACCATGGTGTAGTTTTCAATGTGTTGATTTAAAAATAATAATAAACAACTGACCTCTGATATCCGTGTCATCTTTATGTTCAACAATGACATGAAGAGGTTAAACCTAGCAATAAATTACTCCCTAACTCCTTTTCAAAATAGCTTTGAAATCCCAGAAAAGCACTTTGTACCCTTGCCAACTCTAATAACTCAGCATAATGAAATCACAAGAGAGCACACTCTCTCCACTGGTCCATACATCCTGTTTGGAACTTTCAGTTCATAAAGTTTAGCTTTATCAGCTATCACTTGGTATTAAGAACAAAAGTTGTTGTATGAGTTAAGCAATTATCATAAGTGGCTACTGCTGTTACGTTCTTTGAAACCTAAACATGAAAGGATAATGGGTTGATGTAAGCATATTATGGCACTGATTTTCAGTGCATAGTTGGTGTGCTTAAAGCACAAAAAATTAAATGCATGAAACAATTGATTGCCACACCACCTCTTGGGAATCAAAGCTTTCAAAACAATATTACAAATTGTGATGGAGGAGAATTTTTCGTCCTTTCTTCCAAAAGAATGTTAACCTTTTTACTTCATGACACACGAAAATGAAAAACAGAGCATTATTGAAACATGAGTTTCAGATGACATAAAAGCAAGGGCATGCTAATTTTTCCCCATCACATAACTTAAGTACTTGAAATTGGTTCAAAGATTGTGTAGCTAGTAGTAATTACCGTCTTCTCTGACGATACCATCATGCCCATCTGAAGAATATGGATCAAGAGCGACATCAGTGTAGATGATCTGTCCACATATACATTAAACTATTAACATTTCATCAAGAATACTTGGCAAAAAGCACAAGCACTTCAACAAGGTAAATGTTGTCCCCTTCTATTAAAAAAAAAGTACACATAAGTTCTTACAAGATCAGGGTACTTGTCTTTGAGCAACCGAATTGTTCGAGGTACGAGTCCAGAATCATTATATGCTTCATCTCCTGTGGGAGTCTAAAGAGGCAAAGTCCAATTATGTAACATTTTCATAAGAGCTACATTGAATAAAATGTATAAATAGCAACCTTTAATGCATCTGGAACTTTTGGGAACAGCACAATACTATTGACCCCGACATCACGAGCCTTTGAGACCTGCACCAAATGTACAACACATCTTTCATGCCGTTCATATCAATTTGCATATAATAACTACTTTTTGAGTTTCTGTATAGTTGCTAAGAATGTAAATAATTATAATTATCTAAAAACTATAATTAACAATGAATTGTTTTAATTATTAGTTTCAATCAACTGTTTTGAAATTAACATAAAAGAACGAAAACAAGCGTAGAACTACAAAAAATAAACAATATATGTTTGTTGTTCAGTAGCTGAATGCATATAAGCATGTGGATATGTCGGTCCATATGATGTCTTGTAATTGTTTACTAATTTTGGATGAACTCAAACTCTCATCTGGTTCACCAGGGCTTCATTTGAGTTGTCTCTACTATCGTTTACAAGAAAACATATTTCATATCATGTTTCGACTTTTGATATCAAAAAACTTGTCTTATTCACAAAATTAATGTGATTTATATCTCATTAAGAAAAAATATTAACAATGACTTCATTACATACACTACAATAGGAAATAGTGTTAGCAATACAATAATAGAAGATATGACCTAATCAAACTATAAATGATAGCAAAAAGATAAAAGATGAAACAAAGTCCCAGAAAACAGGCTTTGCATTGATCATCTAACTAGTTTGCCTTCAAATGGAGAAGAAAGAAGATGAAAGTAGAAATTTAGTAAGCTGAAATCTTAGCTGAATCCTAGTCCACAGGCATAAATAAGATGTGTTGTTAGCTACTTAGCCATGATATCCAAAGGCACCACCATTCATAATACCCCAATCTAATAATATCTTAGAAACTTTCATTATATTACATCTTGCTTCTAGAATATTACCTGCAACTATATCTCAATGAAAAATTTAGTTTCAGAAAATGATTTACAAAACTACCTCAATATGACAAAATATAGCAAACTAGCACCATATAATATTTTTGCCAACAATGGCATCTTTTTGCTGATATATGCCTCTATATTTTCGTAATATATTTAACTGTTACATTGGTGACGGTTCCAATATGCATTCACTCCTTTATCGTCATGCATTGCTAGAATGACTAAAAAAGGTTGAAACACAGTACTGTGGCAGTCAAGAATATTATATATATGTAAGGAGTCCCTCCATAGCTAGCATACAATAATACATCCAACATGTGGTACTTTTAAAGCCATAAGGAGCGTCAATAAAAATCATGTTCGATTGTTAAGCCCACATATGATTTTAGTTCCTATGTTGTATGTTAATCCCGTATAAATGTATAATGACACTTGTCTACTAGTGTTAGATGTATCAGCCCCTATATGTGTGTTATACACAATACACATATAATGAACCTCCTCGACAAAGAACACTTCAAATTTCCAACAAGAGAGCAAAAAGGTAAAGATGAAAATAGCTAACAAACCTCTTCAAGAAGCCCATGTCTCCATCCAAGCCTATAGCAACCAGGCATGGCACCAATAGGTGTGTCCTCTTCACCTGCAAATCCAAAGAAGACTGAGAAAGGCATGTAATACAAAAATTAAACAGGAGAATGTAAGAAACATTAGCATAGACTTTGACCTTCATGGATAAAAAGAGGGTATACAAAATTTGCAGGGGACAAGCTTGTTTCCTGGAACGCAGATCTCAAGACTGGTGACCTGCGATTACGACGAGGCCGTCGACTAATCTCCTTCATAAATGGAACAGCATAACATGTAAAGAAAAGGAAGAGTATCCCATATCACACTTTCTAAGAATGAAGAATAAATGCAGACTTGAATAAACCCTTTAAAATGAGGAGGTGAAGCAGTACCATAGCAAAAATTCCCAAAAATGCAAAAGTTTACAAATGAAGGTGCAAACAAATTGCAAGAAAATATAAGCCTTAAGAAGCTTAATTTCCATCAAAGTAAACATGTAGAAATATGAGACTAATAGTGGTAATTAATTCAATATATACATTTATGAAAACAGTTTCCTTTATCACGATTTACTTTACCATTATATGAACATAAATTAAAGAGTAAACTCTAATTTTGGTCCTTGAGGTTTGTTGATTTCTTTGAAAGAGGGACCTGTGGTTTCATAATTCAAGTTTTAGTCCTCATAGTTAGAATTTTACTCTGAAAGAGGGACCTGGCCACTAACTCCGTTAGAGTCGGGGGCATTTTCGTCTAACCATGTTTTATCCCCTTTTTGTAAAATATATCAAACTATATGGACCAAATCGGTAATTAACCTAAACTTCATCAAATCAAAGGGACGATAGGACCACCGGTGAACCCCAACACCACCACGGCACCACCATCCACCTACTCCGGTGAACCACACCACCACCCTCTTTCTCCCCTTCTTCGTTGCTTCACCGCAGCCTCCCCTACCCACTCCCCATTTCGGCGATAAACATCAAAGGGACGATCTATCACTCAAGAACCATCGGATATTGCCGGGATCCATCTCTGATGATCACGTTTAAAACCCTCTATTTCAGTAGGCAAGAAACCATAGGAACGATATCACAAGGACGTTATCACGGGAACGATCACGACGATTACAGGGCCAAATCACAGGGGTGAACAATCATCGTCCCTGTGGTGATATGGATCAACGAACTTGGGGTGGGGGAGAGGTTGACCGGAGAACCTGTTTTTTTGCAAAAAATGATGTGACGGTGTGGTGGCGTTGTTGACGGTGTTGGTGTTGAATCACCGGAATATAACTCTCTCTCGCCTCCGAGAAAACCATCATTTAACTCTCTCTCGCCTCCCTTCCATCACGTCTTTGCCCACGCCTTCCTCGGAATCCGGTGATGTGGTTCCGATTAATCGGAATGGCATCACCAATTTTGTCACTCACACACACACACACATATATATATATATGTATATATATTGTATTTTTTTTACAGTCATCATCAACACAGAGAGGGGACCAATGTTAAACTCCTCTTTTTCGTTCTTAGTTTGTCCATCTTCCTCCATCGGCCGACTCATGTTCGATGTACAAAGAAGAATGAAATCATAGTAGGCGAAAAGTATAATCTGTTTGGACGCCGAAAAAATGGTGCCGAGAAGAGGATCATATATATATATATGTATATATATATAGGGGTGGTATCAATTGGAAACCAAGTTTCATTAGAAACTTTGGAAACCAAATTTCAGCCATTGATCTTTATAATCAATGGTTAAGATTAATTTGAATTATATATGGTAGTAAATTAATTAATTTATTAATAATAAATAAAAATAATAGATGAAAAGGGTAAATATGTCTTTTAATTTTGTGTCTCAAATATGGCAAGAAAGGTTTATTTTATTTAGATTACTTGAAACCAAAATAAAATTTCCCACGCAATCTAAATTTTGTTATTTTTTTTACTATGAAAACGTGGAGCATTTGTCTTTTCATCAAAAAAAAAAATTTTAAATGTAAGAAAATATTTTTTTAATTTCATTTTATTATAAAATTTCCCACGCAATCTAATTTGTGATGAAACAGAATGAATTTGTGGATTACAGATTTTATCAGGTTCATCGTGTTACATTATTGTTTCATAATGAAAATAGATTCATCAGGTTCATCGTGTTAGCATTATTGTTTCATAATGAAACATGATGAATTTGTGCCATTTTTGTTAACTTCCCATTTTTGTTTCATTACCTGTTCAGTTGCATATCCGTATATGAAAATAGATTCATCAGGTTCATCGTGTTAGCATTATTGTTTCATAATGAAAATAGATTCATCAGGTTCATCGTGTTATCATTATTGTTTCATTATTACCATATATAAGCTAAATTAAAATTAAATAATTTACCTAAATTAAATATCTCATTTTTAAATTAATCAATGATTATTATTACCATATATAAGATAAATTAAAATTAAATAATTATTAATATAATAATAATAACAGTTACCATATATATTATGAAATAATGTAAAAGACAAAAATAACCTTTTCAATTAAAAATAAAAATAAAAAAAAGAAATTCACTAATTGGTTGATTTCGGTTTCCAAAGTTTCCAATGTAATACTGGTTTCCAATTGATCGCTCCCCTATAAATATATATATATAAATATATATATATATATATATTGTATGTATATATATATATATTGTATGTATGTGTTTTTATATATATATATACACTATATATATTAGAGTTATACATAATAGGTCCTTGAAATTTAATGGATTTTTAAAAATTAAGGAAAACAAAAAAAGATTACAAAAAGGGGGATAAAACATGGTTGGACGAAAATACCCCTAACTCTAACGGAGTTTTTTAACGGAGTTAGTGGCCAGGTCCCTCTTTCAGAGTAAAATTCAAACTATGAGAACCAAAACTTAAATTATGAAACCACAAGTCCCGCTTTCAAAGAAATCAACAAACCTCAAGGACCAAAATTGGAGTTTACTCTAAATTAAATAATTAAATAGCTGGCAACAAAATGTGGTTTCTGCAACATATCGCGGTAAGTAGCAAGCTATTTAGTTCATTGCAACAGAGGAAAGGCGCCAAAATGAACAGCAGATTTTGGTAGATATATTGCACTTTGGAACAAATCCAACGCCATATGTCTGGTGATAAGTATGATTCAAGTTTATGTAGGTTGGTGGCAGCCAATAATCTGAACTGAGAACGGGATTTTGGCAAAGATAAAAATAAGTTCAATAAATCAAAATAATGGAGAAACTTGATGGAAAGGGAACAAAGCCTAAACACTTTTGGGTGATAAAAACCAACAATATGTATCTGACCAATTCCATTTCCCCATGCCAGCAAGACCTTATATCCTATCCAGGTATATAAATTGTACTATAAAAGAGTTTATAGACGAAGCAACATGTCCTTGGAGAAAAAGTCTAAAGCATAACAGCATTGTTCTAGTAAGGTCTTGCAAAATTGTTAAAAAAAAAAAAACTACCAACTGGCCATGTAATGTGAAGAAACTAAGAAGTCAAAGGTTATGAAATTGAGGTGAGAATGCTTACAAGTGAGCGAACCGCTGGAGTTCCAGCAGGTGATGAAGGAATGGGGGGCACCGGAGGCGCTTCAGGGATGTTTCCAGCAACAACAGCAGCTTCGCATTCCGCATCACTCCTACCCATCTTTTTCATGGGTCCATCATTGGTTGAAGCCTTTACTACAAACATACGCCTATAAGGCAAAGCAGAGACTGATGGGCGAATTGGAAGGGCATTTGGTTTAAGATTTCCATAGCTCCGGCAATCTAAACCCTTAATTGTTCCAACATTCAACGGCATATTCAAAATAGTGGAGGCCATAACTATAAATGCTGCCAAAAAAAATTATTTGACAACTTAGCATACAAATTTTGCAGAAAAGCTTGGTACCTATCACAAACTCAACTCCAACTCTGTTTCCTCAAAAAAGAATGAAATTGTCTCAGCAACCTTTATGTTGGAAGCAAAGCTACCTCTGCTACACACACACACCATTTGATAACTTGAGGGGTAAGCATATACGGAGGATGTTAAGAAGGGAGGATTTTTTAACACAAGAATCAAAGAGTAAGAGTAAAATAACTGTGGTGGTTTAAGTGTGTTCGCGGGAGACTGCAAACGACACCGCTAAGGAGGTTAGATAGTGTCATGGTCGAGGGAGTGAGAAGGCAATGTAGACCGAGGAGGACGTGGGATGAGCAGGCTGGATATGGAGAAGTTTGTACATTTAGACATGCCTTAGATAGGAGTGGTTGGAAGCAGTGGATTAGGATAGTTGATTGCTTGTAAGACTGTGGTTGGGGAGGCAATTAAGGGGGCATTGGGGTAAGGTTGAGAGTATCATATACGTTTGCGATACCGCAACATAGGTATCAAAAGTTCTTTGGAGTGTTCTATGTGCTTTTTAGATAGGTCGGCTCTCGGCTCTTTGCAAGCTTTGCTTCTTATGTCTTTAAAAGAAAAAAAGTTGTTTTTTGCATGAATGTGGCTTTTAAATATGCTTTCTAAATCTTTTGCTATTTTTTTTTTGCAAGCCAGAGGTCTTTCACAGAACAATCTCTCTCCTTCTTGAGACGGAGGAAACGTTTGCGTACATCCCATCCCCCAGACCCTATTTCCGGGTAGGATTTACTGGATTTGTTTCGTTTGGTTTGGTTAAAATAACTAAAATCTTGTTATTCAATTCTTTAATCTTCTTTTTAGGTTAACATCCATTCAGGGTCCAGGATTTTGAAGCCAAACTTTGGCCATTATTTAGTCAGAATCTAGTATTACTCTTTGTTAGCATGCAAACAACTCTGTCCACTTATATAAAGTAAAATAGTCCACTTACATGAAGTAAAATAATCATCATGGTTGATAATGTATGCATATTGTTATTTGTTTTTTTTTTCTTGGTTGGCTCTCAACTAAGATTATAATTAAATCATCCCAAGACCCAGACTAACTCAACTATTCTGAATCTATGAACAAAAGCTAACCGTTTCTGCAATGAGAAAGAACCATTTTAATCTATAGACTAAGGGTTCTATTAAACACTAAATGTATTATGATAAAATGCAACGTAGTTTGACTTAGTCCCTAATTAGTGTAACGGTGCAACTCTTTTTCTCAATTAGTGTAACAAACATTCAATTATTTCTATTCCTTATTGGTTACCAGTATTTCTTGTAACTATTGGTGATGTGCATGCCAACTTGTCAAGTTATATTGTAATTCCTGATTATGTAGAAAAATGTCGTACCAAAATCAACAGATGCCACATAGACTGAACATTTGTTATAACAAAAAAAGATCATTATTACATCAAATAGGAATTAATGCAAACTTCATTACATTTTGATGCATTATTCCCTGTGATAAAATAAAAGAGAAGAAAATAAAAAGTACTTGAATTATTACATGGTTGCAATTTGGTAATATACCATAATTGAGTCAAACCAATTGAATGAAAATATCTATCTTGTTTTGTTTCACATTCAGGCTTCTTCAGTTGTGTCAATCTCTTCAAATTCCTGTGGTTGTTTACTAATCACTGAGCTAAGGCTATTAGTGTTAAATACCTCATTGCTTGAGGTTGTTACTTTTGAGCTATTGAAAGCTTTTTCATCTCCACGTATCATGACTGCAGAACTAATGACTGTTCCACACACCAGTAGTCGTTTTCTGCCGGGCAAAATGCATCAAAATGCAACAATGTTTGGTTTAGTTCCTGCTTAGTGCAACAAATAATTTTTTTCTCTATTGATGTAACAAAGTTTCAAAATTTCCTATTTTGTATCAAATTTTGACAGGTAAACTGATCTTGTAACATCTTATGACGTGGATACCCGTTTACGAAATCATAACAACTTAAACACTAAAACCTACACATCTAAGTAAAACCCACAAATCGCAGAAATCAGAAATCGATGAAATCAGAAATCGCAGAAATCAGAAATCGATGAAATCAGAAATCAGCGTTTGTAACTTACCAGCGTTTGAAATCAAAAATCGATCGAATAAGTGTGTAACTACAAATCGATTGAAATCAGAAATCGCAGAAATCAGAAATCGCAGAAATCAGAAATCAGAAATCGATTGAAATCAGAAATCGATCGAAGAAGTGTAACTTACCAGCGTTTGTAGGAGCAGAAATCGATCGAAGCATAAAGCTATGAAATCTCGACTCTCAAAGCTGGAAGGATGGAGCCATGGAGATGGAGGCGGCGATGTAATGGAAGAAGAAGGAAAGGAATCGTGTTTTTGTTTTGTAAAAACTGACAACTAAAAGCCTAAAAGTATTATATAAAAAAAACAGCGCTTAGGTTTAGGGCATTCACGGGTTCACGGGTTGGGTCGGGTTCCATTGGGCCTGACCCAATTCCGACCCAATAGAGTCGGGTTCGCTATTTTTGGTATCAATCATGCTTCGGGTTACCTCGGGTTGGGTTTTTTTCGATTTTTTCGGGTTGGGTTGGTCGGGTTGGTCGGGTTTTTGAGCACCCCTATTGCTTTAGATCAGATTTTGTTTGTATCCATTGTTGTTATTTACCATCAAGTCTTTAAAAGTTACAAATTGGCCACTAAACTTCACTTTTTTATCAAATTGACACTAAACTCCGTTTTTCCCGTTTCGACTTTCAATTCATGTTATGTTGCTTACCTTGGTATCCCTCCAATAGCTTTGCACATAGATATCCGACTTTTTGACCAACTAAGCGCTCGTCTACAAACACTTACCGGGTAAGCGTTTATTGGGTGTCACTTACCTTATCGGGTGAGCATGACAAGGTTCGAGAATCTTACTCGGAAAGAGGCATAGCAAAGATCGAGAATTTTACCCGATAAGTGAGAAAGAAGACTCTTACCTGATAAGTGCTTACTGGGTAATTGATGCGTACCAATGATCCATTTTGATGGTTGAAAATGTTAACTGATAAGGTAAATGAGGGTGGTGACTCTTACAAGTAAACGCTTACTCGATAAGCGCTTGTTAAACGGCCCCTAAGTTCCCATGTCTCAATTTATCACCACACACACTTGAAACTAGGAGTGTATTAACCCTCATTTCTTAGGGGTTATTCGTTTTTTTAAAAAGACCTCTTAATGGCTCTTAAATTTGAATCGTTCAGACTTTTTGACATTCAGACTGTTTGTTTCTTTTTTTTTAGTTTTCAAAATCTCTTAATGGCTCTTAAATACATCTTAAATAAGAAGTGTGGCCTAACTTCTTAAAATCTCATATCGCGATCTCATTTCATATGTTTTCCTTTCTCTCAAGACGCCTCCAGACGTTACAAAAACCAAATAGTCTTATTGATCCAGATTTCAGACTTCAGTACCACCTCTTATTAATCATAAGTGAAATAAGACTTCAGACTTTAGACCTCTTAAAATTCAAATGCCACCTTAGTGTTATTTGTCCCATTTTTAAACCCGTTTTCACCCCCTTTTAACCATTCCAAAGACCCATTTGAATCTTTTTCCTTTCTTTGGTCCAAATCATCCATAAAGTTAAGAAATAGCTTAAAAATCGGATTTTTGACGTTGGGAACCATTGTGGCAAGTCACCACTGTGGTGAGTAACGGCTGGAAATCTTCTTAGGGATTTTATTGCCATGTTTATGAAGAAGACTTGCAGGTTTGGGATGAGTCAAGGCTGAAGTCTTTCATGAAAAAAGGAAGGATGAAAACGAGTTTAAAAGAAAACAAATGTTGAAATGTCACTTTCATCCCTCAAGTCCCTTTCACCTTTTCCACAATATAAAGGGGATTGGGTTTGACATTTAAATCATAACCATTGAAGCATCAAACATTTTTCAATTTCAAGTTCTTAGCTAAGTTTTAGTTTGCTCTTGTATTTCTTAAATTTAAATTCTGCACTTTTAATTTTGTCACCATTATGGTGAGTCTGTGACCACAGTGACAGTTTTCAGATTAATGCAATTTAATTTTCAGCATTACTTTCTTTTGTTATGTCTTTAATTATAACTAGTAGCTAAACCCCCCGTAGGGTGCGGATGTAAGCCAAACCCGAGAGGTTAAAATGTAACACTTGGGTGTTACCACATTTGGCTAACTTCTTGGTTTGGTCATCCAAGTTGAAGCTTCATCTCAACGCGGACAAGTCGGTCACTTTTGCGTGTTAATATTAGATCTTAGACCTCGAGAGGGACGAATTTGAATATGGCTTGGGTGATGCAAGGAGATTTGAGAAAATCTTCAATAATCGCATAGAGATATAGATTTTTGCATAATCGAACTAAGGTCCAGATGTCGGTCGAGTTGGTGTGTCATAGAGATATGCGCATCTCTCCATACTAGCGGGGCTAAGATCTTCGAGATCTACTTAGTGAGATTGGTAAACCGAAAGTTAACATTTGTGGAAACTTTATAATAAAATCGTAATCGCAACCTATACGACGGAGCTTCGAGAGGAGGATAATCGTGTAGGGTCAATTTGTGACCGATTTTGTTAACCATTTAATTTATTATTGTTAGTGAATGCCCAAAAGCTAATCATACGATGATTGTAATTTTGAGTTTTGTTTCATTAAATTAATACATAATAAAAGGCATTGCCCAATTTATTATGTCTATGTTATATTCTGTGTTTTAATTATTCATAATAAATAACCTTAGAATAATGTATTCTAAATGTCCCTAGTTAAATATTATTTTGGGTTTTAAGGTTGAAGTAATATGATAATGACTAGCATATGTAGGAATTCATATAGAGATATTGAATACGCATATGGGTACAAAATGGAGATTTTGTGTATCGGACGTGACTCGCTATGAGAACACTTCATTGGATGTCATGTGAGTGTCATAAGTGTTTCTCATGTGGTCAATGCACATGTAATTTGTAACACCCTCAAATCTGGAAATAACAACTAATTTAAAATTTTCTAAATACATCAATAAATGATTCATATACACTCACAATTTAAGGTTCAACCTCAACACACACAATTTATTCTCTACATACCGTCTATAACAAGGACGGGTGCTACTAAAACCCAATAATAGTCACTATCTCCAAACTGCGGAAGACTTCACCAAATACTTACACTTGTGAAAAACTAAAGCATATCTCTTCATAGTACTGCTAGAACCAAACCCCCAACTGGAACCTGATGCACATGCCGACAAATAAAAAGGTTAGGCTTAACGCCTAGTGAGCTCAAGAGTTTTCAACATATATAAATTAATCGTTTAAAAAGAAAGAATGCAATTAAAATCATAATCTTTCAAAATGATACGCTTCACTTATGAAAACGACTCGTTTACCAATAATTATGCATTTTAAACAAAAGAGACACCGAGTTAATCGTTAACCAAACCAAACTGTTTTAAAGGCGAAAATCCCAATATAAAACGTTCTTTCGTAAATTTAAGTTCAACCCAAAACTTGCTAAAAAGGAAAATAGAGAGAGAGCTCCCAATTTTATAAAACGCGGTTAAAACGTTATGTCTCGAAATACCCAACACGGGTGGAACATGACACACAACTCATAAACCATAGATGAAAACCCATATAAATAAATATCGCCGTGAACACGGACATTAGACCCAATACTCACACAACCATAAAATGGACGAAATCAAATACCGAAACGTGGAAATGACGCATTCCATTCAAACCTTAATATACGTGGGAAAAACACAATATTAAGGCCATAATTTATCGTCGACCACACAAACCAAAGTTGGTAAAATACGACATTAAAATTTAAAAATACAACGGATCTACGACGGAGAGACTCGTATACATTGAGAATAGAGGAACACGCAAGTAGGCCGCCCATACAACTTCCCCGCATGTCATCTAAACGTTTCCATCTTGGGTGGCGAGAACACGTGAATGGGGCCACCCGTGATGTTATTGGATTTCACCACATATCCCAGTCCTAATTCCCATGCCATACCAGACCTCACAATCCTCATATCGTTTGTTGCCTCTTGTCATACTCCGTCGAGTTCCACTCCAAGGTCTTACGGACATGGATGCCTATCCAATCTAGACGAGTTTCAACTCAGCGGCTCGAGCCACCTATTGCCTACTCACTAGCGAACCCAAGTGGTCAATAAATGTAACCAAAATCTCGGGCCTTACAAAACAGACAGACTTACGTGCATATGGATCCATTACAATACTGTCTAACGTTACATGACTCCAATTGAAAGACCAAAGCTCCCAAAACATGTAACTCCCAAATGGCATGAAATAATCGCCATCATACTCCAAAATTCCACAACTGTTTTTAAACCAGACAAATGTCCTCAAGACTCCATTTAGTCAAAACTGAGCCAATGACCCAACAGTTTACGTAAATACCAATGAAAGCCAGTAGAGACATCGAAATACATTTGACCAACAATTATGCAAACACCACGACCAAAAAGGTAATTAACCCAAAACTTCTCATTGGTTGAAACATAATGTTTTCCAAATGAACTCTTTCTCTTCATGTTGCCAAAATGACTCATAGTTCAATGATATGCATTTTCCAACGGTTTATAAAATCGTATGCACCAAATGGACAATTATATAAAATGACCTCCATTTATATATTACATCGTGAAAGAAATATATCAAAATGATTTATTTATCAAAATGCCCAAAAATCACAAAGATGTGTGTTAACATAAGTTTATAAAGTTAAATATATCCAAATAACCAAAACTTATCAGTAGTTAACAATTTAATGTAAAACACAAACACTTTAAAATAAACATTTTGGCATGTACACCATTTTCACAAATCAACTTGAACTCACCTCGCTAGATTTAGGCTAAATCTAGATTTTACCCCACTTTGAGCTCCTTTGAAGAAACTTGAATCTTCAAGGTCAAAACTTCCATAAACCTAGATACATAAATTTTCCACCATAAATATACATCTAAAACCATATAGAATCGATCCTCAAACACTTTACATCAAAACCTCCATTTTGGTCAAAACCCTATTTTTGACCCAAATCTTCCAAAATCTTACAAACTGAAATTAAAGGACTCAAATACTAGGAAACCATCAATGGAGCATTTATAACACCTAATAAGGTTTAGAAATGGTGAGGATAAACTTACCACTTAGGTTTTGGTGAAAACCTAAAATACCCCAAATTTTTTGAAGATGGAAGTGATGATGATGAGTTCTTGATCTTTGCTTCCACTCCACCACCAAATACTCTTGGATATTCCAAAAACTAACAATCAATCCTTGAAAAGCTCTCAAATACGAAACCATAACAATTTGAATCACCAAAAAAGGGAGTAGAAATGAGAAAGATATGACCAAATGAAGTTAGGGGTTGAATTTAAGCACTGCACCAGACCGCGAGAGTAACAAGCGAAAGTGACAGTGTCACTTTAGCTGTCACTTTCGCCCAAAATGTACCGTGGGCACATTTTTCTCAAAGAAAGTGCCCGACTAAAGTGCCAGTGTCACTTTAGCTTGGCATTTTCGCCCAAAAAGTACCGAGAGCCATTTTCGCCCGTTTTCTCGACCGTTCCTCGACCGTTTTCCCGACCATTTTCCCGGTCGTTCCTCGACCGTTTTTCCAACCATCTCTCGACCCTCTCTTGGAAAATTTGATGCCATTATGCCAGTTATCATGCCATTGCCATAATTTCATGGCACATTCGTTGGGACGACCAAACACTCGGTAACGCCGGTGCCATTGTGACATATGTCACAACTGCATGGCACTATAACCGGGACTACCACACTTCCAGTACCATTTGTGCTATTGTGACAGATGTCACGACTACATGGCACTATAGCCATACTTCATATTTGGTTCTTCATTTACCGATTCACCCAGTTCAATATTTTTCCTCCATTAGGATAAAAATCAGGATGTTACATAATTCTTTGACTTGAGAAATATGGAGTTTGTTATGTGGGAGTAATATATTTTGACATTGGTTCTAATCATTCCGTAACTGAGTGACAGAATAATTGTTGGGTATGTTATAAATCACATGGTAGAACTAGCATGTATCGAGATAGGATTTGTCCCTCCTTTATGACAGGAGTGATGTCTCTGGGCCCCTTGATAAATATATACTAAGAAAATGCATGCATGCTCGGATAATTGATATGAGATATCATGATTTGTTTTATTAGTATATTAGGGAATCAAGAAACTGTAGATTGGACATAACGAGAATGACACATTCAATGTCTCGTGTTCAATTTGGACATCAAGGACAAAAGAATTAAATATGGAAACTAAAATTGACTACAAAATGATAAATTGGTGTATCACCAATTCTCGTCATTTGGGTGACGATGATGTATTGCTAGATGCTGCTCAATCGTTTATAACTATAAATATGAGATTTATATTTATTACCAACATGTCGAGAACCCATTGGGTCACACGCTTTGAACATATCCGAATAAGGAGTTTCCATAATTAAAATGTTAATTATTATATCTGATTTGTATTGATTTAATTTGATTAAATTAAAATCATATATTATTTTTTGTTGGACATTAAATAAGTTGACTAGGTATGGTTGTGTAAGAAAGTGATGGTGCATGGTCACTCTTACACTTAAGTAAGGTGTGGAGATGATGGTGATTTTTAGACCATACTTCCATCACCATATAAAATGTATGACATTTTACAAGAGTTTGGTCTTGCATTTCTCTCTCAAAAATCACCTACAACTATTGCTCCCTTTTCTTTCTAAGTCTTTGAAACCGTGACTAGCATCACGAGAAGGCAAAGGATTGGGATTGTTCGCGTGGATACCGTGGAGGCATCAACCTTTTTTTGTTGTTGTGATTCAAAGTCTCGTTAACTGTGAGGTATAATTTCGAAACACCCGATTTATTCCGGTTCGTATGGGTCCTTGGAAGGTTACGATTTTATTTTCCGCTGTGCTTGAGATCCCGTAACCCAACAATTAAAATACTTTCGGGGAAAACTGACACCCGTACCCGCTTTTTATTATTTTGTTAACTTTAATATTTAATATTTCGCTATAAATCAACCAATCAATCTTATTCAATTCTAACTTTGCACCGGAAGTTCATGAAATCTCAAATTCTTAGTAGTCCAATCCCCATGGATACGATATTTGGTCCTTACCATTGTATTACTTTTGAAGTGAATGAAATACGTGGTGTATACTTGCGCCATTATTGTGCCACATTTTACACGTGTGTATTTTTGCTATCAAGTTTTTGGCGCCGTTGCCGGAGATTGGCACGATTTTTATCCTAAGATATTGATTTTCACTTGAGCCCGAGTCGCGAGTTTTTCTTTTCATTTTTCCGTGTTGTATACCATGGCTACAACACGTGAACTTGTACCTCTGGATCCTGAAATCGAAAAAACCGTTCAGAGACATCGATGAGATAGAAGAGGAAGAGGTAATCAACAATCTTCCGTTAATAACACTATAGGTGAGGTTGGAGGAGGACCCCATGGTCCACCACCTCCACCTATTGTGGAAAGTACGGTAAAGATTGTCAATGACAAGGATCGTAGAATAAGGGACTATGCTACCCCCGAATTTGCTCAATTAAATTCGAGAATTCTTAGACCCGATATTACTACAACAAACTTTGAGTTAAAACCGTTAATGTTCCAAAAGATCCAAACAATGGGTCAATTTGGAGGATTACCATTAGAAGATTCGAATTTACATTTAAATCATTTTTAGAGATTGCAGACGCTTTTAAAGTTCAAGGAGTTCCTCAAGATGCCTTAAGGCAAATGTTCTTCACTTTTTCACTAAGAGATAGAGCTAAAGCTTGACTAAATTCCCAACCGCCCCACTCCATAGCTACTTGGGATGATCTTGCAGAAAAATTTCTGAAAAAATACTTTCCTCCAACGAGGAATGTAAAACTCAGAAGTGAAATTTTACTGTTTTAGCAAGGGAACGATGAAGCAGTGTCGGATGCTTGGGAGAGGTTCAAATAACTTCTTTGAAAATGCCCTCACCATGGAACCCCCCATTGCATCCAATTGGAAACATTTTATAATGGACTTCCCAACGCTGCAAAAATTGCCCTCGATGCTACAACTGGTGGTGCGTTTACCGCCACGACATATAATGAAGGATATTATATCCTAGAGAAGGTTGCCAACAATAATACTGAGCGGTCGAACCCCCATGAACTTCCTCCAAAAAATGCATCGGGAGTTCATGAAGTGGATGCCATCACCGCTTTAAATGCCCAAATTGTTGCTTTGACATACTTGGTAAAAAATAACTTGAATTTAGGAGATAAAAACCAAGTACATGCAATGAACGCTAATTTATAAAATGAAACTTGTGTATTTTGTAATGAGAACCATTCTTGTGAAAACTGACTAGGTAACCCCATCTCAGTTAACTATGTAGGAAATCACTCAAGGAATAGTTTGTACTCTCAGATTTATAACCCGAACTAGCGAAACCACCTCAACTTTTCATGGATGGGAAATCCGGGACTACAACTCCCTGTGTAAGTTCTGGACAAAACCGACCTCAAAATCCTTCGGGATTTCATCACAGTGGGCAGTCCCCACTCCTCACAACGGTGGGCAGTCCCCACAGTCTCACAACAATGGCCAAACTTCACTTCCTCAAGCGTCTAGAAAACAAAACTCCATGGATATTGGTTCTTTGGAATCATTGCTAAAGGGTTTCATTAATCAAACCAAAGGTTTCATCAATCAAACCAATGCCACCATGAGAGGTTTCGAAACTCAACTCGGTCAATTTGCATCCTAGTTGAGGGGACAACAACAAGGCATTTTACCAAGAGACACGGAGACCCCTATGATCATACCCAACGAGCATGTAAAAGTCGTTATGCTAAGAAGTAGTAAGGACCTAGTGGACATCCCAATGATGCAAGAAGAAGAGGAAATAACTCACAATTTTGACAAGCAAAATTTTCCCGAGTTGTTGCCTCAACTTCTGAAACTCCAAAAGCTTAACTTACTCCTGTTGTAGTCGAGCATGTCACACCAAAAGCACCTGCAGCACCTGGGGTCATTCCTGTCACTGCTCACCACAGTGGTGACACAATCACCACAGGTCGAGAAAATAAACCAGCAACTCAAAAACATACAGAACCTGACCTTAGAGACCTTCCTTTTCTGGGTAGGATGAAACAAAAGAATGTGGATGCTCAGTTTAAGAAGTTTTTGGACGTCTTCAAACAACTCCACATTAACATACCTTTGGTGGAGGCCCTCGAGCAAATGCCAAACTATGTTAAATTCCTCAAAACATCTTAAGCAAGAAAAGGTGATTGAGTGAATTTGAGACTGTAGCGTTGACCAAAGAATGTAGTGCCCTTCTCACATGTAAGATCCCGCCCAAGCTTAAAGATCCGGGTAGTTTCACCATCCTGTGTTCCATAGGAGGTCAAGAAGTAGGACATGCTTTGTGTAACTTAGGGGCACGTATAAATCTCATGTCATTGTCCATTTTTAATAAGTTAGGCATAGGAGAAGTTCGCCTTACCACAGTTACCTTGCAATTAGCGGATAAATCCTTAGCCTACCCTAGAGGTAAGATTGAGGACATTTTGGTTAAGGTTGATAAATTCATATTCCCGCCCGATTTTCTGATTTTAGATTATGAAGCCGACAAAAATGTCCCAATCATCTTGGGACGACCTTTTCTAGCCACGGGGAGAACCTTAATCGATGTTCAAAAAAGTGAACTCACTATGAGGGTTAATGACCAACATGTGACGCTCAATGTTTTTAAGTCCCTTAAGTACCATGGAGAGTTGGAGGATTGTTCAGCCATTAGTGAGGACCTAAGCTTGAATATGGAAAACAGTGGCGACAGTCTCACCACTGTTGTGACAGGCCCCGACCTGATTTTTAACGATGATTTTCTTGAGGACTTGGCAGCTTTTGAACAACTCGACTTTAAGGACAAAATCACTCAAGCCCCATCCATAGTTTAGCCTCTTGAGTTAGAACTAAAACCTTTGCCTAGTCATATTAAGTATGCGTATTATTTGGAAGATGAAAAATTACCCGTAATTATTTCATCTAAGTTGACTTGTGAGCAAGAGAAAAAAGTTGTTAGAACTCTTAAGGAAGCATAAGAAAGCATTTGGGTGGACCATAGCCGACATAAAGGGAATAAGTCCTTCAATTTGCCAACATAAGATTATTTTGGAAGAAAATAGTATTGGCAAGGTGCAACCGCAAAGGAGGCTTAACCTTATTATGAAGAAAGTGGTGAAAAAAGAAATCTTAAAGTGGTTAGATGCGTGTATAATATATCCGATATCTAGTAGTAGTTGGGTGAGTCCGGTCCAATGTGTTCCAAAAAAAGGTGGCACCACGGTGATCACCTATGACAAAAACGAGCTCGTCCCAACGAGGACCGTGACCGGTTGGCGTATTTGCATGGATTATAGGTAATTAAACTTAGCAATCAAGAAAGATCATTTTCCATTGCCATTTATAGACCAAATGCTCGATAGGTTAACGGGAAAATAATTTTTTTGCTTCCTAGATGGGTACTCGGGGTATAATCAAATCCACATTGCACCCGAGGATCAAGAGAAAACCACTTTCACTTGTCCATACGGTATATTCGCCTTTAGAAGAATGCCCTTTGGTCTATGTAATGCGCCCACAACTTTCCAACGGTGTATGGTGTCTATATTTTCGGATATGATTAAAGATACCATGGAAGTATTTATGGATGATTTTTCTGTGATTGGAACCTCGTTTGATAATTGTCTTAATAACTTGCAAACGAGCTTGGAAAGATGCGAAGAACATGACTTGATTTTGAATTGGGAAAAGTGTCATTTTATGGTGCAAGAAGGCATAGTTTTGGGACACTTGGTTTCTCTACGAGGTTTGGAAGTTGACAAAGCAAACCTCGGAGTTATAATGCAATTTCCCGAGCCATCCTCGGTCAAGGGCATTAGAAGCTTCTTGGGTCATGTCGGGTTTTACCGAAAGTTTATTAAAGACTTTTCAAAAATTGCAAAACCTTTGTGTAACTTGTTGCATAACGACCAAAGTTTTAACTTTGATTCGGATTGTAAATCAGCTTTTGAAAAAATCAAAACCGCATATGTTTCGCCCCAATTGTCATAGCCCTGGATTGGACATTACCTTTTGAGGTCATATGCGATGCGAATGATTGGGTCGTTGGAGCCGTCCTCGAACAAAAGCGAGAGAAATCTTTCATCTAATTTATTACGCAAGCAAAACTTTAATCGATGCTCAAATTAATTATACCACCACCGAAAAAGAGTTGTTTAACGTAGTATTCGCTTTTGACTGATTTCGCTCGTATCTCATTGGCACCAAAGTAATTGTCCATACCGATCACATCGCAATCAAATATCTCATCAACAAAGCCGATCCCAAGCCTCGACTCATACGTTGGGTCTTACTCTTGCAAGAGTTTGATCTTGAGATAGTTGGTCGTAAAGGGGTCGAAAATCAAGTGGCGGATCACCTCGTTTGTTTGGAAGGTGTAATTTCTAGTTGAGGGAATCATGAAATCAAAGAAATTTTTCCCGATGAACAAATCTTGCAATTCAACACTTTCATGGAGAAACACATCCTTGGTATGCGGATATAGCCAATTACCTTGCTAGTAGGTTAAGACCGTATAACCTTACCATACAACAATTCAAAAAAAAATTCCATGAATGTAAGCAATACATTTGGGATGACCCTCATATTTTCAAAATGGGAGCTGATCAAGTCCTAAGGCGTTGTGTCCTTGATTCGGAAATTCAAAAAAATTTGCAAGAATGCCATGCATCACCATACAGTGGTCACTTTGGTGGACAACGTACGGCCGCAAAAATCTTGCAAAGTGGATTTTTTTGGCCAATGATTTTCAAAGATTTATTTGAGTTTGTAAAAAAATGTGATCGTTGTCAAAGGACCGGGAATGCGTCTCAGAAAAATGAAATGCCCCTTAACAACATTTTAGAAGTCAAACTTTTTGACGTTTGGGGCATTGATTTCATGGGGCCATTTCTGATGTCTTTTTACGATCAATACATCTTAGTTGCGGTTGACTGTGTATCAAAGTGGGTAGAAGCAATCACGTGCCCACACAACAATGCTAAGACGGTAGTAAACTTTTTATATAAAAATATGTTTGTTCGATTCAGAACACCTCGAGCTTTAATTAGTGACAAGGGAACTCATTTTATTAACAAAATGTTAAGTGTCGTTGTTAGCAAGTACAACATCCAACTCCGTGTGGCAACCGCCTATCATCCTCAGACGAATGGACTTGCCGAACTTTCAAATCTCAAAATCAAAACAATTTTAGAAAAAGTTGTCACGCCCTATCGTAAGGATTGGTCATTAAAGTTGGATGATGCATTATGGGCTTACCGCACCGCCTTCAAAACCCCTTTGGGCATGTCCCCGTAACGTTTAGTATTTGGAAAATCCTGCCATCTCCCGTTAGAATTAGAGTACAAGGCATTTTGGGCCACTAAAAAGCTAAATATGACTGAGGATGCCGCGGGAGACAAGCGAAAACTCCAATTTGTTGAGTTGGAAGAGTTGCATCATCATGCATATGAGAATGCTAAAATTTATAAAGAAAAAAACGAAACTATGGGATGATCGTAAGATTAACCACCGAGTGTTTTCGGAGGGCCAATAAATTCTAATTTTCAACTCTTGCTTAAAATTGTTCCCAGGCAAACTCAAGTCCAGATGGTCCGATCCTTTCACAGTTGAAAAAGTTAGCCTGTATGGTACTCCCGATTTAAGAAAACCTCAAGATGGCAGTATTTTCCACGTAAACGGTCATAGGGTTAAGCACTACCTTCCCGAAGGAGAATCCAACTAAGACGAATCCTCTAGATGAATCTTGTTGTGGGTTAGAAATAACCCTTGTACATAGTAGGTTATAATTTCTTTTTATTTCTGCAGGGTTTTTTTTCTTTTTATTTTCGGAGTTGTGGTGAGATGGTCACCACTGTGGTCAGAAGGCAGATATTCAGAACTTCTAAGAAAAAAGGAGAGAGGCTATGATCTACTGGATAAAGGATGGCATGTAGTATTTTGGAGCACACCCCCCCCCCTTTGAACCCCTGGACATTTGACCTTGTTCCTCAAAAGTAGAGCAAAACATTTTAAAAAAAAAAAAGGTATTTTTGGAGAAAAATTCAAAATGATTTCAACATTCAAAAAGTGAATATTTCACCTTTTTGGGTCCTGTTACCCGAACCCTCTCACCCTCCCTCTTATTTTTTTTGAAAAGCTTTTCTCCCACTTTCCAATAACCACCCAAACCCCCCATCCCATCACCTTTTTCCCTACCACCATCTTTCCCTCTCATCTTCTCGATTCTAAAACCACCCCCTCCTACTCCGATGGCTCGACCCAAACAACCCACCGCCGGCCCAACACCGAACTCCCACCTAACCGGCGTTTAACCCATTCCCAAATCGCCACTAGTCGCTGGTGCCTCCGCTCCTCTACGCCTCCGTCCACCGCAAACCCTCCTCCGCCTCCCAGCGGCCCTTCGCCTTCCTCTACCGCTGCACCCCCACCGCCATCCACTACCGCTGCACCATCACCACCATCTACTATCGTTGAGCCACCACCGCCATCATTGTTCGACGCCCAACCTCCGGCCTTCTCCCTCTCTCAATCGCCCACTACCACCATACTCCATAGCGATGGAGGAGACTCACGTCATCATCACCTACCATCACTCCACCACCGAAACAACTCCCCCCCTCCCACCATAACCCCTCCTTACAGAACACTCCCTCCCCGAGCCACTTCCCTCCGTCACCAACACCCACACCACTAAACCCACCTCCTTGAATCCCTCGACCACCCCTTCCCCAAAACCCTCTAATGTTGCTGCTACTGTTACTAAGGGGGAAGGGGATGTCCATATCTTTGATATCAACCTAATGAGGGATATTGATGCTTATGATTGGAGGTTCAGGGCAGCCTCAACGCCAGCGATGCAACCCCCACCCCAGCCACCGACGAAACCCGTGTCGATCCTAAAGGGAAGAAACCCCTTCTAGCCACTACTCCCTTGCGTATGAGGTGGCGACTCAGTGCCTTGATGAATGACCACAGTGTCTAAGGCCACGACACCACCACTTCGAAGGATGGGTCTAGTTCCTCAACTGACATGCGTCTGATTTATGATGAAAAACCTCCGAGTGATTTTGATGACAGCCCGGTTGAACCGTAGGTGACTTTTCTTCCAAAATCGGCACACTCCGTTCAAAACAACAAATGCAAGCGTGAACCGATCTTTTCTCCATCTTCGGATCATGCAAGGTATATTGTCATCCTTTCAAAAAAATTATTGGTTGAACATAGTTTTAGTCTCAGTTTGATTGAGGGCTATGATTATGTGAAAGACCACCTCAAGGGACGCCGGTGGGGTACCTTGGTACTCTTCCCGTACCGTATTAATGTCACTTTAGTTCATGAGTTTTACGTTCTTGAAACTACAGGAAGCAGCACTAACAAGCCTGTGCCCTTACCAGTTTATTGCTTTGGCATACTTCCTTGGGTCACTACTCCTAAGGAAGCGAGACCAGATACACTTGCCCTCCTTACTGACCTTATCAACTACATTCGATAGTTGTTCAACCATCGTCGATGCGATTATCTCCATAAAATAAAGAAAAAAAATGAGATAAGGGTTGACCTTCCAAAGAAACTCAATAACTACTGCCTTACAATAGAGTGCTTATAGGGGAGGAGCACGAACGATCATTTAGTCACTACCTTTCTTAACTTCAAGACTACCTAACCCTATGTACTCGGTGAATGCTATTCCTCGTCGGGTTCTTGTTCCTGACGCAAGAACCTTTAAGCTACAGTTTCTATGATCACATGAACGATCGTTCGTGCTCCTCCCCGAGAAGCACTCTCGCCAAAAAAGAACAAAGAAAAAAAGAGTGCTTCTCGGGGAGTGAGTGCAGACCCTCGTCCATGTAGCTAAATGGCTTTGTGTTCCGGTTGGGCTATAACGATATTATGAAGTACCTAACCCTATGTACTCGGTGAATGCTATTCCTCATCGGGTTCTTGTTCCTGATGCAAGAACCTTTAAGCTACAGTTGCCAGCGTCGTTCGTTTGGCATACTTCCTTGGGTCACTACTCCCAAGGAAGCTGCAGTTTCATTTGGCGGTACTGATGGTGACATCGCGGTTTTTCGAGGCGTACTGGTTACTTGTTTGAGTACCTCGATTAACCGGGTGTTTGGTTTAGACACGCCCGATATTTGCACATTTGCACACTTCATGACCGAGGGTATTACTGTGGACCAAGAAACACGTATCGCCAAGACCCTTGCTCTCCCACAGTATGGCTGGACTGTTGAGAGTCACAGTAGTATGATTCAGTCCAGTCACCTGAATTTCGCTGCGAGTTTATGGTTTCATTTTTTGCGGCATAACATTATGTCAATATCTCATGATAGCACGTTGTCCCGCGACAAGTGCATTTTACTATATTGCATCCTCTGTGATCTTCCGGCTGATATCAGTCTGATTGTTCAGACTATGATTGGAGAAGCCACCACCCGGTCGAGTGCCCGTTTACTATGTCCAAGTCTAATCACAAAGCTTCTGAGTGTTCACAAAGTACAGGAACTAGAGGGAGATGTGATTCATTATAGCTCCTCTCAGATCGATCAGGGAACCATTTTCCAGATGCATCGATCCAACCGTTTCGTTAGGGCCATCGTATCGTCTGTCGAGACCGCCCAGGGTCGTCCGCGAACACGGTAGCAACAGGCAGCGGTCGCTACCAAAGTAGTACGCCCACCGACCCCACCTCGACCACGTCCGCCTTCTTCGCCCAAGGTTGTCGATCCTTCATCTTCGTATGTTGCTCCTGTTGCAACCGAGTCGTGGCAGCAACTACTACTGTCACACATCGTCGCCCAGTAAAAAACCTTGGAGAGCATTCAACTCCAACTTTCCACCATCGATTATCGCCTCGACTGTTTGGAGGCCTATTGTACCTCATATTGGACCTATGCTCGTGCCCATGATGCCTATCTCGCATGCCCAGCCGACCTGTCGAGTTCATCCACCGTTGCCCCGAGACCTGAGTTCCCCGCCAAGCTTGGTGTTGCTTCTGCCACTGTTGTGACCAGCCACAGTGGCCATCCCTCGTCGCGCTGGTTTTTAGGTTATTTCTCAGACTTATGGATATTCGATATCTATTTTGGCTTATGTTTTGTTCTATTTCTGTCGGGTATACCTTTGGATTGTTTTGCTATCTTATGATCGTAGCCCGCTCTTTTTGGTTTGTGATATATGATATTACCTGATATTTTTGTTTCCTATCTTGTTTAGACTAACTTTTGCAGGTGCATGTTCTTTCACTTCATGTGATTTTATTGGTTTGAGAGGACGTAGGCCCTTTTTCATTACGATTGGCCTGTAACACCCTCAAATTTAGAAAGAGCGACTAATTTAAATTTTTCGAATAAACGTCAAATAAGGAATAAATTTCTTTATAAATATCAACCGTCGATTTCCTATAATGGCAATTTAGGATTTAACATCAAACAATAGAAATCCAAACCTTACACAAAGTCTACATTAAGAACGGTGTTACTAAAACCCAATAATTATCACCATTACCAAGGTATAGAAGATGTCCCCAATTAGCAAATTCCCTCTCGTACCTCTAACAAGCACTCAACTCAATACAGTGTCGCTAGAACCATTCCCCCAGGGACCTGATGCACATGCTGACAAAGAAAAAAGGTTAGACTTAATGCCTAGTGAGTTCAAACAGTTTTCATCAGCAATATAATACGGTAAAACGTAAAGTATATTATTTAAATCACAATTTCTAATATGAAATGTATTTTGAATGAAAACAATATCTTTACCAAAGCCCATTTTCGTGATAAAACACTTAAATAGAAATGTCCCACAATTATGAAACCAAACCCAATACTCACACGAGGTACAAATAGGATTAAAATCCAAATACTGAAAACATGGAAATAACCCTTTTATCCAAAACCTTAATATATGAAGGAGATCCAATATATCAAAGCCGTAAAACATTTACTTGCCAAAACGCAAGTAATATTAAAACATGGATAATACACTATCCAAAAATGACGTTTAACAACAACGGGGGAGACCTATAACCGTTGAGAGTGAGGGGAACACATAAGTGTGTCACTCATACAACGTTAATCGTATAACACTTCACGACTTAAAGTCCAAATGTTTCTACGACTCCTTAACAAGTTTCACCTCAAGATTCGGTTGACCTTAGCGTCTATTCTTGCGAATTTCACCTCAAGGCTCGACCCACTTAGTGTCTACCTCAAAGGTAACACCTCAAGCAGCGGAGATTCTAGTGTGTCTCCAAGACATCACTTCCGGACTCAACCCTTCTAGTGCCTACTTGAAAAGTCTAAGGTCATGAAACAAGGGTCCCGGAGTCCAGCCTCGCAATACCCACACGACCATCAACACAAGACTGACTCACATGCCTATGGATCCAATGCATTACAGTCTAAATTACATGACTCCAAATGAATGTCCAACGCACTCAAAACATGTAATTCACAAATAAATATGTCACATATGCATATAACTCCAAAAGCTCAACATTGAGCAATTTAAATCGGACTAATGTCCCCAATACTCTTTTAAGTCAAAATTGTGCCACAAACTCAACAATTAAATTGACTAATAAATAAAAGTCATCAAGACATTAAAACACATTTAACCGGCGTTTATGCAAATACATGCTCCAAAGGCATGATTAACTTAAAAACACATAATTGGTTGGAACAATTCATTTTCCAATTAAAAACCCCCATTATATGTAACATCCAAAAATTTTTGGAAAATTTGAATATTAATAAAATAAAATTAAAGTATTTATTTTATGGAGATTTTTGAGTTTTAGAAGATTTTATAAAAATAAAAGAAATATATTTGAATCTTTTATTTTTGGTAAATATTAATGGATAAATAATCATCTAAAAGTAATTGAATTAGATTAAGGAAACAATTCAAATCTTGGGGTTAAATCGTGAAATAATAAGGACGAGGGGTCGGTTTTGCCAATCTGGAAAATGAAATATGGAAGGGATTAATGGTAATTATGACGATTCCTCCTTCCATATTCCGGTGGAAAAATCCGACTATATATACATGGGGTCGGTTGGAGTTTTTTTGTGTTTTTCGTGTTGGCATTTTGGGGGAGAATTGGCGTTGGAGTTATCAACGAACGGTGCCACGAGGAGGAATCTCGAAGCATTCGAAGTTGGTTCGTTTTCGGTAGCGATCCGCCGGGTTAAGGTATGTATTCTCTATAGAACTAGAACATAACTTCATGGAGATGTTAGGAATGGGTAAAGGTAAACCCAGATACGTTTTGAAGCCGATTGAATAACCAGAAGGTTGTTAAATCGATCAAAACGTAGAAATTATCGTTTTCGGTAAAAATCGAAACTTTAAACATAAGTATCTCCCTCAAAACTCGAAGTTTTCATGCGATTCTTGTTTCTAAAAGATGAGGAATCGAAAAACTAAAATTTAGGAAAAAGAATCGTCGAAAACGGATGAGAAACGAAGCCACACGTTCCAAAACAATGAGCTCGCCGAAAAACCGACGAACTCGCCGAAAAACCGACGTTCGCCGGCGTCGGCGACGTGCTCCGGCGACCTTCCGGCAAGAGGTGGTTATTGGGCTGATTAAGGAGTTATGGGTCTGATCTGGTGGGATTTGGAGGGGTCCAAATAGGTTTAAAATGGTTCTTTTATTTTAAAAAGTCCAAAGAGATTGGTGTAAATTAATTAATTGGTTGAGATTAGTTAATTTAAATTTTTTGTAAGGATTTATTAATTAAATAAATTACTAAAATTTATATATTTAATCATATATATATATATATTTGTATTATTTAATTATAAAAGGAGTAATTCCACATCATTAAGGATTTGTTTTATTATTGGGAGATCGAGATGTCGTGACGTTAATAATTTGACGCAAACAAATTTGGGTTGGTTAATTATAAAATTTTAGTGGACAATTAGGAGTATAATTAAGGGTTGACCGAGGTTAATCGTTAGTTGACTTTTAGGTTGACCTTTGGAGAAAATATAGACGTTAATGGGTATTATTGCGTCTATAATTGTAGGTTGTTATTTGGAGAGAAGTTCTAACGAATCGGCATTATCAGGTGAGTCTTTCACGAGATTTCATTGGGTTGTATACATATGTATAAACTATTTTTACATGTATGAGGTGTGATATTTTATATGTATGTTTTATTGAGGTGTTAATTGCATGTTAGTTATAATTGGTGATTTGCGTGCATTTGATTTTGTTTATGGTGCAAGCATGAAAATTTTGTTATATTCATTTAACATAAATTGCATGCATATGGTTTGGGGCTTGGGGTTAACATGGTGTGTTAACCAGTGTATGGGATATCGGCTCGATATGTCACATTTAGGGGAGGCACGACTCGGGATGGGCGGTTAGTTCTTTGTGAACCTACACGTCCAGGGAATGCCTGTGACATGGCAGGTCCCTACCCAACGGAGTGGAGTTGAGAGATCTCAATGGGTTGCATAAATCTTGCATGTCACTATTTACTTGACATTTATATGACTAATGTATGTGATGGCATACAAACCGTGAACTCATTGAGATATTTAGCTGACTATAGTATACATCTCAGGAGCAGGAGGTTATGGAGTCGATAAAGGCAAGGGGCTCGCCTAGAATTCTATACTTTACTTGTTACAATGTAATTTATTTCATTTGGGTTGATTTAGTTACTCGGTATGGGACGGGTTAACTTTTATGGTTGTTTATTTGATGTTTAAACTTTCGCTGTAACGTTTTGGATTTATATTTGGAGTACTTATTTTGTGAGGTTAATTAATGATGTATTTTTGGGAGACGTGACACTTCATTTGGCAAAAAAAAAAATTAGGGTGTTATAAGTTGGTATCAGAGCTTTAGTTTAAAAGAATTAGGTTAAGATCTTATTTTAGCCTAAACTTAAACTAGGGAAAAGTACTATGAGTTAGAACCGGAGGAACGATTATATAATTATTATGGAGTTGCTTTATTTTGCTATTAAGTTAGACTTCAAAGCGACATGTGACATAGTATCCATTATAGAGGATCTTCATGAGGTGATGAACTAATTATGGTTTAAGTACAGAGGTGTTTAACTGTAACGGTTAATAAAAAATGGACTTATATGGTTACAAAGTGCTAGAGTAAATGCACAATTTATGTGCACGTAAGTACCATGTGATCCTTAAGGGTGAGGGTTATAGACTGCTGATAATTCTACCGAGGTATGGGCTCGGAGTCCTACGGTCTAGTAAGATAAGTATTATCACCATTAGAGAGATGTTTGGGATCATAAACCTGTATATATGTATGTGGTGTCTAAATTGACACTAGTATCAGTATATGATAGATTCTTTTAAAACCACATAAAAAATCACTATTGCAGTCAGTGGCGGAACACAAATGCAAATTTTTTTTGGAAATGGGGGGGCCAAATACATTTTTTTTATTTTTACATTGCAGGTATAATATTTGCTTCTTGAATTTTTTTAAACCACAGGGGCCAGGGCCCCTATAGGCCCTCACTGTGTTCCACCCCTGATTGCAGTAGTATGGTTTCACGTGGAACAAGGAGGATTACTATTCCTGGAGAGGGTATTGACAACATGCCACGACCTACGGTTCAAGGACGAGGTCGTAGACGCGGTCAAAATTTAACCGCAAGGTTAAGTTCTACCCCGTCGGAGGTGAGGAGTTCTACAGCGAGAGGGAGCCGAGGGAGAGGTCGAGGAGTCGGGAGGGGTGAAAACCTTTTCATGGAAGAGATGATGATGGAGTGAATGACTCAAGTTCTCCAAAATACTCTTCCAAACATGTTGAAAGGAATGTTAAGCGACCGATTCAAGGACCCAGAAGAGGAGCAAGAAGACAACACTCAAAAGGAGAGACTAGTGAACAATTCCCAGACCACTGAGAGGGTGGAAACATCGGTTAGGGACATGGCTAACTCACCGAAGAAACGGGAAAAAGAACAACTAGTGACGGAGGAACGTATGAGAAGAGATAGTATCAAGTGAAGGAGAAAGCATGCGGCTTCAAGACCTTCAATGAAACTTGCCCAAAAGAATTTAGGGGCACAGAAGGCCCAATTGCTCTAATGAACTGGTTAACCAAAATGCAGAGTTGTTTTAAAATATGCAAGTGCTTGGAGGAGCAGAAGGTGACTTATGTTGCCACTACTCTTTTGGATTATGCACTCCAATGGTGGGATAGGTACAACTTTTGTTTAGACATTAACACCTGAATGTACCTCTAAGTATGATAAAAAGACTCAAAATCGAGTTGGTTCAAAGCTGTCAGGTGCAGGGGATTATATATGTTGCATTATTTGTTTGTACCTTGTGCTTTAAGGACTTGTAACATATGTAATCAGATCCCAATCATGTTTAATCTTATTCAGGGTCAATCTTAAGATAAGAAAGGGGTCTTAACAACGGGATAGATGCTATATGCTTATATAAAACTCTAAGGTAACTTGGAGTGACGGGGCTTAAAGCCGGAACATCCGAAACGTGAAGCATTACTCCGATTACCATATAAGGTACGGATATCCGATTCTTGCGAATCTCCTTAGACATTAGTCTATTATTGAGGTAATATCGTATCCCGTTTACCATCTAGACATCTATTACTCTATTATGATTATAATTCTTCATATTCAATTCACGAAATCATATTGGGATATTGTGATTTTGATAACTCATCTAAATGTCGATATCATAATGTTTATGATCATGGTATTTATTTGGAGTTATCACCATGGCTTTTCTTTGATATATTCATTATTAGCTATCGGATTTTGAATTGAACTACCTTTGGATCCGATTAGTTTTGATGATTGACCCGTTGTCGGATTTGAATTGTTTTTGGATTAGAATCGTTTTCGGAATACTATTTTGATATGTAGTGATTGAAAGTCACATATTATATGAAGTTACTCTTTACACATCGACTTGACATGTTTTCAACGATTTGAATATTTCGTGTTTTAAGGCACGACATCGAGGGCAACGATGTTGTGACGCCTCCATGGCGGCTATAAATTGTCATGGTGTCCTTGTTATTAGTACCCCAATGTCAATAAGTGGGTCTGGCCTGGTACCGGCTAACTTGGGGGCGAATGGATCGATCCTAGGAGCCGTTTTTAGGAACCGTTTTCGGGAGCCGGTTATCGGTTGGGAATTGAGTGTATTGCCCTATACTCATTTCTTATTGTTCGAGTGGTCCGTACAACCCTCGAACCCAGTTGATTTTCTTAAATCTTCTTGACTCTTGATGTGATGATACGTTTAGTTACCAGTTGATATATTTTGTGTTAACTGGTGACATATCACTTTATGTTTCGGTTTTGAGTCATTATTGCTCCTTTACTCATATTCTTTTTATTAAATCAATTATATATGTGAGTTTTTTTTAAATAAATTATCCGCTCACTGAGCATTTGGCTCAGGCGAGGTTTGTTTTGTCCTCGGCAGGTACTGGATCGCAGATGGGATCATCTCGGGAATGAGAGCTATGGAGTGTAACCATTTTGAAGACGACCTTGGATGATATAACTTTTGATTATGTAAATATTGTAGTATAATTATGTCATCTTAAATTTGCTCTCCCGAACCTTTATTTTGATAGGACTTTGTAGCAGCTCTGTTAATGCCCGATCCAAGGAAAAGAGGGTGTTGCTACCTTGACTTGGGAGAAAATGAAGAGTATGATGATGGATAAGTACTGCACACAGTCAGAGGTGAAGAAGTTGGAATCAAAATTCCTGAGGCTGGAACAAGGTTCACTATCAGTTTAGGAGTATGTAAATAAATTACTGGAGAAGGCCAGATTTGCCAGTTATCAAGTGGCGACCGAACAAAGGAAGATAGACCGATTTAAGGATGGTCTAAGGATAGATATAAAACAATACGTGGACATGACGAAGCCGACCACATTTGTTCATGAGGTGGAGATGGAAACGGTGGCCGAAAAGAATAATGTGAAGGCAACTAGAGAAAGGAGAGACTTCAAGAGAAAGTGGGAAGAATCGAACAAGGTGGTAAAGAAGGTGAGGGAAACACAAACTTCAGAAGTCAGAATGATGGATTCTCCATCCCTACATGTAAGAAGTGCAATAGGAAGCACGAAGGGGAGTGTAGAGCAGGAAGTGTGACTTGCTATCGTTGTGGGAAGCCGGGTCACATCGTACGGGAATGTCCCGAGAAGAAGATGTGTTATTAGTGTGGAGCTACAGGACATCTGAGGTTTGAATGTCCTAAGTTGCAGAAGGGCACAGGGAACAACAACCGAGCTTTAGGAGAGGGATTGGGAAAAGAGTTAGCAAAGAAGAAGGAGCCGACTAAGGGGTGCGACCGAGCATACAACATGACATTGGAAGAAGCACGGGAAACCCCGGACGTCGTATCTGGTATGTTCCCTATTAATGATGTTTATGCGCATGTATTATTTGATTCGGGTGCGAATGGTAGTTTTGTCTCTACTTCATTCTGTCACTACTTGAATAGAGATGCCAATAGGCTAGAAATAAACTACATAGTAGAAACTGCATATGGTGGTCAAGTTAAGGTAGATGAAGTAATTGATGGATGCACGATCTGTATAGACGGTAAGAAGCTGCTTGTAAGACTTATGCCCATGGGATTGGGTGGTTTCGACGTAGTCTTAGGAATGGACTGGTTGTCTAACAACCATGCCCAAATTGTTTGCAACAAAAAGATGATTAAGATCTTGACCCCAGAAGGAGAAACAGTCTATGTTTATGGTACCAAATGAAGACTGACATAGGAGTGATCACAGAGATTAAGGAAAACAAATATCTACGGAAAGGTTGTGCAACATTCCTTGCTTATGCAATCGACGCAAAGCTAGAGAAGAAGAAGATACATGATGTACCAGTGGTAAGAGAGTACCCAGAGGTGTTCCCGGAGGAATTACCAGGAATTCCACCGGAACGCCAGGTAGAATTTAAGATCGATTTGGTACCGGGAGCGGCACTAATCGCTAGGGCACCATACCGATTGGCCCCAACGGAGATGCAAGAGTTGATGAAGCAACTGCGGGAACTCTTGGATAATGGTTTTATCAGACCAAGCTCATCACCTTGGGGAACACCGATATTGTTTGTGAAAAAGAAGGATGACACAATGAGAATGTGCATCGATTATCATGAGCTCAACAAGATCACGATAAAGAATAGATACCCTTTGCCAAAGATTGACGATCTTTTCGATCAGTTGCAAGGGCTTATCCACTTCTCGAAGATCGACTTGAGATCAAAGTATCATCAGTTGAGGGTAAGAGAAGAAGATATACCAAAAACCGCGTTCAAGACTCGATATGGACACTATGAATTCGTAGTAATGCCATTCGGCTTAACGAATGCACCTGCGACATTCATGGATTTAATGAATCGAGTATGCGGACCTTACTTAGATAAGTTTGTTATAGTCTTCATAGATGACATTCTTATCTACTCAAGGAGCAAAGAGGAACACGAACAATATCTGAGAACAATTATGGAATTATTAGCAAAGGAGCAACTTTATGCAAAGTACTCTAAATGTGAATTCTGGATACAAGAAGTTCAGTTTCTGGGCCACGTAGTGAATGCAAAGGGCATCAAAGTAGACCCAACCAAAATTGAGGCAATTATGAATTGGAAATCTCCTAAGTCTGCCTCTAAGATTCGCAGTTTCTTGGGTTTAGCGGGCTATTATCGGAGGTTCATTCAGAACTTCTCCAAGATAGCTACGCCATTGAAGAAATTGACACAGAAAGCGATAAAGTTTGATTGGGGAGAAAAACAAGAAGAAGCCTTCCAAACGCTTAAGGAGAGGTTGAGTAGTGCCCCCGTTTTATCCCTACCAGAGGGAACTGAAGATTTTGTCGTGTATAGTGATGCGTCGAAGATGGGACTAGGATTTATGTTGATGCAATGAGGAAAGGTTATTGCTTATGCTTCACGCCAGTTGAAGGAGCACGAGAAGAAATATCATACCCATGACATGGAATTAGCTGCGGTGGTTTTCGCGCTAAAGATATTGAGACACTATTTGTACGGCACCAAGTGTATGATTTATACCGATCATAAAAGTTTGAAATACTTGTTCGACCAGAAGGAGTTGAACATGAGACAAAGGAGGTGGATGAAATTACTCAAGTACTATGACTGTGAGATCCATTACCATCCGGGTAAGGCGAACGTGGTCGCCAATGCATTAAGTAGGAAGGAAGGGTCTGAACCAATCAAATTTCAGGCTATGCAAATGAATATCAAGGTGAACTTGATCGATCAAATACGGGAAACACAGAAGGAATCCCTATTAGAAGAAAATATTCAGAAGGAACGAATGGTAGGGCAAATCAAGACACTGACCGTAGGGTCAGATGGGGTGCATAGATTAGAAACTCGGGTATGGATTCCTAGTTTGGGGGATTTACGGAATATCGTGATGGACGAAGCCCACAAGTCCAAATACATGATGCACCCAGGAAGCGAAAAAATGTATAAGAATCTGAGATAGAGCTACTGGTGGCCTGGTATGAAGAAAGTTGTAGCGAGTTATGTAGAGAAGTGTTTGACTTGCCTACAGGTGAAGGCGGAACATCAGAAACCATCAGGAATGCTACAACAATTGGAGATCCCAGTATGGAAATGGGATGTGATAATCATAGACTTCGTTACGAAGTTGCCAAGGACAATGAAAGGGCATAATGCAATCTGGGTGATCGTCGACTGGTTGACGAAATATGCTCACTTTTTGCCGATCAACGACAAATACACATTAGAAAGGTTGGCACAACTTTATGTCAACGAGATAGTTACAAGACATGGAGTACCCACACCAATAGTATCTGATAGGGATGCTAGGTTTACGTCTCAATTTTGGACAAGCTTTCAGCAGGAAATGGGGACACGGTTACATTTAAGCACCGCCTACCATCCTCAGACTGATGGCCAAAGCGAGAGGACGATTCAGACGTTGGAAGATATGTTACGTTCATGCGTGATCGACTTTAGAGGTAACTGGGACATTCATCTTCCATTAATAGAGTTTGCCTACAACAACAGCTACCACTCTAGTATCAAGGTGGTGTCGTTTGAGGCATTATATAGCCGTAAATGCAGAACACCGGTATGCTGGGCAGATATCGGAGAGAGAAAATTAATTGGTCCGGAGTTAGTTCAACAAACTTCAGATAAAATTGTTCAAATCAGAGACAAATTAAAGGCTGCACAGGATAGGCAAAAGAGTTATGCAGATAGGAGACGCCGACCTCTGGAGTTCCAAGTGGGCGACAAGGTGTTATTGAAGATATCGCCATGGAAAGGAGTCGTGAGGTTCGGGAAGAAGCGTAAGTTAAGTCCAAGATATATTGGACCCTTCGAAGTAATCGTGAAGGTAGGATCGGTAACCTATCGTTTAAAATTACCAGATGAGCTAAGTGGAATTCATGACACATTCCATGTGTCAAAATTGAGGAACTGCTTGACCGACGAATCAACTATTGTGAATCTCGAGGATGTCGAGATTAATAGCAAACTAGCATATGTAGAAGAGCCCATCGAAGTCCTGGATAGGAAGACCAAGAGACTGAGAAATAGGGTTATACCCTTGGTCTTGGTTAAGTGAAGATTCCATAAGGGGGCGGGAATGACTTGGGAAGTGGAAAAGGAAATGAGGGTTAAATATCCTTACCTGTTCGGTCAGATGTAATTTCGAGGACGAAATTCTATTGAAGGAGGAGAGAGTTGTAACATCCAAAAATTTTGGAAAATTTGAATATTAATAAAATTAAATTAAAGTATTTATTTTATGGAGATTTTTGAGTTTTAGAAGATTTTATAAAAATAAAAGAAATATATTGGAATCTTTTATTTTTGGTGAATATTAATGGAGAAATAATCATCTAAAAATAATTGAATTAGATTAAGGAAAACAATTCAAATCTTGGGGTTAAATCGTGAAATAATAAGGACGAGGGACCGGTTTTGCCAATTTGGAAAATGAAATATGGAAGGGATTAATGGTAATTATGACGATTCCTCCTTCCATATTCTGGTGAAAAAATCCGACTATATATACATGGGGTCGGTTGGAGTTTTTTTGTGTTTTTCGTGTTGGCATTTTGGGGGAGAATTGGCGTTGGAGTTATCGACGAACGGAGCCATGAGGAGGAGTCTCAAAGCATTCGAAGTTGGTTCGTTTTCGGTAGCGATCCGTCGGGTTAAGGTATATATTCTCTATAGAACTAGAAAATAACTTCATGGAGATGTTAGGGATGGGTAAAGGTAAACCCAGATACGTTTTGAAGCCGATTGGATAACCGGAAGGTTGTTAAATCGATCAAAACGTAGAAATTATCGTTTTCGGTAAAAACCGAAACTTTAAACATAAGTATCTCCCTCAAAACTCGAAGTTTTCGTGCGATTCTTGTTTCTAAAAGATGAGGAATCGAAAAACTAAAATTTAGGAAAAAGAATCGTCGAAAACGGATGAGAAACGAAGCCACGCGTTCCAAAACAATGAGCTCGCCGGAAAATCGACGAACTCGCCGGAAAAGCGACGTTCGCCGGCGTCGGCGACGTGCTCCGACGACCTTCCGGCAAGAGGTGGTTGTTGGGTTGATTAAAGAGTTATGGGTCTGATCTGGTGGGATTTGGAGGGGTCCAAATAGGTTTAAAATGGTTCTTTTATTTTAAAAAGCCCAAAGAGATTGGTATAAATTAATTAATTGGTTGAGATTAGTTAATTTAAATTTTTTGTAAGGATTTATTAATTAAATAAATTACTAAAATTTATATATTTAATCATATATATATTTTTTTGTATTATTTAATTATAAAAGGAGTAACTCCACATCATTAAGGATTTTTTATTATTATTGGGAGATCGAGATGTCGTGACGTTAATAATTTGACGTAAACAAGTTTGGGTTGGTTAATTATAAAATTTTAGTTGACAATTAGGAGTATAATTAAGGGTTGACCGAGGTTAATCGTTAGTTGACTTTTAGAGAAAATATAGACGTTAATGGGTATTATTGCGTCTATAATTGTAGGTTGTTATTTGGAGAGAAATTCTAACGAATCGACATTATCAGGTGAGTCTTTCACGAGATTTCACTGGGATGTATACATATGTATAAATTATTTTTACATGTATGAGGTGTGATATTTTATATGTATGTTTTATTGAGGCGTTAATTGCACGTTATTTATAATTGGTAATTTACGTGCATTTGATTTTGTTTATGGTGCAAGCATTAAAATTTTGTTATATTCATTTAACATAAATTGCATGCATATGGTTTGGGGCTTGGGGTTAACATGGTGTGTTAACTGGTGTATGGGATATCGGCTCGATATGTCACATTTAGGGGAGACACGACCCGGGATGGGCGGTTAGTTCTTTGTGAACCTACACGTCCAGGGAATGCCTGTGACATGGCAGGTCCTACCCAAAGGAGTGGAGTTGAGAGATCTCAATGGGTTGCATAAATCTTGCATGTCACTATTTACTTGACATTTATATGGCTAATGTGTTTCATGGCATACAAACCGTGAACTCACTGAGCTATTTAGCTGACTATAGTATACATCTCAGGAGCAGAAGGTTCTGGAGTCGATAAAGGCAAGGGCTCGCCTAGAATTCTGTACTTTACTTGTTACAATGTAATTTATTTCATTTGGGTTGATTTAGTTACCCGGTATGAGACGGGTTAACTTTTATGGTTGTTTATTTGATGTTTAGACTTCCGCTGTAACGTTTTGGATTTATATTTGGAGTACTTATTTTGTGAGGTTAATTAATGATGTATTTTTGGGAGACGTGACACTTCATTTGGCGAAAAAAAAATTGGGGTGTTACATTATATTTCCAAAATATCTCATACTGCAACAATATTCGTTTTTCCCAAACCAAAAACATTAAAAATGCATTATCACCAATTTATCTCTACTTATGAAATAAATCATCAAAAGAACCCACACTTATGATTTATTTAACAAAATATTCAAAGATCCCAATATATGTATTTTCAAGATATATTAACCCAAAATACTAAGTATGTAAACTTCAACAAATACTTAATACCTTTGATAAATAGTAAGGAAAACATTTTAATACATCAAAATACACATTTTTGGCATGTACATAGTTTTCACAAAGCAACTTGAACTCACCTCACTAGGTTAGGTTAAACCTAGGTTCCAAATCCATCTCTAGCTTCCAAAATGGCAAAGGCTTTAGATCTATAAACACCCACCTCTTGAAACTTTATCTGGGTCACAATCAAAGCCTAGAGATGTACCAAAAGTAACCCCAAACTCAGATTCATAACAAACTTTAGTCAAATCCTCTAATCATCCAAAATACCCAAAATTGGTCAAAACTTCAAAACATGGATGATACCTCAAAATAAATGCTCTAGGAGGTTAAAATGAAAGGTTTTAACAAGAATAAAATATTAGAAGGTTAAGATGGACTTACAATTCATTTTTAGGAAGAAACCCCAAAAATAGGTCAACAATGGTGGAAATGGTTATTTGGGGAAAATGAACTTTGAATCTTGGATAGACTTGGAATCTTGATGTTTGAGAGCTGTTAAATGCTTGGAGATGATAAATAAAAACACTTTAGTCTTCTAATCGAGTCAAATGAAGAAGTTAGGATGTGGGTATGAGAACTAATGGAGAAGATGAAGATGGTGATGGGCTTTAATCATAATCCATAGCTTTTAATCTCATAAAAACTCTTGAAGAAATCGATTGGTGGAAATAGAGATGCTTGGACCAAGTTTGGTTGAGAGAGAATTGGTTAGAAGATGAGAAATGAGGTAACAATGGGATGAAAATCGGATTTAAAAGACACCCTCCAGCTCCAAATTTTCTGCCCAAACTCCCTGGGCGTGAAGAGTTCGTCCCAGGCGTGAAAAAAATTCCCTGGGTGTGAAGATTTTGCCCCGGGCATGAAAGTTCTCCTGAAAATTAAATTAACTTATTTCTCACCCAAAACATTATCCAACTCAAAACACATACCAAGGGTTATTCTAAGGTTAAAATATAAATATGGAGTTCGAAATAAATATACCGAAAATCCGTGTTACATAGCCTATACACAACCTTTGCACTTATATTTAGCTACCTTCGTTCCTCTCCTATGCAACGAGGACATTGCACATTTTAAAAGTTTGGGGGAGGGACTTAGCAATCATATCAAAAGATGAGAAAACTACCAAACAACGGAGATTTTTTCAAATAAAGGCCACCAATCCGTTTCCATTCGGCCACTTGAAAATTTTAAAATACAAAGCAAGAAAAAAAAATCATCAAAAAGAAAATAGGAAAAGAACCATAACCATGCAAAATCCATACCAAATTTTCCCCACAAAAACAAATAAGTTTGGGGGAATAAAAGGAGGAAAGCCACAAAAATCGTCCAACCCACAAACACTCACCCCTACAAGACTTACCGATCAAACCAAAGATCATACGGACAAAGGAGAGGCATGCACCACGTTAGTTCAAAGGTAATTCATCAACTTACTTTCCGCATTAAATATTTTGGTGCATTCATTTTTCGTGTCATTTCTTTTCTTTCATTACTTGAGGACAAGTAATATCTTAAGTTTGGGGTGTGATAACCCTCATTTCTTAGTGTTACTTGTCACCTTTTTAAACCCGCTTTCACCCCCTTTTTACTATTACAAAGACCCAATTGAGTCTTTTCCTTTTCTTTGGTCCAAATCATCCATAAAGTCAAGAAATAGCTTAAAAATCGGATTTTGGACGTCGAGAACCATTGTGGCAAGTCCCCACTGTGGTGAGTAACGGCTAGAAACCTTCTTAGAGATTTTATTGTCAAGTTTATGAAGAAGACTTGCAGGTTTTGGGTTGGGTCAAGGCTGAAGTCTATCATGAAAAAAAGAAGGATGAAGACAAGAGGGATGAAGATAAGTTTAAAAGAAGACAAATGTTGAAAAGTCACTTTCACCCCTCAAATTCCTTTCACTTTTTCCACTATATAAAGGGGTTTGGGTTTGACATTTGAATCACAACCATTGAAGCATCAAGCATTTTAAATTTCAAGTTCTTAGCTGAGTTTTAGTTTGCTCTTGTATTTCTTATATTTAAATTATGCACTTTTAATTTCATCACCACTGTGGTGAGTCTGTGACCACAGTGACAGTTTTCAGATTAATGCAATTTAATTTTCAGCATTACTTTTCTTTTGTTATGTCTTTAATTATGATTGGTAGCTAAACTCTCCGTTGGGTGCAGGTGTAAGCCAAACCCGAGAGGTTAAAATGTAACACTTGGGTGTTACCGCATTTGGCTAACTTCTCGATTTGGTCATCGAAGTTGAAGCTTCATCTCAACGCGGAGAAGTCGATCACTTGTGTGTGTTAATATTAGATCTTAGACCTCGAGAGGGGCGGATCTGAATACATCTTGGGTGATCCAAGGAGGTTTGAGAAAATCTTCAATAATCGCATAGAGATATGGATTTTTGAATAATCGAACTAAGATCCAGATGTCGGTCGAGTTGGTGTGTCATAGAGATATGTGCATCTCTCCATACTGGCGGGGCTAAGATCTTCGAGATCTACTTAGTGAGATTGGTAAACCGAAAGTTATCATTTGTGGAAAATTTATAATAAAACCGTAATCACAACCTATACGACGGGGCTTCGAGATGAGGAAATCGTGTAGGGTCAATTTGTGACCGGTTTTGTTAACCTTTTAAGTTATTAAAATACTCTCGGGAAAAACTTACACCCGTACCCGCTTTTTATTATTTTGTTAACTTTAATATTCAATATTTCGCTATAAATCAACCAATCAATCTTATTAAATTCTGATTTTGCACCGGAAGTTCGTGAAAATCTCAGATTCTTAGTAGTCCAATCCCCGTGTATACGATATTTGGTCCTTACCATTATATTACTTGTGAAGCGAACGCAATACGTGGTGTATACTTGATCCATTATTGTGCCACATTTTGCATGTGTGTATTCTTGCTACCAAGGTGGATCCATGTTATCCTTGGTGGGGTCTCGTGCCACCACAAAATTGTTCCGACATAGTGTAGATTTTTTACGATCCTTAATAGTGCCACAATTTTGTTTCGTTGATTCCATGATACCACCACTTGAAATTGGATATGGATCTGCCTCTGCTTGAATAGGATAAAATCAGAACATACTCCCTCATAAAAGTTTTGACATGGGTTTTCTTGTTTTCACTATGGAAGTTATGCCTTCCAAAGTTCAAGTTTTCTTGTGAAGTATATTGAATAACATAATGGTTATTGAGGGCATACTGAAAACAAGAAGAATACAAATGTCTACAAAAATATTCATTTCCAATACGAATGGACAAAAACTGTAACTATGAAATCTACTACATGGGATGGTAGTCTTCAGTATACAACTGCATAATCTTTATGGCACTACCTTTCCAAAATGGAGTTCTTAATAGAACAAACCCCTTTAAAAGTTGGGCACTGCACCATCACTCCAAGCCTGAAACCAATTTGATCCCTTCATGATATTTTGTTTTGGACATGATGACACTACTTGCTATAGTCTCCTTGTTTCTTCACTTGGGAATCTGAATCTGAATCTGAAAATGATGAGTATACTGCAAAAACTCTCTTATCTTGCCTACAACAAGAGGTGTATTTTGCCTTCCTTGCCAAACGCCATCCAATGCTACATGGGATTTTCACACAAGACCATAACATGATTATTGGACAACACACACATAAACACCCACTACACGCGAATTCAGTAACGTTGTGACAACACTTGTGTTCTTCATATGTAGACGAAGGGCAAGCAAAGGAAGAAGAATGCTTTGAGTTCATCTTTTCTTGCTTTGTGTTAATTTTTGCTTCTTTCATGTTGTTGAGTCGTTTTGGGTACTTTGTAGCTTTCTTTCCTTTTATCTTGTTTCTTTTTCACCTTTTTAGTCATTGGAATGTGATTCTTGTCAAACCCAAACCTAATCACATGTATCCAAATCCTCTGATGTCCACTAAATTTACTCGATTCTGAGAAAAAAGACGTACACCGAATCAGATGATCTTCCTTTATTCTCATCAAAGTGTACAACACTTTTTAATGTTGTGAAGATTTAGACCAAGAATACGTGAAACTAAAATTTGACATTCATTAAGTACCATTATGCATCATGACTACCCACAAAAATATAGCAATTTTAATTCAGAAGACGTATGTGTACTTTTACAACAACAAAAGATGAGTACTATAACTCCTTCAATAAACCAAAACAAGTGTATTTTTATATCTCACTCAAATATAGGGTATCAAAGGTGTATGATATATGCGGACATTTTCTTCACCAGAACTTCTTGAATCTTACCTTAAAAAAATGTTAAAAGTAAATTGAGTTTTTGAATGGGAACGAATCAGTTTTCAAAGTTCAAATTGACATGATTCTCTTTACTTTTCTTTTACAATTTGCAATTCTTTGGTTTATAAATCAACATATTTGTGATGTTATTTAAACTCGAATAAGTATCTAATAAAAATAAATGATTAGTCTAGTTGGGTTTGTTTGAATAATTAAAAACTTATATATATATATATATAGAGAGAGAGAGAGGTGGGTTCAATTGGAAACCATATTAGATTGGAAACTTTGGAAACCGTCAATTTCATTGTTAAATTAATGAAATTGGTTCATAAAGTTGTTTAATATGATCAAGTTGTTTCATATAATTCTTTTGTTAATGAAATCGTTTCATATATTTGTGTTTTTTATGTAGTTTCATCTATTTTTCTCATTCTGATGAAATTGTTTCATGTATTTTCACAGACTGATGAAACTTTTTCATTTTTACACAAAAAACACAAATATATGCAACGATTTCATCAATAAAAGAGTTATATGAAACAATTTCATCAAACTAAACAATTTCATGAAACAATTTCATTAACTTAACCAATAAAATCGAAGGTTTCCATGGTTTTCAAAATTAAAGTGGTTTCCATTTGATCGCTCCCCTATATATATATATATATATATATATATATATATATATATATAACAACTTAAATGTTTTGACTTTTGAGTTCGAACCCAAAAGTAATATTGTTGAGTAAATTAGAAAAACATGCTTCAGTTAACAGTAAAATACAATTTTATCCCTTACCCCAAAATTTTACGTCTCATTCATGTCCCAACAATGAAATTAAGACACATCAGATTTTATATTTTTTTAACTTTATTTAATTTAAGTTCATATTCTCTCTCCGATGATGTGTATTCATATGATTAATGGACATGAATGAGACATTATAATTTAGGACAAAAGATTTTTATTCCACTTTGACTTAAATAAAAATATAGATACAATTTCATCCCTCAAGCATGATTTCCGGTATTGAAATGTCACCAATTTAACCTTGGCTAAAAAAAATATTAATTTTGAGTGATCAGAAATTTTAAAACGAATGTCACATTTGGTTTATAGGAATGGATAAGATTTGGAATTCAATTTCATTCCAATCCTATACTTGGTTTAAAAGATTGTTTGGATTTGAAATATTGAGATTTCATTGAAATCCCACAAACATGAGATTTAATAATTCCATGGGGGTTGTTGGTATTTTACAGGATTTTGTAACATTTGTGTGTAATGTTTTAAAGTATGTTGAAAACATTTGTTTTACAATATATACTATATTATAAAGACGGAATAAAAAACTCTTAATTACTACTTATAAAACATAAGGTACTACCATTTTATGCATACATTTCAAAAATCTCTTAATCACAACTTAGTATGCATAAGGTACAACTCATTTGAAAAAAATCCAAACTTTACTTTTTCACTATCTTCCATATTCAAGTTTTTTCCCTTCCATTTTGGGTTTCTCCAAAAGAAGAAAAGTTATTTACTTGCTCAAATTAACATATTTCTTTAATTATGATATTACATGTATTTTCTTCATGTATACAAGTTTTTAAAGTCTTTTGAATTCTATAAAACTAACTAATAATGAACCTATATAATAATAATATCCAACATTATATTTGTTATTTTTACCTATTCTATATTTCAGTATTTTGAAAAAATGTTATCATTCGTTAGATATCGCTGATTAATACATGTTTTTAAAATTCAAATATACATTTAACGATTACTTTAATATAATTTCTTAATGCTTCATGATTGAAAAAACTCAAAGTTATGCGTTTATCACTATTAATGCTACATAAATTATAAATATATGATTTACTCCATATATATCTTTTTTTTTTTTCTGATAAGCTATTACATTAATTTTTTATTTCCATTTACAATTGCCCACCCCGATGCATTGCACGGGTACACTGCTAGTAATCAATTAACAAAAGATAATTTAATTTATTTATAATTACTTATAATTTATTTATATAAATTATTTATAATAAATGGAATTCAATTCCATGTCAAATTCTACAAACCAAACACACCAAAGATTTCAAATCCTTTTATGAAATACAAATCCTTCAAAACCATTCTATCAAATCAAACTCCCCCAAAATGATAATCCTGGCAAATGAAGTATTCTTAGGTCGCGTTTGGTTTGCGGGATTGGAATGGATTTGGAGGGATTTGGATTTCAAATCCATTCCAATCCTGCGTTTGGTTTGCAAGAATGAATTTCGTTGACCGGATTTGAAATCCGTTAACCATTTAAAAATCCCTTACCTGATGGATTTCAAAATCCTTTGCAATGAGCCTGGATTTGAAATCCAAACCCTGATGGATTCTAAAGCCTGATGGATTTCAAATTCTTATCCAAACACATGAAGAGATTTCAAATCCCCCCAAATCCAAATCCTTACTTGAAATCAAATCCATTCCAATCCATTCCCGCAAACCAAACGCACCCTTAAAGTATGTTTGATGCCATGGTGTATATAAACGTTGGACCAAAACCATGGGCACTTTACAGTGATATAGAATAAGAACCAACTAAAAGCAAAGCCATCATCACTTTATACGCACAAACAATAAAGGAATAATTTAGTATTTCAATATTTCTATTAAAACTATGTTTTTGTAACTACACGAATCTTAAAACTTATCTTAATTATCAGAATCATCAATTATTTGACACTCGGTTATTTGGTTTTATGAACACCATCTTAAACTCGGATACTATATCAAAAAAAGCCATATTCTTCAGAAAAACTGAGACAAATAAAGTAGAAACAAATAATCTTCAAAGATGGGCCTCTTATCTCCCTCAAGTTGAGTTGAGATCGTTATGTTTTTATGGTTCACTGACTTTTATTAACGAAATATCGTGAGATTCCAAACACATACTTAGGGACCGTTTACCAAGCGCTTACCGATAAAATTTAACACTATCATTTACTTAGCGGGTTAGATTTTAGTCCACCAAAACGGTATCGTATGCAACAAGTTTCCCGATAAGCACTTACAGGTAAAATTTAACACTATCACTTACTTACCGGGTAAGATTTTAGTCCACCAAAACGGTATCGTATGCAACAATTTTCCCGGTAAGTGCTAACCGTGGTAAGAGTCTTCGCCATCACTTACTAGGGTAAGACTCTTGGTCCTTGCCTTAGCTCTTACCGGGTAAGATTTTTGGTCATTGTCATCTTCATCCATAAGGTAATATGACTTGGTAATCACTTACCCGGGTAAGTCTTTGGTAAACAGCCCCTTAGATTTATATAATCAGTGAATTACTATTCTAATAACAAAAAAAAAATGAGAAACAAATGTGAATTGTGTCACTAAAGTTCGGACACGGTCTCCTTGAGTTTGCGGCAAACGCATATGTTGTTGAGCTAAGGCACAACCAAGGTGCATTGGGCATCATTCAAATTTGTAAACTCATATTGTCCTTTTTGATAAAAGATGGTTGTTCCCATGAAGACCCTGAGCTTGTGAAAAGTGTGTGAAATAGAGAAAAGCATGTACTCTTAAAATTAGAAAAATAGGAACACTAATGTTTAAAAGAGCTAGATATAAGCAAAAGCAATACAAAAAAGGGCATTGGCATCATATCAAATCATTGAACTAGCATGTATTTTTCGTTCGAGATGCACAAGGCCCAAGTTTTCTTTTTTGGTCCTAGACGGTTTTTAGTAATCAAAATAAGAAGGAAAAAAAAAACGAGCAAGGCTTTAAGTGCGAAAATGAGCCTAATTAGGCTGGCCCGGGCTTTAACCAAATCTTAAAAAATTTACTTGTTGTGAGGGTCTTTTTGGCCCGACATGGCCCAAACTTACAAGGATCAGGCTTTATCAGGCAGACACTTTTTTGTGCATCTTCGTTCCCATCTCCGTTCCCCCAACACATACAACCCACACCTTCTAAGTTAGAAGTTCGAGTTTAAATTCCATATCAAAAGATTTTCAGGCAATACCAACGAGTGTAGGCAAATGGACACACCAACTGTATATACATCTTCACAAAATCTAAGAATAAAAGGGTTGTTTACATTTGTTTTTCCATTGAGTCCTGTCTGAATGAAGTTGCTTGTTTAGATAAAAATGTATCGTTGTTTCTTTTTTCCTTGAATGAACTTTCTAAATGGCAGAAATGACCATTTACCACTCATGAATTAAGCATTGTTTGATAAATCGTTGTTTATCTTTTAAGCTTACAGATATTTCAGAATGATAAAAACTACTTAACATCAAAACATAATACCATAAGTTCATTGATATCATCAAAACATGATTAATAAGCATATTACCTTTCCAATATTAGGCAAAAGAAAGATTATATGCATGGATATTTGATGTCTTGCTACCAGCAGCTTCATGTATCAATTTGGGAGCAATTGAAGAAAAATTGCAATTTCAATTTCAGATACATTTGAGGAAGGAAGGGAATTGAAAGGACACGACAAGCCCAACCTAACCCTTGCGGGTTAGAGCGGGTTGGGTTGGGTTGGCTCTTTAGAAATATACAAAAGTTGACGAATGAAATATGATAAATAATACTAAAAATATACCCAACAAAGTTATTAGTTATTACAATCATCCAAATATATTCTAAAATCCTTGAGTCTTAGAATTAAACTTGAAAATTTTGAATGATAGCATCCGATTCAAATCATAAATCAAGTACGATCGTGTTGGACTTCTCCGACTCAATTAGTTGTTGAACATATTCTTTGTCCGACATTTGTTAACCTTTTCTTCAATTAAATCCTCTCATCGCAAAACAATCGATAAATATCTCTAGCAACAACCACTCTACCATGGACACTAAATTTAGGTTGCAACTCTTTAACAAGTTCTCTAAATCCTTCACCCACTATAACACTAAAGGGTGGTTAATCCTTAACCACAAACCTAGCCATGGGCTTTTCGACATTTCTCTTTTTTAAACGTCACCTCATTATCATTGATGGCAAGAAAGCTAAGCAATTTTTGTTTTTTATCACAAACCCTATCAAGATACTTCTTACATTGATTTCTTAAGTAATTCCACAAAGAAATTGTCAATTCTCTTACTATGATATGCATACTTCATATGTAAATTTATGCAATGAAAACAGCAGCATCGACCTAGTCGTTTCAGTGTACAAGTGCAGTCATGATTATTAAGATGTACCGATCAGTCTAGTTGAATTAATTTGGACCTTGACCTAGTTGGAATAATTTTGGGCTTTGGGCTGAAAATTCGACTAATATATGTATATATTTTTGGGGCTGTAAATTAAACTAATATATGTATATATCTTTTGGGTCATAAATTATAACGGTTGTAAATATTATATATATATATATAATTTTATCGAAATAATATATATTAGCGACTAGTTGGTGGTTCGAGTTGGGTTGAGTTATGCTAACCCAATTTCAACCCTTCTAATTAGCGGGTTGGGTTTAATTAGGTTGGGCGGGTTTCACGGGTTGACAGTTTTTTGTACACCCCTAAAGACGGACATGGAGATGCAGTGAATAGTGATGACTTAGAAGCAGCAATGGGAGGCAACAGGCACTGGTAATCGTGGGCGAATGGCTGGTTATCGTGGGTGAAAGGGAGAGGGAAGAAGAAGGGGCCAAAGGTAGAATTGTCTTTTGGCATGGTTGAATGGGTTGGGGACCACAGCCCCTCTATGGCTTAGCAGATACGCCATAGGCTTACTTCATTAAGCCGTAAAGAAACAGCCTATTAAGTAAACAAGTAAACAGACTTGTTTATACCAACACTATTAACAACATAACCCTTTTAATGTAAGAGTAAGGGCTTGTTTACATTTCTTCTTACCACCTCTTGCAGATAAGAGACTCTTATCTCAATAACTTTACCAAGAAAAGTTTTAGCTCTTACCAAAAAAATTACCTCTGACCGTGCTCTTTCCATGGCAAGACCAGAGTCAGAGCCATGGTCCCCATTATACCCTCATACTTTCACACATAAAAAGAAACCTCCTACTACAAAAGGAAATGAAAATCTGGCACCAAAAAAAGTTATTGGAAAGTTTTTCCTATTTTTTTTCATGTTCTTTGTTGTACTTGAAATTTTCCAAATTCTTTTTCAAATATCCATTTGATGTAAAATATAAAAGTACCAAACACTCAAAACTTTGGTAATCAATATAATTACGTAAATATAGAATAACATAACAAATTACAAATATTAAAATACATGCTAATAAAAAATTATATTTCAAATAGTTTATGCGAAATTAGTCAAAACAAACGGGTATAATCGTCATTTTAAATAATCAAGTAAACAATAATTTTCGGTCAGCACTTACTTAAATCAGATCTCTTATTCCAATCAAACCTCTTTATCTGATCAGCACTTGCCCAAAAAATTTAGTAAACAGCCCCTAAACTAGAATCTTGTATCCGGGCCATTCACCAGCATGTGTGTTCAGTTCATTGTCAAATTGGATATTTTGAAGTTCATATATGTCATCATAGTAAAGCATGCTCCTGAAAATATTAGTTGTACACTTACTTGCCTATTCAGCAGAATCTGAATCAGTGTCTGAATTTGTATCTGAATCAAACGCTTCATCACTAACTTCACTTGGTTGGTCCTGTCGAACTTCATTCATCAATTCATCGTCCGACTCTTCATGCTTCCCTGCTAACTTCCTTTTTAATATTGATTCAAAAATGGTTGGTATTGCTTCATAATCACCCTTGTAAAACTTGTCTATTTGCGTTTTAAGCTCTGTCACAATGGGGTTCATAAATTAGATATGGAATGATTTCAACCAAAAAATTTGCATTTGTGTGTGTACATGCATACATAAATGGAGGGGTTGGGGCATCCAACACGACAAACCAAACGAGCCCAGTATATCCTGCCCAGAGATGGGGTCTATGGGATGGAATGTATTGTATGCAAACCTGACCTCTACCCTTAAATACTAGAGTGACTGTTTTACATGAAGACCCCCGGTTTGTAAGAAGTGTGCGAACCGAGAAATGAATAAAAAGTTCCCCGACATCCAATACGACCAATGGTGCTAAAAAAGAAACTTCTCCAAACACAAGTCCATTGTAGGTCCACCTATTTGATCCCATGTGTTGAATGAATACTTCTTCAAATGTTGGTTATTGTATGGGGGACCTTAAACATTGTTACACCATATGTAAAATGGAACAAAAATCTCCTATCCCCAAATCCCATGTCCCCTCCCTTTTCATCAATCACGTGAAACCACATTATAAGAGAGAAAAGAAAACATAAAGTAAATAAATTTATATTAAATGAAGTAATCATGTGTCTTCATATGATTGGTGGGACAGGGAAGGGCCACGGAATTTGGGAACAAAAGATTTTTATTCTGTAAAATGATGATATAACAATGATGTAGATATTTTTTTAGTCTCTAATATGAAAAAGGATTTTTATACTTGTATTTTTGTATATAATATAATGTTATCACATTTCCTCTCGTGTAAATTGTTATTTTTTTTTTAAATTAAGAAGAGTTCATTCGACACTCGGAAGAGAAAAGGGGTATAATCTTATAGCTCTAAGGTCTTTTCTACAGTCAATGACTCTATTGCCTCACTTACTCCAACTTCTTTCCATGGTATAACAAGTATGTTCGGGGAACTCCAATTGAATGGCTCAGGATCAGTTCAAAGTTTGAAATTTATCAGCTCTAATCTCCAAATTCCAAGCATACGTATATAAGAACATCAACTAACTCAAACCCCCTTTCCTCCGACTCTCTCTTAATCAAAATATTTTAGATAACCATGAGATAACTTATCATTTCATCGCTGGCAAACAGTTTTAACTTTGAAGATGGTGATTCCTCGTCATCTATTGATCCTACCATTTAAAGTGAGAATGATCGATCCTTCTATCCCTTCAAAGACCGACCCCAAAACAGAAGAAATCAGGATGAGATAAAGGCTCACTGCACATATTAGTACCCAATGCCATCTAGGGAAAGAGAAAGCCAATTTGATGTTGATTATCTTCCACAAGATCCGGGAAAAGAAAGAACGTCCTGGGTTACCATCCTAATGAACAAGATGTGATATGAGAGAATATAGAGGTCCTTACCAACCTCGTACTCATAACTTTTCTCTAACAAAATTTAGAATTAAGTTGAGTCACTTCAGTCCCAAATCCCAATTGGTTTGACAAGTATAATTTACTTGACTACAATCTTGAAACTGGTGCCACATTTTGTTTCATTTATAGTTATGCAAGGATGAAACTAACGAAATGGAGGGAGATGATTTTGTTAGAAATGGATTTAAAGGTTGGAATATATCAAGTAGGTTTGAAAGCATGTTGGCAAGATTAATGGTGTTTAAATCAAGCTAGGGAAAAGTTTGAAGCTCTGACAAAACCAAAAGAATCAATTCGAAGTGTTTTCAAGCTAAAAGAGAGTATCAAGCTGTCTTGCTTGCTTGCAATCACAATCTAAGATTGACAACTCCAGGTCATAATGAGTCAAAAATCAAATAATAGAGAGGATTCCACTGATCTTTTAAAGTTGTTGAGCAAAAAATAGAAATACTGAAGATGTAAATAAAGTTCTGTTGGAAAACGCTTCTAGAAACAACTAATCAAACGTCCCTTCCATTCAAAGAGATCTCATCAACAATTGTCCTAAAGAAACAACTAAGACCACCGTAAAAGGGCTATAAGTGAAGATGAAGTCTTCTGATACCTCTAACAAAGAGCAAATGACTTTGTGTTCTGCAGTACATTTGATTATTAATAAAGAATGAGAGGAGGGAGAGAAATTACTTGGTGTTGTAAATGTCATAAGTACCACGGCTTTACCCCTTAAAAAAGCAATGCATTCTATGCTTGCGAAGCATTCATTGAGTTCATCTAGCATTTGTAGGCAAGGTTATGATGGGGCTAGCAATATAAAAAAAGGATGAGGTTACTGGCTTCAAAAGTTTGAGCATAAAATAATCGGCCTACATTCATTGTTTTACCCGTCAATCGTGGTTTCTAAAAGAAAGTAAGAAACATAGATTGTTGTTGATTTTTTTAATACACTTGCAAATTTATCAGAGTTTCTTGTAAAAGAAAAAAATATTGAGAGAATCAAGCTCAAAAAATGACACAAGCCTAAAAGAATGGTGAATCTAAAAGTGGGGAATGTTTGAACCGAGAAAGAGTTCGGGGAGCTGGATGATACTCGTTGGGGATCTCAATGTAAGATGATTTTGAATGTTATTGCTTTGTACTTTGTAAGGTGATTGAAATGATTGAGGATATTAAAAGTCGATGTTGATTATGCGCCTAAGTCTTTTTGACTTAGTTCTCATGGCACACTTGATGAAGACAACATATGGGGTAGTAAATGAATTGAACATTGTTTTACAACAACAAAAAAATATCAAAGAAATTTCTGGAGAATCCTATCATTTGTGATTTTGATTAGGAAAAAATTGCATAGAATAATAAATGATGGATGGAGAACTCTGTTAAATCTGGAATCTTTTGTGGCAAAAATGGCATTGAAGTTCCTACGTGGAATACATGTATGTTCCCCAAGAGAGAAACATGGCCAACTACACACTACAAACCTTCATGAATTCCGAGTCGAAGTTTTGTGACAACCAACAACTCTAAGAACTCAACAAGCTTTGATGAGGTAAGTATAAAGTTACGTGTTTCATGTTTGTATGGCTAGCTTGAGCCCTATTGATATCTTTGTGTTGCTTTGATAAGCAAAAGTTTCTTAGAGCCTTAGACTTTCAGAATTTTACTCCAATGAGTTTTCAAGTGTTGATTTGCTTCATCTGGATGATCAACTTGACAACTACATTCATGATATGAGGAAAGAAAAGCAATTTATGGGGTTGAAGGATCTTGGAGTCCTCTAAGAAGCTCATGAAAGTAAAGAAACACGAAGTGTTTGATTTTGTTTATTTATTTGTGTAGTTGATCCCCGGTGACAATGACTAGTGTATAAAAATCTTTTCCGCAGATGACCTTTGTGGGGAATAATTTGAGCAATAATAAAGATGGTAAATGGTTACATGATTGTTGATCACTTATATAGAAATATGTCTTTTCTATGACGAACGACGATAATATTGTAAATCACATCCAAAGTATGAGAATTCATTGAGAGCAATTGTCCATTTAATTTGGATATATGTTTCACTCTTGATTGGATGTCTTGTTGTTTTTTTAAAACAATAATTTATCCATTGTTGTAATTTTGAATTGTATGATTCTGTTATGTTGGATTTTAAATTTGTCATGGTAGTACATCTAGAGACTGGGATCCGCCATTGCAAAAACATTTCATAAAAGATGACATAACAAAGAGTGTAATCTATATAAAAATGCAGGCCTATTTAAAAAGGGGGGAAACTCCTATATGCAGTTATAGATGACCTCGAGTGAATTGCGCATATTTTATGGATGTTAACAAATTCAAAATATTTGGAACTAGAACATTTCCATCATGAAATACAGCAAGAAAGGATAAGCATTGTCGTTCGAATTTTCTTTTAAAAGAAGATCTTTTATAAATATCATCCATTCTTTTCTACAGCTGCAGATGCATTTTCTGAAGAAATATTATATGCATAAAATCCTAGAAAGAATCTTATGGAGAAATCAAAGATATGGCTCTAATTGGATAACTCTTCTTTCATTCTAAAACTCGGGCTACTGAAAACAAACTCGATTATACAACTAAAACAATTAAGTTACAGAGCATAAGGATCAACTAGAAACAAATGGCGCTTTTAAATTACCTGCACTGCTGACATCCTCTTCGTCGGCGGTGTTCTCATTCTGGATTTCATTTTCGGAATAATAAGAATTAGGGTTTTCAGATGACGACTCGGATTTAGATGAACAATATTTACGAAAATCAAACGAGACTAATGAGGATGTTTTGTAGTTGAAGGAGGAAGTTCTAGAGCGGAGGAAATCGAGACTCCGGATCAAGAAAAATTTATGCATAATTTGCAATTGTATGGCAACGGGTGATGACCACAAAGGGAGAAGAAAGGGGTTTATGAAGGTTTTCAGGGGGTGTTTGGGATTGCTTTTTTATATTATTGCGATTTGGCACAGGAGATTGGATGGAGAAAAAAATGAGAATAGCTTGTAGCGGTGTCAAACCGCTGAAAAGTTGTTTTTGATAAGTCATTTTGTTCTAACTTATCAACTTATTTGAAAAGTGCTTATGACTTTTTTGGTTATTTTATATGTATAAGCAATCCCAAACACCTTTAAATAACAACTTATTAGCTTATTACGTTTTGGTACCATAATAAGCTAATCCAAACACTTTTTTAAAAACTCCGGTTTGACACCGCATAAGTTGATAAGTACTTTTGAAAATAAGCATAAGTTGTTTTAAATAAGCAATCCCAAACACCCCCTAAATGACCAAGAGCTAATTATCGAGACTTTGGACTATCAATGAAGAAAGCTAAAACTATAATATTAGGACATATATTGTTAATAATTTTGTTTGTCTTGATTTCCGATTGATGAACAAGAAGGAAAATGGAATTCTTGGATTTTCTAACTCGCCCCGACCTGGTACAAAATGGCCATCTTACTGAATCCGAAAGGTCGACTACGATAAAAACGTAGTTATTCCCCCATGCATTAGGAGCTCGCTTCCTTCCATTAGTCAATCGGACTTTTTCACAAGACCTCCAATGCCAATAAAGTAGGAAGGGGAGGCCCCCTGGGACTAAACAGAAAACCTTTCCAACGTCAGTACTATAGCCCCAATCATGGCTACTAATAAAATCAGACTAGAAGGACTAGGCAGGCTCTTTAGGTCGATTCTCCTCTTCCTTAGACATAAAGTTAGACCCACTAGGTAAATAAAGGGATTACCAAGGTAAGACACATATCGCAATATTACATCTACCTTTGTCTCCTTCCCATTTCTTCTTTTATGATTTTATCTACTTGAAATGCTTACAGCTGCGACAACAAGACCATCAGCAGCAGATGATTGAACAGCGGATGGCAAAGGATCAAAGGTTTTTACTTTGTCACCCGGGATCCACCACAGGTTGGGTTTGAGAGTCGTGTGAATTCTATCCATACCCCCTCTATAGGGGTATGTGAGTGAGGTAGATTGGGGGTATGGGGGGTTTTGTAAGTGAGGAGAGGGTAGGGATAGCAACACCCTTTATTAATTGACAACTAATGTAACAAAAAAACTTAAAGTGGAATTGTAAAAGTTTCCGACTAATTATATGACGTGCAACCATAGGCCCTTCGGTTCTCTTTTGGGTTGCTTAATTAGACAGAATGTCTATTTCCTATATCTAATTTGAGGTGGTCTTACAATACTTCTAACTATCCATACTCTCCAAGACCCACCTACTCTGAAATCCCATCCAACATTCCTTAGGGTCCATCTAACATTCCTTAGGGTCCGTTTGGTTTGTAAGAAAGGAATGTAATGGATTTGGATATCAAATTCATTCCAATATCATGTTTAGTTTGCAGGATTGTCCGAATTTGAAATCTCTCAAATATTGGATTTTGAAATCCTAAAGGGTGGTTAGGATTTCAAGGGATTTCATAGGATTTATATATAATTATGTCAAAAATTATGTTAAAAACATTTGTTTTCTAATAATCAGTTAAATAAAAGATAATTTAACTATTTTCATAAGTAAATTACATTTTTGGTCATTGTGGTTGCCATTTTATTTTACTTTTGGTCCTCTGACCAATTTTAGTTAGAAAACTTAGTTTAAATTAAGAGTAATTTGGTCATTTTATATTTTCTTTGACTTTTTCATTTTGTGTTTTATTGGATTATATAGTAGATTACAATTATAGTCCCTATGGTTTGTCTTTTTTCTTTTTCTTTCTTTTCTTTCCTACATTTTTTTCATTTTTCAGTTTATACTTTTATTATATTAATTAATGATAATGTAACTAAAGACATATTAAAAATACGTATTTGATTTTGTAAATTACACCATTAGAAAAGTCTTATCGATACTTTTAAAATAAGTTAAATATTAAATATTTTTATGCAATTTATCTGATATATATATATATATATATATATATATCTGCAAATTCGTCTACACTAATAAAAAACACTTTCTATTTTAAGTTATCTATAAAAAATTATCTTTTTTTCTTATTTATGTAATATAAAATATCAAAATTTATCTATGTCTATTAATAAAAAATGTATCATTTTAGATAGTTCGTTAATTACATATTTTTTAAATGTGTAATAATTAATAAAATTTATAATATACTTATTAGAAAAATCAAAATATTAACTTAAATTTATTGTAATAAAAAATATTCAAAATATGGAATTTTTGAGGGAGTAAAAAAAACCCCTTTGACATCTCTTCATCTGCAAATAATTCTCAATGTGAAACCACATAAATAATGGTATTCATTTCTATTGCAAACTATGAACCATATATCCCAAATATACCAAACATTTCAAATTACAAATCCTTACATAAAATCCAAATCTATCGAAAACATTACGCCAAACCAAACAAACCCTTATTGATGTGTTTGATCTAAAATGCATGCTCATGAACCATGCATATTTCACCTTGTAAATCATTCTTTTATGATTTACTGATTCATTAAAATAAATAAAATAAAGAAAATGTGTAGTTGTTAGTTGGTTATTTATTTATCATTATGATAAATTTAAGTTTATATTTTGAAAATAATAATAATTGTATTATAGGTTTATTTTTCATCCACATTTAATTAAATAGATATCTAAAAACGATACATTTGTTATTAATAGACAGCTAAATTTTGATTTTCTTTTCTTACATAAATAAAGAAAATGATAGATTTCTTAAACACAATTGAAAATAGAAAAAAAAAATTGGATTAGTGTAGACGGATATGTAGATATATATAAAATAAATTGCATAAAAATTTAAAAATATTCTATACTTAACTTATTTTAAAGTTATCTACAAATTTTTTCTAATGATGTAATTTATAAAATAAAATATGTATTTTTAATGTATTGTTAGTTAAAATTACCATTAATTAATTAATATCATAAGAGTAAGCAATGGAAAATGAAAAAAGATAGGAAAGAAAAGAGAAGAGAAAATGACAAACTAGTAGGTAATAATTGTAATTTACTATCTACACTACAAAACAGAGGCTTTTCACCGACGGATGAATCCGTCGGTGATCCGTAGGTAAAATCGAAATCCGTCGGTGATCCGTCGGTATAAAGGTGGTCGGCATTCAGATCACCGACGGATCACCGACGGTTTAATTTTCCGACGGATCTCCGACGGGTACCGATGACGTGGTTATTTCTGACGGATCACCGACGGTCTACTTTTAGCGACGGATTTCCGACGGATATTAATTAAATAAAAATTAAATTAAAAAATAATTGCCGACGGATTACAGACGGATAATCTGTCGGTAATTTAATTTTTCTTTTTAAATAATTAAAAATTTCCAGTTTTTATCCTGTACAAAACCTGTCAATTTTAAATATTACTAATTCTTAAAGTGTACAAAATATCTATAAATACATAAACATAATCCTACGGAGGGGGAAAGGGGTGCTAACTGTTAAACTTGATCATGAACGCTTTAAACTGAGCCATTCGTTCCTGCATCTGTCTCTTCTCTACTTCATCTCTATCCATTCGCTCCTCCATCCGGATCCTCTCTGCTTCTTCTCTCTATAGTCGCTCCTGCAACTGGATCCTCTCTGTTTCCTCTCTCTCTAACCTCTGCCTCAGCTCCTCCAACTGGGCTTTAACGTATCCAATTGGGCTTTAATGGATCCAGTTGGGCTTTAATGGACCCGGTTGGGCTTTAATATATCCAGTTGCTTTTAATGGATCCAGTTGGGCTTTAACGTACCCAGTTGGGCTTTAAACGCATCCGGTTGGGCTTTAATGAATCTGGTTGGGCTTTAATGGATTTAGTTGGGCTTTAACAGATCCAGTTGGGCTTTAATGGATTCAGTGGGGCTTTAACGTTCCAGTTGGGCTTTAACGTATCTAGTTGGGCTTTAATGGTACATACATGATCACATACGTACATGTACATACATACATATTACATACATGATCACATACATACTATACATGATGTACATACATACATGATCACATATGTACATGTACATACATACATGATCACATACATACTATACATGGTGTACATACATTCATGATCACATACGTACATGTGTATATACATACATGATCACATATGTACATATACATACATACACGATCACATACATACTATACATGATGTACACACATACATGATCACATACGTACATGTACATACATACATATTACAAACATGATCACATGCATATGTACATGTACATACATACATGGTGTACATACATTCATGATCACATACGTACATGTGTATATACATACATGATCACATACATACATACATACATACATATATATATACATACATGATCACAGAAAAAATTAATATTTATTAAATTATTATATTTACCGACGGATTACCGACGGGCTCTTAAATGCCGTCGGTAAGCCGTCTGTAATTACCAACGGATCACCGACGGACGTCAGAAAAAAATAAATATTTATTAAATTATATAAATTACCAACGGATTTCCGACGGATTTGAAAATAAAAAAAAAATAATTTAATATCCGTTGCAAAAATTAAATTTCCGTCGGTGATCCGTCGGTAATTACCGACAGATAGAATCCGTCGGAAATCTTGGTCGAAAATAAGCAATTTTCCAGTAGTGATAATCTAATAAAACAAAAAATGAAAAAGACAAAGAAAAGTTAAAAGGACCAAAATACCCTTAATTTAAACTAATCTTTCTAACTAAAATTGGTCAGAGGGACCAAAAGTGAAACAAAATGGCAACCACAATGACCAAAATTGTAATCAGTTTGAAAGATGGACTAAACTTGATAATGGGTAGCAACCACAAGGACCAAAAATGTAATTTACTCTTTTTTATAATTAGATTAATGATTTTTTTTATAAATAATGGAATTCAATTCCATTCCAAATCCTATAAACCAAACACATTAAAAATTCCAAATCCTTCCAAATCCAAATCCCCTTAATTCCAAATCTCTCAAAATCATTTCATCAAACCAAACGTCCCCTTAGGTGGCATTTAGTTCGCAGAATGTTTTTGGATGTAATGGAATCTGTCAAATGAATTTGACTTTGAAGGAATTGGAATGAAATGTTGTCATGTTTGACCACCTGTTTGGTTGACAGAATTGGAATGAAATCTGTTAAAGGAATTGGAATCTGTCTGTTTGGTTCACAGAATGTAGCTTTGGAATTTGAATGAAATGTTGATAAATGACCAAAATACTCTTTTTGATAATTTTAATTTTTCTAAACAAAACATGCTTTATTAAATAAGCATTAAAAATACTTTATTTGTAACGGTGGTTTAGATCAGTGGTGGTTTAGAACGGTGGTTCAGATCGGATATGGTCGGCGGTGGTTTAGATCGGTGGTGGTCGGCGGTGGTTCAGAACGACGGTGGTCGGCAGTGGTTCAGATCGACGGTGGTCGGTGGTAGTTCAGAACGGCGGTGGTCGACGGTGGTCACCAATGGTTCAGAATGGTAGTGGTTGTCGGTGGTTCAAATCGGCGATTATCGGTGGTCGGTGGTGGTTCAGATCGGCAATGGTCGGTGGTAGTTGAGAACGACAATGGTCGACGGTGGTTCAGATCAGCAGTTATCGGTGGTCGGCGGTGGTTCAGGTCGGTGGTGGTTCAGATCGGTGGTGGTCGGTGGTCGGCAGTGGTCAACGATGGTTCAGAGCGCCGGTGGTTCAGAATGGCGGTGGTCGGTGGTCGGCGATGGTTCAGATCGGCGATGGTTCAGATTGGCGGTGGTTCATATTGACGATGGTCGGCGGTGGTTCAGGACGACGGTGGTCGGTGGTCGGCGGTGGTTAGTGGTGGTCGGCGGTGGTTCAGATAGGAGATGGGTCAGAACGATGGTGGTCGGTGGTCGACGGTGGTTCAGATCGGTGGTGGTCGGTGGTGGTTCAAATTGGCGGTGGTTTAGAGAAGGAACCGATGGAGGCATGGTTTAATCAGATATATGATTAGGTTATATTGGATTGAGAGCATATGTGGTATTATGATAAAAAAGATTTCATCCCATCATAATACCTTGTAGTTGCTAAGGAATGTTAAATTCCCTCATTTGTGGAATTTGATGGAATTTAGAGATTTCTTCCATGAAAAAGAATGAACAAAACAAAGGAATGGAATTTGATCAATGGAATTCAATATTTCAATTCCACCAGATTCCATCAGAATCTACGAACCAAACGCCACCTTATGGTTTAACCATTGGTTGCTATAATTGTCAACTAAAACATTAGCAACACAAGAATCAAATTACAAATTCACATTCTAGCCGTCACATTCCACTCGATTCCAGTTGTTCTTTCAACAAATTCACATTGTGTATCATTTGAAGGTGAATCCCCGTCTTCCTTGATTTGGAAACTCGGTTATTCTCTGTCAAGAAGAATGATATTGTCAAATGTCACAAATTTCTTTATGGAAGGAAAAATAAGAAACCGAAAGTGAAAGAATGAAAATGAAGTAATACACTGAATATATTTAAGTAACCAAGGTTTGCCAAAAGTTTTACCTTTTGGAGCATTGTTCCTTTGAGCATTGAATGTATGCACAAATGATTTTTCTTCCTTCTTCTCCTCCGAAGATTCTTTAACTCTCCAGATCCAATTTCCTCTATCTTTCTCATCTTCCCTTCTCCAGAACCTTTTCTTCCGAGACTTGTTCTTCTTGAAGTTACCTGAACCATCAACATTTTTGTCAAAGAAAAGGTTAGAAGGACGAATCTGATCTTTATGTTCAGAAGTATGATTATCAATTACACAGAACAAAGGATTATTAGAAACATTTGTAAAAATTGAACTTGTAGCTGATATGAACGAGCATTCGGATGCAACTAGATCATCTCTCGGTGATTGAGCTATTGAGTCTGGCATCTTGTGCTCAGTCAACTTCACCTTGAACACGATATCTTCAAGTTCCTTTATCTTTGACGAAAAATTGTTTCTTTCCTTTGCAATCAGATCAAACTTCTTTTGCAATTAAGATTTCGTCTTCTTTTCCTTCAGAATAGTTGATGACAATTCAGATAACTTTCTTGTCAGCTTAGCAATCTCAGTCTCGAATACTTTCTTTTCTTTCTTGAAATCTTTCTCTACATTCTTCTGTTCAATCTTCTTCTTTTCTTTCTCAAATTTATCTCTTTCAAGAATGATAACTTTCTCAAAATCTGTCACTTGTTGAGAAAGCTTTACACATTTAAGCTCCACTGATTTCTTCTCCTCAAAAGATTTTATGGAGAACTCAGAAAATTTCTTAACAAATTCTTTTCTTTCTTTCTCCATCTTCTTTTCATCTTGAGAGATCTTATATTTTAGTTCATTTATCTTCTTCTGATGATCAACATTATTTCTTTCAAAATCTTTTCTCTTTTTCTCAATCTTCTTTATCTCATCTAGGGCTTTTGAATTGTCTCTGTCTTGGGTTTCTTTCTCCTTCATCATATTTATCTCTACCTCAAGACTGAAGACTTTATCTTTCAAGACGTCTCTTTCAACAAGAATTTGAGAATTCATCTTTCTAAGCCCATCAGATGTTTCACTTGAGATGTTTGCTCTTCTTCTCAGTTCATCTAGCTCTTTTTGCATTATCTCCTTCTTGGACCAACTTGAGCTAGAATTAAGACTTTCAGATCTTTTCAATTTTGCTTGCAGATTTAAAATCTCTTTCTCTTTCGACTCAATAATTCCTGAAAAATTAATCTTTGAGTTAGAGATGCATTCTGAGCAAACAAAGTCTTTCTTTAAATCTTTATCATCTTTCAATCTATCAATTTGAGCAAGAAGAGACGAGTTCTGAATCTTCAGATTCTTATTCTCTGCTTCCAATGCTGGAATTTCTGGCATGTATGCTAAAGCACAATCTCTGCTGGTTAGCATCAAATTTCCTTTCTTATCTGTATAAGGCATCTCTAGCAGTATGGTTAGAAAGTAAACTTATCTGTGCAAATTAAATCAACTAATAAGATCGTTGAATCAAGAATTGGAAAAACTCTACACTCAAAAATTTCCAGAAAAATAAATTTCCAAAAAGCTCAAGTGCAGAATTTGCATACAATAAGGACCACACAAAGAGATTCGCAAAAGAGAGAAAGACTTCAGAATTCGCAAGCAAGAGTGATTAGAATTCGCAGATAAGTGAGATTCGCAACTTGATTTTCTGCGAAACCTAGAAATTCGCAACCAACAGCCTGCGAAACTTTAAGAATTCTCAAGGCAGCACCTAGCGAATCCTGTCCTTAGAGAAATTCACGAAGCATTAACTTTCGCACACAACTTTCGTAAGCAAGAATTCGCAGACCAAAGATTGACGAATCCTAGACATGGAAAGTTTTAAACTTTTCTCTCAACTTTCATGAATCAACTTTCGCAACCTGAAAGGTGTTGTAATTATAAGCATCCGCGAATCCTTTACTTGATAAAAATTTTGTAGGAAAGGATCAAGAATTCGTAAACACCACCCGCGAATCTCAGGGAATTCGCAAACTATCAACCTGCGAGTTCTTTGATTTTCGCAACCAAGGTATCAACGAAATTTACACTTAATAAGAATTTTCAACTTTTAAGCACCCTGTGAATCCTAAACTTTCGTAAACAAATACTTTGCGAATTCAGAAGTTTTGTAACATACATGCTAGCGAAATCTATACTTAATAAAAACAAAGATCTCTATGAACTTAGAGATATTGCGAATTCTTCAAAGAACTAACGAGTTCTTCATGCATCCAACCCTGTACTTCGATTTTTAGCCCAGAAACACACAGAAGGTTAAAACTCAGTGTAAAAATCATACAATGCATCCACAAACATACTATAAACAAACCCCAATCGAAATCGATGACCAAAAGCAACTTGAATGCGCAAAATCGAATGAAACAGTACTCGACAGTTTCAGGAACAAAACCTTCAAAAATCATCAAAAATACCAATCAATTTGTGCTTTTAAATCCAATAGGGCAATCTGATAATGTTCAATAACAATAAACGCACCTATTGCAATGATTTTTAGCCTTAAAAATACTCTGGATCTTAAAATCGATTTTTCACACAGATGGTTTAAAAAAAAACTTTTTCAATCCAAAAACTTGATTCTTTAGGCTCTGATACCACTTGTTAAACCCAAATATTAGTTGATAATCAATCACACAACACAATAAGAACAAGAGATGAATAGAAATCAAATCAATAAGTCATAAATCTCTTGATAGCCGTATGAGTACATGCGTGTGTGTTCTTGGTGTAAAAACCAATACCTTTGTACGTGTAAATCAATTAAGCGGCTCACTAATTACTAGAGAATGATTGCCTTTTATATGTAGGTCAACATGACCTAGGCAAAGCTAGACATCTACTAAAACACCCCCTAAGGAAATAAACATTAATACCAAAGAGACCCTTTTTACATTTTTAATCTTGAAGACAACTAACTGATCCAACACATACCCAATAGCCAATGCTTCTCTTAAAGTCATCCTGTTTCAAAAATATGCAATAAGAAACTTTAAACTGACCGTTAGTCCAATAGAAATCACAAGAATATTGAATAACACTGAAATGAGCTAGACAAAGAAATTTCTAAAATTCACTAAGTCTAGAATTCGCAGGCTTCAATTGAAATACAAAGAATTCGCAAGAAATACTGTGAACCACAAGAAATTTGTAAGTTTTTAGAAACAAACACAGAATTCACAAAAAATCTTTCAAAATTCGCAAGCACTTAAAAATTCGTATGATGCACATATCAGAATTCGTAAACTCCACTTTTGCACAAAGACACTTAAGAATTCTAAAATTTTCGTAGACAAAGGATCTGCGAAACTTGAGAAATTCGCAAGAATGAATCCTGCGAAACTTGTCCTTGTTAATTTTTTTTTTCAAAAACTTTTCGCACTAAGAAATCTGCGAATCTTCAAAAGATCTACGAATTCTTAGCAATCTTGACTTCTACGAATCCTGAGTTTTCACAAAATACACTCTGCGAATTTTGGAACTCTCTTAACACAATGACTTGTGAATCCTTTAGAATTCGCAATATTCAAACATGCGAATTTTACACTTAACAAATTCAGAAATTAAAACACAATGCAAAATCTAAAATAAATCCTGCGAATGTTCCAACAATCTACGAATCCTTCAAGATTTTCTACAAGATCTGCTCAATCTGCGAGTTCTTTGAAAAACTTGCGAGTTCTTCAAACATGTTTGGAGTTCTTCAATATGAGATAAAAAAATCAATCTGCTCTGCCAAAATCCTATCTAGACCTCGAATTACAATTCGTAACTTTGACAATTTGTTCTCTAACACATCTAGAACAGATTACAATCAAAAATTTTAATAACAAACACTCAAATGAACAAATCGATCTATGATACAGTGCATTGAAATCGTGAAAACTAAAACCATCAAGTTCATCAATTTGATGAAAAATTACAATACAAATCTCGAATTAAACTATACAGACTCGATCTATTTCAGTAAATGAACTCATTTCAATCAATTACAAACACTAATTCAAACAAAAACTCAAAATCCAATTCAAGAACTCAAGAACAAGTGTCGACAACTTTCTTGATTTGATTTCAATCTGGATCTGCTCTGATACCAATTGTGTGTCCCTGATTCAAGTTTCTAACTACAATTAATTCAAACAAAAAAAATGATTCAAACTACCTGTTTCAATTCAATTCTCAAATTCAAATCAATTCAAATCTGTTTCTCTCTTTCTCTCTCTACAAATCTCTTTCTCTCTCTAAAAACTCTCTCTGACAAAATGTGTACTCTCTTTCTAACTCAACTAGTCACATATCTATTAACCCAAAACAAAACCTATTTATACTAAGCAAAATACAAAGAACAATACATTGACTTTTGACTTTATTAACAAAGACTTTGACTTTCACTTAGAGTTGACTTTCCAGCTTTGACCTTCTTGATCTTTGATCTTCTGTCTTCATGATCTTGTATCCAACATATTTATGCTCTAACATAAAGAAGTCAAAGACTGTGATTGAGAGCGTAAATATAACATTCAACGAAGAGATAGCTTCTGAACAAAACAGTTCAGAACCCGTACTTACAGGAGTATTAGCTTCTGGGCAGATCAGTCTAGAACCTGTACCTACTGAGAACAAATCAGATGAAGCGTCATCGTCGACATCTCATTTATCTGATTTAGATCTTTTGTTTGAACTATTTTATGATGAATTTCTTGGAACTAAAGTGTCTAAACCTGTTATAGTTGACAAATTGAAAGATTCAACGGATCATCATCCAACCACTTCAGATATATCTACTGAATCCAACTCCCCGATTCAGCAAGAAATTACAGTTCAATCACCTACTCCAACAGTTGAAGTTGTGAACATTCATGAAGAGCCAGAAGTTGCTGACTCAGTTGGTTGCACTAAAACGTCTATTCAACAGCCAGAGCTTGTTGTACCAACTGAAGCTTTTGCACCATCTACTTCAACTGTACCCCTATCAAATACTGAGCAAACTGATGAAGCTGAAAGTGGATTTCTAGATGAAAATTATGACCAATCTACATCAAATCCACTCCCTCATGAACATAGGTAGACCAAAGAGCTTTTGATAAGCCAGATCATTGGAGATCCATCAAAACCGGTGCAAACTAGGTCTGCTACTTTGAACATGTGTATGCATGAATCATTCCTGAGTAAGATAGAGTCTAATCGCGTATCTGAAGCTCTAGCTGACTCGGATTGGGTGACTGCAATGCAAGAGGAGCTAAACCAGTTCGAAGCACTAAAAGTCTAGAGACTAGTACCAAGACTAGAAGGCAAATCTATAATTGGTACTAAATGGGTATTCAATAATAAAAAGGATAAAGATGGTATCGTTATCAGAAACAAAGCAAGACTTGTTGCTAAGGGATACCAGCAAGAGGAAGGCATTGATTGTGACGAGACTTACGCTCCAGTGGCACGCATCAAAGCGATCAGAATGTTTCTTGCATATGCTTCCCACAAGAACTTCACAATCTACCAGATGGATGTGAAGACTGCCTTTCTTAACGGCATACTAAATGAGGAAGTCTACGTCTCACAACCTGACGACTTTGTTAATCCAGACAAACCAGATCATATCTACATTCTGGATAAAGCACTTTATGGATTGAAGCAAGCCCCTCGTGCCTGATACGATGTATTATCTAAATTCCTAGTCAAGTCGAGCTTCACAAAAGGTAAAATCGATACTACTTTGTTCATTAAAAAGAAAAAAAGTCGATATCATTCTTATTCAAATATATGTGGATGATATAATATTTGGGTCTACAAATCCAAAATACTGTAAGAACTTTTCTAACCTTATGGTGTCCAGATTTCAGATGAGTATGATGGGAGAGATAAACTTCTTTCTTGGATTACAAGTCAAACTTTCAACGGGGATTTTCATTAATCAATCAAAGTACATTTTCGATATTCTTAGAAATTTTAAAATGGAAAATTGTAAACCTATCGGAACCCCGATGGCACAAGGATCTAAGATTGGCACTGATCATTCGGGAAAAGTTGTCGATGTTAGAACCTACAGAGGAATGATTGGTTCTTTGATGTATTTAACTTCAAACAGGCCAGATATTATGTTCTCTACATGTCTATGTGCAAGAAATCAGGCTTCTCCTAAAGAATCCCATTTGTCTGCTGTCAAAAGGATATTCAGATATCTGTAGGGCACTGCAGATCTTGGTCTGTGGTATCCTAAAGATACAAGTTTTGAACTTACAACTTACTCAGATGCAGATCATGCAGGATGTATGTTAGACAGGAAAAGTACATCGGGTCATATACAGTTTCTAGGCGATAAACTCGTAAGTTGGGCGTCAAAGAAACAAATGTGTGTTTCCACATCAACAGTTGAAGCAGAGTACGTCGCTGCGGCGAGCTGCTGTTCTCAAGTGATGTGGATGAGGACACAACTACGAGATTATGGCTTCAAATTTGACAAGATCCCGATATACTGTGACTCTAAGAGCGCCATTGCAATATCAGCAAATCCTGTGCAGCATACAAAGACCAAACACATAGATGTACGATATCATTTTATCAAAGACAATGTGGAAAAAGGTACAATAAGAACTTTATTTTGTAAACACTGATTATCAGCTTGCTGATTTATTTACCAAGCCTTTAGACGAAAAGAAATTTAATTTTCTTGTCTCTAAACTTGGTATGTTAAATCTCAAGACTTAATTTGTGATTACCTACTAAAGTTTTGTTATTGTTATTTTTCGTCATTTCTTTATCTTTATTCTGAAAAGATATCTGCACTGAAAAGTATTCATGATTTCAGGGGGAGTGTGAGAAGATGATAAGATGATCTACATACATTTGAGGGGGAGTTAATAGAATTTTTGCATTCCAAACTGATAAATTTTTCTAGTGCATAATTGCAGGGGGAGTGTATAAGAGTAAAGGAGTATGGATTATGACTTCTGATTACATCTGATCAGAACTCGTACATTCAAAGTTTTACTGCTTTATGTCATTTTATTTTTTCAATAAATTTTGTGAATAAAACTTTGTACTTTGACGACTTTGTGTCTTTTGCAGAATTGAGAGAGAGTTTACACGATCATATCATATATGATTTTGAGCTGACTTGATGAGGTTAAAAAATAAGCGAAAAGGTTAATTTCTAATCTTAATCTCATATGTATCTGAAAGAAGGACAACTTTCAGATATGAAAACATGTTCTTAAATGTTCAAACCACTTCTGATTCTTAAAATGATTTCATGAATATAGAAGTGTGATTTTTAAATGTTTTCATTTTTATTTGTGCTTTAATGTTTAACAAACCGTGTGTTTCCAAAGATATATACTTGTGTATTATCTTTTCCATATACTTTCAAGTATTCACATACACCGGTTTAAATTTTTGTTGGATATGTTCTTATCATGTCTCTAAATTGACACATATTTTCGATGGTAAGACACCCCAATTGAATTTCAAATTTTGAGCGTTGATTTCATTCTAAACGTTTCTTTCAAATATGTCTATATTTTGGTTCATATAGACAATATCCAATTTTTTGCTGACCTAAACCTTATTCGATAAATCATTTGATGTTGATCTTTTTCATACAATGTTAGACTTTTCAAACAAGTTTCTTGTATTCATTTCTTTCATTTAATATACTTGTTTGAAATATCTTCAATGTGTAAAATGCTCAAATCTTCATGATTATCTTTATGAGCATACAAATATCGGACTTGTATTTTGTGCTTTAACTGCAAAGTTAAACCAGTTGAACAACTTTCTACTTTTATGATTACATGGGTTCATTGTGTGAGATTAACTGAAACTTCTATGGATTCACGTTAACCAGTGTTTCCTACCCAAGAAGTTAATCCTTGAGTGATCGAAGAGTGAGGAATTTAAACAACCGAGTGTAGGTTGAGTGACGAGGTAAAATGGAAATGAGAGTTTGGTTAGATGCGAGCTCAATGTTTAAAAGAAAGAGGGTGATAGAACAGAGTAAAAGAATATTAAACTCTGCACCAACTACTTTCTGAGTCGGGTAGCCACATTACTAGTGTTTCACAATTCTTCGTGAACATTATTGAAATAGGCAACTAGCCCATGCCAACTCTTGATAATAACCAAGAAAGTGTTTCTTACTTCAAGGGGATGCAACACATAATCTATCTGGTTTTCATTTGGAAAAACTGGATATTGAAAAAGAAGGAAGTCTGCCCCACCTTCGTACTTCGATCATGCGCAATCAAGTCTGTGTTTAACTGTTGTTGTCTCAATGGTTTACACAATTTTGAGCCTTACAAACAACAGTCATCATGTGCTTAATTCTTTCTAACACTTGCACGAACACACAAGGAATCTGTTTTCTTGTCATAACGTTCATAGAAATATCTTTGTAGTGTTTTGATGATTGAATGGAAGACCTGGGGGAGTGAACATCACAAAAGCTCCTTTCCAATGTGTATTCGTTACACACAGTGACTTCGTGTTACTGACAAGCATCTTAACTGGTTCATTTGTTGATTCGGGTGTTACACTCATAATTTGTCTGAATTTGCAAAGATTCGGATGAATATATTCTTTGGATCGAAAGATAATCAGAGGCTCTTGTCAAAGATCAGTGGTCAGATCAGAATTATTAAAAACATTTCTTGCGAAAGTTTTGATGATTTCATGCTTCATTCATCAAAAAGGGGGAGAGGTATTCAAGAAATGTTAGTGATGGAAGAAATGGTCAAGAATTGATTGTGAAAGAATGGTGTTAAAGTAAGCTTGAAGAGCGTTAATTGCAAGCGTTTGATTAAGATTATTGAAGATTGTTCAGAGCTGAAACAGAAAGTTCAAATATTTCAGAATATAGCAGATTTTACTGAAATTTCTTTTGAAAATAATTTGCTGAAGCAAACTGAACAAAATCTGAAGATAATTTCTTTCCAGTGTCTGAAAGAGGTTTATACCATCTTTGGGGAGATTATTACTATGTTTGAAGACAGACTTTGGGAAGATTACTTAGAGTTTGTGAAGATCTTTTTGAGCATAAAGAGGAAGATTCAATTTGAAAGAAATTCACAAAGGGGGAGATAAATTTGTTGAAGACTGACAAAGTGAGAGATTGTATTGCAAAATCTTTTTTAGATGATCTTGAATCCAAAGGGGGAGATTGTTAGTGCACAGATATGTTGGATGCAAGATCATAGAAGACTAAAGATTAAAGTTCAAGCAAGTCAATGTTCAAAGTTAACTCTCATGTGAATGTCAAAGGCCTTTTAATAAGTCAAAGTTAAAGTTAAAGTCTTAGTTGTTTTTGTTTTGTAAGCGTGTGGTTAGTTTTTGTTTTAATATATATATGACTAGGAGTTGTGGTAGAAACTTGTAACAAGAGAATTGATTTTGTATGCATTCAAGTTAGAGAGAGAGATTTGTAGAGAGAGAAAGTGGTCTGTAAAATCATTGTAATTAAATTCATTGTGAAATTGGAATTGAAACAGGTAGTTTGTAAATTTTGTTTTTGTGATTGAATTAGATAAGAACTTGTCATAATCTGGGAATAATAATTGTTATTCGAAAGAACCTTGTTATTATGTCTCTCAACCACTTGCAGTAGGTTGATGAGTTTTTCTAAAGGTTACATTCCAACTTATATTGGTTCATCAATATTTACTGATGTATGAAAAGTGAAAATAATGTTATGAATTAGGTCCTCTTCTATGAGTACCTTGCCACAGAAACTGAGACGCGTTTTCGGATACAACATTTATTTGTTGAAATCCATTACGTTTTTGTAATCGAGTAAACGGGTTTCATTCCGTTGTACAATTAGTTCGGGAAGTACATGTTCATGAATACTCTCAATTCTCCCTTTCAGGGCATCCCACATTTCTTGGGCGGGGGGGGGGGGGGGGGGGGTTACTAAAGGCATTCCTATGAAAGTTAGGATTTGTTTGTCGTCTCAAAACATGATGGTATTTGCTTGTACCTTTTCATGAGGTTGTTTTTTGGGTCAATATAGAGTTGATGGAATTTATATATATACTTTTGTACCTTTCTCACAAAAGTAGTTTTTACATTGGATATATTTGTACTCAAGTTATTTTGAGTTTACAATGTTGATTTCGGGATGAGTTGTTTCAACCATATACATATATAAGGGATAATATACGATTATATATTTAATAAGACAATGGATTTGGTCTATAATCATTACATGAAATTTCATTATCATAACAATATTGGATTTTTGTATCCTTACATTTTGTTGATAATACTTCATCAATATTTCAATTTGTGAAAAAAAAATCACTCAATCTATTGGATTTCCAGGTAGTAGGGGAATCACATGGATTTCTTAAGTCCCTAAAAACCCTAGGGTTATTTACAGCCGTTTGACAAAATCCAATCGATATCTTGTGATTTGTTTAATTTGAAGATATCATTGTTAATTATAGAGATTTTGGCATGAGGCCAAAATGAATATGAGTTTGTCATATGAAGCCAATTTCAATGTTTTAATATCTTAATAGTATTTTAAGAGACCTTCTCATTAGACAAATAAGTATTAGTTTTGACATTAAGGTCAATCCAAACTTTTAACATGTTAATAGTATTTTGGGAGCTTCTATAAAAGACTTATGTATAGGGGTTAGAAGTGTAACTTCCAAAAGTTATTTATAAGATTGGGGATATTTATAACTAATATAAGCATTTGAATATTATGTAGAAAGATCAATTTAAGAAACTAAATAAACATTTGAAATAAATGAGTTATCATACCTAAGAGCAATATATTAGTCCGATTTAAATAGTCTAAATCAAATTTGTGTATGAAATAAGTAAATAGCATTGATATAATTATATTAATCAAATAAACATGTCAATATTGTAAACTAATTAAGCTTGCTGAAATTAATAAGCTTAATACAAATTAACTTATTTAAACAAAACTAAGAAACAATGATCCAAAATGAATAATAACTAATTGGTCCAAAAATTATTATAAGAATTATAAGTAATAACTTATGATTAAGATAAATATTTGAATGTTATTATCCAAGCTGAATTAGTACACTGTTATCCCATCATAATTTTATTAATAACAAAGATGGACTTTATTTAATTTGATAACACCAAAAAAAATAAGATACATATATATTAAACTTAAATGATTTAATTGACATATTTTAACAATAAATATATAAAATTGACCAGATAAATCAACTTGCATAATATTAAACAACAATAATTAATTATAGTGCTAAGCTTTAAAGTAAATAAATATGTATTGACCCAAATAAATAACATTCACATTCTATAATGATGAATAATTTAATTGATATTAAACATATCATAATAATTAATGATTATAATTATTTTATGTTTGATCAATATATTAACTTAGATAATAATAAAATAATACCAATAAAATTGTATATAGTATTTAATATACAAATAATCAACCATTAAATAAATAATTTAAAGAAAAAAGATAACATATTACGGTAATAATAAAGTTACCGTCCAAGAAAAAAAAACAGTTTACAAGTATGAACACATAAAACAAATCAAGACTTGATAATAAACATTTTAAAATGGATAGACCAGTTTTCATCTGCCTCTCTGTTTTTTTTTTCCCGGTGATTCACTTTAAAAGAAATTACTTTTAATTTAAAGTGGATTAAACATGTAATATCAATCAAGTTTTTATGTGAAACTACATGTATACGACAATATAATTTTAACAGTTCAGGGTACCAAATTGACAGGACTATAGCGTACACGAGATCATCTCGTAACAAAAACAACGGTTTAGGTTTAGTGTAGGATTTGATGATATTCATAGAGCGTACGTGCTGATAACGTTAGGGGTGTGCAGAAATTCAACCGATCCAATAGGAATCGACCGATCCAATTAGAACCGACCGACCATAATTGGATATCCAATTGTAATTGGATCGGATCGGATTGAAAATCTCAACATCCAATTTGGATCGGTCGGTTCTTGGATGACAGTCAAGAACCGACCAAAACCGACCGAACCGAACCGACCAACATCCAATTAACCATCCGATTACCATCCAGTTTTCCATCCAAGTATCATCCAATTTTTTTTTTGCAATTTGCTTAAATCTAAATTTGTTTTGTGTTGGTTTTTGAATTTTTAATCTCACTTATGTTGGTTTTAACACAAACTAAAAGTAATTAATTAGAACATTGCATTAAATTAACACGTTGGATGGATCCGATCTGATCATCCATTGGATGTCGGATGGATCCAATCTGATCCAATGGATATCCAATAAGAATATCCAATGGATATCCAATCTAATCCAATTGATATCCAATAAGAACATCCAATGGATGGAACCGAACCGATCCAATCATCCATTGGATTGGAAAAATCCAACATCCAATGGATAATTAGATCGGTTCGGTTGGGAAAATCCTACATCCAATGGATGATTGGATCGGTTCGGTTCCCCTCACATCCATTGGATGTCAACCGATGAACACCCCTAGATAACGTGTTAAAGGAAAAACCAAACAAAATAAATGGAGAGAATGAATCTATTATTCTCATTAATCATAAGTCATTTAAATAGGGAGGATTACAGAGAGATCATGATAAACATGGAAAGAGATTGACTCCATAAATAACTCTAATAGTTTATATATTTATCTCTATCTCTATCTCTATATTTATCTCTATCGTCATATCCTTTAGACAATAGCACACTTATCCTACAACATACAAACCTTCATATACCTCAACATGAAAAATACACTATACCTAACTATACATGTACATAAAAAAAACAATGGAACTGTACATACCTTCACAAATGTTCATAAGAAAACACATAACTTAATAAATATTCGCCACAAAAATATTACACCTTCATAATACATATACCAAAACTTTACATACATTCACAAAATCGATCAAATCATGTTCACATACAAAAACCAAAAATGGATCATATCACACTTTTCATAAAAAAATTTACTGAAATCCAATTCATATATTATAAAATGAATTTACTTACTAACCACAAAAGTTGAAGTTAGGTGATTTAAGTGGAAAATAATCATCATGGATTTTGGACATACAACTCGTGACATTGATGTGCTCATTAATATTTATTTGGTACATTCCAACTAACTATACTCTTAAGTACATTTCAACCTTAAACCAACAAACAAAGAAAGCTATTTTCTATTCATAATATTTATTTTTAATGCATAAATATCATTAACATTAACATTGTCTAGATTTTATGAAATTTAGTGGTTTTTTCGCAATCCGTCAAATAACAAATACGTAAATGCATGGATCGTTCAAGTCAAATAAGATATAGTTTGTTATTAGAGATGAAGAGTTTCTTGGTGATTTTAGTGTCACCGGACATTTAAGTGTAATTGGTTATAACATGGGTACTAATGGGTTTCAAACTGTGATCTAATACAAGTTAAGTGGTGCGGAGTGCACATTTGTTATAAGACGAGTTTGATCCCGGACACGACGAAATGACGGGAGCCAAGGGGGTCGCGCCCCCTTGCAGGGTCAAGGGGCAGCGCCCCTTGTGGGGTCGAGGGGCAACGCCCCCACGGGGTTTAAGGCAGCGCACCAAAAGCTCTTCAGAACTTTGGACTTGGAATACAGTGGAAAAACTTGATCAGAGGCTATCTACAGAGGCTCTGATGCCTATTTCTGCAGAGCCTCTGGTGCTCACGACAGAGCCTCTGGTGGCCTTCATCAGAGGCCTTGGAGACCTTCTGCAGAGACTCTGGTAGGAGTCTCTGCAGCGCCTCTGGTGGACGTCTTTGTGGGCGTCTCTGGACTAGAGGCTTTGGTGACTATCTCTGGATTTGATTACCTCTGATCCTGCAGTTATTGGTCATTTAATGCTCAATTATTTCCAGTCCATGATTTTAGCTAAATTGGTTGTAACCGACCATAATAGCTAATCATTTTCCATCATTGCCATTTCAGTTATTTTTCTATTTTACGAATGGAACTAGTATATATATACGATATATACTTATGTTTAGGCGAACGATTTTAAACAATCTCTATATACTGTCCAGCAAATTTTCTCTCCTTTTTTGTGCCAAAAAACGAGTGTGTTCTTGAGTCTTATCCCATATTAGATTTCGTGCAACCCAGGCATAGGGTTGAAATACCAATTCGGACAGTGACTTACACGATTCTCAAGAAATTCGGTCAATTGATCGATCCTTTTGCCCATGTTTCTCTAACAATCGAATTGATGTAGATCATGGCCGATTCTGTGAAAGAGATGACTTCAAAGTTTGGAAAGTTGGAGAAGTTTGAAGGCACTGACTTCAGACGCTGGCAGAAAAAGATGCATTTTCTGCTGACAGCTCTGAAGGTAGTGTATGGGCTGAGTACACCCATGCCAGAGGTGATGGAGGATGAGACATTGGAGTACACCATGAGAAGGAGCAAGTGGGATAATGATGACTATATATTTAGGGGACACATTTTAAATGGTATTGTGATTCTCTTTTTGATATCTACCAAAACGTGGCAAGTGCGAAGGAATTATGGAATTCCCTCGAGTCCAAGTACATCGCTGAAGATGCTTCTAGTAAAAAGTTCTTGGTTAGCGATTTTAACAATTATAAAATGGTGGACTTGAGGCCTGTAATGGAACAATATAATGAAATCCTTCGCATCTTGGGTCAATTTACACTACACAACATGAATATGGAAGAATCCATTGCTATGTCGAGTGTGATTGACAAACTACCACCTTCTTGGAAAGATTTTAAGCATAACTTGAAACATCAATAAGAGGAATTGTCATTGGTTCAACTTGGGAGTCATTTGTGCATCGAAGAATCTCTTCGGGTGCAAGAAAATGACAAATCCAAGGGGAAAGTTGAATCTGGAAAGCCCTCTGTCCACATGGTTGAGGAGAAGAAAGCCAACTCCAACAACACTGAAAAAGGAAGGAAACGTAAGTTTGATGGACCCAACAAATCCTCTAAAAGGAGAAAGGATTTGGTGTGTTGGAGATTCAACAAGGAGGGCCATTGCAAACATGATTGGTGTGTGTAGTTGAACTATAATGGTGCTGGTACGAGTGGAAGTAGATCGGGGTCTAATGATCGCGATTAAGTGAAAGGAGGTCAATTTTTGACTAACTTTGATAATTCCGTCTAGATTTATGTTTCACTTATACCTGAGTCTTTTTATGTGTAGGATGATGATTGTGAATAGTGGATCGACTCGGGAGCGACAAGCCATATTTTCAAGGATCGTCGGTGGTTCGAGAAATTGACATCGATTGAAGACGGTTCGGTGCTTAATATGGGAAATGAGTCGAGTGCACAAATTTGTGGAGTTGGAGTAGTTAATTTGGAGTTTTCTTCTGGAAATAATGTTAAATTGTTTGATGTTTTGTTTGCGCCTAGAATTCGTAAGAACTTAGTGAGTGGTAGTTGTTTGAATAATCTTGGATTTGAACAAGTGTTTGAATCGGATAGGTTTATTTTATCTCGAGGTGGTCGTTTTATTGGTTTCGGTTATTTGAGTAATCGTATGTTCCGTTTGAATGTGGTGAATAAAATTTTATGTTCTAGAAATTCTGCTTTTATATCGTCATCGTCGTCTTCTAAAATTTATAGTTCAATATTATGGCATGCTAGATTGGGTCATGCGAAATTTAGAAGGATGCATGAAATGTCAAAAGATGGATTAATTCCGTCCTTTGACATTAATGTGGAGAAATGCAAAACTTGCATGCTCACTAAAGTTACAAAACAACCTTTTCCGAACGTTAAAAGGAATACGGATGTTTTGGAACTTGTACACAGTCATCTGTGTGATTTCCACCCCACTCCCTCCTTGGAAAATAAAAAGTATGTTGTCACTTTTATTGATGACAATACTCGGTTTTGTTATGAATATCTTTTGCATATAAAAGATGAAGCTTTACATAAATTTAAAATATACAAAACCGAAGTCAAACTACAATTGGGTAGTTCGATTAAATGTCTTAGAACTGATCGGGGAGGGGAATATATGGATCCCCGGTACTTTCAACCAGTTGGAATCATTCATGAGACAATGGTACCATGCACACCTCAACAAAACGGGGTTTCCGAACTTAAAAATCGAGTTTTAAAGGTAATGGTAAACTCGATGCTTTATTACTCGAGATTGAGTGAGAGATTTTGGGGAGAGGCCATGTTAACGACCTGTTATGTTTTGAATAGAGTTCCAAATAAAAGGAATAAAACAACCCCATATGAACTTTGGTTCAAGAAAACTCCGAATTTGAATTATTTTTGAATTTGGGGTTGTCGGGTTGTTGTAAAACTACCCGAATCCAAAAGGAAAACTTTGGGTGAACGTGGAATTGATTGTATATTCATTGGATGTGCAAAAAATTCCAAGGCTTATAGGTTCTACGTAATCGAACCTAATGGTGTCGATTAACACCGTAATCGAGTCGTGTGATGCGATTTTTTATGAGATACGATTTTCATCAATGCAAAGGCCTAAGGACCTGGTTCCTAGAACCAACAAAGTGCAAAATCTAGAAAGTTTGGATGGTGTTTCAAGTCCAGAAACACAGCAGGTCCGGAGAAGCCAAAGAGGCCGAATTGCCAAAAATTTTGGTCCCGAATTCCAACTGTATTTGGTGGAAGGTTCAAGGGATGAGCTTGGGCTTCAATACTCTTATTGTTATAGTATGAGGATCACCCAAAGACTTTCAAATAGGCGATGGATTCTTGATAAGTCACTTTTTGGAAGGAAGCAATTGATGACGAAATATCATCAATTCTTGAGAATAACACTTGGGTGTTATCGGATTTGCCTCCAGGTTCTAATCCACTTGGATGCAAACGGAACTTCAAAAAGAAGATGAAAATTGATGGGACGATTGATAAATTCAAGGCCCGGTTATTAATTCAAGGGTTTCGGCAAAAACCCGGTATTGACTATTTTGATACGTATGCTCCTATGGCACGTATTTCGACTATTAGATTGTTAATCGCCTTCGTGGCAATACACAATCTGATTACCCATCAAATGGATGTTAAAACAGCCTTTTTGAATGGCGATCTTCTTGAGGAAGTTTACATGAAACAACCGAACGGTTTCGTTATGCCCCGAAACGAACATAAAGTATTTAAACTTGTGAAATCTTTGTATGGGTTGAAACAAGCACCTAAACAATGGCATCAAAAGTTTGATGAAGTTATATTGTCATGTGGTTTTGCTTTAAACCAATGTGACAAATGTGTTTATAGTAGATTTGATGCTACTAGTGCAGGTGTGATCATCTGCTTGTATGTAGATGACATGTTAATTTTTGGAACTGACCAAAATCAAGTAGATGAGACCAAGAAATTATTTTCATCTAAATTTTCCATGAATTACGTGGGAGAGGCTAATGTAATCCTTGTTATAAGGATTAAACAGGTTAACAAAGAGATTGTTATGACGCAATCGCATTATATTGAGAAAATTCTCAATAAGTATAATTACCGTGACTGTTCTCCCGTAAGCACTCCCATGGATCCAAGTGTGAAATTAATGCCTAATACGGGGAAGGAAATTTCACAACTTGAATACTCTAAGGCCATTGGTAGTTTGATGTACACCATGACAAGCACCAGGCCCGATATAGTTTATGTCGTGGGACGATTGATCCGACATACTAGTAATCCTAGTACTCAACATTGGCAGGCGGTTCAAAGAGTATTCAAATATCTTAAGGGAACCATGGATTATGGTTTGACTTATTTAGGATACCCTTCAGTTTTAGAAGGTTATTCGAATGCAAGTTGGATATCCAACATGGAGGATCATTCCTCGACTAATGGTTGGGTATTTTTGCTTGGAGGAGGTGCCATCTCTTGGGCATCTAAAAAGCAAACTTGTATTACAAACTCAACAATGGAATCTGTGTTTGTTGTACTAGCCGCTGCCGGTAAAGAGGCAGAGTGACTAAAGAATTTAATTTATGAGATTCCATTGTGGCCAAAACCGATTGCACCTATTTCAATCCATTGTTATATTGCGGCCACTTTGGCCAAGGCTTATAGCCAAGTTTACAATGGGAAGTCTACACACCTGGGTGTTAGACATAGTATGATTAGAGAATTAATCATGAATGGTGTAATTTCAGTTGAGTTTATTAGAACGCAACAAAATTTGGTAGATCATTTAACTAAAGGTCTGACAAGAGACTTAGTGCACAAGTTTGCGATTGGGATGGGATTAAAGTCCTTATAAATTTATAAAGGTGAGACACCCAATTCCCTTCTAATATGACATTAGAATCTGAGCTCAATGTGGAAAGCTCACACTTATAAATTGGAACATACGTTGCATCATCCTAGGTATGTGTTCAGTCCTGCAGTGGGTAGGTTGAAGTGTATCTTCTTAATAATTCATTTGATAAAGTGTATTTGCACGTACACGAAGTAAAGGAATTACCTATACGATTGTGAAGTGTAGATGCATTTCAAAAGGTTAGGGACTTGGCCTTTATACAATCATGAGAGGATTAGGACACACGACTTTATAATTGTGTCATGTTTTAATCTGCTGGACGTATAAAAAACTTGTATGTATTTTATCTTCAGGTATTCAAATGAGTTGATGGGTTCAATCCTTGGGACACCTTGATTCTCAAATATTTGGAATGTGTAAATTACCAATGTGGAAATTCAATCGTTTCGATATTTTCATTTATGTGCAAGTTTGGTTTGTTTAATCTAATATGTTATTTCATCGATTACACTGAAATGGGGGAGGATTGTTGGTGATTTTAGTGTCACATGCATTTAAGTGTAATTGCTTATAACACGAGTACTAATGAGTTTGAAATTGTGATCTAATACACGTTAGGTGGTGCAGAGTGCACACTTGTTATAAGACGAGTTTGATCCTGGACACTACGAAATGGCGGGGTCAAAAGGGGCGCCCCCCCGCAGGGTTTGGGACAGTGCCCCAAAAGCTCTTCAGAACATTGGATTTGGAATGAAGTGGAAAAACTTGATCAGAGGCTCTGATGCCTATTTCTGCAGAGCCTCTGATGGCTTTCTACATAGCCTCTGGTGCTCACGATAGAGCCTCTAGTGGCCTTCTGCAAAGGCTCTTGAGACCTTCAACAGAGGCTCTGGTGGGAGTCTCTGCAGCGCATCTGGTGGACGTCTATGTGGGCGTCTCTGACTAGAGGCTCTAGTACCTATCTCTGGATTTGGATATCTCTGATCCTGCAGTTATTGGTCATTTAATGCTCAGTTATTTCCAGTCCATGATTTTAGCTAAATTTGTTGTAACCTACCATAATAGCTAATAATTTGCCATCATTGTCATTTCAGTTATTTTCCTATTTTACGAATGGGACTGGTATATATACGATATATACTTATATTTAGACGAATGATTTTAAACAATCTCTATATACTCTCCAACAAATTTGCTCTCGTTTTTGTGCCTAAAAACGTATGTGTTCTTAAGTCTTATCCCATATTGGATTTCGTGCAACCCAGGCATAGGGTCGAAATACCAATTCGGACAGTGACTTACACGATTCTCAAGAAATCCAGTCAACTCGTCGATCCTTTTGCCCCTGTTTCTCTAACATGGTTTATAGCGTATTAAATAAACAAAAGAATTCAAATTGGTGTTAGTTTTGGCTTTGTTTCTACTTTGAAGAACCAATTTTTAAAATCTTTATTTTATAAATTTAACTTTCAAAATTACTCATTGTGAGTAACCAAAATGAAACTAATTTGTTTTTGTTCCTACTTATAGGAATATGAATTTGGTTACCGATTCGTTAAATGAATTTTTGACAATTGGTTTCTTAAAATGGAGATTTTGATAATTGGTTCTTTAAAATTGGAATAAAAGAAAAGTTAGTTTAATTTCGATTTATATATATTTGTTTCACAATGTGTTTATTTCCTATATATTTGGTTCACATATGAAACTCTTTTACCAAAGGCACACCAAATCTAGGTCTTTGGTATCCGAAAAATTCTAGTTTTGAACTAATTGCGTATACAGATGCAGATCATGCAGGAAATAAACTTGATAGAAAGAGCACCTCCGGAGCATGCCAGTTTTTGGGAGAAAAGTTGGTGAGTTGGTCTTCCAAGAAACAAAACTGTGTTTCAACCTCTACAGCTGAAGCAAAATATGTTGCAGCTGCTAGTTGTTGTTCACAAGTTTTGTGGATGAAGACTCAGCTGAAAGATTATGGATATACTCTCAACAAGGATCCCATCTACTGTGATTCAAAGAGCACAATTGCTATAACATCAAATCCGGTACAACATTCGAAGACCAAACATATAGACATCAGGTATCAATTTATTAAAGATCATGTTGAGAAAGGGAATATAGAGATGCATTTTGTGTCAACAGATTTTGAGGTTGCTGACTTATTTACTAAACCTCTTGATGAAAAGAGATTTAACTTTTTGGTCAGTAAACTTGGAATGTTGAACTTCAATGCATAGTTATATTCTTCTATCTAATGTTGAGGGGGAGTTGATTTTGAGCTTATTCGTATAAGAGTTTTGGTTCATACATATTTTCTAAGTCTGATACTTTTAACAATTGTGGACTCATGTTCTGTGAGTACCAAATTTTAATCTTTTTTGCAGCTATGACAGTTTCTTGCAGTGTTTCTCAAGTAAATTTCATGGACATTGACTTCTGATCAAATCAGATCATGACTCATTCTTCAGTATGTGGAGCTGAATGCAATAATCAAGGGGGAGTAATCAGATAAGTGCATACTTCAAGGGGGAGCTTGATGGAAATGTCTATAAGTGTGTGTGTGTGTGTGTGTGTGTGTGTCTGTGCTAAAAGGTTTTGAAATCTGAAAATCTTTTTCCAGAGAAAAATATGTTTTTTTGTGCTTAAGAGGTTTTTAAGGGAAGTTACTATTTTTGGAAAATGAGAAAATCAATTTTTGGAACGTTTCCATTTTTTTGGAAAAATCTCAAAAAATTTCTAAGTGTCAAAACGCGCACACAGAGTCAAGCGAGTTTATACTTCGTGCACAGCTCTGCTTGCGCCAAGTGAAGAACGTTCACCCTTCGGTATACGAGTTCCCACTTCGTGCATAGCAAAGGATGGACAAAGTAAGGAACGCGCATCTAGTGCTTTGCGAGTTTTGGCTTCATGCATGCCTCTTCATGCGAGTTCTTTCCATATCACCACTTCGCGCAAATAGTGTCTTACATGAAGGGCACACATAAGTTGTCATTCATTTTGCGACAAGTCTGCTTTCTTTGATCTGCGTGAAGTGAGCCTTCCACTCAAATCGTGCCACGTGTCCAATCATTCTTGAATATATATTCACTGTTCATATTCATCGAACCAAATACTTGCGATTTTGACTTATGTTCTTTTAAATGTTGAGTATATTGATAATAACTCGATTTCTATCTGGGTTTTCTCTTTCGAATCCATTGGTACCATTATACTTGTCCTTGCAGGTTTCCTTAGCTTGGATTTCGAATTTTTGTTAAACTTTTAAACTTTCGAACATATTGGACTATTGGATTGAAATTAACACTTAAAAGATGTAATTTTGTTCGAATTTCAATGTTAAAGCAGTTATTGAACCTAAATCGAACTCCATAAAAGCTAAAGATTCAAGTTAAAAGTTACCATTTGGATTTGAGTTGTTTGAAATTTCAAATTTTGAACAAAACAGTGTTCTGAGTGTTCTTGATATGAACTATGCTTTGTGTGAGTTCTTGTCATAGAACTCTATGAACTTCTATGTTCTGCGAGTTCTAGACATAGACTTAGCACTTTGCGAGTTTTGGCTTGAATTGAGGACATCTTGTGTTCTGCGAGTTCTAGAGACAACTTCATTTTGAGAACAAAGTCAAACTCTCAAGTGTTTTGGTTATTCTGTTTGTCTTGTCAATATTTTTTTAAGTGTTTGTTGCATTTGCTTCTTGCAACATGTTATGCTTTCATTGTGAGCTTCAAGTACATTTTTTCTGTACTTTGTTCATTTTCTAGTCCTTTGGTTTCATACTTCTGGACTTAGAAAATTTTCAAAAAAATTTCTGAAAAACAAGGTTTTTGGATTATAGCTGACATATTGGATTCTATCCAATACTTTTGATTCTTTTACAGGTACTATCATGGCGAGTGAACATTCTCATGATCCCACTGTTCAAATGGATGAGAATGATCCACATGTGTCTAAAGAAACACCAATGCCCTCATCCAGATCACATGTTCAATCAGTCATTGGTGGTGATCCTGACCTTGCTTTAATCAACCCCTCAGAATACTTGTTGTTGTCTCCTAACAACCACCATGTGGATTTTGACACTCTAAATGTCAATCCACTAGTTCTGGAAATTCTGAGAGACCATCTGATCAACCAATCACTGACTGCTACAACAAATGTTCCTCTCATTTAACTGCAACAAGCTTGGAAATCCATTGAGTATGTGGTGGAGAACAACAACAACAAATATTTCAGCATCCGGATAGATAACTTCACTTCTATTCTGACCTACCGAAGGCTCAAACTTATTCTAGATCTTCCGGAAGCTAACTCAAGAGGAGGGAGAACCAGCTTTGACTCATATCCTGTTGATTCTACTATATTTGAAGGCATCCGAGCCTTGGGGTATGTGGGTCAACTTACAAAGATTAGTGAGTTCAAAAAGACTAATCTTCCACCATTTTACTATCAGTTATTCTCCATCATCAATCGTTGTTTGACTTCGAGGCATTCTGGCTTAGACAACACCAATATGCATACACTGAGATTGTTTCACGCCATCGTGTATGATCTGCATGTGGACTATTTTGTAGCATTTTGGATTGAGTTGTATGAAAAGGTCATCAGCAAAAGAACTTCAAAGAAGCCTCTCTTTGTGCCATATCAAAGATTTCTTCAGTTGATTATCAGAAGTATGATCCGTTCAAACCATGACATTCCCAAGAGAACTCATCATGAAGTAGGACCTGAATTTGAGATGAGGTACCTACAGAAACAAAAGTAAACATTCAGGTACTCAATTCTAATTCCCGAAGCTTTACTTGCTTATGCTAATCCGAACTCCGAGTGTGTAAGGAAGTATAGAGAGTCCATGGGATTACCAGAACCGGTTATCCCTACCCAGGACTCAACCCTTAGAAAAGCGGAGTCGGTGAGGGTTCAATTTACCAAGGGGGTAATTGAACGGGAAGAGTTGAGATAAAATCTTGAGAGGGGAACTGTCGGGGGTCAGTCTTCTAGACCAGAGGGTGTGGAAACTCAAGCTGAAATTACCACACATCAAGTAGTTTCCACATCTCAACCTGAGCAGGCTATCGTACATCAATCGGGCCCTCAGGAAGAGAATCCCGATGAAGGTCAGAAATCTAAAACTGAGTCGGATCTAGCAGCAAGTTCTTCAAGCGATACAGTTCCATCTGCTACTTCTGGTCCACATGGAGGCAATGAGGATGATAATGATGACAACATGGGTCATAGTTTTGGATTTCTAGATGATATTTCTTTACATGTTGATTTTATGGATATTGACACAACTGATGCAGTTGTACAGAATGTGTTGGGAGATATAAGGCGAAATGAGGGAGATTTAGTTGAAAATCAAGAAAATGTGAGGTTGAGAGTTATTGAAGCAAAAGAACATGGTGAGAGTGAGTGCCTTGTAATCTACCGATCCAAAAGGGCAACCACATTAAATACTTCTTCGCATGTGTTGCGTACGAGTATTCAAGACATAAGTAGCCCACTTATGCAAGTGCACACCACAACCAACCACTCTACCTCCTCTCAACAAGAGATAGTTTCATCTTCACACGGGGATATTGCATATAATCTACCGGTTTCTCATTAGAAGAATATTGGTTTTGAACAAAGAGAACAACAACCCCCGTTCTCGACTTCTTTGACTACACCTTCAAGTCTAGTGCCTATTGACATACCCATTTTTATTCCTAGGACACTAATACACACAACTACCATTGGAAGTCTTAGTGACCCAATCGGAACATCCCGAGTAGATTCGCAATTCGGACTATGAGGAAGGGATGGAAGTCTTGTTATAGTTAACATTGAGCCAACTATAAACACAGGTCACACAGTTGATTCATCAACTGTTGTGCGAACGGAGAGTCTGAGTGACCCCGGTGTTGCATTACCCAACTTTGTGTCAAAGGAATTCTTCAACGGCGCCTTAAAGGCTGTTGAAAACCATTTATCTCAGAAGTTTGAGGAGGAGTTGGGGAAAGTAAAAAAGTCTGTTGAAAGGGAAAGGTGCAACAGTAAAGGAACCTGTTCAGCCACCTCCACCACCTCCAGTACATCCAGTTAACATGTCAGTGGAGGAGCTGAAGTCTCTCTTATATGCAAAGTTGTTATCACAGGCCCCTGCTGATGAATCAGAAGTAGACCTTGTCAGTCTTTTGAGGTCATAGCAATCTCAGACACCTTCAGATGTTGTTACTGTCTCAGAGTTCAATTCTTTCAAGTCTGAAGTATTAAAGAATATTCAAGACCTAACAAAAGCAGCTCAGAATGCATGCAAAGTTCAAGCAGTTTCCAAAAGGAGACATGATCCTGATTCCGATCAAGATCATGAGGGGGAGATAATTAAAAGACAGAAAACTGCTATAGATTATGATATTGCTCAAGCTGTGAATGTGGACGTTGAGGAAGAAGCTGAGATTACTGGTGATAGACAGAATGAGCAAGTTAATGAATGTACTGAGTTGGTTTTGTATGTGAATGAAGAGGTAGAACCAAGGGTTGCACAACCTATGGTTGCTACTAGGGAGGATATCCTGTTGTTGACTGGTATGGATGTTGTAAATGTCATTGACCTATCATCCGATGAATTACCTGAAACCACTAGAGATCTTCCTAAAATTCCTACATTCAAAGAAATTAACCTTTCTGAACCAACAGAGATACCTCAAAATATTCCTAGTCCAGTAAACCAACCTAGCCTAGTAAACCTACCAAGCCCAACCAGAATTCCAAACCCAATCATTGATGAACAACCTAGAAATTATAACCAACCTGAACCCAACCCTGAAGCTGAACCAGAACTACATTTTCCATCTAACCCTATTGAAAACCAAGCAGGTACCTCAAATGAACCTGAAGTTCCACCGATGCTCAGCTTAGACAGATGAGAAATACTTTGAGAGCACCCTTTCTTAAAGAGGAGATGAAGAAGATATTTGTTCACAGGCTTAGAAAGATGGATATCTATAAAGTTTTGGGAGTTTATAATCAACCTATGGAGTATCAGATTGAATATGCAAGATTCATGAGTTGGGAAAGAAAAGCTAAAAAGTATGTGAAGAACAAGTCTGGGATTGTGACTGTTAAAGAAGTTAGGCTCATAAGATTTCAAAGAATTTGGTATCCGGTCTTCACAGTTCAAAGAAGAGATCTGACTGAGTGTGAATTTTCTGAAGCAGATTTTAAGTTCCTAAATGTTGACGATATTCTGGTTTTCATTTGGAAAATCTGGATTTGAAAAAGAAGGAAGTCTGCCCACCTTCGCACTTTGATCATGCACAATCGAATCTGTGTTTAACTATTGTTGTCTCAATGGTTTACACAATTTTGAGCCTATAAAAGCAATCATCTATGCTTAATTTTTTCAAACACAAGCACGTACACACAGAGAATTTGTTTTTTTGTCAAAACATTCATAGAATAAAATTGTGTTATTCGATGATTGAATTGAAGACCTGGGGGAGTGAACATCAAAAAGCTCCTTTCCAATGTGTATTCGTTACACACAATGACTTCGTGTTACTGACAGACATTTTAACTGATTCATTTGTTGATTCAGGTGTTACACTCATAATTTGTCTGAATTTGCAAAGATTCGGATGAATATCTTTTTGGATCAATCAATGGTCAGAGGCTCAGTGATAAAAGATCAGTGGTCAATACAGATTACGGACATTTCTTGTCAAAGTTTTGATGATCTTATGCTCCAATCATCAAAAAGGAGGAGAAGCATTCAAGAAATGTTTAAGATGGAAGAAATGGTCAAGAATTGATTGTGAAAGAAAGTTGTTAAAGAAAGTTTGAAGAGAGTTAATTGCAAGTGTTTGATTCAGATTGTTAAAGATTGTCCAGAGCTGAAACAGAAAGTTCAAAGATTTCTGAAAGCGAGCAAATATTACTGAAATTTTTCTTTGAAGACATTTTGTTGAAGCAGATTGAGCTAAATCTGAAGATAATGTCTTTCCAGTGTCTGAAAGAGGTTTTACAACCTTGGAGAAGATTGTTACTATTCTTGAAGACAGACTTTGGGGAGATTTCTAAGTAAAAGGGGAGATTTAATCTGATGATATTCTGATGAAAGGGGGAGATTGTACAGATTGGGCTTAAGGGGGAGATTGAATTGCAAAATCTTTTAGAGATGATCTTGAATCCAAAGGGGGAGATTGTTAGAGCATATATTTGTTGGATACAAGATCATGAAGTCTGAAGCTGAAAGTCAAACCAAATCAAAGCTCAAAAGTCAACTTTCAAGCAAAGTCAAAGTCATTGTAATAAAAAGTCAAAGTTTTGTCAAAGTATGTAGTGTGAGTGTTTCTGTAGTTTGCGTGTTTTAATGTTGTGAGTGTTTTGTCCCTTCGTATAAATAGGGATATGACGCTATGTTGTGCGTGTAGTTATTCATATATCTATCATAGTGTCATACGTTTGTAAGAGTTAGAGAGAGATAGTTTGAGAGAGCATTCACTGTATCGAATTTGATTGTGAAATGGAAATGGAAATTGATTCAAACTGTTATTGTCATCTTGTTTACATTGTTATCTGGGATAACATCTCTTAACCTTCCCTCACTTATTTTATATTCAGCGAGACGTTTTTCAAAAATCTCCAAACTTAATCACTGACTTTTTCAAGTGATTAAAAGCTTTTTGAAAATAAAATTCATCATTGACTTTTCCCATCAGTGATTCTTCTAAAATAAAATTCATCACTGATTTTCTATCAGAGATACTTTTAAAAATAAAAAGACACTTTTTTATGTGACGTCATCTATAACGATAATCCATGGCACGCCTTTTTGTCTGACACGTTCGTTCGTTGCACTTCTTGTCCAATCATCTTCGTGGGACGTGTCTGTGTCATGATGAGAAACTTTTCCCGCTTATCACCTTTTTCTCTCTCCTCACTCTCACATATATAAACTATTCTTCGTTCATATTTCACTTTTTACGCGCTCATAACTCTCTCAAGGCAAATACCCTCTCTTGGCAAACAAAGTTTCCAAGAACTCAAGAACCTATGAACTAATCACAAATCTTCAAACAACAACTTCTTATTTCTTTTATTCATTATTCATAAAAACCTTCTTTTGATCTTAAAATTCTTGTTTTTCTAGATAAAATACTGTTTTTATTTTTCAACAGGTTTTTAAGGTTTAAATCTTCTTTTAAACTGTTCATGTTTCCTTCTTAAAAGGGAAACTGGTACAATCCTTATTGCTTGAAGTTTTAACAATGGAAAACTTCTTTTGCAAGTTTCTTTCCCAAAACGGAAACTGGTATTATTCCATATTTTTCTTTCTAAAAATTATGTTTATGCTATATTCAATTTTTCCAGACATGGCATCCCAAGAAACCCTTCTCAAATCCAAGAACATGAACTTTGAGCTCAGTGAAGTTCAATTCTCAGGGAACAACCACTTGGCACTGCTCTCTTTCCCTGCCAAAAAACCTTCTCTTCATCTTTTGGATGTTGCTAGTTTTCTGAATGCATCCCCCATCGCCTATGCGCTGACCGTCTCACCACCGGCGCATAAGCATTTCCTTCATCAGTTCTGGTACACTACTGAGAGGGCAGAGAAGACCACCCACTCAGGGAAGAAGCTAACTATTATTGCCTTCCAAACACAACATAGGGTAGGAAGTATCACTCCCACTGGAATCCATCGAAGCCTTCATTTTCCTGCTGAACCCTTCAAAGCTCTGCCCACTGATGAAGAGTTGGTCAAATTCCTTGATCTTATGGAATACGAATGGGACACCAAGCCAAGGTCCAAGACAGTGGACAAGAGGCTGACCAAGATTCTGAAGGCCAAAATGCCTTCAGAGATCAACTACGTCTTCTCCGATGTGATTCAGTGCATGAGTGGGAAGACATGATCGCTGGATCAGGCCAGCAAGGCCCAGCTACGAATGACGTACAACATCATCGCTGGACGAAACATAGATTTCGCAACGATGATCTTTGACGATCTAATGACGAAAGTGGAGAAACCATACAGGGAAGTCAAAGTTTCCTACATTTGTTTCATCTCTGCTCTCCTCAAGTTCTACTTGGACAAGCTCTACCCGACCGAGGGTGATTATCAACTCCCAAAGCTCGGGGTTCTTATCCTCGATGTGGAGCGGTGTCAGGATCTTAACTTCTTAACAAGAATAAATACTCAGAAAACAATATTAAAGAAGTTTGCGGAATAACACTTTGATATTCAATGAAACAGTAAACAAACAGTAAATCTGATGAATAACTTGCAAACTCTTATTGAATGATTGAAAGTCACAAGCTTTTACACACAACCTCAATATTGATGAACAGACTCACCAATACGAATTCTACTTCTCTAGAATTAGGATTACAAACCTTGAGGTTGATTCTCTCTATGAAAAGCTAAAAACTCAGAATAATTGTTCTCACTTAAAATTACAAAACTATTCTAAGCAAATCTATACATATATTGAAGATAAAAGATAATTACAAAATAATAAAAGATCTTCAATATAAACTTCCATCTTTATCTTCAAACTTCCATGAATATCTTCAATCCAACTGTCATCCTTGCCATACGGAGTCTTCATCATATAAGCAGCATTATTCTTCAGCAGCATTAATACTCTGAGCAGTACTAAGTTCAGCAGTACTAACCATGCTTAGCAGTATTAATCTCTTCAAGCAGTACTAACTTTGAACTAGCAGTACTAATCTTGTTCAGCAGTATTAATCTTCAACTGGCAGTATTAACCTCAGAAGTAGTAACCATGTTCTTCTAGCAGCATTAACTGTACTTAGCATTTCTTCAGTTCCCAACAATCTCCCCTAACTTGACTTTTAGGAAGAGAAGTCAAGTTCTTCAGATGCTCCCAAAATATCATTCTTCAAATCCCTGTATCAACATTTAGCCCCAAACTTTGATTGATCATTCTCCGAATCAGATATTTTGCCATCTCAGAGTTTTCAACACATCCAAGCTTCTTCTTCAACATTGCATGAAGCTTCAGTCTGCAATGGTTGTATACTCTATCCACTAGGAAGTATTCTATGTGATTTATGTCTAAAGTCACTGCATATACTCCACTAGTTTTATATAGAGTCCAATTGTTGACTGTTTGAAAAACATTCCTTATGATCTTCTCCACTTCATCAGGTTTGAACATCATACACAGATACTCCATCACTAACTTTGTAATTGAAATCTATGGAGCTTTTAGTTGATCTGCATACAATCTCATTCCTATTTCAAACATTTCTTCTATATCTGACCTGGAGCATGTTCTGACAATCTTGGCCCAAGTACTGTAGACTTCATACTTTTCATCTTGTCTTTTCAGCCTTATGTACTCTTTTCCATCAACCTCCATTACATCCCAGTGAATTACTTCAGGAGGCTTAACTCCTACAGGTTCTGCTGAAATTGGTTCAGGCACTTTGTTCATCACTACCATGTACATCTTTACATCATCAGTGCTTGAAGGCTCTTTCTTTTCTGATGACTCAGGTGCCTCTTCTTCTACAGCAACCTTCTCAGCCTCTCCTTCAGCTATTCTAGGCTTCTTGGTTATCTTTCTTCTTACCACCATCTTGGTTCTTTTAAGAGTCCTTAGACTTTCACTAAGAGTGGCCTCTTTCTTTGGAGTTTCTTGCTCATCTGGAAAAGGTTTTTGTAAGAAGTCATTGCTCTCTTTCATCCTTTTCTCCATTTCAACCCTTGCAGTTTCATCCCCTTGAAGCTTGATCATTTCTGCATCATACAACCCTTTGATTTGCTCAAAAGACATCTTTGGGAACATTTCCACTTTGACACCTACAGCACCCTTAAGAAAAGTAATCATTTTCTTTCTCTCTTGAGCACCAAGGTATGTCTTTGAAGGTTGTCTTTTCTTTGCAGCCATTTTGATCTTTCCAGTCTTCCTTAGAGATGTGGCTTTCTGCTTGGCTAGTTATGTTGCAAGACTTTGTTGATAGGCTTTATTCAGTTCTGCAGCCATTGCTTTTGCTATCTCTCTATCTTTTTCCACTTGCATATTTTCTGCTTCTTCCAGTTCAGCTTGTATCTTTCTAGCCAGAGCTTTATCTGCCTCAATCAACTTTTGCTTTTTCATTGGTTGATCAGATTCAACTAGCTTTGCTTTGCCTTTCTCTTTACTCATTACCTTCTTACTGCTATCTTTCTTGATCATTTCACCTTGTTCTTTGATGACTACTCCTTTGGTCTTTGAGGTGACCTTGGGAGTATCATGCTTGGCTTTAATTAAGGTTTCTGCAATCTCAAGATCTGTTAATACTTCTTTCACTGTTTCTGCTGCTTCACTTATTTCAGCAGTATTAACCATTTCTGCTGCTTTACTTGAACTAGCAGTATTAATGGTTTCTGCTGCTTTCTCTTTTGTTACTGCTGCTGCTTGTGTTTCTATTTCTGTTTCTGCTTCTTGCTCCCCCTCAACATCATGTTTCACTCCATCAAGCTCCCCCTTATCTGTGGCTTCTTCCATGTTAAACTCCCCCTTTTTGGGAGTATCATCCCCTGATTTCCTTTTCCTTAGCACAAATTGTCTCTTCTTCTTTTTCTGGACTAGCTTCATCACCAATTTCTTGAGTTTGGTAATTTGCACTTGTTGGGACAAGATTACCAGCTTCATTTCATCTATCTCTTTCCCCTGCTTGATCACATCCATGTTTATGTTTCCCATTGCTTCCATCAATTCATAGTAGTCATATATGTCCTCACCTTCTCCAGAAGTGTTACCCTCTTTTGAAGGATCATAGGATCTTTTTGTAGTGGAAGTCTTCTGCCTAGCAGAAGCACTATCCACCCCCTTGGTTTCTTGGCACCTGGGACCTTTGAATGATTGCTCATTCAAAGTTGCCATGGGGGAGGTCTTATTTATGTTACCACTGTCCTTCTCTGTGTTAGCAGGAGTAGTGGCAGCCTACTCACCCATATGCTCATACATCTCCTCATTGAGCACCTCCTTGGGGTTGGGAGACACCCCAGTGGTTTCCCTGTGGATATTCTCTAAAGGAGAATTCTCCCTTAGAGGGCTTAAAGGCTCTGTGGGTGAAGGTACAAGAAGGGAAGGAGCCTTCTTTACCTTTTTCCTGTTATAAGTTTGGGTGATAGGAGAAGTTGGCTTTTGAAGTAGGGACTGAGGGATTGATATAGAGTGGGAAGGTTGGGATTGGCTAGCAGTGGGATGGTCTAATGAGGGCCTTGACCCTGTTGCCATACCTTCTTCAGTGTGGGACACCACCATCATTGTAGAGAACAATGGGGTGTCAACTCCTTCTGAGTCCAGAGGGGATCTCTTCATGTTTGAAAAGACCTTACCTTTGGGAATTTTTGGTACATATACCTCATCAAAGTGAGGCATATCCGTCAATTCGTGGGTTAGAACTTCTTGTACAAACCTGGGGTACATATAAAAACTCTTTTTACTTCCCAGGTTTGAGACAAGATCACTGAAAATCATTTTAGAAAAATTGTACTTTCTGGCAGTGGCCAAGCAGACCAAAGCATATGCAATGGTGCTGCTAAACTCACTCCATCCAGTAGTCTTTTTAGAGATACAATGCATGAGGGTATGAACTAGAAAACGCCATTGGTTATAAAATTTAGCTTTTGAGAATTGAAAACCTCCCAATTGGCCTTCATACCCCATTGTTGACAAATTTGAGAATAATTCCTCATTAGGAATCAAGGTTCTAAATGGCGTGAGACGTGGCGTGGAGGCGAGGCTAAGCCTCAAGCCTTAGGATCCATGGCGAAGCCATAGCGTTTTCAAGGCGTGACTTATGGCGTCAAATTTCTAATTAATATATAATAGTATATATAAAAACATATGTTTCGTTATTGTTACTCAATGAGTCAGTAGTAATAAACAAGTTAAATTAGGTTATATATTAAAAACTTGCAAATAAAACATTAAAAACGTAAAGAAATATCAAATATCTCATTACGATAACTGCGCATTAGGCCATGGCGTGCCATGGGCTTAACGTGGCGTGACACACAAGCCTTGGTGCCATGGCGCGCCATGGCGGCTGTGCGGCGAGTTTTTTAGAACATTGTTAGGAATAGAGGTTATACCTGCAGCATCGTCTAGACGTAGACAAATGCGTATCACCTCTTCAGTAACTGACAAGGGTTTGTCACACACCCTTGTTTTCAAAATCTGCACACCATTCTCTATAACTATGGTGGCATTAGCCCAAAATTGCTTTTGATGCTCTATGTAGATGGTAGGAGACACATTTAGAGCATGGGCGATATGGCTAGACTTCAAAAAATCCACTATCTGATGAAAGCCTGCAGCTTGCTTTGGCTTTTGTAGCATCGCGATTTCATTGTGCTCATCAATAAATGCCATAGACGCCATTGAGCTGGAGTATTCTTGCCTGAAACACTTGATTCTTGAGAGCAAAGGGTTAGATAGAAAGTGAACAGTATGCAAAGAGTCGTTATGATCTTTTAGGCGGGCAAAGGGTATTTATAGTGTATGGGACATAAGCAGTATTAACCTAGAGCAGTATTAACTCACTAGCAGTATTAACTGAGAGCAGTATTAACCACTAGCAGTATTAACTAACTAGCAGTATTAACTGAGAGTAGTATTAACCACTAGCAGTATTAACTAACTAGCAGTATTAACTGAGAGCAGTATTAACCACTAGCAGTATTAACTGTGCATTGGCAGTATTAAAACTGCACTGGCAGCATTAACTATACTTACTCTTTTTGAAGCTTATGAAGGTCTGATCAAGGTAATAACTTCTTGTGAAAGATGATTAGCAGCACACAAATAACCAAAATAGCAGGTATAGGAACACTTTTTAAAAACATGAGCTCATTCAGAGTTGATCATGCCCACACTTGAGACCAAGAAAGTGAATCTACCCACATCAAAAGCTTTGGTGAATAGATCTGCAAACTGGTTGTCAGTATGAACTTTAGCAACTTGAATGAGCTTCTTTTCATTGCAATCTCTGATAAAGTGATACCTGATCTCAATGTGCTTTGTTTTGGAGTGCTTGACTGGATTGTTAACAATGCTTATAGCACTGCTATTGTCAATAAAGATTGGAGTGTGAAGAAATGTTACCCCATAGTCCAACATCTGATTTTGAATCCATAGAACCTGAGAGCAGCAACTTGCAGCAGCAATATACTCAGCTTCTGTTGTTGATAAGGACACTGTGGTTTGTTTCTTACACTGCCAAGATACTAGTCTTGCACCCAAAAGTTGACATCCCCCTGAAGTAGACTTTCTGTCCATGTTAGCACCACCCAAGTCACTATCTGAATAAGCAATCAAGTCAAATGAAGATTCATATGGATACCAAAGACCTAATCTAGGTTGCCCTCTTAAGTATCTGAAAATCCTCTTCACAGCTTGAAGATGTGATTGTTTTGGCTTGACTTGGAATCTGGCACATACACATACTGGAAACATGATGTCTGGTCTTGAGGCTGTGAGATACATGAGAGATCCAATCATTGATCTGTATAGATGGACATCAACATCCTCCCCCTCAAGATCAGCAGTGATCTGTTTGTGAGTTTCCATTGGTGTGCTTGCTGGCTTTGAGTCTTTTAGACCATATTTCTCCAGGATGTCTTGCACATACTTTGATTGACTGATGAAGATCCCATCTGACTGTTGTTTCACCTGAAGTCCAAGGAAGAAGGTAAGTTCACCCATTGAACTCATTTTAAAGCTCTTGTGCATCAACTCTTCAAAGTCTCTGCACATCTGATCTTTTGTGGATCCAAAGATGATATCATCCACATAGATCTGAACTAGTAGGATGTCCTTCTTACTTCTTTTAATGAAAAGGGTCTTGTCAATGATTCCCCTTTCAAACCCATTCTCCAAGAGATAGGTAGACAAAGTGTCATACCATGCTCTTGGGGCTTGATGTAGACCATAGAGTGCTTTCTTCAGTTTGTATACTCTGTCAGGATATGAAGGATTTTCAAAACCAGGTGGCTGACAGACATATACTTCTTCATCAATTGTACCATATAGAAAGGCACTCTTCACATCCATTTGATAGACCTTGAACTTCATGTATGAGGCATAGGCTAGAAACAGCCTAATTGCGTCTACTCTTGCCACTGGGGCAAACACTTCATCATAATCTATGCCCTCTTCTTGAGTGTACCCTTGTGCCACAAGCCTTGCTTTGTTTCTGATCACAATACCTCTCTCATCCTTTTTGTTCCTGAAAATCCACTTGGTGCCTATAGCTCTATGACCTTTTGGAAGGTCCACCAAGTCCCAAACATCCTGTAGTTTGAATTGAAGAAACTCTTCTTGCATGGCTTCTATCCAACTTGAATCCTTCATTACATCATGGGCCTTCTTATGCTCAATCTGGGATAGAAAGCAGGAGAGTACTGTGTGTTGTTGATCCTGCAGCTCTTGAAGTCTGCTTTGATTCCTTGTTATCATAGGAGAAGAGATGTCTCCTATGACCAGCTCTGGAGGATGATTCTTTTGAGTTCTAGTCTGATGACTAGGTTCTTCATGGATGCCCACCTCTAGATTGGAATCATTTAAGTCAGCTGAGGGGATCACCTCAGCTACTTCTAGCTCTTTATGCACTGAAGTTTCCTCTTCACTTCTTTCTCCTTCACTCTGAATTGGCTCAGATATAGTTTCTTTCTCACAGAATTCAACAGGTTCTTTTGTAGGCATAGGAAAGATCACAGACTGAGGTATACTGTCTTGAACTTATGTAGCCCCTGATCCTCCACTTCCTGAACCTGCATAATCATCACTACTGAAACCAAAAGAGTTAGTTAGTGAATCAATGTCAAACAGCCACTGAGGACCAGACCCAAAAGGATTTGGTGTGTTCTCATTGCATTTGACATTGTCACTTTCCTCAATTATTCTAGAAGAAGTATTAAAAACTCTGTAAGCCTTACTCTGAGATGAGTAACCAACAAGAAAACCATCATCTGCCTTGCTATCAAACTTTCCTAAGTGAGATTTGGTATTGAAAATTGTACAAGGACACCCAAAAGGTTTGAAAAATCCAATAAAGGGTTTTCTTTTATTTAAAAGCTCATAAGGTGTCTTGTTTTTAGGCTTGACTACTAGAACTCTGTTTTGGACATAGCAAGCAGTATTAACTGCTTCATCCCAGAAAGTGATTGGAAGTTTTGAATCTGCCAACAGAGATCTAGCAGCCTCAATCAGTGTCCTATTCCTTCTCTCAGCAACACCATTTTGTTGTGGAGTCCTAGGAGCACTGTATTGCCTCTCAATTCCTTTTTCTTCACAAAAGGTGTTTAGGTCAATATTTTTAAATTCAGTACCATTGTCTGACCTAATGATTTTTACTTTTTGATTAGTTTGGTTTTCAGTTCTTAGAGTAAAGGATTTGATCAGTTCACTTGTCTCATCCTTAGTCCTTAGAAAATATACCCAAGTAAATCTAGAGTAATCATCAACAATAACTAGGCAGTATGATTTCTTCCCTATGTTCATAACATTTGTAGGGCCAAACAGATCCATATGCAATAAATGAAGAGAAGAAGAAATAGTGTTCACCTCTTTGGACTTATGAGAAGTTTTGTGTTGTTTGCCTTTAAGACAAGCAACACAATGATCATCACATGAATAGACTTTAGAAGGCAAACCTCTTACAAGGTTGTTTTTAACAAGTTTATTTATTGTTTTAAAATTCATGTGACACATCCTTCTGTGCCAAAGTGATGATTCATCCAGAGAAGCTTTTGAAACAAGACAATTTAGGGATGAATCAGATGAAACACTTTCCATATCTAAGCAATAAACATTATCCTTTCTGGGAGTTCTTAGTAGTATCATCTTTTCATCAACTACTTTGAATCCAGGAGCAAGGATAATGCATTCAGAATCTGTAAACAATATACTATGTTGTTTGTCACAAACCTGTGATACACTTAACAAGTTGTACCTTAACTGTTCAACATAGAATACATCTTCAAAGGTCATTTTACCTTTGGTCACATCACCTTTACCACTGATTTTACCTCCATCTGGAGTATTCCCAAAAGCAACATGCCCACCATCAATCTTCTTGAAGTTCTTGAGGCAAGACATGTTCCCTGTCATGTGCCTAGAGCAACCACTATCAACATGCCAGATGCTCTTCCCCTTGAGCTGTTGGTTGCCCTGCACATAAGATTAGACAATTAGTATTGATTGGGAACCCAAGCCAAAGTGGTCTTGGGTCTCCCTTTCTCATCAAAATACTTACATTCCTTTTTGATGAGGTTTTTAAAATCAGAACACTTATTATTTGAGTACTTTGTCAAGATTATTGGTCTAGAAGCACTAATACTAGAAACAACACTATCTTTAGAAGTACTAACAAAGTTAGCAGTACTAACAGGTTTGGCAGTATTAACCTTATTGGCAGCACTAACAGAGTTAGCAGTATTAACATTTGCAGAAGTACTAACAATGTTAGCAACACTAACATTGGTAGCAGTAGTATTGCTTCTAGCAGCACCATCACTGTCAGCAGCACTAACAGCTTTAGTGCTGTTAGGTATCCACATCTTGACACTGTCTTCCACATTCTTTTTCTTCATGTGGCTTTTAGATTTAACAACTTTCTTAGCCACATGGTTCTTTTCTTTCTTCCTATAACCAAAGGGTTTTTGAGTAGGTCTCTGAAAGTTCAACCTTTGGTTCATAGGATTGAAATAGCAGTATTTGGCAATGTGATTAAGCTTTCCACAAACAAAACAGGGTTTTGGTCTATTGATTTTACTCAGATCAACCCCTTGTTTTTGTGCCCATTGATTATTCCAGTTCCTTTGATTACCCCTCTTTTTATCATGTTTTTGGGGCTCAGATTTATTGCATGCACACTGTTTGCAAGGGACAGGTTTCACAACTGTGGTCTGTTTGTAATGAACCTTTCCAGACTTTCCCTCTGTCTTCTCTATCTCTTTGGACTTGACCCAATGTTTTCTACATCCCTCATTTGTAATTATGTGGTTTTCTATAGGAATCTCACCACTCACAGTGTTGTCCTTATTCTTGACAGTTTCTTTCTCAGTTTTATCCTCAACAACTACTTCATCTAAGGGATCTATCTCAGTGGCTCCCTCAGGCAGGTCCTTCCTATCCTTTGTCTCTAACAAGTCTGAACTAGGAGGGATGTAGTTGTTGTTGTAGGGTGGTGGTGTGGTATTGTACCCTATTCCTCTTCTCAGTTTATCATGAATCTGAGTTTGTAGTAAAGAATCCATTGCTTTAGAAGCATTGGAAAACTTTTCTACATCTAGCTTGACTTTAGCTAGCTCTCCTCTTAACTTTTCACTCTCCTCTTTGGATTTGGTCAGTTGAAGTTCTAGGTCATTCTTCTCCCACTTCCAGTAGTTTGTGTCATAAGAATGTTGAAGCTCATTGGCTTGAAAACTCTTAATCTGTTCCTCAAACCTCTCAACAATCCTCACATCGTCTTTTATGTCCTTTTCTAATCTCTTAAGGTCATCACTCATGTTCTGGTTGTGATCCCTGTACCTTTTAACAGTGTTAATGCAATTTTGAGTACAAAGATTAGAAATTACCTCTGTTGGGAGATCAGACACCTCTGCCATTAGAGCTTGGTTTTGGATAACCTCTTCTGCTTGATCACTCCAATCAAATCCCATATCTTGTTGAGAGACTAGGGCTTGTGCAGAGTTTCTGTTATTATTGAAGTTTCCTGACTGTGCTTGTTGGTGGTTGCTGTTGTGAGACACTCCACTTCTGCATTCCCTAGCAAAGTGTCCCTTCTGGTGACATTTATAGCATTCCACCTTTGACTTGTCAAAACCTGCTCCATCTTCTCTTCTTTGAGAGAAGTTGTTCCTCCCAGTTCTCTTGATGAATTTCTTGACTCTCATAGAGAGCATGGCCATCTGCCATTTAATGTCCATCTCTTCAAGATCATCTGGATGGAGTTGTTCCAAGTCATCATTAATTAGAGAAGAGTTTCCATGACTGGACAGAAAGGCTTCAAACACAGATTCAGTGCCTTTCTCTTGAGTTGCTCCATTAGCAGCACTAACTGATTCAGGGTTGGAAGTAGAATCAATTGATGCTGATAGGAGTGCAGCATTGTGAACATACCCAGAAGGCTTCTTCTTAGCCTCTACCTCAGATTCAAAAACTCTTAGATCATTGTATAGATCATCAAGTTCCTTTTCTTCCAGTTTTTCATTCTGTCTGAAAGAGACAGTATACATGGTCCATTCATCACCCAGGGACCTTAAGAACTTCCTGTTTAGATCATCTTGATCAATTTGTACTCCCACAGTAGCTAGTTCACCAATTAGCTTGTTGAACCTGTCAAAAGTTTGAGTCATGGACTCATTCTTGGTTGACATAAAGTTCTCATACTGTTGCTTCAGTATGGCCTTCTGATTTCTCTTGGTACTTTTGGTACCAGAGAATCTCTTCTCTAGAGCATTCCAGAGCATCTGTGCATCAGTGCAATTGCAGAATTGGTGTTGATATTCATTGGGAATAGCCAAGAGCAAAGTGCTCAAGGCTTTCATCTCTGTCTGTCTAATCTTTCTTTCTGCATCAGTTTTTGGTGGTGTTCTCTTTCCATCTGCACCAATCTTTCCTGCTTCAGATGGGCCATTCTCAATGATGTCCCACATAGAATAATCAGTGAGGAGTATGTATGGCTTGATTCTGATCTTCCACATGTCGAATTCATTGGGTCTGAGCATTGGAACCTTTGAGACCAAGGTACTATTTGATTCAACTGCGTTTTCCATGATGAATAAGATTTCTGAGAATACAGGCTCTGATACCACTTGTCAGGATCTTAACTTCTTAACAAGAATAAATACTCAGAAAACAATATTAAAGAAGTTTGCGGAATAACACTTTGATATTCAATGAAACAGTAAACAAACAGTAAATCTGATGAATAACTTGCAAACTCTTATTGAATGATTGAAAGTCACAAGCTTTTACACACAACCTCAATATTGATGAACAGACTCACCAATACGAATTCTACTTCTCTAGAATTAGGATTACAAACCTTGAGGTTGATTCTCTCTATGAAAAGCTAAAAACTCAGAATAATTGTTCTCACTTAAAATTACAAAACTATTCTAAGCAAATCTATACATATATTGAAGATAAAAGATAATTACAAAATAATAAAAGATCTTCAATATAAACTTCCATCTTTATCTCCAAACTTCCATGAATATCTTCAATCCAGCTGTCATCCTTGCCATACGGAGTCTTCATCATATAAGCAGAATTATTCTTCAGCAACATTAATACTCTGAGCAGTACTAAGTTCAGCAGTACTAACCATGCTTAGCAGTATTAATCTCTTCAAGCAGTACTAACTTTGAACTAGCAGTACTAATCTTGTTCAGTAGTATTAATCTTCAACTGGCAGTATTAACCTCAGAAGTAGTAACCATGTTCTTCTAGCAGCATTAACTGTACTTAGCATTTCTTCAGTTCCCAACAAGCGGGCTGATAACGAGGTAAGTTTAGCCGAATTCTGTCGCCGCCTCTCCTCTACTATTTATCCGTCTTCAGCGGCCATGCCTTCAGCGCTTCCCACCGAGGCTACCCTTGCTGCTACAACCTCTTCAAAACGCAAATCTTCAGCTCCTCTTGGCAAGCCTAAAAAGGCCAAGAAGGCTAAGGAGTCAGCCCCCAACAAACAACGCCTAATCAGGGATCGCCTCTCTACAGACGACCCTGGATACTTTCATGAAAACACCTCCACAGCTGCTGCCGCAACTGCTTCAGTGCCTGTGAGCACTGAATCAACGCTGGTACATACCCACCTACTCTTACTGCCTCAAAGCACTGCTGAGGTAATTTCGGGCAATACCAATGCCTATCCTTCTCTTTTCTTATCCCTCCAATCTTCTTCTTTGGTCTCTAACACTTTTCCTTTATAGTTTCCAGAGATGTCACGCATCTCTGTAGGACCTGATGGCCTCCCTCTCGGCATGTCTCAGCAGATCAACGTGTCCAAGACTCTTCTTGAACGAGACATGGATTTTTTCAACCTCTTCTCTACTCCATCAGGTATAACCGCCATTCAAAAAGCAAGGTTTGTGGAAACAACCTATTACACAACTAAGAATCTATAAGAACATCTAAATCTGGAAGGCTAAGATTTACCATCTTCTAATTTAAGCTCCCAGCTCACAGTTTCCCTTTTCTCCTTACTGGATCCTCCTACGCCATGCCCTCCTGAAAAGGGTTTTTAGTTTCGAAGAAAAACGAGGGTTAGACTGAAAGTCTAGTGAGTTCCCTCTAAAACAGTTTACGCTAAAGCCACATGAAAATTATTGAAAATACATAAACCCATTCAGTTTATAAAATAAAACATCGTAATCATAAACTTGCTTCCGGCACACACTACCATCACGCGGAGGTGACAGCGTGTCTGGCTCATACTGCCTTATTTGGGACACACCCACCCCCAATGGCATATACGGGACACACCCCCCGGTATGAGCACAGGCGAGACACCCCCCCCGACTTAGCCATCTCTCTAACTACCATGTATGCATACATTTCCACATATCAAGAACGATAAAACATAGCTTGTGTTAAACGGTCAACCATAAATCACATTTAACCAAATCTCACATAAATAACATACCATGTAATCAACAACAAGGATTGGGTTAGAAAACTCACCTGAATCACCGCAAGTCTTCCTTACCACTAACTCGGCCTTATCGACCAAAACCTATAAACAAAGGATTATGGAAGTAAGAAACCCGCACTCCAAACATGAACACTCTAACCCGTCCCTCCATGGGGTTGGGTTTAGCTTGGCTCGCCTCTCGACTCCCTCTCCTCCTGAGGAATTACCTCTCTCTCTCTCTCTCTCTCTCCCTCCCTTCGACCGACTCACGCCCGACTCCCGGGCCCCCTCCTTCTCGCCGCCTCCCGGCTGTCCTACATGGGCTCCCCAACTCCCGGGTCACGCACAGGTGTTTCCCGTCTCCCGGGACATAGTTTCCCCGGGTATTCCCGGTTAGAGGCTTCCCCGGGTCACCCCCGGCTGCAGCGTTGTTCTTCAAGGCGAACCAGTCGCCTAGGCGATTTGGCTGCCATCGACCAAAACAACGCCTAACAAGGACATCGATGCTCAGGCGGCGGAATCGATTAACACACAAGCTACGATTTTCTTTCCTAATTTCCAACCAAACAGGGGTTACAATTAAACCCACTCCCTCTACCCACAATAGGAAGAAGAAATCGACTCCTTATAGATTACACTACTCAATCATCTAACCTTTCTTCCAAGCTCCAAAACAAATAAACGCAAAGGATAAGTTTGGGCTTACCTTGGGGAAGATGGTGCATACTCTTCTTTCCAATCGATATTTTGCTCCCCTCTTGCCTTCATCCCCAAAATCGCCTAACTTCCTTAGGTTTCTCTTAGCCGCCACAAAGTCAGTGAGAAGAATTAAGGACAAGATAGTAGGGTTTAGCCCCCCCCCTTCTACCCATTTTACCACTAACACCTCCAATTTTGGGCTTTGGGTAATTATTCACCCAAAATCTACACCTACTAAAAATAACCTGGTTATTACAACCACCATCAACAACAACACCGCAACAATCAACACAACGGGTCAAGCGCTAAAGGACCTCAGCTTCTCTCTCTCCTCAAAAGCTGAGAACTCTCAGTTATCAACTCTACAGCAGGAGGTCACTAGGCTGAAGGACGACGTGGTCAGCAACACCACAACCATTCAATTTTTCAATCGCCATGCCGATCATTTAACTGTTGATGTCAGAACCCTTAGTGCCAAAGCCGATACAACAAATCAGCTGTTAGCTGATATTCTGAAGCAGCTGAAGGAATCAGTTCCAACACCGACTCCCTCCTTCACAGAGGATGATCGCATGTCTCTCAAGCTCGCTGTCGATTTCGTGTATGAGGTGACTTCGTCCATTCCCAGCCTTGAAGACCGGGTTAAGGCACTAGAAGCTGATGCACCTTCAACCTCTACTGCAGTTGCTGATGCTACTGGTGCTGATGTTGTTTTCTCTCCTCCCCATGATGATGATGACAAAGAGGGGGAGAAGACAATAGAGGATGTTGTGGACGACCTCCCTCTAGTTGATGGGGAGAAAGATGCTGAAACCACCCAAGCCCTTCCTTCCTCTTCTTGGTGATCCCTGAAGAAGAAGAAGAAAAGGAAGAGGGGAAAGATGATGAAGAGCTAGATCTTAAAGATCAAGGCTCCAAGGGCACTGATGATGGAGATGATGACGATGATGATGAAGCATCTTTATGGTTCCCTCCCACTCCCATCAGAGTCTCGCCGCTCAAGGGTGTAGTCATCAGTGAAGCAGGGGGCAAGGACTGAGAAGACTTCTAAGCCATCATCCCAAGGCAAGCAAAAGGGTATCGTTGCCGATGGTAACTTGAAGATCATATCTACATCTGAGAGGGAGGAAGCTTCTCAGGTATGCCTCTCCATAGTCCCTTTTCTCAAACTTCTTTTCTCACCTTAAACCCCTACTTCATTTCTAAATCTTTATCTTTCTTCTTCCAATAAATCTAGCTTTTTCCCTTCTTTTCCAATCAGCTAGTTCTCTCCCATGCCTGAAAGACAAGTCTATCAACAAATAATCCCAGTGACCCCAGCTGAAGACCTCCAAATAATCCCAGTTTCTGTTCGAGAAACTGATCAACAAGATGAAGAAGAAGAAGAGTTGTTGAGTTACCCAAACAGACCCTCAAGACTTATCAAAAGGTCTGAGAATGAAACTCAGAAAAGATTAGCGATGATTCTACATCTAGTGAGTCCACGGCTGAAGATCCCTCCTCAAAACACTACTAAAGAGCTCGACTTCCTGACTTCGAAAGAAATAGAAGAATCTATCAGGGCCAAGAAGTTGTTTGTTGAATGCCAAAAGGATGCCAATATGGCCCTTAAGGTATCACGCAACTTGGTCACTGACAAGAAGCTGAAAAAGAATTCGATCAGAGTCCAAGAAACTGTGCTGAAAGAAATTGAGGAGGAGGTACAAAGAGCTAAAGAGGTCAGCGACTGTGAATTTGCATGATGCAAAAGGAAGCTTGATCACAGAGTTGACTCATACAAGATTTCAGCCGTGACCATATCAGGGAAGAGCAAGAAGAATTCACTGACGGTGACAATGGAGATCTTCAGAATAGATGACAGTGTGAAGACAATGTACCTATCAAAGCTGGAAAACTCCGGATTCTATGAGTGGTTGGAGTTCAGGGAAGCTCTGAAGAAGTCAAAGTCTAAATACAAGGGCCATGTTGATTCGCTAGTCGAACTACTTATCAACAAGGTCACTGCAAAGATTGACGTCCCCTCCTCTCTAACGCAGAAGCCAAGAACAGATAGACAAAGGAAACATGCCTCTACCTCTAACAACGATACAATGATAAAAAATGAATCAAATATCAAATTATTTAAGGATGCAGTCGTTGGACCTCCACCAGATCTATCTGCTCTAGACTTATCACTGCCCCCTGGTGGACCATTTGAACCTGGGCAGGTGATAAGTCATCCTTATGGAATAACCTTCCTGGACGATGGTGACTTCATCAGATTGCAACGAGTCTCAGAGATTCCTCTCTGCCCTCTTGCACATCTGAAATATCTTCTTTATCTATGGTGCGACAATTCAACATCAGGGGCTCTTATCAAATCTCTCATTCGAAAGGAGGCAGCCAACCGAAGACAAAGAAGAGAAGAGATACCTGATCATATGATCGATGAAGAAGAATTCCAAGTCAAGGAAGAACTGACTTAGCTGATAGATTATCTTTTCTTCTAGTAATCTATTAGTTATACTTATAGTATTTGTATAGGACTTCACTTGTACTTTAAAATTTTCATATTCCCTGTGTAATCTTTTGTTACGAATTAATGGAAAGTTTTAGTGAAGTACTTTACTCCATCAGTACTGTATAGATCCCTCAAAATAGTAATTGGGACATGTATGTTATGAGTCATGATTATCCCTATATTTTGAACTTAAAGTAATTTTCTCATATTGCTTTGTCATCATCAAATAGGGGGAGATTGTTGATCCAAACTCTCTCAGTGATTTGATGACGACCCTTTGAAATACATAGTGAAAATTACATTTAATATATGTATGTATTAGTGTTTCACCATCAGTGATTATATACCGAGTCTGTTTAGTATCGCTGATGATCTCTTATGTATACTATTAAATATAATCCCTGAAGACAAGTTTCGCGACAAAGGTGTTCATCGCTGACATCGAAGACAAAGCTGATGAACAAGTGACGAGTCTACTCATGATCTGATGCGGATATCAGTGAAACCAAGACAAGTCCTATCACGCGACGAATCAAGAAGAGAAACTTCAACGATGGCTGACTTTTACTCAGGTTCTCTGATAAAAGACTTCATCAGCGATCATTGATCATGAAGCTTACACTCCAAGGTTCGTTTGTCTCATCCTTGCACAAATAGTACGATTTGTCAGAAGATACATGCTTTTGTACAAGATCTACAACAACTCTGAAGACTGCACTGTTCACCATACGGCTAGGAGCGTGTCACTAAAAGTTAGAAGCATGCACCCAACCAAATAACGACACGTGTAAAGTACCCCTGCCATGCATTAAATGCATAGGGTATAAATAGAAAGGTTTTGCTTCACTTTGAACTGTTGCCTTCTATCTTCTTATCTCTCAGTGCATCTTATAGAAACCCTTGCTTTCTATAAGCTCCTCAACCTTTCTCTTTTGTTCTAGTGCAACCCACTTAGTGTTTCTCAAGTTTGTTTAGATTTTGTTTACTTAATTTTATTCCGCAACAAACTGTAAATTGTAATTTGATTTATCAATAAACAATTTATTAAACCTTAAAATTTGTGTCAGTATTCAACCCCCCCACCCCACTTTCTACAAACTTGTATATCACCTTCGGGACCAACACCTAGTCATTGAAATACCAAGCTTGTACATTGAAACCATGCAAGGTATTTGTCACCTAAAACGATATCGTTAGAAGAATCGCCTTTCGTCACCACCTAAACCAAATGGGTCCCCAATGGAGGGCTAGCACCATAGGCTATTACCTCAATTGGGAAGGGCATGCATGCTCATTGCATCGTAGTACATGCTTATGTGGACTCTCATCAAGCGGATATTTGCACACTTCATCGACGCTCTGATCCTGATATGTAAATCATCCAAGTAAGGCTGTATAAAAACCTGATGGATCGACCACCAACCCGAAAAATAAGGTAATAAACGAATAAGAAAAGTAAGCCGATGAACCTGATCTAAACTTAAATATTAACCAACCAAACTAGTTCAATGAATGCAACAAAAATGTCAAAATCAGTCGTTTAAAATAGACTAAAAGAAAATAAAAAACAAATAAAGAAATGAAGAAAAAAACACATCCTCTAATGATTAGTAGTCACATGACTTAGAAATTGTATTTGTCTTGATTCAAATTTCAAAAAGTAAAGAATATGCCTTGTGAATTTAAATATATTTTGATATTCCTTTTGGTTTTACTAAAATACAAAACATAATATTTAGGAGAAAAAAAAAATGTCGCTTATCCATGGATAATATATACTAATTATTAACGGGTTATCAATGGTTGTCGGCAAATTATTAAAAAATAAATAAAAACAAAAAGACATGCATACCCACGTAATGCAGCAAGATATGTCACGATTTTAATGTTTCCTTTTATTTTTTGTTTTTTATCGATTTACAGTACGATTTTGGATGATTTTGATAGAGAGATAACAGATTTTTTATAAATTTGTTTAATTTAGGCTTAATAATATAATGATTTTTATATTACAAAATTAAGTATTTAGTTAGAATTCAATTATTATCTTATATATTTTAATTTCTTTATATTTAAATTGAGATGTTTATCCTATTTTAATTATGTTTATCAGTTAGTTATGAATTCAAACATATAGCTTTAGAAATTTGTACACATGGATCATGACTTGTAATCTTGAATTTTAAGTAATGTGTATCAATAAACAGTACTTAATACATAAAAACTTGTTTTTAAAAGTTTCTTCGATAGTTTAATAATAATGTAATTTATTTTAGGTTTAATAATATACGTTTATTATAAAATAAACATTAAATGTTCTGTTATATTTTCTTAATTATATTTTAGATTTTTTATCCTGTATTTAGTTGTACGGAGAGTGATTTTAGGAGAGTTGAATTTGAGAGTGATTTTAGGGGAGTTAAAGTGGTTAGAAATAAGAATTGAAAGTTTATAAATAACATTAAATGTAGTACAAAAAGCTTTAATGGTTGTTTTTAAAATTTTTTAAGTAATTAACAGTAAATAGTTGTAAATTAAACTTTAGCAATTGTTTTTAAGAGTTTTTAGAATGTTATATAATATAGTATAGATACTAATCTGCAGCTTAATCATCGATAATCATCAAAATATTAGTGACGTGTTATCTATTACTGTTAATCTCTCTCTAATTTATTATTTACTTGAAATTTTTAAGAGTGGTCTAAGAAATCGCTCGATAGTTACATATGAATTATTCTTGGGTAAAAGTCAATATTCTCATAGTGTTTTAATCATTTTCTTATTTTTGTTATGAAGCGATAATTTATTTATAATAACACAAAAAACAAAACTAAAATAAATAAGTATTTAAAACGTGTATTTTATTTGACATTTGACGCAAATCGTTTTATATGAAAAACTTTTAAATATTTTATTTAGATATTTTTTGATTAATTATTGTTATATACATGGGAATTTAATTAAAATATCCAAACATAAAAAATCAGTACCCAAAATACCCAAAATCTTGAAGTTTTTGTCAAAATACCCAACAACCCCGTGTTTTTGGGCCGTGTAAATGGGAAAACACGGGGTTGCGATTTTGGTCCGCGTATTCAAATCAAACACGGGGTATTTGCATGGGGTTTAGTGATTTTGGTCCGCGTATGGGACAAAACACGAGATTACCCCGCGTTTTAATTGTGTAACGCGAGTTTTTTTTTATTTTTTTATTTTTGGAAAAGGGTGTCCTGGGCCTTTGGCCCAGACTAATCCCTTGACCAGGGCCGTTCCTGATATTTTGGAGGCCCTGTACAAATTATCAAGTGTGGCCTTATAATATTTTGTTTCTCAATTATATGACTTATAATATAATGTTCCTAAATCTTTTTCTATGTTTCATTTAATTACTTTCAACATTATTAAAACTTGAGAAAACTATTTTTGTTACTATATTTGAAGTGAGTTTCCATTAATTTGATACGTTAACGTCTATTTAATAATGAACCATTTAACAAAAACTTTTTTATTTAAATAAATTGTTTATAATTTTTTTACGCTTAAATAATTAATAAATTAATGTCAAACTTATTAAATTGGACTTTAGATTTTCTTTCCATTTATAAAAATTAAAAATTGAAGTTTAGAAAAATAAGAGAGTCGATCCAGGGATCTTTTGTATCCCAAGGAGAAGCGCCACCACCCCGCCAACAAGTCTTTTATTTTAGAATTCATTAATTAAATTTTTATAATCAAGCTCCCTTATATATTAAAATGTAAAAAATTATCCCGAGGCCCCTGCCGATCGGAGGCCCTGTGCGGTAGCACCCCTCCGCACACCCTTATGCACGGCCCTGCCCTTGACAAAGAAATCGACTGCTAAAGCATGAAGCCCTGAGGTTAAACCCAGTGGCCACAAAGTTGCGAATGCAGGGAATCGAACCCGGGTTGAACGCTATGAACTCCCCAGGTGATTACCGCTACACCACAAAAGCCTTGTGGTTTGTAACACGGGGTTGGGTCGTGTTTGTTTGGCTTCTACGTTTTAATTGTGTAAGGTGGCCAGGGTTATTTTTGTAATTTGGCAAAAGTTTCATGTGATCTCGTACATGTGATTGGAGAGTCAACCCCTTAAAATAAATATTAAAATGATATTAAAATGCGAAACCCCTTCAAATAAATATTAAAAATTTAAAATGATATGTTGTGCAATATAAATTTACAAGAATATTCCCTTAACTTATGCTCAATTTACACCTTCAACAAACGCGGCCCAACCCCGCGTTACACAATTAAAACGCGGGGTAACCCCGTGTTTTGTCCCATACGCGGACCAAAATCACAAAACCCTGTGTAAATACCTCATGTTTGATTTGAATACGTGGACCAAAATCGTAACCCCGCGTTTTCCCATTTACACGGCCCAAAAACACGGGGTTGTTGGGTATTTTGGCAAAAACTTCTAGATTTTGAGCATTTTGGGTACTGATTTTTCATGTTTGGATATTTTAATTAAATTCCCTATATATATTATAATAAAGTCTTAAAAACCATTTTTTATGGAGTAAGTATGATGCATATTATTTAAAACCAAGATTACAAGTAAATGGTGTATGAGTACTCTATTTTAAAGTTGTATGTTTTAATTCATATAATTAACTCATAAACATAATCAAAACAGAATAAATATCTTATTTTTAATATAAAAAAATATAAAATATAATTAGGATAATTATTGAGTTCTAAGAGAATACTTAATTCTTATCTTTATGAAAAAAATCACATTATTAAACCAAAAATAAATTATATCATTAACAAACCTAAATTAAATTATAACAAAAAAGTTGAATTATACAAAAAAATAAAAAAACTTTAAAATTGTTAATTTGATAACAATATTGATATATTTTTTTTAAATTTTTTATGGTGTCTTTAAATTTATATTTTATTCAAACTTCTCAAAATCATCCAAAACCGTATTATAAAATCGACAAAAAAATAATAAAAAAAATATTAAAATTGAGATATGTCAATGTCACTCTGCATTTCATGAATATACTTCTAGTTTTTTATAATTGTATTGATTATTTTCATTTCTAACCGAATAAGTATATAAAAACTAAATTTGGATAATTTTTGAAGTTTGTATTTAAAAAATCTGAAAAATCAAACTCACTTCTATATTTTGAGAGGTTAAATTCTTATATATTAACAAATAAATCGCTATATTTGTTTAAATCGAATAAAACAGTCATTTTGACGTATAGAATTATCGGAAACTAGTTAAAGTGGTAAAAAAAACATCATTACAAAATTCAAAATAACTCAACGGACTTTCTTATCTTAAGCTATTAAGTCTTTGGACATTTATTGTTGTAATAAAAAAAATGGTTCTTCTGATTAATAGAAATGACGGGAACATGTTATTGTGGTAAAAATAATTTATTATGTGGTTTTAAAGATAAAAAAATAAAAGATGGCATGGAAACAGTCGGTTAACTTTCACGATTCGTCTGCTTCCTGACGAGCGCTCTCATTCTAAGCAGCTCAACGACCATGCACGATAGCCTACCCACTCCTCTCTTACCTTTTAAGGAACAGGCACGGTTAGCCAATCACTTGACATTGGGTCAAGAACTTAAGGAATCCCCTTTTCCCCGACTTAGAGACCACTCTCATTGTTGGTATATTTTTAAAACGGATGAGCATAACTTTTATATGCATATGTTTATAAGTTATGCTTTAGAATAATTAATGTAAATTATATATTATTTTCGTTTTATTGATTCGTTGTACTTTACTATTGATTTGTTGATACATCAAGAGACAAATACAAATGAAAAGTTTTACAAGTGTAAATATTTATTTGTTCAAAAATGTATAGGGACTTAGGAGTCGTTTACCCAACGTTCGCCGGTAATAGTTAACACTTTCATTTAACTTACCGAGTAAAATTTTAGTCCTTTAAAACGACATTGTATACAACATTTTTATCTAGAAAGAGCTTACCGGGTAATAGGTGTCACTCTCACTTATCGGGTAAGACTCTTGATCTTTGTCATAGCTCTTACTAGGTAAGATTCTGTTAGGTCATGAATTCGCAATTAAACAATGTAGAAAGATTGAACAAAAGGTAGATTGGGAAGGAAATGATTGTATTATTCACAATCTAGAGAGAGAAAAAGTTTCTCTCTCTAGAAACACTTACAAAGCATTATGTCTACATTGTGAATTGAAAGTTTACAAACAAATTACAAACATCTCCTATTTATACCCCAATCACCCATGTTACACATTTTAGCCCAACCCATTATGTTAATGACAAAGCCTATTTCAATAAGGATGACTTTACAAAACTTTCTAAATACAGTACATTAACAGATTCTCAATTTTTGTCATGTTCATCCGATAAGAAAACATGCTAGTAAAACTTATTGAATAATGACTCCTTAATCTTTTAAAATACAAAAGTTCGTTGGCTTTTTTTTTTGAAAATTTCTCACGATTTTACCAAGATCTATTTGTTTGATTTTAATAAATATAATTATTTCTTGATTTAAAAACAATATCCAAAAACTTGATCGAATAAAATATAGATCAAATATCCCCCTAAATTGAGTGTTAATAGAAACCACTAGGCAAAAGCTTATTCTAAATGACAAATTTTTTTAATACAAGTCCCCACCGCACCACTCATTACAACAAAACACACGGCAAACTATTTATTATGCACCACTTAATCACGTCTCTTTGTTAAATAAATAGATAAAATAGTTTTGAATTATAAATATTAAATTTAAAGACTCGTTTAGATATCAATTAGGGAAATTGGCCGAAATGGCTAAACTACGGAGGGTGATTGGTCTTTTAGCCATCCCTCTCTCTGAATTGCTCAAAAGTCCTAACTTATGCAATTGAGCAGGGGTGCACATGGGAGTAGGGGTGTGCAATTGCGCACCCCTACTCCCATGCGCACTGGGCCACGTGTCAACTCCAGATTAACCCTAATTAGGGTTTGTCCTTATAATTTGTTTGAAAACCTATTTTTTCACGTTTTTAAGTTGGTTTTTCATGTTGTTGTGTACTGTTTTTTCCAACCTGTTGTGATATCAAATCAACTTTAGCAGATGAATTATTTCACTGTGTGTACAATTTGATTCCCTAAATTATTGCTATAAGACCAGCAACTATGGAAGTTGTAATTCACAATTTTCATCCAAAATTTCATACAATTTATTTGCTTGTGTATCTTCCTCTCTATGTGATTTTTTTTAAAATATGAGTTCCGGAGATGATAAAGTCAAGTTACATCTCCTAAGTGGTGGTTCATGGCAGCAGAATGATAACGGTTGGGAGTATGTTACCGATCAACCGATAACCCGCGTCAAGGTGACATCAAACATTACGCATCCGAGGTTGGCTAGTTGTATTCACAGAAAATTTTGTCTCTATCCTTCTCTTGGTATGATTAGAATATCGTATAAGTATGATGGTGCCCTTTATGAGTTATGTAACTCTGACGATGTTTTGTCTTTCATTCAATTTATTGACGGTGAAAATAATCCAACACTTTGTGTGTTTGTCGATTCATCGATGTCCGGTGAAAGCGATGTCGGTGGTACTTCGAACACCGGAGGCGGTGTGGATGAATCTGATGATACCCCAGATGTTGTTCCCGAAACATAACAAGAAGGAGAAGAAGACGAAGTTTATAGACATGAGGAGGAGTCTCATGTTTACCACTTGAATATATCTAATGTTGATATTGATGAAGACAACGACGAAACAAAAACTAGTCCTATCAAATCATACGGTGGGATAAATGATTTCTTGACATGCCCCCTCCACTTCCATCATCGGCTCCCGTCATCACACCCAACCTACCCCCACGTTATAATAGTAGTGGAAGAGTAAGTTTGGGGCAAGTATTCCCTACGAAAGACGATCTTACACTCGCTCTCGGGTTGAAGTTTCTTGAAGAGGGTTTTGAGTTTGGAGTGCGCATGTCAAATAAAACCAGATATGAAGCCATATGTAGGCAAGACGGTTGTTATTGGCGTATCTATTCAACCTCTATCGAAAAAACCAATATGTTTCATGTTCGTATATTGAATGACATACACACTTGCTCGAGGACGCAACTTCATCCCAACCACCATCAAGCAAAGCGTAGAGTATTGGATAATTATATTTTCCCTAAAGTGCAGGATACTAGCAGGACATACCGTGGATCCGACATTGTCAACGACGTAAAAGCGGATTTGAAAATAGATATTTCTTATTGTCAAGCTTGGCGCGCGAAAGCTTATGCACTAACGATGGTGCGTGGTAGCCCTGAAGAATCATTTACCCGACTCCCCTACTTTCTCTATAATTTGGAGCTCCGGAATCCTGGTACCGTTACCAAAATAGGGACAGACAGTAGAGGACGTTTTGAGTTGTGTTTCGCTGCCCTTGATTGCGCGGTACATTGTTATTCTAATAACTTTCGCGTCACTATATGGTTTATTGAACTACTATATTGAATAATGTTATAATATGTAAATGCCTTAAATATCCATATTCGGTCGTTTACGACACACTTGCGTCCGGTCATTATCATAGATGTTGCTCATTTGAAGGGGACTTACTTAGGCACAATGTTTTTAGCCGTTGCTATGGACGCAAATAACCAAATTGTGCCTATCGCTTTCGGAGTGGGTAGGTCTGAGAGTGGGGAGGTGTGGCCTTGTTTCTTAACCATGCTGAAGCGTTGTATCGGGGAACCTGGGGGGTTGGTGTTTGTATCTGACAGGGTTGCTTCAATTCACCAAGCAATTAATACAGTGTACCCAAGGGCCCATCATGCACTTTGCTGTCACCATCTGATGATGAACGTAAAAAGCAGGGACAACAGGGTCAAATACAAGAAGAAGTTATTTTGGAGGACGTGTAAAGCATATACGGTGGAGGAGTTTGAATTGAACATGGCGGGTCTACGAGCTGCTTTACCTGTTGGAGCTCCGCTTATGGACCAGGTTGGGCCGGAGAAATGGTCAAGGGCCTATTTCCCAGGAATGTGTTACAACATAATGACCTCGAACAGTGCCGAGTCGGTGAATACATTGTCGCGTTTTACACGGAGGCTACCTATTGTGGGCCTTATGGATTACTTTCGATGTTTTCAGCAAGAATGGTATTCGATTCGTCGGATAAATTGAGGTTATTTTCCTTGGATTACTGTTATAATTTTATGCTTTTAGTTTTGGAATACTAACGTAACAAATTCGTGTTATCGCAGAGGAAATGGTGAATCGTCTCTATAGACAAATTCGTGTTATCGCAGAGGAAATACTAACGTAACAAATTTGTCATCTCTATAGATAAAGGTTGTTGTCACTGTTAAAGCATATCATATTGTCCAAACAAATATATCCATCCACTATACAGCTAAAACTCTATAATTTGATGTCTTTAGGTATTTTGTTCTAATTTTATGTTCTAAGCGGCTCGTTTTTAATTATTGATTGCCTTAAATACCTACGCCACCATCAGTAGTGAAAATTTATTAAAAACTAGTAAGACGCTAGACCAAACAATCACATACAGGAAATAGCCAGGAGAGGGTTACGAATCCAACCCACTCAATTAACTTTAAACTTGCTACAAAAACCCAAAACTAAGCATGAGTCACAATCATATCAAAGATATCCACCTTCTTCAGCTTGGTCTCGTAAAAAATGGTCACATTGAGGAATGACCATATGTACCAAAGCATAGTGAGATTAACGACGTCAAAGCATATCGTCTCCCTACTCGTCAACCGCAAATTAGAAAACCATGTAAAAGTCACATAGGAACTTAATGAAGGGATATCCAAATGACACAATCTACCATTATGTCTCCAAATCTCTGTCGCCAAAGAGCACGAAAAAACAAATGATTACATGACTCTAAACCCACATCACATAGCGCACAAAGCAAAGAAGTCAACATCAATCCCTCTCCTATCTAAATTATCCCAAGTGGCTAACATGTTTCAAACCCAAACGCCAACAAAAAACATTAACCCCAATAGGAACTAACCAGTTCCATCTAGTACCAATCGAGTCCAAAACCACGAGTTTGGAATCAATGTAACTCCTATTAGAGGCAACGGTAAAAGAACCTAATCCATGTAACGACCACACCCACCAATCTTATTGATGAGAAACCACAAACAACTGCAACTTATCCCTCAAAGAGGAAAATTGCGCCAATTATGCACCCCCCGGCCCCGTTCCCCATGAAAATAACCAAACAAATTCCCGTTTATTACCCGCTCTTTTGACCATAACATCTTTATCAAGCTCCAAAACATACACTCTCGGATATTCCATTTTCAGAGGCCCACTTCCCAACCAAATATCATGCCAAAATGAAGTTTCCGATCCAGCTCTTACTTTTTTCTTACAAAACGACAAAAGATCAACAATTTTACCCTGTAGATAGATAAAAGCCTTCAAGATCTCCAACCATGTTGAATTCTAACCCACAACCAATACAACTGATCCAATCCAACCATTTGCACCATGTATCAATTGAATCACTTTAACCCACACCGCCTCTTGATCAACTTGAAATCTCTACACGCATTTAAAAAGTAAGGCCCTAATAAAAGCAAATACGCTTCCTATACCAATACCCCCATATTTTTTGCAAGCCATACTTTTATCCCATTTAACCAAAGACCTCTTATTATTGTCCATCTCACCTTCAACGAAGAATCGATTCTGAATGGATTCCAACAATGTTGATCCAAAATCTCTTAATGATTTAATGATGATCCTTATACTTAGTGAAATAATTACTTTTGTTTTTATCATTTCAGTTTCAGTGATCAGATTAATACTGAGTCTTATTGAACACGCATTGTAACAGATTATAACATATGTAAACTCCAAGACAAAATTCACATCATAGAAAACTTCAGCGATGTCAAAGAAGTAGCTAAAGATAAAGACATGTCTACTTGTTATCTGAAGCAGAATTCAGTGACACCATGACTGTCTACATCAAATGTGGAATCTGATCAAGACTCAGTAATAGCTGAAGAATTCCTCAGCGACTCATCTCTATAGATGATCAGAGTCTTGTTCATCAAGATTATTTTTGTCTTACTCTCTTGTACAAAAGGACATACTCCATGCTTCCACCAGACAAAGGTACAAGTACGAATTTCTTTTCTATCACTAAACGTGCTTACCAACTACCTAAAGCTATTGCTCATACGCGGCCAAAAGCCTGCCATATCTGAAGAACAAAGATATGCATTCCACTCTTATCTTGACACGTGGATTATACCCTCTAAGGTACATTTAATGTAGTGGTTATAAATAGCAAAGAAGAGTTTTCTTAAGTTATGTCTTCAACACCTTTTAATCTTCTATCTCTCTTCTCTCTTGTTCTTCTTTTCTTATGCAAGAAAAGCTTAGTGATTCTAAGATTTTTAGATTAGGGTCCTTCCTTATTTAGTTTTCGCACCAATCTGTAAATTTCATATTGGTTCTTTTTTAATCAATAAACGAATTTAAAAGTGAAAAATTGTGTGTTTGTATTCATCCCCCCCCCCCCCTCTACAAATTGTTGATTCTTGTAGAACCCCTTTGGGACCAACAAACAGTTTGACAATCGAAGATGGCATCTGTAACAACCTGCAAATTCAACATAACATATAACACAAAAGTTTTACATAACATGCCAAATTGGGGCTATAAATTGGGTCTTATTCTATTAAACTCTACAAGTAACTGAAATCTACTACAAACTTTTTGCTAATAAAATTCTCGTACCCAAGATCTCCATAAAACAAGAAGTTCAAAAACAGGCTTCACAATATTTCTCGACAAGCTTCACATACAAAATTCAAATAGAAGATCTCATAAATTCCTTTTTACCTTATAAATATTGCTACTCGAAAATACATATTTTGAAAACAAAATGAGGGTTAGACCACAAGGTCTAGAGAGGAAATCCCTGTCAGTGAACACTCCCAGAGTTGGTGGATGATTGCTTTGCCAATAGCAATGTACTTCTGTTAGAGCACATATTTGTTGGATGCAAGATCATGAAGTTTGAAGGTCAAAGTAAAGCAAGTCAAAGCTCAAAATCAACTCTCAAAGTGAAAGTGAAAGTATTTGTAATAAAGTCAAAGTCAAAGTTTGTATTTTATTTCCTTGTTATTTGTTGCTAGTATAAATAGTTCTAGTCTTGTGTCTTTGTTTGTAAGTCTTTCAGAGTAAGCATGTAATCAGATTGTATGAAACAACAAGTAAGAAAATAGAGCTTATTAGAGGATAGTCGCTTGTATATCTTTCTAGAGAGAGAAAGTTGTAGTGAGAGAGTGATGAATGTAATATGTGATTTGTAATCGATGACATATGATTTACGAATTGTTCATTTTGATTGTTGTTAGTGATTAGAACTTGAATTAGAGACATTATCAATTGGTATCAAAGCAGTGAAGAAATTCAGAAACTGGATTAAATTGAAAATTTTGGGTCGACAGTTGAAGAACTCGCAATATGTCTGTGTAGAATCAATTTTTGAGCTACAGTGATATTTTTGCTTTAAATTTGGTGTTTTTGTACTCGATTCTATGTCTAGAATAGATTTGATTTGAGTAGCATTGTCCAATTTACATCAGAATCGTGTGAATTTTGGATTTGATTGCAATTTTAGTTCGAGTGTTAGAAACAACTGTAATTAGATTGAATTGTACTTTCTAGTTGTTTAGATTGAAACTTCTCGATTGTAATCTGTTCGTGGCATGTATTAGAAGTGATCTGCAATGTTGCAGATTATTTGGTAAAGATTTGGGTCGAAATCAGAGTGAAAAATCGAGTTTTTGAACGTACAAGTGAAGAACTCGCAAGATTCAAAGAACTCGCAGATGAAGAACACGCACGACAAAGACTTGAAATTCGCATAAAGGTGAAGAACACGCAAGACGAAGCTTGCGAGAAGTCAGAACTCGTACGTATCTGTATGCGAGTTTGTACTGTTCAACTACTTCATCGTGCACGAACAGTGATCTGCGAGAAGTAAAGTTTTGTGAGAAGTGAACAATCTGCGAGTTTACATTTAGCGCGAAGTGGAAAATCAGAAAATTTTCAAAGTCTCGAACGCGCAGACGCATTGCGCGAAGTGGTTTCGGAGAAACGCGCAACCTGTGTCTTGCAAGAACTCAAAACTCGCACAATATTGCCTGCGAGAAGCTCAAAACTCGCACGTAGTCTCTTGCGCGAAGCTTGAACGCGCATGTCCTTGTGTGCGCGAACCACAAAACTCGTACCATTCGTTGTGCGCGAATCTCAAACGTGCATTGTACTATTTGCGAGAAGTTGATTCCTTTGATCTGCGAGTTTCTATAATTAGACAAATTTTTTAACGTTGTAATATGGCCTTTAAATATCAAATTTTTTTCTCTAGGGGCGCTGCCCATTGACCCCGCCCGCTAATCGGGTAGCGGGCCCCCCGTGCTAAGTCTGCGGAGGGGGACAAAGTTTTTCTATACTTAGAATTTTTCTGAGTTTTCTGAAGTTTAACCAAGTTTGATTTTTGTAGATCCAGTTTATTTCTGAATTTCTGACGATCATTTTCAAGTTCTTTTTGTAAACATATATTCAAGATGAGTTTTTTTGATGATGAAGAGAAGATTGCCAAGCTTAGAATAGAGAACAAAAATCTCGCTTCTTCAGTTGACTATTATTCTAAGCGGTCAAAGAGATATTCTGTTGAAAGGAAGATACTGAGAGAAGAAGTCAGTGCTTTAAAGATTGATGATCAAAAATCCCAATCTAATCAAGCTAATTACTCAAGATTTAATCAATATGCTCAAGAACTAGAGAGAAAAATTCTAGAGAGAGAAAGTAGATCTTGAATTACACCCTCTAGATATTACAATAAGCATGAGCTCTAGTTTCGTTATTACAAGTTTTCTAACAAAACCTATTTATACTACCTATCTATTACAAAGCCTTAATGGCTAAGGAAACTAAACAAGCTTTGACTAACTATTACAAGGTCAATGTTGACTTTTACATATTTGACTTCCTATTAAATCTTGGATACAATATTTAGACTTAACAATCTCCCCCTTTGTATTCAAGATTTAATAAAAATTTGATGCAGATCTTTAGCTCTTGATTCTTCATCTTTTATCTCTTGATGCTTTCACAAACTTTGCTCTTTTGCAGCTTCTGAAGAATCTTAGAAAGTCTTTTTCTCTTTGAAGCTTTGAAAGTCAACACGCCTTGAACAAGAATCGAAAAACTTTCAACCTTTATCTCTGAAAAACTTTTGTCTTCAATCAAAATTGTATCTTCATCACTTTGATCTCTGAACTATCTTTGGAAGAACAAACTTTCACGAATCATCTTGATTTAACTTTGAACATTCTTCCTTCAGAATCTTTTGGCTTTGAATTTCTTTATCAGTCTTGAACTTTTAAATCAGCGGAAGCAATTCGAATTTCTGACTTGTGTTTGAAACAGCGGAATCAGAAATTCTTCATCAGACTTTGAAATTGATCTTTGTATAATTCTCCCCCTTTTTGATGATGTGAGCATCAGATCATCAAAATTTCTTCAATTTCAAGCTCAGACTTTGATAACCCCTTTGAAACAATCTCCCCTTTGATAGAAGCTGTACTTTTGATCTGAATAGCCGAATCATAAACTGAATATATCCGAATCTTTTCAAATTCAGACATAATGAGCGTGTAACCCTGATTCAACAAATGAAACAGTTAGGAATGCCTGTCAGTAACACAAAGTTACTGTGTACAACGAATGTACAATGTAAGGAGCTGGTTTGATGTTGACTCCCCAGGACTTCCATTCAATCATTGAAAGACACAAGGTAATTCTATGAATGTTCTGACAGAAAAATAGATTTTCTGTGTGCTCGTGCTTGTGTTTTGAAAGAATTAGCACAATGATTGTGTTTCATAAGGCTCAAAGTATGTAAATCACTGAGACAGCAATGATTATACATGGACTCAATGTGCATGAGAAAGGGTCGAAGGTGGGGCAATTTTCCTTCTTTTTCAATATCAGTATCTTCCAAGTGAAGATCCGATAGATTATGTGCTGCTTCCCCAGAAAATATGAAACATTCTCTTTTTAAGAAAAGAATGAGTAGCTGGTGGGGTTGTATGCAAGAGATGGCATGGGCTATTTGCCTATTTCAATGATGGTCACCAAAGAAATGTGAACCAATCAGTAATGTGGCTGCCCGGCTCAGAAAGATGTTTGGTGCAGAGTTCTGATATTCTTTTTACTCTGTTCTCTCACCCTCTTTCTTTTAAACATTTAAACTCACATCTAACCAATCTCTCATTTCCATTTTATCTCAGCTCACTCCCACACTCAATTCTTTTAGACCCCTCTCCCCTCAATCACTCAAAGGATTTCTTCCGGGGTAGGAAACACTGGTTATCGTGAATCCATGGAAGATCTATTAAGCACTCACACTGAATCCCATGTTCCTAAAAGTACATGCTTATCAATGATTTTCTTGACATGTAAAGCAAAAAAAATCATATGTCAGTGTATGTATGCTCATTGAAAAATATAAATGAAATTTAAGCATTTGATCTTTGAAGATTTCTCAAAACAAGGATATTGAATGAATGAATATGAAGTCAAGAGAATTGTTTTGAGAATCTGACAATGAATCAATCAGATCAAATCAAAAGGTTAGGGTATCAAAGAATTGGAAATTTGTTTATATGAACAAATATAAACAATTTATCAATGAAAGCACAGATATGAAAAAGATGATTGATGCTCAAGCAACTTTGAAAGCAAACGGGGGTATTACCATCGAAAAATTGTTTGAATTTGAGACATGGTAATAACAATTTCAAATAAAATACTGAACCGGTGTGTGTGAATACTTGACAGTATATAGACAAGATAATACACAAGTATTGATCTTTGGAAACACACGGTCAGTTAAACAATAAAGCGCAAAAATTGAAAAACATTTAAAAATCACACTTCTAAATTCATGAAATCGTTTGAGAATAAGAAGTGGTTTGAACATTTAAGAAAATGTTTTTCATGTTCGAAAGTTGTTCTTCTTTCAAACAATCCTGAGATCTAGGATCAGAAGATTTTTTTTTTTTACCTTTTCGGCTCCCCCTCAAAACATGATATAAAGATTTATGTCTTTTTAGCTCCCCCTGGATATTAGCATAATATCCTTCTTTGATCATTGATGAACGGGTCCTGATCTGTCATGTGATCAGAAGCCACTTTATTCATATTATTTATTTAAAAAAAATAAAAGACATAAAGCAGTAAAACGGTTTTCTAGAATGAGTTCTGATCTGAAATAATCAGAAGTCATCACCTTTACTCCCCCTTAAATTAAGCATCTGAAATATGTCAGTTAAAACAGGATAGAGATCAAACACTCCCTTTGAATTGTTAGACCATCAATATCAGAAAAATTTAGCAAAGAAAAAGTATAGGATAGAGATCAGATCAATTCACTTGGGATGGAGACCATCAATATCCATCGGATGCAAAAACACAGGAGTAAGGTCTTTTTGATCTCTGAGGTACGAGTCCTAAACTGTTGTGTTTAGAAGTCATTTTAACATTGAGGTCCGGGTCTTGAGCTGATTTACTCAAGAGCCATCGTTCTCTTACTCCCCCTTGACTTGTGGTGCCTGCAACATAGAATCAGTTTTCTTCTTTGGTACCCACTGGTATTTGGGTCCAGAAATGTTAGTTGCAGTTCGCGTGGGGGATATGGAGTAAGAACCATACCATTAATGATCACTAGTCTTATGGATATGATCATGTGTACAACAAATAGAACAAAAATATTTCTTACCGTTAGGTGCTTTGTTCTTCTTTGCTTTGTTTACATGTACACATGAATTCTTCTCTTTCAGCTCATCAGTCTTGTCATCTTTGACTGATTTCTTTATCCAGACCAATGTCTCTTTCTTGAAACTTTTTCTCCTCGGATAATAATCTGAACTATCTAAATATTTATCAAAGAAAAGGTTAGTGCGACGAATCTGATGAAATGATTTGACTGACCTTTGTGAAGAGAGAAAATTCTGACTTGAACTTGAAACAGGTTTTTCAAGTTCTTTTATCTTTGACGCAAAGATATCTCTTTCTTTCTCAAGCAGGTCAATCTTTGTCTTGAATTCAGACTTCGTCTTTTGCTCTTTCAGCGCAGCTGCAGACAATCAGACAGTTTTGAAGTTAGCTTCTTGATTTCAGATTCAAAAATGGATCTTTCTTCCTCAAATCCTTTTTCTGACTCAGTTCTCTGGCCGGATAATTCTTTAAAGAACCCTACATTCTTTTGTTCTATGGCCTTCTTCTCTTGAGCAAATTTCTCTCTTTCCAATATCAGTACTTTCTCAAAATCGGAGATTTGTTGAGAAAGCTTAATGCATTTAAGATCCACTATCTTCTTTTCTTCAAAGCACTTCCTTGAGAAATCTGAGAACTTAGTTGAAAATCCTTTCTTTTCTTTCTCAAAAACAGCTTTTTCTTCAACAAGCTTTTGCTCAAAATCAGATATATTCTTTCTGAGCTCAGCATTCTCATATTCCAATTTCTTAACTTTCAGCTCATTGTTCTCAACAGAGATTGTCTGCTTAATTTTATTTTCCAACTCATAAATCTTTCCTTTTAGATCTGACACAACTGTTGGCCCTAACATTGTCCATTCAAGATAGTCCCATATCTCCTTTCATGTTGATTTGTACAAATATTTTCCTGTCAACTGATATGTATCTATATGACCTTTAATCTCATGACGAATACTATTCAATAGAAAAGTTCGAGCCATATAATCAGCATTCTTTCTTTTCTCTCGATCCTCAGTACAATCTTCTGTTGGAGTATGAGGTGTCATCTCTCCTTCAGTCAATGACAATCTGATATAACAACTCAGCTCATTTGTATCTACAAATTTGAAAAAATCAGCTTTCCACCTCTCGTATCTTCCTCTAAGCAAAATTGGTGAACTCATCTCTCTCTTAGAAATAGCTTGATGAGAATGATCAGCTCATTTTTTTTTTTTTTAAACTAAGACAGGAGACCCGCAAGCTTGAGGTGTTCGGGTCTCACTTGATAAGCAAAGTGAGGAATGCGGGTCCAACGTGAACCGCAAAGTGAGATGTGCGTGTCTCACTTGATAAGCAAAGTGAGGAATGCGGGTCCAACATGAACCGCAAAGTATGGTGTGCGGGTCTAACGGGACGCGCATAATAGAGAATGCGGGTCCTTTGGGATACGCAAAGCGAGATGTGCGGGTCCTATGGGATACGCAAAGTTGTTATGAATGACCCGCATAGCTCTATGAATAACCCGCATTTCTCTATGAATGACCCGCAAGTCGTTTTCTTGACATAGTCTTTCTCAAATCGATTGATTCCTGCACAATTGAACTTCAAGAATTTGTTAGCATCATCGAAAAACAGTTCTAAACACACACATGCAATCAATTTTCGATTAAAAACTACAAATCGAATAAACTCGATCAAGAACAGTAACAGAACACGTTTTTCACGAAAATATCAAAAATCAAAAATTGAAACCGATTTTGTTCGAATTTAGAGATGAAATCAAAACAACAATCAATCACTAACATAAATCGAACACAATGAATCCATTTTCTTTCATTAAAAACGATTTTCCACAAAAAATTCGGATGAAACAGTGAAGAACACGTGTTCTTGAAAATTTTTGAAAAATTTGATTTTCAATTCAAAAAATCCAGATTTCAATTCAAATCATTGATCAAATCATTTCCGAAAAGTTTGGTTCAGCTCTGATACCAATTGATGATCAAAAATCCCAATCTAATCAAGCTAATTACTCAAGATTTAATCAATATGCTCAAGAACTAGAGAGAAAAAGTCTAGAGAGAGAAAGTAGATCTTGAATTACACCCTCTAGATATTACAATAAGCATAAGCTCTAGTTTCGTTATTACAAGTTTTCTAACAAAACCTATTTATACTACCTATCTATTACAAAGCCTTAATGGCTAAGGAAACTAAACATGCTTTGACTAACTATTACAAGGTCAATGTTGACTTTTACATATTTGACTTCCTATTAAATCTTGGATACAATATTTAGACTTAACAATGATTAATGAAGATCTTCTGAAACAGACTTCTGGGTTGAATTATGAAAAGATATTGAATTTGGAAGCTGAGAACACTGAGCTGAAAAGAAAGATATTTGACTTGGAATATCAGATTATCCAAGTCCAGCAAACAGATTCTGTGGAAAGTTATGAGAAGAAGATTAAGAATTTGGAAGATACTAATGCTGAGCTTCAAAAGAAAATATCTGATTTGGAACAAAAGATGGTCAAAGTTCGAGATGATTTTGAATGTGAAAAGAAAGGGTTTTCAAAGAAGTTTTCAGACTTTTCCAGGAAGAGTGTTGAAGAGAAGAAAGCAGTTGAGCTCAAATGTATAAAACTTTCTCAATAGATTTCAGATTTTGAGAAAGTAATCATTCTAGAAAGGGAAAAGTTTGACAAAGAGAAGAAGATCATAGAACAGAAAAATGTTGGATTCTTTAAAGAAATATCCAATGAAAGAAATGTTAGATCACATATCTATTGGATTCAAGATCATCCAAACTGAATATCGCAATCTGAAGCTAAAGCCGGAAAGTCGACTCTCGATATTAAAGTCTATGTCGTTTGTAATAAATGTCAAAGTAATTAATGTTTATTGTATTTTATGTTTAATCTAAATATCTTATAAATAGATATTTAGATATTATATATTAGTTAGTTAGTTAGTTAATAGTTAGATATTAGTTTAGTTTTAGATATTAGTTTATTATTTGTTTATTGTTGCAAGTTGATAGGAAGTGTGTTAAAGAAGCTAGATCTATTATCAGATCTATCTCAACTCTCTCATACACGATCAGATAAGATTAACATAAAACACACACACAAAAGGTGTAAATCAGAGAGAAAACAGAGAACACATCTATAGCTTAAATCGATCAATCCTGTAACCGTTGTTATAATCAATACAGGTTGGTAATCGTTATTGTGTTGTTGTTTCTATAAACTTGATATAAGCATTGTTGGACCGAAAATTGGTATCAGAGCCTGATTAAGATCAAAATCAAGTTTTTAAAGAAAACGACTCTGTGTTCTTTTTGAAAAATCGTTTTCGAGATTTAAGGTGTTTTAGGTGTTAAAATCGATCAGGTTGTGATCGATTAGGTTGCTAGATAGAGTTGTGAGTGTTTGATTTCAGTTTAAAGCTTAAATCGAGTTCCATTTTGTGATTTTTGTGGTCTGAGTTCGAGTTTCATAAAGTTACTGTGCTATCAATTTAAATTTCAAAAAGTGATTTTTATCGAGATCAAGTGGTCACATTCAGTTCTTGAAGTGTTTTTAGACATATTGGTAGAGTTTGGGTCTGTTAATCTTGGAAATACAGGTTGAAAAGTCGAATTTATCGAAGAACAGACGAACTTGCGGAAACCAAGGGACGAACTTACGCAAAGCTTACTTTGCGCAACCAACTGCATACGCAAAGTTTACTTTGCGCAACCAACAGGATACGCAAAGCTTACTTTGCGCATCTCAAGCAACACGCAAAGTCCACTTCTCGCATCCAACGGCTTACGAAAACCTCACTTCTCGCAACAAGTAGGATACGCAAACCTCAGTACAAGTGTTCATCTCTCCACGAAAAGCCAAGTCAAGTTTGCGCAACCCACTCGAAACGCAAAGCTCACTTTGCGTATCCTTCTCGAAACGCAAAGCTCACTTTGCGCATCCCACGTGATACGCAAACCTCACTTTGCGCATCTCACGTGATACGCAAACTTCACTTTGCGCATCCCACGTGATACGCAAACCTCAGTTTGCGCAACTCATTTGACACGCAAATCTCACTTTGCGCAATCAACCTCTCGCGCAAACCTTCTCAAAACGCAAAGTTTTTCCAGACTTAGAAATTTTCATCAAAATGACATCCAAAGAAGCTCTTGCAATCGGAACTGACTCCAAGCCACCAGTTCTCTTTAAAGGAGAATACGAACAGTGGAAAGATAGGTTCCTGAACTTTGTTGACAGACATGAGCTAGGTGATTTCATCAGGAAATCTATAGAAGAAGGGGTTATGAAACCAGTCATGATGACTCGTTTGGTTGGAACCGTGCCGACTCAGGTTGAACTTAAGTTTCATGAGCTAGAAGATGATAACCTCAGAAGAGCTAAAGGCGACAGATTAGCTAAGTCATACATTCTACAAGGAATTCCAAATGAAATCTATGTAAAGATTGACAGCTACAAGGCCTCCGGCAAAGAAATATGGGATCAGCTTGAGAAGATGATGCTGGGTTCAAAGGTTGGGAATCAGCTTAAAATCTCCAACTGCCTGAACAATTATGAAGAATTTAGAGGCAGAGTGGGAGAAACTTTAGAAGAAACCTATGACAGGTTTGTGACTTTGCTGAATGAATTAAGCAAGAATAAGGTCCACAAATCTCAAATAGAGCTGAACGTCAAATTCCTGAGTATTCTACAGTCGGAATGGAAAAGATTTGCCAGACAGATGAAGCAGATCAAGGATCTGAATGAGATTCCACTTCATGAGGTGTATGAAACCCTCAGACAAAATGAAGAAGAGGTGGATGAAATTCTAGATGAAAAGAGGCAGAAAGGAAAGACAGTTGAAGACACCGTTGCTCTTGTTGTCAGGAAGAAGAAGAACAAGACAATTGTGTATAAATCAGAAGAAGATGAAGGTTATGCAAACTCTGACATGGATGAAAATGAACAACTGAAGCAAGCAATGATTCTGCTGTCAAATGCTTTTCAGAAAAAGTTCTACACGAAGCCAAGTTCAAACAGTCAGAGATATTCTTCTGGTCCAAACAACTACATCCACAAGGAAAGGGTTGAAGGAAGTAGATATGAAGGTAAGAGATTTGAAGGGAAAATAACAGAGGAGAGGAAACCTGAAGAGAGAAGATATCAGTATGAAGGAAAGAGAATAGAGGAGAGGAAACCAGAAGAAAGAAAGTTCAAAGCTGAAGGATCAAGTCAGCCAGAACCACCTACGTGCTACAACTGTGGCAAAATAGGTCACTTTGCCAAGGATTGCCGAAGATCAAAGGTCAGAAACTCCGATTATTACAAGAACAAGATGCTTCTTGCAAAGCAACAGGAGGCTGGCAAGGCACTGATGGCTGAGGATGAATACTGGCTTGATCACTCAGACGAGGAAGAAGAGGATGAAGAAAGAGATGAAGCCGTCAACATATGCTTGATGGGAAAGATAGAATCAGACGCTGAAGCTGATTCAAAAGAGAATGAAGAAGAGGAGGTATGTGATTTATCGTATTCAGATTTCATGAATAAAATGCATGCCATGATTTTAAAGCAACAAGAGTTAGAGTCGAATCTTGAGCGAGAAAATGGTGTTATAACTGACAAAAACCAACTAATACAGAAACTTAGCAATGAAATTGCTGAGAAGAAAGTAGTGGTTGAGGTTTTACATAGAGATAATGACACCAACGCAAAGGAAAAGACAATAATTCTTAAAGAGAATTCTAAACTCAAGTCTAAACTGACAAAAAGTGAGATTGATATATATGAGCTTACAAAATTGCATTCTTCATGTACCAAAGAAAACTTTTCTTTACTTGGAAAATTAAAAAGTTTGGAAGAGAAGTTATACAAAATGGGTCAAACTGAACAGACTATTCATCTGAACAAACCCAAAGAGCAAATAGAGAGATGGGGAATCGGTTATAAGAATCCTCACTGTCTTCAAAAAGGAATGTCTGAAGTGCCTGCACTTTATGATCATCTTTCTATGAAATTAGCTCGACGAATCCCTGAGTTTAAAACTTTTTAGACTAAACTATCAGAAGAGGATGAAGCCAACGAAACTGAAAAACGGTTGAAATCATCTAAAGTTCATCTTCCATTTTATTATGCGAAGATGAATAATAGTTATAATGAAAATCCAATATATCAAAAGAAGAAAACTCTTTCAAGTGATTTCTTTCAAAGTTATTCTGAAAAATAAATGGAGGCAAAGCCTATTCAAGGTAAACTATATGTCCCTCCTCTCGTTTTAGAAAGTAAAATTTCTGAACTCAAGAATTCTTTAACAGATGAAAGACTTTTGATGAATATTGAACAAAATGTTTTTTCAATTGTGTTAAAAATGTTATTATTTCTAAGGCTTCAAACTCCGAGGATATGTTTGGTTTAGCAAATAAAGGGTTTGATTTTCTGAACGCTGACGGTGGTTTAGATGATTGTTCTAATCAATTTGACTTTAATGCAAAACTTCCTAACCATTCATCTTTTGTTAAGAAATCCTTAGGAAAAACCAGTATGCCTGTTAACAGTGCAAAATCAACGAAAGTTGATAACTCAGTCTCTGTGAAAGCTAAAAATGCTAAAGGTAAGATTACATCTAAGCATTCACAGAAACCGAACACTACTGGTCATCCGAAAAAGAAGCATTTGTTTGTTGCTCCAAAGTCTAACTCCACAGTTTCACATGTTTCAGATCTGAGCAAGCAAAGGCCAAAAGTTAAATCTCTGTGGCAACCGAAACAGAAGTTTGACAAGACCGTTAAATCGTTTAGTAGTGTTAATTGTAGTAAGACTTCGCTTAGTAAAGATGTTTTAATTGCTGATGTTGTGATTTTGAACCCAAAACTTGCTGTTTCTCGTAAACAATATTCAATGAAGCAATTATTTCAGTTATCTTTATCTGCTAGAAAGTCTTCTATTTATAATAAACATGTTTCTATCTCTTGTCAAGATTCTGACGATTGGTTTGGCAATTATCATGTGCATTCATCTCATTCTAATTTTTCAAATGCATTTCAAAAGAAAAGAGGACCCAATTTGAAATGGGTACCAAAATCTTGTGCTAACACAGTAGGACCCAAATTCCAGTGGGTACCTAAGGCTAAATCTGTGTTGCAGGCACATCAAGTTTAAAAATGGAGCTTACAGATATGACTTCTAGACAAAACAGTCTAGGACTCGTTCCTCAAAGAAAATGGCTTTTGAACACATCAGTTCAAGACCCGCTCCTCAATGCTCAAGAGTCTTAATTCCATCTTTGTTTTAAGACTATTTAAATCAATTGTTTCATTATTTCTCTTATGCAGATCCGTCATATGTGGTACTTGGATAGCGGATGCTCCAAGCATATGACTGGACAAAAAGATATGTTGTCCAATTTTAAAGAGAAGTATTGCGGATCAGTCAGATTCGGCAACGACCAGTTTTCTCCAATAATGGGATACGGTGATGTATAACATGACAATGTCACAATCAAGAAGGTGAGCTATGTTGAAGGCTTACGACACAACTTGTTCAGTATAGGCCAGTTATGTGACAAAGATTTAGAGGTCAACTTCAAAGCCAAGAGATGTTCAGTTTGCAATGAAGAAGGCGAAGAACTCTTAGTCAGTACTCGAGAATCAGACCTCTACACAATCAATTTATCAAATGTCCAGACTGACAAGCAGGTTTGTCTATTGACGAAAGCCTCGATGCAACAAAGTTGGCTATGGCATCAGAGGCTCTCTCACCTGAACTTCAGGTACATCAACAATCTGGTCAGTGGAAAGCTCGTCAAAGGACTTCCAGCGCTCAAGTATGAAAGAGAACATCTTTGTGCAACATGTGAAAAGGGAAAAATGAAGAGGGCACCTCATAAACCAAAGCCTAAACCGAGAACAAGCGCTCCGTTAGGGTTATTGCATATGGACTTATGCGGTCCGATGCGAACTCAGAGTCTAGGCGGAAAGAAGTACATACTCGTGATCGTGGACGATTACTCGCGATACACATGGGTCAAGTTTCTACGTTCAAAAGATGAGACACCAGATGTTCTCATCACATTCCTAAAGACGACCCTGGTGAATCTGCAGAAACCGGTCAAGTTTCTACGAACAGACAACGACACAGAGTTCAAGAACAACAAAGTAGAAGAATATCTCGAATCTGTCGGGATTTCACATCAATACTCTGCTGCTCGAACGCCTCAACAAAATGGAGTGGTCGAAACAAGAAATCGTACGCTAGTCGAGGCTGCTCGTACTATGCTAAGTCAATCAGACTTACCTCTATTTTTGTGGGCTGAAGCTGTATCGACCGCGTGCTATACACAGAATCGCTCCATGATACATTGCAGATTCAAGAAGACTCCTTATGCGTTAATCAACAACCGAACACCGACAATCAAATATTTCCATATATTTGGGTGTAAGTGTTTCGTTCTAAATGATAGGAAGAATCTCAACAAGTTCAGCGCCAAGGCAGACGAAGGCATCTTCATTGGTTATTCCTCGACATCAACTGCATTCCGTGTTTATCTGAAGAAATCAAAGACGGTGATTGAAAGCATCAACGTCACGTTTGATGAAGAGATGGCTTCCGAACAACACAGTTCATAACCCGTTATAACCGGAGTACTAGCTTCTAGGAAAATCAGTCCAGAACCTGCGTCTCAAAAGAATAAATCAGATGAAGCATCAACGTCAACTAATCATTTATCTGATTTAGACTTATTATTTGAATTGTTTTATGATGAATTTCTTGGATCTAATGCAAAGAAATCTGTTATGGTTGACAGGATGGAAAACTTAACGACTACTCATCCAACCAGTTCAGATGTTCCTATTGAATCCAACGCCCCGATTCAACAAGAAGTTCCAATTCAAATGCCAACTCCAACAGTTGAAGAAGTGACAAATGATGAAGAGACAAAAGTAGCTGAAACACTAGGATGTTCTATTCCGATCAATCTACAGCCAGAACAAGCTGTACCTGCTGAGCCTTCTGAACCTACCACTTCAACTGCAATCATCATTCCTCCTGAACAAGCTGAAGAAGGTACAAGTGGATTTATAGATGATACAACTGACATACATTCATATAATCCACTGCCTCATGAACATAAATGGACCAAAGAGCACCCGATAAGCCAGATCATTGGTGATCCATCAAAACCGGTGCAAACTAGGTCAGCATCAATAAACTTGTGCATGCATGACTCCTTTCTGAGCAAGTTCGAGCCAACTCGCGTATCAGAAGCACTTGCTGATCTAGAATGGGTGATCTCAATGCAAGAAGAGCTGAATCAGTTCGATGCACTTCAAGTCTGGAGACTCGTACCAAAGCCTCAAGGTAAAACCATTATAGGTACGAAATGGGTTTTCAAGATAAAGAAAGAAGAAGAGGGTACCGTTATCCAAAACAAGGCAAGACTAGTAGCCAAAGGATACAGACATGAGGAAGGAATTGACTATGACGAGACATATGCTCCTGTGGCGCGATTATAGGCAATCAGAATGTTTCTAGCCTATGCAGCCCACAAGAACTTCACGGTCTTTCAAATGGACGTGAAGACAACATTCCTGAATGGAATTCTGAAGGAGGAAGTCTACGTCTCTCAGCCAGAGGGTTTTGTCAATCAAGAGAATCCGAATCACGTTTACATTCTCGACAAAGCACTCTACGGTCTGAAACAAGCACCTCGAGCCTGGTATGATGTCCTTTCCACTTTTCTAGTCAAGTCTGGGTTTTAAAAAGGTACGGTGGATACCACTTTGTTTATCAAAAAGGAAAAAGCCGATATCATTTTAATTCAAATCTATGTAGATGATATTATCTTTGGCTCTACAAATCCGAAGTACTGTAAGAATTTTGCAAACCTTATGGTGTCTAGATTTCAGATGAACATGATGGGAGAGATGAATTTCTTTCTCGGTTTACAAGTAAAACAATTTTCATCGGGTATTTTTATCAATCAATCAAAATACATTTTGGATATTCTTCGGAAGTTCCAAATGGAAAATTCAAAACCGATTGGTACCCCAATGGCACCAGGTACTAAGATTGGCACTGATCCTTCGGGAAAGGCTGTTGATGTTAGGACTTATCGAGGGATGATAGGTTCTTTAATGTATCTTACTTCTATTAGGCCAGATATAATGTTTTCAACATGCTTATGTGCAAGATATCAGGCCAATCCTAAAGAAATCCATATGTCTGCTGTGAAGCGCATATTTAGGTATCTGAAGGGCACTGCAGATCTTGGTCTGTGGTATCCCAAAGATACTAGTTTTGAACTAACAGCCTACACAGATGCAGATCATGCAGGTTGTATGTTAGACAGGAAGAGCACGTCGGGACATCGAAGAAGCAACTTTGTGTTTCAACCTCCACTGCCGAAGCAGAATATGTAGCTGCTGCTAGCTGCTGTTCTCAGGTCTTATGGATGAGAACTCAATTGCGCGACTATGGTTTCCACTTCAACAAAATACCGATATACTGTGACTCCAAGAGCGCCATCGCAATATCAGCGAATCCTGTTCAACACACCAAGACTAAGCACATAGACGTCAGGTATCACTTTATTAAAGATCATGTTGAAAAAGGAACAATTGAACTTTTCTTTGTAAAAATTGATTATCAGCTTGCAGATTTGTTTACCAAACCTTTAAACGAAAAGAGGTTTAACTTTCTTGTCTCTAAGCTTGGTATGCTAAATCTAAAGATTTAATCAGTAGTTACCTATCAAAGTTTTCTAATTGTATACTTTTTCATCATTTCTTCATTTCCGCAAGATATCTGCACTTCTATATTCTGTTCATGATCCAAGGGGGAGTATGAGAAAAAATTGACATGTGGTCAATCTTATTTTGAGGGGGAGCTCATAATATTTATGCATTTACCTTTTATGTCAAATTTTTGTAATGCAAGATTTTAGGGGGAGCTCTTCAAGTCAAAGGAGTTTGGATATGACTTCTGATTATTTCTGATCAGAACTCGTACTTCAACAGTTTTACTGCTTTTTGTCTTTTCAATATTTAAGTGAATACATTTTACTTTGACTTGACATAAGACTTTTGCAGAATTTTTGAGAGATGCTTACAAGTTCATATGTTTATGACTTAAGCTTAACTTCATGAGATGTAAGATCATACGTTCAGGTATTATCCTTTATCTTAATCTCATATATGGTTGAAAGAAGGACAACTTTCAATCATTGAAAACATCGTTCTAAAACGTTCAAATCACTTCCCGATTCTTCAAACCAGATTTTATAATTCGGAAGTGTGATTTTCAATGTTTTCTTATTCAATTGAGCTTTAACTGTTAAGTTAAACCATTCTGAGCATCATAGGAAAACAAGGATTTCATTGTGCTAGGACTTAACACAACTTCTATGGAATCACATTAACCTGTGATTTCTACCCATGAAGTTAATCCATAGTGATTGAGTGTAAGAAGTCGAAAAGAATTGAGTGATGAGATATAACAGAAAAAGAAAGTTTGATTAGAGTGAGCTAAATGTTTAAAAGAAAGAGCGTGTGAGAACAAAGTTAAAAGAATATCACAACTCTGCACCAACTTTTTCTGAGCCGGGCAGCCACATTACTAGTGTTTCACAAATTCTTTGGTGAACATTATTGAAACAGGCAACTAGCCCATGCCAACTCTTAATCAAACCTCACTATCTACTCATTTTCTTCTCATCAAGAAAGTGTTTCACATTTTCTAAGGGGATGCAGCACATATGCTATCTGATTTTCATTTGGAAAATCTGGATATTGAAAAGAAGGAAGTCTGCCCCACCTTCGACTTTCAATCATGCACATTGAGTCTGTGTTTAACTTACTGTTGTCTCAGTGGTTTACACAATATTGAGCCTATAAGCAATCATCAAGTGCTTAATTCTTTCTATCACAAGCACGAACACACAAGGAATTAGTTTCTTTGTCATAACGTTTATAGAAATTACCTTAGTGGTGTTTCGATGATTAAATGGAAGCCCTGGGGGAGTCAACATCAAACAGCTCCTTTCCAAAGTGTATCCGTTTCACACAGTGACTTAGTGTTACTGACAGGCATGTTAACTGATTCATTAGTTGATTCAGGTGTTACACGACTATTTTGTCTGGATTTGCAAAGATCTGGGTGAATATCTATTGAATTGGCGGATCAGAGGCTCCAAGTGGTTGACATTTCTTACAAAAAGTTTTGATGAAGTCGTTGCACTTAACATCAAAAAGGGGGAGAATGACTACACAAGAAATGGCAAAGATCACATGTTTCAAGAATCACGTCCAAGATTGAAGACATGCTGATTTCAGAGCTAGAGAAAGAGATTGCATCTTCTGAGCTAAAGAAGAAGACTAAATTGCTAAATCATTTTCGTAATGATCTTGATCTAAAGGGGGAGATTGTTAGATCACATATCTATTGGATTCAAGATCATCCAAACTGAAGATCGCAATCTGAAGCTAAAGCCGGAAAGTCGACTCTCGATATTAAAGTCTATGTCGTTTGTAATAAATGTCAAAGTAATTAATATTTATTGTATTTTATGTTTAATCTAAATATCTTATAAATAGATATATAGATATTATATATTAGTTAGTTAGTTAGTTAATAGTTAGATATTAGTTTAGTTTTAGATATTAGTTTATTATTTGTTTATTGTTGCAAGTTGATAGGAAGTGTGTTAAAGAAGCTAGATCTATTATCAGATCTATCTCAACTCTCTCATACACGATCAGATAAGATTAACATAAAACACACACACAAAAGGTGTAAATCAGAGAGAAAACAGAGAACACATCTATAGCTTAAATCGATCAATCCTGTAACCGTTGTTATAATCAATACAGGTTGGTAATCGTTATTGTGTTGTTGTTTCTATAAACTTGATATAAGCATTGTTAGACCGACAAGAAAGAATGTGGAGAAAGACTTTGAAGAAGAAAGACAGATGTTTGAGGAAGAAATAAAGAAGCTGACAGAGAAGTTATCTGAACTATCCACAAGTGCACTAAAAGAGCAGAAAGCGAAGTCTGAATTTCAAGAAAGGATTGACCTGCTTATCAAAGAAAGAGACAGTTACTCTTCAAAGATAAAAGATCTTGAAGACATTATTTCAAAGGTGGTGGTGACTGAGCAAATGACTCCAGAGTAAAAAATCCACACACCTAGAAATGATCAAGCTGACTCTAAAAGGACCGCCTCAAGCTCACTTCAAAGAACTGTTTCTTCAAGAAGGTCAGTTAATTCATTTGATCAGATTCGTACTACTAACATTTTCTTTGATAGAAATGTAGATGTTTCAGATACATTTAGAAGAAGAAGAAGAAGGAGATATAATGAAGAGAAACTGGTCTAGAAAGTGAAACCAGTAGATGAAGAAAAGAATAATGAGAAGAAGAAAGAAAAGAAAGGAAGGAAGGAAGAAAAGAAAGGACACAAGTCATTTTTACGTGCATCAAAAGCCAAGAAGAACATTGTGCGGAAAGGTAAACCTGATTTTTCTTATTCGAGAGATCAATTGATCAGGTTGTCTAAAAAGAGGTATTGTTCTTACTGTCATACATATGATTTTGTTCATAAGTCGAATGATCATTACTGGTATGGTTCTTACTCAATTACTCCTAATAGAACTGCAACTCACAAACACGAACCCAAATACCAGTGGGTACCAAAGCCGAAAGATGAATCTGTGTTGCAGGCACCTCAAGTCAAGGGGGAGTAAGAGAACCAAGGCTTCTGAATACTACAGTTCAGGACCCGTACTTCAAAGATTAAGGAGTTTGACTTCTAAACACAACAGTTTAGGACTCGCTCTTCAATGATCAAAAGAGATTATGCTCCCGTGCTGATAAGAGATTGTACTCTGATACTCAAATGAGGAAATCAACCTTCAAGTGGGAGTACATATTTTTACTGAAAATATGCATTCGCAAGATATGATGATCTACACTTCATTGGGGGGGGGGGGGGTTGTATCAGATCTCTATCATGTTTTTCACTGACATATTTTATGATGCATAATTTCAGGGGGAGTATATGACTTCTGATTACTTCAGATCAGAACTCGTATATTTAATGTTTTACTGCTTTATGTCATTTTATTTTTCAATAAATGTTGTGAATAAAGTTGCTTTGACGACTTTGTGACTTTTTGCAGAATTGAGAGTGAGCTTAAATGATCATATCTTTATGACTTAGAGCTGACTTCATGAGATTTAAGACTGCACGAAAAGGTTTATTTCTAAATCTTAATCTCATACGTATCTGAAAGAAGGACAACTTTCAGGTATGAAAACATGTTTTTCAATGTTCAAACCACTTCTGATTCTTAAACGATTACATGAATATAGAAGTGTGATTTTAAATGTTTTCATCATTATTTTTGCTTTAAATGATATACAAATCGTGTGTTTCCAAAGATATATACCTGCGTACTAACTTTTCCATATACTATCAAGTATTCACACACACCGGTTTAATCTTTGTTGGATATGTTCTTACCATGTCTCTAAATTGAAACAAATTTTTCGATGGTAAGGCACATCGATTGAACTTCATTGAATTTTGAGCGTGATTTCATTTTGAAACGTTCTTTCATGAATGTCTATATTTTGATTCATATAGACGATATCCAATTTTTGCTGACCTGACCCTTAATCGATAAATCATTTTATTTTATCTTTATCATACAAAGTCAGATTTTCAAACAAGTCTCTTGTATTCATTTCATTCTTTCAATATACGTGTTTGGAATATCTTCATTGTTCAAAAATGCTCAAATATTCATGATTATCTCATTGAGCATACATACATTTGACTTGTATATTTTGTGTGCTTTAACTGTCAAAGTTAAATCATTTTGAGCGACATGTTCTTTTAGGACAACATGGGTTTCTTTTATGAGGAGTTAAATGAAACTTCTATGGATTCACGTTAACCAGTGTTTCCTACCCAAGAAGTTAATCCTTGAGTGATCGATCGTGTGAGGAATCAAATATTGAGTGTGGGTTGAGTGATGAGGTAAAATGTAAATGAGAGTTTGGTTAGAAGTGAGCTCAATGATTAAAAGAAAGAGAGTGAGAGATCAGAGTAAAAGAATATTAAACTCTGCACCAACTTTTTCTGAGTCGGGCAACCACATTGCTAGTGTTTCACAATTCTTCATGAACATTATTGAAACAGGCAACTAGCCCATGCCTACTCTTGATAACAACCACACCAGCCACTCATTTTCTTCTTAACAAGAAAATGTTTCATATTTTAAAGGGGATGCAGCACATAATCTATCTGGTTTTCATTTGGAAAATCTGGATATTGACAAAGAAGGAAGTCTGCCCCACCTTCGCACTTCGATCATGCACAATTGAGTCTGTGTTTAACTGTTGTTGTCTCAATGGTTTACACAATTTTCAGCCTATTATAAAAGCAGTCATCAAGTGCTTAATTTTTTCAAACACATGTACGAACACACAAGGAATATGTTTTCTTGTCATAACGTTCATAGAAATATCTTTGTGGTGTTTCGATGATTGAATGGAAGACCTGGGGGAGTGAACATCACAAAAGCTCCTTTCCATTGTGTATTTCTTATACACAGTGACTTTGTGTTACTGATAGGCATTATAACTGATTCATTTGTTGATTCAGGAGTTACATTCATATTTTGTCTGAATTTGCAAATATTCGGATGAATACCTTTTTGGATCAATGAATAGTCAGAGGCTTAGGGTTACAAGATCAGTGGTCAGAACAAATTTCAGAGACATTTCTTGTAAAAGTTTTGATGATTTCATGCTTCTATCATCAAAAAGGGGGAGAGAGAATCAAGAAATGTTAGAGATGGAAGAATTGATTGTGAAAGAAAGATGTTAAAGAAAGATTGCCGAAAGAGTTTAAAGATTTCAGAATTGTTGAGGATTTTACTGAAATTTTTATTTGGAAATAGTTTGCTGAAGCAATCAGAGTTGTGTCTGAAAGAGGTTTTACATCCTTTGCGAAGAATGCTACTATTCTTGAAAAATAGACTTTGGGAAGTTTGCTGCAAAGTTTTGAAGATAGTTTTTATCAAAGAGAGGGGAGGATGTTATAAGCATAAAAGGGGAGATTGGATTTCAAAGATTATGTTTATTTCTGAAGATTATCTGAATTGTCAAGAAGTCTACAAGGGGCAGATAAAGTTGATCAAAGGAGAAGATTCAAATTGAGCTTAAAGAGAGAAGATTGAATTGCAAAATCTTTTAGAGATGATCTTGATCCATAGGGGGAGAATGTTAGAGCACCTATTTGTTGGATGCAAGATCATGAAGTTTGAAGGTCAAAGTAAAGCAAGTCAAAGCTCAAAGTCAACTCTCAAAGTGAAAGTGAAAGTATTTGTAATAAAGTCAAAGTCAAAGTTTTTATTTTGTTTCCTTGTTATTTGTTGCTAGTATAAATAGTTCTAGTTTTGTGTCTTTGTTTTGTAAGTCTTTCAGAGTAAGCATGTAATCAGATTGTATGAAACAACAAGTAAGAAAATAGAGCTTATTAGAGAAGAGTCGATTGTATATCTTTCTAGAGAGAGAAAGTTATAGTGAGAGAGTGATGAATGTAATCTGTGATTTGTAATCAATGACATATGATTTACAAATTATTCATCTTGATTGTTGTTAGTGATTAGAACTTGAATTCGGGACATTATCAACTTCACTATTCACAAGTGGTATCAATATTTTATTTAGTAATCTTTTACAAATTGACACATGTTATTTTATTCAGATGAGTGGAACTTAAAATTAAGACAATGCAAATATTTTTACTAAGTGTGTTATGGAGGCTGCAGAGAGTTGCAGTAACCTTATGGGTTGCAAAACTATATGGAAAGAAAGGCAAGATGTGTACCAGCATTGAATTTGTACATCACCAAGTGTACTGCCATGCATATGGTCTAATCTGCACTTCCTTGGAAGGCCATTCAATCAAGTAGTGTTGTAGAGAACTATTGTTGCAACAACCTTGTGTAATGTTGTAGCAATGTTTTTGCACTTTGTTGCTGAAATCCAACCTGATTTTGCACTCATGATATCTTTTACTTATTGTTATATTTCTATATTTTGGTTACCAACTCTCAAAAAGTTATTGCTTCGGATTTGCTCCTGAAATCTCATTTTAAAGTTGACTTTGGTGACTCTATTTGCTTTGAAAATCCCTGAGGTACGATATCTGGTATTACTTACCATTATTACTTGCTTTGGACGATACTAGTGATCCATGTATATACTTGCATGATTTAACAGTTGGTATAGCCTTTTCGAGTTATATTTGACCAACACCAAAATCCAAGGACGAACTCCCAAAACACAAAAAAGCTTAGGCAATAAAAATCGGTAATATTCAAAACCATATCCAACTAAGAATTTGATATAAATAGATTATAAAATTGTTTCCTACCACAAAACAACAACAAACACCAAACTTTAACACCCATTTTATTTTAATCCCAAATCAATCAATAACACTAAAAACCTTGATTAAAAACCATCGTCAAAACTTCAATTTCCAATATCACCCAAAATGAAGATTTCATAGAGGTAAAACTTTGGAACAAACTCAATTCTAGATAAAACATGTAACTTTTAATTTTTAAAATACTAATCTCAATACGAGATCATCAAGTATACACTAGCTTTAAAGATTCATCAAGTTTACCCTTTATAAATAAAACAATCAATAATCAAAACTTCACATATTGATTATAAATAATTCAACCTAACTTCATCCAAAATACCTTTTTCCAACCATAAACAAGAAAAAAAACAAACAAATAACATCTTTTACGAACCAACGACTTTTAATCCATGCTTATGTTCCCTCAACCATCTTTTACTTTTAAGTTTGACTTATGCTTGGTTATTAACCACTGGACAATTTACTTTTGTACTTGTTTAAGCATCTTTTGATTTCCTTACTTAGTATAATGTTAAGTATAGTTTAAATCAATTTGTACTTGGTATTTTGCTTTTATGTCATGTAATGTTTTGTATGAGGTCAAGGCTTGTTTGACCTATATATAAGCTTTTGTTCCTAGTGTTTTTCTTGTAACCTGTAACTCTTGAACGTATTGTAATCTTGTGATTAGTCAATGACATATGACTATTTCTCTCTCTACATTATCTCTCTATTTTTTATTGTTCTTGATTAGATTCTTGATTAGTTTTGGTCTTATATGCTTGAATCTGGAATCATAAGTGGTATCAGAGCCATACGACAAATTCAGAGTGATTGGATTGCAAGAAATTGATCAAAATTGGAAAGATTTGAAGAACTCCCAGACAAAAGTGGAAAGTCTACTGTTTCATCAAGATTATTCACAAATATTGGAATTTTGAATGCAAGATTGGTTGGTCCAAATTCACAAGATTTTGAGTTTAATTTTGGATTTTATGTATTTATAGTTCGAACCTTCAAACTCACTGTGTTTGGATCGAAATCACATTTGTAATGATTGTTAGATAAAATTGTTTGTTAGGGTTTGATCACGATCATCAATCAAGCATAATTGTAAAGTTTCTGAATCAAATTCAAAGAATTGAAGATTTTGAAAGATTTGATCATGTACAAATGAAGAACTCGCAAGATCTATGGATTTCGCAAGGTTCATATGAGGATTTCACATGCTTCATGAGTTTTTGATTTGTCAAGTAAAGATTTCGCATGAGACTACCTTCGAATTGTTCAGATTTCGCACACCTTGTCATACGGATTGTGTAACACCCTATGTTTTAGAGGAATTTAAAAAATTCGAAAATTCGGCAATATGACGACAATAATTGGAGAAAACCTGAATAATAAGATAATGCCATTTCAACCAAAATAGGCCATCCCGAAACGGGGAACAAAGTATGACGTTTACAACCCAAAGAAATAATTAAAGTTTAACTCAACAACCTACTAATCTAGACATAAATAAATCTAGATTAAAATTAGGTGTTGGCACTTTTTTACCAAAAGTATACCAAGAGTAAGTCGGGTGTGTATCTCTATATCCTTCAAATATGTTACTATTCTCCGACCTCTCTCCACTCAAGCCCGAGGAGTCCCACCGCTAGAATGACCTGTTATACATGTCATTTTAAGAAAAAGTGTTAGGCTAAAGCCTAGTGAGATCAAACAGTTATGAAGAGAAATATTAATAAGTGTTAGACAGTAATAAAAGGTGGAGTCGGAGAAGTAGTGGTATATAGACCTTTACCATAATTGGACACCTCTTGGGTTAACGGGGGAGACCCGCTTACTAACACAAGTGACGGAACACAAAAGTTAGCCACTTGACAAGTTAGTAAAACCAATACACATAATAAAGTACATGCAAGGGATGATAGGCTCGGTAGCTTAAAACGTACACTGACGAAAAGTCAACTTCAACCACATAGGGTCCTTACGTTGAGATCCTCATCCAATATATATACTAGCACGTAGGACTTACAACCTATCCGATGCCTAAACATGCCTCAATGTGGAAAACTAGCGTTCCATCATTGGACAAAATAATACAAACAAGTGTGGGGTCATGACGCCCAAATGCAACCATTTATGCACATAATCATATAAGAACCAGTCAATATTATCCAACAATTAGATTGCCATCAAAATATATAGCCAAGATTCCATGTAATTTCGTATGTAGTTCCAAAGAGATTCAAATGGAAATCCATGGGTAACATTCTACCCAATAACATGTTTCATTCAATTTCTCATCAAGTAAATTCATCAATATCTCAAAACCTTATTTTAATTCCCAAGTCACATTGGCTCCGCGGTGGTGGCTCCATTGCACCTTTACCATTGTGACTTCTTTATTCCGGAGCCTTTTGGTCTCCCTCTCATGAATGGTTTCGGGTTCTTCAACACAGTGCTTATCGTCCACACGGATTTCTGATAACGGTATAACGCTTTCTTCTTCCGCCAAACACTTCCGTAGATAACATACATGGAACATAGGATGGATTCCGTCCATTTCCGACGGTAAGTCTAACTTGTAAGCTTGTAGTCCAATACGTTCAATGATAGTAAACGGTCCAAGGAAACGGGGACTTAACTTCCCCCGTTTTCCAAACCGAATCAAGCCCTTCCAAGAGGACACTTTCAACATCACGCGATCTCCCACTTGGAACTCCACCGGTCGCCTCTTCTTATCGGCGTAACTCTTCTGATGATCGTGCACCGCCTTCAAACGTTCTCGAATTGCTTTGACTTTGTCGGCCATCTCTTGCACAATTTACGGCCCGACGAATTGCTTTTCGCCCACCTCCAACCAACACATGGGGTCCTACATTTCCTTCCGTACAAGGCTTCAAACGACGTCGCTCTATGACTAGAGTGGTAATTGTTGTTGTAAGCAAACTCCACCAAAGTTAGATGAGTATCCCAATTACCATCGAAATCGATCACACAAGATCTAAGCATGTCTTCCAAAGTCTGAATTGTCCTTTCGTTTTGTCCGTATGTCTGTGGATGGTATATCGTACTCAAATTCACACGCGTACCCAACTCTTGATGTAACGCTCCCCAAAATCTTGAAGTAAATCGGCTATCGCGGTTGGAGACTATGGACAAGGGTATACCATATCTAGAGAATACCTCATATTTCATTTTGCACTATATCATAAGAGCCTCTTAATCATTCTGACCACTTAACCATTCTGCACCGAACCATTCAGCAATTTCCAAACAGTCCCTAAGTCCAGAATTCGTTTAATATTTTGCGAATTCCAGCCTGCGGATTGTTGGTTCTTCAGCCTGCGAATTCTGTGATTATTTCTCTGCGGATTCTTGTTCTTTGTGTTTTGCGAATTCTAAACTTAGAAAATTTTCAAAATTTTCAAGTTTTGATCAAAGTTGACTTTTTTAAGTCAAATTTTCATCTGAATTTTTTGGAACGTTCATGTCAAGCATACTTTCATAATCTGTTCAAAATGCCTTACACTGATGAGAAGGGTAATACAGTTCTGACAAAGAGAGACTGTGCAATAGCTTACATGCCAGAGATACCTGCATTAGAAGCTGAGAATGAGAAACTTCAAGTACAGAACTCAGAGCTGATAGCTGAGATTGCTGAACTTTAGATTAAACTCAACAAAGTTAAGAAGCAGATATCCACATACAAATCAAAAGGTGTTGATTAGTTTTTCTTTCTTTTGAATAAAATGTGTGTCTAGGATAAATTTTCAAGTTGCTTTGTTTATATTGAAGTTTTATATGTTCAACTTTCAAGTCTTACAAAAGTCGAAAGGTCAGCAACATGTTTGAAACTTTTGATATTGCTTTAAAGTTATGTGATTCAGAATATTTATAGTTTACAATGCTTAGAAATCCTAAAAAGTCAGAATTATGGATTGTAATGAAAATATGGGTTAAGCACTTAGATGTAAAACTGGGTGATTGAGATGAATTGTATATATAAAATACATAAATCTCTAAGTTTAAAAGTTTGTACCTGTGACCTTTCTGGTTTGGGAAAGTAAGTTCCGTGGGATGCTTGTCATCTGGTCCCCTAAGGTCAATTGGTCTGGGAGTGATCGAACCCAAATCCTTCTATAGAATCAGATCGAAAGTCATGTTCTACTGGTATGAATGGGTTTAGGATGTGTCTATGTAGCCTTTCTGATCTGGGAGAGTAAGTTCCAAGGGGTGCTTGACACCTAGTCCCTAAGGCCAACTGGTCTGGGAGCGGCTGACCCAAATCCTGCAATAGGATCAGATAGAAAGTTACGTTTACGGCATGTTCTTTACTTACCAAACTTCTTGATTAAAAGATGCCAATGTGCATAAGTTTAAAAGATGCCAAAGAGCACAAGCTGATGAACTGATTGTTCTTTCAAGTTTATTACAAACAGGTCCAGTCTTGTCAAGGCAGCAAAGGCAATATAAATTGAAAGATGCTGAGAAGAAAATTTTTTTTAGTCAAGAAGCTTCTATAAGTCGCTTAGATGGTCTGTGTTGATTTAGAAGATGGATATTGAAGACCACAACGCCAATGATTACTAAGGGGGAGATTGTTAAGTCAGATTTTATAGTAATCATTGTATTTATAGGCTTGATCTAATAATGTGTTCTTAGTCGCGTATACTTTGTAGTATTGGCCAGGGTATTTAAGTCCCATGTGGCTTTGTGTTTTGTAAGAACTTTCACGCACATCTAATAGAATTGTACATCTTGCGCTTCAAACTCTCTCTCTCTACTTTCTCTCACTTGATTTAGAACGATCTTGCTTTATCAAAAACAGAAAAAACTGATCTAGAGAAAATCTACAACCAGAAGTTATCTGATCTTTTTAAGAAAGCTGCTCAAGACAAGAAAGATGTTGAAATTTGATGCAAACAAGTCTCTGATTTTGAAAAGATTTTAATATCACAAAAAAGACATTTTTTCAAAAGAGAAACAAGTTCTTGTAGAACAATCTGTTGAACTTCCCAAGAAAATCAGTATTTTATAGGATTTACATGAAAAGCAAAGAAAACTTTTTTAAGAAAAGAAAACTTCTTTTGAAACTTGTTAGCTCCACTCACTTTGTATAGAAGTATTGAAAAATAGGCTAAGTATGGAAATCACAGAAGCCTGCCGCTGAACACTCAAATTCACCACAGAAGGTGCAAAGCTTGGAGGTTACCCCGCAGAAGATCTACCGGAAGTCGAACCTGAATGATTCTTGGATTACAGAGCCTCTGTGATCACTCACAGAGCCTCTGTGAAGGCCAACCTCTGGAGATCAGCTGTTGAAGCTTTTCTTAGAGTTCAAGACAAGACCACGTGCAGAACACGTGAGACCTGCTGTACGAAGATCCTCAAGATCAAAGTAATGGGCGTCCCACGATGTTTACTTTACAGGTGGCATTCCGTTTATGGAATGTCAGTTCTTGTCTTGTACTAAGGTGTGCATCCTTCTGTTATATTAAGGAGCACCACCTTAGAGCTCAATGGGGTGAGAAAAGGAGCACACACGAAAACAGAAGTCCGAATAATCCTTGAGCACCTTTTTGCACATACAAGTGCGTGTTCTTGGTGTTCTTGGGTAATTAATGAAACAATTCTTTGAGTAACCTTCGTGTAATACTTTACTTCCTTTTCATTAATTACCTGTGTGTTTACTACCTTGCATGTTCAATCTCTTCTACACATCTTAAATGCTTCCGCACTCTAATTATATAATCTGTGTGTAGTAAAAGGTTAAATCAAGTTAAAGAACTTCTAAACTGGGATCAACAATTGGTATCAGAGCTGACTTTGATTTTCAATATCAAAGGATCCTGTTCTATACTTGTTTCCAGTACTCAAGGTAGTAATTTGAGTCTGTTCTTCGTTCCAAACTCCACTCACAGTCACACTCTGTTTTTCTGAAGCTATATCAACCTGTTTGATATAGTAACAGGTACAAGTGTGTTCCTCTTTTAAAAGACAGATTCAAAGCTAGTTGGTTGATCATTTGTTCTAACCAATTCATATTCTCATCTTCACAAATCATCACAGTAATACTCTTTCTGATTCGTGCCATACTCTGTTTTACTCTCTAAAACCAAAATGGCAAACACTGTCAACTACTTCAGTGCGGGATCTCAATCCAAACCTCCTACTCTTCTAAGGGATGAATATCCTCAGTGGAAGATCAGGATGGTGCACTTCCTTGAAGGTGTGGATCCTGGTCTGGTTGAGTTTCTTCACAGTCCTCCTTTCATTCCAATGACAACGGTTCCTCGTGTTCCTGCCACTGCCAATACTCCTGAAATTCTTGAATATCAACACCCCAAACCTGTCCTTGAATGGAGTGAAGAAGAAAAGGCACAACATGAGCTTGCAAAGAAAGCCAAAAGACTAATCATAATGGCTATTCCAAATGATATATTTCAATCTATTGACTCATGTGAAACTTCAAAGGACCTATGGTTAGAGCTGGAGAAACAACTTGAGGGTGGTGCCAAAACCCTCAAGAACAACAGAGCCTTATGCATAAATAAGTATTTTGCATTCAAAGCTCTGCCGGGTGAATCCATTCAAAGCACTTACAATAGATACAACTCCTTGATAAACAAGTGCAAGAGGTATGGGATCCACAGAACCTCCGAAGAAAACAATGTCAGATTTCTACAGAGCCTAAATGATGAATGGCTTTATTTAACCATGTCCATGCAAGCCACATTGGATCTTGATGTTTGGTCCATATCTGATCTCTTTGGAACACTAATTAGCCAAGAGAACATAATTTCCAAACTATAAACCTCTGTCGGAGGTCCTCTGGCTCTTGTGGGAAGTGCCTCAGAAGGCAAAGACAAGGGAAAGAAGGATAAGGCAGCTGAGGAGGCTCAGAAGAAGAAGAAGAAGAAGGTACTTGTAGCAGAGAGTGAAAGTGAAGAAGACTCTGAGGAGGAGATTGACATGGCTGCTCTGGCCAAAACTCTTGCACTAATGACCCGACAGTTCAATCGCGGTCTCAAGAAGAAGCCGGAGTACAGAGGAAGAGAAGAAAGGGATGACAGAAGCAGAAGATATGGTGAGGCAAAGAGAAAGGAGTGGTCTGAAGAACCTAGGCAAGAAGAGAGAAATGGACAAAAGTCAGACGGCAGAGCTGGTGAAAATTCCCGAAGCAAACTGAAGGATGCTTCAAATGCGGGAAACCAGGCCACTATGCAGCAGAGTGCAGGTCCTCTGCCAACACAGGGAAACCCACAAGGGACGCTGCCTTCTATAAAAAGAAAGCAGAGTACTACACTCAGAAATCCCTAATGGCAGAACAAGAGAACCTTGTGACCGATGAATCATCTGATGAAGAAAATAACACACTCTTCTGTGGAATGGCAGAAGTCCACTCTTCTGACAACGAAAGTGAGGTATCTACTTCTAACTCTTGCAACTCAGACTTTGAAAACAAGCTTCTTGAAATACAAAATGAACTTCTAGCTTACAAACATACATGCTCAGATCTTGAGAAAAAGCTTGCCTTCTTTGAAAGAGAAACTAGGCTTCTCACAGAGGAGAAGGATAAGCTTTACCTTCAAAACAAAACTCTCACCTCTGAGCATATTTCAACAAAAAGGGATTTCAAGGATAAAATCACAAATCTCGACAGAGCTTTGAAAGAAAAGGTCAAAGAGCTTAAGAAATGTGAGAGTGATCGTTTAAATGCCATTTCTTTGAAAAACTTCTTTCAAAAGGAAAGAGAAGCTCTTCATCGAGATCTGTTCGACAGAGATCTCAAAATCAAAAGGTATCAAGATGCTCAAAAAGTCACTGAAAAGGTCAACACCCAAGTTGGCAGAAGAGGTATAGGGTTCGATGATGTCGATCCCTATACTGGAAGCAAAAGAAACAAATCTTTAGCAAATATCTTTTGCGTTGGAAAATCATTAAATCCAAGTCTTCCAAACCTTCTATCCACATTTAAAAGGCGAAAAACATCCAAAGAACCACATCTGAGGAATCCTTTGTTGATGGTAGATACATGGTATGAAAACAATAATCTACCTTCTTCACTCTCATCAAAGAGAAATTCTATTCCAAAGAAATATCTGTCTCAAAAACAGATAGGAATCTTCAGATTCGGTCATCCAGAAACACAAACTCAAATGGCTTTTGTATGCATGATGACTCCTGAAAAGGAATTGTCCTCTGAAGCTCCAGAGTTTGTTCCGGCCTCTGTGGAAGAAAAACTTTTTAAAAGATTTCTGGAAAATGACTTGAGAAAGACCTATGAAAACCATCTTCTTAATCATCCTGATATTATCTCTGATGTAAGAGAAATCTTTGAGCAAGATCTACAAAACTGTCTTAACGTTCCTATGGTCATTCCGTGTATTTCAAAAATTCTAAATACTTCAGAGGACACCAATGGACAAAGCAAGGCACTTGCAGAAGGTCAAGATTTCATTCACAGAGACTTCCTCGATTCAGACTCTGAGTCAGAATCAGAGTCCTCTGTTGGAAATGAGACAAGTTCTGTGGAACTTGAGATACTCCCCTGTGGTCCAGAGAAGAGTAAACTTACCTCTGGCATTCTCAATAGAACAGTTCTTCCCAAAAGGAAAACCACATGTGTATCTATCTGTCCCGACTTCCTGGACATGTGCTTGCAAGCAAAGACTTCTCTTGAGCTTGAAAGATCTAAAAAGAACAAGATCCCTCATGATTCACAAGCTCCAAGACCATTAAAACCTTTTCAAGAAAAACTCACTTGGCAACAGAAGAATAAATGGCCTAAGATTGATAAACCTGATGCTTATGTTGCAGTGAAAGCAAGGAAAGAAGATCAAGGGAGAGTACAACCAAAGAGCCACTCAAGAAGAGTTTTTGAAAAAACTCAACCTAGATTAGACAAAGCTTTCTGTAAAAAGAAACCCAAATCTAAAATGGGTTGTAGTAAAATTTGCGTTGTACCCTCCTTTGACAAATTTAATGAAATTTTCAAGAAATTTGCTTCAAATGTTCCTTATTGTAAATGCTTTGATCTCATGCATTCTTTGAATCAACATTTCTCGAGGCCCTCCTGTCTTATATCTCACCCCAAACCCAAGAATGCAAAATTCAAGGGTGAGAAGAGACAAACTGGTACCTCTGCAAATGAGGATAAATCCAAAACCAAAGATGTTAAGGCATCTTTAAAGCCTCCTAACAAAAATGGACCCATTTGGAAATGGGTACCTAAAACTCTCTAATCTGTCCACAGAAGAAACAGCATGTGCCTATCTGGTACCTAGACTCCGGGTGCTCAAGACACATGACTGACACATGACTGGCGACAGAGGGTTGCTTTCCTCCTACAAAGAAAAACATGGAGGAGGATCTGTAACTTTTGGAGATAATAAAAAGGGTCAAATAAAAGGCTATGGAGTCATTGCCAAAGGAGACATCGATGTCAACAGAGTTGCCTATGTGGATGGCCTCAAGCACAACCTACTAAGTGTAAGTCAACTCTGTGACAATGGGCTCGATGTGATGTTCAAAAGACAGTACTGCTCTTTGCTGAAGGAAGATACAACCACAGAGCTTCTGCGAGCCAAAAGACGAGGTGATCTATACCTCATGGACTTCAAATCAACTAACAGAGAAGAAAAGCTCTGCTTAGTCTCAAGTAAGAATGAAGAAGCTTGGCTCTGGCACAACAGGTTCTGTCATCTAAACTTTCACACACTTAACAAACTTGTGAAACTAGAACTAGTAAGTGGTCTACCAAGTATTAGATTCGACAAGGATCATCTATGCTCAGCTTGTGAGATGGGCAAACTCAAAAGAGCTGCTCACAAAACCAAGTCTGACATATCTTGCACCAGACCTCTGCAGATGCTTTCATGTTGACCTCTGTGGTCCTATATCTGTGCAGAGTCTTGGTGGCAAGAAGTACATCCTTGTACTCATAGATGAATTCTCTAGATATACTTGGGTTGAATTTGTTCGAAAGAAATCAGATGTTCCTGAAGTACTAATCAATCTTATCAAGAGAATACAAGTCCTTTATGACTGCAGGGTACAGAGAATCCGAAGTGACAATGGGACAGAGTTTAAGAATTCAACCATTGAAGCCTATCTGTCGACAGAAGGAATTTCACAGAACTTCTCTGCTGCAAGGACTCCACAACAAAACGGTGTTGTTGAACGAAAGAACAGAACACTAGTGGAAGCCGCAAGGACTATGCTCACTGCTTCAGGGATCTCTATTTCTTTCTGGGCAGAAGCAATTTCAACTGCATGCTTCACCCAAAATCGATCCTTGATCGTAAAGAGACATGCAAAGACACCATATCACTTACTACACCAGAGGAAGCCAAACATTAAGTACTTCCATGTTTTTGGCTGCAGATGTTTCGTACTAAACGACAGAGACCAGATAGGGAAATTCAGTCCCAAAGCCGATGAAGCCAAATTTGTTGGCTATTCATCAAACTCCAAGGCATACAGAAACTATGTACTCAAATCCAAGCATATACTCGAAAGTATTAATGTTTCATTTGATGATTCTTTTCAGATGACTTCTGAGCAAATCAACTCAGAACTTAAACTTCAGGATGAAGATTCTGGTGGATCATCACGAACAAATGATCTTCATCATCTATTTGAAGAGATGTTCAATGATGATGAACCTTCTGAAGGTGACCGCAAAGCCTCTGAAGCCGAACCCTCTGAGGACCAAACAGGTACTTCTCTAACTGGTCCTAGTAATGCTTCACCCTCCTCCAGTAATGCTGCAGGTGCAACCATAGAGGGGGAGCACTCAGAGGACAATACAACTCAAGGCCCCAAGCTCAATCAAGATGATGGTCATCTTTAAAACCTCTCAGAAGGGTCAACACCAGATAAAGGCTCTCCAGAACTCTCTACCTCCACTCATGGTGAACAACCAAGTCCTGTGGAAAGTACAAATGATCAATTTCTTTCAACAGAAGATGATCTACATCAAAACGAATGTGCTCCTGAACTAACCACAGAAGTTTCCAATGATCACCTACCCCGCATGATAAAATGGACCAAAAGTCACCCACAGAGCCAAATCATCGGTGACGCTTCTGACAAGGTCCACACTCGATCGAGTACTGCAAATTTTTGTTACTATACAAATTTTGTGAGTATCATCGAACCCAAAAAGATATCTGAAGCACTTGAAGATCCAAACTGGGTAGAAGCTATGCAAGAAGAACTTATGCAGTTTGAAAGAAACGAAGTATGGACCCTAGTGCCTCTGCCGAAAGGCAAAACCGCAATAGGGACCAAATGGGTCTTTAGGAACAAAAAGGACGAGGATGGTGTGGTGATCAGGAACAAAGCAAGACTGGTGGCCAAGGGATACTGCCAAGAAGAAGGCATCGACTACGAAGAAACCTTTGCCCCTGTGGCAAGACTCGAAGCAATAAGAATCTTTCTTGCCTTCGCAGCCCACAGAGGTTTCAAAGTATATCAAATGGATGTCAAGTCAGCCTTTCTAAATGGGAAAATTCAAGAAGAAGTATATGTTCAACAACCACCAGGGTTTGAGAACTCTATGTACCCAAATCATGTCTACTTCTTGGACAAGGCTCTGTATGGACTGAAACAAGCTCCCAGAGCCTGGTACGACAGACTTTCAAACTTCCTTCTTGCAAATGGTTTCGAAAGAGGTACAACTGATACTACTTTATTCTATAAGAAGAGAAAAGGTGAGATTCTACTTGTACAGATCTATGTTGATGACATTATTTTTGGGTCTACAAATGATTTATACTGTAAAAAATTTGAATCATTGATGAAGAGTGAGTTTGAGATGAGCATGATGGGAGAACTCACATTCTTCTTAGGATTGAAAGTCAAACAAACCACAGAGGGTATTTTCTTAAATCAATCAAAATATGTCTCTGACATACTTGAAAAATACAAGCTCTCTGACTCTTCACCAATGAAGACTCCTATGGCCACTGGATCCAAACTTCATGCAGATCCAGAAGGCAAGCCTGTGGAGTGTAAACTCTACAGAGGCATGATAGGGTCTATACTATATTTAACCGCAAGTAGACCCGATATAATGTTTGCTACATGTCTCTGTGCAAGATTTCAAGCTAACCCCAAAGAATCTCATCTTTATGCTGTCAAGAGGATCTTCAGATACCTAAAAGGGACCAAAAATCTCGGTCTCTGGTATCCGGAGAGCTCTGGCTTTGATCTCGTGGCTTATACAGATTCAGATTACGGAGGATGCAAGCTCGACAGGAAAAGTACCTCTGGTAGTTGCCAATTCCTAGGAGGGAAACTAGTAAGTTGGACTTCCAAGAAACAGAACTGTGTCTCGACCTCTACGGCAGAAGCAGAATATGTTGCTGCTGCAAGTTGTTGTTCCCAAGTTCTGTGGATGAGGACTCAACTTAGAGACTATGGATTCGATATCGACAAAATCCCCATCCTCTGTGACTCCAAAAGTGCCATTGCGATCTCTGCCAATCCAGTGCAGCACTCTAAGACCAAGCATATCGATATCAGGTATCACTTTTTGAAACATCATGTGGAGCATGGAACAATAGAAATGTACTTTGTGCCCACTGACTACCAACTTGCCGACCTTTTTACAAAGGCATTGGATGAGAAAAGATTCACTTTTCTAGTTGGCAAAATTGGTATGCTCAACATGAGTTGACCACAGAGCCTCTGTACCCCTGCACAGAGCCTCTGTTGGACATATTTGTATATAACATGTTCCTTGTTTGTAAATAGTCTCTTTAACTTTCTTTATATTACATTGTTTTTGCAAATCTATGTCTTGTGCAAATCTTATCTCTATATGATCCAAGCATAGTTGAAGGGGGAGCAGAACGAACCATCACCAATCGTGACTATTCAAGGGGGAGCAAGACTGTTCTGCGCAACAGACTACAGAGTGAGGTTAGTCCATCTGAACCAAGGGTCAAAACTCTTTCTCGAGCACTATACCCTCAGAAAGATCCCTCTTTATACTAATTTCACAGTCAAAACTTTGAAATGATCAAATCTTTGAAAATCTTTCCTAAAAAGGAAATTTCTGGTCTCAGAACCTCTGAGGTCGACCACAGAGCCTCTGTGATCTATCACAAAGTCTCTGCACCTCTAAACTGAGGGTGCTTGAGCAAATGCACTTTAAAAGGAACTCGATCATTTCATCGCACTTTTCTCCCTCTTAACCTTGCCTATGACCACAGAAGCCTCTTATTCACAGAGCTTCTGTCATTCTCATCACTTGAGAAACTCAGGTCATGTGATGCGGGTTATTTTTGAAACTCACTGTCACGTGAGAATAAAAAATGCCAGGCGTGTGAGAATAGGGTGGCGCACGTCCTAGATCGTGCACCACCATCATCTGACATGGCAATATTTGATTGGATCGTAATGTGTACCGTCGTTTTTATGAAACGGCTTCTTATCCGTTTTCACTCATCACGGATTTGAAAACTTATTTTTTACCGCTCATTTTTTTTCCTTCCCTGTATAAAATCCCTTTTGCCCCTTCTTTTCCTTTTTTACCTACACCTCTTTCTCTCAAGAACTTCAAGCAAAAAGCCTTTCCTCTTCTCCTCTATTTTGTTTCAATGACTTCTCCCTCATCTTCCTCCAAGAACTCTAATGGATCCAAGAAATCCAACAACTCTCATCACTCGATGGTTCAAAAGGCTGATTCAGACTCCGTCGACCAAGAACATGTGCTTACCAGCAGGATGTTGTCCTGCACCAGACATGACTATCACTTGGCCCAAATGAATAATAAGCCAAATAACCACTTTGTCACCCTAAACCCCTCTGGCTTTCCCACTGAAGCAGCACCATTGATTCAACTCCTCAAGAATCATTTCCTAGTTAGAGCCCTAACCATGAAACGAGATGACATCCCGGAATCTTACATCCAACAGTTCTGGCTAAGTGCCCGCCATGCCAAAATGGACAAATATGGACATTGCATCATTGGCTATGCAACCCATCCCTCAACTGCAAAAATTCTGGACTTAGGGATCAATCGTAGGAAACTCTCCGATGTCTTTGGACTTCCCACCAAAACAGATCTCAACCTGCGAAAATTCTCAGAAGAGCCCACAGAGGAAGAGATACTAGAATTTCTGAGGTTCATTGGCTACGCAGTTCCAATCACCAAAAGAACGAACTTCAGGCGACAGAATCTACCCCCTCTGTGGAACGTCCTTTTCTCGATTCTGAACCGATGCCTAACATCGAAGGTTGGAAGCCCTGATCAATCAAGCCATACAATTTTGGCAATAATGTATGGGATTTACTACGATCTCCCACTAGACTACGCTGGACTTATCTTTAGGGAGATCCAAAATGCCGTGATTACCAAACAACAGGACCAAGACAGAGGGACAAAACCAAAGAACATCGTGTTTGGACGTTTCCTAGGACTGCTACTAGGCGATGACTTGATCGGTGAAGGAAAACTACCAGCAGAGGATAAGACAATCAAATTATATGAGATGAAGTCTCATAAACCCACCACCATCAAAACCGGATATCCAGAAGCCAGACCTCTGTCAACAAAGATGTTGACTTATTTGGGTAGCGAAGAAGAGGCTAGGGAATACATACGAGGGAACAGGACACCAGAACCGCGTCCTGTAACCCCCCCTCGCGTAGGATTCAAAGTTGGAGACATTGTAGTGTACCTGAGAGACGAGGAAGTACGGACAGAAGTTCAAGCCGCAGAGGCTAAAGTGAGTGAAAAAGAGAACCCGTTAGTTAGAAGGGAGGGGAGTGAGCGAAAGAAGAAAAAGAAAAACAAGAAAAAGAGAGTCGCAGAGGTAGAGACTCCAAAATCCTTGACAGATGAAGAGCAAGCCACAAAAGAAACTACAAAGACCAAAGTCTCTGAGAAAAAGAAAAGAAAATTGAGGACGCTTGCCGACAAAGAACAAATCTTGGAAGCTCTCAAACAGAAAAGGAAAGATCTGGATGATTACCTTGCTGCAAGAACCGAACCTGCAGAGGATCAGACAAAACCTCTACAGAAGGCAAAACGAACCCTAGTCCTTGAAGAGTCTCCTAAGGATGGACCTCAGAGCCCAACTCAAATAGCCTCTGCCATAGCACGCGAGGTCTCTCTTCAATACTCTGGAGAGTTAGGGGAAACCGTGCACATGGAAATCGATGATGTGACAGGAAGGTCACAGAGCGAAGATGAAAAAGAAGAACCAAGTAAAAAATCGTTGGAGGAGAGGGACATAAAAGATTCCTTTGTCACACCACCAAAACCAACTCCCAGTGCAACCCACACTTCTACCCCTGCAGTTCTAGTGCAGAGGGGTATTGAAACAGGACCGCACAGTCCGAACCCCGCCCAAACCATCCGGACAGAGGATATTCCTTCATCCTCTGTGCCACCATCCGGGGAAACTAAAACCACCTCACCCTCTCAAAAGGGTGAGAGTGTTGCTCTGCGTGTCCATTTGCCCCATGACACCTCTCTTTCACACACAGAGGCATTCGTTACCTCTGTCACACACAAGAGTGACACCCAAACCACCTCAGAGTTGGTGGTGCGAGAACACGATGATTCTATGGCTCTAGAACAACCACAGGATCCATTCAACATCGATCTTAAGGGAGTCTCTGAACCCTCCCCCAAAGAACGTGTTGACAGAACTTCCATAGGTGCTTCCTCTGTGGAAGATCGAGGATTGGAAGGAAATCCTCCAGAGCTCATCATAAAAACAGGCTCTGAAGGTGCCAAAGACTCGTTGGCTAAATCTGGAAAATGTGTTGTTCCAGAGGTTACCTCTGACACCTTTGTCACAAAGGACGAGTTTAAAGCCTTTGCTGACATGGTGCTCAAAAAACTTGACGAGTTGCAAAGCTCGATCTCCAGAGAGTCCAAAGCCAACTCTCAACTTCTTGCAGAGGCCCTAAAAGCTAATACTGAAGCTCTGCAAGCACTCAGTACTAACTGCGCAAAAAGGGCGGATCTTCAAGCTTGTGGAAATGCCATCATCGCACACTCCCATCAAATTCAAGTTCTGGGAGATCTTTGCACAGAGGAGTTCCCCAAATATGCTACGAACGGAGTTCAGATCGGAGTGGACGAAATGACCAGGCTCAGAGAGGAAATAAAGGACATAACTCGCAGTGTTATGGTCCCGGCTCACACACAGGCATCAACCTCTGCCCCAGACTCCTCTACGTTTGCAACAAAAGATGACTTGGAAGCAATGGGCAATCTGTTTCTCCAAGACCAAAAACTCCTTCGATCCAACTTCAACGACCAAGGAGAGAAGCTATCAGCTGACTTGAAGCGATCTATAGCCACTTTTCGTTTCAAGTCAGACATAGAAATCAAGGCTCTGTCATTGGCTGCAGAGGACGCAATCAAGAAGATCACAGATCATGTCGATAACAACCTCTGTACGCCAAATAAGAGGAAAGAACCTGTCACTTGCCAAACCCAGGCAGGACAGAAGAGGGCACGACATGAGGACCAAGATCCTGATGCCTCCAGCCATGGTCCTCATGAGGGGGAGAATCTGCAATCCACAAAGGAAGCACCAATACCAGTGTCTCCCCTAAACCAAGTCCCTATGAGCTCAGAACCTGAACCACAAAGATCAACTAAACAAAAGGTCTCTGCAACCCCCTCTCCCACCATAATCCAAATCACTGAATCCCCACCAACTGCAAAAGACAAAGGCAAGGCAATAGCTACAGAACCTCTGAAGAAGGTCAAGTCTCCTCCTCCCACCTCTGAGAAACTACTAAAAAGCTCTTTTGATGCTTTCAAAAGAGTGAAACCTGAAGAGGAAGACTGGGCTTTTGATCTACAACCTCTGTCAGAACTCCCCATCCTACAACCACTTGACACACCATCAGAGGATAGAGTTGCAGAGGTTATCCAAGGCTTTGAGAGCCTAAGAAGACCCTTCCCTGTTCCTCCAAAGAAGGACATCGAAGAAGAAGTATACAAATACCTCTATAGCCGCGGAGCTCAAGATCTTCCAACAGTCAAACTCTCAGAGGAAGTTATATCAGAGGAGCGAAGGAGATTCTACAAAGATAAAGCCAAGCCAAAATCCAAAGTCTTCAGCATGGCCAAGATCACAGAGGTTGTGGCAATCAAGCTTGGACACACAAAGTGTAAGAACTTCTAGTTCAGTGAATACGCTGTAAAAAGGGAAGATACGAAGATATGGACTTTCACAGACGCAGATCTACCCAATCTTCATCCTCATGATCTTCCAGAGCTATTCAAATGGATAGAGGATAAGTTTGGCTGGAAGAAGGAACACCAAGAAGCACATCTCACAATCAAGAGGGTCATGAGAGAAAAGCTTCTGTTCTACAGTATAGCTGACTTTCAAGTGGCACTTGACCTGGGGGTCAAAAAGGTCAACTTTCCTCCACCAGAAGACAACTTACCACCCTCTGCCAATATTTTGCCAAACTCCATCACCACTTCACCTTCTTTTGGCTTTGTGTACTTAAACCTCAAAGGAGAAAATAAATTGTTCATGGGGATGGAAAGCCAAAAGTACTCAACCGAATCTCTGCTACTCATTCAAGATCTACTTATCAAACACAGAGGCACCCAACTCGCACCTGCAGAAGCCGCAGACATCCTTCTGACAAACATAGGCGTAACCTTAAACTTCAGAGACCTGTGCGTATGCTACTACAGAGAACTGAAGAAAGAAGGTGGGTTTGGAAAGAAGATCAACGATTTTCCAGACGCCAAAGTATAGGCTCTGATGACTTGTAATTTTTTTTTCTCTCTCTGTCAAATGTAATTGCCTTCTGGCATTATCCTATTTTAAATGAAAATCAAGTTTCAGAGGTTGAGTTCCTTTCACCTCGTTTGTTTCTAGCTTAGCCATCGCTCTAAATTCCAAATTTTTATTTTTCAATACTTAGGGGGAGATTGTTAGCTCCACTCACTTTGTATAGAAGTATTGAAAAATAGGCTATGGAAATCACAGAAGCCTGCCGCTGAACACTCAAATTCACCACAGAAGGTGCAAAGCTTGGAGGTTACCCCGCAGAAGATCTACCGGAAGTCGAACCTGAATGATTCTTGGATTACAGAGCCTCTGTGATCACTCACAGAGCCTCTGTGAAGGCCAACCTCTGGAGATCAGCTGTTGAAGCTTTTCTTAGAGTTCAAGACAAGACCACGTGCAGAACACGTGAGACCTGCTGTACGAAGATCCTCAAGATCAAAGTAATGGGCGTCCCACGATGTTTACTTTACAGGTGGCATTCCGTTTATGGAATGTCAGTTCTTGTCTTGTACTAAGGTGTGCATCCTTCTGTTATATTAAGGAGCACCACCTTAGAGCTCAATGGGGTGAGAAAAGGAGCACACACGAAAACAGAAGTCCGAATAATCCTTGAGCACCTTTTTGCACATACAAGTGCGTGTTCTTGGTGTTCTTGGGTAATTAATGAAACAATTCTTTGAGTAACCTTCGTGTAATACTTTACTTCCTTTTCATTAATTACCTGTGTGTTTACTACCTTGCATGTTCAATCTCTTCTACACATCTTAAATGCTTCCGCACTCTAATTATATAATCTGTGTGTAGTAAAAGGTTAAATCAAGTTAAAGAACTTCTAAACTGGGATCAACAATTGGTATCAGAGCTGACTTTGATTTTCAATATCAAAGGATCCTGTTCTATACTTGTTTCCAGTACTCAAGGTAGTAATTTGAGTCTGTTCTTCGTTCCAAACTCCACTCACAGTCACACTCTGTTTTTCTGAAGCTATATCAACCTGTTTGATATAGTAACAGGTACAAGTGTGTTCCTCTTTTAAAAGACAGATTCAAAGCTAGTTGGTTGATCATTTGTTCTTACCAATTCATATTCTCATCTTCACAAATCATCACAGTAATACTCTTTCTGATTCGTGCCATACTCTGTTTTACTCTCTAAAACCAAAATGGCAAACACTGTCAACTACTTCAGTGCGGGATCTCAATCCAAACCTCCTACTCTTCTAAGGGATGAATATCCTCAGTGGAAGATCAGGATGGTGCACTTCCTTGAAGGTGTGGATCCTGGTCTGGTTGAGTTTCTTCACAATCCTCCTTTCATTCCAATGACAACGGTTCCTCGTGTTCCTGCCACTGCCAATACTCCGCGAAACCCACTGGATGATTAGGGTTTTTGGGACACGGGCAAGTTATGCCGCGAGTTGAAGTCGCGGCATAACCCGCGTGGTTGCTTTGACCGCCTTAAGAGGTTCAGTTTCCCAAAATTCTTTATCACAAATCTCAAGATATCTTTCTCTCTCTAATTCTCTCTCTCTAATTCTCTCTCTCTTTTTATCCTTTGATCTTCGAAGTCTCGTTTGGTTGCTAGTTTTCGGTGTTTCTAGCAAGGGGTTGGTGTTTTAAGCTTCGCCTCTTCGTCGTGATCGTTATCTGGTTTTCTAGGTTTTATTCCAAAAACCTATCGGTGAGTTCCTACTACCATTTTACAAACTTTATACATGTCAAAACTCTTATTTGCGAAATCTAAAGTATTTCTATGGTATGATTTTATGTTCTCTACATTTCGTTATAAATGAAGTTTTTGGTGATTCTCGGGGTTCCCGGTCAGATATGACCAAAATGACGGGTTCCGCCTTATTGAAGTAAAATGACGTTTTACGTACACTTTATGTGGTCAGTTGAAAAGAAGGTTTATGAACTCATTTTAATGATTTTCATTCTTACCAGAAGTTGAACTGGAAATGATATTTTGTTTATAAAATGTGTTTATACCATATGTTTATTTATGGTTGGTCACATATGTTGTTGTGACGAGTCCTTACCATTACTAGTGGATCCCTAGGTTTTGAGTAGACTGTATTGCTGGGATGATACATTCCCCAAATTTGTAGCTATGGATCATACGTTCCTAGAGGGCAACTTGGTACGGTTATGTGAGGCCGGATACTAGCCATGGTTCATAGTGATCCTAGCGAAGGAGTATACCTTGGTTTTGCGCTTGGGGCTTGATCTCACGTTGAAGCACGGACTTTGTGATTCGTATCCGCGGATTCCAATTGGTTTAGCTCGTAACTCGGATTGTTGGCCTAACTTTGTGTTACGCCACGATCCTTGGTAAAATGTTTTGTTTTCGGTCCTTTTATGGTATGTTTATGACGAAAAAGCCCGATTGTGGCAAGGACCTAAATTGTAAACTTAATCTCTTTGGAAATGTTATCTTGGAACTGATGTTTTATCTTTTGAGCTTAGAAACTGTATGTTCTCACCAGGCTTTAAAGTCTGACACTTTTTCTCAAATGATGTGTATAACAGGTTTCCATTAGCGGTGGGTGCCGGGGTTTTTGGAGAGACGAGTTTTGAGTCTCAAGGTTTTTGGAGATATTTTAGTGTTGATGCCGGGCATTGTTAAGTCCCATTCTTTTGATGAAATCCTTGTATAGGATTGTATAGTCTAAAGGACTGATCCCATTTATGGGAAGTTAATGGATTTACTTTCGTCATATTTGTCAAGTTTTTCCATGTTTTAATTTACTCTGATTTTTAGGGTGTTACACCTTTTGTCGTAAACACCGAATCTTGTTCCGAGAGTTAGTGTTTTGGTTTTGGTTGAAATTGTGGAAAACAGAGAGTTACGCGGGCTATGCCGCGGCTTGTAGGCCGCGAGGTAAGTCGCGCAACCCTCTGGAGGATTCTCAAATTTTTGACACGCGCGGGCTATGCCGCGGCTAGTAAGCCGCGAGCTAAGCCGCGTGACCCACTGGAGTATTCCAGTTTTATGGCACGCACGACTTTTCCCGCGGCTTGAAGGCCGCGGTGTAAGCCGTGCAAACCTCTGGCCGACTTAAGAGATTTTCAGCCCAAAATATCTCATTTTGGATCTCTCTCTCTCTCTCTTCTTCTTATCTCTCAATCTCAAACTCTCTCAGTCTCTCTCTTTGGCTTCTTCGATCTTTGAAGCTCCGTTGATTGCTAGTATTAAGTGCATTGCTCGGGGTTTCGGTGTAGAAAGCTTCACCTCTTCGTCGTGGTTGATATCTGGTTTTCCGGGTTTTATTCTAAAACCTGTTTGGTGAGTTCCTACTACCTTTTTATAAACTTTATACATGTCAAAACTTATATTTTGAACTTCTATATATCTCCATGGTTTCAGATCTAAGTTTACTACATTTTGATATAACTTGAGTTTTGGGAGATTTTAGGGTTCCCGATCGTTTTAGACTAAAATGATGGGTTCCATCTTATTTGAAGTAAAAGGATGTTTTTCTTGCACATTTATGTGGGTTACTTGAAAGAATGTTTAAAGTTCATTTTGATGATTTTCATTCTTACCAAAAGTTAAACTTGAAAATTCATTTTATTTATAAATGTTATTTAATACCATATGACTATCTACGGTTGGTCACATATGTTGTTGTGACGAGTCTGTACCACTACTAGTGGATCCCTAGGTATTGAGTCGACTTATATTTGGGATGTCTTCTCCCCTCTTTGTAAAATGGATGAATATGATCCTCGAGGGCCATTTGGTACGGTTATGCAAGACCGGTTACTAGCCATGGTTCATATTTCCCTTATTTGTAGCTATGGATGCATATGATCCTCGGGGGTAATTTGGTACGCTTATGTGAGATCGGTTACTAGCTAAGGGTCATATGGCAGTCCTAGTGAACGAGTTTGACTTGGTTTCCTCGAGGGCCCTACCTCACATCGTAGTACGGACCTGTGTGTTCGTGGCCATGGATTCCAAGTGTTTCGACTCATAACTCGGATTGTGACCTACTTTGTGTTACGCTACAATCCTTGGTAAAACTGGTTATCTTTGTCATCGTATGATGGGTTTACTTTGAAAAGGCCCGGTTGTGGCAAAGGTTTCATTTGCAAACTAAACCTTATTGAAAATATTTCCTTATGATACAATTGTTTATATCTCTTGAAATTTATAAACTGTATGTTCTCACTAGGCTTTAAGCCTAACACTTTTTCTCAAATGATATGTATATCAGGTTCTCGTTAGCAGTGGGTTGATAAGGGCTTGAGTGCCGGGATTGATCTCGAGGGTTTTTGAGATGATTACTATTGGATTGTTGGGCATTTGTTAAGTCCCATATTTTTGGATGATTCTGGATCCACACTGTTGAAATCTAGATAGTATATGTTTAGATTAGTTTGTTGTTAGAATCCTTATCCGTATTTTGACTTTTGTAAAGGTTAAGTACAGTTCCCCTTTTTGGAAGGTTTATACCTATTGTTGATGCTTAATTGTTTAGTTTCCGCAGTTTTAAATTCACCCTGGTTTTTAGGATGTTACAAGTTGGTATCAGAGTTCTAGTTTAAGTAAACTAGGCATGAATATAAGATGTCTAGACTTAGACTGAGTATGTTAAGCATTGATTCGTGAGTTTGGGTAGAACTCTAAGATGGGTTGGTCTTAGAGTCGACGGAAATTATAGTTATCGAACGTTGTGGCGACGGTATTAAGAACCTTTATGTATTGTATATTCATAATCTCACTTAGCTAATGTTATTATGAGAATATTTATACGTGATGGTGCTTGAGATGCCGTTACTGTGACAATTGGTAATGTAGTAGTACGTTCTCTTGTGCTTGGTTTGCTAATGTTATGATATTTGGTAGACGTGGTAGTACGTTTCCTTCGTGTTCAATTCTATTAATCTCCTTTTTATCCATCCTCGTACTTGTATGAACGACCTTGGTATGTCGACCGTTGGGGCAGTAAGAAAGTTTCTGAATGGGTAACTTTTAGAAAAAGTTAATGATGGTAAGTATGGTGATTGCGTTAAGTGATCAGTTCGAGTCAGATTAATTGGTTGGATTAGAACCATAGACTTTTTGAATCGATGTATTCGAGGAGAAATTGAGAAATCGAGGAGCGTGAGTTCAAGTAGATTTGTGAAAACGGTGTACATGCCAAAATATCCATTTTTTTAAAGTGTTTATGTGTTTTAATGTTTTATTGCATAAAACCACCTTTGGTCAGAGAAATGTACTTCTGAATGGTTGTCGGTTTTCATACTTCATTCATGAAATGGAATGTTTATGAAGCATTACTTGCATATTTATGTAAAGTATTTGAAAGTATGTATATAGTCTCATTTTATGATTTCTATTCTTATCAGTAGTTACACTTGGAAATGCATAGTTGAAAATAAATGAGTCTTTAGGACTTCGGTCCGGTTTAATAGCCCAATTGTGAAATACCAAGTATGATGGCGATTAATGCGCATTTTTTTGAGAAGTACATGTTTTGAGTGCGTTGGTCATTCAATTGGAGCCATGTACTGTTTAGACTGTAATGCAGTGGATTCATATGCATATGAGTCGGTCTGTTTTATTTAAAAAGAAAATGGGCTAATATTTATAAGTTGCTTATTTTAAAGTGCTTGTGTTTTACATTAAATTGTTAACTGCTGATAAGTTTTGGGTTATTTGGTTATGTTTAACTTTATAAACTTAAGTAACATACATCTTTGTGATTTTTGGGCATGTTGATAAATAAATCATTTTGATATATTTCTTTTACGATGTAATATATAAATGGAAGTCATTTTATATAATTGTTCATTTGGTGCATACGATTTTATAAACCGTTGGAAAATACATATCATTGAACTATGAATCATTTTGGTTATTTTGAACATGTTGAGACATCCATTTTGGGATATTTGGGTATTTTGGTAAATAAATCATGTTGAGTTGTTTCTTCGATGATTTTACATATATAATTGGAGTTCAATTGACGTAAGTGTCATTTTGTGTATTTGATCTTATAAACCTTTTTCAGAAAACACATATTATTGTGTTATGAAACATTTTGAAAATATAAGAGTATGAGTTCATTTGAAAAATGGTTTGTCTCAACCAGCGATGAGATTTTGGGTTAATTATCTTTTGGGTCGTGGTGTTTGCATAATTGTGGTCAAACGTATTTTGATGTCTCTCCTGGCTTTCATGGGGTATATATGTAAACTATTGAGTCGTTGACTCGGTTTTAACCAAATGGGGTCTTGAGGAAAGTTGTTCGGTTTAAAAAAACAGTGGTGGAAATTTTATTGGCATCCACTGGTATTATTTTTCCCTTTGAGTTTAGTGGGAGCAGTTTAGTTACACATATCACGTATGCATATTTTATTGGAAATTTCCGTTATGGTATTTCAACCAATATTTTAGAACGATGAGAGCATGTTTATTTTTGGCTTTGAACTCGAAAACGACATAAATTATTTCATGTTTTAACCGGGTGCATACACATATCAATCTACTAGTTTTGCGAAATAAACGTTCGCATGCAAGGTTTGTTGTGAAATCTTATTTCGTGCCGCATTGTGACTAAAAGAGAGAAAACTTTAAGAGTTCGATATTATGAGCATATTGTCTCGGGTTTTGCAAACATTTTATTTATACAGTGTGGAATTAAACTAAATTACTCTTGAAATTGCTCAAATCGCATGCATATGTCTTTACTAAATTTTGGGGAATAAACAGATGTATGCGAGTCACGATGGAAAGTTTTATTTCATGACATTTCATGGCTAATTGCAGAAATTTTGGGGTTCGATTTTGTGAATTTCCCTTCTGTAGTTTTATACGAACGTCTTGTTATACACTATTTTAGTACGTAAAACTATTTCTCATTCATTACATAAATTATACTGTTGGAAATTTTATCTTCCGACGTTTTGTATCAAAGTGAAAGATTTTAAAGTTGAAGTTGCAAAATCCTCTTTTGAGAGTTGTACAAACTTTTACTACGCATGATGGGACGGAAAGTTATTTTTCATACGCATAGCATAATTTGATGCATGCTAAGACCCTGGTAACCCGTTTGAAAATTTTGTTACGCATCTTTCGTTATCGTTTTATTAGCTTAAGTACTGATCAAATGAGTTTTAAAAATGGTTTTATATGTGTGGCATTGGTGATCAATTTTGAAACGTATCGAATGCACGATAGTGTATGTTCTCCGCACGTTTAATTCTTATAAAACTTATGTATTTGCGAGTTTTATAAATTTCAAATTGGCATAGTAGTGTGAAAAACCTTGAACTCATTGGACTATAGGTGTAAGCCCCCTCGTGTTAGAAGTCGATATTAAGGATTAAAAGAGTCCTCGGAGTTTGAGGCGTTAGGCATGTGCTTTCTCCCAGTTAGTTAAGTTACGATCTCTATGCTCCGTTGAACCTACGGATTAAAATCGTGTTCAGTTGTTTGGTTATGGTTGGTTTTGGAATTGTGAGAATTTGGTACGACGGCATGCTATGTGTCTGTGGTGTACTATATTGTTTGGTATTCTTGTATGATGATGATGTTATGGTTGACTGGTAAGGATGTTAGATTTGGGTGACTACTTCCAAGAGTAGGTGTCAACTTTGAATCGACATTGCTAATCGGGAATGAAATATTTGGTAGTATAACCACGTTTGCTTAATGGTCATTCCGAGGATAGGTGTCGACACTCTATTTTGAGGACAATAACTGTTGGTGTGCTTCAATGTTTTCCGTTAGATCTGGTGCGTCTGCAGGACGAGCGGTAAACTTAAGGAAATTAGATGTTGATAATTAAGAAATCAATCATCGGTATTTTGATAATTGTCAGGACTTTCGTTGATTTGGAAATCGATGCTTGAGTGCATGGTGGGAGTTTGGTGGTAATGTTTATTGGATACATTTGGTGAGAATGTCGAGGTGGACTTTAAGTACAAATCGATTATTGAGGAGACCTTGATGCGTCGTATTTAGAGGGATCTAAGGGAAATGTTTGCTTTGGGGTATGGTTGGTGGTTATGACCGACTAAGGTAGTAAGTTATCCTTGAGGCAATATGAACAACATAAGGTTGGGAGGCAACCGAGATTTAATGTTAAGAATGTGTTTAAGCCAGAACTTAACGTTCATCCCGCTTTGGGGTGAGTTACATGGAAAGTTGAAGTTGAGTTGGTGATGGTTCGTTATAAGGAACGCAACGACAACCTCAACTGGGATGTAATCAGGTTTGTATATGAGGTAAGGTTTAGTGAAGGTATTCCTTTTGAATAGGGAATCAATTGACCTCGCCAAGGGCGATATTGGGTGATTGGTTGGTGCTAGATTTCGAGGACAAAATCATTCCCTAGTTGGGGAGGATTGTAACACCCTGGATTTTCATTATATTTATCTTTGTATTCTTGCGTTTACCTTTTGTCGTAAACGCCGAGTCTTGATCCGAGAGTTAGTGTTTGGGTTTTGGTTGAATTTGTGGGAAACAGAGAGTTACGCGGGCTATGCCGCGGCTTGTAGGCTGCGAGGTAAGTCGCGCAACCCTCTGGAGGATTCTCAGATTTTTGACACGCGCAGGCTATGCCGCGGCTAGTAAGCCGCGAGCTAAGCCGCGTGACCCACTGGAGTATTCCAGTTTTGTGGCACGCGCGACTTTTCCCGCGGCTTGAAGGCCGCGGTGTAAGCCGCGCAACCCTCTGGCCGACTTAAGAGAGTTTCAGCCCAAAATATCTCATTCTGGATCTCTCTCTCTCTCTTCTTCTTATCTCTCAATCTCAAACTCTCTCAGTCTCTCTCTTTGGCTTCTTCGATCCTTGAAGCTCCGTTGATTGCTAGTATTAAGTGCATTGCTCGGGGTTTCGGTGTAGAAAGCTTCACCTCTTCGTCGTGGTTGATATCTGGTTTTTCGGGTTTTATTCTAAAACCTGTTTGGTGAGTTCCTACTACCTTTTTATAAACTTTATACATGTCAAAACTTATATTTTGAGCTTCTATATATCTCCATGGTTTCAGATCTAAGTTTACTACATTTTGACACAACTTGAGTTTTGGGAGATTTTAGGGTTCCCGATCGTTTTCGACTAAAATGATGGGTTCCATCTTATTTGAATTAAAAGGATGTTTTTCTTGCACATTTATGTGGGTTACTTGAAAGAATGTTTAAAGTTCATTTTGATGATTTTCATTCTTACCAGAAGTTAAACTTGAAAATGCATTTTGTTTATAAATGTTATTTTATACCATATGACTATTTATGGTTGGTCACATATGTTGTTGTGACGAGTCTGTACCATTACTAGTGGATCCCTAGGTATTGAGTCGACTTATATTTGGGATGTCTTCTCCCCTCTTTGTAAAATGGATGAATATGATCCTCGAGGGCCATTTGGTACGGTTATGCAAGACCGGTTACTAGCCATGGTTCATATTTCCCTTATTTGTAGCTATGGATGCATATGATCCTCGGGGGTAATTTGGTACGCTTATGTGAGATCGGTTACTAGCTAAGGGTCATATGGCAGTCCTAGTGAACGAGTTTGACTTGGTTTCCTCGAGGGCCCTACCTCACATCGTAGTATGGACCTGTGTGTTCGTGGCCATGGATTCCAAGTGTTTCGACTCATAACTCGGATTGTGACCTACTTTGTGTTACGCTACAATCCTTGGTAAAACTGGTTATCTTTGTTATCGTATGATGGGTTTACTTTGAAAAGGACCGGTTGTGGCAAAGGTTTCATTTGCAAACTAAACCTTATTGAAAATATTTCCTTATGATACAATTGTTTATATCTCTTGAAATTTATAAACTGTATGTTCTCACTAGGCTTTAAGCCTAACACTTTTTCTCAAATGATATGTATATCAGGTTCTCGTTAGCGGCGGGTTGATAAGGGCTTGAGTACCAGGATTGATCTCGAGGGTTTTTGAGATGATTAGTATTGGATTGTTGGGCATTTGTTAAGTCCCATATTTTTGGATGATTCTGGATCCACAGTGATGAAATCTAGATAGTATATGTTTAGATTAGTTTGTTGTTAGAATCCTTATCCGTATTTTGACTTTTGTAAAGGTTAAGTATAGTTCCCCTTTTTGGGAGGTTTATACCTACTGTTAATGCTTAATTGTTTAGTTTCCGCAGTTTTAAATTCACCCTGGTTTTTAGGGTGTTACAGGTTGAGGCCAAAGAAGACAAGCACAGAAAGAAAACAATGAAAATGCAACTACCATTCAGCTATCAAAAGCTGAATGATAGTTATATTTCTGAACAACCAAAGTTCCTTTCGAATGATTATTTTGAAAGCTATTCTACAAAAGAGTTGGAGGCAAAACCTATTAAAGACAAAATATATATTCCTCCACTTGTTTTAGAAAGCAAAATAGTTGATCTTGAAAATGCGTTATATGACGAAAGAATTTTGGTTGATATTGAACAAGTTGTATTTTCTACAGTCATGAAGAACACTGTTTTTAAATCTAAATCGAATGAGTGTTCAAACTCTTCCAAGGCACCTCAAACTTCTGAAGATGATATTGAAGATTTATTTGTGTGTGCAAATGATTTCTTAAATTCTGATGATGGTTGTATTGATGAAAGTATTGATATGTTTGACTTCAATGCAAAACTTCCAGATCATTCTGCTTTTATTATCAATTCTGATGCTTTACCTAGTGTGTTTGAAAAAGGTGAATCATCAACTAAGGTTGGTGAGTCAGTTCCTGTGAGTACCGATTATTATGAAAAAGGTAAAAAGCAAAAGAAAAGGTGCTCACAGAAACGGACCAACACAGGTAAGTAAAAGAAAAGAGAAACTCATAAATCTCATTTTCCTAACAAATCTAAATCTTTTGTTTCAGAACTGAGCAAGAAAAGGTCTGAAGTGCGAACTGAATGGAGACCAAAGCAGAAAGTTGATGAGAGTGCAAAATCATGTCCTGAGATTGATTGTAAAAGAAATACTAATAGTATTACTGATATAGTTGGTACTGTTGCTTATCATAAACAAAAACTTGTAACTTCTTACAAGAAATATTCAATAAAGCAATTACTCCAATTATCTCCGTCTACTACTAAGTCTTCTAAATATCGTAGGAATGATTTTGGATCTCAACAATATTCTGATGTTTGGTTTGGAAATTATCATATACCTCATTCTTATGTTTTTCAAAACAAAAGAGGACCCAATTTTATATGGGTGCCAAAATCTTGCACTAACCTGAATGGACCCAAATACCAGTGGGTACCAAAGCCAAAAGATTCATCTGTGTTGCAGGCATCTCAAGTCAAGGGGAGTAAGAGAACTTAGACTTCTGAGTAAATCAGTTCAGGACTCGCACTTCAATGATAAGGAGTTTGACTTCTAAACACAACAGTTTAGGACTCGCACTTCAACGATCAAGAAAGATAATACTCCAGTGCATACATGAGATTGTACTCCAATGCATCAATGAGATGATCAACCTTCAAGGGGGGGTACATATTTTTTCTGTTCAAATATTGTGAATGCAATATTTCAGGGGGAGTAAATGACTTCTGATTACATTTGATCAGAACTCGTTTTTAACACATTTTATTGCTTTATGTCTTTACTTTTCAATAAATTTTGTGAATAAAGCTTTGTACTTTGATGACTTTTGACTGTTGCATATTTTGAGGGGGAGCTTAAACGATCACATATTTTATGATTTTTAAGTTGACTTCATGAGATTTAAGTTGAGCGTAAGGGTCATTCTAAACTTAATCTCATACATGTCTGAAAGAAGGACGACTTTCAGATATGAAAACATGTTCTTAAACGTTCAAACCACTTCTGATTCTTAAAATGATTTCATGAATTTAGATGTGTGATTTTAAATGTTTTCATTTTTCATGAGCTTAAATGTTTAAACAAACCGTGTGTTTCTAAAGATAAATACTTGTGTATTATCTTTTCTATATATTGTCAAGTATTCACACACACCGGTTTAATATTCTGTTGGAAATGTTCTTACCATGTCTCATATTGAAACATATTTTCGATGGTAAGACACCCCGCTTAATATTCAATGTTTGTTGAGCTTGATTTCATTTCAAAACGTTTCTTTTAAGAATGTCTCTATTTTGTTTCGTATAGACAAATTCCAATTTTTCATGACCTAAGTTTTTTTTATGATAATTCATTCATATTTGATCTTTTCATATGATGTCAGATTTTCAAACAAGTTTCTTGTATTCATTTCATTTATTCAATATACTTGTTTTGAAAGATCTTCCGTGATTAAAATGCTCAAATCTTCATGATTATCTTTGAGAGCATACATACATCTGACGTGTATTTCATTATGTGCTTTAACTGAAAAGTTAAACCATTTGAGCAACATTGTGCATATAGGACAACATGGGATCATTGTGTGAGGACTTAACAGAACTTCTATGGATTTACGTTAACCAATGTTTCCTACCCAAGAAGCTAACCTTGAGTGATTGAGAGGCGATGAGTCAAAATATATGAGTGTGGGTGTGCGATGAGATAAAATGAAAAGGAGAGTTTGGTTAGAAGCGAGCTCAATGTTAAAAAGAAAGAGGGTGTGAGATCAGAGTAAAAGAATATCAAACTCTGCACCAAACTTTTTCTGAGTTGGACAACTACATTTCTGATTGTTTCACAATTCTTTGGTGAACATCATTGAAAAAGGCAACTAGCCCATGCCAACTCTTTTTTAAACCCCACCTGCTACCCATTTCTTTCTTAACAGAGAGATGTTTCAATATTTTCTTGGGGATGCAGCACATATGCTATCTCGTCTTCATTCGGAAGATGTGGATATTGAAACAGATGGATGTCTGCCCCACCTTCGCACTTCGATCATGATCAATTGAGTCTGTGTATTACTATTGTTGTCTCAATGGTTTAGACAATTTTGAGCCTATCAAAAGCAATCATCATATGTTTAATTCTTTCAAACACAAACACGAACACACATGAAATTCGTTTTTCTATCTAAATGTTCATAGTTTAACCTTGTGTTATTCGATGATTGAATGGAAGACCTGGAGGAGTGAACATCAAAAAAGCTCCTATCCAATGTGTATTTGTTACACCAGTGACTTCGTGTTACTGACAGGCATATTAACTGATTCATTTGTTGATTCAGGTGTTACACTCATATTTTGTCTGAATTTGAAAAGTTTCAGATGAATATCTTATGAATTGACGAATGATCAGAGGCTCAATCATGTGATGAAAGATCAATGGTCAGAGGAAAGATTCATGACATTTCGTGGAATAGTTTTGATGTTGTCTATGCTACAATCATCAAAAAAGGGGAGAAGATTTGTTCAAGAAATGTTTGTTGAAGAAAAGTTTGATAACAGTTATGGGATAAGTTAAAGAAATATGGGAATTTAAAAGAGAAATCATTTCATGAAAGATTATTTGAAGAAAGTTCATTGCAATTTTGTGTCAAATATTGCAAGTTATGCTAAAGATTGTACAATTTTGAAAGAGCAAGTTCAGAGATTTCAAAATGCGAGCAATTTCCTGAAGCAAACCGAGATAAATTTGAAGATAATTTCTTTCTGAAGTCTGAAAGAGGTTTCTACAACCTTTGGGAGAGATTGTTAAAGCTTATTGCAAATGTTGTTCAAAGACTTTGGGGAGAATACATAATTGTTTTTGAAGATAGAGGAGATTGTGCTTCAATGCTTATTTACTAAAGATCTATGTCAAAGGGGGAGATTGAATGTCAAATCTTTTTGAAGATGATCTTGAATCCAAAGGGGGAGATTGTTAGTGTACAAATATGTTGGATACAAGATCATAGAAGACAGAAGACTGAAATCAAGATAAGTCATAGTTCAAGTCAACTTTCAAGCATAGAAGTCAAAGTCATTTTGTAATAAAAGTTAAAGTCAAAGACATGTGTTGTGAGAGTTTTGTGTTGTGAGAGTTTGTGTCCCGTGTATAAATAGGGATATGACTAGTGGTGTGTGTGTAGAGTGTGTGGAATAGTCTAAGAGTGATACGCGTTCATCATTGTAGAGAGATAAAATTTGAGAGAACTTACTATGTAATCGATTTTCATATTGAATTGAAAATGGAAATTGATTGATTCGTTTGTTGTCATCTTGTCTAGCACTGTTACTGGGTTTAACAAATGGGCAAAATGAAAAGAGGTTCCTAAGATTTTTTGAAGTTGCAAAATTTTTTGATGGAACACTCAAGGTGATAAGGCTTCAACTCAAGAGTAAACATGAGGAGAGTGAAAGACAAATATTTGTTGTTGGTGATCGTTTACCAAGAAAGGACAAAATTGTTATGGAAAGAGCTCTAGACATTTTGGATGATCGGATTGAGTTCAGGAAAGGTATCAGGCGTTTTGAATCACTTTTGGGAATCAGAGATAACCGTGTTAGAAGGTTCACAAGTTGATCCAAAAGGGGGAGATTGTTAAGTATAGTTTGAATCAATTTGTACTTGGTATTTTGCTTTTATGTCATGTAATGCTTTGTATGAGGTCAAGGTTTGTTTGACCCATATATAAGCTTTTGTTCCTTGTGTTTTTCTTGTAACCTGTAACTCTTGAACGTATTGTAATCTTGTGATTAGTCAATGACATATGACTATTTCTCTCTCTACATTGTCTTTCTATTTTTTATTGTTCTTGATTAGATTACTGATTAGTTTTGGTCTTATATGCTTGAATCTGGAATCACATATAAATTGGGTTAACTTCAGTTGTAATAACCATTTGAATCAAAACTTCTTAAAAGCTTTGCATTCTAGTAGATTTAATATATTTCAATCTTTTGAAAGTTGTTCTTACGTTACTATCAGTTGCTACAACAACCTTTACAGCATTCACTTTACTTTTCTTGCAAGTTCACTTTTAATGGTTCAGAGTCAGACCACGCGTTATGACGAAAGGGGGAGAAAGGACTGTCGATCTGTGATCAAATAAAATTATACCATACATTCCCATCCTTCTTCTCCCTAAGAATTGAACGAATCAAGTTCACCTATTCGAGAGTGAGGAAGAAAAACCAACAAGAAACTTCCCACTTTTGATGTCCTGCGATTCTGCTAGTTTAGAAACTAAGGAGAAGGACACCATCAGGGCATAAGCGCCCTCTTGCTACCTATATGTGAGGCGCCGTCTTAGCTTTCCCTGACTAGGATCACTAAATTCAGCCAGCGCGTCGACCTGGTACAAGATTGATGGAGGCTTGCTGAAGTTTCCCGAAAAGGGAAAACATATGTTGCTTGCATGTGTTAAGCATATAACTAGTGTTCCTTCTGAGCCAGGATCAAACTCTTCTCACATTCAGTCATTTACATACATGCCATTTACTTTTAAGCACTTACATTTGATCATGCTAGGATAAACACCATAGTGTGGGTGTAATTGAAGGTTGGGAGATTAAGCCAAGTGTTAGTGGGTGATTGCTTTGCCAATAGAAATTTACTTCACTATTCACAAGTGGTATCAATATTTCATCTAGTAATCTTTGACAAACTTACAAATGTTGTATCACTCAGATGAGTTGGACTTAAAATTAAGACAATGCAAATAATTTTACTAAGTTTGTTATAGAGGCTATAGAGAGCTACAACAACCTTATCAGTTTCAAAACTATATGGAAAAAAATATGAAAGATCTATACAAGCATTGGATTTGTACATCACCAAGTGTACTGCCATGCATATGGTCTAATCTGCACTTGAGAGGCCATTCAATCTAGTACTGTTGTAGAGAGCTATTGTTGCAGCAACCTTGTGTAATATTGTAACAATGTTCACTACACTTTGTTTCTGAAATCTAACATGATCTTGCACCCATGCTATCTGTTACTTATTGTTATATTTATGTATTTTGGTTACCAACTCTCAAAAAGTTATTTCTTCAATTTTACTCTTGAAATCTCATTTTAAAGTTGGCTTTGGAACTCTATTTGCTTTGAAAATGCGGAGGTATGATATATGGTATTACTTACTGTTATTACTTGCTTTGGACGATACTAGTGAGTTATGTATACTTGCATGATTTACCAGTTGCTATAGCCTTTTGGGGTTATATTCCACCAACACCAAGCTTTTGGCGCTGCTGCCGGGGATTTTTGCCAAAATGAGTTTTTCTATAAGTCGTTTTAAAGTCGATTTTTCTACCATCAGTATGTTTTTAATGATTTATGCCAAGATTTCCGCACGGGGCTGTTTTTGAGTTAGATCACGATATTGAAAGAACTTTTAGAAGGAGAAGAAGAGTCCAAAGAACTTTGATTCCAGATTTAACCTCTCCTTCCATGGCTGAACAATTTGGACCTAATCCAAGACCCAACCCTGAGGAGGAAGTAATTAGGCTTGCTAACTTTAGAAATGGAGGCATCATGGACTATGTTATTCCTGTGTACGTAGGCCTATAATTGAAGCTGACTATCTTGAGTTCAAGCCTATCATGTTTCACATGTTACAAATAAATGGTCAATATGTTGTATTACCATCAGAGGACCCTCATTTACATCTTAAGTCCTTTATGGAAATAAATCATAGACTCTTTTCACCTTAATGGAGTTATTGATGAATCCTTGAGGTTGAAGTTGTTTCCGTTTTCGTTAAGGGATAGAGCAAAAGTTTGGTACAATTCTTTACAACTAAGTTCAGTAACCACATGGAATGACATGGATGAAAAGATTTTAAAAAAATATTTCCCTCTAACCAGGAATGCCAAAATCAGGAATGAAATTTGTCTTTTTAAAAAACTAGATGATGAGGAAGTTATTGATGATTGGGAGATGCACAAGGAGTTGTTAAGGAAATGTACACATCATGGCATCCCATACTGAATACAGCTTGAGACATTTTACAATGGTTTCGATAGCACTGCAAAACAGATGCTTGATGTTACAGCAGGTAGAGCCTTTATTGCTAGTACCTATAATGATGGATATAACATTCTAGAAATGATTTCAAAAAATAATGGTCATTGGGCAGATCCTAGAGAAATAGTACCTAGGAATACATCAGGCATTCATGAAATAGATCCATATAATGCTCTCACTGCACAACTTACAACAATGACTGGTTTGTTGAAAAACTTAGTGTCCCTCTGCTAATATTGTTGCTACAACATCTGTTTCAGAATCCTTGCATGTCAAATGTGTGTACTGTGGTGAAAGTCATGCTTTTAACTGTAACATCCCCCGTCCCCGTGGTCCGGAACGGGTGATGTCACGAACGAGACTTAACATAAATACATATATTAATTCAGAGCTATTAATAAACTCTAAACATATATTACAATCCAAACTATCATACCTCAAAAAGTCTTAATAAACTTAGAATATTATAAAATAAAGTGATTCTAAGAACTCCAAAATATCACGCTCAATCTCAAGTCCCGTCCCCGTAAACGTCACTTCGAACCTGCCGTGTCAGAAAACAAAAACACGGCTGAGCACATAACTCAGTGAATGGATTATAATATAAGTTCGTAAACAATATGAAAACATCGATAACGAAGCGGAAGACTTAAAATTTCAATTCGAAGAAAGTTCTTGAAACTCAAGTTCATAACAAAAGAGATGTTCAGTAATTTTTAAAGACAATAATTTCAAGAACGGTTCACACTTTAATTTCAAAATGTAATATAAACAAAGTCCGTCAATTCCTGTTGTATTCGTGGGGTGGCCAAACCACATGAACTGGGTCGGCATGCGGGCACACACAACGGATCCCCCGTGAATTTAACCACGGTCACATATTCTGTGGGTAAATTTCTAGAATCGATTCATCCGCCCTGGAGCCAACAACGTCAGCCAAGTCCCCCCAGAGTGGGTTCACGTAAGCCACATAGGCTTAACTCTGGTGTACCGTCATCTGCAGGACGCTATGACAACAAAGCCGCCATAGAAGGCATCCAAAATAATGTGCCCATTTATTGGGTTCTTCTAAAATCAACGAAAACTAAACATATGCCACTTACCCAAATGGCGATCACAGAAATTATAATCTATATACTTCACATTTTTTTCATAATCTCATACGAGACACATTTTAATAAAACATCAAAATGTTCAAACAAATGATTCAGTAAACCAAAATCAATGTGTAAGTGTGTGTACAATTTCGCATTTGTTGATCACATTCAGTTGATCAATCACAAGGCGGTGAACCACCTTTCGGAAGGGTCAACTACAACAAATAGTTGCCCACGATTCAAAAGAATTGAAATCCATACCTTGATCGAATTGAGATGTAAAAACGCGATCAATTGAGATTGACGACGAACTTTAACCCGTTCGATTGCCTATTTAAACCACCAATTATTATTAATCGCATAACCTAGAACTCAATGGTTATATTCTAAGCTTAATCACGAAATTATATTCTCTTAGACATTAAACCGATCACTTGGTGTGCGGTTAAACATCTAGATTTAATTATCACCATTTTGATTATAAACTTTACCCGTTTGTAATTTTGACAAAAACAAACAATCCTAAACAAGTATTTGATTATAACTTTACAATATATAATCATAATCTACCAACCAACTTCAACTACCCTAACTTACCAACTTAAATAACTTAAGAAGAAATTTATACCTCTAAGAAGGGTTCGAAGCGTAGATTCCGAATATGTAATTATTTCTTCGATTACTTCAACGATTTGAGAGAAAATCTAGAGAGGAGAATTTTAGAGAGAGAGAAAAATGGCGGTGTATTGAGAATGAAGGAGACGATTGTTTTCTTTGTTTTTGTAATTTTTTAATTTTTATTTATTTATTATATATATATAATTATTAGTTTGGTTAAATGACGGCTTTTACCCCTCAACTATCTTTGGTTGCTATTTTTAATTACGGTTCAATTCGGGTAAGAATAATTATACGTTTTTTTATCGAGTCTTACAATTATTCCCCCCTTAAAAAGAGATTTCGTCCCCGAAATCGAATTTAGACAGAAAACTTACATCGATTAAAGAATTCGGGGTACTCCCGTCGCATGTGCTCCTCAGTTTCCCACGTCGCCTCATGTTCAGAATGATTTTTCCATAGAACTTTTACGAAAGGAATCACTCTCTTTCGTGTACCTCTCTCATCACGATCAATAATCGCTTCAGGTTCCTCGAGATAAGAAAGATCATGTTTTATGTGTTCCAAGAGATATTCAATGACGTGTAAGGGATGATAGTTGTACCCTCGAAGTGAAGAAACATTGAACACATTATGTATTTGGGATAATTGCGGCGGTAGGCTAACCGGTAAGCCACAACGCCAACCCTTTCCAGAATTTCGAAAGGACCAATGTATCTCGGGCTCAACTTTCCTTTGAGACTGAAACGTTTGATGCCACGAGTTGGGGAAACTTTTAAGAAAACTTTATCTCCCGGTTGGAACTCGATAGGTCGTCGGCGTTTGTCGGCGTAGCTCTTTTGACGAGCCTGAGCCTCTTTCATCATTTGACGCGCAATTTCGACCTTCTCGGTAGTAACTTGTACCAGTTCTGGGCCTTCGAGAATTCGTTCTCCGACTTCATTCCAACAAGTCGGTGTTCGACATTTTTGGCCATAAAGTGCTTCATACGGGGCCATGCCGATACTCGACTGCCAGCTATTATTATAGGAGAACTCTATTAGGTATAAGTAACTATCCCAACTTCCATGCCATTCCAACGCACATGCTCGGAGCATATCCTCCAATGTTTGAATGGTACGTTCAGATTGCCCATCAGTTTGCGGATGAAAGGCTGTACTAAAATTCAAACGTGTGCCCCAAGCTTTATGTAAACCTTCCCAAAATCGAGATGTAAAGTGTGGGTCTCGATTAGAGGTAATCTCTACAGGAGTACGATGGAGATGTACAATCTCACGTTGGAATACTTCTGTCAATTTATCAATTGACCAAGTTTGTCGGATAGGAAGAAAATGAGTCGATTTCGTCAGTCGGTTAACCACTACCCAAATTGCATCATGTTTCAAGGTTGTGCGGGGTAGTCCGACTATAAAATACATAGTTACGTGTTCCCATTTCCATACCGGGATGTTCAGCGATTGGAGAAGACCACCCGAACGTTGATGTTCACTTTTAACTTGTTGAAAAGTGAGACAACGAGCTACAAAATCGTAGATATCTCTCTTCATTCCATCCCACCAGTAATGGATCTGTAAGTCGCGATACATTTTTGTTGTACCCGGGTGAACGGAAAACATAGATTTATGAGCTTCGGTCAGAATCTGATCTTTAAGCTCCGTGTTATTTGGAACACAAAGACGATCCCGAAACCACAACACGTGATCATCATCAATCCAAAACTCCGACCTAACATTCTCCTTTGCTTGCTGGAAGTTCGCCCATAATTCACCGTCGTCTTGTTGGGCTTCTTTTATCCGAGAAATTAGAGTCGGTTCTACCATTAGATTCGATAGAATTTCCGTTTGAGAACTCGGATAGATTTCCAGTCCGAACCGTTCGATCTCCAAAGTTAACTCTGTAGGAACAAGTAAAGAAGAAACCTGTTCCACAGCTTTACGACTTAAAGCGTCGGCGACTACATTAGCCTTACCCGGATGATATTGTATATCAACATCATAATCCTTTAGAAGTTCGAGCCATCTCCGTGACGCATATTTAACTCTTTTTGAGTAAATATATATTTAAGGCGCTTGTGGTCGGTGAAAACTTCACATGTCTCGCCGTACAAATAATGACGCCAAATTTGAAGTGCGAAGATAACCGCAGCCAATTCGAGATCGTGAGTCGGATAATTAACCTCATAAGGCTTTAATTGACGTGATGTAAATGCGATCACCCTACCATTTTGCATAAGAACACAACTGAGACCTTTCTTTGAAGCATCACTGTAAACTTGAAAACCTCCGGTGCCAGACGGTAATACAAGAACAGGCGCGGTAACCAATCGATGCTTCAATTCCTCGAAACTGGATTCTTGTTCGGAACCCCAATTGAATTTGACTCCTTTTCGGAGTAATCGGGTTAACGGTAGAGATATTTTAGAAAATCCTTCAATGAATCGTCTATAATAACCGGCCAGACCCAGAAAACCACGAACTTCAGATACGTTTGTAGGTCAAGGCCATTTAGTGACGGTTTCGATTTTCGTTGGATCGACTTTAACACCTTACGCAGAAATTACGTGTCCGAGAAAAGACACTTGATCAAGCCAGAATTCACATTTGGAACGTTTTGCATATAACTTTTTCGTTCGAAGAGTTTCCAAAACGATGTGAAGATGTTGATCATGTTGCTCTCTTGACTTCGAGTATATCAATATGTCATCAATAAAGACGATAACAAAGTCGTCGAGATAATCTTTGAAAACTCGATTCATAAGATCCATAAAGACCGCTGGAGCATTAGTTAGCCCGAAAGGCATTACTAAGAATTCGTAGTGCCCATATCGAGTTCTGAATGCGGTTTTCGGAATATCACAATCTTGGATACGAAGTTGATGGTACCCGGACCGAAGATCAATTTTGGAAAAGTATCGTGCCCCTTGTAATTGATCGAACAGATCGTCGATTCTCGGCAACGGATACTTGTTACGGATCGTTACTTTATTAAGCTCCCGATAATCAATACAAAGACGCATCGTACCGTCTTTCTTTTTGACAAAGAGAACCGGAGATCCCTAGGGTGAGACACTGGGTCGAATTAAACCTTTCTTTAATAAATCATCGAGTTGAGTTTTGAGTTCCTTCATTTCAGTTGGAGCCACTCGATAGGGAGCCTTGGAAATAGGAGAAGCTCTCGGAACTAGATCGATGGTAAATTCGACTTCCCGGACTGGTGGTATACCTAGTAAATCATCGGGAAATACATCAAGATATTCGGAAACAACAGGTACGGGTACAGAAGTAGGGATTACCTGTTCGTGATCTTGTAACGAGGCTAGAAAACTTTCGCTACTTTGCCAAATATACTGCTTCACAGTAATAGAAGTTAAAGCGCTAACATTTTCTTTTGGAGTACCTCCTTGAAAGATTGCCTCTGGTTTGTCAATATCCCCAAACAATATTTGTTTGGCGTTACAGTCTATAGTTGCATGGTGGTGTGACAACCAGTCCATCCCCAATATTAATTGAAAGTGGGACATATGCATTGGAAGTAGAGTGACCTCCCGTATGCGATCTCCAACAAATAACGGACAATTTGAGAATCGAGTTAACACACAGATTGAACCACCCATTGGGGTAGATATTACGACTGGACATTCGGTGGTTTGTTCATAAGGTTTTAACCGGGATTCTAATTGTTCAGAAACAACAGAGTGTGTTGCCCCGGTATCAAACAAAGCATAACCAAACATCATACTAAACATGGTCAGACGAAACACATCAACAATATTAGGCTCACTTGTGCCCCTCACTGGATTGGGATTTGGGTTACCCTGAGGTTAACATTTGGATTTGCATGGGTGACCACGTCTCAACATTCTAACACAGAACAATATCAAGATCATAATTCAAAACAGATACCCATTCTAATGTCTACCCAATTCTCACAGGTCAAACTTATTTAATCTACAAGTCGTAACCTATGCTCTGATACCATATTTGTAACATCCCCCCGTCCCCGTGGTCCGGAACGGGTGATGTCACAAACGATACTTAACATAAATACATATATAAATTCAGAGCTATTAATAAACTCTAAACATATATTACAATCCAAACTATCATACCTCAAAAAGTCTTTACAAACTTAGAATATTATAAAATAAAGTGATTCTAAGAACTCCAAAATATCACGCTCAATCTCAAGTCCCGTCCCCGTAAACGTCACTTCGAACTTGCCGTGTCAGAAAACAAAAACACGGCTGAGCACATAACTCAGTGAATGGATTATAATATAAGTTCGTAAACAATATTAAAACATCGATAACGAAGCGAAAGACTTAAAATTTCAATTCGAAGAAAGTTCTTGAAACTCAAGTTCATAACAAAAGAGATGTTCAGTAATTTTTAAAGACAATAATTTCAAGAACGGTTCACACTTTAATTTCAAAACGTAATATAAACAAAGACCGTCAATTCCTGTTGTATTCGTGGGGTGGCCAAACCACACGAACTGGGTCGGCATGAGGGTTGTTGGTCCCGAAGGTGCTTAACAAGTTTGTAGAAGGGGGGAGGGTTGAATACAAACACATAAATTTAAAGTTTAATAAATTGTTTATTGATAAATCAAATACAATTTACAAGTTTGTTGCGGAATAAGATTAAGACAGACTTAATCTAAACAAACTTAAGAAACACTAAGATGGTTGCACAAGAAATTCAGAGAATGAGGGATTAAGAAATATAGAAAGCAAAGGTTTCTATTTTGGAGTTCAAGGATTGAGCACACTTTAGATGAAGGGGTGAACTTTCTATCATAGTTGAGCAATATTCCGTACAGAGTGCTGAGAGAAAGAGAATTTAAGTCTTTTGTAAGCTTAAGACATATTGAATAACTGTCCCAGCTTTCAGGAAGACATTCTAAGAATTTTGTTAGGACCTCAGAATTAGAATAGGTCCTACCCACAGTTCTTAGGTCAATGATTAGGCAGTTAAACCGCTGATGAACATCGGAAAGAGATTCATTCTTACCAGCGATAAAACTTTCATACTGTCTTACTAAGTTAATCTTTCGAGTCTCTTGGATTTCAGTGGTGCCCTCATATTGAACACATATGGTTTCCCACATTTCTTTAGAAGTTTTCAGATGCATGATGGAATGAAAAACTTCATCAGGCAGAGCCATTGAGATAATGGTCTTTGCTCTTGCATCTATGCCTACCTTCTTTTTATCTTCATCACTCCACTGTCTTATTTCCTTAACGACATATCGTTCAGGGACAACTTCAGTGGTGGCAGTAGCAGGAACAATAGCTATAATTCTAACAGTTTCATAGGGTCCCTTTTCTATATATTCAGGTATAGTAGGATCCGCACCTTCAAGAAATAGCATCATTCGATTTTTCCATAGAGAAAAATTATCTCTGCTAAATCGAGGAGGTTTAGAAAGTGAACCATTATCATAGTAGTTTGTGTTTGTGTTTAGTGCCATTTTAGAATAGCAAGGAAGAGTATACAGCAAGATCTTGTTTATTAGATTAAACAAACTGCTCTGATACCACTTGTTGGTCCCGAAGGTGCTTAACAAGTTTGTAGAAGGGGGGGGGGGGTGAATACAAACACAGAAATTTAAAGTTTAATAAATTGTTTATTGATAAATCAAATACAATTTACAAGTTTGTTGCGGAATAAGATTAAGACAGACTTAATCTAAACAAACTTAAGAAACACTAAGATGGTTGCACAAGAAATTCAGAGAATGAGGGATTAAGAAATATAGAAAGCAAAGGTTTCTATTTTGGATTTCAAGGATTGAGCACACTTCAGATGAAGGGGTGAACTTCCTATTTATACCCTATGCATTAAATGCATGGCAGGGCACTTTACACGTTGCGTTCACTGATTGGCTTTGGAGGTCTGACTTTTGGGAGACATGCTTTCGGCCGGATCATGAACAGTGTAGTTGACAGAGTTGTTGTACGTATGGTGGCAGAGACATGTCCGTTCTGACACATAGTACTAGTTTGTGCAAGGATAGACAAAAGGAAACTTGAGGCATAAGCTTTGTGATCGATTGATCGCTGAGTATCTCTTCTTTCAGAGATAAAGAGGTTCAGCTATCGCTGAAGCTTTTCCTCATGTTCCTTCGCGTATATGTAGAGTTGTCTTTGCTTCACTGATATCCGCATCAGGTCACTAGTAGACTTCTCTTTGTTCAGTAGCTTCGTCTTCGATTCAGCTATGAACATATGTTGACGCGAGACTTGTCTTCAGGAATTACGTTAGCTGTTTACTTCAGAAACTATCAGTGATAACTGAACAGACTCAGTCTGATCACTGATAGTGAAACACTAATACATAGAAATGTTTATAAGAAAGACTATCAGTGATAACTGAACAGACTCAGTCTGATCGCTGATGGTGAAACACTAATACATATTCAAACGTAATTTTCACTAAGTATAGAAGAGGGTCGTTATCAAATCACTGAGAGAGTTTGGATCAACACGGGCACACACAACGGATCCCCCGTGAATTTAACCACGGTCACATATTTTGTGGGTAAATTTCTAGAATCGATTCATCCGCCCTGGACCAACAACGTCAGCCATGTCCCCCCAGAGTGGGTTCACGTAAGCCACATAGGCTTAACTCTGGTGGACCGTCATCTGCAGGACGCTATGACAACAAAGCCGCCATAGAAGGCATCCAAAATAATGTGCCCATTTATTGGGTTTTTCTAAAATCAACGAAAACTAAACATATGCCACTTACCCAAATGGCGATCACAGAAATCATAATCTATATACTTCACATTTTTTTCATAAACAATCTCATACGAGACACATTTTAATAAAACATCAAAATGTTCAAACAATTGATTCAATAAACCAAAATCAATGTGTAAGTGTGTGTACAATTTCGCATTTGTTGATCACATTCAGTTGATCAACCACAAGGCGGTGAACCACCTTTCGGAAGGGTCAACTACAACAAATAGTTGCCCACGATTCAAAAGAATTGAAATCCATACCTTGGTCGAATTGAGATGTAAAAACGCGATCAATTGAGATTGACGACGAACTTTAACCCGTTCGATTGCCTATTTAAACCACCAATTATTATTAATCGCATAACCTTGAACTCAATGGTTATATTCTAAGCTTAATCACGAAATTATATTCTCTTAGACATTAAACCGATCACTTGGTATGCGGTTAAACATCTAGATATAATTATCACCATTTTGATTCTAAACTTTACCCGTTTGTAATTTTGACAAAAACAAACAATCCTAAACAAGTATTTGATTATAACTTTACAATATATAATCATAATCTACCAACCAACTTCAGCTACCCTAACTTACCAACTTAAATAACTTAAGAAGAAATTTATACCTCTAAGAAGGGCTCGAAGTGTAGATTCCGAATATGTAATTATTTCTTCGATTACTTCAACGATTTGAGAGAAAATCTAGAGAGGAGAATTTTAGAGAGAGAGAAAAATGGCGGTGTATTGAGAATGAAGGAGACGATTGTTTTCTTTGTTTTTGTAATTTTTTAAATTTTTATTTATTTATTATATATATATAATTATTAGTTTGGTTAAATGACGTCTTTTACCCCTCAACTATCTTTGGTTGCTATTTTTAATTACGGTTCAATTCGGGTAAGAATAATTATACGTTTTTTTTTATCGAGTCTTACATTAACAAATGCAGCCTAACTTCTAAATCTGTTAACTATGACAATAGGCCTGCTCAATTTTCAAACACTTAGAACTCACTTGTTTTGGAATAGTCCATGTTTGAACCCACCTGTTGTGAAAGAAACAAGGTAAGGTTTTGAATCAAGTAGCTCACAAAACCAACAAGCTCATTTTCAACAAAATCAAAAAAAATCCTAACCACCAAAATGATTCATCACCTTCTTTAGAAGCTGTGTGTCCCAATATGCAATCATTCAATCATGTAAACAAATAATCAACACAATAATGCAAACCTGATATTGATTAATCAAACGATTCAACGAGTTACAAGTTCTTGAAATCGATATCTCTCTCTCTGTTTCTCTCTTCACGGCGCACCACCCACACCAACAGCCTCCTCTCCAGTAATTAATTCTCTAATTAATTCCTCTAACCTAATTACCACTAAACAAGATAAATTTATACTTAGGCTAGATTAAGCCTAATGGGCTTTCCAAGGCTTGGCCCAAATACACAAATAACTAAAATCTAAAGCCTAATAAAATAAATACGAAAGCATACTTTGACTATTTATTACAAAAGGACCCTAGACTATTTGTTGAGACGACTTTATCAGCTTTAACTTCAGATTTCCATCTTCAGATAATTATGATCTTGAATCCAATAAATATGTGCTTTAACAATCTCCCCCTTTGGATCAAGATCATTCTTTAAGCTCAGAAAATGTAATCTTCTTCTTTGTCTTCAGAATGAAGCAATCTCCCCAATCGATGAGAATATCTCTTGGAAAGAAATTATCTCCAGTAAAGCATCTTCAAGAAAAATTCTTCATTTCATCATATCTTCAGAATATCTTTTCTTCAGAATATCTTTTCTTCATTTCAGCATATCTTCAGAATATCTTCCATTTCTTATATCTTTCAGTTCTTGATTGACGCTTCTCCCCCTTTTTGATGAAAAGAGCAAAGAGTTCATCAAAACGTGTCTTCAAGAAATTTCTTCCACCATTGATCTTGCAAACAGAACCACTGATTATCCGTCAATTCATTAAGATGTTCATCCAGATCTTTGCAAATCTAGACAAATTAGAAAATGAAGTGTAACACCTGAATCAACAAATGAATCAGTTAAAATTGCCTGTCAGTAACACAAAGTCACTGTGTGTAACGAATACACAATATAAAGGAGCTTTTATGATGTTCACTCCCCCAGGGCTTCCATTCAATCATCGAAACACCACAAAGGCAATTTCTATGAATGTTATAACAAAGAAACAAATTCTTTGTGTGTTCGTGCAAGTGATAGAAAGAAATAAAGCATATATGTTTGCTTATAAGGCTTAAAAAGTGTAAACCACTGAGACAAGTAGTGAAACACAGACTCAATGTGCGTAAACGAAGTGTGAAGGTGGGGCAGACTTCCTTCTTTTCAATATCCAGATTTTCCAAATGAAAATCAGATAGCATATGTGCTGCGTCCCCTTTGAAAATGAAACATTTTCTTGTTGAGAAGAAAATGAGTAGCTGGTGGGGTAATGTCAAGAGTTGGCATGGGCTAGTTGCCTGTTTCAATAATGTTCACCAAGAATTGTGAAGCATTAGAAATGTGGCTGCCCGGCTCAGAAAGTAGTTGGTGCAGAGTTTGATATTCTTTTACTCTGATCTCTCACCCTCTTTCTTTTAATCTTTAAGCTCACAGCTAACCGAACCCTCTTTTGACATATTCTCTCATCACACATCCCACACTCATTTCTGTTGACTCCTCACATTCAATCACTAAAGGATTAACTTCTTGGGTAGGAAACACTGGTTAACGTGAATCCATAGAAGTTCAATGAAGTCCTAGCACACTGATCCCATTTTTCCTATGAAGCATAAGATGCTCAGGTGATTTAACTTTATCAATTAAAGCTCAATGATGAAGCAGAAAACATTTAAAATCACACTTCCAAATCAAGAAATCTTTTTGAGAATTGGGAAGTGGTTTGAACAATTAAGAACATGTTTTCTTCTGATTGAAAGTTGTCCTTCTTTCAACCATGGAGGAGATGAAGATTAAGAATTATACCTTTTGAGTACAGTCTTACATCTCGCGAAGTCAAGCTTAAAGTCATAAAGATATGATCTTTGAAGCATCTCTCAACCTACAAAAGTCTAAAAGTCTAGTCAAAGTAACTTTATTCACTGAAATTGAACTGACATAAAGCAGTAAAACAATTTATGTACGAGTTCTGATCAGAAATAATCAGAAGTCATCACCTTTACTCCCCCTGAAATTATGCATCAGAAAAATTATCAATGAAAAATATAAACATTGACTCCCCCTCAAATGTTGATTATCATATCTGACAGATGCATAAAATTTCAGAAAAGTATGCACTCCCCCTTGATGGTTGATTTCCTCATTGGAGTATTGGAGTACAATCTCTTATCAGCACAGGAGTAAGGTTTTTTGATCACTGAAGTACGAGTCCTAAACTGCTGTGTTTAGAAGTCAAACTTCGTTGAAGTACGGGTTCTAAGCTGATGTACTTAGAAGCCTCTGTTCTTCTACTCCCCCTTGAAAGTAGGTGCCTGCAACACAGAATCAGTTTTCGGCTTTGGTACCCACTAGTATTTGGGTCCATGAATGTTAGTTGCAGTTCTTGTGGGGGTAATAGAATAAGAACCATACCAGAAATGATCACTGGTTTTGTGAATGTGATCATGTGTACGACAATAAGAACAATAGTATTGCTTACTTGATAACCTGAGTAATTGATCTCTCGAGTAGACATGATCAGGTTTACCTTTACGCACATTTTTCTTTTTGGCATTAGATGCATGTACACATGAATCTCTTTCTTTTAGCTCATCTTCAACTAGTTTCTTCTTCCAGACCAGGTCCTCTTCTTTGTATCTCCTTCTTCTTTGATGTGTACCTGAACCATCTATATTGCTATCATAGAAAAGGTTAGTTTTACGAATCTGATCAAAAGATTTAACTGACCTTTGTGAAGAGACAGATTTCTGATTTGAATTTGAAACAATCTTTTCAAGCACTTTAATCGTCGATGCAAAGTTGTCTCTTTCTTTAACAAGCAGATCAATCTTCTTTGTGAACTCAGACTTCGTTTTCTGCTCTTTCAGCACACTTTCAGATAGTTCAGATAACTTCTTAGTAAGCTTTTTGATCTCAGCCTCAAACTTACTTCTCTCTTCTTCAAATCCCTTCTCAGCATCATTTCTCTGGCCGGATATTTCTTTAAAGAAACCAGTGTTCTTCTGTTCAATGGCCTTCATGTCTTTGGCAAACTTTTCCCTTTCCAGAATAATTACTTTCTCAAATTCAGAAGTCTTTTGAGAAAGCTTTAAACATTTCAGCTCAACCGCCTTCTTTTCGTCTGCACATTTTCTCTAAAAATCTGAGAATTTCTTTACAAATGCTTTCTTTTCAATCTCAAACTCAGATCTTTCTTTGACCATCTTTTTCTCCAGATCAGATATCTTCTTTTGAAGATCAACATTTGCACTCTCCAAATCATTAACTTTCTCATTATTCTCAACAGAATCTAGTTTCTGGATTTGAGCTTCCAAAGCAGAAATCTTTTCTTTTAGTTCAGAGTTCTCAAATTCCAGAAACTTTACTCTTGAAGACATCTTTGGTCCTATCTCAATCTTTTCAATATGTTCCCATAACAACTTTCCTGTAGCATTTTTACTGTCTAAGGAAAAGAAAATCTCTTTTGAAATCTCTTTTGACATTCCTTTCATCAGGAAAGATCGAGCTAATCTGTCAGCTTCATGCCTTTTTCTTTGCTCGTCTGAGTACATATCAAGAGGTAATTTATACTCTCTTTGTTCATCTTGACCATTTTCTCCAGCTACGGTGAGAAGTTTAGTTGGAGGTGTCATGATTCCTTCTTTCAGAGATTTTTTGATATAATCTCTCAAATCATTTCGATCGATGAAGTCTATGAACTGATTTTCCATGCATCATACTATCCTTTGAAAAGTATTGGTGGATTCTCATCCATACTGATTGAAGGAGCTTTGCTGGAAGTCATTCTTATGCAATAAGAAACTGGTATTGATCGTTAGTCCAGATAAAATTTGATCACACAAGAAATTTTGTCCCCCTAGGCAGACTTAGCACGGGGGTCCCGCTAGAGAATTTTTTTTTGACATTTAGATGCCCTATTACAGTTTGCAAAAATCGACCGGGGATGTGCTTCGACCGGTATTGAGTCGACCGGAGACTTGTAAAGACCGGTAGAGAGTTCGACCGGGTAGATGTGAAGACCGGTAAGTGAAAGGACCGATATTATGTTCGACCGGGAACTTGTAAAGTCCGGTCGAGTGATTTGACCGATATAGAGTTCGACCGATATACCCTTAGACCGATAGTGTGTTGTGTGAGTACCGGTCGAATGCTAAGGACCGATATGTTCGACCGATATAATCTTCGACCGATAGAATGCAAGACCGGATGGATATTCGACCGACACTAAACAAGACCGATATGTTCGACCGATAAAATCTTAGACCGGGTGAACTGTGAGTGTATCGGTCCGAATGCAATAGACCGATAGAAAAGAGTTCGACCGGAAGTGCAAAGACCGATATGTTCTTGATGCAGTATCGATCCAGAAACCAAAATCAGTCCAGAAAACAAATCAAAACTCAAAATTGAACAAGCAAACTTTGCCAAAACAAACAAATAACCAACTAGAACAGATTCCAATCAATTAATTTTAATAAAAACCAATTTAAGAACAAATTGATTGATGACACAGTGTCGACTTTGTGAACGAACCCAGAACAACAAATTCAACAAATCGATAATCAAAATCGATGCAATAATCAAATCAAACAATACCCAATCACTATAATAGGTAAAACAAACACAATCCAACCAATAATAACTTGAAAGAACAATCACACAATAAAAATTATGAATCTTTGACAGAAAAAGCAAAACAGAAAAAAAAAATTCAATTCAATCTGTCCTGCTCTGATACCAATTGTGTGTCCCAATATGCAATCATTCAATCATGTAAACAAATAATCAACACAATAATGCAAACCTGATATTGATTAATCAAACGATTCAACGAGTTACAAGTTCTTGAAATCGATATCTCTCTCTCTCTGTTTCTCTCTTCACGGCGCACCACCCACACCAACAGCCTCCTCTCCAATAATTAATTCTCTAATTAATTCCTCTAACCTAATTACCACTAAACAAGATAAATTTATACTTAGGCTAGATTAAGCCTAATGGGCTTTCCAAGGCTTGGCCCAAATACACAAATAACTAAAATCTAAAGCCTAATAAAATAAATACGAAAACATACTTTGACTATTTATTACAAAAGGACCCTAGACTATTTGTTGAGACGACTTTATCAGCTTTAACTTCAGATTTCCATCTTCAGATAATTATGATCTTGAATCCAATAAATATGTGCTTTAACAGAAGCCATGTTGAAGGGGTTTATAAACCAAACTGCTTCAACAATGAATCATTAAAATGCAACCCTAAGGAATTTGAAAACGCATATAGGACTAATGGCAATTGAGTTGAGGAATATGACTGTTGGAACACTCCCTAGTGATACTGAGATCCCTAGAAATGTGAACAAGGAACATGTGAAGGCAGCTATTTTAAGTAGTTCAAAAGACTTAGTTGATAGTGTTTCAAAGGGGCACAAGACTATTGCACAACCTGTGATTGAGATGCCTGATGTAGCAACACCGCCAGTTGCTGTAGCAACACCTACTATTGTTCTTTAACAAGTGCCACCCCAAAAATCTATGACAATACCCAACAAATATGACTTTCCCTTACTATTTCCAAGCGAGAATGATGCTGCCACAGATCTACCACACACAGATCCCGTTGCTGCAGCACCATCCAAACCAACAGATAATAGAACCCCTACTGTCCAAACAACCCCAAATCCTAAAAAAGAAGTAATCAACCTAGTTCCACCTTATGTTCCTTACCTATAGAGGTTGAGGAACCAAAAGGAGGAAAATCAGTTCCAAAAGTTCTTAGATGTATTCAAACAATTGCACATCAACATCCCATTAGATGACTCTATTGAGAATATCCCAGTTATGCCAAATTTCTGAAAGACATTTTGAGTAAGAAAAAGAAACTGACTAAGTATGAGACTGTGACCCTTACTGAAGTATGTAGTGCCCTTTTGTCAAACAAAATTCTCCTAAGCTTAAAGACCCTGGGAGTTTCACAGTTCCTTGTTCAATAGGTGGGAAGAATATAGGAAAAGCTCTATGTGATTTTGGTGCTAGCATTAACCTTATGCCATTATCACTTTTCAACACCTTAGGGATAATAGAGGCTAGACTAACCAAGGTCACCTTACAGTTAGTTGACAAATCCATAGCATTTCTCAAAGGCAAGATAGAGGATGTTTTGGTACAAGTAGACAAGTTCATATTCCTAGCTGATTTTATAATCCTTGATTTTGAGGCAGATAAGGACACTTCTATTCTTTTAGGAAGATCTTTTTAGCCACATGTAGGACAATCATAGATGTTCAAAAATGAGAGTTAACAATAAGAGTATAGGATCAAAATCTAACTTTAAATGTTTTCACCTCAATGAAATATCCTGAGGAAAAAGAGGATTGTTCTGTTTTAAGCACCATTAAATCAATGTGTCAGGAAGAACCCCAAGAAGAAATCTTAGGATGAAAGATTAAGCATTTGGAAGATAGTGGAAAAAGTGAAGATAGTGATGATGAGGATAGTGAAATCTTGGGCAGTAATGAGTTACTGTAGCATGTTGCAGCATATGAGCCATTAGAGGAAGAACCCAAACTGAGCCCTCTAACCTCCATAGAAGCACCACCAGATTAAGAATTGAAGCAACTACCTACCCATATAAAGTATTCATTCGTAGGGGATGATAGCAAATTACCTGTAATCGTTTCAGCCTCTTTCGAATAAGAACAAGAGAAGCTGAAAATGTATTATCCAGTTCCAAATCAAGCTATTCAAACAATCTCTATTCAAGATTTGACAATGTTGAGTCTAGAGAGAGAGTAGAGAGAGAAAGTAACAATCATATATCTCACAAATCACAAGTATTACAATGTGTTCATCTACCTATTACAAAGGACTAAAGGTATTTATACCAAGGATAAACTCACAAGATTAAACACCATATTGACTTAAACTAGATTGACTAATCTACACTTTGACTTAGAAACATTGACCTTGTTGACTTTGCTAGACTTGACTTTTCTTACTAAATCTTGGATACAATAAAATACATTAACAATCTCCCCCTTTGTATTCAAGATTTAAAAAAAATTTGACACTAGTCTTCAGCGCTTGATTCTTCAACTTTTGTCTCTGACAGTCTTGGAATTTGAGACTTTAACAATCTTCAGCCTTTCAGTCTTTGAAGAATCTTGAAAAGTCTTTTGCACTTTGTATCTTTTGAAAAAATCAACAAGTCTTGAACATGAATATGAAATTCTTGAAACTTTGAAACTCTAAGTAATCTTTGAAAACTTTGAAAAACTTTGGAACTTTGAGGAATCTTTGAAAACTGTATCTTCATTACTGTAATCTTTGATCAGTCTTCAAGCAAACAAACTTTCACGAATTATCTGAATTTTTCTTTGAATCATCTTTGTTTCTTCAGAATCTTTTTTCAAGTCTTTTTGACATTGACATCTTCTTTGATGACTTTGAAATTGATCTTTGTAGATGTCTCCCCCTTTTTGATGATTATGAGCATCATGATCATCAAAACATCTTCAATTTCAACATTATCTTTAATCACCCCCTTTATATTCAACGTAACAATCTCCTCATTTATGATGATTTGACAGTTGCCGCCCTTTGATCTGAATAACTGAATCATGAACTGTATATACCCGAATCTTTTCAAATTCAAATATTATGAACTTGGTAACCCTGATTCAACAAATGAAACAGTTAGGAGTGCCTGTCAGTAACACGGAGTTACTGTGTACAACGAATGTACAATTTAAGGAGCTGGTTTGATGATGACTCCCCAGGACTTCCATTCAATCATTGAAAAACACAAGGTAATTCTATGAATGTTCTGACAGAAATACAAATTTTCTGTGTGCTCGTGCTTGTGTATGAAAGAATTTAGCACAATGATTGTGTTTCATAAGGCTCAAATTGTGTAAACTGTTGAGACAGCAACAAGTATTACACGGACTAAATGTGCATGAAAAAGGTGCGAAGGTGGGGCAACTTTCCTTCTTTTTCAATAACTAAATCTTCCGAGTGAAGACTAGATAGCAGATATCCTGCATCCCCAAGAAAAATTGAAACATTTCTTTTTCGAGAAAGAAACGAGTGGTTGGTGAGGTAATTGCAAGAGTTGGCATGGGCTCACTGCCTGTTTCAATGATGGTCACCAAAGAATGTGAACCAATTAGAAGATGTGGCTGCACGGCTTAGAAAGTGGTTGGTGCAGAGTTTTGATATTCTTTTAACTCTGTTCTCACACCCTCTTTCTTTTTAACATTTTGCTCACTTCTAACCAAACTCTCATTTACATTTTTTCGCTCAGCACAATGAGAAAAACTCAACCGGATGAGTTATCTCCCCCACTCTTTGATTTATGACCCCTCACCCCTCAATCACTCAAGGATTACTTCCTGGGTAGCAAACACTGGTTAACGTGAATCCATGGAAGTTTTGTTTAAGTTCTCACACGAATCCCATGTAAGTCCTATAAAGAATGATTGCTCAACAGTTTAACTTGAACAGTTAAGCACAAAATGTATGATAACATTGTCAAAAATGTATGCTCATGAGATTTGAGCAATTGAACTTTGAAGATTTCTCAAAACAAGGATATTGAATGAATGATTTGAAATCAATAGAATTGTTTTGAGAATCTGACAATGTATCAATCAGATCAAATGAAATGGTTAGGGTATCAAAGAATTGGATATTTTGTTTATATGAACGAATATAAACAATTTTACAATGAACGCACAAGATTAGAAATGATGACTGATGCTCAACAACATTTGAAAGCAAACGGGAGTATTAGCATCGAAAAATCGTTTCGTTTAGAGACATGGTAATAACAAAATCAAATGAAATACTGAACCGATGTGTGTGAATACTTGACAGTATATAGAAAAGATAATGCACAAAGTATTGATCTTTGGAAACACACGGTCAGTTAAACATTAAAGTTCAACAATGAAAAACATTTAAAGTCACACTTCTTAATTCATGAAATCTTTTGAGAATAGAGAAGTGGTTTGAACATTTAAGAAACTGTTTTTCATGCATGAAAGTTGTTCTTCTTTCAAGCAATCAGAGATCTAGAATAAAAGATATTTACCTTTAAGGCTCCCCCTTAAGTCATGATAATATGATTTGTTTTCTTTTAAGCTCCCCCTGGATATTTGAAAAATATCCATGTTTGAACTTTGAAGAACGGGTCCTGATCTGTCATATGATCAGAAGCCACAATCTTAACACTAAAGTTCGGGTTTTGAACTGTTGTGTTCAAAAGCCTATGTTCTATGCTCCCCCTTAAACCTTGGGTGCCTGCAACACGGATTTAGCTTTTGGTACCCACTGGTATTTGGGTCCTGGATTGTTAGTTGCAGTTCTTGTGGGGGTTACATAATATGAACCATACCAGTAATTGACAAATATTTTACTTACAAAGTCATGTGCTCCACAGTAAGAACATCATATTTTCTTCTGAGCAACCCTGATCAAATGGTTAGTAGAATAATACATATCAAGATTATCAAAAGATTTACCTTTGTGTGCTCTGTTCTTTTTGGCATTGGATTTGGATGCATATGCTTTGTCATTCTTCTTCTCTTCATCGGAAGAACTCTTCACTCTCCAGACCATCTGATTTTTCTTAGATTGCTTTTCAAGAGATTTAACATAAAAATTTGTTGAACCATCAACAGATTTGTCATAGAATAGATTTGATGGTCTGATCTGACTTGATTTGACACTTTTCTTTTTCAAAACATTTTTGTCATGAATTGAACTTGAAGCTGTTTTGAAAGAACAGACTGATTCTGTTGAATTATCAACAGGTGATTGACTAATCACATCAGCTGTTACTTTATCCGTCAATTCAATGTTTGCCGCTTCTAAGTCATTTATCTTTTTAGTCAAAATGTTTCTTTCATCTGAAAGTGTGTCAAATTTTTGTTTCAAATCAGATTTGGCCTTCTTTTCTTTTTGATAATCTGATGACAGAGCAGTTATTTTGGATTGGAGCTTTAATATCTCAAATTCAAAATGTGAACGTTCAAACTCAAAATCTTTTTGTAAGTTCTTGGTTTTATCAGAAATTTCATTGAAGATCCCAACATATCTCTTTTCATATTTCTTCTTTTCGATCTTCAAAGACTTTTTGTTTTCTTGAAAAGCTTTTCTTTCTTTCTCAAGTAAGTCTTGTAGAATAGAGATCTGTTTGGGAAATTCAGAATTTTTATCTTCAAGAACTTTTCTTTCTTTGGCAAAAGTGTCTCTTTCAGTGATTATTATCTTTTCGAATTCAGACATTTGTTTGGAAAGTTTAATGCATCTCAGCTCCAAATCCTTTTTCTCTTGTAAAGTTTTCTTAGAAAGTTCAGATGACTGTTGAGTAGAAGATGTCTTCGCATTTGATTTTTCTTTTTCTGCTTGGAGGCTTGTTTTCAGTTCTGCATTTTTCTTCTCCAGAGCAGATATCTGTTCTTAAAAAGCCTTAAACTTGAATTGAAGCTTGACTGATTCATCTTGCAATTCTGATGATTTCTGTTCAGTCATCTTCAGTTGGCTTTGAAGATTCGCTTTAGCTTTATCTTCTTTGATTCTTTTCATCAAATCAGCATTTTTTACTTTCAATGCATATACATTTTCTTTAGAAGACATATACTTTTGTTGAAGCTTAACTGATTCATCTTGTAGATCTGAAGATCTTTGTTTAGTTTTCTTCAGTTGGCTTTGAAGATTTTTAACATAAGACTCCTTGAACTTGATTACTTCTTCAAGGGACTGAATGGTATTATCTTTTATTTCCATCATTTTCTCTTTATCTTTAATCTCTTTCTCTTGTTCTTTAATTTCCTTCTCTCTTGCGCTGATGATACCTGCAAAATCAGATTTAGAAATTTCAGTACATTTTGTACAAACAGGAGTTTTATCAGAATTTGACAAATTTATTTTCAAATCCTGAATCTGCTTTTGAAGCTTTGAATTATGATTTTTCAGTTTGTCTCTTTCTGCTTCTAGAACAGGTATCTCAGGCATGTACAATATTGCCATGTCTCTGGCTGACAATATTGTATTTCCTCTCTCATCAGTCTTTGGCATCTTGAAGGATATATGGGCTTGATATGAAATGATCGTTCCTAAACAAATCAGAAATGTTGACTAAAAAGTCAAACTTGGATCACCAAAAAAAATTTTAAAAAAATCTATCTCTGGAACTCGCAGATCACTAAAACTCGCTAAGCACTATTCACTGAAAAACGCGCTATACGTTGTTAGCACGAAAGTAAAACTCGCAGATCGAAGAAACTCGCAAAATACTATTTCGGACAAACTCGCAGACTACTGAAATGCTTGAAACACGCAGACCGCCGAAATGCGCAAAACACTGTTCCTGAAGAACTCGCAGACCGTACCATGCGCGTTTCTTGAACTCGCAGAGGCTTACTTGCACGTTTTACAAACTCGCAAGTAAACTCGCAGATGATATCTCGCGAAAACTCGCAGAACAAGGAGTAAAACACGCAACCTTTCACTTGTGTGTTCTATGAACTCGCTAATAACGCCTTGCGCGTTTGAGGCCGAATTCTTCAACTTGTGTGTTCTTGTGAAGAACGTGCGCGTTCTAGCGATGAACTTGCGCGTTTCACAGATCTTGCGCGTTCTTGGGTTTTCCTTGCGTGTTCTAAGCTTGATCGATCAAAAATCAAGTAAAACTTGATTTCTGAATCTGAAAAACACACAATTAGTCCAAAATACAATTCGAAACAAGATTACAACACTGAAATTACAAAAGAAATCGAAAAATACAGTGATTGATTCAAAAATACAGTGTTCGACTTTCACTATTCACGAAATCAACATTTTGATCAAATTGATCAATCTAAAGTCGAAATTAGTCTAGGTGATATGAACAAAAGTTGATCCTATTGATAAAACGTACAAAATCAAATCAATTTCTTGATTTAATTGTGCAAAAACAAGAAAAAACAAGATCAAACAGTGAAATTTTCAAGAAACGACCATTTTCTTGATTTTTCAAGAATTTGAATCAGATTTGGTGATGAAATCTTTCTGAAATTGTTTGGTTTGCTCTGATACCAATTGAAAATGTATTATCCAGTTCCAAATCAAGCTATTCAAACAATCTCTATTCAAGATTTGACAATGTTGAGTCTAGAGAGAGAGTAGAGAGAGAAAGTAACAATCATATATCTCACAAATCACAAGTATTACAATGTGTTCATCTACCTATTACAAAGGACTAAAGGTATTTATACCAAGGATAAACTCACAAGATTAAACATCATATTGACTTAAACTAGATTGACTAATCTAGACTTTGACTTAGAAACATTGACCTTGTTGACTTTGCTAGACTTGACTTTTCTTACTAAATCTTGGATACAATAAAATACATTAACAGAAGCAGTTAGTAAAAATACTTCAAGAACATACCAAAGCCATAGTTTGGAACATCTCTGATTTAAAGGGTCTAAGTCCATGAATTTGTCAACATAAAATCATTTTCAAGGACAAGGACTTTATCTATGTTGAACCTCAAAGAAGGCTTAATCCTGTGATGAAAGAAGTGGTTAAGAAAGCGATCTTAAAATGGTTAGATGTTGGCATTATTTACCATATATCTAGTAGATCTTGGGTAAGTCATGTCCAATGTATGACAAAAAAGGAGGTATCTGTGATATAAAATGAGAAGAATGAACTAATCCCAACTAGAGTAGTGTTAGGATGGAGAATTTGAATGGATTATAGGAAGCTTAACAAAGCAAGCCATAAAGACCATTTTCCTTTGCCTTTCATTGACCAAATGTTGGATATATTAGTTGGAAAAGAATATTATTGCTTTTTAGATGGATATTCATGTTATAATCAGATTACTATTGCACCTGAGGACCAAGAGAAAACCATTTTCACTTGTACTTTTGGTACTTTTGCTTTTAGAATAATGCTTTTTGGACTATGCAATGCCCCTGTCACATTCCAAAGATGCATGATGTCCATTTTTTCTGATATGTTCGAAACCTCTATAAAGATATTCATGGATGACTTTTCTATCTATGGATGTTCTTATGAGGAGGAATGCTTGAAAATTTAGAACAAAGTCTTAAAAGATGGGAAGAGACTGATTTGTTTCTGAATTGAGAAAAATGTCACTTCATGGTCAAGGAGGGGATTGTATTAGGTCATGTAATATCAAAGAGGGGAATAGAGGTATGCAAAGCCAAGTTAGAGGTCATAGAGAGTCTACCTGAGCCCACAAATGTAAAAGGAATAAGAGGTTTCTTGGGTCATGTTGGCTTCTACAGAAGGTTCATAAAAGACTTTTCAAAAATTCTAAAACCACCCTGTTTGTTGTTGGAACATGACCAACCTTCCATTTTCAATAAGAAGTGTAAATCTTCTTTTGACACTTTGAAGAAAGCTTTGATTTCTGCCCCTATTGTTGTAACACCTGATTCGACAAAACATTTTTGTTAGCCCCAATTCTGAATTGTTAAAGTATTGAAAATAATCTAAGTCCCGTTTCAGAGGACTTCCAGAGATAGCCTTCAAAGTGCAAGCCTGCCTCTGAAGAATATTCCAGAGTTAGAGAAATTCAGCAGAAGACATCAGAGATGGCTTCATCAGAGGTACCTACGTCAGAGCTCTGAAGACATTGTCTCTGAAGATCAAGTTGAATAATTCTACAAGTGTTGACATAAGAACAGAAGACACGTCACCTAGTGATAAGATTTACCTTTTGAATAGGTTACTGTTCAAGCATGTCTTGAGCTTACCTTTTAGGTAAGACATTGTTCAAGCATGCTTCTTATGTCAGGAAAGTACACTATTCACTTTATGGTCTTATAAATAGGACGTGCATCCCATTGCTTAAAGTGTGCTTTTCTTTACAAACTTGTATCAGAATTATTTCTTTATGTACTGAAAAGTGTACAAGAAGATCTTGTAAGATTAAACCACCTTTTTGGGTGTTCTTGATAATCTACTTGCATTATCCAGTGAATATTAGTTTGTTCTTATATTTGTTTTATTGGATATATCTTCTTATTACTATAAGTACGAATCTTGCTTTGATTTAAACATTATTTGCTTCCACTGTTCTTATTATTATTATATGTCTATATCATTGTTAAAAGACTGAATCTGGGATCTACAATTGGTATCAGAGCTTCTTTGTTTTTCTTAAAACTAACAAGATCAAATTTCTTTACTAGGATTGATTCATGTCTTTTTTATTAAAGTTTTCAAATTTGGGCATGTTCATATAAACTTTGGTTTATTCAAGAACTTCATATGCTCCATGTCTGAAAATATACTCACAATACTTTTTTTAGATAAAAGATCTTATTTCAAGCATCATCTTTTCAAGCTTCATCTTCTTTGCAAAAATGGCAATTTCCAGTATAAGTGCAATATATACAACTGGATCTTTGACAAAACCTCCTACTCGTCTAAGGGATTAATATCCTTAGTAGAAGATTAGGATGGTCAACTTTTTGGAAGGAATGGACAACGATCTCATAAGATCTGTCACTAAGGGACCACACAAACCAATGGTTTTCGTACCTAGAGTTCCTGCCACAGCAACAACAGCAGAAATACCTACTTTTTATGAAAAGAAAACATCAAACTTCACTGATGAAGAAAAGATTATGATGGAAAATGATTCCAAAGCTGTTAGACTGTTGATCGTGGTCATTCCCAATGATATCTTTCAAGAACTAGATTATTGTGTAACAGCAAATAAGATTTGGGATCAATTGTTTTAACCAACTTGAAGGTGGTATTCAAACTCAGAAAAACAGAAGAACTCAATGCATAAATGAATATCATGATTTTAAAGCACAACCTGAAGAGACACTTCACCAAACTTATTCCAGGTTCAACATCTTTATAAATAAATGCAAAAAGTATGGATTCATTAGAACTAAAGAGGAGAATAATGTACTTTTTCTTAAAAGTTTAAATGAAGAATGGTCACAGTTGTCCATGTCAATTCAAGCTAATCAAAACCTTGAATCATGGTCATTAACTGACATTTATGGCACCCTTGTTGCCTAAGACAAAGAAGTTGTCAAGCAAAAGACCAAAACCTCTTTAGGTGGACCTCTTGCCTTGATATCAAAGGAAAAAGGTGTTTTAGAAGAAAGTCATGATGAAAGCAGATTTAAAAGGTCAAAAGTCTTAAAAGAGAAGTCTTCTGAGAAGGAATCGAAAAGAAAAACTAAAAAGGCCATGATAGCTGAAGATGACAAGATTTCAGACTTAGACTCAAATGAAGACATAAATGCTTTTGCTAAATCTCTTGATTTGATAACTCATCAATTCAACAAGAAATTTGGCAAGAAAGTGTTTGAAAGAAGGAGAGATGATGGAGAAAGAAGAGGAAATCAAGGAAAGAGATTTCAGAAGGAAGAATATCATCAAGAACCCAGATCCACTCTGCATAGTGATCAAAAGGGTATCCAGTTTAACCATCATGAAGTTGCTCAACAATCAAGACCACGTCTACAATTTCAACAGAAGTCCAACCTCAGAGATACTACCAGCCACAACCCCAAAAGACAGAAGGAAGTGTTGCTCTTACACCAAATCAGAATGATGGAAGATGCTTTAGATGTGGCAAGCTAGGCCACTTTTTCTGCAAACTGCAGAGGTAGACTGATCAAGGATCATGATTACTATAAGAACAAGTACATGTATAATGTTAGAGAAATAGTACTTGTTGCATAAATGGAAGATTAGCTTCAGATTCAACAAGTGATGGAGAAGAAGAACCAACCAACCTCTGTGGTATGGCCATGGCAGATGGTGATCAATCAGATGGATCATCACAGGACTACTCTGAAAAGGTAAATTCTCCATCCACTTTTGAAACTGAACTTGAACTAGATGTGCATAAACTCTCAGATGAATTTCAAAGCTTAAAGAAGAAACTTTCTGATGAAAAAGAAAAGAGAAAGCAAGTTACAAAAGACTTGATTTTTTATAAAAGAGAAAAGGATCTTCTAGAATCAGAAAAGAAAGAAATTTTTAAAGAAAAATCTGAGCTTGAAAAATCTCAGAGAATTAAAGAAAAATCTTTTTATGATAAATACAAAGAACTTGAAAAGGTTTTAAAGGCTAAAGAATAAGAAGTTAAAAAATCAGAGTATGAAAGGCTCAACTATGTGTCTTTGACTAATTTTTTCCAAAAAGAAAGGGAAGTTTTACATCAATCTCTGGAGAGAAAAGAGCTTCAAATTAAAAGCTATCAAGATGCACAAGATGTGCACATTAAAATCAACTCACGGATGGATACTCAAGGTTTAGGATTCAATGATTTTGATCCATTCACTGGAAAGAAGAAAACTTCATTATCTTCCGCTTTCTGTATTGGAAAGGTCCAGAAGCCTGACTTTCCATCTCTGGAAAACTCTAATATCTTCATGAGAGTTAAAACCTCAGAGGGATCAAAACTCAGAGCTCTTAATTTTAAAAACATACTCTACTCTGAAACTAAGATAGATTCAAAACCTATCTTGGAATCAAAGAAGGAAACTTTAAAAGATCATTTCGTAAAACCTCAGAGCAATGATCCCAAAGAAATCTTTAGATTTGATTCCTTCATCACTCAATAACCATAGGTCTCTGAAGCAAGTACCTCTGAAGTCCAATCTCATAGCACACTTGATCCAGAAGCACCTCTGTATTCTCCAAAGTCAGATGAAATGATCAGAACTTTTGAAGATGATATTAGAAGAGTTTACAAGGAAAATGTCATATCTGATTTTATAAAGAAATCTTTCATGAAAAAGATAATCAAATTTTCAAAACCCAGAGAGATTGTTAAAACTTCAGAGGTAGTCACCTCTGACGGAGTAAAAAGAGACTTTCTTGACTCTGACTCTGACTCAGAGGTTGATGAACAGATAATTTTTACCCCAGAGAAGGTAATTCATAAAAACAAATAGACAGTTGGTTCTAGAATTTTGAACATCCATGTTCCTATTTCAAAAGAAAAACCCAGAGTACCAATTTGTCATGATTTTCTAGACATATGTCTAAAATCCAAAAGTTCTCTAGAGTTGGAAAAGGAAATAAAGAAAAAAGCTCAGAGTAAAACCAATACTTCACAATTCTATGCCTACAAACAAATCAAATTCTGTCATGAACAAAAAGGCAAATGGCAAGAAATTAACCATTCTGTTTCTATTTGTGCAGTGAGCCATAAAGAAAATAAGATGTTTTGGGCCAAGAAAAAGCAACTTGAAAAGAAGGCCAAGAAGTATGAAGTAGTTAGGATTTCTTGTAATATTCCTAGTGCTAGTTCAGACAAATTTCAAAATAAATATGTACCAAATGTTTTTAATTCAATCAAAAGCTATGTTCCAACTTCATCTTGTTCAGTTAATTGCAATTGCATAAATCTCATGATTAAGTTGAAAAACCACTTCAATGGTTCCTACTGCTTTCTGAACAAATATCTGAAGAATAAAGCTTCAGAGACAAAACCTCCGAAGCAAAAGAAAGACCAACCTGGAAAGGCATCAAAGAATGGTATGCCAAACAATGACAAGAAAACTCCAAAGCCTGACAAGAATGGACCCATCATGAGATGGGTACCTAAAACCCTTTAATATGTCTTGTAGAAATAGCATATGCCCATCTGGTATTTAGATTCTAGATGTTCAAGGCATATGACTGGAGATAAGAAGTTTCTATCCTCTTTCAAAGAAAAATCTGGAGGAGCAGTAACTTTTGGGGACAACATGCAAGGTCACATTAGAGGATATGGGGAGTTATCTAGAGGTAATGTATCTGTTTCCAAGGTTGATTATGTTGATGGACTCAAGCACAACTTAATCAGCATAAGTCAACTTTGTAACCATGGTTTTGATGTGAAATTTCAAGAAAAATATTGTTCATTGCTTCACTTAAAAATAGGTCAAGAAATGCTAAGAGCAGACAGAAAAGCTAATCTATACAGAATGAACTTTACAAAACATACAGATACTGGTTCAGAAAAGCTTTGTCTTGTCTCTCTGAAAAACATGAGGATGTCTAACTCTGAGGATGTCTAGCTCTGGCACAAGAAGTTCTCACATTTGAACTTCTCATCACTTGATAAGTTAGTCAAACTTAAATTGGTTAAGGGTCTACCATCTCTGAAGTTCAACAAATACCATATTTGTTCTGCATGTGAGATGGGAAAACTAAAACAATCATCCTACAAGACCAAAAGTGACAATAATTGTCCTAGACCTTTGCACATGTTTCATGTTGACCTCTGTGGTCCTATCTCTGTGCAAAGTCTGTCTGGTAAGAAGTATATTCTTGTACTAATAGATGAATACTCAAGATATACTTGGATTGAATTCATCAAAGCTAAGTCTGATGTACCTGATATTCTGATAAGTTTGTTAAGAAGATTACAGGTTCTGTTCAACAGTAAGTTTCAAAATTTGAGAAGTGACAATGGAACAGAGTTCAGAAATGCCAAAATAAATTCTTATCTTTCAGAAAAAGGCATCACTTCAAACTTCTCTGCAGCAAGGACACCTCAACAAAATGGTGTTGTTGAGAGGAAGAATATAACACTTGTTGATGCTGCAAGAACAATGCTTGCAGGATCTGATCTTCCATCTAACTTTTAGGCTGAAGCAGTATCAACAACATGCTTTACTCAAAACAGAGCAATAATTGTCAAAAGATTCAAGAAAATAGCATATAAACTCATTAACAACAGAAAACCAAATGTCAAATATTTTCATGTTTTTGGGTGCAGGTGCTACATCTTGAATGACAGAGATCATCTTGGTAAGTTTGACAAAAAGGCAGATGAAGGTAAGTTCATTGGTTATTCATTAACCTTAAAAGCCTTTAGAATATTCAATCTCATAACCAAGACTATCCAAGAAAGTATCAATGTCTCTTTTTATTATGTCCCAATTATCAAGTTCTAATTCACAAAAATTAACAAGATGACAAGAATTCAGATTAACAAACAACCTGTTTCAATTTCCAATTCAATCAGATTTTGTATACAGAACTCTTTGTTACTTTCTCTCTCTAGAACTCAGTTCAGCATACAATGAATCTCTAACTTCTACCAACCAAATCTAACTAGTCAAATGTCTATCAAGAAAACACACGCTTACAACACATAAAAGAAAATTACATTTTTGACTTTGACTTTGACTTTATTACAAAGATAGACTTTGACTTTGTTGCTTGAGAGTTGACTTTGGCTTTGACTTGGTTGACATTCAGTTTTCATCTTCATGATCTTGTATCCAACAAATATATGTTCTAACAATCTCCCCCTTTGGATTCAAGATCATCTCTAAAAAGATTTTGCAATTCAATCTCCCTCTTTGAGCACAAAAATACAATCTCCTCCTTGTAGACTTCTTGTCAACTCAGATCACTTTTAGAAATGAACATTGACATTGAAGTACAATCTCCCCTTTTATGCTCAAAACAATCTCTCTTTCTTGAATAAAATAGTCTTCAAAAACTTTTGTAATCTCCCCAAAGTCTGTCTTCAGAAATAGTAACATTCTCCCAAGTTTGTAAAAACCTCTTTCAGCCATAGGAAAGAAATTATCTTCAGGTTTAGCTTAGTTTGCTTCAGCAAATTGTCTTCAAAGAAAATTTCAGTAAAATCCAGCTCGTCTTCAGAAAACCTTGAACTTTCTCTTACAGCTTTCAACAATCTTTCTTCAAATGAACTGTCTTGACATAAATTTCTCCTTTAAGCTCTAATTTGTCTTTATCAAACCAACAATTCTTGATCACTTCTCAAACATTTCTTGATCCTCTCCCCCTTTTTGATGAAATGGCATTGACATCATCAAAACTATCACAAGAAATGTCATTTACAAATCTGATCTGACCACTGATCTTTTCCAATAGAGCCTCTGACTATTCATCGATCCAAAAGATATCCATCCGAATCTTTGCAAATTCAGACAAATTATGAGTGTAACACCTGAATCAACAAATGAATCAGTTAAAGTGTCTGTCAGTAACACGAAGTCACTGTATGTAACGAATACACATTGGAAAGGAGCTTTTGTGATGTTCACTCCCCCAGGTCTTCCATTCAATCATCGAATAACATAAGTTTATTCTATGAACGTTTGGACAGAAAAACGAATTTCCTGTGTGCTCATGTTTGTGTTTGAAAGAATTAAGCACAAATGATTGCTTTTAAAAGGCTCAAAATTGTGTAAACCATTGAGACAACAACAGTTAAACACAGACTCGATTGTGCATGATCGAAGTGCGAAGGTGGGGCAGACTTCCTTCTTTTTCAATATCCAGATTTTCCAAATGAAAACCAGATAGATTATGTGTTGTGTCCCCTTGAAATATGAAACATTTTCTTTTTGAGAATAAAATGAGTAGTTGGTGGGGGTTTTATCAAGAGTTGGCATGGGCTAGATGTTTGTTTCAATGATGTTCACAAAGAATTATGAAACACCATGAATGTAGCTGCCCGGCTCAGAAAAAGTTGTTGCAGAGTTTGATATTCTTTTACTCTGTTCTCACACCCTCTTTCTTTTAAACATTTAAGCTCGCTTCTAACCAAACTCTCTTTTTCATTTTACCTCATCACACAAACCACACTCAGTTATTTTGACTCCTCGCCTCTCGATCATTATGGATTAACTTCTTGGGTAGGAAACACTGGTTAACGTGAATCCATAGAAGTTTCACTTAAGCTCACACAATGAACACATGTAATCCTATAAGTACAATGTTGCCTAAAATGGTTTAACTTTGCCGTTAAAGCACAAGAATATGAAATACAAGTCAAATATGTGTATGCTCATAGATGTAATCATGAAGATTTAAGCATTTTAAACATTGAAGATATTTCAAAACAAGTATATTGAATGAATGAATTGAATACAAGAAAACTTGTTTGAAAATCTGACATTGTATGAAAAAGATCAAAATTGGAATGATTTATCAAGTAAAGCTTAGGTTAGCAAAAATTGGATATTGTCTATACGAACCAAAATATAGACTCTCTTGAAAGAAATGTTTCGAAATGAAATCACGCTCAAAACTTTGAATATCAAGCGGGGTTTATCACCATCGAAAAAAATTTGTTCAATTTGAGACATGGTGATAACATATTCAACAAAATAGTAAACTGGTGTGTGTGAATACTTGAAAGTATATGGAAAATACAATACACAAGTATTTATCTTTGGAAACACACAGTTTATTAATCATGAAAGCACATATAACATGAAAACAGTTAAAATCACACTTCTATATTCATGAAATCATTTTAAGAATTAGAAGTGGTTTGAACATTTAAGAACATGTTTTCATATCTAAATCTTTCAGACACCTATGAGATTAAGAATAGAAATAAACATTTAAGAACATGTTTTCATCAAGTCAGCTCTAAGTCTTATATGATATGATCATGTAAGCTCTCTATCAATTCTGCAAAAATCAAAAAGTCTGTCAAAGAACAAAGCTTTATTCACAAAAATTTATTGAAAATTAAAATGACATATAGCAGTAAAACTTTGAATGTACGAGTTCTGATCAGATGTAATCAGAAATCATATACCATACTCCTTATCTCTTACTCCCCCTGAAATTATGCATCAGAAAATTTATCAGTGATAAACATATGCAAAACTTATGAACTCCCCCCCCCCAATGTATGTAGATAATCTTTTCTTGTATTATCTCACACTCCCCCTGAGATCATGAACAACCTTAAGTGCAGATATCTTTCAGAATAAAAATAAAGAAATGAAGAAAAATAACAATAACAAAACTTTAGTAGGTAATCACAGATTAAGTCTTGAGATTTAACATACCAAGTTTTGAAATGAGAAAATTAAATCTCTTTTCATCTAGAGGCTTGGTAAATAAATCAGCAAGTTGGTAATCAGTGTTTACAAAATAAAGTTTGATTGTACCTTTTTCCATATTATCTTTGATAAAATGATATCGAACATCAATGTGTTTGGTCTTGGTATATTGAACAAGATTCGCAGATATGGTAACCGCGCTCTTTGAATCACAGTAAATCAGGATCTTGTTGTATTTGAAGCCATAATCTCAGAGTTGTGTTCTCATCCACAAAACTTGAGAACAGCAGCTCGTCGCAGCGACATACTCTGCCTCAGTTGTTGATGTGGATACACAGAGTTGTTTCTTTGAAGCCCAACTCAAGAGTTTATCGCCCAGAAATTGTATATTCCCCGACGTACTTTTCCTGTCAAGCATACAACCTGCATGGTCTACATCTGAATATGCTGTCAGTTCAAAACCTGTATCCTTAGGATACCACAGACCAAGATCTGCAGTGCCCTTCAGATATCTAAAGATACATTTAACTGCAGACAAATGAGATTCTTTTGGAGAAGCCTGATATCGAGCACATAGACATGTATAAAACATTATATCTGGCCTACTAGATGTTAAATACATTAAAGAATCAATCATCCCTCGGTAGGTTCTAACATCGACAACTTTTCCTGAAGGATCAGTGCCAATCTTAGTTCCTAGTGCCATCGGGGTTCCAATAGGTGTACAATTTTCCATTTTGAATTTTCTAAGAATATCGAAAATATACTTTGATTGATTAATAAAGATCCCCATGGAAAATTGTTTGACTTGTAATCCGAGAAAGAAATTCATCTCTCCCATCATACTCATCTGAAATCTAGACACCATGAGGTTACAAAAATTCTTACAGTATTTTGGATTTGTTGAGCCAAATATGATGTCATCCACATAACTCTGAATTAAAATGATATCGGGTTTTTCCTTTTTGATAAAAAGAGTAGTATCGATCTTACCTTTCGAGAAGCCAGACTTGACTAGGAATTTAGATAACACTTCATACCAGGCTCGAGGGGCTTGCTTCAGACCATAAAGAGCTTTGTCCAGAATATACACGTGACTTGGTTTCTCTGGACTGACAAAGCCTTCAGGCTGAGAGACGTAGACTTCCTCCTTTAAGATGCCATTGAGAAAGGCAGTCTTCACGTCCATTTGATAAACGGTGAAGTTCTTGTGGGCGGCATATGCAAGAAACATGCGAATAGCCTCGATACGCGTCACTAGAGTATAAGTCTCGTCATAGTCAATACATTCCTCTTGCCTATATCCTTTAGCCACTAGTCTTGCTTTGTTTCTGATCATGATACCATCTTCGTCTTTCTTATTCTTAAACACCCATTTTGTGCCAATTATAGTCTTTCCTTCAGGCTTAGGCACAAGTCTCGAGACTTTCAATGCTTCGAACTGATTCAGCTCATCTTGCATCGCAGTTGCCCAATCTGAGTCGGCTAGAGCTTCAGATACGTGTGTTGGCTCTACCTTGCTCAGGAATGAGTCATGCATACACATGTTTAAAGTAGCAGACCTAGTTTACACCGGTTTGGATGGATCTCCAATGATTTGGCTTATCGGGTGCTCTTTGGTCCACTTATGTTCATGAGGGAGTAGAGTTGATGTAGATTGATCATGATTTTCATCTAAATATCCACTTTTAGATTCTTCTTGTTCAGGGATGGGTTTAGTTGAAGTATTTGTTGCAGAACTTTCAGTTGGTACAGCATTATCTGGCTGTTGAGTAGTCGTTACAGTGCAATCAACTGAGTCAGCAGCTTCTGTCTCGGCAGTTTCATGTATAGTTTCAACTGAAGGAGTAGTTGTTTGAATTGGAATTTCTTGCTAAACCGGGGGAACGAATTCAGTAGACACATCTGAAGTGATTGGATGATGACTGCTTGACTCTTCAGGTATTTCAATCACAACAGATTTAGGCAATTTAGATCCAAGAAACTCATCATAAAAGAATTCAAACAATAAATCTAATTCTGATAAATGAGATGTAGAAGTTGAAGGTTTATCAAAATTAGTGTCTTTAACCACAGGTTCTAGACTGATCTGTCCAGAAGCTAGTACTCCAGTAAGTACGGGTTCTGAACTGTGTTGTTCAGAAGCCAACTCTTCGTCAAATGTAATGTTTACGCTCTCAACTACGATCTTTGAATTCCTCAAATATACTCTGTAAGCGGAAGACGTTTGAGAGTATCCGATGAAAATGCCTTCGACAGCCTTTGGACTGAACTTGTTCAAGTTCTCTTTGTCGTTCAGTACGAAGCACCTGCATCCAAAAATATGAAAGTGTTTAATGCTAGGTGTACGATTATTTATTAACGCATATGGAGTTTTACCAAACCGGTGGTGGATTATGGATCGATTCTGCGTGTAGCAAGCAGTCGATACAACTTTAGCCCATAAAAACAGAGGTAGATCCGATTGACTTAGCATAGTTCGAGCGGCCTCGACTAGCATTTGGTTCTGTCTCTCTACAACTCTGTTCTGTTCAGGCATTATAGCAGCAGAAAACTGATGTGTTATCCCGACCGTTTCGAGATAATCTTCAACAATTATGTTCTTAAATTCTATGTCGTTGTCTGTTCAAAGAAGCTTGACTATCTTTTGCATATTTACTTGGGTAGTCTTTAAGAATGTGATGATGACTTCGTGTGTCTCATCTTTTGTTCTCAGAAATTTGATCCAAGTATACCGCGAGTAATCGTCCACAATCACTAGAACATATTTCTTGCCGTTTATGCTCTGAGTCGCATCGGACCGCAGAGATCCATATGCAACAATTCAAGTGGAGAACTTGTACTACGTTCAGGCTTTGGCTTATGAGCAGCTCTCTTCATCTGGACATCTCACACGTTGCACACAGATGTTCTTTCTCGTATTTAAGCTCAGGAAGTCCTTTGACTAATTTTCCTGTGACCAGTTTGTTGATGTAACGAAAATTCAGGTGAGAAAGCTGTTGATCCAAACTCTCTCAGTGATTTGATAACGACCCTCTTCTATACTTAGTGAAAATTACGTTTTAATATGTATTAGTGTTTCACCATCAGCGATCAGACTGAGTCTGTTCAGTTATCACTGATAGTGTTTCTTATAAACATTTCTATGTATTAGTGTTTCACTATCAGTGATCAGACTGAGTCTGTTCAGTTATCACTGATAGTTTCTGAAGTAAACAGTCAACGTAATCCCTGAAGACAAGTCTCGCGTCAACATATGTTCATAGCTGAATCGAAGATGAAGCTGCTGAACAAAGAGAAGTCTACTAGTGACCTGATGCGGATATCAGTGAAGCAAAGACAATTCTACTTACACGCGAAGGAACATGAGGAAAAGCTTCAACGATAGCTGAACCTTTTTATCTCTGAATGTAGAGATACTCGGCGATCAATCGATCACAAAGCTTATGCCTCAAGTTTCCTTTTGTCTATCCTTGCACAACCTAGTACGATGTGTCAGAACGGACAAGTCTCTGCAACCATTCGTACAACAACTCTATCAACTACACTGTTCATGACCCGGCCGAAAGCATGTCTCCCAAAAGTCAGACTCCCAAAGCCAATCTGTGAACGCCACGTGTAAAGTACCCTGCCATGCATTTAATGCATAGGGTATAAATAGGAAGTTCATCCCTTCATCTGAAGGTGTGTTTCATCCTTGAACTCAATATAGAAACCCTTGTTTTCTATATCTCTTAATCTTCCATTCTCTGAATTTCTTGTGCAATTATCTTAGTGTTTCTTAAGTTTGTTTAGATTGAGTCTGTCTTAATCTTATTCCGCAACAAACTTGTAAATTGTATTTTTGATTTATCAATAAACAATTTATTAAACTTTAAATTCTGTGTTTGTATTCAACCCCCCCCCCCTTCTACAAACTTGTTTAGCACCTTCGGGACCAACAAGTGGTATCAGAGCAGTTTGTTTAAATCTAATAAACAAGATCTTGCTGTATACTCTTCCTTGCTATTCTAAAATGGCATTAAACACAAACACAAACTACTATGATAATGGTTCACTTTCTAAACCTCCTCGATTTAGCAGAGATAACTTTTCTCTATGGAAAAATCGAATGATGCTATTTCTTGAAGGTGTGGATCCTACTATACCTGAATATATAGAAAACGGACCCTATGAACCTGTTAGAATTATAGTTGCGGTTCCCGCTACTGCCACCACTGAAGCTGTCCCTGAACGATATGTCGTTAAGGAAATAAGACAGTGGAGTGATGAAGATAAAAAGAAGGTAGGCATAGATGCAAAGGCAAAAACCATTATATCAATGGCTCTGCCTGATGAAGTTTTCCATTCCATCATGCATCTGAAAACTTCTAAAGAAATGTGGGAAACCATATGTGTTCAATATGAGGGCACCACTGAAATCCAAGAGACTCGAAAGATTAACTTGGTAAGACAGTATGAAAGTTTTATCGCTGGTAAGAATGAATCTCTTTCTGACGTTCATCAGCGGTTTAACTGCCTAATCATTGACCTAAGAACTGTTGGTAGGACCTATTCTAATTCTGAGGTCCTAACAAAATTCTTGGAATGTCTTCCTGAAAGCTGGGACAGTTATTCAATATGTCTTAAGCTGACAAAAGACTTACATACACTCTCTCTAAGCACTCTATATGGAATATTGCTCAACTATGAGCAATCTAATCTCCTGAAGAAGAATCTTGTAAAAGATTCTAAAGACTTCAAAAGCACTCCTGTTGCTTTAGTCTCTTCAGAGATAATTCCATCTCAGCGATCTACTCTCACTATCACTGAGTTAGATTATGAAACTGAGGATCTATCAGACCCTGATCTTTCAGAGTTTGATGGGTCCTTAGCACTCTTGACAAACTCTTTTAAGAGATTTGCAAGAAAGAGCAACTTCCGAAGAAGTAAACCTCTTTCTCTTACTGAAAAGCCAAAATCAACTCCGGTTGATAAGGCTACTGCCACTTGCTATAACTGCGAAAAGATTGGACATTTTGCTAGTGAGTGCAGGTCGAAAAAGGTCTTCAAACCTTCTACCTCAAGTAGATCCAGTGATGACAAATACCAGAAGCTGAAGAACAAATATCAAAAGCTGAAAAGCTATCAGCAAAAAGGTAAAGGTCTCATCGCTGAAGAACATGACTGGGCTGAATCAGAAGAATCAAGTTCTGATGAAGAAGAAGTCGCTAATCTTTGCCTCATGGCTGAGATTAAAGAAGAAGTGGAAGAACAATCTGAACCTTCTATGAGCTACATATCATCTCAGGTATCTATCTCTACAAATCCCTCTCTGCCTGAAGCTGAGAGAAGTCATGCTGTTGATGTGCTGACGATTGACCTTTATAATGCTCTAAACGACAAAACTCAAGCTGAGAATAAAAATGTTCATTTAACTCAAGAACTTGAGAAATGTCATGAAAAGATCAAAGAACTAAATCTTTTAGAAGAAAGGTTGAAAGATCAAGTCATTATAAACGAAATCATCAGCATTGAACGCGAACAAGCCATCGCTGCTCTAAAAGCAGAAAAGGCTCATGTTGAAAAATGGTGCAAATCATCAACAAAGATCTCTGAGATAATAAATGCTCAAACTCCTGATAGTGATAAAACTGGTCTGGGTTTTTGGACACCTCAGGACGATCCTAAGGAAGAAAGTTCCTCGCTTAAGTTTGGAACTTTTGTCACTTCTTTCTTTGACACTTCTTATAATCAATTCTATCCCTGTTCTTCTTCAAATCCCATCCCTGAGGAAATATCCAAAGACACTAAGTCTACGGATAAAGGAAAGTCCATTCTCCTTCCTCAGAAGGCAACCAGGAAAGCAAAGTTGAAAGTTCCTTATAAACCTTCAGCTAAGCAATCCTCTAGCTCTGTGATAGAAATCTTTGATCTCTGTCCTCCAAAGCTGAAGATTGACCTTAAACCTTTGAGATCTGAAGAAATGAAAATTCCTCCCAGATCTCAAGAGAAAAGTCTTCTTGGACCTGGCCCTGCTCATCTTAAACTTGCAAAACTTTCTACTTCTGGTCCTAAAACCATTTTCAGATATAGAAAATGTTATCACTGTGGTTTTACTGATCATATTGCAAGTAAATGTCCAACTGCCACTAAAGCTGATAAAATAGCTAAAGTGAAGAAAAATGCCTCTAAAGCTGAGAAGGTCACCAAGGTTGAAAAATCAACCAAGGTGAAAAATACCACCAAGGTTAAGAAATTAACCAAAGTGAAGATTACCACTGAAGCTGAATCTTCATCAGCTGTGAATACTACTGAACTTACCTTATCCACTAACTCTGAAGGACCCATTGAAAAGTGGGTACCAAACAACGCTTAATCTTCCTTATGTATACAGGGATCAAAGGGCATCTGGTATCTTGATAGTGGATGTTCTCGTCATATGACTGGACAAAGAGACCTGCTCACTGAATACAAGGAAGAGAAAGGTCCCTCTGTGACCTTTGGTGGAAATGGAAAAGGATATACCCGAGGGTTTGGTGTCCTCAGCAATGGGACAACTACCTTTCGAAGAGTCGCTTATGTAGATGGACTGAAGCACAATCTTCTAAGTATCAGTCAGCTATGTGATAAAGACTATGAAGTACGCTTTTCTAAGAAAGCATGTTCAGTGGTAAATGAGAAAGGAAAACTCGCTCTCAGTGGTTATCGAAGAGAAAATGTCTATGTAATAGATATGGACTCTACTATCACTGAAAACTTATGTTTTCTCTCTAAGGCCTCTTCTGATGTCAACTGGCTATGGCATAAAAGGCTCTCTCATCTAAACTTCAAAACCCTGAATTCTCTCTCATCTAAGGAACTAGTTTCTGGTCTTCCTCAGCACTCATATGCTAAAGAATCTCTCTGCTCAGCATGTGAAAAAGGAAAACAAACAAAAGCAAGTTTCAAGTCGAAACAAGTTTCCTCAGTAACAAGTCCTCTTCAGCTCTTGCACATGGATCTGTTCGGTCCTGTCAACATCCAATCAATAGCTTGAAAGAAATATACACTTGTCATTGTAGATGAATATTCTCGCTACACCTGGGTTATCTTTCTTCGCTGTAAGAGTGATACTCCAGAAGAACTAATATCTTTTGTGAAAAAGATGGAAGTGCTGAACAATCTTACTGTTCGTTCAATAAGAAGTGATCATGGAACTGAATTCAAAAATAGTTCCCTGAAAAATTTCTTTGAGAACAAGGGAATTTCTCACAACTTCTCTTCAGTAAGAACACCTCAGCAAAACGGAGTCGCTGAAAGAAGAAACAGAACGATCATAGAAGTTGCTAGATCAATGCTCAGCGATTCTCATCTCCCTACTCAATTTTGGGCTGAAGCTGTAAACACTGCATGTTTTACTCAAAACAGATCGCTGATAATAAAGCGATTTGGGAAGACAGCGTATGAACTTTTTCTTGGAAGGAAGCCTTCTATCAGCTTTCTTCATATCTTTGGTTGTCAGTGCTTTATCTTAAACAACAGAGATCAACTTGGAAAGTTCGACCCAAAAGCTGATGATGGAATATTTCTAGGATATTCCTCCATCTCCAAAGACTACAGAGTCTTCAACAAGAGAAGACAAATCGTAGAAGAAACAATTCACGTCACTTTTGATGAAACTCGCTCAGCGAACTCCAAACCAATCGCTGACAATGAAGAATTAAATGCTTGGATGCTTTCTCACTACAGAGAAACTGAACCTTTCTTTCCAAACCATCAGCATTCAGATCCTCCAGCCGCTGATGATGATCCAAACATTATACATCCTACCGCTGAATCCACCTCATGGGTTTCAGCTGAACCTTTAAACACACTCCTACCATCAAATCTGCCTTCGTCTGAAAACCTCTCTAGTGAATCGACTCAACAGTTAATCGCTGATGAACCTCAAACATCCTCATCAGTAAACATTCCAATTGTTGATCCAACCTCTGAGTTAAGCAATAATGCTCCTACTCAGCGATGGACCAAAGACCACCCAATAGATCAAATTCTTGGTGATCTCGATGCAGGCATTCAGACACGACGAAGCTCAGGTAATATCTGTCTCTTTGTAAATTTTCTCTCTTTAATAGAACCAAAGAAGACTGATGAATCCCTCAGAGATCCAAACTGGGTCAGCGCTATGCAAGAAGAGCTGACTGAATTTTCTCGAAACAAAGTTTGGAATCTCATTCCTAGACCATCTGATAAAACTGTAATAGGCACCAAATGGGTGTTTAGAAACAAGTTAGATGAACATGGAACTGTAACCCGCAACAAGGCTCGACTTGTTGCTCAGGGATACAGACAAGAGGAAGGCATAGACTATGATGAAACCTTTGCCCCTGTGGCCAGGCTCGAAGCAATTCGACTATTCTTAGCTTATGCAGTCTATAAAGACTTCATTGTATATCAAATGGACGTAAAATCAGCGTTCCTAAATGGAAAGCTGAATGAAGAAGTCTATGTAGAACAACCTCCAGGGTTCTATGACCCTAAGCATCCAAATTATGTTTATAAATTGGATAAGGCTCTCTATGGTCTAAAACAAGCCCCTCGTGCTTGGTATGACACTCTCTCATCTTTTCTTATCTCTGAAAATTTTGAACGTGGCAAGATTGATAATACGTTATTTTTCAGAAAGATAAAAGGTCATATAATTCTTGTACAAATATATGTCGATGACATAATATTTGGTTCTACTAACCCATCTTTGTGTACTCGCTTCGCTGAAAGAATGAAGAAAGAATATAAAATGAGTATGATGGGTGAGCTGACATATTTTCTTGGTCTTCAGATTAAACAATCTGACAAAGGTACTTTTATCAACCAAGGTAAGTATGTTAAAGATATGCTGAAGAAGTTTGATCTTACTCAAACTTCAGCGATGAAAACTCCTATGGCACCACCCCTGACACTTAACAAAGATCCTTCTGGAAAACCTGTTAATGTCACTGCCTACAGAGGAATGATAGGCTCCCTGCTGTATCTTACAGCGATCCGACCTGACATCATGTACTCTACTTGTTTATGTGCACGCTATCAATATGAACCCAAGGAATCCCATCTGATCGCTGTAAAGCGAATTTTCAGATATCTAAAAGGAACTCCTAACCTCGGTCTTTGGTATCCCAAAGACTCAGGGTTCGATCTAACTGGTTATTTTGATAGTGATTTTGCAGGCTGTAAACTTGACAGAAAGAGTACCACTGGTGGATGTCAACTCTTGGGAGGAAAGCTGGTAAGTTGGACAAGCAAGAAGCAAAATTTTGTGTCCACTTCCACAGCTGAAGCTGAATACGTAGCCGCTGGAAGCTGTTGTTCTCAAATCTTATAGATGAGAAATCAACTATTAGATTATGACCTTCGGTTGTCAAAGATTCCTATCTATTGCGACAGCACTAGTGCTATAGCTATAGCAAATAATCCAGTGCTACATTCAAAGACAAAACACATAGAGATCAGATATCACTTTATCAGAGATCATGTGATGAATGGTGATATTGAACTTCACTTTATCCCTACTGACTTTGAGCTTGCTGATATATTCACCAAACCTCTTGATGAGACAAGGTTCAACTTTCTCATCAGTGAGCTTGGAATGCTGAACCTTGAAGAATAATTCTTCAGCGTTCATGTATTGCGTCAGAAATCAAAAGTTCCCCTTTCATCAATCTCTCAGGTATGTATTCTCAATCCCTACAACTGAATCTTCATTCAGTTGAGATATTTTTTTTTAAATATAAATCTTAATCACGGAATCTTTCTTCAAATGATTAAAAGCTTTTTGAAATTAAATTTATCACTGATATTTATATTCAGTGATCCTTTTAAAAGAAAAACTATCCCTATCTTTTCATCAGGGATACTTTCAAAAAGAAAATTCTATTGCTGATTTTTCTTCAGTGATAAATTCAAAACGGACAAATGAACAGTCTCTTTCTTAACTATGACGTCATTTGAACCGACAATCCACGACATGCCTTTTTCTGACACGTTCGTCCATTGCTCTTCTATCCAATCAACTTCGTGGGACGTGTCCATGTCATGATGTGCATTTGTTTTCCCGCTTCTCTCACACTCTCTCTCCTCTTTCTCACATATAAAAGGAATGTTTTTCCATTCTATCAATTTACGCTTTCTGGAAATACTTTCTAAGCAAGAATTCTCTCTCAAGCATTCTAGCATTCTCAAGCTTTCTGCATCATCCTCTTCAAAGATCAACAGGTTATTCTTGATTTCTTATCTTAAATCTTTTCATAAACCCCCATTTATGGGTTTATAAGACTCTTATCACATAAAATCACTTTCATTTTTGATTTTATTCTTTAAAAACCGTTTTATTTTGATTGTTCTTCATTCAAAATCTTTGGTTTTTCTTCTTGTTCTTGTATCCTATATTAAGAACACCTTTTTAATCTTTAAAATTGTTGATTTCTCTATGTTTCTTTCCCAAAATAGAAACTGGACAAATCTTCTCTATTTTTTAGACTAAAATCTTTCTTCTATTCATCTATCTGTTTACTCTCAGAATGTCTCAATCTGCACTTGTCGCCTCTAAGAACGTCAAGTTCGCCATCACTGATTCTGAGCTTCCAAAGAACAACCATCTTGCTCGCCTTGACTTCGATGGTGTCAAATATCCTCATCTGAAGGACGCTGCAAAGTTTCTAAGGCAATCCTGTATTGCCTACGCTATCACTGTGGATCCCACACCGTCGAAAGCTCTACTTCAACAATTCTGGTTCACCGCTGAAGAAACCTCTATCACCAATAAAAAGGGTGAACAGGTTCCTGCTATCTCCTTCAGCACTCAACTAGGCTCAGGGATGATGACTGCCCTAGGCCTGGGGAAAGCTCTTCGATTCCCTGACAAGCCCAGGAATGGATATGACTCATTGCCAACTTACACTGAACTCATCCAATTCTTGGATGCCATGGAATACGCTTGGGAACCCAAACCAAGGACTACAATTCCAAACAAGAATCTGACTCTTGTAAAGAAGGCACTGATGCCTTCCCATCTCAACTACTTCTTCTCACACATCATTCAGTGTATGAGTGGAAAGAGTGGGTCACTGGACCAAGCCAGCAAGGTTCAGATCCAGATGGCTTACTCAGTGATCATTGGACGTAACTTCGACTACGCAACAACTATCTTTGACGACTTGAAGTCAAAGATAGAGAAGACCGAGAGGGATCCCAAAGTTCCCTACGTACGCTTCATCTGCGCGTACCTGAAGTTTCTCTACCCTACCACTTACCCCACCAACTCGGATGCATCTTTTCCGAAAGTGGGTCAGCGATCACTGGAGGTCAAGACGCTCCCCAACGAGGTAAGTATCTCTGAACTTCGCTCTCGTCTCTCTCTCCTACATTCTTCGTCTTCAGCGGCCACGCAGGAGGTTCCTTCTTCTGCTATCCCTGCCGCTACCCCTTCCAAACGACCATCAACTGGCTCCCTTGGTCCTTCGAAGAAGGCCAAGATGACCAAGGAGAAAGCTACTTCTAGCTCTATACCTAAGGATGTTTCTCTACAAACTTCCTTAGATGCTTTCGTGGGTCTCTCCTCCACATCCTCAGCTCCAACCACTTCAACCGTGCCAGCGATCTCGGTCGCTGTCACAACAACAGTGACACAACCTGAGGTAACTACCCCTATCCCTACATCTTCTATCCCCATCTCTATTCCTTCTATTTCTTTGGTCTCTAACCCTCCTTCTATCCCTACTCCTCAGTTTGGACCCATAGGACCTGAACATCATTCGTTTGAGGAATCCATGCAATTCTACAAAATGTTTGATAATTCAGGTAATCCTATAACCTTATACACTACTCCCACCTCTCCATATAAGCCTGTTTCTCAACAACTAACTTATATTTCAGGTCCTAGTCTGGCGACTGTTGACACCAATGTCAACAGTTTGAGTACAAAGGTGGATTCTCTGTCTGATTCTCTCAACAACACCACCAGCGCTGTTCAAACAGCTGGTGATGCGCTGAAGACGCTGACTGCCACCTGCGCCTCCAAAGCTGACATCTCCCAAATCGCTACTCTTCAGGAAGCGATTCTCAAAGTCAGGGAAGAATCCAAGCAGCAGTATGATGACCTATCTGCAAAAATCGACTCCTGCACTGCTACTCTTCAACAAGTCCTTGACAAGCTGAATGAACCAGCTCCAGTTCCTGCTCCATCATTTACAGAAGATGATCGTTCAGCCCTGACCATAGCTGTGGAATTCATTCATCTAGCTACGTCCGACATCCCTGCACTTGAAGGACGACTCACAGGTCTGGAGGCTGAAGTCCAGAAGTTGGCTACCGCAAAAACTTCATCTCCTTCCAGAGATCTCTCCCTTGTTGATAATGACAAAGAGGGGGAGAAGAACGCTGAAGAAAACACGGAGGTTGAATGCTGAACCACTGAAGGAAACTCCATCTCAGGTTGAGGGGGAGATAGCTGCTGATAAAGCCCCTCCCACCATCGCTGAAATAGTCGATGATGAAGACGAGGATGAAGACGATGATGAAGACCTTGATCTTGAAGATCAAGAGGATGATTCTCATCAAGCTGATGATGATGATGACGATGAAGAAGATCCATCTCTCTGGTGTTCTTCAGCCGCCACATCATCAGCGATAGCTTCGAAAGAAGTTATCCAAGCAGGAGGGAGACAAGGAACATCTTCAGGAACCCCTTCCCAAAGCAAAGGTGCATCTGCTGAGGAAACCCTGAAGATGATCTCACTACCTGAGGAGAATCCTTCTCAGGTATGCCTTACTCTTGTTCCCTTATCTTTCTATAAAAATCCAACCCCTGTTTCTTTCTAGCCTTTATCTCTCTTCTTTCCTAAAAATAATCTAATTTTTTCATTTTCTGACCAGATAGTTCTCTCCCCTGCTTAAGGGTTCTGAACTACAAATAATTCCAGCTACTATCGCTGAAGACATAATCCCAATCTCTATCGTTGAGATTGATGAAGAAGAAGAAGAAGATTCCCTGGTCCATCCAGGAAGGCCCTCTCGACCATCTCATTGGTCAGAGAAAGTGGTGAAGAAAAGAGTTGAAATGATCGCTCAACTAGAAAGTCAACGGCTGAAAATCCCTCTTCAAACATCCTTCTCAGAGCTCGACTTCCTCACTGAAGCTAAACGAGAAGAATCTGCCAAAGCTGAGAAACTGATCGCTGCATGCAGACGAGATGCCCAACTCGCTTTAAAGATTCAATCTTCTCAAGTCAAGGACAAAAAGCTGAAAAGAAAGCCTGTGGAAGTTCAAGCTGCACTGCTGAAAGAAATTGAAGAGGAACGCTCCAAAGAACAAGAGATCAACGATAAGTCTATCGAATGGTGTAAACAGAACATGGATTATCGTTCTGATCTTCTTCCAATATCAGCCGTGACTATCTCTGGTCGCAAGAAGAAGGATCAACTCTCAGTGACCATGGAGATTACCAGAGAGGATGGAACCCAAAAAGCTATGTACGTTTCCAAACTTGAAGGCTTCGGGTTTACAGAGTGGATAGAATTCTGGGATGCGCTGAAGAAATCGAAATCTACATACAGAGGCTACGTTGAAGAACTTCTTGAAGCTCTCATCAACAGAGTCACTTCTGTACTGAATCTGCCATTTCCTATCCCTCCCAAACCTAAGAAACTCAAGAGAAGAATTGGGTCCTCCTCCTCTGAAGACGTCGCCATCATCAGGAATGAAACTTCTATCAAATTTTCAAGAGATGCACTGTTTGGTCCTTATCCCGATCTTTCAGTTCTGGATTTATCTCTGCCTCCTGGTGGTCCTTTCCAAGCTGGTCAAGTAATTGACAATCCTTATGGAATATTCTTCAGAGATGATGATGAGGAACTCAGATTTCAAAGAGTCTCTGAGATTCCTATCTGTCCTCTGAATCATCTCAAGGATCTCTTATGCTTATGGTGTGACTTCTTCCCTGCTGCTGAGAAAATCAAAGAAATTATCAGCCAATAATCCTTGAAACGAAGACAGAAAGGAGAAGAAATACCTGAGTATATGATCAATCCTCCTAAATCTTCTCTATCAGAACGGACAAGTCTCTGCAACCATTCGTACAACAACTCTATCAACTACACTGTTCATGACCCGGCCGAAAGCATGTCTCCCAAAAGTCAGACTCCCAAAGCCAATCTGTGAACACCACGTGTAAAGTACCCTGCCATGCATTTAATGCATAGGGCATAAATAGGAAGTTCATCCCTTCATCTGAAGGTGTGCTTCATCCTTGAACTCAATATAGAAACCCTTGTTTTCTATATCTCTTAATCTCCCATTCTCTGAATTTCTTGTGCAATTATCTTAGTGTTTCTTAAGTTTGTTTAGATTGAGTCTGTCTTAATCTTATTCCGCAACAAACTTGTAAATTGTATTTTTGATTTATCAATAAACAATTTATTAAACTTTAAATTCTGTGTTTGTATTCAACCCCCCCCCCCTTCTACAAACTTGTTTAGCACCTTTGGGACCAACAAAAGCCTTTGATGCCATAACCAACTTTGTTGCAGCGAGGCTTTTGGCAGTAGACACACCTCATTGTCAGTCTGGACTTTTGACAGATTAATCGTGTAGCGGTTAGACGTTCTCGTGCCGACCAAGAGTTCCTTACCGTCTTCAGTACGCACAGAACACCTCTTGGCCTTGAAATTTACCTCTAGATCTTTGTCACATAAGTGTCCAATGCTAAATAGATTATGTCCTAAACCTTCAACGTAGCTTACCTTCGTAATCGTCACGTTATCTTAAATCACGTCACCATAGCCCAAAATTGGTCAAAACTGGTCGTTCCCGAAATGTACGTTCCCGCAGTATTTCTCTGTATAATTAGACAAAATATCTTTTTGCCCAGTCATATGCTTGGAGCAACCAGAATCCAAGTACCACATATGACGGGTCTGCACAGGAGAAATCAGGAGACAACAACTTTAGGTACCCATTTAAATCTAGGTCCTATCGGATTAGCGCAAGATTTTGGCACCCATATAAATTTGGGTCCTCTTTTGTTTTGACAAAGATGAGAAGCTTTAGAATGATAAACATTTTAAGAACCAAACCAATCATCAGAATATTGGCGAGAAACAAAATCATTCCGTCTATATTTAGAAAATTTAGTAGTAGACCGAGATAACTGGAGTAATTGCTTTATTGTATATTTCTTGTAAAGAATTACAAGTTTTTGGTTATTAGAAGCAACAGTACCAATTATATCAGAGATACTACTAGTCTTTCTATTACAAACACTATCTAGACATGATTCTACTTTCTCATCAACCTTCTGTTTTGGTCGCCACTCAGTTCGTTCTTCAGACCTTTTCTTTTTCAATTCTGAAACAAAAGACTTAGATTTGTTAGGAAAATCAGATTTCTGAGTTTGTCTTTTCTTAAGCTTACTAGTGTTGGTCCGTTTCTGTGAGTGTCGTTTCTTTTGCTTCTTACCTTTCTCATAGTATTCAGTACTCACAGAAACTAATTCACCAACCTTGGTTGATGATTCACCTACTTCATACACACTAGGTAAAGCTTCAAAGTTAATGATAAAAGCAGAATGATCTGGAAGTGTAGCATTAAAGTCAAACATATCAATTTCATTAACACACTCATCATCAGAATTTAGAAAATCATTTGCAGACGCAAATAAGTCATCAAAATCATCTTCCGAAGTTTGAGGTGCCTTAGAAGATGTTGAACACTCTTTGGATTCAGTTTTAAAAACAGTGTTCTTCATTACAGTAGAAAATACAATTTGTTCTATATCAACCAAAATTCTTTCATCATATAAAGCATTTTCAAGATCAATTATTTTGTTTTCTAACACAAGTGGAGGAACATAATTTTTTGCTTTAATAGGTTTTGCCTCCAACTCTTGTGTAGAATAACTTGCAAAATAATCATTTGAAAGAAACTTTGTTTTTTTCTGAAAGATAACTATCATTCAGCTTTTGATAGCAGAATGGTAGTTGCATTCTCTTTATATTCTTTCTATTCTCATCTTCTTTGGCCTCAATCTCATCAGGTGATTTGATAACAAATTTGGGTTTCAAATGAGGATATTTACCAGCTGCATATATAAAATCAAAGTTATATAATGTTGGATGTTTTCTGATTGCTTTCTTTAAGTAGTGAGGGTTATCGTAACCGAGTCCCCACTTTTCTCTAACATTAGTTTCCTTATTAAGTGTGTTTAAGAAAATAGTTTGATATGTTTGTCCTCAAGCATACAGTTTGGCTTCCAAACCATTTACCTTTTTCTCCAGATTCTTATTCTCAACCTGCAATTTATGATTTTTTAGCCCAAATTCTTGTTTTTGTAGATCAGATTTTGAAAGTTTAGACACAACTTCAGAAATCTTAGTTTCAAAACAATCTTTTTCTTGTTTAAAAACAGTAGCATACTTGTTCAAAGAATCAATCAAGTGTTTGTTCCCAACAAGTTCCTTGTTGAGATCAAAAATTGTTTGACGCTTCTTAGCAACCTTGTTTTTCTCCTTTTTCAATTTATTTTGAAGGTCTTGAAGCTCAATCATCATGGCTTCCATTTTGTTTAAAAAATCAGACTTAGAAAAATTTTGTACCTCATCAGATGTTTCTTCATCAGTCTCATCACACTTGACCTCTTTACCCATCAGACACATGTGTGTTGTTTCTTCGTTTTCTTCCTCTTCGGAGTGGTCAAGCCAAAACTCATCTTCAGCCATTAGAGCTTTTCCAGCTTCCTTCTGTTTGGCCAGTAGCATCTTTTGCTTGTAGTAGTCGGAATTTCTGATGGTAGGCTTGCGACAGTCTTTGGCAAAATGACCAACCTTTCCGCAATTGTAACACTTAACCATATCCTCAGTCTTCTTCTCACTGCTATAGTCATTGGCAAACCTTTTCTTCTCTTCAGGCTTTCTCTCCATAAACTTCTTCTCCTCAAATCTTCTTCCTTCCACTCTTTCTCTATGCTCGTGATTCTTCGACCCTGACGAGTACCTTTGAGTGTTAGACCCCGACTTCTTATAGAACTTCTTTTGAAACGCTCGGGGCAGCAGTAGCATCGCTTGCTTTAGGTTTTCCCCATCATCAGAGTCAGAATCAGAATCAACAGAATCTTCAGAACTAGGAAGCACCACTTTCTTTTTCTTCTTCTTTTCCTTCTCTTTCTCTTTCTGACCAGCCACTACCAAAGCTATAGGGTCAACTGTTTTCTCAACCTTTTTCTTCTCACTTCTTTTCTCTTCTACCTCCTCTTCATTTTGTTTCAATGTTTCATACACTTCATGAAGTGGGATGTCACTAAGATCTTTCATTTGTTTCATTCTTCGAGTGTGCTTCTTCCACTCAGGCTAAAAGATGCTTAGGAACTTGACATTGTTCTCTATTTGCTTCTTCTTGACTTTATTTTTACTCAACTCATTCAGAAGCAGAACAAACCTCTCATAAGTGTCTTCCAAGCTCTCATTCTCCTTAGCCTTAAATTCCTCATAACTGTTAATGCAGTTAGCCACCTTTATCTGATTACCAATCTTAGATCCCATCATCATCTTTTGTAGTTGATCCCACATCGTCTTGGCAGTTTCATCGTAACTATCTATTTTGATGTATATCTCATTAGGTATGCTTTGTAAGAGCATAGATCTAGCTTGCTTATTAGCCTTATACCTTTCCTTCTCTTTTTCAGAAAATTGAGAGAAATCCATTGGAACTTTCTTCGTCTTTTGAACTCTAGGTCGATTCACATCTTCATCGTCAGATGATCCATTATTCTCATCAGTAATTTCCAAAGTGGGATGTATCATTGGACCTTCCATGATGGACATCATAATGTTATACCCGTTGGCATGTCTGTCAATGAAGTCGAGGAACCTATCCTTCCATTGTTCGTATTCCTCTTTGAATAGAACTGGAGGCTTTACGTCAGTACCGATTGAAAGTGCGTCCTTGGAAGTCATCCTGTTTCAAAGATATACAATAAGAACTTGATAATGATCGTTAGTCCAAGTGAAATCACAAAATACAGAAAACTTAGAAAGAATTTTCAGAAATTAAATTTCCAAAAATCTACCAAGTATGGAATTCGCACGACACTATGAAACACGCAATTCACATACAGAATTCACACGTACAATTCGCACATAAGCACAAACTACAAAATTCGCACACAAGGCAAATAACCAAGAATTCGCACGCACACAAACTTCAGAATTCTCACACTAGAAGAAATCTGAATTCGCATGCAACACTTATGCGAAATCTAGACTTGAAAATTTTTGAAAATCACTTTTCGCATAAAACTTTTCGCATAATAAACACACACGAATTCTGTACTTAAAGAAATTTTAAAACTTCTTATACGAATTCTAAGGAATTCGTATACCTCTCTGATGCGAATTCTAAGAATTCGAATGATACTATCTGCGAGTTCTTCACTTTTCGCACAGAAAACTTATGTGAATTCTTGCCTTCAACTATTTTCACAAAACTTTTCGTATAAACACTTATGCGAATTCTAACTTTTCGCATAAAGCCTTGTACGAAATCTGAGGAATCCTTATCACACACATATGCGAATTCTATGCAATTCGCATAACACACATGTACGAATTCAACACTTGTGAGATTTTTCAGATAACAAAATTATGCGAAATCCTCTAAGATGCGAGCTCTTGGTGCGAGTTCTTCAGGGCTATGCGAGTTCTTGAGATCTCGATGAAAAGTCACTCTGATTTCTTAAAAAATCCATCAAATCATTGACTTTTGATCTGTAACTTCGACAATTTGACCACTAGTACATCTAGAATCGATAACAAACAAAGAATTTCAAAAACAAACACTCAAATGTACAATTTGATCTAATACAGTGCTTACGAACTCGTGAACCTTCGAATGACCAAAATTCCAAAATTAATGAAAATTACAGTGCAAAAATCCAATAAACCTATACAAGATTCATCTAAAACACTATACGAACTCAATCTAATCAATTAGACTCGCAAAAACTCAGAAAATTTTGAAATTCGATCTACGACTTAAAACACAGTGCCGAAAACCATATTTTCTTGATTTCACTTGAATTCTGCTCTGATACCAATTATTATGTCCCAATTATCAAGTTCTAATTCACAAAGATTAACAAGATGACAAGAATTCAGATTAACAAACAACCTGTTTCAATTTCCAACTCAATCAGATTTCGTATACAGAACTCTTTGTCACTTTCTCTCTCTAGAACTCAGTTCAGTGTACAATGAATCTCTAACTTCTACCAACCAAATCTAACTAGTCATATGTCTATCAAGAAAACACACGCTTACAACACATAAAAGAAAATTACATTTTTGACTTTGACTTTGACTTTATTACAAAGATAGACTTTGACTTTGTTGCTTGAGAGTTGATTTTGGCTTTGACTTTGTTGACTTTCAATTTTCATCTTCATAATCTTGTATCCAACAAATATATGTTCTAACACTTTTGATGAATCCAGAAGCTCTGAAACTCAGAATTATCAATCCACAACAAAGCAAGTCTCTGAATCATCAAAGCTCAAAGAGTCATAACTCAACAAGATATTTGAAGATTTCTTTGATGATGATGATAACTCTGAATTCATATTCAGAGATACTCACAGAGCATCATCAGAGGAACCACTGACTTCAAGTATAATTCTTACTGGTCCCTCTGATAACACACGTTCTACTTCACTCAATGCAAGTCCAAGTGAAACATCAAGACCAAATGATGAAGAACAAGAATCTTCAGAAGAAGAAGGTGAACCAGAGACATCTGAAGAATCTCCAGAGCCACCATCACCATCTCTGGAGATATCCTCAGAGCCTCTGAATAGCACTACAGAGATGCCACACCCTATTATCTCTGAAGCTCAAAATCCTCCACACATTTATGCTCCCATGACAAGATGGTCAAAAGATCACCCCCATGAACAGATCATAGTATCTCCCTTAGGTGGTGTCAAAACAAGATCTGCCACAATCAATTAATGCTATTTTGTAAACTTTTTAAGCATCATTGAGCCAAAGAAGGTAAATGAAGCTCTTGAAGATCCAAATTGGATCACTACCATGCAGTATGAGCTTCAAGAGTTTGAAAAAAATAAAGCTTGGACCCTGGTTCCACTTCCTAAAGGAAAATTTGCAACTGGAACCAAATGGGTTTTCAGAAACAAAAAGGATGAAGATGGCATAATCATCAGAAACAAAGCTAGATTGGTTTCTAAGGGATATTTCCAAGAAGAAGGCATTGATTATGATGAAACCTTTGCACCTGTGGCTAGGCTAAAAGCAATCAGAATCTTCTTAGCCTATGTTGCACACAAAGGGTTCAAAGTATATCAAATGAATGTTAAATATGCTTTTCTTAATGGCAAACTTAATGAAGAAGTATATGTCCAACAACCACCTGGATTTGAAAGTGCAGAGTTTCCAAACCATGTTTATCATCTTGATAAAGCTCTGTATGGCCTTAAACAAGCTCCCAGAGCATGGTATACAACTTTGTCCACTTTTCTGATTGAAAATGGATTTGAAAAAGGAACTATTGATACCACATTGTTCATCAAAAGATATAAAAATGAGTTGCTTTTAGTACAGATATATGTTGATGATATTATCTTTGGGTCTACAAACCAAAAATATTGTGATAAGTTTTCAGAGTTGATGAAGAGTGAATTTGAAATGAGTCTCATGAGAGAATTAACTTTCTTCCTAGGACTTCAAGTAAAGCAAACATCAGAGGGCACTTTTATAAATCAAGCCAAATATGTCTCTGATATTTTGAAAAAGTACAAACTCAATGATTCAACTCCTATGAGAAATCCTATTGCCACTGTAGTCAAACTTGACTCTGATCCTTAAGAGAAATCTGTGGATGTTAAAACCTATAGAGGCATGACAGGTTCACTCTTATACTTAACTGCAAGTAGACCTGATATAATGTTTGCAACATATCTCTGTGCTAGATATAAAGCCAATCCAAAGGAAACTCACTTATCTGTTGTAAAGAGAGTGTTTAGATACCTCAGAGGCACACCATCTCTTGGTCTCTGGTATCCAAAACTCTCTAGTTTTGAACTAACAGCTTACACAGATGCAGATCATGCAGGATGCAAATTAGACAAGTAAAGTACCTATGGATGTTGTCAACTTTTGGGAAATAAGCTAGTGAGTTGGTTATCTAAGAAGCAAAATTTTGTATCAACTTCTACAACAGAAGCAGAATATGTGTTGCTGCTAGTTGTTGTTCACAAGTCATTTGGATGAGGACTCAACTCAGAGACTATGGTCTTCAGTTTGATAGGATTCCCATTTTATGTGACTCCAGAAGTGTTATTGCCATCTCTGCTAATCCAGTGCAGCATTCCAAGACAAAGCACATTGATGTCTGGTATCATTTCCTTAAAGATCATGTTGAGAAAGGAACAATTGAAATGTATTTAGTTCCAACTGATCTCCAAGTTGCTAATATTTTCACCAAAGCTTTAGATGAACGAAGGTTCAATTTCTTAATCAACAATTTGGGCATGCTAAATATGTCTACTTAATCTAAAATTTGCATCAGAGCCTGATATATTCAGAACTAACATATTTTAGACTTCAGAATCTCTCATACCTTCTTCAGAGCCTCTGACACTCCAAAGCATGTTCAAATTCATCTCATTTTGTACACCTAAGCTCAATTCGAGGGGGAGAATAGATAAGAAACCATCATCTGTCAAGGGGGAGCAAGAAATGATGAAAGGTAATACAGCCAAAACCTCAAAGCCTCTACTCCTATCTCTGATACTCATATCAGAGCCTCTGATATTTTATCAGAAGATCATTTCAGAAGGAAAGGTATGTTCTTCATTCTCATTCTTTACCTTACTCTTTTCTAAAAATCAAACTTGATTCTTTCAAAGAAACACGTCTAATAGACTATTAATTGGTCTCTGATAATATTCTCAGAGCCTCTGACATAATATGCTCTGAAGATATATTAGAGCACTAAATTCTTAGTGTTCTTGGGTATTTCTTAATCAAGTTTTAGATTTTTTTTGTAAATATGTTTTTAAATTTTGTTGTTTGAGAAAAGGAATTTAAACTAATGTAATTCTTTCAAAAGAAAATTGGTTTGTATGGGTTATTTACTTGGATAACTATCATATTTTTTAAATAAAATATCCGAAATGATAGCTATCTGACGTAAGTGTCCTTTCACTCTCACTCTCCACGTGTCAATATTTGAGTTGATGGACGATGGAACGTTTTTGACATGGGTACTCACAAACGTCGTTTCCATTTCTGACATGGGTACTCAAATACGCCGTTTCCATAACCCCCTATCCCACGTCTCACGTCCATAAAAACCCACCTTACACTTCATTTTCCTTTTACGCTCTCCAGAAATTCTCCCAAAGCATTCAAAAGCTTCAAGAACTCTTAAACATGCAACAATAGCGAACTGTTAGGTCCCAAGGCTTGAGCTTCCCAGGAGGTCACCCATCCTAGGATTGCTCTCGCCCGAGCACGCTTAACTTGTTAGGATCAAGCGCTTACCACTGCATCAAAAGCAATTGCTGATGGTGAAGGCGCAACTTTATTTCCTTAAACCATGGTAGCGCAAAGCCCCGTACTAAGCGACAGGCGGACATGAGGGGCTGCACCACTTTCGTGGAGCCAGCGGGTCGGGCTGTTAGTCCCGGCCAGTTACGTACTCCCGAGTCGAAGGTGAGGGCGCTGGATGCTTGCGGCATTCCCAGCAAATGTTGGGATTTCTCCTCAACAATCCCCCCCAGCATTTGCACACTAGGAGACTCGAACCCGCGACCTCGCTCTGATACCAATTGTTAGGTCCCAAGGCTTGAGCTTCCCAGGAGGTCACCCATCCTAGGATTGCTCTCGCCCGAGCACGCTTAACTTGTTAGGATCAAGCGCTTACCACTACACCAAAAGCAATTGCTGATGGTGAAGGCGCAACTTTATTTCCTTAAACCATGGTAGCGCAAAGCCCCGTACTAAGCGACAGGCGGACATGAGGGGCTGCACCACTTTCGTGGAGCCAGCGGGTCGGGCTGTTAGTCCCGGCCAGTTACGTACTCCCGAGTCGAAGGTGAGGGCGTTGGATGCTTGCGGCATTCCCAGCAAATGTTGGGATTTCTCCTCAACACGAACCAACAAATTGGCTCTGCAAACTCTAGCAGAATAGTCCCAAGTATGAACCTTGATTATTTCGATGTTCCAGTCAAAGGGAACAACTATCATCTCGATCTTATGCCTTCCATGTTTGATGAACAATTTCGTCTTGTCCTGGAGTTTTTTCCGTTCATGTGAACTCAAAGATGCCCTAACCGTATATGATGCAAATGTTCCTCTCATATTTGTGCAACAATGGTGTTAGAACATATTTTATGTTCTATTTAGAAGTTTTATAAAGTAATCTACTTAATTGTATTGGGCCTTGTATATGGGTTTGGGCTTTATTGTGTATAAGGGAGTATGGGGTATAAATAGAAATCATGTAATAGTTTTAGGTTAACTTTCAATACACAATGTAGTTGTATGATTGCAAACTCTCTCTAGTAGTTTAGTTTTATTTTCTACTTTCAATAACTACTGATTTCTACCCTTGATTCCTTGTTCATCATTCATCAATACCAATCATGTTCTCAATTGAACCTATCAAGTGGTATCAGAGCTGAACAGAAATATTTTCTGAATGATCGAGACTGATTGGATTGAATAGAACAGTTCTATTGAAAATTTTGATTTCTGTGTTTTATTGTGAAATTGATCGTTCTGTGATGTTTAATTGATTCAGAGGTTATTGTCTATCACTATCGAATCATTTGCTAGTATCAATTTCATTCCAGAAATCAGATTAATCGATTTTTGAGTATTTTTTTGTTCGAAAACTTTTGTTATTGTGGTTGAATCAACTTGGTGCTTAGAGTCAAAATTAGACTATATGTTCAACTACAATTGTGCTCAATAGTAGTTTTCGAACCTTCGTTCAAAAGTTTATCTCAGAAATCGAAGTATTGAAGATCTTGTTGAAGAATTTGTGAAAATCGTTCCAGATCCACGAAATTCGCAAGATCTAGATGAAGAACTCGCAAATGTTGAAGGTTTCGCAGAAAGAAGGTTTTTGTTGAAGAATTCGCAAAGAACATAGGACACAACAAAATTACAAGTGTAGATATCGCAAGTAGCTTCGTGCGAATGTCAAAGGATTCACAAGCTACTATGCTTATGTTGTGTGCGAATTCTAAAAGGATTCGCAGGCCACTGGTTACGAATTGTCAAAGTTTTCGCAGGTGGTATGTTTGCGAAAAGTGGCTTCCATTCTTGAAAAATGTTCTAAGTATAGAATTCGCAGGAGAGTGTTTAGCGAATTCTGAAGAATTCGTAAAGAAGGGATCTGCGAAAGGCGAGGATTCGCTAATGTGAGGCTTGCGAATAGAAAGGATTCGTAATACAAGCCTCTGCAAATTTTGAGGTTAAGCTTAATGCATCTTGCGAATTGTGCTCATATTGCTACAGTGATCTGCGAATTTTGATGTTTTGCGAAAGTTAGTGATATTTTTGAGAATTCTGACTGTTCTGAACCCTGTTTCATACAAGCTTGTCCTGTTCATGAGCTTTATATGCGGAATGCATATGTGACATCACTCCTATCATATGTTGGTCACATATCATTAGCACTGATCTATTCTTACTCGAGTGCTCATGCCTGTCAAGACTTTCAGATTCTGGATTTGATGATTTGGTCTCTGCTTGGATTGAGTTAGCTGCCTGAGCATCTGCAATCATCAGTCTGGAAAGCTTCTTTTGTCGTTAGACCGTTGAGAGCACTTTATCATTCTTCTGACTTCATCACTCAGTAGTGTGAGCGACTGCACGCATTGTTCTGCTATTTGAGTTGTGATTCAGAGTTCTGAGTGCTTATAATCATCCCAGCTGATTCGTGAAGAAAGGAGTTATGGGTTTGATTATTCAGTATTCTGGAGAGAAGTCAGTATGAGTATCTTCTATCAGTTGTTGAAAAATTGCTTGCCTTCTAACCCTTGTCTTGTAGTGTTGCTACCGGATGCTACCGCCCGTAAGCTTATCAGATGAAGTTCTTAAGCTGAATTCTAAATTCAACTCATGGTTCACAGACAGATCAGATGTTATATACTGAAGATGCACTTGGGTGTCACTCCATAATCCACACATATCATTCTTGTGGGCGTTAAGGAATGTGTTGGATGTACTAGAGGAAAAGGTTGTCTTTATGTGCACTCAGTCGAGTTTATGGTCTACATCAGATCTGATATTTCAGTTGATACTTCAAGGATAAGAGCTACATTCTAGGGGGAGCTTAAGGATGCTTTGATGTTTATGCAGCACTATGTTTTGTAAAGAAATCAAAGGGGAAAGGAGCTGAAGCTGGAGCTGATCAGAGAATGATTACTTTACAAAACTTAGGGGGAGAATGTTAGAACATATTTTATGTTCTATTTAGAAGTTTTTTAAAGTAATCTACTTAATTGTATTGGGCCTTGTATATGGGTTTGGGCTTTATTGTGTACAAGGGAGTATGGGGTATAAATAGAAATCATGTAATAGTTTTAGGTTAACTTTCAATACACAATGTAGCCGTATGATTGCAAACTCTCTCTAGTAGTTTAGTTTTATTTTCTGCTTTCAATAACTACTGATTTCTACCCTTGATTCCTTGTTCATCATTCATCAATACCAATCATGTTCTCAATTGGACCTATCAAGTGGTGGTACTCAAGTGAGTACAATGAACAAGGTGAAGTTATCCTTGGATATGTTGATCTTGGAGAAAGAGGAGTAAACATACGCATTCAGCCTGATACTTTAAGATGGTGACTATTTTTATTGAACACCACTGACCTTAAAATACCAAGAATTGAAAAACCCCTCATTTAGGATGTTATTATCCAGTTTCTTCAACATCTTGGATAAAACAAAGAGATCACTCGATTGAGTGAACTCAGGGGACAACACCTCCCTCTCACCTGAAAATTTATGTTAAGTGTGCTAAACCGCACACTGACATGTAAGATTGAGAGTCAAGTTCAAGCAAATCCCACTCTTTTGGCGATAATGTATGCACTGTACTTCAACCGAAACATAGACATGGCGGGACTTCTTTACTCTGAAGTCCTCACTGCAGTAGATCGCAAAAAGAAAGCTCTAGAGAAAGGAAAACAACCAATCTCAGTGTTGTTTCCAAGGTGCATCTCCCTGGTGATCAGACGGGCAATGACCAAGTTTTCCATATCAGAGGAAGGACCAAAAACCCCTCTCTATGTGATGAACTCATTCAAGGCAACTACAATGCCTCCTTACCCATACGAGATGAGGTTTCCTCACATGCTTCAGTACATTACTGAAAACCACTCAGCCCGTATATTCCTTAGCAATGTTGCCCAACCATCAGAGGCGATGGTGGGATCCCCAACACACTTAGGTCCTGAACCTGATTTAGAATCAGAGAGTGAATCCTCTAAGGCTACTCAAAATGAAAACAGAGAGCAACAACAGAGTGTCTCTGTTGAGAGAAGAGAAGAGGCTCCTCTCTCTGGCGAATAGATTAGCTCTGCCAGAGAAGAGGAAGGTGATAATGAGAGTCCCAGAGAGGATGTGATTCTTGAAACCCTAAGAGCCGAGCGAAGTGAGGTAGAAAAAGATGCCTCTGAAAGCACAAATGAGAGTACACCAAGCCAAACTCCCCGTGCAACCAAATCTGCTATCCTATGTGGTCCAGCACCAAAGGATATTGAAATAGAAGTGCACACCTCGAACCCTGTAGATCCCAGTACAGTGCAATCAACAGCAAATAATATCAAAGATGAATAAGATTTAAGCTCCAACTACTAGTCATATGATTAATATGTAATCAAAGGGTTACAGGTTTACAGAAAGGATTTCTGATCAGAGAGAGTAAACCTATTGACTAGCAATCTGAATTATGAGACTGAAACTTTCTAACTGAATAATCAAACGTCTAACCTGAATAATGAACTAATAAAGCCTTTATATACTTAGGCTTACAGGCCTAATGGGCTTATGGGCTTCAGACCCAACTACTAAAACAACTATTAATTAATTACATTATGCACCCTTATAAATACTTTATTCCACTTTCAACACATAGGACTTTCAGTCCTAACAATCTCCCCCTAAAGTTGAATAAAGCATTTCTCAACATGAAAAAACTTCAGGCCTTGATCTTCTTTTCCTCTTGAATCTTTGAAGAACTTTGGTGTTGCTTGTCTTCATGTCTTTCCACGCTCGCCCTTGAATAAAGATCTTGGTCTTCATAGTATCAAATTTGTAACCAGATTCAATGTACATTAGCCTCGACTAAATGCACTATCACGCAACTTTCAACTGTAAAAACTCAATCACATCGGATCAGCTCACAAGAAAGATAATGTGAGAGTTACGTGACTTTCCACGGTGCAACTTTAGTTTAAAACAAAGAATATATCTTTGAACCGCGAGTTGAATAGGCTTTCATCTCAAGAACTTGTTTCAAACAACGCATAGGAGGAATGATAGACAAACTTGTAGCAAACACCACATGATACGGAAAAGAAGAAATACAAACTTTGAAATCTTCATCTTTGAAAAACAAATTTAGCATTAAACTCATATCTTCATCTCTTTGATCTCCAGACTGTCTTCAGAAAAACAAACTTTCACGAATCATCTTCATTCAGAACTAATCTTGAAAAACTTGAACTTTCTTTCTTTAAAACTTTGAAATTGAACTTTGAAAAACTCTCCCCCTTTTTGATGATTGTGAGCATCAAGATCATCAAAACTCTTCAATTTCAACACATTCTTTGATCTCCTCCTTTGTAATGATTTGACATTCTCCGCCTTTTGATCTGATTATCCGTCAATTCATGAAATGTATATATCCGAATCTTTTCAAATTCATACATAATGAACAATGTAACCCTGATTCAACAGATGAAACAGTTAGTATGCCTGTAAGTAGCACGGAGCCACTTTGTACAACGGATGTACATTGGAAAGGAGTTTTTGTGATGTTCACTCCCCCAGGGCTTCCATTCAATCATTGAAAAACCACAAAGGAATTTTATATGAATGTTATGACAAGAAAACTCATTCCTTGTGTGCTCGTGAAAGTGTAGAAATGATTGAAGCTACTTAGAAACATCAGGCTCAAATTGTGTAAGCTGTTGAGACAGCAACAGATATTACACGGACTCAATGTGCATGAAAGAAGTGCGAAGGTGGGGCAACTTTCCTTCTTTTTCAATATCTAAATCTTCCGATTGAAGACTAGATAGCATATGTGCTGTGTCCCCAATGAAAATGAAACATTTCTTTGTTAAGAAAGAAACGAGTGGTTGGTGGGGTAAAACAAGAGTTGGCATGGGCTCACTGCTTGTTTCAATGATGGTCACCAAAGAATGTGAACCAATCAGTAGATGTGGTTGCCCAGCTCAGAAAGTGGTTGGTGCAGAGTTCTGATATTCTTTTAACTCTATTCTCACACCCTCTTTCTTTTTAACATTAAAGCTCACTTCTAACCAAACTCTCTTTTCCATTTTTTCGCTCAGCACAATGAGAAAAACTCAACCGGATGAGTTATCTCCCCCACTCTTTGATTTATGACCCCTCACCCCTCAATCACTCTAGGATAACTTCTGGGGTAGGAAACACTGGTTTACGTTAATCCATGGAAGTTCTGTTTAAGCTTACTCACAAATCCCATGTAATTCCTATAAAGAATGTATGCTCAACAGTTTAACTTGACCAGTTAAGCACATATAAGATAACACTGTCAAAATGTATGCTCATTTAAAAATATGAATGAAATTTGAGCATTTGAACTTTGAAGATTTCTCAAAACAAGAATATTGAATGAATGAAATGAAATCAAGAGAATTGTTTTGAGAATCTGACAATGTATCAATCAGATCAAATAAAATGGTTAGGGTACCAAAGAGGTGGATATTTTGTTTATATGAACAAATATAAACAATTTTGCAAAGAAAGCACAAGATTATAAATTATGATTGATGCTCAACAACATTGAATTTCAAACGAGGGTATTACCATTGAAAAATTGTTTCGCTATGAGACATGGTAATAACAAATACAAATGAAGTACTGAACCTGTGTGTGTGAATACGTTACAGTATAAGGAGAAGATAATACGCAAGTATTGATCTTTAGAAACACACAGTCAGTGAAACATTAAAGCTCAAAAAATGAAAAACATTTAAATTCACACTTCTAGATTCATGAAACCTTTTGAGAATCAGAAGTGGTTTGAACGTTTCAGAAACTGTTTTTCATGCTTGAAAGTTGTTCTTCTTCCAAACAATCATAGATCTAGGATTAGAAGATATTTACCGTTTAAGCTCCCCCTCAAATCATGATATAATGATATAGATCTATTAAGCTCCCCCTGGATATTTGCAATAATATCCAAGTCTGAACGTTGAAGAACGGGACCTGATCTGTCATGTGATCAGAAGCCAATCTTCGTTGAAGTTCGGGTTCTAAGTTGATTTACTTAGAAGCCATAGTTCTTCTACTCCCCCTTGACAGTAGGTGTCTGCAACAAAGAATCAGTTTTCGGCTTTGGTACTCACTGGTATTTGGGTCCTCGAATGTTAGTTGCAGTTCTTGTGGGGGATATAAAATAAGAACCATACCATAAATGATCACTGGTTTTGTGAATGTGATCATGTGTATGACAATAAGAACAATGGTATTTCTTACCTGACAACCTGAGTAATTGATCTCTCGAGTAGATATGATCAGGTTTACCTTTACTCACATTGTTCCTTTTGGCATTAGACGCATGCACACATGATTCTTTTTCTTTCAGCTCATCTTCAACTGGTTTCTTCTTCCAGACCAGTTCCTCATCTTTGTATCTCCTTCTTCTAGGACGTGTACCTGAACCATCTATATTTCTATCATAGAAAAGGTTATTTTTACAAATCCGATCAAACGATTTAACTGACCTTTGTGGAGAGACCGATTTTTGATTTGAACTTGATGCAGTCTGTTCAAGCACTTTAATCGTCGAAGCAAAGTTGTCTCTTTCTTTAACAAGCAAATCAATCTTCTTCGTGAACTCAGACTTCGTTTTCTGCTCTTTCAGCACACTTTCAGATAGTTCAGATAACTTGGCAGTAAGCTTTTTGATCTCCGTCTCAAACATGCTTCGTTCTTCTTCAAATCCCTTCTCAGCATCATTTCTTTGGCCAGATATTTCTTTGAAGAATCCCACATTCTTTTGTTCAATGGCCTTCTTTTCTTTTTCAAACTTTTCTCTTTCAAGGATGATTACTTTCTCGAAAGCAGAAACTTGTTGAGAAAGTTTTATGCATTTCAGCTCAACTTCTTTCTTCTCATCAGCACATTTTCTATAAAAATCTGAGAACTTATTTGCAAAAGATTTCTCTTTATTCTCAAAATCGGATTTGTCTTTTGCAATCTTTTGCTCCAAATCAGAGATCTTTCCTTTTAGCTCAGAGTTCTCAGATTCCAGTCTCAGTATTTTCTCATCATTCAGCCCAGAAGTCTTTGTCAGAAGATCTTCATTAATTGTCTTTAATGCACTTACTTCCTCTTTCAGTGTGTTGTTCTCATCAGCATATTGGTTTGCCCTCTTTACGTAAAAAGTTAAAGATGAGTGGAGATTTGTGTTCTCCACTTTGAGTTCTTGAACTTCAGAAAAATATACCATTTCGACTTATCTAATTCAAGCTTTTGAAAAACTTGACAATAGATGAAATTTGAAAGTGCAGGGCCCAAAAGTGACAAAGTGTGAAACTTGAAAATTTAGGGTCACAAATGACAAACTACTGAAACCTTGAAGTACGGGGGCTAAAAGAAATACACTGCAAAAAGATCGTGAGACAAAAAAATTGACCCTTTTTTCTTTTCTTTTTTTTTTTTTTAAGAAACCCGGTCGAGCAGGGTACCGGTCAAGCAAAAAACCGATATAGACAACGTACCGGTCTAGCAAAGGACCGGTATAGACAAACTATCGGTCGAATCCAAATGTCGGTCAAAGCAAAGTCGGTCAAACCAAAGGACCGGAAGTGACAATGTATCGGTCAAAGGACAAAGACCGGTAAGCAGGGTATCGGTCGAAGGTAATGAGTCGGTCGAGCAAAGAACCGATAATGTCAAAGTACCGGTCGAATAAACGACCGATAATTACAATACACCGGTCGAACCAAAGGACCGGTAGAGACTATGTCCCGGTCAAACAAACTATCGGTCGAACCTGATTAATAACAAATTAAGATATAGACCGATAAACAAATAAGCCCGATAAAATCAGATAATGACCAATAAAATCGAACAGATAAATCGACCGATTAACACTAAGAACACACCGAAGAACACGATTAAATCTGGAATTTGATCGAAATCAAACCCAGAAATTGAAGTCGTTAATCAATTAAACAGGCCTAAACAAATATGCAGTTTCAATCGATTACTCAGACCGATAAACTTAGACACACCCAATAATCGACCGATAAACACTTTTGCAGAAAACGATCAAATTGAAAAACTTTGAACACTTCGACCGAAAAAAAATCAGATTTGCAAAAAAAATCTTCGATCGATAATAAAATCAGATTTTTAGAAAACTTCGACCGATGAGGATATTAAACCAGAAACACTATTCAATAAAAACAGCCAACCCAGATCGAACAAAAATATAGCAGATTAAACCGATAATCGATTAGGGATTTTAGACAAACCTTTTTCTGGATCAAACTTTTAGTCTCTTTGCTCTGATACCAATTGTAGATCCCAGTACAGTGCAATCAACAGCAAATAATATCAAAGATGAATAAGATTTAAGCTCCAACTACTAGTCATATGATTAATATGCAATCAAAGGGTTACAGGTTTACAGAAAGGATTTCTGATCAGAGAGAGTAAACCTATTGACTAGCAATCTGAATTATAAGACTGAAACTTTCTAACTGAATAATCAAACGTCTAACCTGAATAATGAACTAATAAAGCCTTTATATACTTAGGCTTACAGGCCTAATGGGCTTATGGGCTTCAGGCCCAACTACTAAAACAACTATTAATTAATTACATTATGCACCCTTATAAATACTTTATTCCACTTTCAACACATAGGACTTTCAGTCCTAAGAAACCCTATCCAAACCATCCGCTCAGAGGCACATCCTTCTGCCTCTGACGCACACAGCCTTGGGGAAGCCCATAATCTAGCTAAGTCCTCTCAAAAGGACTTAGTCATTGAAAAGATAAGTACTCAGTTGCCCCAGAGTACTACACCACCCCCCACACATCATGAGGCCTCTGTGGCTAATGGATTAGGAGCCCGTCCTTTAGTTCCAAAGGTCTTTAAGATCTCTCGTAGGGATTGTCTCACTTAGGGACAATGGCAGAACCTAGTGGCACAAGGGTTGACTTGCCTGGACAACAAGTCTTCCAAGAACATTCGGTTTTCATCCCCTGAATCTGAGTCAGAGGATGACCAACCAATCCGAACTATAATAGAGAAATCCTCCAAAATGGGTTCTCAAGGATTGATAGGAAGTCCTTCTGGAGCCACCAACAAACAAGCTCCGAAAGAAGGCTCCTCTGGACTCGAGGACAAATTGGATCCATGTGTTGGATCCAAGGTTACACTCTCTGACTATGTCACCAAAGAAGAGTTCAAAATCTTTGGTGATGAAGTTAGAGAATCCTTGAAAGATCTAAAACTTCATCTGGAGAATACCTCAGAGGCCACTACCTCGAACTCTGAAATTGACAAACTAACTTCAGAGGTCTCTGAGTTGCGTGTTGAACTTGCCACCAACAACAAACGTCTTGCTTCTCTGGAGAAAATAGTCGAAGATAGCTCTACAACACTCTCCAAGGAGATTACAGAGGCCTGAGCAGAGATCCTCAGAGCCATTCCAGCTCCCTCTGTCACTTCTGAGGACTTTACAAACTTTAAGACTACAATGCTCCAAATCCTCACAAAGACAATCGCTCAGCTATCAGTCCATGTTACTCAACCTTCAACTCAGCAACCACCAGAGACAGCTAACTTGGTCACCAAACCTGATCTTCAAGAATTTTCAAAACTTGTGACAAGTAAAATTCTCATTGTCTCAAGCAAGTTCGTTGCCATGGCAGGTCAGCAGACGACAACAGTCCAAAAGTTGCTTTAGAGTGCCCTATCTCCAGAGAGGGACTCCAAACTAAATAGGAAAGTACCATAGACAACTTGCTCTGAGGAGGCCAACAAGAAGACCAAGTTTGATGGTTCTGATGATGACCATCATGATGACAAACCACAAGGGTCATCAGAACATCAAAAGGGGGAGAAGCCAGGATCAAACAGGGCAGAAGAAGCAAGTGGCTCTACTTCCCCCCTCCTCCTCTGCAAATAAAGGAAAAGGAGCACAAGATGTGAGCAAACCAGAGAGGCACTCTACCTCAGCTGAAGAAAACCAATCAACAATATTGAAGTCTCTAGTGCCAGTGATATTTTTAGCACCTTCCACCACTTCAAAAGCATCATTACTTCCAATAATAAACCCCACTCCAGAGACAGTTGGTGCTCTGGATGATGATGAAGAAATGATAGGCTACTCAAGCAGTCCTTCTTCAGAAGATGCTTTCTCCTCTCCCGAACATCCAAAGATAATCATGCGAGATGGATTTGGGAGTGAATATGAAGAAGAAGAATATACTACCAAGGAGAAGTATGCATACAAGAATGCTCAACCTCACCAAACCACCACATCAGAGATAGAGCAACACAAGGAAGATAATATGCAGATAGAAGTGATGATATCCTCTGCTATCAATGAGACTCCTCCATCATCCCCAAAAGTTCAATGGAAAGAACCATAGATGACTCCTCAACAGTCGTTTGTTGAAGAATCAATGTTAGCTCCAAATCTTCTGTTTGTTAAAGTGTTGAAAATACCCATGTCCTATTTCAGAGGACTTACAAAGATAGACTTCAGAGGACATAGACTTTAGAGGACGAAGACTTCAGAGGAAAAACCTGACTCTGAAGTACTTATCAGAGATTGCAACTTTCAGCAGAAGACATCAGAGATGGCTTCATCAGAGGCTCTGAAGACAACGTCAGAGCTCTGAAGACATTCTCTCTGAAGATGGCGCTGAAGACTTTCCTGAAGTATCAGAACAGATAACCAATCACTTAGTGATAAGATTTACTTTATAGAGTAGGTTACTGTTCAAGCATGTCTTGAGCTTACCTATTAGGTAAGACATTGTTCAAGCATGCTTCTATTTGTCAGAATAGTACACTGTTTACTTTATGGTCCTATAAATAGGACCATCACTCCTTTGACAAAAGTGTGCTTTTTGATATCTTGTATAAGAAGAATCAACTGAATATATCTCATGAAGATCTTGTTCTTTCTACTTGCTTTATATATGAACTGTGATATTTGAATCTGCTTTTGATATTAAACTATATTGCTTCCGCTGTTTATACTCTTGTTGTTTATATCATTATTGTTATAAGATTAAATCTGGGATCCAACAATTGGTATCAGAGCCTCCTTTGTTTTCTAAAACAAACAAAGATCATATCTGCATACTCGGATAGATTTAATTCTTACTGATTCAAGCTTTTATTATCTGTGCATGTTTATGTAAACCCTGGTTTATTAAACTTCATATGCTCCAGATTTAAAAGTAAATCACAGTTACATCATTTAATAGAAAGATATTCATAGAAAAGCATCAGTTCTTCAAATCTTCATCTTTTCTTCACAAAAATGGCAAACTCAAGCATAAGTGCCATTTATACAGCCGGATCATTAACCAAACCTCCTACACTTCTAAGGGATGAATATCCTCAATGGAAGATAAGGATGGTAAATTTCTTAGAAGGCATGGACAGGGATCTGTTAAGATCAGTGAACGATGGACCTCACCAACCAATGGTGTTGGTACCAAGAGTTCCAACAACAGCAGATACTGCTGAAATCCCTGCTTACTATGAAAAGAAAACTTCAAACTTTACGGATGAAGAAACTAACATGATGGATAATGATTCAAAAGCTGTTAGATTACTTATAATGGACATTCCCAATGATATCTTCCAAGAACTTGATTCTTGTGTAACTGCAAAAGAGATATGGGATCAGTTGTTAAATCAACTTGAAGGAGGCCTACAAACTCAAAAGAACTGGAGAAATCTTTGTATCAAAGAATATCATGATTTTCATGCATTTCCCGAAGAAACCTTACATCAAACATACTCAAGGTTTAACATCCTCATCAACAAATGCAGAAAATTTGGGGTCATAAGAACAAAAGAAGAAAACAATGTTCTCTTTCTTAAAAGTCTAAATGATGAATGGTCACAACTGTCAATGTCGATACAAGCCAATCAAAATCTTGAATCATGGTCATTGACTGACATTTATGGTACCTTGGTAGCACAGGAAAAAGAAGTTGTTAAACAAAAATCAAAAACCTCTTTAGGTGGTCCACTTGCACTCATGTCAAAACAGAAGGGTGTATCACAAGAATGCAGAAATGCAGAAAAAGATAATTGTTCAAAAAGGGAATCTAAAAGGAAATCCAAAAAGGTTCTGATGTCTGAAGAAGTTGAACACTCAGATTCTGACTCAGATGATGACATCAATGCCTTTGCCAAATCTCTTGCATTAATCACCCATCAATTTAACAAGAAATTTGGCAAGAAAGTCTTTGAAGGAAGAAGAGATAATGAAGAAAGAAGAGGAAGTCCAGAAAGAAGATTTCAGAAAATTGAATATCAACAAGAGCCCAGATCTACTCTGCATAGTGATCAAAAGGGCGTTCATTTCACCAATCATGATTCTACTCAACAATCAAGATCTCAACAATCATTTCAGCCAAGGTATCCTCAACCTCAGAGGTACTTCAATCCACAACCACAAGTACAAGCACAGAAGACAGAATCAGACACTTCTCTTCCATCAAACCAAAACGATGGAAGATGTGTTAGATGTGGAAAGCCAGGCCATTACTCCGCCAACTGCAGAGGTAGACTCATCAAGGATGAAGACTACTACAAAAACAAGTACAAGTACAATGTCAAAGAAAGAGTACTTGTAGCAGAGATGGAAGACTGGCTGTCAGACTCAACAAGCGATGGAGAGGAAGAACCCACCAATCTCTGTGGTATGGCGTTCATAGATGATCAAAGTGACGGATCATCAGAGGACTACTCTGAAAAGGTAAACTCTCCTTCCACCTCTGAAAGTGATCTTGAATTGGATGTTATTAAACTAACAAGTGAATTTCAAATCCTAAAGCAAAAACTTGTTGAGGAAAAAGAAAAAGCAAAACAAATGACAAAAGATCTTAATTTTTTAAAAAGGGAAAAAGATCTTCTTGAATCAGAAAAGAGAGATATTTTTGTTGAAAAATCTGATCTTGAAAAAGCTCAGAAACAAAAGGAAAAATCATTTTCAGAAAAATTCAAAGAACTTGAGAAAGTTTTAAAAGTTAAAGAAGAAGAAGTAAAAAAATCTGAGTATGAAAGACTCAATTCTGTTGCCTTAACCAAATTTTTCCAAAAAGAAAGAGAAATCCTACATCAATCTCTGGAAAGGAAAGAACTTCAAATCAAAAGTTATCTTGATGCTCAGGATGTTCATATAAAGATAAACTCACAAATGGATACTCAAGGGCTTGGATTCAATGAATTGGATCCATTCACTAGATTGAAGAAAACTTCACTTTCTTCCACTTTCTGTAAAGGAAAGGTCCAAAGCTCTGACTATCCATCACTGAACAATTTCAAGAGAATAAAAACCTACGAGAGATCAAAAATAAGGGCTCTGAACTTTAAAAATGTAGCATACTCTGAAGTACAAAGCTTTCCAAATTCCATCTTAAAAATAGAAAAGGAAACTTCAGAGGTATTTTTCACAAAACCTCAGAGCAATGATACTAAAGAGATTTTTAAGATTACTGCATTCATCAAAGATGAATCAGAGACATCTGAACAAAGTACCTCTGAAGCAAGTACTTCTGAAGATGAACCTCAGAGTTCACTTAATCCAGATGCCCCTTTGTATTCACCGATCTCTGATGAATGCATCAGAACTACATTTGCGGATGACATCAAGAGAATAAATCAAGAAAATAACATAGTTGATTTAAAGAAGAAAGAAAGCATGAAAAGAATCATCAAAGTCTCAAGACCTAAGAAAATTGAGAAACCATCAGAGGTAGTTATCTCTGGTAAGACTAAACGAGACTTTCTTGACTCTGATTCTGAATCTGATCCAGAGGTAGATGAACAGATTTTCTACAAACCAGAGAAAGTAATTCATAAAAAAATAGATATCGTTGGTTCTGGAATTTTGAACATTCCTATTTCTGTTTTAAAAAATAAACCCAGAATACCAATATGCCCTGACTTTGCAGAAATGTGTCTTTAAGCAAAAACTTCTCTGGAACTTGAAAAAGAATTACAAGAAAAGGCAAAGAATAAAACTATCACTTCTCAACTCTACACTTATAAACCAATCAAGTTTACTTCTGGACAAAAACGAAAATGGCAAGAAATTAACCATTCTGATCCTGTTTGTGCAGAGAGCAACAAAGAGAAGAGGATGTTTCTGAACAAGAGAAGGCAACTTGAAAAGAAGGTTGTCTCTCAAGCTAAAAGAAAAGTTGTTAGGAATACTTGTAATATTCCTAGTACTAATTCAAGAAGGAATCATAATGTATCTAATGCATTTAATGAAATGAAATCCTTTGCTTCTACTTCTTCTTGTTCTGTAAAGTGCAATTGCATCCAACTCTTGATGAAACTAAAAAATCACTTCAAAGGTTCTCACTGTTTTCTTAATCAATCTCTGAATAAAAATTCAGAGACAAAGCCTCAAAAAAAAAAGGACAATTCTGCCAAAACATCAAAAGATAAGAAGGCAAAATTTCAAAGAGATAATCAGAAGCCTAACAAAATAGGACCCATAATGAGATGGGTACCTAAGAAAATCTAATCTGTCTTGCAGAAACAGTCTATGTCGATCTGGTACTTAGATTCTGGATGTTCAAGGCATATGACTGGAGATAAAAAGTTACTATCCTCTTTCAAAGTTAAATCTGGGGGAGCAGTAACTTTTGGAGACAATATGCAAAGACAAATTAAGGGTTATGGTGAGCTTACAAGAGGTAATGTTTCAGTATCAAAGGTTGCTTATGTTGATGGGTTAAAGCATAACTTGATCAGCATAAGTCAACTTTGTGACCATGGTTTTGATGTGAAATTTCAAGAAAAACATTGTTCACTACTTCACTCAAAAACAGGTCAAGAAATGCTCAGAGCTGACAGAAAGGGAAATTTATACAGAATGAATTTTTCCAAACACATAAAAACTGACTCAGAGAAACTCTGTCTAGTATCTCTGAACAGTGAAGATGTTTGGCTCTGGCATAAAAAGTTCTCACATCTGAACTTTTCTTCACTTGATAAATTGGTCAAACTAAATCTGGTTAAGGGATTACCATCTCTGAAGTTTAACAAAGATCATATTTGTTCTGCTTGTGAAATGGGAAAAATGAAAAGATCTTCCCACAAGACCAAAAGTGATAATAATTGTCCAAAACCTCTGCATAAGCTTCATGTGGACCTTTGTGGTCCTATCTCTGTACAGAGCTTGTCAGGTAAAAAGTATATCCTCGTTTTGATTGATGAATACTCTAGATATACTTGGATAGAATTCATCAGAGCCAAGTCTGATGTCCCTGATATTTTAATAAGATTGTTAAAAAGATTGCAGGTTCTGTTTGATACCAAAGTTCAGAAGCTGAGAAGTGATAATGGAACAGAGTTCAGAAATGCAAAAATCAACTCATATCTTTCAGAAGAAGGCATAACTCCGAACTTCTCTGCAGCTAGAACACCTCAACAAAATGGTGTTGTTGAAAGGAAAAACAGAACACTAGTTGAAGCTGCAAGAACTATGCTTGCAGGATCAGATCTTCCCACAAACTTTTGGGCAGAGGCAGTGGCAACAGCCTGTTTCACGCAAAACAGAGCTACAATTGTCAAAAGATTCAAGAAAACATCTTATGAACTCATTAACAATAGGAAACCTAATGTTAAATATTTCCATGTTTTTGGATGCAGATGTTTTATTCTAAATGATAGAGAGTCTCTTGGAAAGTTTGACAAGAAAGCAGATGAAGGCAAATTCATTGGCTATTCATTAGCCTCAAAAGCTTTCAGAGTGTTCAATCAAAGAACCAGAACAATCCAAGAGAGTATCAATGTGTCTTTTGATGATGACAAAAGTCTGGCCAACAAAGATATCAATCAAATTGCCAAAAATATCTCTGAATCATCAAAGATAAGAGAATCTGAACTCAACAAAATATTCGAAGATTTCTTTGATGATGAAAAATCAGAGTTTCTTTTCAGAGATATTCATAGAGCAACTTCAGAGGAACCACAAACGTCAGGTACAAATCTCTTTGGTCCCTCTAAAGTTACAACTTCTGCTTCCTTGAATGCAGGTGCAAGAAATGAATCAACTTCAGAGTCTCTGGAATCAACTTCAGAGCCTCTGGAATCAATTTTAGAGCCTCTGGAATCAAATCATGTGCCTCTGGAATCAACATCAGAGCCTCTGCTTAGCACAACAGAGATGTCTCCAACTGTCATCTCTGAAGCTCAAACTCCACCTCATGTTTATGCTCCACTCACAAGATGGACAAAGGATCATCCCCATGATCAGATCATTGGATCACCTTCAGAAGGTGTCAAAACCAGATTAGCCACAATCAATGAATGCTTTTTGTAAATTTTTTAAGCATCATTGAACCAAAGAAAGTAAATGAAGCTCTTGAAGATCCTCATTGGATCTCTGCAATGCAGAATGAGCTTCCAGAGTTTGAAAGAAACAAAGTCTGGACCTTAGTTCCCCTTCCAAAAGGAAAATTTGCAATTGGAACTAAATGGGTCTTCAGAAATAAAAAGGATGAGGATGGCATTATAATCAGAAACAAAGCTAGGTTGGTTGCTAAGGGATATTGCCAAGAAGAGGGCATTGATTATGATGAAACCTTTGCACCTGTGGCTAGGCTAGAAGCAATTAGAATCTTCTTAGCCTATGCTGCACACAAAGGGTTCAAAGTATATAAGATGGATGTTAAATCTGCCTTTTTGAATGGTAAATTAAATGAAGAGGTTTATGTCCAGCAACCACCTGGTTTTGAGAATACAGAGTTTCCAAACCATGTTTATTATCTTGATAAAGCTCTATACGGACTTAAACAAACTCCAAGAGCATGGTATGCTACTCTGTCCACATTTCTGATAAATAATGGTTTTGAAAAAGGTACAATAGATACAACCTTGTTCATAAAAAGGTACAAAAATGAGATGCTTTTAGTACAGATATATGTTGATGACATTATATTTGGCTCTACAAATCAAAAGTATTGTGATAAGTTTTCAGAGTTGATGAAGAGTAAATTTGAGATGAGTCTTATGGGAGAATTAACATTCTTTCTAGGCTTACAAGTAAAGCAAACATCAGAGGGTACTTTTATAACTCAATCTAAGTATGTCTCTAACATTTTAAAAAAATACAGACTCAATGATTCAACCTCTATGAAAACCCCTATTGCCACAGGTGTCAAGCTTGACTCTGATCTTTCGGGAAAATCTGTAGATGTCAAAACCTACAGAGGCATGATAGGATCACTTCTATACTTAACTGCAAGCAGGCCTGATATAATGTTCGCAACATGTCTCTGTGCTCGATATCAAGCTAATCCAAAAGAATCTCATTTGACAGCAGTTAAAAGGATTTTTAGATACCTCAGAGGCACACCTTATTTAGGCCTCTGGTATCCAAAACTGTCTAGCTTTGATTTAACAGCATACACTGATGCAGATCATGCAGGATGCAAGCTAGACAGAAAGAGTACATCAGGATGCTGTCAATTGCTGGGAAATAAGCTGGTAAGTTGGACATCCAAGAAGCAAAACTGTGTTTCAACTTCCACAGCAGAGGCAGAATATGTTGCTGCTGCTAGCTGTTGCTCTCAAGTCATATGGATGCAAACTCAGCTCCGAGACTATGGCTTACAATATGACAGAATTCCAATTCTGTGTGATTCAAAAAGTGCCATAGCCATCTCTGCCAACATATTCTGAAAGTGCACGCCAAAACAAAGCACATTGATGTAAGGTACCACTTTCTGAAAGATCATGTTGAAAAGGGAACAATAGAGATGTATTTTGTACCAACTGAACTTCAACTTGCTGATATTTTCACAAAAGCTTTAGATGAACGAAGGTTCAATTTCATAATTAGCAAGTTGGGTATGTTGAACATGTCTGCCTAACACAGGAAAACATCAGAGTCTCTGATCCATTCATCAGAGTCTCTGACATGCGTAGCATATTCCACCAGAGCTTCTGAAACTAATTTCAGAGCCTCTGGACTTTTTCACAAATGGTAAAAATCATTCTTTTGTATCTCTAAGCATCTGTCAAGAGGGAGAAGATAAAAGAACATTATTCTTTGGTCAAGGGGGAGACAAAGAACCTTTCATCTTTCAAGGGGGAAAAAGTGAGCTTCTCTGATACTCTTATCAGAGCCTCTGATCTTCTCTGATGTTTATATATCAGAGCCTCTGATCTTATCTCTGATATTTATATCAGAGCCTCTGATATTGTTTCTGATACTCATATCAGAGCCTCTGATCTTTTCTCATTAAGCAAATATTCCAAAAAATTATTTTAATAATAAATCTTTTGGATAACCATTCATTTCTTTTCAAAAACCCTACTGGCGGTTTTCTGACACCAAGCGTCTCTCCCCTACACCCCTCAACGTGTCACCTATTAATTAGGGGATGATGGAACGTCCTTTCTGACATTGGAACACTCAATCGCCGTTTCCATAAACTCTCCCTCTACCTTTTTCTGTCCATAAAAACCATTTTTCTCTTCTCATTATTCTTTACGCTCTCAGAATCCAAAATCGCAAATCTCTCTTTCTGAGCTCTCATCTTTCTCAAAAACCTGCAACAATGGCGGCTCATTCCCAAACCTCACATAACTCCAGCAAACTTGTTCCAAGCTTGAATATGGCACAGTTCGATGTTCCAGTAAAAGGTAACAACTACTTTCTGGACGTCACCCCAACCAAATACGATGAGCAGTTTCGTCCAATCCTCGACTTTTTGACCAACTGCGAACTCAACGATGTCCTCACCAAACATGCCTTTAGATATTCCTCTACGCTTTGTCCAACAATGGTGGTATTCAAGTGAATACGATGATGAAAAGGAAGGACCGGTTGGGTACATTGACCTAGGTGAACAAAGCATGAACATAAGAATCACCCCACAAACCCTAACTCGCCAATTCAACCTACTCACAAAAACTGATCTTCAAATAGAAACCTTTGAGAAACTACCAACTCAAGAAGTCCTTCTTCAGTTCCTCCACCACTTAGGCTACAACAGGGAGATCACACGCCTAAGTCAATTCAAACGTCAGTACCTGCCTTCCAAGTGGAACTTTATGTTTAGTGTTCTCAACCGAACAATTACCTGCAAGATTGGAAGCCAGGATCAGACCCATCCAGTGATTCTAGCAATAATGTATGCTCTCTTCTTCAACAGAAGCATAAATATGGCTCACATTCTCTTCTGTGAGATGCTGACGGCGGTGGACAAGAAGAACAAAGACTTAGCCAAAGGAAAACAACCAATTTCGGTACTGTTTCCCAGATTCATCTATGTGGTCATTCAACGAGCAATGGAGAAATTCTCCATCACTGAGGAGGGTCCAAGGACACCTTTGTTTATGATGAACTCGTTCAAAGCTACAGAGGTTTCTCCTTATCCAAATGACCGACGTTTCCCACATACCATGATTGAGGTAATTCCTGCTGACTCTACTACCCACCTCCTACTTAGTCGTGTTGCTCAATCATCAGAACCGATGATGGGATCCCCAACACACTTAGGTTCTGAGCCTGAGCCTGAATCAGAGAGTGATATCTCTGATACTGCTCAAAACGTTAACAGACCGCAACCAGAGGGTGGCTCTGAGAGAGTAAGGAAGAGAAAACAAGAGAACCCTCCCTCTGACGAAGAGAATAACTCTGTCAGAGCAGAGGAAGGTGAGGAAGAGAGAATTCCAGAGGGTGAGTTTCTAAACTTAGAATCTGAGGGCGGTGAGGTAGAAAAAGATGTCCTTGTTGGCACACATGAGCGATTCCAAAGCCCAAATCCCCGTGCAAACACATTTACTGTCCAAAGTGGTCCAGCATCAGTGGACATTGAAACAGAGGTGCACACCTCGAACCCTTCCCATCCTAGCCGCTCAGAGGCATCTTCTTCTGCCTCTGAAGTACGCACCAAAGGGGAAACCTCTGATACGGCTAAATCCTCCCAACAGGACTTAGACCAAGATAAAAATACTCATTCACCCCAGAGTATGTCACCTCCTCACACACATGATGCCTTTGTGGCTCATAAAAAGTTGGACCGTCCCTTAGATCAGGAGAGACCTAAGATCTCTCGTAAGGATTGCTTGTCAGAAAAAGAATGGCACGACCTTCTTGCACATGGATTCCTTAGTCTGGACAGCAAGGTTTCCACCCACATTCGTTTCTCATCATCAGATTCTGACTCTGATGATCAGAGACCAATCGGAACCATTATAGGGAAATCCTTGAAAAAGGGTCCCCAAGGATTAATGGGAAGTCCTTCCGGAGTCAATATCAAGCCAACTCCGAAAGAAGGCCCCTCTGAACTCGAGGGAAACTTAGAATCATGTGTTGATCCTAAGGTCACCCCCTCTGATTACGTTACCAAAGAGGAGTTCAGAATCTTTGGTGATGAAATCAGAGAATCTCTGAAGGAGATTAAACTTCAAATAGAGAAGACCTCAGAGGCCTCTGCCTCTCACTCTGAAATTGCAAAGCTCATTTCAGAGGTCTCTGAGCTGCGCACGACCATTATCTCTCAGAACGATAAACTGGATGTTCTGGAAAGCCTGGTCATCAAAAATGACTCTGTTCTATCTAGGGAAATTCAGAACTCCACCACAGAGCTCCTCAAGGCGATTCCAACTCCCTCTGCCCCCACTCCAACACTTGCAGACTTTTCTCAATTCAAAGAGGAAGTCTTGCGTTCTTTGGCAGAGGTGATTGCAAAGATCCCTACCTCCTCTGTTACTGCTCCTGCTACATCCGAATTTGTTACAAAGGCTGACCTCACCAACTTCTCCAAGAAGATCACCAGCAATGTAATGAATATCTCCAGTAAGTTCGTCTCCAAGACCACTCAGCAGAACAAAAAGATTGAAGACCTTCTGCAGAATGTCAAATCTTCAGAGAGATCATTGAAGCGGAAGGAACCAGAGGTCGTATGCTCTGAGGAAGCCCGAAAGAAGGCCAGGTATGAAGATTCTGATGACCATGATGACCAACCTCAGGGGTCATCCGATCTTCATAAGGGGGAGAAGACTCCTATACCAAAAACTGTTGAAACACAAAAGGAGTCCACTCCCTCTGAATCAAACCAAAGCAAGGAAAAAGGAACAGAGAGACGTTCAACCTCAACCTCTGCTGAAGATAACCAGGCCACTCTAAAGTCGCCAGTACCTGTTATCTTTCTAGCACCATCTACTTCGAGTGCTCCAATAGTTCCAATAATAGCTGCAACTCCATAAACTATTGGAGCTCTGGAAGAAGATGAAGACGAACAGCTAGTAGACTTCTCTACATCATAAGATGCATTCTCATCACCAGAAAGACCAACTTATGTGATGAGAGATGCTTACGAATCAGAGGTTGAAAGAGCAGAACCAGAATCTGAAAAAGAAGAAAAATCAGATTCTGGAAAAGAAGCTGCTGAAGAACAGATTGAAGTAATTGATGTTGAAGAGTATATATTCAAGAATGCTCAACCACATCATACTTCAACAACAACAGAGCTGAGGGAATCACCGGAGATAGATGGCTACATCTCTGAACCCACAAAAGAAGATCCTCAACAGACGAAGGAACCAGAAACCATGGTTGCTGATGAACAGGATCCTTCAGAGAATCCTGTTCAGAAGGCAAGCATCGGTCTACCAGCCAAAGTGTTCACTAAACCTCCTACATTCCTTGCATCCAATCCCGAAGCTTCCATAGAAGACCACTTTAGATACATCTATTGTGAGTTCAATATGGCAGATACTCTAGTCATTCCTCTGAATCCAAGGATCAGAGAGGACATGCCGGACTATGAAAGAAGATTCGTCATAGATAAAACCAGACCAAGAGCACAGGTCCTTTCAGATGATCCAATCATCAAAATCAACAAAATCTCTGAGAAGACTTTTGTTTACAACAAGATAGTCTATAGGCACTATGTGGTAACTCGATCTGATCAGAAGATTTACGAGTTCAATGATAATGATCTCGTAAATCTAAATCCATATGATTTACCACATTTATATGCCTATTGCTCTTCCAGATATGATCATGGAAGAAGAGAAATCAGAATGGGCATGGTTGAAGTCAGACGTGCAATGGAAGCCTATGTCAAACACAGAGCAAAACGTGACTTCCAAATTGCTCTGAACCTGGGAGAAGATAAGCTGGAGGTAACTGAACCTGTGGAGTCGTTCGATAAACTTGAGGAATAGAAGACTGGATCAATCGTTGCAGAACCTCTGGGTTTCGTCTACAGAGTAAACCAAGTAAAGAAGATCTTTCTAGCTTCGGAAGTTTCGAAGTACTCTGATGAAACCTTGAGAGGTATAAAGAAAATTATCCATGTGAAGGAAGAAAGGCACAGAGCAGATTTACTTGCAAAGCTTGACTTAGAGATTGACTCGATGATCAACTTCAGAGCTCTGATCATGAAATTCCATGGAATCTGTTCAAGTGACAAATTTTAGTTTGTTTCTTTATTTTTGAATATTACTTTCTCTGTATTAAACTTACAAATGTTTAAGAAGTAATATTTAAGAGGATGATTTTCTCCTCTACGCTTTCTAGTTTAAATCTTCTATTCTCTGCTATTATTGTATCTTTTATTTTCAACACTTAGGGGAGATTGTTAGATCCAAATCTTCTGTTTGTTAAAGTGTTGAAAATACCCAAGTCCAATTTCAGAGGACTTACAAAGATAGACTTCAGAGGACATAGACTTCAGAGGATGAAGACTTCAGAGGACAAACCTGCCTCTGAAGTACTTATCAGAGATTGCAACTTTCAACAGAAGACATCAGAGATGGCTTCATCAGAGGCTCTGAAGACAACGTCAGAGCTCTGAAGACATTCTCTCTGAAGATGGCGCTGAAGACTTTCTTGAAGTATCAGAACAGATAACCAATCACTTAGTGATAAGATTTACTTTATAGAGTACGTTACTGTTCAAGCATGTCTTGAGCTTACCTATTAGGTAAGACACTGTTCAAGCATGCTTCTATTTGTCAGAATAGTACACTGTTTACTTTATGGTCCTATAAATAGGACCATCACTCATTTGACAAAAGTGTGCTTTTTGATATCTTGTACAAGAAGAATCAACTGAATATATCTCACGAAGATCTTGTTCTTTCTACTTGCTTTATATATGAACTGTGATATTTGAATCTGCTTTTGATATTAAACTATAATGCTTCCGCTGTTTATACTCTTGTTGTTTATATCATTATTGTTATAAGATTAAATCTGGGATCCAACAATCAACAATGGTTGTCGATGAACAAGTACCTCTTAACTCTGAAGTTGAATGATCAATCTCAGAGGTATCTGTTCAGAGAACAAGCATTGGAATCCCTGCACTCTCCGCCTTCACAAAGCCTCCAGAGTTCCTCACCTCTGCAGAAAAGACTTCTATTGAAGACACCTTCAGGTACCTGTATGGATGAGATAGAGAAGAGGTTCATCAAATAGAAGTTAAGTCGCAGAGTAGATGTTCTCTCAGAGTCACCCATTACTGAGATAAACAAGATCTCTGAAAAGAAGTTTGCCTACAACAAGATCATACATAGGCATTACGAGGTCATCCGCTCTGATGGACAGGTTTATCAATTCAATGATAATGACCTTGTAAACCTGAACCCCTATGATCTGCCTCAACTCTATGCCCACTGCTCTGTAAGATATGAAAGAGGAAGAGCATTCAGAATGGGACAATACGAAGTCCAGCATGCCATGGAATCTCACATCAAACTTCGAGCAAGGTTAGACTTCCAGATTTCTCTGAACCTTGGAGAAGAAAGGCTAGGGGTCACTGAACCAGTGGAGATGATTGAAGACTTGGAGAAATTCAAGACCGGATAAATCATAACAGAGCCTTTGGGATTTGTCTTCAGAGTGAAAAATGTCACGAAGATCTTCCTTGCATCAGAAGTGGCCAAGTACTCTGATGAGACTTTAAGAGAAGTGCTAAGGATGATAAACGTGAAGAAGGAAAGACACAGAGCTAACTTATTTGAGAAACTACACTTAGAGATTAGCTCAATGATTGAGTTCATAGAGTTGATTATGAAATTTCATAGGATCTGTTCTGGTGTTAGAATTTAGTCTATTTCCTTGTAATTTTTGTTTGTTATCTTCTCTCAGTTTGTAACTTAAAATGTTTAGTGAGAAGTTACAATTAAACAGAGGATGTTTTTCTCCTCTTTACTTTCTATTTAATTTATCTCTGCTATTTTTCATTTTTTATTTTCAATACTTAGGGAGAGATTGTTAGCCCCAATTCTGAATTGTAAAAGTATTGAAAATAATCTAAGTCCTGTTTCAGAAGACTTCTAGAGATAGCCTTCAGAGTCTAAGCCTGCCTCTGAAGAACATTCTAGAGTTAGAGAAATTCAGCAGAAGACATCAGAGATGGCTTCATCAGAGGTACCTACGTCAGAGCTCTGAAGACATTGTCTCTGAAGATCAAGCTGAATAATTCTACAAGTGTTGACATAAGAACAGAAGACACGTCACCTAGTGATAAGATTTACCTTTTGAATAGGTTACTATTCAAGCATGTCTTGAGCTTACCTTTTAGGCAAGACACTGTTCAAGCATGCTTCTTATGTCAGGAAAGTACATTATTCACTTTGTGGTCCTATAAATAGGACGTGCATCCCATTGCTCAAAGTGTGTCTTTCTTTACAAACTTATATAAGAATTATTTCTTTATGTACTGAAAAGTGTACAAGAAGATCTTGTAAGATTAAACCACCTTTTTGGGTGTTCTTGATAATCTACTTGCATTATCCAGTGAATATTAGTTTGTTCTTATATTTGCTTTATTGGATATATCTTCTTATTACTGTAAGTACGAATCTTGCTTTGATTTAAACATTATTTGCTTCCGTTGTTCTTATTATTATTATATGTTTATATCATTGTTAAAAGACTGAATCTGGGATCAACGATTTTGAACACGTGTGTGATGCAAGTGATTGGATAGTTGGTGCAGTTTTATGCCAAGTCAAAGAAAAGATTTTTCATCTGATCTACTACTCCAGTAAAACTCTTAATGAAGCTCAAATAAACTACACAACCACTATAAAAGAACTTTTGGATGTGGTATTTGCATTTGAAAATTTTAGATCTTACTTGATGGGAACAAAGGTCATTGTTCATATTGACCATGTTGCTATTAAATATTTGAGGTTAATAAGGTGGGTGCTTTTGTTACAGGAGTATGATATTGAAATAGTAGATAAGAAAGGAGTGAACAACCAAGTTGAAGATCATTTGTCAAGATTGGAAAAAATAGAATCAAGCTCTGGTGAAATCAATGAGAAACTTCCAAATGAGCAGCTACTGATGTTGTGGCATTCTACAGCCCCATGGTTTGCAGACATCTCAACTACTTGGCTGTTGGAATCATACCACTAGAGCTAAATAAAAACCAAAGAAAGAAGTTGTTCCATGATTCAAAGAGTTACTTATGGGATGACCCTTTTTTCTTCAAATTTGGGTTTGACCAGATTTTGAGGAGATGTATACCTCATGAGGATGTACCTGCAGTGCTACAGCATTGCCATGTTGCAGCATATGGTGGTCACTTTGGTGGCCAAAGAATTGCAGCCAAGGTCCTACAATATGGATTTTTCTGGCTTACCTTATTTCAAGATGTTGATAGCTTGGTCAAAGGAGCAATGAATGTCAAAGGGTTGAATCCATCTCTCAAAGACATGAAATACCCCTAAATGGCATTCTTGAAGTGGAACTCTTTGATGTGTAGGGTATTGACTTTATGGAACCATTTCCAATATCTAGAAACTGTCAATACATCTTGGTAGTTGTAGACTATATCTCTAAATGGGTAGAGGTTGTAGCATGACACACCAATGATGCAAAGAGAGTAGTCAAGTTCTTGCATAAAAACATTTTCACAAGATGTGGTACTCCTAGAGTTATGGTCAGTGATGAGGGTACCTATTTTGTAAATAACATGATGAAAGGAGTTCTTGAAAAATACAACATAAACCATAGGGTTGCCACTGCATATCACCCTCAAACCAATGGCTTAGCGGAACTTTAAAAGAAGGAGATCAAGAGTATCTTAGAGAAAGTGGTAAAACCAACAAAGAAGGATTGGTCCTTCAAGCTTGATGATGTTTTATGGGCCTATAGGACAGCCTATAAAACCCCAATTGGAATGTCTTCCTATAAGCTAGTATTTACAAAAGCTTGTCATTTACCTCTAGAACTTGAGCATAAAGCCTTTTGGGTTTTAAAAGAAGTAAACATGTGCATGAATGCTTCAGGTGAGAGAATGAAGCTACAAATCAATGAACTAGAAGAACTGAAAGATCAATCTTATGAAAATGCCAAGATCTATAAAGATAAGACCAAAAGATGGCATGATAAGAGAATCTTACAAAGGGATTTTGTAGCTAATCAAAAGGTACTATTATATAACTCAAGGTTAAAACTTTTTCCAGGAAAACTAAGATCTAAGTGGACAATGCCATTTGAGGTTCACAAAGTCCATAATTATGGAGTTGTTGAACTAATTGAGCCCAACAATGGATCCATTTTCAAGGTGAATAGTAAAAGAGTAAAGTACTATAATGATATTGCGGCAACCACAGGTACCACATATGTGGTGTAGCTCACTCAATCCTAGTGTGTGATCTTGAAGGCTATCACAACCTACAATCAGTGTAAATATGTAAATACAGTGGTTTAGATTTTAAATTTTGGTTAATATTGAGTTCTTATGAATAACAATATCTTGTGAAAAAAGTGTAAGTTGCTATAGAAATTTCTTGCATTGCAGCAACAACCTGCACCAGGCCCACAGGTCTTGTCAGCCGAAAAATACTAAAAAGCCCTGCAAATATACCTCTAAAATATATGTTTTTAACAGAATAAGGATTTGATTTCATTTAGTTGTTTTAAGAAATTAGCATCATTACTCCTAATCCCTTTCAAATCTCCAAAAAACCTTTTAGTTGATTTTGAACTTAATAAACCTATAACTCCCAACTCTTTCGGTTTCTCCAACTAAGTTGTAACACCCAAAATTTTAGAAAGAATTTAAACCTAGAAAATAATGTAAGATTGATATCCATAAAATGGATTCACCCAAAAAGGGGAAAGTATATAAGTGTTTACAACTTTAAAGATGGAAAGATAATTAACAACCTAGTAATCTAAACTATCATAGAATTCAGATTACACACGGGTGTTATCATCAATTTCCCAGAAGCTTCTATAAAGGTATGTACGCTCGATCTTCCAAAAATAGTCTATTCCCAAAAAATCCTCTTCTAGAGGACACAACTCTCCTCTCATGACCTTGTTGCCCTGCCACTAATGGAACCTGATATACACATCAATTTATGAAAAAGTGTTAGGATTGGAGCCTAGTGAGAACAACCATTTAGTATAAATTCATTTAAGACAATGCATAATAAATGACTTTAATTAACCCAATACCAATAAGAACATTTCTTTGAACTTACAATACTTGGTTTCCTTTAAGTGAGACGGGGGAGACCCGTTCCACCATAGGTTGTGACGGAACATGAAAGTAGGTCACAACACATACGGTGCACACATCAAGAATGGATATATATTGGCATCAACTCTATCCAAGTCTTTAACCATTTTGAACATCAACTCTATCCAAGTCTTTAGCCGTTTCGAACATCAACTCTATCCAAGTCTTTAGCCCAAAGAATCACCAAGTTCAACCCTATCCAGGTCTTTACCTTGGGACCACACCATTCTTGGTAACACGTTTCATTTAGGAAATTATCAGGTATTTAAACCAATCCCAAACATGTAGATATTAACACATAATTTCACAAACACAAATTTTCCTGACCAAACATGTATATGAATCCACATCATTTTAGTCTAACCCACTTCCTCATTATACATGCCATGCAACTATCCAACATATTTATCACTTGCATTTCAAGATGGTCAATATATATAAATTCACTTTCATAACAATTTCACATTATTCCAACTACTCCTTTGGCTTCCAAAATTACGTATATTTTAAATAAATCATCAACTTGAAACATCCAACCATTTCTCATCATTTCTCCCTAAAATACCAAGAATATGTCAAAACCCTAGTTTTTGACCTAGTGATTCCAAATAACACCAAATAAGTGAAGGTGATGTAAAAGGTTTTAAAACACATATATGGAAGATTATAATGTGTATATATTTTTATAAATGTGAAGATGAACTCACAAATATGGGTTTTGATGAAACCCTAAAACTTCCTTCTTGAGAAAATGACAATGGGAGATGATGAGTGGTTGACCCTAGCTTCCAACTTGTTAAAGACACCAAGAATCTTGCAATAAATATGGATGATGGTGACTTGAATGCTCTTAGGACCAATTCCAAAGAGTATTTAGAGAAGAGAGAGTTTTGGGAGAAAGGTAGATGAGATGATGAATGAAGAGAGTGAGATGGATGGAGTTTAAAAGGTCCAGCACCCATCGGCGACTATGCCCCCGCGACTATACCATTGGCATAATCGCCAAGCATAGTCGCCCACTTGGGGCTGCCCGCGGTACCAACTTTGCGAGAGTGACAAGTGACAGTTACCTGGGCACTATCACTGTGCACTGTCGCGCCATATGTACCGAGGCTAAGTCTGAGGCCGCGACTTTGACCCTCGGTGAGAGTGACCATGTCAAGGTCGCATGGCACTATCGCCCCAAACCTTTCGGGCTCCGAACTTCCACTTTTTTTGTAACACACTTGATCCCCGATGAATACGATCAATCTACTATGAAATAATACACTTAAATATCGTACATGAGGGCGAACAAAGGGCAGAATTAATATTTGGCTTACCGAAATTCCGGGTATTACATAAGTAGCCACGATCACAGTAAAAGTAACCACCCAAGATATTGATATTTTTAACATTTTGGAAGTTGTGGAATCGGCTTGCACAGTATTCTTGTAGGAGGCTCATTCATTTCATACGCTACCATAATGGGGAGGTTGAAGTCACAATCCAAGAACTCTATGAAAACATGGGATGATCAAGCCACAAGGAGAAGCATTCGAGATCTAAGTGGAGAGGAGAAAATGGAAGCAGAGAAGACATCAATCAAGGAATCCAAGGGAAAGGTTGTGGCAAGGTCATCTTCGACAAGCCACCATTGAAGAAGCTAAAAACAGGGGAGGAAGGAAAAGGAAAAACCCAAGTCTTTACCACTCAAGCCTCAACAAACTCTATTTCATCTAATCCTTCTAGCCAAAAATCCCTCAATATCGACATCAACAAGGAAGCATCATCACCATAACATGAACAACTCCAAAGACTGTTGCTTAGTGGTTGTTTTCCTTTGACCCCTAATCCTCAACACTTAGAGTGTTCTGCAAATATCTCTAAAGCACCATCCAACAATGAATTCAATCCAAGCCAAACATATCCTCTTGATAAGACAGATGCTTCCATTGCCTTCATTTTGTAGGAAACACCCAATTCACCTCCATTACAACCCAATGCCACTGCTCCTATACCTATTCAAATACCCATAGTTAACCAAGGCCAAACAATACTACCTACACCCACATCTATTCTGGATGCCCATGAAGCTCAACCATCAAGCTTAGAGGTTGTTTTGGCAGGATAATCATAACCTCTTGATTGTGAGGTTGTGACTATCACTGTGGAAAGAGGAGAAAGCACCAAGGCAGGGGGAGGAAGCAAGAAAGTGAATGGAATCATTGATTACACGGATGATGAAAGCTCTAATGATGAGATCTCTGATGATGAAGATTATGAGGATGAAGATGTTGTTGTGGGCAGTGCAGAGATTGCGCAGCAACTGAGGCTGATAGTGAAGCCACATAAAAGGAAAAGAAAAAGACCCCAAAGAAGAAGGATAGGAAGGTAAGGAAGGTAACTTCACCCCAGCCTAGTCAAAAAAAGTCCAAGAGAATCAATATCTCTTTTGAGACTTTTAGTTGTAGAGAATCATATGACCAATTTGGTCATATTGCCTCTAAGGATGCTTTGAATGGAAAGGGCTTTAGCCCTGAGAGTTTAAAGGAATACTCATTCCTACAACAAACCATTCTAGGTTGGGATGGGAGTTAGTTTGTGTTGTACCTACTGGATTCAACTTATCCCTTATGAAGGAATTATATGTTGAGGTTGTTGTAGAAAGCACAGTAAGATTGAGGGGCACATATGTCAGTTATGCCCCTGCCACCATTGACAACCTCTATGGAATCATTCCACCACCCAGTAGTGAGCACAACTTTTTATTCAACAATGCATTAAAGGAGGATGCTAGGAAGGTACTCATGACACTGGCCCAACCTAGAAGAACTGTACCTTTAGAACCTTGAACAGTAGGGGCCTTTTACCTATTGTGAGCATTTGGTTCTACTTTCTAAGGTATTATGTCCAACCAACCACCCATGACACTAGCTTGACTTTTAAGAGGATGGTCACTCTGTATTGCATTATGAGTGGAAAGAAATTCAGTGTGGGGGAGGTGATTAGCAAGAGCATCAAGTTGTGTGTTGACAAGAGCAAGGGAGATCTATGGCACCCCTCATTGATCCATGCACTACTCACAAGGCCAAAGGTTAGATTTTTCCCTACTGATGAGTTCATTTCAGGAAAGGCATTAATTGAGGTACAGATTGTGAAGTGGGTGAAGAAAGAATGCAGAATAGGTAATGAAGAGGACTGTCAACGTTGCAACACACGTAATGGATGCTGCAGCAACTACAAGTGAAGTTGTTGGAACTTCTACTCAGTCCCCAAGGATACCAAGATTAGTAATTGTACCACCACCACAACCCAACCTTTATACAAATTCATTTATTTACCTGGTCAAGCAAATGGAGAGGAGCCAAGAGATCTTGAAGAAGAGATTGGAGGAAGGATATGCCATTTAGGCTACAAGAATGGAGAAACAAATGATAGAGATAGAAGATAAACTGGAGAAAAGTGAACAGAAGGTGGTGGCCTGTTTGAAAGAATAGGATTTGACCATGCTCAACATGAGGAAACTCACTGCTTTACATAGGCAATACCAAATGAACAGAGAAGGAGTAATGGAGACATAATGCGCCCTCCAACACCATAGGGAGTATGCCATCATCCCACCATACCCACCAGAGTTAATCAAGGAGGCTGAGGAGCTCCTTCCATAGGCCGGAGCACCACCTACTCCCAATGAGTAGGGCAGGTCTATTTTATTTCACCTAAGCTATAGAGAAGTTTTTATTTCTTTATTTGCAGTTTTATACACGAGCCTGGGAAACTTTGAATTTTTTAGTAGTAGTCAATGAGATTTTAGAACTTTAACAGTCCACATCTCAAGTAATTTAGTTGTTATAAATCTTTTTCAATCCTTAAGGCTAGAACCATGCACACCACCCTAGGAAGTAATCAAACATCCCACTTTAGTATTTTGGAAAATGATGTAGGCCATTATTTCTTATACACCAGCCTGACACGTATCCTTTGCACCCATTAATCCATAACCATTTGATGTTCTCAATAAGGACATTGACCATTTCAAGGGTGGGGGATTATGTGGACTCATGAGCAAGCAACAAAAGCCATAGGGCAGAAGATAGTTGCTCTAAAAAATAGAAATGAGTCACATAAATTCAAGTCAAAGCAGAAAAGATAAAGCATGCATAACATATCTACACTGCTACAGCATTACAAAGAAAACTTGAAAGCTGGAAGAAAGAATACAATGTGCTTAAAAGAACAAAACTGCCCAAAAATCCCTAATGATTCTGATTTCTAACAAGTGGTTGATATCTAACAATATGAAGTATGTATTTGGCCTATGGAATTAAGTGAAAGAATTGGATGAACACCAAATTATGTTAGGTTATGGTTCAGTTTTGATTCTCAATCTCATTGGTGTTAATTTTTCATTTCACCCTTCACTTTTTTTTACAATTTCTATGTTTGAGTCATTTTAAGTTGTCATTTTAGTTGTTTGGGGACAAGAAGTTGTTAGTGCACAAATATGTTGTATCCAAGATCATTGGGATTGAAAGTCAAATGATTAAGTCAAAGCCCCATTGCAAAGTCAAAGTCAAAGTCAAATCGTTTAGTTAGTTTTTGTCTTTGTAAACTAGTAGGTATAAAATAGTTTTTCTGCTTGTAGAATCATATGACACGCTTATAGAGAGAACTAAGAGAGAGAAATATTTTTGTGATAGCATCGTGTAAACTGATTGTTTTCAAGATCAATACATATGGCAATTCTTATTGATTTCATTGTTGTCTTGATGATTTGCACATAATCTGGGAATATTAGAAACGGTTTAAGTGTAGGGGTGATAAGTGTGTAGAAGTATACACTTTAGCACCAAATTAGGACTTTATTTCACTTCATTTTACATCTTTCCCAATCCTATATAAAATCTTTCAGTCTTATTTTATGGTTTTAGTTTGATTGGAGCTAGGATGCTGAAAATGCTTCTTTTTATGAATTCGGTGAAAATTTTGTTGACTTTAGCATTGTTGCAGCAGCTGTTGCTACAACATCGTGTATTGGCACAACCGGCTCAATCATGGAGGAGATATTTTGAAGCTATATTTGGAGGGAGGCATCTCCAAGTACAATGTGTAGTTGATTTGTGATGGAAGATGACGCTAGAAGATGTCTTGCCTATGTTCCCTCAAGCATCTTTTACTTTTTAGTTTGACTTATGCTTGATTATTAACCATTGGATAATTTACTTTTGTACTTGTTTAAGCATCTTTTGATTTCCTTAGTTAGTATAAATTAGGTTAACTTCAGTTGTAATAGTATAACCATCTGAATGTTGTAGCAACTGTTGCTACAACATCGTGTATTGGCATAATCGGCTCAATCATGGAGGAGATATTTTGAAGCTACATTTGGAGGGAGGCATCTCCAAGTACAATGTGTAGTTGATTTGTGATGGAAGATCCTGCTAGAAGATGCCTTGCCTATGTTCCCTCAAGCATCTTTTACTTTTAAGTTTGACATGTGCTTGGTTATTAACCAATGGATAATTTACTTTTGTACTTGTTTAAGCATCTTTTGATTTTCTTAGTTAGTATAAATTGGGTTAACTTCAGTTATAATAGTATAACCATCTGAATCAGTTGCAATCTTTTGAAAATTGTTTTTACGTTGCTATCAGTTGCTACAACAACCTTTACAGCTTTCACTTTGCTTTTCTTGCAAGTTCACTTTTAAGTCATTTACATCTGGTTATTTACATACATGTCATTTACTTTTAAGCACTTACATTCCGTCATGCTAGGCTAAACACCATAGTGTGGGTGTAAGTGAAGGTTGGGAGATTAAGCCAAGTGTTAGTGGATGATTGATTTGTCAATAGCAATTTACTTCACTATACACAAGTGGTATCAATATTTCATCTAGTAATCTATGACAAATTGACACATGTTATTTTACTCAGGTGAGTTGGACTTAAAATTAAGACAACACAAATATTTTAATAAGTGTGTTATATAGGCTATAGATAGCTACAGCAACCTTATGGGTTACAAAACTATATGGAAAGAAAGGCAAGATATGTACTAGCATTGGATTTGTACATCACCAAGTGTACTGCCATCCATATGGTCTAATATGCACTTCCTTGGAAGGTCATTCAATCCAGTAGGGTTGTAGAGAGTTATTATTGCAGCAACCTTGTGTAATGTTGTAGCCATGTTCTACACTTTGTTTCTAAAATCCAACCTGATTTTGCACCCATGCTATCTTTTACAAAATCTCATATTAAAGTTGACTTTGGTGAATTTATTTGCTTTGAAAATCCCTAAATTATGATATCTGGTATTACTTACCATTATTACTTGCTTTGGACGATACTAGTGAGCCATGTATACTTGCATGATTTACCAGTTGCTATAGCTTTTTGGAGTTATATTCCACCAACACCAAAATCCAAGGAACTCCCAAAACACAAGGAAGCTTAGGCAATAAAAATCGGTAATATTCCAAACCATATAAAACTAAGAATTTGATATATAGAGATCATAAAATTGTTTCCTACCACAAAACAACAATAAACACCAAACTTTAACACCCATTTTATTATAATCCCAAATCTATCAGTAACACTAAAAACCTTGATTAAAAGCCATCGTCAAAACTTCAATTTCCAGTAATACCCAAAATGAATATTTCATATAGGTAAAACTTTGGAACAACCTCAATTCTAGATAAAACTTACAACTTTTAAAATACTAATCTCCAATACGAGATCATAAAATATACATTAACTTTAAGTTCATCAAGCTTACCCTTTATAATCAAAACAATCAGTAATCAACTTCACATGTCCATTATAAATAATTCAAGCTATGTTATGCATGCTTTATCCCATTTTCTCAATCACAAGTTCAAGATAGTCCTAACGCTAAGAATCGTAAGCTTTTTCAAAAACAACCTTAAAAACCATAAGAGTCTTCTTATGCTTATTGTACCACGCAATCCCCTCATTTAAAATGAGGGGACCATCGAAAATTTGATGACCCTTAATAAAGGCGAATTATTCCTTGCTAACTACCTCACCAATAATAATTTGGTTTGCCAAAAGTTTGCTATCGGTTTGCCAAAAGTTTGCCAAAAGTTTGCTAATAATTTTGTATTGGCACCCGATTAAGCTAATAGGTCTATAGTCTTGGACAAATTTTGATCCTTGCACTTTAGGGATAAGAGCAATAAAGGAGGGATTACAACCTTTAGGAATGGAACTCGTATTAGAAAAGTCAAAAACAAGCCTCGCCACATCTTCTTCCACTAAATACCAAAATTTCTTAAAGAACTTAAATGTAAAACCATCCGGTCTCGGGGCCTTTTCAACTCCACAAGCGCATATTGCATTCTTAATTTCCTGTCTAGAAAAATAGGCTTCAAGGAAAGAATATTGTTCCCTCAAAATTCTTTTTGGAAACTCAAAATGAAAAGAAGGTTGATCCCCTTCACAAACTCGAATCTGCGCGAAAAATGAGCAAGTAATTCATTTTTAATCTTAGAAGGATCCATAACACATTCTCCATCCACCAAAATCCCTCTATTTGCATATTGCCTTTGCTTTTTATTAAGAATCCCATGAAAGAATTTCGAATTTTCGTCTCCTTCAACACCCCACCGAATATTAGATTTTTGCACCAAGTTAAGAGCCTCAACATGTTCCATGTCACCCAACTTTTTCAAGAGTTGAACCCGCATCTCAACCTCCAGACAAGAAGTCACACCTTAATCCATGCGATTGTCAATCTCTTTAATAGTCCTTTGAGGAACATCTTTACTTTCTTTGTCCAACTTCCTTTTCTCACCAATCCATTTTCTAAGATTGCATTTGAAAAATTGGAGTTTTTTAAAAGCAATCATCCCATGCATATCACACCACCACCATCATTCTATAGTTCATTATAATAAAACTTGATTTTTAGGACGCTTTCATATGAGATTTTTAGGACGCTTTTGTTAATCAATAAATCAGAAAGCAGTAACACAGTTTATAGTATGAGTTCTGGTCTGAAATAATCAGAAGTCATCACCTTTACTCCCCCTTAAATTAGGCATTTGAAATATGTCAGTTAAAACAGGATAGAGATCAGACACTCCCTTTTGAATTGTAGACCATCATATCAGTAAAATCTATCAGTGAAAAAATATAGGATAGAGATCAGATCAATTCTCTTGGGATGTAGACCGTCATATCCATTTGATGCAAATATACAGAAGTAAGGTCCTTTTTGATCGCTGAGGTCCGAGTCCTAAACTGTTGTGTTTAGAAGTCAAACTCTTTTGAAGAACGGGTCCTAAGCTGTGTACTTAGAAGCCATAATCTTGACATTGAGGTGCGGGTCTTGAACTGTGTTATTCAAGAGTCATTGTTCTCTTACTCCTCTTTGACTTGAGGTGCCTGTAACACAGAATCAGTTTTCTTCTTTGGTACCCACTGGTATTTGGGTCCAGAAATGTTAGTTGCAGTTCGTGTAGGGGTAACCGAGTAAGAACCATACCAGAAATGATCACTGGTCTTGTGGATATGATCATGTGTACAGTAGTAAGAACAATAAAATTTATTACCTGAAAACCTGAATAATTGATCTCTTAAGTATATAAGGTCAGGTTTACTTTTATGCTCTTTGTTCTTCTTTGCTTTGTGTGCATGTACACATGATGTCTTCCCTTTCAGCTCATTTGACATCTCATCTTTAACTGGTTTCTTCTGCCATACCAGTTTCTCTTTCTTGTAACTTCTTCTCCTTGGATATGTATCTGAACCATCTAAAAATTGATCAAAGAAAATGTTAGTTCGATGAATCTGATTAAAATATTTAATTGACCTTTGTGATGAAACAGACTTCTGATTTGAACTTGAAACAGACTTTTCAAGCTCTTTGATCTTTGAAGCAAAGGTGTCTCTTTCTTTCACAAGCAGGTCAATCTTTGTCTTGAATTCAGACTTCGTTTTCTGCTCTTTCAGTGCAGTAGCAAATAGTTCAGATAATTTTGAAGTCAGCTTTTTTATTTCAGTCTCGAAGATGCACCTTTCTTCTTCAAATCCTTTCTCTGAATCATTTCTTTGGCCAGATAGTTCCTTGAAGAATCCCACATTCTTTTGTTCTATGGCCTTCTTTTCTTTAGCAAATTTCTCTCTTTCCAAAATAAGTACTTTCTCAAAATCGGAAATTTGTTGAGAAAGTTTTATGCATTTAAGATCCACTTTCTTCTTTTCTTCAAAGCACTTCCTTGAGAAATCTGAGAACTTAGTTGAAAATCCTTTCTTTTCTTTCTCAAAATCACCTTTTTCTTCAACAAGCTTTTGCTCAAAATCAGATATATTCTTTCTGAGTTCCGCATTCTCATATTCCAATCTCTTTATCTTCTCATCATTCAACCCAGAAAATCTTTTCAGAAGATCTTCATTGAGAGTCTTTAAAACACTGATTTCTTCTTTCAACAAGATGATTTCAGCAAAATACTCTCTTGACTTTTGAGAATGAAAGTCAACAGCATGACCCAAATTAATTTTCTCTAATTCCACCTTTCTAATATTTTCTTCAAGATCTGTAAAAAATCCCATGATTAATGAGTAATCAGCTTAAAGTGAATGATCGTTCCAAACTGTATATCAGAAAATCAAAAATCAGATTAAATTGAAAACTAGCACAAAATTTTAAAACTTTAACACTTGTTATGGCGCAAGATTGACTTTTGCGTGATCTATGTATAGCGCAAACCAAACTTCTCTTAATCAGCGTGAGATGCAAAGTAGGTTCTCGTGACCCGTGGAAGACGCAAAGTATGATTTGCGTAATGCACAAGTGGCGCAAACTTGGTTTGCGTGAGCCACTGATAACGCAAAGTGGGATTTGCGTGACCCACTGAAGACGCAAAGTGGGATTTGCGTGAGTTCCTTGTAGCGCAAAGTGAGACTTTGCGTGATAGACTTGAAGCGCAAGGTGATAGACTTTGCTTTGCGTGATAAGCTTCAAACGCAAATGAAGCTTAACGTGATAAGTACAAAACGCAAACTGAATGTCTTCTTAAAGCTCGGATAAGTACGCGCAGATGATGATGAACTAGCGCAAATCGATATGAACTCGCGCAAATCGAGTTCCTGGCTCTTTCTATCTCAAATCGATCCAAATCTGCAAATTTGATCTCAAAAACTTATCAGAATCATCGACAAACAGTACTAAACACAAAATTACAATCAATTTCCGATTAAAAACAACAATTCACACATTTTTATTCAAGAACAGTGTTCGAACTCGAGTGACAATAAAATTTCAAAAATCGAAAATTGAGATCGAATTAGTTCATATTTTGAGATGTAATCAATACACAAATCAATTCTAAACACAAATCGAATCCAATGAATCCATTTTCTTGCACTAAAAACGATTTTTCAACACAATTCGAATGAACAGTATCAATACACGAGTTCTTGAAAAAATTTCGAAAAAATCAAATTTTCGATCTAAAAAACTCCAGATTTCAATTCAAACTCTGATCAAATCATTTCTGAAAAGTTTGGTTCAACTCTGATACCAATTGTTAATCAATAAATCCCAAAACAATCAAGCAATTACTCAATATATGACAATTAAGATCAAGAACTAGAGAGAGAGTCAAGAGAGAGAAAGTAGATCTTGATTAGCCACACGTCTGAATGATTTTACAATGACGTGCTTACATCTCTAGTTACAAGATTACTAAAGCCAAACCTATTTATACCACCTAAACTAAACAAGACTTAATCACTAAGTAATCAAAACATACTTTGACATTTACAATACTTTGACAATGTTGATTTTTCCATCTTTGACTTTCCTATTAAATCTTGGATACAATATTTAGACTTAACAGCTTTCGTATGAGATTTTTCAGGAAGTGTCATATAAAAACTTCACTATAATGTTTTACATCTTGAATCATACTAGATTGATCAATTTGTGTATTAACAAACTTTTTTGTTAACCATGAGTATTTGGATTGGCTTATGCGCACCTCAACTAATCCCATGTGGCGCTGAAGATAAAAGCCAGAAAAATCTCCAGTGACCCTGAGAAGACTTGAACTAGCGACTTATGGGGAGGAGCTCCAAGGCCTAGCCTTTGTTTAACAACTTGATGAACGTCTTTATATAAGACGCACAACTATTGGTATTATAAACTTAAAAGTCTCATTAAGTACTGTATTAGGACGTTGTGGATGTCTTAACTTGCCAATTTTGTTGTGTTTTGACGATTGATTTGCCACCATTGCACTAAATGAAACCTTATCAACATACTAAAGCTTGTATGACCATAAAGTTCACAATATTCCTTAGAATTTATACCTTTTTTTAAGATTCATATGCTTTTGTAAGTTGGTTTTAGCGGCACCTATATTAAAGTCTAATGACAGTAAATAGATAAAATAAAATTGGTGTTGTTTATTATTGTAATTTGCTATTTTAAAACATTCAATTCTTTTTTATAATGATATTGTGGTCTACCGTTTGTGTGATCCCAGTTTCTAGCAATATATTCATACACAGATTATCAAACAGATTATTATTGATTAAAACACACAATTACAATGAAATCATTGATCTAACAAAGTGCCACAAGTCTCACGTATGTGTGTACGAATTCTTACCAAATTTGTGTGTGTTTGTTTGTGCGTGTTCTAAAGATTACAAAGAAACTAATCTATTTATACTAAGTCAACTTGAGTTGACTTTACAACACAAACACTTGACCTATACAACATTTACAAAATAGACCCTCACTTTTAATCTTGAATACAATATTAGTCTAACAATCTCCCCCTTTGGATTCAAGATTAAAAAAAATTTACGATAATCTTCAGGTCTTCTTATCTTCAGAATAATCTTCAGCAAATGATCTTTAGCAGCTTTAAACTTTGACACCTTTGATTTGTAGAAACTCTTTGAAAGCACTTTAAATGAATCTCCCCCTTTGGATTAGCTTTTAGAAGCTTTAAAAAATCAACCTTTTCTTTAAACATCAACTTTCTTCAAATTCAGACTTTGATGAATTCTTCAAATCTTTGACACTTTCAACAGACTTTAAAGCTTTGACATTCTTCAACATTGAAATAAATCTCCCTTTTTGGCTTTTCAAACATCTTCAATATCCTCCTTTGTTTACAACAATATCGTTCTCTTTACAACAATCTTTACTTCAGCTTTCACTCTGACTTTGAAAATCATCTGAACTTGAACTTTGATTTATCTCCCCCTTTTTAATGATTTGTGAGAATCAAAATCATTAAAACTCTTCAAGTTTAGATCTGTCTTTGGAACATCTCCCCCAAATGAACAATTTAGCATAGTCTTCATGATCTCCCCGTTATGGTGAAATTTGAACAATCTCTCCCTTTGACAATAAATGATCAATCTCCCTCAGATAGGAAAATTAGCAATCTCCTCCAATAAATGATATGAGAAAATCGTTCATCTAATCTGAATGAGCCATCAATTCATGAATGTATTCATCTGAATCTTTCAAATTCAGACAATTTAAGAGTTGTAACCCTGAATCAACAAATGAAACAGTTAGGAATGTCTGTTAGTAGCACAAAGCCACTGTGTACAACGAATGTACAATGTAAGGAGCTTGAAGTGATGTTCACTCCCCAGGACTTCCATCCAATCATCAAAAAATACAAGGTATTTTCTATGAATGTTCTGACAGAAAAACAAATTTTATGTGTGCTCGTGCTTGTGTTATGAAAGAATTAAGCACAATGATTGTGTTTCATAAGGCTCAAAGTATGTAAACCATTGAGACAGCAATGGTATACACAAACTCAAATATGCATGAGAAAGGGTCGAAGGTGGGGAAACTTTCCTTCTTGTTCAATATCAGTATCTTCCGAGTGAAGTACCAATAAAGTATGTGTTGCTTCCCTAGAAAATGTGAACCATTCTCTTTTTGAGAAAAGAATGAGTAGCTGGTGGGGTGTTTGCAAGAGATGGCATGGGCTCACTGCCTTTTTCAATGATGGTCACAAAGAATGTGAACCAATCAGTAATGTGGCTGCCCGACTCAAAAAGAAATTTGGTGCAGAGTGTAATATTCTTTTACTCTATTCTCTCACCCTCTTTCTTTTTAATCAATCTCTCATTTCCATTTTACCTCTTCACACACCAACACTCAATCTTTTTACCCCTCTCCCCTCAATCACTCAGGGAATACTTCCTGGGTAGGAAACACTGGTTATCATGAATCCATGGAAGTTCTGTTAAGCTCACACATTGAATCCCATGTATTTGTCCTAAAAGCATGTATTGCCTCAATGATTTTCTTGACATTAAAGCACAAGAAATCATTTGTCAGTATATGTATGCTCATAAAAATCAGAATGAAATTTGAGCATTTTAAACATTCAAGATTTCTCAAAACTTTATATTAATGAATAATCATGAAAGAATAGAAATGTTTTGAGAATCTGACAATGCTAAAATCAGATCAAAATTCATGAAGAATAATATTTTGGGAAATCAAAGACGTAGTATGTTTATATGAACGAAATATAAACATATTTGCAATGAAAGCACAAATAATGATAAGAAATGACGTTTGATTCAAAGAACAGTGAATACAACCGGGAGTATTACCATAGAAAGATTTATCTTTTGATACATGGTAATAACAAAGTCAAGAAATGTACTGAACCGATGTGTGTATGAATACTTGACAAAGTATATGAAAAGAAAATACACAAGTATTATTCTTTAAGAACACACGGTCAGATAGTCATCAAAATATCCAAAAATCATTTAAAAGCACACTTCTCAATTCATGAAAAACATGTTAAGAATAGGAAGTGGTTTGAACATTTAAAAACATTTTTTTACAAGTGAAAGTTGTCCTTCTTTCAACAAGTGATAGATTTAAGGATTAGAAATATATACCTGTAAATCAGAATCTTGTACTCCCCCTGGAATGAATATATTCTTTTAAGTATCCATGACAAAAACATCAGATATCCTCCCTTTTGATATCTGTAAAGATTCAAATTATCAGAAAAATATAACAATGAAAGTATAACCAACTATTATCTCCTCCCCCTAAAAGATATAACGGTTAACTCCCCCTCAAATCAAAAACTTCTAGAAAAGATGTTTTCATTTAAGCATCCATCAGAAGAAAAACATTTGAGTACGGGTTCTAAACTAAGTATTCAGAAGCCATGATTACATATTCTCCGTTGAGAATAGTAATATGCAATTTTACCAATGAAGCACAGGTTCTGATCTGATGTAATCAGAAACCATAGTCCTGAAACATTGAGGAACGGGTCTTGAACTGTTTTATCCAAGAGCCATTGTTCTTTCTCCGAAGTACGAGTCCTAGACTGCTTTGTCTAGAAGTCAATGTTCTTTGAAAAACGAGTTCTGAACTGTTGTATTCAGAAGTCTTAGTTCTTTCTCCCCCTTAGTCTTTATTTGCCTGCAACACAGGTTTAGCTTTTAGTATCCACTGGTATTTGGATCCTGAATTGTTAGTTGCAGTTCTAGTAGGAGAGATATAGTAAGAACCATACCAGCTATTTTCATAATTTTTACTTACAAAATCATTTGAACCACAATAGGAACAGCTAATTTTCTTTTGTCCTAACCTGATCAGTTGATTTATAGTGTAAACGAAATCAGGTTTGCCAAAAGTTTTACCTTTCGAAGCATAGTTCCTTTTAGCTTTAAATGTATGCACAAATGATTTATCTTCTTTCTTCTTCTCCTCCGAATATCCTTTAACTTTCCAAAACCAATTTTTTTTATCTTTCTCATCTATCTTTCTCCAAGTCATTTTCTTCTGAGACATGTTCTTCTTGATGTTACCTGAACCATTAACATTTTGTCATAAAAAAGATTAGAAGGACGAATATGATCATTTGATTTAGAAGTATGACTGTCAGTTGAATCAAATAAAGGATTAATAGAAACATGTGTGAAAATTGAACTTGCTGCTGATTTGAAAGAGCATTCTGATGCAGCTAGATCATCTCTTGGTGATTGATCAATTGATTCAGGCGTCTTGTACTCAGTCAGTTTCACCTTGAACATGATCTCCTCAAGTTCTTTGATCTTTTTAGACAAACAGTTTCTTTCCTTTGACAGTATGTCAAACTTCTTATGCAATTCTGTTGGTCCCGAAGGTGCTTAACAAGTTTGTAGAAGGGGGGGGTTGAATACGAACACAGAAATTAAAGTTTAATAAATTGTTTATTGATAAATCAAATACAATTTACAAGTTTGTTGCGGAATAAGATTAAGACAGACTCAATCTAAACAAACTTAAGAAACACTAAGATGATTGCACAAGAAATTCAGAGAATGGGGGATTAAGAGATATAGAAAACAAGGGTTTCTATATGGGGTTCAAGGATTGAGCACACTTCAGATGAAGGGGCGAACATCCTATTTATACCCTATGCATTAAATGCATGGCAGGGCACTTTACACGTGGCATTTACAGATTGGCTTATGAGGTCTGACTTTTGGGAGACATGCTTTCGGCCGGATCATGAACAGTGTAGTTGACAGAGTTATTGTACATATGGTGGCAGAGACATATCCGTTCTGACACATAGTACTAGTTTGTGCAAGGATAGACAAAAGGAAACTTGAGACATAAGCTTTGTGATCTTTTGATCGCTGAGTATCTCTTCTTTCAGAGATAAAGAGGTTCAGCTATCGCTGAAGCTTTTCCTCATGTTCCTTCGCGTATATGTAGAGTTGTCTTTGCTTCACTGATATCCGCATCAGATCACTAGTAGACTTCTCTTTGTTCAGCAGCTTCGTCTTCGATTCAGCTATGAACATATGTTGACGCGAGACTTGTCTTCAGGGATTACGTTACTGTTTACATTAGAAACTATCAGTGATAACTGAACAGACTCAGTCTAATCACTGATAGTGAAACACTAATACATAAAAATGTTTATAAGAAAGACTATCAGCGATAACTGAACAGACTCAGTCTGATCGCTGATGGTGAAAAACTAATACATACTAAAACGTAATTTTCACTAAGTATAGAAGAGGGTCTTTATCAAATCACTGAGAGAGTTTGGATCAACAATCTCCCCCTATTTGATAATGACAAAGTAACTGAAGAAAATTACTTTATGATTCAAAATGATGGAATAATCAGGACTCGTAACATACATGTCCCAATTACTATTTTGAGGGATCTTTTACAGCACTGATGGAGTTAAGTACTTCACTGAAATTTTCATTAAACCAAGAAAAGAATTACAAGGTATGAAAACTACAAGTACAAGTGATGTACTAACTACTGTAAGTTAAACTAATAGATTACAAGAAAGAAAACTAATCTATCAGCTATCTAAAGAGGGTTTAGGAGGATTGATCAAATACTCAGGTATTTCTTCTCCTTTTTGCCTTCGCTCTAAAGATTCTTTGCAGATGATCGCTATGATTGGCTCAGCAGCAGGAGAGAGAGTACACCATAGGCACATGAGATCCTTGAGAAGAGCGAGGGGACAGATAGGGATTTCAGAGACCCTTTGAAATCTGAGTTGTTCCTCGTCATCTCTGAAGAAGATACCCAAAGGTTCATCAAGAACTTGTCCTGCAGCATATGGTCCGCCAGGAGGCAGAGATAGATCCAGAACAGAAAGATCAGGAGGAGGACCGAACAGAGCTTCTCTGGAGAATTTGATGGAGGTTTCATTCCTGATCACTGCGACATTATCAGACGAGGAGGGGAGAGGCTTTCTCTTGATTGGCTTGGACTTAGGAGGTAGAGTAGATGGCTCTTTTAGTATAGCAGCGACTTTGTTGATGAGAGCATCATTTACCCTTTCAACGTAGCCTCTGTATGTAGACTTTGATTTTTTCAGCGCATCTTTGAACTCAAGCCACTCCATGTAGCCGAAGTCTTCCAGCTTTGAAATGAACATAGCCTTGCAGCTTCCATCCTCTCTGCTAATTTCCATGGTGACAGAGAGCTTATCCTTCTTCTTTCTTCCAGAGATAGCAACAGCTACGATCTTCAGTGGGTCAGAGCGATAGTCGATTTTGTGTTTGCACCATTCGACTGTATTATCGCTGACCGCTTTTTCTTTGGAGCGTTCCTCTTCAATCTCATTTAACAGAGTTGCCTGGACTTCTACTGGTTTGCGTTTCAGCTTCTTGTCTTTGACTTGAGAAGAATGAATTTTGAGAGCCAGAGAGGCATCTCTTTGACATTCAGCAATCAGCTTCTCAGCCCTGACGGATTCTTCAATTTCAGCGTCAGTCAGGAATTGCAGTTCTGATGATTGAGAAGGGACCTTTCGTCGTTACCTCTCCAGATGAGAGATCATCTCTGTTCTTTTCTTTCTCTCTTCCTCAGACCAGTGAGATGGTCTAGAGGGCCTTCTATGATGTTGCATGGACTCTTCTTCTTCTTCATCCTCTTCATCAATCTCTCTGACAGAGACTGGGATTATTTGGTCATCAGCTTCAGCAGCTGGGATTATTTGGAGCTCTTTACCCTTAAGCAGGGGAGAGAACTATCTGGTCAGAAAATGAAAAAGGTTAGATTATTTTAGGGAAAGAAGACAGATAAAGGCTAGAAAGAAACAGGGGTTGGATTTTTATAGAAAGATAAGGGAACAAGAGTAAGGCATACCTGAGAAGGATTCTCCTCAGGTAGTGAGATCATCTTCAGGGTTTCCTCAGCAGATGCACCTTTGCTTTGGGAAGGGGTTCCTGAAGATGTCTCTTGTCTCCCCCCTGCTTTGATAACTTCTTTCGAAGCTATCGCTGATGATGTGGCGGCTGAAGAACACCAGAGAGATTGATCTTCTTCATCGTCATCATCATCATCTTGATGAGGATGTTCCTCTTGATCTTCAAGATCAAGGTCTTCATCTTCATCTTCCTCCTCTTCTTCATCATCTACTAGATCAGCGATGGAGGGAGGGGATTTCTCAGCAACTAACTCCCCCTCAGCCTGAGAGGGAGTTTCCTTTAGTTGTTCAGCAACGACTTCAACCTCCGTATTTTCTTCAGCGGTCTTCTCCCCCTCTTTGTCATTATCACCGAGGGAGAGATCTTTGATAGGAGATGAAGTTTTTGTGGTAGCCAACTTCTGGACTTCAGCCTCCAGTCCTGTGAGACGTCCTTCAAGTACAGGGATGTCGGACGTAGCTTGATGAATGAATTCCACAGCTATGGTCAGAGCGGAACGATCATCTTCGGTAAATGATGGAGCAGGAACTGGAGCTGGTGCCTTCAGCTTGTCGAGGACTTGCTGAAGAGTAGCAGTGCAGGAGTCGATCTTTGTAGACAGGTCAACATACTGCTGCTTGGATTCTTCCCTGACTTTGACAATCGCTTCTTGGAGGGTAGCGATTTGAGAAATGTCAGCTTTGGAGGCGCAGGTGGCAGTCAGTGTCTTCAGCGCATCACCAGCTGTTTGAACAGCGCTGGTGGTGTTGTTGAGAGAAGCAGACAGAGATTCCACCTTTGTACTCAAACTGTTGACATTGGTGTCAACAGTCGCCAGACTAGGACCTGAAATATAAGTTAGTTTTTGAGAAACAGGCTTATATGGAGAGGTGGGAGTAGTGTTTAAGGTTATAGGATTACCTGAATTATCAAACATTTTGTAGAATTGCATAGATTCCTCAAAAGAATGATGTTCAGGTCCTATGGGTCCAAACTGAGGATGAGTAGAAGTAGATGGAGGGTTAGAGACCAAAGAAATAGAAGGATGAGAGATGGGGATAGAAGTAAGGATAGGGGTAGTTACCGTAGGGGTCACCTCAGGAGGAGGAGGGACCGAGACGATTGGCGGTGTCACTGTTAATGTGACAGCGACCGTAGTCGCTGGCATGGTTGAAGTGGGTATTGCTGACGATATGGAGGAGAGACCCACGAAAGCATCTAAGGATGTTTGTTGAGAAGCATCCTTAGGTCTTGAACTAGTGGAACTTTTCTCCTTGGTTACCTTGGCCTTTTTTGAAGGACCAGGGGAACCAACTGATGGTCGTTTGGAAGGTGTAGCGGCAGGGATAGCAGAAGAAGGAACCTCCTGCGTGGCCGCTGAAGACGAAGAAGTGAGGAGAGAGAGTCGGGAGCGAAGTTCAGAAATACTTACCTCGTTGGGGAGCGGCTAGACTTCCAAGGATCGCTGACCTACTTTCGGAAAAGATGCATCCGAGTTGGTGGGGTAAGTGGTAGGGAAGAGGAACTTCAGGTACGCGCAGATAAAGAGTACGTAGGGAACTTTGGGATCCCTCTCGGTCTTCTCTATCTTTGACTTCAGGTCGTCAAAGATAGTTGTTGCGTAGTCGAAGTTGCGTCCAGCTATTACTGAGTAAGCTAGCTGGACCTGAACCTTGCTGGCTTGGTCCAGTGACCCACTCTTCCCACTCATACACTGGATGATGTGAGAGAAGATGTAGTTGAGCTGGGAAGGCATCAGTGCCTTCTTCACAAGAGTCAGCTTCTTGTTGGGAATCGTAGTCCTTGGTTTGGGTTCCCAAGCGTATTCCATAGCATCCAGGAATTGGATGAGTTCAGCGTCAGTTGGCAAGGCGTCGAATCCATTCCTGGGTTTGTCAGGAAAACGTAGAGCTTTCCTCAGGCCTAGGGCAGTCATCATCCCTGAGCCCAGTTGAGTGCTGAAGGAGATGGCAGGGACCAGATCACCCTTTTTGTTGGTGATCGAGGCTTCTTCAGCTGTGAACCAGAATTGCTGGAGAAGAACTTTGGAGGGTGCTGGATCCACAGAGATAGCGTAAGCAATGCAGGATTGCTTCAGAAACATTGCAGCTTCCTTCAGATGAGGGTACTTGACACCATCAAAATCGAGGCGAGCAAGATGATTGTTCTTTGGGAGCTCAGAGTCAGAAATGGCGAACTTGACGTTCTTTGAGGCGATAAGTGCAGATTGAGTCATTCTGAATCAGAAGTAGATAAACGAGTAGAGGAAAGGTTTTTAGTCTAAAAATAAAGAAGATTTGTCCTGTTTCTATTTTAGGAAAGAAACGTAGAAAATCAACATATTTGCAGATTAAAAGAGTTTATCTTAGAACAAGTTTTAAGAACAAGAAGAAAAACCAAAGATTTTGAGTAAAGAAAATCAAGGTAAAATGGGTTTTAAAGAATAAAATCAAAAATGAAAGTGATTTTATGAGATTAGAATCTTATAAACCCTTAAATGGAGTTTATGTAAAAAGATTTTAAGTAAAGAAAAAGAATAAGATCAAGAATAACCTGTTGATCTTTGAAGAAGATGATGCAAAAGCTTGAGAGAATGCTAGAATGCTTGAGAGAGAATTCTTGCTTTGAAAGTATTTGCAGAAGGCGTAAAAATGATAAGAATGGAAAAACATTCTTTTTATACGTGAGAGAGAGGAGAGAGAGTGTGAGAGAAGCGGGAAAACAAATGCTCATCATGACATGGACACGTCCCACGAAGTTGATTGGATGGAAGGGCAATGGACGAACGTGTCAGAAAAAGGCATGTCGTGGATTGTCGGTTCAAATGACGTCATAGAGGAGAGACTGTTCATTTTTCCGTTTTGAATTTATCACTGAAGAAAAGTCAGCGATTGATTTTCTTTTTGAAAATATCCCTGATGGAAAAGATAGGGATAGATTTTCTTTTTAAGGATCACTGACCAGAAATATCAGTGATTAATGTATTTTTCAAAAAGCTTTTAATCATTTGAAGAAAGTTTAGTGATTAAATTTTATATTTTGAAAAACATCTTAACTGAGTTAAAATTCAGTTGAAGGGATGGAGAGAACATACCTGAGAGTCAGAATGTTTATCAGAGAGAATGATGAAAGGGGAACTTTTGATTACTGACACAATACATGAACGCTGAAGAATTATTCTTCAAGGTTCAACATTCCAAGCTCACTGATGAGAAAGTTGAACCTTGTCTCATCAAGAGGTTTGGTGAATAGATCAGCAAGCTGAAAGTCAGTAGGGATAAAATGAAGTTCAATATCACCATTTATCACATGATCTCTGATAAAGTGATATCTGATCTCAATGTGTTTCGTCTTTGAATGTAGCACTGGATTATTTGTTATAGCGATAGCACTAGTGCTGTCGCAATAGATAGGAATCTTTGACAGCTGAAGGTCATAATCTAATAGTTGATTTCTCATCCACAAGATTTGAGAACAACAGCTTCCAGCGGTTACGTATTCAGCTTCAGCTGTGGAAGTGGACACAGAATTTTGCTTCTTGCTTGTCCAGCTTACCAGCTTTCCTCCCAGGAGTTGACATCCACCAATGGTACTCTTTCTTTCGAGTTTACAGCCTGCAAAATCACTATCAGAATAACCAGTTAGATCGAACCCTGAGTCTTTGGGATACCAAAGACCGAGGTTAGGATTTTCTTTCAGATATCTGAAAATTCGCTTTACAGCAATCAGATGGGATTCCTTGGGTTCAGATTGATAGCGTGCACATAAACAAGTAGAGTACATAATGTCAGGTCGGCTCGCTGTAAGATACAGCAGGGAGCCTATCATTCCTCTATAGGCAGTGACATTAACAGGTTTTCCAGAAGGATCTTTGTTAAGTGTCAGGGGTGGTGCCATAGGAGTTTTCATCGCTGAAGTTTGTGTGAGATCAAACTTCTTCAGCATATCTTTAACATACTTACCTTGGCAGATAAAAGTACCTTTGTCAGATTGTTTAATCTGAAGACCAAGAAAATATGTCAGCTCACCCATCATACTCATTTTATATTCTTTCTTCATTCTTTCAGCGAAGCGAGTACACAGAGATGGGTTAGTAGAACCAAATATTATGTCATCGACATATATTTGTACAAGAATTATATGACCTTTTATCTTTCTGAAAAATAACGTATTATCAATCTTGCCACGTTCAAAATTTTCAGAGATAAGAAAAGATGAGAGAGTGTCATACCAAGCACGAGGGGCTTGTTTTAGACCATAGAGAGCCTTATCCAATTTATAAACATAATTTGGATACTTAGGGTCATAAAACCCTGGTGGTTGTTCTACATAGACTTCTCCATTCAGCTTTCCATTTAGGAACGCTGATTTTACGTCCATTTGATAAACGATGAAGTCTTTATAGACTGCATAAGCTAAGAATAGTCGAATTGCTTCGAGCCTGGCCACAAAGGCAAAGGTTTCATCATAGTCTATGACTTCCTCTTGTCTGTATCCCTGAGCAACAAGTCGAGCCTTGTTGCGGGTTACAGTTCCATGTTCATCTAACTTGTTTCTAAACACCCATTTGGTGCCTATTACAGTTTTATCAGATGGTCTAGGAACGAGATTCCAAACTTTGTTTCGAGTGAATTCAGTCAGCTCTTCTTGCATAGCGCTGACCCAGTTTGGATCTCTGAGGGCATCATCAGTCTTCTTTGGTTCTAATAAAGAGAGAAAGTTTACAAAGAGACAGATATTACCTGAGCTTCGTCGTGTCAGAATACCTGCTTCGAGATCACCAAGAATTTGATCTATTGGGTGATATTTGGTCCATCGCTGAGCAGGAGCATGATTGCTTAACTCAGAGGTTGGATCAACAATTGGAATGTTTACTGATGAGGACGTTTGAGGTTCATCAGCAATTAACTGTTGAGTAGGTTCACCAGAGAGGTTTTCAGACAAAGGCAGATTTGATGGTAGTAATGTGTTTAGAGGTTCTGCTGAAACCCATGAGGTGGATTCAGCGGTAGGATGTATAATGTTTGGATCATCATCAGCGGCTGGAGGATCAGAATGCTGATGGTTTGAGAAGAAAGGTTCTGTTTCTCTGTAGTGAGAGAGCATCCAAGCATTTAATTCTTCATTGTCAGCGATTGGTTTAGAGTTTGCTGACCGAGTTTCATCAAAAGTGACGTGAATTGTTTCTTCCACGGTTTGTCTTCTTTTGTTGAAAACTCTGTAGGCTTTGGAGATGGAGGAATATCCTAGAAATATTCCATCATCAGCTTTTAGGTCGAACTTTCCAAGTTGATCTGTGTTGTTTAAGATAAAGCACCGACAACCAAAGATATGAAGAAAGCTGATAGAAGGCTTCCTTCCAAGAAAAAGTTTATAAACTTTCTTCCCAAATTGCTTTATTATCAACGATCTGTTTTGAGTAAAACATGCAGTGTTTACAGCTTCTGCCCAAAATTGAGTAGGGAGGTGAGAATCGCTGAGCATTGATCTAGCAGCTTCTATGATCGTTCTGTTTCTTCTTTCAGCGACTCCGTTTTGCTGAGGTGTTCTTACTGAAGAGAAGTTGTGAGAGATTCCCTTGTTCTCAAAGAAATGGTTCAGGGAACTATTTTTGAATTCAGTTCCATGATCACTTCTTATTGAACGAACAGTAAGATTGTTCAGCACTTCCATCTTTTTCACAAAAGATATTAGTTCTTCTGGAGTATCACTCTTACAGCGAAGAAAGATAACCCAGGTGTAGCGAGAATATTCATCTACAATGACAAGCGTATATTTCTTTCCAGCTATTGATTGGATGTTGACAGGGCCAAACAGATCCATATGCAAGAGCTGAAGAGGACTTGTCACTGAGGAAACTTGTTTAGACTTAAAACTAGCTTTTGTTTGTTTTCCTTTTTCACATGCAGAGCAGAGAGATTCTTTAGCATATGAGTGCTGAGGAAAACCAGAAACCAGTTCCTTAGATGAGAGAGAATTCAGGGTTTTGAAGTTTAGATGAGAGAGCCTTTTATGCCATAGCCAGTTGACATCAGAAGAGGCTTTAGAAAGAAAACATAAGTTTTCAGTGGTCGTAGAGTCCATGTCTATTACATAGACATTTTCTCTGCGATAGCCACTGAGAGCAAGTTTTCCTTTTTCATCTACCACTGAACATGCTTTCTTAGAAAAGCGAACTTCGTAGTCTTTGTCACATAGCTGACTGATGCTTAGAAGGTTGTGCTTCAGTCCATCTACATAAGCGACTCTTCGATAGGTAGTTGTCCCATTGCTGAGGATACCAAACCCTCGGGTAAATCCTTTTCCATTTCCACCAAAGGTCACAGAGGGACCTTTCTCTTCCTTGTATTCAGTGAGCAGGTCTCTTTGTCCAGTCATATGACGAGAACATCCACTATCGAGATACCAGATGCCCTTTGATCCCTGCACACATAAGGAAGATTAAGCGTTGTTTGGTACCCACTTTTCAATGGGTCCTTCAGAGTTAGTGGATAAGGAAGGTTCAGCAGTCTTCACAGTTGATGAAGATTCAGCTTCAGTGGTAATCTTCACTTTGGTTAATTTCTTAACCTTAGTGGTATTTTTCACTTTGGTTGATTTTTCAACTTTGGTGACTTTCTTAGCCTTAGAGGCATTTTTCTTCACTTTAGCTGTTTTATCAGCTTTAGTGGCATTTGGACATTTGCTTGCAATATGATCAGTAAAACCACAATGATAACATTTTCTGTATTTGAAAACGGTTTTAGGATCAGTAGAAGGTTTTGCAAGTTTAAGATGAGCAGGGCCAGGTCCGAGAAGGCTTTTCTCATGAGATATGGGAGGAATTTTCATTTCTTCAGATCTCGTTGGTCTAAGGTCAATCTTTAGCTTTGAAGGACAGAGATCAAAAATTTCTATCACAGAGCTAGAGGATTGCTTAGCTGAAGGTTTAGAAGGAACTTTCAGCTTTGCTTTCCTGGTTGCCTTCTGAGGAAGGAGAATGGACTTTCCTTTATCCGTAGACTTAGTGTCTTTGGATTTTTCCTCAGAGATGGGATTTTTCCTCAGAGATGGGATTTGAAGAAGAAAGATGTGACAAAAGTTCCAAACTTAAGCGAGGAACTTTCTTCTTTAGGATCATCCTGTGGTGTCCAAAAACCAAGACCAGTTCTATCACTTTCAGGAGTTTGAGCATTTATTATCTCAGAGATCTTTGTTGATGATTTGCACCATTTTTCAACATGAGCCTTTTCTGCTTTTAGAGCAGCGATGGCTTGTTCGCGTTCAATGCTGATGATTTCATTTATAATGACTTGATCTTTCAACTTTTCTTCTAAAAGATTTAGTTCACTAATCTTTTCATGACATTTCTCTAGCTCTTGAGTTAAATGTACATTTTTATTCTCAGCTTGAGTTTTGTCGTTTAGAGCATTATAAAGGTCAATCGTCAGCACATCAACAGCGCGACTTCTCTCAGCTTCAGGCAGAGAGGGATTTGTAGAGATAGATACCTGAGATGATATGTAGCTCATAGAAGGTTCAGATGGTTCTTCCACTTCTTCTTTAATCTCAGCCATGAGGCAAAGATTAGCGACTTATTCTTCATCAAAGCTTGATTCTTCTGATTCAGCCCAGTCATGTTTTTCAGCGATGAGACATTTACCTTTTCGCTGATAGCTTTTCAGCTTTTGATATTTGTTCTTCAGCTTATGGTATTTATCATCACTGGATCTTCTTGAGGTAGAAGGTTTGAAGACCTTTTTCGACCTGCACTCACTAGCAAAATGTCCAATCTTTTCGCAGTTATAGCAAGTGGCAGTAGCCTTATCAACCGGAGTTGATTTTGGTTTTTCAGAAAGAGAGAGAGGCTTACTTCTTCGGAAGTTGCTCTTTCTTGCATATCTCTTAAAAGAGTTTGTCAAGAGTGCTAAGGACTCATCAAACTCTGAAAGATCAGGGTCTGATAAATCCTCAGATTCAGAATCTAACTCAGTGATGGTGAGAGTAGATATCTGAGATGGAACTATCTCTGAAGAGACTAAAGCAACAGGAGTGCTTTTGGAGTCTTTAGAATCTTTTACAAGATTCTTCTTCAGGAGATTAGATTGCTCATAGTTGAGCAATATTCCATATAAAGTGCTTAGAGAGAGAGTATGTAAGTCTTTTGTCAGCTTAAGACATATTGAATAACTGTCCCAGCTTTCAGAAAGACTTTCCAAGAATTTTGTTAGGACCTCAGAATTAGAATAGGTCCTACCAACAGTTCTTAGGTCAATAATTAGACAGTTAAACCGCTGATGAACGTCAGAAAGAGATTCATTCTTACCAGCGATAAAACTTTCATACTGTCTTACCAAGTTAATCTTTCGAGTCTCTTAGATTTCAGTGGTGCCCTCATATTGAACACATATGGTTTCCCACATTTCTTTAGAAGTTTTCAGATGCATGATGGAATGGAAAACTTCATCAGGCAGAGCCATTGAGATAATGGTCTTTGCTCTTGCATCTATGTCTACCTTCTTTTTATCTTCATCACTCCACTGTCTTATTTCCTTAACGACATATCGTTCAGGGACAGCTTCAGTGGTGGCAGTAGCGGGAACCACAGCTATAATTCTAACAGGTTCATAGGGTCCGTTTTCTATATATTCAGGTATAGTAGGATCCGCACCTTCAAGAAATAGCATCATTCGATTTTTCCATAGAGAAAAGTTATCTCTGCTAAATCGAGGAGGTTTAGAAAGTGAACCATTATCATAGTAGTTTGTGTTTGTGTTTAGTGCCATTTTAGAATAGCAAGGAAGAGTATTCAGCAAGATCTTGTTTATTAGTTTAAACAAACTGCTCTGATACCACTTGTTGGTCCCGAAGGTGCTTAACAAGTTTGTAGAAGGGGGGGGGGGGGGTTGAATACAAACACAGAAATTAAAGTTTAATAAATTGTTTATTGATAAATCAAATACAATTTACAAGTTTGTTGCGGAATAAGATTAAGACAGACTCAATCTAAACAAACTTAAGAAACACTAAGATGACTGCACAAGAAATTCAGAGAATGGGGGATTAAGAGATATAGAAAACAAGGGTTTCTATATGGGGTTCAAGGATTGAGCACACTTCAGATGAAGGGGCGAACATCCTATTTATACCCTATGCATTAAATGCATGGCAGGGCACTTTACACGTGGCATTCACAGATTGGCTTAGGAGGTCTGACTTTTGGGAGACATGCTTTCGGCCGGATCATGAACAGTGTAGTTAACAGAGTTGTTGTACGTATGGTGGCAGAGACATATCCGTTCTGACACATAGTACTAGTTTGTGCAAGGATAGACAAAAGGAAACTTGAGACATAAGCTTTCTGATCTTTTGATCGCTGAGTATCTCTTCTTTCAGAGATAAAGAGGTTCAGCTATCGCTGAAGCTTTTCCTCATGTTCCTTCGCGTATATGTAGAGTTGTATTTGCTTCACTGATATCCGCATCAGGTCACTAGTAGACTTCTCTTTGTTCAGCAGCTTCGTCTTCAATTCAGCTATGAACATATGTTGACGCGAGACTTGTCTTCAGGGATTACGTTACTGTTTACATTAGAAACTATCAGTGATAACTGAACAGACTCAGTCTAATCACTGATAGTGAAACACTAATACATAAAAATGTTTATAAGAAAGACTATCAGCGATAACTGAACAGACTCAGTCTGATCGCTGATGGTGAAACACTAATACATACTAAAACGTAATTTTCACTAAGTATAGAAGAGGGTCTTTATCAAATCACTGAGAGAGTTTGGATCAACAAATTCAAATTTGGCATTCTTCTCCTTCTGAATGTTTGTTGACAGATCAGATAGCTTTCCATTCAGCTCCTTTATCTCAGCTTCAAATGCTTTCTTTTCTTTCTCAAAATCTTTCTTTATACACTTTTGCTCAACTATCTTTTTCTCCTTTTCAAACTTATCTCTCTCCATTATGATTACTTTCTCAAAGTCTGAGACTTGTTGAGAAAGCTTAACACATTTAAGCTCTACTGTTTTCTTCTCTTCAAAAGCTTTTCTGGAAAATTCAGAAAACTTCTTTGCAAATTCTTTTCTTTCTTTCTCCATTTTCTTTTCATCTAGAGAGATCTTTTCTTTCAGTTCATTCATCTTCTTCTGAAACTCAGTATTATCTCTTTCAATTTCTTTTCTCTTCTTCTCAATTTTCTTCAACTCATCTTGTGCTTTTATGTTGTCTTTGTCTTGGATTGCTTTATCCTTCATCATGTTAATCTCAACCTCAAGACTGAAGACTTTATCTTTCAAGGAATCTCTTTCAGCAAAGATTTGTGAATTTGTCTTTCTCAGTCCTTCACAAGTTTCACTTGTAATGTTTGCTCTTCTTCTCACCTCATCTAGCTCTCTTTGCATTATTTCCTTCTTAGACCATGTAGAGCTAGAATTAAGACTTTCAGATCTTTTCAGCTTTACTTGAAGACTTAAGATCTCTTTATCTTTAGATTCAATTATTCCTGCAAAATTAATCTTTGAGTTAGATATGCATTCTGAACAAACAAAATTTTTATTATCTTTCAAACTATTAATTTGATCAAGAAGAGATAAATTTTGAATCTTCAGATTCTTGATTTCAGCTTCCATCGCCGGAATCTCTGGCATATACGCTAAAGCACAATCTCTGTTGGTTAGAACCAGATTTCCTTTTTCATCTGTGTAAGGCATGATGATATCTGTAAAAATATGCTAGAAATGATCTTTGAATCCAACAATTTGAGAAACACTTGAAAATTTTCAGAAAATGAAATTTCTAAAAACTTCAAGTTCAGAATTCGCAAGCAGCACTAAACAAGAACAATTCGCAAAATAAATTGTACTAGAATTCGTAAACCCCTTGAAATTCGCAAGACAAAGCTTAGAAATTCGCACAAGTTAGAAATTCGCAAGCTAGAGATAACAAACACTGAGCAATTCGCAAATGGCTATCTCCGAAAAGTTTACAATTCGTAAGTCTCTCTTCTGCGAATTCTATACTTGAAAACTTTTTGAAAATGCAATTCGCAAAACACAATTCGCATCAGGAATTCGTAAAAGGCTTCAGGAATACGAATCCTTTACTTAGAAAAAAATTCTAATTTTCACAAACATTTCGCATCTCTTACGAATTCTTGACTTGGAAGAATTTTTGAAAATACTTTGCGAAAACTTCAGAATTCGTTACGTAGAGTGATGCGAAATCCCACTTTTCGCTTAATAGCGAATTCTTCAGAATTCGTAACAGACACAAAAACGAATTCCATACTTAAAAATTTTTCAAAGAAAAACTTATGCGAATTCTTATGCTTTTCGTAACAGAGGGATAAACGAATTATGTACTTTAACGAATTTTCAAAGAATTATGCGAGTTCTTCTAGATTTCGTTATATACACTGATGCAGATTCTTTACTTAACAAATTCAGAAAAATTATCCTGCGAAATCTGATTGCGAAATCTGATTGCGAAATCTGATTGCGAAATCTAGCGAGTTCTTCATACGAATACTTTGGATCTTGCGAGTTCTTGGTTTCTAAGTCCAAAAATATCGATTTTGATCCAGAAAGTGATCCAAATCTCCAAATTTAAAGTTGTAACTTCACAGATTCAACAAGGTTAGTCCAAAGAACAATCCAATGCAATATTATAATCCAATTCACACAATTTCATATTCAAATTAATCAAACAGTGACCGAAACTCGTTCGACCAAAAACCAACAAAAATCTCAAATTCTCGATTACAAGTTGTTTTTCTGTGAAAATCAATCTGATAGAAACTTTTTATAACATCAATCGATCACTAAACAATCACCAATTTCATCAAACACTCACTTTTTGTGCAAAAATCAATCAAGAAAGCTTTTTACAGAACTCGAACTTTTTGAAAACTCAAATCAATGGATTTCTGAGCTCTGATACCAATTGTGATCCCAGTTTCTAGCAATATATTCATACACAGATTATCAAACAGATTATTATTGATTAAACCACACAATTACAATGAAATCATTCATCTAACAAAGTGCCACAAGTCTCACGTATGTGTGTACGAATTCTTACCAAATATGTGTGTGTTTGTTTGTGCGTGTTCTAAAGATTACAAAGAAACTAATCTATTTATACTAAGTCAACTTGGGTTGACTTTACAACACAAACACTTGACCTATACAACATTTACAAAATAGACCCTCACTTTTAATCTTGAATACAATATTAGTCTAACTGTTTGCTTTCAACGATGATACTTTTTACAAAAAAAGGTAAAATGTCATTTGCTAAAGCAGCTCTATCATAATAGTTCCACAATCATTATGAGAGAGGTAAATTTGTATCATGAGAACAAGTTTGTGGTGCATGAAGTCAAACCCTAGACTTATATTCATTCTGCGAAAATGTTCTTCCCAACCACAAGGGTTGTGGCGTACTGGTTAAGGCCCTGGGGGATGTGGTGGAATATCACATCTATACAGGGTTCGAATTCAGGCGTACACAACAATTGTGGTCACTGAGGTTTAATCAGGTATCAGGGTTGATGTCTTACAGTCATACATTGCCAAGGGATTAGTCTAGGCATAGCCTAGGACACCCTTCCGCAAAATGTTCTTCCTCTTACCTGCCTATTGCACAAACAGAATGATGAGAGCATCTCCAAAATGGAGAATTAAAGTTCAAATTGGAAAAAAAATCAATTCCAATAGCATTTGTATTTTGAAGATGACAACATTAATTGTATTATTAAAATACTAAATATATTTAATAGAATATTTTTTTTCTAAATATTCATTTCAATATTTCTTATGAGTGAATTGTGGATTTGGCCCCTGTGTTTTGATAATTTATTTGACTATGATTCCTATTGTTTGTTTATTGTGGATTTGTTCTTTGTGGTATTCAATTTGTCTTGGTCATGGTTCATCTGACTAACACCTCCGTTAACTCTTACAAATCAAATACCATTTTAGCCATCTTACCTAACTTTTGTCTTTTTTCTATAAAAAAGTAAAAACAATATTTTACACACACACACACATATATACATGTATATATATATATATATATATATATATATATATAACGATATCAAATTAAATAAAATAAGATATTATTGTATGATTTTATTTGTTTCAATTTTTTAAACAATTAATTATATTAAATACAATTTAATTCTATTGTTTTATTGTAATGGTGGAAAAAGATATGGTTTTATTGCTTTAATGTAATTAAAATTTTAATTTAAGTAAATCAAATCATAAAACTATATCTTATTTTATTTAGAGCGAATAAAATAAGACATGGTTTTATGATTTAATTTATTTAAATTAAAAAAATTATGTTAAGAACGATTTAATTTTATTGTTCTTTTTCTATCATTGCAATAAACAGACTTATTATCGATATTTTAACATCAAAATCATTGAAAACCACTACAAAAATGAACTCCAATTTTATCAACCAAAAATTATGGGTTCAATTTTTCATATTGTTTTCATTTAAAAAACTCAAAGTGATTTTGATTTTGAAAACCGTATGAAACACACAGATTCCGTGAGAACCGATCTAAGCCGTAATTTGATTTTGATCCAATGGTTTTACTTGAAAATTGTTTCATCACATGAAAAGAGCATAATTATCATTTTAGTAACAAAGATTCACCAAATGAAACACATACTACCAATTGAATCATTATCAAATTATTATTTTTTATAAGGTTAATAATGACGGTGTTTGATCTTTATGTTATTTCACCATATGAATCACACAGATTCCATGTGAAACATACATATTCACCAGATGAAACAAATAGATTCACCAAACACAACAGATTCACCAGATGAAACACACATATTCAACAAATTCACATTGTGTTTCATAAGGTGAATCAAACACCATGTACCACCATGTTCCATCAAACACCACTATACACATATCTAGATCCAAACACAATCAGTGTTTCATAAGATGAATCGAGTAGGATGCATTATTTATATGTGTTTCATAAGATGAACCAAACACAATATACCTCCATGTTCCATCAAGCACCACTATACACAAAATTCAGACCCACACACAATTGAATCTTAAGATCATCGATAGAAACAAATTATACAAAAATACAAACTAAACCAAACACAAATTTCTTAAAAACTAAATCAAAGTCAATAACAACCATAAATCCTAACTCAAAATTGAATAGCAATCTAAGAAAATCCCAACTCAAACTCAAGAACGATAAAAAACCTAACTCGCCATGTTCTATTCCTTAGGTCAATTATGGGTTTGAAGAACACCTCCATCCCAAATCTCATTTATGGGTTTGATTCTGAATTTGAAGAACCTCTTTATCCCAGATATGATTTCTGGGTTCAATTTCTTGCTTCGATTTTGTGAAGAACAACTCAATTCCATATCCCATTTTTTGGGTTTGACGTCGACGGGTTTTCAAGGGGGGGTTGTGTGCGATTGAGATGGATACAGGTGGGGCGAGTGGTGTTGGCGTCGAATTTGGGGTTTTGGGTTGCCAGTGAGAGGTGGCCGGTAGGTATAGTCGTTCCATCTAGTGATCCAGGTTTGTGTTCTAATTTGATTTGGTGAAGAGTATGAATCTAACCCATTATACCCTTTCAATCTACTTTTAATTAGACCAAAATACCCTTATTTCACCATTTAATTATAAATATGTTTTTTTCTTTAATGACCTTTGATTTAAACTTATCTATGGATTAGATTAGTCCTCAAGGTTTTCAACATTTTATTGGTCCTCACAAGATTTAACCCCTATATATATATATATATATATATATGTGTGTGTGTGTGTGTGTGTATGTATGTATAAATTATTGTTTTTACTTTTTTTATAGGAAAATGACAAAAGTTAGGCAAAATGACTAAAATGATCCTTGATTTAACAGAGTTAAAGGAGGTGTTAGTCAGAGGGACCATTGTAACACTCGTAATTTTCGGTAAGTAAAGGTCACCCGAATGTTTTTATGACTGGTAAATGACGAGATTTTTTTGGGAAACCTTTATGAAATGTCCCTAAGAGTGTAGAGGGACTTGGTATTGGAAAAGTCGGGTTTTGGGGCTCGGAACAGGCCCGACGACTATGCCAAGCGACTATGACAGTGTCATTGTCACCTAGCAATGTCGCAGGAAGAGGGGCACGCGCGGTACAGTCTATGCGACTATGCCATGCGACTTTGACATGGTCATTTTCGCATGGCAATGTCGCCTGCGGGGACTGAGAGGCTGTTTAAGTCCGAATTTTCACCCATTCTCCTCATTTCTCACTTCTAACCCCTTTCCACTCTCTCCCAAATCATTTCCTCCCTCCCCCTCTTGAACCCTAGCCAATTTTGAGGCTTTTCCATGAAGATCAAAGCGTTTCCCTTCCATATTATGATAATGACTTCACCTCTTGATGCAAGATTATGTTCCCACCTCTAATACTAGAGATTTTTGGGGTTTATTAGGTTTTGCTCAAAACCTATGTGGTAAGTTTATCCTCTCCATTTCTAAACCTAATTAGGTGACATATATGCTTCATTGATGATATCCTAGTGTTTTATTACTTCAATTTCGGTTTGGAAGATTTTGGAGAAATTTAGGTCAAAATTAGGGTTTTGACCAAAATGGAGATTTTGATGTAAAGTGTTTGGGGATCGACTCTAAATGGTTAAATGTGTTTGTTTATGGGTGGAAATTGTGTATCTAGGTTTCGGAAGGATTTTTTGTGGATTCGGAATTCTTCAAATGAGCTCAAGTTGGGGTAAAATCTAGATTTAGCCTAAATCTAGCGAGGTGAGTTCAAGTTTATTTGTGAAAACGGTGTACATGTCAAAATGTTCATTTTAAGTGTTTTGTGTTTTACATGAAATTGTTAACTGCTGATCACCTGATAAGTTTTGGTTATTTTGAAATATTTAGTTTTATAAACATGGTGAAACACCCATTTTGGGATCTTTGAGAATTTTGGTAAATAAATGATGTTGAAATGTTTCTTTGATGATTTTACATATATATTTGGAGTTCATTTGACGTAAGTGTCATTTTGTGTATTTGATCTTATAAACCTTTTCGGAAAATGCATATTATCGTGTTATGAGGCATTTTGAAAATATAAGGGTATGAATTCATTTGGAAAATGGTTTGCCTCAACCAATGATAAGATTTGAGTTAATCATACTTTTGGTCGTTGTGTTTGCATGATAGTTGGTCAATCGTGTTTCAATGTTTATTAATGGTTTTCATTTGGGGTTTACGTAAATTGTTGGGCCTTTGGCTCGGTTTTGACTAAATGGAGTCTTGAGGACATTTGTCCGGTTTAAAAACAGTTGTGGAGTTTTGAGTATGATGGCGTATATTTCGTGTTATTTGAAAGTTTCATGTTTTGGGAGCTTTGGTCTTTCATTTGGGGTCATGTAATTTTAGACAGTGTGGTATTGGATCCATAGGCACGTAAGTCTGTCTGTTTTGGTAAAGCAGGTAAGGTTGGTTATGACCGTTGACCGCTTGGGTTCGCTAGCGAGTAGGCAATAGGTGGCTCGAGCCTCCGAGTTGTAACTCGTCTAGATTGGATAGGCACCCATGTCTGTAAGTCCTTGAGGTGGAACTCGACGGAGTATGGCCAGAGGCATAACGATCCGAGGATTGTGATGTCGGTGGTGGCATAGGAACTAGGTCCGGGATATGTGGTGAAATCCAATAACATCACGGGTGGCCCCATTCACATGTTCACGCCTGATAAACGTACTTTCCGTTGACTCTAAGACTAACCCATCTTAGAAGCTCTACCCAATCTCGCAGATCAATTCTTAGCATACTCAGTCTAAGTCTAGACATCTTACATTCATGCCTAGTTCGCTTAAACTAGAGCTCTGATACCAACCTGTAACACCCAAAAATTCAGAGTAAATTTAAAACCTGAAAAACCTGGCAACATGACATTCGTATTGATAATAAACTCCCAAGAAGGGGATCAGTCCTTAAGACTTTACAAAAACCTGTATCGATATAGAGTTTGTCAACAAACTAATCTAGACACCTATATCAAGATTACATCAATTGACAATCCATAATATACCAAAAGAATGGGACTTAACAAATGCCCTGAAACAATACTAGTCATCTCAAAATGCCTCGAGACCAAACCCGTCTCTCAAAACCCCGGCAACCCACCGCTAAGGGAAACCTGTTATACACATCATTTGAGAAAAAATGTCAGACTTAAAGCCTGGTGAGAACATACAGTTTATAAAGCTCAAAAGATATAAACATCAGTATCATAAGGAAATCTTTTCATAAAGGTTTAGTTCATAAAGATAACATTTCGCCACAACCGGGCCTTTTCGGTCCATAACTCGTTAAACAATGACAAAAGGGACCATTTTACCAAGGATGGTGGCGTAACACTAAGTAGGCCAAAATCCGAGTTATGAGCTAAACAATTGGAATCCGAGGATACGAACACATAAGTCCGTGCTAAAATGTGAGATCTAGCCCCAAGCAAAACCAATGTATACTCCTTCACTAGGATCACTATAAACCATGGCTAGTATCCGGCCTCACATAACCGTACCAAGTTGCCCTCTAGGAACATATGCATCCATAGTTACAAAATGGGGAATATAACCTCCCAATAATACAGTCGACTCAAAACCTAGGGATCCACTAGTAATGGTACAGACTCGTCACAACAACATATGTGACCAACCATAAATAAACATATGGTATTAACACATTTTATAAACAAAATGCCATTTCCAGTTCAACTTCTGGTAAGAATGAAAATCATTAAAATGAGTCCTTAAACATTCTTTTTACATATCCACATAATGTGCAAGTAAAGTATCATTTTACTTCAATAAGGCGGAACCCGTCATTTTGGTCAAAACTGATCGGGAACCCCGAGAATCACCAAAAACTTCATTTTTATCAAAATGTAGAGAACATGAAATCATACCGTAGAAATACTTCGGATTTCGCAAATAAGAGTTTTGACATGTATAAAGTTTGTAAAATGGTAGTAGGAACTCACCGATAGGTTTTCAGAATAAAACCCGGAAAACCAGATAACGATCACGACGTAGAGGTGAAGCTTAAAACACCGACCCCTTGCTACAAACACCAAAAACTAGCAACTAAACTAGCCTTTGAAGATCGAAAGGGAAAAGAGAGAAAAGGAAGAGAGAGAGAGAGAGAAATCTGAGATTTTTGATTAAAACAGAAGATTCACCAAAATGAGATATTTAGACAAGGCATCTCACACTTCCCAATACAGCACACGGCCCGTGCGTTTTCAAAGGGGGATGGCGCACGGCCCGTGCGAAAGTCACTGCCTCGCACACTGATCCATGCGCACGACCCGTGCGTTTTTCCTGAAGGAGGGCGCACGACCCTTGCGCCCTGTAGACAGCCACAGGAACCTCATTTTCCTCCAACAACATCGCAAAACAACGAAATTCGGGGTGTTACAATCCTCCCCAACTTGGGAATGATTTCGTCCCCGAAATTCCAACTACTCAAAAAGGTGAGGATATCTTCGCTTCATATCCTCCTCGGCTTCCCACGTCACATTTGCTCCCCGAGGATGCTTCCACTGCACCTTGACCAAAGTGACCTCTTTGTGACGCAACTTCTTAGACTTTCTCTCTAAGATGGCGTCGGGTTCTTCCACACAACGGTTACCTTCGTCTACCCTTAACTCTGAAAGTGGAATGACGCTGTCTTCTACCGCCAAGCATTTTCGGAGGTAGCAAACATGAAACGTGTTGTGTATTCTGCTCAACTCCGGTGGCAGTTCCAACTGGTAGGCTTGCAAACCCACCCGTTTAAGCACTTTGAAAGGTCCGAGGAAACGGGGACTCAACTTCCCACTTTTCCGAACCGTATAATGCCTTTCCACGGCGACACTTTAAGCATAACGCGGTCGCCCACTTGGAATTCCATCGGTCGCTTCTTCTTATCTGCATAACTTTTCTGTCGATCCTGAGCCGCTTTCATTCTTTCACGAATGCACTTGACTTTATCGGCAGTCTCTTGCACGATCTCAGGTCCGGCGAACTGCTTTTCTCCCGCTTCAAGCCAGCACACGGGAGTCCGACACTTTCGCCCATACAAAGCCTCAAAGGGTGCCATTCCGATACTCGAGTGGTAGATATTGTTGTAAGCAAACTCCACCAAAGGCAGGTGAGAGTCCCAGCTACCCCCGAAATCGATGACACAAGACCTCAACATGTCTTCCAAAGTTTGGATCGTTCGCTCGCTCTGCCCGTCGGTTTGTGGATGGTAAGTCGTACTCAACTTCACTCGAGTACCAAGTTATTTCTGAAATCCATCCCAGAAGTTCGAAGTGAACCGACTGTCGCGATCCGACACGATCGACAATGGTATGCCGTGCCTCGAGACCACCTCATCGATATAAAGCTTTGCTAACTTATCCATCGGTAGAGTCTCGCGCATAGCCAAGAAGTGAGCGCTCTTTGTCAATCTGTCAACTATCACCCAAATGGTATCGTGACCTCGAAGAGTTTTAGGTAACTTTGTCACGAAGTCCATAGTGATATGCTCCCACTTCCACTCGGGAATCTCTAAAGACTGAAGACTCCCATATGGTCGCTGATGTTCGGCCTTAACTTGCGAACACGTCACACAATGCTCAACGTAACGCGCTACATCAAGTTTCATTACCGGCCACCAATAGTGCAGCTTCAAGTCCCTGTACATCTTTGTACTTCCCGGATGAATGGAATACTTGGACTTGTGAGCATCCTCTAGCAACAAATCACGGTTACCCCCAAGCTTGGGTACCCATACACGACCGCTGAACAGTTTTACTCCACGGCTATCTTCCGTTAAGAGTAAACGTTGCTTCGTCATGACTTCATCTTTTAGATTCTCTTCTAACAGTGCTTCCACCTGTGATGTCTTGATCCTCTCAACAAGACTAGACACTAGCTCGATTCTCGAATGGGTAGCTCTAATACTTCCGCTATAGTCCTTCCGACTTAACGCATCGGCCACCACGTTCGCTTTACCGGGATGGTAAAGCAATTCACATTCGTAATCTTTGAGCAACTCGAGCCACCGCCTTTGCCTCATATTCAGCTCTTTCTGATCAAAGACATATTTCAGGCTCTTGTGATCCGTGTATAGTGTGCATTTCGTGTCGTAGAGGTAATGTCGCCAAAGTTTCAAAGCGAACACCACCGCCGCTAAATCCAGATCATGGGTTGGATAATTCTGCTCGTGTATCTTAAGCTGCCTCGAGGCATAAGCGATCACCTTGCCTCGTTGCATCAACACACAACCCAGTCCCATCTTTGAAGCGTCGCTGTATACCACGAAATCTTCCGACCCTTCAGGTAACGTCAAGATCGGAGCTTCACACAGCTTCTTTTGAAGGATCCGGAACGCCTTCTCTTGGGCTTCAGTCCATTCAAACTTCACATTCTTCCGAGTCAGAACTGTCAAGGAAGAAGCGATCTTTGAAAAGTCTTGGATAAATCTTCTGTAGTATCCCGCTAGACCCAAGAAACTTCGGATCTCGGACGGACTCTTAGGAGGCTCCCAATTCATCATAGCTTCAATCTTGGAGGGGTCTACTTTCACTCCGACCCGAGTGACTACGTGACCCAGAAACTGTACTTCTTTAAGCCAAAAGTCGCACTTGGAAAATTTGGCGTACAACCTTTCTTTTCTCAACACTTCCAGAACTTCACGTAAATGTTGCTCGTGCTCTGACTCACTCTTGGAGTACACGAGTATGTCATCAATGAATATAATGACCGACTTGTCGAGGAATGGTCGGCATACTCTATTCATTAAATCCATAAACACAGTTGGTGCGTTCGTTAGACCAAAAGGCATTACAAGAAATTCGTAATGGCCGTAACGCGTTCTGAAAGCTGTCTTCGGAACATCATCTTCTCTTACCTTCACTTGGTGATAACCCGAACGTAAGTCGATTTTAGAAAAACAACCCGCTCCTTGAAGTTGATCGAACAAGTCGTCTATTCTAGGAAGCGGATATATGTTCTTTACTGTAGCTTTATTCAACTCACGATAGTCGATGCACATTCTCATTGTGCCATCCTTCTTTTTGACAAATAAGACCGGAGCTCCCCAAGGTGACGAACTCGGTCTTATAAAGCCTTTCTCCAATAGCTCTTGGAGTTGTGCCATCATCTCTTGCATCTCCGACGGTGCTAAACGGTAAGGATCTTTAGCGATTGGTGCTGCTCCAGGCACAAGATCAATCCGAAACTCTACCTGACGATCGGGTGGTAACCCGGGCAAGTCGTCCGGAAAGACGTCTGGAAACTCACGCACGATCTTCACATCTTCCAGCTTTGATTTCTTTAATTTGGCATCGATCACATAGGCTAGGAAAGACGAACATCCTTTAACTAAACACTTGCATGCCTTTGCCATTGTGATTATTGCCACTTCACCCTTTCTCTTTTCACCATAGATGACAACGACTTCGCCAGAGTGGTTGGGAAGTCGAATCAACTTCTTGGAACATACGATCTCGGCATGATTGTTTGACAACCAATCCATGCCGACCACCACATCAAAACCCCCGATTAACATCGGCAGTAGATCGATCGAGAATTCTCTCCCTTCGATACTAAGAGTACACTGCTTCAGAACCTCGTGGATCAGAACTTGACTACCATCGGCTATTTCTACCACTAATGCATCCTCAAGACTAGTAGTGGGCATAGAAATTTTCTGACGGAACAATTCAGATACGAAAGAGAAACTAGCACCCGTATCGAACAAAATACAAGCAGGTACAGAGTTTATAAGGAAAGTACCCGATACCACGTCAGCGGATGCTCTGGCCTCTTCGGCCGTCATCTGAAATGCTCGACCCGGAACCTTCGGCGGGTTCTCCTTCCTTGCAGGCGTGCTACCCGACACAAGCTTCGGGCAATCTCTTCTCACATGCCCCGGTGCCTTGCACTCATAACAGACGAGTCCTTTGACCGGGCAATCTCTGAAAGTGTGACCAGGCTTCCCACACTTATAACAAGTTTGAGCAGTGGTAATACAGTCACCGTGGTGTTTAGTTCGACACTTGTGGCACCACCTAGCTTCCTGCTGAAAGCTGAAGTTTCGGTTTCCGCCAAAAGGTCGTGATCTCTTGGGGTGAGCAGAATTGATCTCCCATTTTCTCTTATCAGTCACCACTACGGCTTTCTCAACTTTGTTCCTTGCGAGCATCTCTTCCATGTACTGAGCTTATTCAATCATCTCACGGAGGTTAGAAGCTTTAGAATTGTGGACCATAGGTTGCATGTCCGCAGGTAGGCCATTCAGATAGGCCTTCATCTTATCCTTCTCTGTTGGGGCAGCATGCCCCACCAGATCTAGCTTCTCCATGAACTGACGGGTGTACTCCCTCACCGTCAGGCTTCCCTTCACCAGAGACCGAAATTCTTTCCCAATTCGGTCCATTGTTCTTTCGTTGCAGAATTCTTCTAACAACTTTTTCTTGAACTCGGCCCAAGTCAACTGAGCCAACACATCAGCAGATAGGGTGGAATGAATGACATTCCACCAAATGAGTTCAGTATCCCTCAGCAGCTGGGTACCGAACCGCACTCTCTGATCATCTCCGCATTCGGAAGAGCCAAAAGCTTGCTCGACCGCTCGAATCCACTTCACACACAAGACTGGGTCGTCGGAACCAGAGAACTCTAGCGGTCCGCAACCCAGAAAGGACTTGTAGGAACAACTTTTCCTATTTCCCGGAGCACCAACAATCCTGTTTTCCTCAGCCCTGACCCCTGTACCAGCGCCTCCAGAACCTGCTACGATGTTTTCCACAACCGTCTCACTTCTACGATTGTTCACATCGCGGTCCTCAATCACCTTCAGCAGAAACTCTTGCTGCTTTGCCATCTCTTCCCTCATTGCCAACATCATGCTGGCCATCAACTCAGACGGGGAACTAGCATCCCTGATTACTGGGTGGGACGAAGCCAGGTCCACACGCGGAATGACCTCTGGCCCCCCACCTAGTATTTGTTGAACTGGCGGACGCACGACAACCTCAACTCCTTTCGGCTGATCAGCGGTGGAGGCTGTCGCTTCCAGACCATCAACACGAGTACGCGGTCTACCACGCGTATTCACCATACTGAACTGCTTCACAGAACAGAGACAGAGATAAGAGGGAGATTGAATAAACACAAAGGAAACGTACTACCACATTACCAATTGTCATAGCAATAGAAATTCAAGCACACTTACGTACGATATCTTCATAATAACATTAGCTAAGTGAGATTATGAACATATAACACATAAAAGTTCTCGTCACGATCACCACAACGCCTGATAAACGTACTTTTCGTTGACTCTAAGACTAACCCATCTTAGAAGCTCTACCCAATCTCGCAGATCAATTCTTAGCATACTCAGTCTAAGTCTAGACATCTTACATTCATGCCTAGTTCGCTTAAACTAGAGCTCTGATACCAACCTGTAACACCTTAAAATTCAGAGTAAATTTAAAACCTGAAAAACCTGGCAACATGACATTCGTATTGATAATAAACTCCCAAGAAGGGGATCAGTCCTTAAGACTTTACAAAAACCTGTATCGATATAGAGTTTGTCAACAAACTAATCTAGACACCTATATCAAGATTACATCAATTGACAATCCATAATATACCAAAAGAATGGGACTTAACAAATGCCCTGAAACAATACTAGTCATCTCAAAATGCCTCGAGACCAAACCCGTCTCTCAAAACCCCGGCAACCCACCGCTAAGGGAAACCTGTTATACACATCATTTGAGAAAAAATGTCAGACTTAAAGCCTGGTGAGAACATACAGTTTATAAAGCTCAAAAGATATAAACATCAGTATCATAAGGAAATCTTTTTATAAAGGTTTAGTTCATAAAGATAACATTTCGCCACAACCGGGCCTTTTCGGTCCATAACTCGTTAAACAATGACAAAAGGGACCATTTTACCAAGGATGGTGGCGTAACACTAAGTAGGCCAAAATCCGAGTTATGAGCTAAACAATTGGAATCCGAGGATACGAACACATAAGTCCGTGCTAAAATGTGAGATCTAGCCCCAAGCAAAACCAATGTATACTCCTTCACTAGGATCACTATAAACCATGGCTAGTATCCGGCCTCACATAACCGTACCAAGTTGCCCTCTAGGAACATATGCATCCATAGTTACAAAATGGGGAATATAACCTCCCAATAATACAGTCGACTCAAAACCTAGGGATCCACTAGTAATGGTACAGACTCGTCACAACAACATATGTGACCAACCATAAATAAACATATGGTATTAACACATTTTATAAACAAAATGCCATTTCCAGTTCAACTTCTGGTAAGAATGAAAATCATTAAAATGAGTCCTTAAACATTCTTTTTACATATCCACATAATGTGCAAGTAAAGTATCATTTTACTTCAATAAGGCGGAACCCGTCATTTTGGTCAAAACTGATCGGGAACCCCGAGAATCACCAAAAACTTCATTTTTATCAAAATGTAGAGAACATGAAATCATACCGTAGAAATACTTCGGATTTCGCAAATAAGAGTTTTGACATGTATAAAGTTTGTAAAATGGTAGTAGGAACTCACCGATAGGTTTTCAGAATAAAACCCGGAAAACCAGATAACGATCACGACGTAGAGGTGAAGCTTAAAACATCGACCCCTTGCTAGAAACACCGAAAACTAGCAACTAAACTAGCCTTTGAAGATCGAAAGGGAAAAGAGAGAAAAGGAAGAGAGAGAGAGAGAAATCTGAGATTTTTGATTAAAACAGAAGATTCACCAAAATGAGATATTTAGACAAGGCATCTCACACTTCCCAATACAGCGCACGGCCCGTGCGTTTTCAAAGGGGGATGGCGCACGGCCCGTGCGAAAGTCACTGCCTTGCACACTGATCCATGCGCACGACCCGTGCGTTTTTCCTGAAGGAGGGCGCATGACCCGTGCGCCCTGTAGACAGCCACAGGAACCTCATTTTCCTCCAACAACTTCGCAAAACAACGAAATTCTGGGTGTTACAGTGGTACGGTGGTGGTCGGACGGTTCAGATCGGTGAGGGTCGGTGGCGGTTCAAAATAGTGGTGGTCGGTGGTAGTTCAGATTGGTGGTGGTCGGCAGTGGTTCAGATCAGTGATGGTTGGTGGTGGTTCAAAACGGCGGTTCAGAACGGTGAGGGTCGACGGCGGTTCAGAATGCTGGTGGTCGATGGCGGTTCAGATCGGTGAGGGTCAATGGCGGTTCTGATCGGTGAGGGTCAATGGCGGTTCAGAACGGTGGTTGATCGACGACGGTTCATATCGGTGGCGGTTCAGATCGGTGAGGGCCAATGGCGGTGGTCGACGGTGGTTCACAACTGTGGTGGTCGGTGGCGGTTCAGACCGGTAGTGGCTGATGGTGGTCGGTGGTCGTTCAGACCGGTGGTGGTCGGTGGTCATTCAGATTGGTGGTGGTCGACGGTGATTCAGATCGACAATAGTCGACATAGGTTCATATAGGTTTGGGTAAATCAAGTAGGGAAGATGAGAATAGTTTTGTCTTTTTGAGAAAATAGGATGAAATAAAATTGAATTCCTTCTCAATTGTGATGGAATGACCAAATCAATGAATGATGGAATGTGTGGAATTCAATTCCATTCCATAGATAACTAAATGCCTGAATGGAATTTGGTCAATGGAATTGATCATTTCAATTCCTTCATATTATCAAAATCCTACGAACCAAAAGCCCCTTACTTTCTTTATTTCAAAAAATATATTAAAACAAAAAACTTACCTAAAATCTCCCTATTTTCAAATATTAAAAAAAAAAATATACATTTTCTGTTAACTATCGAATATCAATACATTTTCCCTTTAGAATGTTAAATGACGTGTGTGCCCTTCAAAAGTCAAGTTGACTCTTAAAAGAATAAAAACTTGAGAAAGTAAGTGTGGGGCCCACAAGAAAACGTAAGATTCCAGCTCAACCTCAAACTAATAAACCAAACAGGAATTGAAGATGTGTATGATTAATTTCTATGAAGAACAAACAAAAACTGTAAATACTTTTTGTATTTACTTCGATGATAGAAAGCAAAAGGTAATTGAATTAAAATTAAAATTAGGGTTGGTAAAAAAAAAATTAAAATTAGGGTAAATTACACTTTTGGTCCATATAGTTACCACACTACCAAGTTTAATCCCTACTTTAAACCAATTACACTTTTGATCAATATAGTTGTCCTTTCATTTCTCGAAGTTAAAAATGTGTGTTACCTGAAGGGCATTTTGTTATTTTTTCCATTTATTTAATGGCGAAATATCTCGAAATAACAATTATTATTTTTTTTTTTGTACGGCAACTTGGGCAAAGCCCACACACACACGCACCCGCGGTATCCGGGCATCCAATTGGGCAGCACCGACTAATCCGCGGTGACCCGACCCAACCCAAATTGACTGGGCCCGTCCAGGTACGACTAAGTCCGGTCAAGACCGAACTCGCATACCCATAGACTGGTATGCCCGTAAACCTGGACCCGAAGGCCGACCCAAGGTCTGGGTATCGCCGAAGTGCATCCCCCAGGATTCGAACCCTGGTAGATAGGCATATCATGCACTATCCCCCCAGGGCCATGCCACTAGGCTAACACCTCTTTGATTCGAAATAACAATTTACTTTCATAATTTTTTTCTTATTATAACATTGTATTTTTATTATTCTTATTACAACATTGTAATTTCAATATTACTTTATTACAACATTGCAGTTCCTCTTACAACATTGTTCTTCTAATTTTTTTTATTAGTATTAAAACATTGTACATTAAATCAAACATGTTTACCAAAAATTATCATTTCAAGATTAAACATGTTTAACAAAAATCACTATTTTATTAATAAAAATGCTCACAAAAGATCATCATTTCATCGTGAATTTCATGGTGTAGTTTGTTAGAGCATCTCCAACAGTATTGCTAAAATAGAAAAAAAAATTGGTTTTTGTCTTCTATCTTTCTCCAACAGCATTGTTATCTTGTTTGCTATAATAGAGAATCATGAAAAAATATCTAAATATAGAGAAATCTCTATAATTCTCTAAATAGGAGAGACAAATATTATTTTATTCAATTCCACCAATGTGATTCAATTTTTATCATTTTATATTAAGTTATTTTTTTAAAGTGTATTAGGATGTTAAATTAAATAATATTATGATAATATAAGTTGTTTTAAAATTTCTAAAATAGCAAATCTGTTGAAGTTGAATGTAATACATTTTAGAGATTTTTCACTTTTGGTTCTCTGTTTTAGAAAAAATATAAGAAAGTTGTTGGAGATACTCTAATGTCAAGAACTAAACAAGCATGATATCTTTAAAAAAAACTCAACATAATCACATTCGTCTAGTTACAAAAAATAATAATTATATCACGTATACCCATCATTTTTCTTCCTCAACCTTACACTTCACTGGCCACCTTGGTGGTTTTGTTGTTGGAGGGTCGTCAGTGTGGTAGGGGAGTGAGTTCTTTCAGAGTTAAGTTGATGAGGGTCACGATAGTTATGGTGTTACTACTGGGCGGGGTTGGTCGGATCTGAGATAGAGGTGATCGAAAGAGTCGTTGGTAAAAGAGGGGTGGAGTCATCGAGAAAATGGAGCTTTCTCTCATTTAGGGTGTTGGTAATATATATATATATATATATATATATATTATTTTTGTTCAATTTTTTAAAAGAAAAGTAAATAAAAGAGAAAAATACCAAAATCCCCTGAGTTAACGGACCTTGTTAACACTGTTAGCCAGAAGGACCAAAAGCGAAACAAAGTGTCAACCATAGTAATCAAAAGCATAATTAATTTAAAATAGGGACTAACTTGATAGTGAATGACAACCCCAAGGACTAAAAGTGTAATTTACTCTTAATAATAATAATAATATGAGTAATTTACACTTTTGGTCCCTATGGTTGTCACTCACTATCAAGTCTAGTCTATACTTTAAAGTAATTACACTTTTGATATCATGATTGCCACTTTTGTTTCAATTTTGGTCTATGTGGCTAATGGTGTTAACAAGGTTCGTTAACTCAAGGACATTTTGGTATTTTTCTCATTTATTTACTTTTATATTAGAGAATTAAACAAAAATATTATTATTACATTACATATACCCACATAACCCTTTTTCTTCTTTCAATTGTGACCTCATCGACCACCATGGGTTCGTCGGTTCCTTCACTTGTGTTAGGACAACCATGGGAGGAGGGGGTTGTTTTACGTTTAAACATCCGTCTTAAAATAATTTTTAAGGAAATATGTAAAAGTACACAAGTTGGATTCTTTTGTCAAGGTTTTAACACAATCAAACAAGCAAACAAAAATAAAGAGATAAGAAAGAGAGATGCAAACGAATTTAGAGAGGTTCACCTAAAACTGAGTTAATCCTCTTCTGTAACATATATATATATATATATATATATATATATATATATATATATATGTGCACATCAAATAAAATGTTAGACAAACAATATAATACGCTTTTGTTTGGTATCATCAAAACAAATATAGAGATATGACACACTTGCACCAAAAACTTGCTCATCTAGTCATCCGCTTCTCTGACCCTTCTCCAGCTTTGGCCTCCTCCCTAGATCTGAATTTTTTAATAGTCAAACAACGTTTTCAGCGTTATTTTCTCCTTGCTCACATACCATTTCGACCTCCTCTTCCCATTTCACAAACATACATACACCAGATCTAGGGGGTATTTGGGATTGCTTATTTAAAACAACTTATGCTTATTTTAAAAAGTGTTTATCAACTTATGCGGTGTCAAACCGGAGTTTTTAAAAAAGTGTTTGGATTACCTTATTATGGTACAAAAACGTAATAAGCTAATAAGTTATTATTTAAAGGTGTTTGGGATTGCTTATACATATAAAATAACTAAAAAAGTCATAAACACTTTTCAAATAAGTTGATAAGTTAAAACCAAATGACTTATCAAAAAGTGATTTTCAGCGGTTTGACACCGCTATAAGCCATTTTAATTTTTCCTCATTCAAACACTCAAAAGTGCTTATCTCCGGTGTCAAATTGCAATAAGCTAAAAAGCACCTCAAATAAGCAATCCCAAACACCCCCTAGTTGTTTTTAAATATGTCAACAAATTATTATTGAAACGAATAGGTAAGTTCCTTTCATGTTGCATGCACACACACCATTAAAGCAAACCTCAAAGAACTCCATAAATACAATGATCAAAGAGAAAAAGAACAAAACCAAGTTCTTTGTATGTTATAGCGTTGTCTTTGTTTTTCACCTTAATACAACAAAACGAGATCCACGATGGTGTTTCTACACACACCATATCTAGTATATAAACGATATTTGTGACATACATACAGAGATGGATATGACTGATGAGTGTGTGTGGAAAGAGGAAGTGTTGTAGGTGTTCACACACATACACACATACATAGAGGCAAAAGACAATGGTTTCGTCACTGTGGGTTGTCGGAGGGATGGGGAAGGAATTTTCTCAGAGCTAGGTCGATGAGGGTCAGTGGGTCACGATAGTTATGGTTGTAAACGAAGAAGGGGACACTAGAAATGGTATACGTGCAACCATAAATGGTGTATGTGCAACGAGCACCGGGAATGATGTGTTCAAGAAGAAAGGGGCACCAAAATTGTTTTTGACTATTAAAAACCCAGATCTAGAGAGGAGGCTGAAGTTATAGGACAAGAGAAGCAGATGAGCAAGTGAGGGAACCATGAACCCATGGTGGCCGACAAGGTTTACGGTTGAAGAAGAGGGGTGGGTGAGCATACGTAATATAATAACATTATTGTTTAATTTTCTAATATAAAATAAAATAAATGAGAAAAATACAAAATGAACTGGAGTTAACGGATCTTGTTAATATTGTTAGCCACGGGGACTAAAATCGAAACAAAGTGTCAACCATAGTGATTGAAAGTGTAATTAATTTTAAATAAAGACTAAACTTAATAATGAGTCACAATTATAAGGATTAAAAGTGAAATTTACTCAAAACTAAAAAGTAAAATGAGTAGCAGTATTTCAGGCTGCTGTGACTCTGTTTTATTGACTTTAGACCACCAACAACAAGACAAGAATGAACCCCACCACTGTATAATGCCTGTTAGCCAACAGTGGTTACAATTATTACCCATAAAGAATTTATCAAATATTAAAAATACTATATTTACAATTTCAAAATAATTAGATAAAGACTCCCTTTTTATAAATTTACGTAAGATTTCACAATTATAATTTTTAGGGAAATTAATTAAAATGACCGTATTTGAAACCCGCATTACCAAAATGCCCTAAATTTCGTTGGGTTTGCCAAAATACCCTTTTTGTCCGGGATTCACTGTTCATCCCCGGGATTTCACTGTTCATCCCGGGATTCACTGTTCATCAAAAATGTCCTAACCCAGGGATTCACTGTTCATCCCGGCCCTAACCCCGGGATTTCACTGTACATCCCGGCCATAACCCCGGGATCGATCCTTTTTTGGTCCGAATCACCCTAACCCCGGGATGGGTCTCATCCCGGCCCTATATACCGGACAAAAGGGGTATTTCGGCAAAGTTATCGAGATTTAGGGCATTTTGGTAATACGGGTTTCAAATACGGTCATTTTAATTAATTTCCCTAATTTTTATAAGAATTTCATTTATACATTTCATTTATTTTTTCAACATCAATAGTTATATCTATTAAAATGTTAAAAAAAATATAATTACAAAACTATTAAAATAATATTTTTACATAAATTTTCAAGTAAGAACCAATGTTTTTGTACAATAAATCTAGAGGAGTTGAATGTCTTATAAGAACTCTTTCCGATACTAACTTTTGTAAGAACTTACATTTTTTTTACTTATAAGAACCTCTCATTAGAGATGACTTGGTGAGCTTTTTACATCTATACTTTAATTAATGTGGGAGCTAAAATAAAAAAGAGCACTGCAATACACTTTTCTATTCATTTGGTTGATGGACAAGAAATTTAGGGTAAGAGATTTTTTTATAGAGTTTATTTGATTTTCTCTTGAACTTTTATATCTTTTTATGTAATTTATCTATAAATTATTTAGGGGCTATTTGTTTTTTTAAAAATAAGGACTTAAATGCCTCTTATCACTTTTTCGGTCAGAGATAGACCAATTAAGACCATTTGTTTTTTCCATTAAATCAGACCCACTTATCACTTATTCTAGTCTGACCGAAAAAATGAAAACCTAATCACTTTTCACTTATTTCTCAAAGCCGCCTCCATCTCAAAATCCTCTCTATCGTGTGTGACTCAAATCGGACTCCAGATCGATATTTATCTCCATCTCCAATCGATCGATCTCCATCTACATTCGATCGATCTCCATCTCGGTATGTTGATTTCTGTTCACTCTTTTGGTTCGATTTTTTGCTTCTTTTGGTTTGATTTTCATGCTCATTTTGCTTTGATATGATGCTCCTTTTGGTTTGATGGTTCCATGAATTTGGGTTGAAGATGGTATATGTAGAAATTGTGCTCAAATTTTGACTCATGTCAATTACATATATTGGGTTTGATCTCAAGAGTCGATTTCTGCTTCTGTCGAGTTGTGCTTATGGCAAGATTATTTTTCCAGAATTCTTCAATACTGGAATGCTTTGTAACTTATGGGCCCTCTTTTACTTTTCTGTTCATATTTGAGTATGTAATGGAGAATGGAGATGAGATATGTGAGGATGTAGACTAGAATGCTAAAGCATCAATTTGTGCACCTAGAACACTCCATGCTTTCGAATGACTGTTTTATATGTGTTGGTAGTTTATATTAAACATATGCATTGCCATATTGATCTTCTCAGTTCTCTCTATCTTCGAGTATGTAGCCAAATAATTGGCACTTTGGTTACGGTGTCATTTCTTTAAATGGATTATCTACATGATTTCAACACTTCATAAGATGCATCTCTAACAGGAGATGCAAAAAATTATCTCATCCTTAGGAAAGGTGTGTGAATGGGACTCGTAAGATCGCGGACTTGCTTAGAAGTCGATCGATGGATGATTTCAAGTTCTGGGAATGGTCTGGTACGGATTTTAGATTCGTGGGTCCGACATTGCCGATTGATCAGTCAATTAACATCCTGATGGGTGGGTTTTGTCACCGGACGGTGAGCACGATATGGCATTACCACGGTGGATGCGTGGTGGGGAGAGTGGTGGATCATAATTTGAAGGTGGTCGGTGTTCATTCTCTTCGTGTTGTCGATGGTTCCACTTTTACCGTCTCGTTGGGAACCAGTCCACAGGCCACTCTTTTGATGTTTGGCAGGTAATTTCTTAGTTTGATTCAAAATGTTTAATTTAGTAACTCATTTGTTTAATTACTGTTTTTGTAGGTGAGATTTGTTTGTTTGACAATTGTTGGTATTGGACATGCAGGTATATGGGGTTAAAGATTTTGAGAGATCGAATGCGCACTTGATTTTTGCTATTCATGGATTTTGTATTTGTACGTAAATATGTAGTAGTGAACTTGTGTCGATTCATTCTTTGAAAGGCTATAGATTGTGAATGTTGTATGATGGAAATGGATTGGTCTCCTGACCCTAACATAGATGGAGAAATCAGTAATTCACAAATGTATGAAAGTTGAAAAGGCATCAATTGGACTTCAATATGAATGAACTTGCTATCACTCTTTTGTGCAAATGATATAGATCTTTTGTGCTTGTTTTGATGCAATTTATGGTTTCGGACCTTAGTATTTGTAAATACAATACTTTTAGTAGTATAATTTAATTAAATTCGACAGTATCACATTTTCAGAGATAAAATAGACAATAGTATATATTCAGACATTTTCAGCTTACAAAAATAAACAATCTTTTTTATTCAAATTTCAGACTTTAACACCATCACTTAAAAAACAATATTTTTTATTCAGATTTCAGACTTCAACACCACCACTTAAAAATCAGAAGTGAAATAAGACTTCAGACTTTAACACCATTTAAAAAACAAACGCCGCCTTAATGTTATTGAGAAATAATATATATATATATATATATATATATGTGTGTGTGTGTGTGTGTGTATAGTGGAAGGATATTTTGCAACCCTGAAAAAGGTTGCAACCCTTGCAACCCACATCTTAACCGTTGGATTCATGATCGGCGGTTATTTTATTTTTATTTTTTATTTTTTTTAATTAAAAATATTGGGCCCTATATCTATTGTAACCGCCGATCATGAATCAGACGGTTAAGATGTGGGTTGCAAGGTTTGAAACCTTTTTAAGGGTTGCAAATAAAACAACCCCTATGTGTATAAACATATATTTTTTGAACGACAAGCTGTATATAAACAAATATTTATACACACAATTGTTATTTAATTTATTATTATTTTAGGGTCAAGTTTAAGAGAAAACCGCAAAAAAACAGAAAACTGAAGAGTCTTTCATCTAAATAGTATACATTTATACATATAGGTAAATTATGTTGTTTTTTTAGTTTTGATAATTAAAAAATAATACGACAAAAAAAAGTGGATATGAAATAAAAAGATGTATATAGATAATTTATTTTATCTAGCGAAGTAAAAACATAGAGAAAGATAGAAAATAAATTTATATTTTGTAGTAGTATTTATTTTATAAATGTGGACAATATAAGTGCATACGTAATAATGATTTACTAAAAAAAGTAATTATCAATAGGGATGCGTGCTCTTGCAACAACCATTCTCTCTCTCTCTCTCTCTCTCTCTCTCTCTCTCTCTCTCTTCTTGAAAATCCACCTCCTATATTCCCTCTCTCTCTCTCTCTTTCAGTTTTCTGCAATCTTTAAAAATAAAAATCTTCAATCTTTCTTCCAAACTCTCACTCCTTCTATAAGCAAACCCATTTGTAATCAAAGCCATTCTTTCTGGGACGAGGGACTTGTTGAACAATGTCTCAAGAACAACAACAAGTTAGATACATGAGAAAACCCAAGAATCATACTGCAGATCCATCCATATCCATAACACGTTCTAAATCCACTATTTCATCTCTTCTTTCCACATTTACCCCCAACACCACCACCACCACCACCACCGACGACGACGACAAGAAGAAATACAAATACTTCACATCTACTAGATTTAGGGGCCTCGGATGTACGGCTCCGGCGCAAGTGTCGGTGCCGGCCATGATTAGGACGTCGGCCAATTGGGAAGGGAAGAAGGTCAGGAAGAAGAAACTCAAACTCAAAAAGTCTATTTCTTCTTCTGGGAATGAAGTTGGTGGGGATGGGATTGGGTTGGTAATTTCGACCACTAATACACCATCTCCGATGCCGGTGCCGGCGATGGCGAGTTCGTCGTCTTGTTTGGTTGTTCCTGATGTTTGGTGTGGTCCTGGAATTGGGTTCTCTACAGATGCTGCTTCTGTGGATTGTGTGGTCTCAAGAAGGCCTCTTTCTGCTTCTGGTAGAGGGAAACTTGATGCTCAAAAGATCAATCTAAGGGAAAGGGAGGTATTTACTTCAAATTTCTTCATTTGGGTATTTATATTTTTACTGTAATCCTTGAAGAATTCACATGAATTTGTGTATTTCTTCATAAGTTTAAAGATACTTTGATAGCTGGGGTTTATTAGTTTTGAATTGAAATTAAAGATTTTCTTATTTGATTTTTGATGGCAGAGAGGTTCATGTGGTCCAAGGAGAATGGTGCATCCTGAAGACCTTCCGTTTTTCGATACCGAATCACACCATCGAATGGATGTATTTGGATCTCGGCATCACCGCCATGTTAGACATCGCTCTCCTGAAGGCCTTGCTGAGGTTTGCTTACTGTTTTAAAACCCTGATTCAATTACCTCTTTGCATTTGGAATTCCTATTTAAATTGCCTATTTTCGAGCTAATTGCTACTATGATATACAAGAACATATATATATATATAAAGTTGGGTTCCAGTGAGAAGTTCAGTTAATGGTGAGTGAGAAGCGTGAGAAGTGGATTTGAATTATTCATCTCTTTTAATCTCACCATTAACTGAACTTCTCACATGATCCTTCGCATATATATATATATATATATACACCTTGTTGAAATCGTTGAACTTGATACTTCCTGAGCATTTGATTACTTTTACATAAATTTTATTAAATTAGAAGAACCCTTTTACCATTTCTATATTTGCGCTATGTACTAATACAAATTAAGGAATACATATGTTCTGAACTCCAACAATTATGGGGTTTGGCCAAAGTTCCATGAGGAATAGATTCAGAGTCTTGGGAGGTTTGTGTTGCAATGGATAATAGATGGTTGCGTTTAGGGGTTGTTTCGATTTACTTTGGAGGTTATACAAGACACCTTTTTAATGGTGTATGTATTAATGGGATAAAATCCGTATTTCGGCTAAAAGATAAAGATTGTACTTTCCCTGCTAGAAGTCTTTAACGTTTCTAGCACTTGAAAGAAAATCTTGGTCTCGAAGTCTTTAATGTTTCTAACACTTCCAACCACCACATTGTTGTTGTTAAAGCATTATCTACACAATCAATAAGAAAGTCTAAGGCGGCGTTTGGTTTGACGGCATGTTTTTGGGAGATTTGGAATCTTTGGTGTGTTTGGTTTGTAGGATTTGGATTCCAATTTTTTATAGACAATTTATAAAAGCAAATTACAAAAATAATTAAATTACCTTCTATTGATTGAATAATGAATATCACAAAACGAATGTTTTTAACATATTTTAAAATACGGTTACAAAAAAATCTTATGAAATCCTGTGAAATACCAACTAACCCCTGGGGATTTCCTTTTTTTTTTTCTTTTTTTGAAAAAGGGCCACCATGGAATTTCAATCGCGGGTTCAGAATGGAATCCAATTCCAAATACCACCAAATCCTGCAAACCAAACGAGCCCTTAGGTTCTTTAAGGGATAACCACTTGTATAAAGCTTTGCAACAAATTGACTTCAAATGTTGAATTATATTTATTTATCCATTATTACTTGTTTGGATGCAGATTGTTATGCTCCAAGGCAATCTACTTATGGGGGGGAGATTAGATCATGATCGATACAGAGATTGGAGGCTTGATGTCGATAGCATGTCTTATGAGGTTTGTTTCATTATCATTATTACTCGTGTTGTGCTATAGTTTTTTTAGGAAACTTTGGACATAGTTAAGTTGATTGACTTCCCACGTATCGTATATTCAACTAATAGAGACATATACTACACTTTCATCTTCCCGATAAAGATATGTTTTCTGTATCCACCTTCCTCTTTTCTCTTTTGTTCCCTCATCCAATGTGGGATTCAAACCATAAATTGATAAAACTATTGTCCCTTTGTTTTTGTACTATACCCACCATCATTTATCAATCTTCCATCCCCTCACCGATATGGGATAACCATTCTAATACCACAATTTAGGACTTGAAAAAAACGCGAATTCCATTGTCCCAATTCATTTTATATGGTTGTTCGTTTTATATATAAAGATATTAATTGATCTTTTATTAAATAAATCGTTTGCAAAGAGTAAATCGACCAAAAAGAATATATTTAGCCAACCAACTCTGTTTAATTAAAGTTGCATCACTTTTCCTTGTATAATCACCTCCATTTTCTAACATATCCATTTTTTTTTGTCAATGTGGGATACCCAAAATTAATCACATTTCAGTATTTGAGAATGCTAAATCTCCTTTTATATATATATATATATATAAAGATAAAGATTATCATTTTTATAACTGTGAGTGTCTGGGCCAACTTGTACGCACATCAACTAATCCCATGTGGCATTGAAGTTAACATTTAGGCAAACCCTTCAGTGGGGGACTTGAACCGGTACCTTCAGGGAGCAAACTCAAGGCCATACCAGTTGAGCTACTCCAAAGGGTTTATATATATATAGTTTTTGAGTTATTTTGTAATAATAGGATCCGTAATTGTGTTGAAACAATATAGGAACTGCTGGAGCTTGGTGATAAAATTGGGTACGTGAGTACCGGTTTAAGAGAAGATGAGATAGGCCAATGTGTAAGGAAAACCAAGCCTCCTCATGTTCCAACCCAGATGCAATGGAAATGCACCATTTGTCAGGTTTGTGTTATTTTTTTTATTTTACAGAACATAACATGCATGCATGCATTCATCACTGACACACAGAGTGATTCGTTACAAGTGAAATGACTAAATTACCCTTTTAGTAATAACAAAATAAGGCGGTGTATCTTATGAATGCCATCAACAGTTCTGTAACCGTAAGAACGGGCAAAAGAGTAATTTTAACATGCATATAGGTAAGATTAGTTATTAGTCAAATATCTAAGACACCTTCTAGCTAGTAATGACAATATAGAAGGTGATTCGTTATTAAGTGAAAATGTCTAAAATGCCCTTTAGTAATAACAAAATAAGGCTTGCCATTGAGACATTCTTGATAGGAAGTGATTGGGTTATTAGTCAAATTGTCTAAAAACACCTTCTAGTAATAAAAAAAAAGAAGGGAAAATAACCATCAAGACTTACGACGATAATGGGCAAATAGGTAATTTTTAGGTTGAGATTTATGGTTGGTTATGTGTGTGTTACAGGAGGAATATGAAGGTGAAGATGAGATTGGTAAGCTGGAATGTGGCCATTTCTATCACATGTACTGCATAAAGCAATGGTTGGTGCAAAAGAAAACCTGCCCCATCTGTAAAGTGGCCGTCGAGTCTCAACATTAATCACGATCTGTGCATAAAAACTATTATAATTGCGAAAAGAAAGAAACTGAATTCGATCCTCGGGTTCGTTTTACATTTGTATGTTTGGTTTAACATGATTGATACTACTACTAGTACTACTACTACTGCTACTGGAAATTTGTTGAATTTAATGACAGTTATATCAAGTGATTGCTGCCTTTGTGAATTTCTGTATTAAGTCTTCATGAAAAAGTATCACAATATGGATGTCAAGTCAAATTAAAGAAAATAAATTTTCTTTTTTTGGGTATAATTTGTTTGGTTTCAAGTTTTTTGTTGTATGTCACTAATTTTTTAATAGGAAATAAAGGGGATATTTTTTTTGTTACAAAGACCTTTTTAATCATATTTGTTTGATCGTCTCATCCTATGGTTGAGATCTATTTTTTTTCATATTTAGATATTGTTCTTGTCTGAAGCTAGCTGTTTTGCTATGGAAGTGGCGTGAAATGTGGATGCTTTGGAAGAGTTGTATACAAGTAATGGATTTGTAACCAAAAAGAAAGGAAATCGTAATCTAGTGAAAGTCGATGACCAACAAAAGAGTCATTTAGGGTGCGTTTGGTACGCAGACGGGACGGGACAGGACAAGACGGAACAGAACAGGATAGTTGTCCGGCGTTTGGTAAGACATGACATAACTGGACATAACAAGACTAGACTGGTTAAATGACGAATTTACCCCTGATAAAAAATCATAGATTACATCATGTAAAAGTAATTTACATAACTAATACATAGTGTAATGGATTATCAAAAACATAAAACTAATTTATCACGATTGGATTTTGGATACGGAAATCAAAACCCAAATTTTAAAATATAGATATATGTGGTATTTAAAATATAGATTATGTTATTTCGGGTTTTCGGACGGGTTGGGTGGCCAATGATCAAACCTAATCCGAACCCAGATATCCTCCCAGATGTCGGATTTCGGATTATCGGATTTCGGGGTATTCGGGTTTTGCAAAAACACCTTATTTTCGGTTCGGGTGCAGATTCGGATTTCGGACTATTCGGGTTTTGCACACCCTTAGCTTGGAGGCGAGGACGATGAGAAGACATGTTTTATGTTTTTAACAAAGGGTATATTAGTCAAAATAATGTTGTTCTACTTAGTTCCAGGGGATTGGAGTGGGACAAGTGTGTCCCATGCTTGTTCCACTTAGTTCTAACGTGTCCCACATATGGTCACACCAAACATGGGATAAGCCTGTTATGTTTTGTCCTGTTCCACTCTGTTCTGCATACAGGGTGTGTTTGGTACACTGGACAGAACATAAATCACTATTCTATGTTTGGTATGACTTTTAGGAACAAAGTGGACACTTATCAAATGTATACACGATTTCCGTCCCTTTCCTGTCCACCACTCGTGTGAAGCCACGTCATCCATTTATTGAGAAGAATGGAAAGATTGTTTTTTGACATGTTTGTTATTTCTGAGATACCGGGAATCAATTATGCACATTGGATTGGAATAGTTTCCAAGAGTTTTGGAAGGTCTTACGATTGTTTTCTTCTTGGGCATCAATAAATACAAATAAAAATCTGTTGCCCCCAAATTTTTTGTCCAACCAATGAAATGATTTGAAGACAAGTTATTAGTTTATTTAATTCATATTTCCATTCTCTTCTCAATAAATAGATACGTTATTGATGGACAAAAAAGCGATGGAATTTTGAGAAAAAATATATATATTTACTCAATAGAGAATACCAGGAATGGATCGACCAAATATCGTTGCATTATATTTTACATACAAATTATTTATATATTTTTGTTTGATTTAATTTAATTTGTGTGGATTTGAATAGTAATAATGATCACATTCTAATTTTTGGGTTTGCACCAACGATCCAAATGACTATTTAACCGATCTTCCTAACATAATGTTCAATGTTCATGTCATAATGCATGTGGGGCCCAACTAAAAATTTATATGGTTTTGCTGGCATCACAGTGTCTTGAGGGTGCGTTTGGTATGTAGAATAGAGTGGAACAAGACAGAACAGACTTGTCCCATGTTTGGCGTGACCATATGTGGGACACGCTAGAACTAAGTGGAACAAACATGGGACACATTTGTTCCACTCCAACCCCTTGGAACTAAGTAGAACAACAATATTTTGACTAATATACTCTTTGTTAAAAACAAAAACATAAAACATGTCTTCTCATCATCCACGCCTCCAAGCTAGGGGTGTGCAAAACCCGAATAGTTCGAAATCCGAATCCTCATCCGAACCGAAAATAAGGTGTTTTTGCAAAACCCGAATACCCCGAAATCCGATAATCCGAAACCCGACATCTGGGAGGATATCTGGGTTCAGATTGGGTTTGATCGTTGGCCACCCAACCCATCCGAAAACCCAAAATAACATAAATTTATATTTTAAATTTGCAATCCTTAAAAAAGGTTGCAACCTTTGCAACCCACATCTTAACCGTCGGATTCATGATCGACGGTTACAATAGATATGGGGTCCAATATTTTTAATTAAAAAAAACAGAAAAATAAAAATAAAATAACCGCCGATCATGAATCCGACGGTTAAGATGTGGGTTGCAAGGGTTGCAACCTTTTTAAGGGTTGCAAAATATCCTTCCACTATATATATATTTATTTATCTAATTATTTTTTGAAAATCGTAAATTATAGTCTGTTAAAATATTTTCTAAATTTTAAACTTGCTATCGATTTCATCAATCTTTCAATCGATTGTATTCATCCTAAAAAACGATTGAATTTATATATAACTTTTGCATTATATAATACCCGAACCCGACCGACATCAATCCGAAACCCGACCAATCCAAACCCAAAACAACCTAAAATCCGAAACTTAAAATTTGGGTTTTGATTTCCATATCCAAAATCCAAACGTGATAAATTAGTTTTATGTTTTTGATAATTCATTGTACTATGTATTAGTGATGTAAATTAGTTTTATGTGATGTAATCTATGATTTCTCATCAGGGGTAAATTCGTCATTTAACCAGTCTAGTTATGTTCTATCCAGTTCTGTCATGTCTTGTCAAACGTTGGACAGTTGTCCTGTTCTGTTCTGCCCTGTCCTGTCTTGTTCCATCTTGTCCTGTTATGTCTGCGTACCAAACGCACCCTGAGTGATGATACCATATCATAGCTACATGAAAGACGTTAAATGCGAATTAAACTATTTTATAACGGCTCAATTTACAAGTATTTTTTAAGTCCTAGACTTGAATGAATCAATCTAGCTGAAAGCAATCAACATGATTTTTATAGAGTTTGTAAAGCAAAGGGTCATGAATGTTAAAGTCGACAAGTGATATGTTGATTCAACGGAATTTGTCAATTCGACTTATAAAATAGATAAAGATACCATGGATAAATTGCTAATATATTTTAAAGATTTCTAATGTCCTTACTTGTGCTACTACTTAAAATCCCAAGATAACCAAACATGGTATTGAAATTACAATTGTATTTCAAAATCTTCTAATATAAAAACCAACGATTACGATTGTTTAAAACAAAAAAAAAAAATTGTAGTTTGACTGTTGTTTTAGAGATTTATATCGGGAAGCAGTTCATCTTCTAGGACTAGTAGCACTATAAAACACGGAAAACTCCACTTTTTCAAAGCAGTTGAGGGAAAAAAAAGATCAAAAACCATATCAAGTTTAGATGAACTATGCATTTTTGGTAAATTGTGAGTGAAAATAGTTTCATTAACTAAATTTTCGAGCCTGAACATATAAGAAACCTTCTATCTGGCCTCTTTGTATCAGTAGTGGAGTGCTTGGATATTTGGGCATGCTGGAAAGTAGAAATTCGTCAATTTTCCAATTAGATCCATCATGGTAGGGGCAATACTTGTTGGAGGTATGCCCATTTAACACAACAAAATAGTAATTATCCTAAAATGGATGGGCCTATTGTGTCGCACACAAAGTTTAGTTGTGTAAAAGCAAGAAAAACATTCTAGAGGGTTTAGCAGTTAATTAATTAAAAGTGTTTTAATTATATGGAATTACTAGAGGGACAAACTAGTAATTAGTCCATACTTGTTATTAGATATATCTAGATAATTATTAGACTAAATGAATTATTATTAGATAATATTAAATTAGTCTAGATAATTATTAGACTAATTGAATTATCATTAGATAATATCAAATTAGTCTAGATAATTATGAGAATTAAATGAGATATTATTTAAATGAGATTCAAAACACCAAAACCCTAACCCTAATTTGGAATAAGCTCTCTCCCTTTCCTCTCTCTTGATCATAACGCACATAGGCTCCCACAAAGGGGTTTTGGCCGATTCTTGACTAGCTACACAAAGTGATATCGTGGTTTTGGAGATCGCGTAGAGAAGGGAAAGGAGACGATTTCTTGCTACATACAACAACATCTTTGGGGTGTGCTCTTGATAGAGAGATTCCTATTATTGGATTCTTCACTGTCATCAAAAGAGTTATTTCTAATCATTCTCTTGTTTTATGTTACTTGTATTTTGATTGTAACCTGGTCTCTGGAAGATCGTGTGTGTTTTTATGCTTCTGCAGTTTTGATAAAAGTTTTGTAATACACACAATCCAACAGTGGTATCAGAGCCAGGTTACAATGTACAAGTACATAAAGAATCGTTTTTTTATGAAATAGATTTGGGTTTTGGGTGTGGTTATACATTCAAGTGGGAAATTGAATGTATGTGTTACACCCTCAAATTTGGAAAGAGTGACTAATTAAAAACTTTCAAAAATACCTTAAAGGATAATAAAATATCTTACTAATAGTCCATAATTGAAATACATTTCTAGGTTGAACCATCAACAAATAAATAAAGTCTTACATAAAGACTAACTAAAGTCGAGTGTTACTATATCCCAATAACAATCGCTATCTCCAATATAAGTGCGGAAGACTTCATCAAGCTAATCACCTCTTCGAGCACACATTTAGCACTCATCACTTCTCAGTGTCGCTAGGACTAATCCTGAAATGAAACCTGATGCACATGCCGACAAATAAAAAGGGTTAGGCTAACGCCTAATGAGTTCAAGAGTTTTCAACATGAATAAATATTTCGTTAAAAGGGAAGAATGCAGTTTAAATCATGATCTTTCAAAATGACTTAACTTAACTATGAAAGCAACTCGTTTTCCAATGACATACGTTTTGAGGACGAAGATCTCAATACAAAACATTCTTTATAAAAATGATGCCGCCCAAAACTCACTTAAACGTGAATAGAAGACGGCTCCCAATAATGAAACGTGGATAAAACTTTATATCCCGAAACACCCAAAACACGGGTGGGGCATAATACTAAACTCATAAAATCATGGGAAAACAACCCATAATATAATATGTTATTGAAAACATGTGACTAAGATTCAATACTCACGCGACCATAAAATGGGATGAAATCTAAGTATTAAAGCATGGACAATTAAATATCCAAAATACTGTTGGTCGACGACGGGGGAGACCCGTATCCGTTGAAAGTGGAGGAACACAAAAGTATGCCACTCATACAACGTTAATCGTAGGTCACTTCACGAAACGCAAGCCCAAGTGCCTCTACGACACCCTTCAAGCTACACCAAAAGAGACAGCTGACCTTAGCAAATCTTATCAATAATACCGCCAAAGGCCCGGCAACATCCGAAGACTACAACCATGTCATTACCCCGAATGGCGGAGGTCCCAAACGCCCATCATGAAACGCCCGACATCATGATAGCACAACCGGACTCAACCCTCCTAGTGTACACTTGAAAAGTCAAGGTCATAAAACATGGGTCTCGGAGTCCAACCCCGTAATACCCAGTTGACCACCAAATAAAGACTGACTTACGTGCCTATGGAACCAATGCAACACATTCTAACCTTACATGACTACCCATGAATGACCAACGCACTCGAGCATGTAAATATCATTAATATGCAATAAGATGCTAAGATGTAAATCATAGATGGGACTCCACATTGAGCCATTAAAATTGGACAAGTGTCCTCGGGACTCTTTTAAGTCAAAACCGAGCTAAAATGCTCTAAATTCCATTTGGCCAACAAATAATGGTTCCCAGATAATAAAACACATTTAAATGACGTTTATGCATACACATACCTCAAGATGTGATTAATCCTAAAACTTGACCCCGATTGGGACATATCATTTTCCAAATGGGTTTGTGAAATCAAATATACCAAAAATGCACATGTCATGAATTAGACTTCGTTTGTACAGAAATCGTCAAAGATGCATAAATCATAAAATAGGTTTTACTTGTACAAAATCCCCAAGAATACATAAATCATGCTATTTACTTGTTGAAATATTCAAAACCCAAATATAAGCATTTCATGAGATTAAGATAACCCAAGTTAACCAAATATGAAAACTTATCAAAATACTCACACTTTAACAATTACCAAGTAAAACATATTTTTTACTTCAAAATACACATTTTGGCATGTACATAGTTTTTACAAAACAATTTGAACTCACCTTGCTAGATTTAAGTTAAATCTAGATTTTACCCCAACTTGAGTTTCCTTGAAGAAATCTGAACCTTCAAGCCCAAATCTTCCAAAACCTAGATACACAAGGGTCCAACCATAAATATCCATATTTAGCCATTTAGAATTATTTCTCAAACATTTTACGTCAAAACCTCCATTTTGGTCAAAACCCTATTTTTGACCCAAATCTTCCAAAATCTTACAAACCGAAATGGAAGGAATCAAACACTAGGAAACCATAAATGGAGCATTTATATCACCTAATATAGTTTAGAAATGGAGAGGATAAACTTACCACTTAGGTTTTGGTGAAAACCTAGAAAACCCAAAATCTCTAGGTTTGGAGATGAGAACTTGATCTTCCATCAAAAGGTGAAATCACTAGCATGAGGTAGGGAAGGAACACTCTAATCTTCATGGAAAATCCTCCAAAATCAATTAGGGTTTGTGTGGGAAGAAAGGGAAACATTTTGGGAGAGAAATGGAATGGGGTAGAAATGGGAAATGAGAAGATTGGCTGAAAGATTGCACCTTTAAGGCTCTGGTACCCGTGCGCGACATTGCCTATGCGACTATGACCATGTCAATGTCGTGGGGCATTGTCGCACAAGGTGTATCGAGAGTGGTCCTCCTCTTGCGACTTTTCCAGGCGACAGTGACACTGTCATAGTCGCTTGGCATAGTTGCCGACATGTACTGAGCCCCGAAACGCGACTTTTTCAACGCCAACACTCCCGATACTCCAGGGGACCTTAAATAATGCATTAAACAACAAAACCCCACTGTTTACATGTCACAGAAATGTCCGAGTGACATTTACATACCGAAAATTACGGGTGTTACAATCCTCCCAACCTTAAAAGAGATTTCGTCCTCGAAATCTAGATTTCAATGAAGCGTTACCCATAGGATAGATTGTCCCTAATCCATTTTCCAGGACCACTGCCATAGCCATTATGATGATACTTATGACTGCAGTCCCCCCTTGGGCACATTACACTTATATCCGAGAGAACACTTAACTCACTAAAGCAGTCTTTACCCACAAGACTACGATTGTCTACCAACCTTGGGTGACACTTACTACCTTAAGAGTAGTTTGTGATCTCAATTTCTCATTGGACAATACACCTCAGCTCAACATACTTCTGAACCCAAACCAAAGTTCAACATCAACCTCCAAGGAATCCTCTAAATTCTTAATACTCTGTTCTTGATATTGACAAGGTCGTCCTCCCGAGGCGTACCAATACGCTCTCCATGTAGCTGGTTAATGCAGATCCGGATATCACTCAACTCCGATCTACTTCCAACCTCAAATATTCCATCATAAGATATTTACCATGTCAGGAAAGCTTATACACATCGATACTTAATTACCAATATCTAATCTTCCTTTAAATTTCACCACTGCGAGGTCAACTTTTCTCATGATCTAATCAGGATACTTCCAAACATTCCAAGATTCATTGACATCACGAAACGAGTCGACACCTAATACCAAAATGGTGACATCGAAAACGCGGGCATCCCGCCCAATACTTCATTCCAGAAGTATTGTCGCATTAAGGTTGAAACCTAACAGAGGACTAGTGTTCCCATGTCTTACGTCCCTAACGAACGGACCACAGTAATTCCTTTGCTCCCGGAAACTCACAAAGATGGCGCACCGCCAATAAGTAGCACGACGTCAAACGACCACGCAACCCATCAAGTCGGACACAACCAGGCACATATACTCATACAAGGCCTTATCCCACAGGATTACCGAAACGTAAAGATCACCTTTTAGTTAACTGGAAAAACATGAATCTATTACCTCGATTATTCGTGCATGCACAGATTCATAACTGAAACCCAACAATCAAGGTTGACCACAAGTCGGATCATCCGACGCGTCAAATCCCAAGGACTCATTAGTTCCTTAATTACAACTCCTTTCACGACAGGGGTTTAAATCTATAGGCCTAATGAGTTCAAGGTTTTCAACTAATATGCCAATTTAAACTTTTATAAAACTTTCAAATACATAAGCCTTATAACAATTAATCGTGCGGTAGAATCCAGTACCGATCACTCGATAGGTTGAAAATTGATCACCGACGCTACACATATAAAACCATTTCCAAAATTTTGTTTGATCAATATTTACGTTAATAAAACGGTAACAAAAGTTGTGTAGCAAAATTTACACTGTAAACAGGAAAATAAATTCCTGCACCCAACACGTGTAATACATGTTTGTACAACTCCAAAAGAGAACCTCACAATTTTAACTTTTAAAAAATTTCCCTTTTAACCAAAAATGTTGTGGCGTAAAATTTTCAACAGGCCCCATATGCATTATGTTATTCCCCAAAACTCAGTAGAACGATGAGAGCGCAAATAAATTTCAAATCGATTTTAAAGCTTTGAACCGCACAGGTAAAACACATTTGACCAAAATAGTAACTGCAACGACATGAATGCCGATACATCATTTAAGGGCATTGCGGAAAATTTCTAACAGTAAAATTTCTAACTGAAATATGCTCAGAACAAAAGTTTTGTCTGAAATAACATAACTCTTTTATATGTCTACTCACACTGACAGTATAGTTTAATCCAAATACAAATAGTATACAACGATTGACACTTGCATAAAGCTCAAGGATAACTCACATGATAATGAAACTTCTCCAAAATATCGTATGGGGCGACATTTATTAATAGAACCCATAAATTAATGTACGTAATAATGCATGTATGCATGTTCCAAGATTCGTCTACGCGACGCAAAATGTCGTAGGATAAGACACTATGAAACCCAACTGAATTTTTCATAAAACACCTTAATGCTAAAATCAAGTGGTGCCAAAATTTTCATTTCCCGACATAAAAACATAAAACGACAACATGTCTAAAAATGTTAAAATTCTAAAACTACCACGTAAGATAAAGTGACCCCTTTTCAGCAAAACTTTCATGAGACACAACGCCCAAAAAGCTCGTAAATTTACACGCAATAAAATTAAAACCCCACGCATTTCGAAGTACACTCACGCACCCAAAACGTCGCAAAAAAAATACTCCATAAAATTCAACATGACTCGTACAAACTAAAATTCCCAAGAGAATTCCGATTCAAAAACATGGGGACAACTCTTCGTCCAAGTCCTTGACATATGTGGAGGAGATCCAATGTTAAGGTCCTAAGTCGTGGTTACTTGTCCAAGATTCTAAACAACATCAAAACAAAGACATCACAATATCTGAAAATGGTGTTGGACAACGAGGATAAAGAAAATCTTAACAAAGTTTGTAACCACATGCAATAAAATAATTTTATGCATGTTTAAAATCATAGTTTAAATACTTGTGTGTGCTAAAGATTTTTCCAATATTTCGTAATATAATCCATATTGTGATTTGGGAACTTGAGAAGTAAATGATGCAATTTGTTTCAGAAATAAATTTTGTGCATGAATTTGGTCGGCGCTCAACGTCTTAGGACCACACTTCTCAAATTTCCAGCCACACTATCGTCATCTGAAAGCTCAAACATCTTAAGGCAATAATCACCCTAAATTGGTTAACCTTACAATTTCCCCTCGAATAATGTTGATTCCAAAAGTCTATGGTTCTAGTTCAACCAATCATCCCGACCCGAAAGGGTCCACTTAATGCAACCACCATTCTTATTGTCACTCTAAGTGACGAACGCTAAAATCATCAGTCTCTCCTAACGGCTACCCACTTAGAAACTTCTTCACTACCCCAACGGTCGTCACCTCAAGGTAGTATAAGCATGACCATGTAGCATGTAGGTTCACTATAACACTGGCCAGGTGCCATTATGAACGTACCACACATGGTCATCCTTGCTATCCTCGACAAGTTTCCCGTTTCTCACGAATCAATCCATTCCGAAATATCCTATCTTAAGGTACTTAATGGTGCAATTTCACTTGCAATCACCTAAAAGGACGCTAGTTTAAGTCTAGGTATTCAAAATCAACACCTAATTCTCTCAAACTTATGCTCTGATACCAATTTGTTACACCCTCAAATTTGGAAAGAGTGACTAATTAAAAACTTTCAAAAATACCTTAAAGGATAATAAAATCTCTTACTAATTGTCCATAATTGAAATACATTTCTAGGTTGAACCATAAACATATAAATAAAGTCTTACATAAAGACTAACTAAAGTCGAGTGTTACTATACCCCAATAACAATCGCTATCTCCAATATAAGTGCGGAAGACTTCATCAAGCTAATCACCTCTTTGAGCACACATCTAGCACTCATCATTTCTCAGTGTCGCTAGGACTAATCCCGGAATGGAACCTGATGCACATGCCAACAAATAAAAAGGGTTAGGCTAACGCCTAATGAGTTCAAGAGTTTTCAACATGAACAAATATTTCGTTAAAAGGGAAGAATGCAGTTTAAATCATGATCTTTCAAAATGACTTAACTTAACTATGAAAGCAACTCGTTTTCCAATGACATACGTTTTGAGGACGAAGATCTCAATACAAAACATTCTTTATAAAAATGATGCCGCCCAAAACTCTCTTAAACGTGAATAGAAGACGGCTCCCAATAATGAAACGTGGATAAAACTTTATATCCCGAAACACCCAAAACACGGGTGGGGCATAATACTCAACTCATAAAATCATGGGAAAACAACCCATAATATAATATGCTATTGAAAACATGTGACTAAGATTCAATACTTACGCGACCATAAAATGGGATGAAATCCAAGTATTAAAGCATTGACAAATAAATATCCAAAATACTGTTGGCCGACGACGGGGGAGACCCGTATCCGTTGAGAGTGGAGGAACACAAAAGTATGCCACTCATACAACGTTAATCGTATGACACTTCACGATACGCAAGCCCAAGTGCCCCTATGACACCCTTCAAGCTACACCAAAAGAGACAACTGACCTTAGCAAATCTTATCAAGAATACCGCCAAAGGCCTGACAACATCCGAGGACTACAACCATGGCATTACCCCGAAGGGCGGAGGTCCCAAATGCCCATCATGAAACGCCCGACATCATGATAGCACAACCAGACTCAACCCTCCTAGTGTACACTTGAAAAGTCAAGGTCATAAAACATGGGTCCCGGAGTCCAACCCTGTAATACCCAGTTGACCACCAAATAAAGACTGACTTACGTGCCTATGGAGCCAATGCAACACAATCTAACCTTACATGACTACCCATGAATTACCAACGCACTCGAGCATGTAAATATCATTAATATGCAATAAGATGCATTAAGATGTAAATCATAGATGGGACTCCACATTGAGCCATTAAAATTGGACAAGTGTCATCGGGACTCTTTCAAGTCAAAACCGAGCTAAAATGCTCTAAATTCCATTTGGCCAACAAATAACGGTTCCCAGATAATGAAACGCATTTAAATGACGTTTATGTAGACACATACCTCAAGATGTGATTAATCCTAAAACTTGACCCCGATTGGGACATATCATTTTCCAAATGGGTTTGTGAAATCAAATATACCAAAAATGCACATGTCATGAATTAGACTTCGTTTGTACAGAAATCGTCAAAGATGCATAAATCATAAAATAGGTTTTACTTGTACAAAATCCCCAAGAATACATAAATCATGCTATTTACTTGTTGAAATATTCAAATCCCAAATATAAGCATTTCTTGAGATTAAGACAGCTCAAGTTTACCAAATATGAAAACTTATCAAAATACTCACACTTTAACAATTACCAAGTAAAACATATTTTTTACTTCAAAATACACATTTTGGCATGTACATTGTTTTCACAAAGCAACTTGAACTCAACTTGCTAGATTTAAGCTAAATATAGATTTTACCCCAACTTGAGCTTCCTTGAAGAAATCTGAACCTTCAAGCCCAAATCTTCCAAAACCTAGATCCACAAGGGTCCAACCATAAATATCCATATTTAGCCATTTAGAATTATTCCTCAAACATTTTACGTCAAAACCTCCATTTTGGTCAAAACCTTATTTTTGACCCAAATCTTCCAAAATCTTACAAACCAAAATTGAAGGAATCAAACACTAGGAAACCATCAATGGAGCATTTATATCACCTAATATATTTTAGAAATGGAGAGGATAAACTTACCACTTAGGTTTTGGTGAAAACCTAGAAAACCCAAAATCTCTAGGTTTGGAGATGAGAACTTGATCTTCCATCAAAAGGTGAAATCACTAGCATGAGGTAGGGAAGGAACACTCTAATCTTCATGGAAAATCCTCCAAAATCGATCAGGGTTTGTGTGGGAAGAAAGGGAAACGTTTTGGGAGAGAAATGGAATGGGGTAGAAATGGGAAATGAGAAGATTGGTTGAAAGATCGCACCTTTAAGGCTCTGGTACCCGTGCGCGACATTGCCTATGCGACTATGACCATGTCAATGTCGTGGGGCATTGTCGCACAAGGTGTATCGAGAGTGGTCCTCCTTCTACGACTTTGCCAGGCGACAATGACACTGTCATAGTCGCCGGCATGTACCGATCCCCGAAACGCGACTTTTTCAACGCCAACACTCCCGATACTCCAGGGGACCTTAAACAATGCATTACACAACAAAACCCCACTGTTTACAAGTCACAGAAATGTCCGAGTGACATTTACTTACCGAAAATTACGGGTGTTACAATATGAAACACACACAGAGAAAAATCTAAAGTTTTTTCTATTGGTTTTGATGTTTTCAAAATTAAAGTTTCTAATTATGGAAGTTTAGGGTTTCTAACCCTAAATTTTGAAATTATGTTTTTTTTTAAAACAATGGATTTCCAACTTTTGAAATTTTAGGTTTAAAAGTCTTAATTTGAAGTTTTCAAAACATAAAGTTTCCAATTCTGGAAGTTTAGGGTTTTAAAACTTTAAATTACGTTTTATGAAAACATAATGTTTCTAATTCTGGAAATTTAGGGTTTTAATACTCTAGGTTAGTTTTTGTAAAAACAAAAGTTTCTATTTTGGGTGTTTAGGGTTTTAAACCCTAAATTAATTTTTACAAGACTTATGGGTTGTTTGGTTCATAGAATTGGAAGGAATTTGAAGGAATTGGAATTGTCAATTCCATTGACCAAATTCCATGCTTACTTTTGGTTCGCGGAATGAAAGCGATGGAATCCTTCAAATTCCATTTAATTCCACGATTTAAGGAATTCATCATTCCTTGGCTTAAGTGAAGGAATTGAATTTCTACTAACCAAACGTTTGGTCAAATTCCATCAAATTGCATTCCAATTTCTTCAAAGTCAGATTCCTTCGATGGATTCCAATTCCATCAAATTCCATTCTGTGAACCAAACGCCCCCTTAAAAGTTTATTACTTGGGAAGTCTAGGGTTTTAAAATATAAAAATTAAAGTTTTAGAAATTAAAGTTTCCCTTTTGGGAAAGACTTTTCTTTTTGAAACTTAGGGGGTGTTTGGTTAGGGGTATTAGATGGTAATTAATGGGAAATGATAATCATTAATCATGTTTGGTTCAAATAAGGAATGCAAATGGATTGAAAATAGGTGTTTGGTTTCAAAAAATTAATTAATGATTATAATAGATTTGGGGAAAAACCATTCCTCTCTAATTTGAGAGGAATAGAAATATCCATCAGGTTGTCCTCGTCGGCTCGTCTTCCCTACCATATATTCATCTATCTTTTTACACCTCAATTTTTCCAAAAGCTTTTTTTTTAAAAAATTTCTCCATTTTCAGTTAGGGTTTTCTCCATCTTTCCTTACCTTCATCATCCATCTTTCTACACCTCATGTTATCCTCAAGTTTTTTGAAGATTTTTCTCCATTAGATCGAAGGGTTTTCTCCATCTCAGATTGAAGATTTCTCTTCGATTTATCGGATCGATCTGTTATTTTGCTCCGGTTTTGACTTATGTAACATCGATAAGTAGATATGGGTTTTTTTCCGTCTTGGTGATGGAGATGATGTCTTGGAAGATGATTTCTTGGTGATGGAAAAGTTGGTTAATGTTGGTCTATTGTTAAGAAAGATGCAGATCTGTTTGATAATGGAAATGGTGATGGAGATGATGTCTTGAAAATGATTTCTTGGTGATGGAGAAGTTGGTTATTGTTGGTCTCTTGCTAAGGAAGATGCATATCTATTTGTTAATGGAGATGCTATGTTGGTGAATGCCATTGATAATATTTTCATAAAACAAACATTAACAATACAAAGAAATACAATGGATTGTAATATATTGTAATGAATATATTCCATTCCCTTTTCTTAATATAGAGTGTTTAAACTAAAGTTTCGAATTCTAGAGTTTTAAGAAAACTAGGTTTTCGAAATCTTTCGAGAAAAAACAATGAAAAACGATTTATTATTTCAATTGTTGAAATTCTTTTATATGTGTTTTCTCGAACTTTTTGATTCACTTGTATATTTCATGTTTGGATGGTTTTGGCATGAAACCATACTTGAATAAGTATAAAACGTGTTTGTATGTTCAAGCAAAGATTGATTTATTTTTAGTGCCAAAGTGTATCTTGAAATCAGTCTTTATCAAAAAGTTGTATCTTGCATGGATTTGGCACCCCATCGCTTATATATATATATATATATATATATATATATATATGCAAAATTCGTGTTTGTATGGACCCGATAATATATAGTTTGCCTCAGTTAGACCTATGTGTTGTGATGTTTGGTTGTTGAGTGGTATTTTTTTTTAATGGTTGTAATTTTTGCGCGGCATGCGAGCCGTTTCCTATTTTTTTATTTGTAAAATAGTATAGTATAGAATATGAATTTATTTTATCACAAACTTGTAAAAGGAGACCGAAGACAACAAACAAGATTCATGAAGATTAAAGTCTTGGCGTGGACCCACTCATACATTGAAGAAATGGTGAGTTTAGTGGGAGCCGATACATCATCTTATGGTTGTTAGTCCCTAGTTTGACCATGTTTTTCTCGTGGTGGCTCACGAGAAAAACGCATAGGTTTGAGCCAAATATTACCGTTACTTGCATGTGATTGTGTTTTATTTATTTACTTATTATCTAAGACTTGCATGTTAGATAATCTAAAATAATTTTGAAACACACTAAAATTTTATTAAAGAGTTAATAAAACTTGCAAGTGCATTTTGGAAAATAGATAAAATTGGTTTTATTGTGATGTTTTAAAATGGTTAAAACGAAATTGCTAAAATAAAACAGTTAAAAATGTTTTAACTAAGAAAAAAAACCCGTTTTTAATGTAAATCACACGTTACCTATTTAAGGCACGCATTTGAACTAATAATCTATCGGCGTGGGGAAGGGCTAAATCCAACACGTCGGTTAGAGGTTAGGGATAATGTTTGTGACATTCGCAATATCCGAGAGTCTTGGGTCGGATGTTATGTGTCTTAGTATGGTTGATTTACAATCTGGACTCGTGATCCACGACAAACCTGTCACGAGAAAGGATTAACGTGGAAGGGATTAAACATGCCAAACGACATAATGGATGTCAGTGAATCCCGCAAGGATCTAAGAATTTCATAGAGATGGAATTGGTAAAATGGTTACCTACCTAAATAGCTTCCAATTACGATCCACGACAAACCCGTCGTAAGTGGAAGTGAAATATGTATCGTAGCTTTGTTAAAATTAAATTTTTTTGAACAACTGGGTAATATTTTTTAATAAGGATCATTCAATTCAAATCACTAAAATAATGTTTTTCTATTTTGATAGATGGCTAACCATGCGAATTCATCAATTTCAAACTTCTGTTTAAAAGGTCTCTTCGAAAAGGACAAGCTTATGGGCTTGAATTACATGGACTGGCTTCGAAACTTGAGAATTGTTCTCAGGATGGAAAAGAAGCAGACGGCCATTGAGGAACCACTCCCTGAGGCACGTGCTGCCGGAGCATCTCGAGCGATTCGGGACGAATATGAAAAACGACTGGCCGAGTCAAACGAGATTGCTTGCCTAATGTTGGCGACCATGGTTCCAAAACTCCAAAAATGTATGGAAAGCCTTGGGGCGTACGACATGAACAACCAGCTGAAGGACATGTTCCAACAGCAAGCTAGGCAAGAACGATATGACAATATCAAAGCTCCTGTAGAATGTAAGATGGCCTCGGGTAGCAACGTCAGTGTATACGTTCTAAAAATAAAATCGTACTTTGACCAGCTTGAGCGTCTAGGTTTTCCCTTTGGTCAGAAGCTTGCAACAGATTTTATCTTAAGCTTACTAACTGGTTCGTATGAACAGTTCATAATGAACTATAATATCAACAACTTACAGAAAACGACAATGGGGCTCCATGGCATGCTTAAGACTGCAGAGTCTAACATGACCAAGTCCAAGCCCGCTGCCTCGACACTGATGATCAGGGAGGGAGGTTTAAAGAAGAAAAAGGTTGCCCCTGCAAAAGGAAAGGGAAAAGGAAAGGCTATACAGCCTAAACCCAAACCCAAGGCGAAAGGCAAAGGAAAAGCCCAATCTGATATACCTCATTCAAAGACTCCTGAGGACGTTGTATGCTTTCACTGCAAGGAGGTAGGACATTGGAGGCGAAACTGTCCTATATATCTAGAGGAGCTTAGGAAGCTCAAAGATAATGGAGCAGGAACTTCAAGGACTAAAAAGAAGTAGGAAGATGAGACGTGGGGAGCTAGACCTGATCATGGGAAACAATCAGATTGCTGCTGATGACACGATAAGAAATTACGAGCTTTCTTTTCAGTCTGGATTATCTATGGTTTTGTTTGATTGTTGCTACTCATCTGATATGGCCAGAAACATAATTTCATTTTATGCTTTATATAAAGATGGTTTTGATTTTGGGTTTGATAATGGATCTATCCTTGTTTATAAAGATGATATGCTTTATTTTAAGGCTAACCCATGTCATGGTATTTATGAAACTAGTATAAGCATAAGAGAAAATAGAAGTTCAATCTATAATGTTGAATCGACTCAATCCAAAGATGGTTTGGATAAGTCGTATATGTGGCACTGTCGTCTTGGTCACATTAGCAAGAAATGCATCATCAAACTCCAAGCGGATGGGATTTTAGAATCGTTTGACCACAAATCGAATGATGAATGTGAATCTTGTCTTCTGGGAAAGATGACGAAGGCACCATTTACAGGAACCTGTGAGCGGGGAAATGATCTGTTGGACATAATACACATTGATGTATGTGGGTCGTTCAGATCAGTCACAAGACACGGTGAAAGATAATTTGTTACCTTTATTGATGATTTCAGTAGGTATGGATATGTTTATCTGATTAAATAAAATCTGAAACCCTCGAGGTGTTCAGGACGTTCCAAAAATTAGGTAGAAAATCAACTGAACAGAAAGATTAATACTCTCATATCCGATAGGGGTGGTGAGTATCCTAATCAAGAGTTCAAAGATCATCTAAAGGAGTTGTGGTGTAATCGCACAACTTACTCCGCCCAGGACACCACAACATAATGGTTTAGCTGAAAGGAGAAACCGAACATTGCTTTATATGTTTCGGTCCATGATGAGTCGAACTGCGCTTCCAATCGGTTTCTAGGGCTATGCCTTAGAAACTACTGCAAGGGTCCTAAATCTTGTACCAACGAAGAAAGTTTCCAAACACCTTCTGAAATATGGAATGGAAAAGTTCCTTCACTTGCCTATTTAAAAATATGGGGTTGTGAAGTTTTCGTATGTCGTGAAGCTCAAGACAAACTTGAACCCAGATCAGAGAGGTGTTATTTTGTTGGATATCCAGTTGATTCTTTTGGATATTTATTTTATAAACTTTTAGAGAACAAAGTATTTGTTGCTGGAAGGGAAATCTTCCTTGAAAGGGAACTGATGTCCCAAGAAGCCAGTGGGAGCCGAATTGATCTTGAAGAAATTCAAGAGTCAACCAACATGGAATCTAACGTTGGCACTAGTTCTCAACAACAGGTAATAGGATCTACAGTTGTTGAGCCTCAACAAAGAGTTACTGAGGAATCTGACATCCAGCCACCTGTTCACAGATCTGATAGAGTGCGTCATGCACCAGAAAGATATAATTTGCTCATATATGATGGTGATGATACATAGGTAGATCTTGATAAGCCTACCAATTATGAAGAAGCCATGGTGTGCCTTGAGGCCGCTAAATGGAAAGAGGCTATGGAGAGAGAGATGCAATCCATGTATGATAATCAAGTATGGGAGTTGGTTGATCAGACACCCAGTCAAAATACAGTAGGGTGTAAATGGGTCTTCAAGAAGAAGACTGACATGGATGGCAAAGTACACACGTACAAAGCTAGACTGGTGGCGAAGGGCTATATGCAGACTCATGGTGTAGACTTCTCACCGGTAGCTATGTTGAAATCCATCAGAATACTCGTTGCCATAGAAGCATTTCATGACTATGAAATATGGCAGATAGATGTAAAAAAACGTTGTCCTTAATGGTAAGATGTCTGAGGATGTGCTTATGACACAACCTGAGGGTTTTGTATAGTCCGAGCATCCTGATAAAGTATGTAAGCTTCAGAAGTCTATTTATGGACTTAAGCAATCTTCTCGCAGCTGGAACATCTATTTTGATCAGAAAATCAAAGAGTTTGGTTTTATGAGGAGCGAAGATGAACCATGCGTATATGTCAGAACTAGTGGGAGCATTGTAGTCTTCCTTGTGTTGTATGTAGATGACATACTCCTTATGGGAAACGATATCCCTACTTTGCGAAGCATGAAAGCTTGGATAGGGAAATGCTTTTCTATGAAGGACATGGGAGATGCAACATACATATTGGGCATCAAGATCTGTAGAGATAGATCTAGGCGTCTTATTGGTCTAAGCCAAAGTACCTACACAAAGTGTTGAAGAAATTCAACATGAAGGATTCTAAGAAGGGGTTCATTCCTATGCAGTATGGTTTGGCACTGAGCAAGGCTCAGTGTCCTAGTTATAGTTCAAAGCTAGAAAGGATGAGTCGGATTCCTTATGCCTCGGCTATAGGTATGATCATGTATGCCATGATATGTACTAGTGTAACACCCCAAAAATTGGGATAAACAAAAACTTCTGAAAAAGGGAAGTATGGTAATCATATAAATGCCAAAGCATGAGCTTGCCAAAAAGGGAACAATTAATGCTTGTTTAATTACAAGTTTGTAATAACAACCAATAAGAGATAACAACCTCTTAATCTAAATTCTAGACAAGAACTAAGATTACAAACAGTTGTCATCTACATCCAAAAATTGATTTTATATGGCATCCCAAAAGCTCCCAAGCTCTCATCTCTAAGCCCGCTAATTCTTCTTAGCGGTTGCGCCGCTAGAACCTGAGATACACATCAAACCATACAAGTGTTAGGCCAAACGGGCCTAGTGAGTTGCACAAAATCATGGCATAACAATTACAACCACAACATAGCTATTTATAACATTATAGTCCACAAAGGCCATAAGGGAATCAATGGGGGTGACCCATCACACCAGTGAGTTTTACCTCAACTCTATGTACCTTGATGTTCACTCGCATGAGCAATACCCTAAAGGCTCGGCACACTTGAAGACTACCCCTCAGGCATTACTCCAAATGGCGGAGGTCTAGGTGCATACCATCACGGTGGCACCTAAGACTACATCCTCCTAGCACATACTCACGGTTCATCCAATACATATATATATACAATATTCATCTCTACACATATCCCATATCAACAAGATACATGTATAAGACTCCCCCATAGTTCCAATTTCCATTTAGGGCCAAAACCCTAAACATGCAATACCCACGATGTTAAAACACAACTCCCATGAAATTACGCAATCATATCCCATCAATATCATTAATGTAACATTTATTCCACATGATGATTTCATAGTCATAATCTCCCCCAAAATATCAAAAATAGCAGTTAGGTCAAACTTATCAGGTGATCAGATTTATACAAATATGTAAAATAAAGATAAGTAAACACACATGATATGTATCTCATTTGAAAATGGTAAGTAGAAAACTCACTAACTAGGTTTTTATAGCAAACCCTAGAAAAACTTGGATGAATATATGTGTAGATGAGAACTTGGCTTAAGTTCCTAAATGCTCTCTTGAATGCTCCACCAACCTCTATTGATAGTCAATAAATGTCACTCACCAAACTAGGGTTTTGAGGGGGTTAGGAAGGACTTTGAGATAGAAGAAATCACTCAAACACTCTCCCAAATCGGCTCTAAATAAGTGGTATTGAGAAATGAAGTCAAAATGGTCAAAGTTGAATTTTTATACCCTCAGTCCCCGACGGCGACAGTGCCCGGCGATTGTGCCCATGACATTATCGCGGGGGCACAATCGCGCCACCCATACCACTCGCGGTACGTCCCACGCGATAGTGACCGACGATTATGCCCCTATCACTATCGCGGGGTCACTGTCGCGCCAACCCCGACCCTCTCGGTACAACCTCGGCGATAGTGACCAGCGATTGTGCCCAGGGCACTGTCGCGTGGCACTATCGTGCCACACCCCCTGGACCCCGAAAACTTGATTTTAAAGGGAGACGATAAAGCAAGACTAAAGTATAAATAACGCATAATATTAACAGTTCAATTATACACAATTATACGCAAGTAAGGTTTCTAATATTAACAAGGTACCAAAAAACAAGTGGAATACTTACCTTAGATTTTCGGGTCTTACAATCCTTCCCACCTAATAAGGATTTCGTCCCCGAAATCTCACTCTCTAAACAAATGAGGATAACTCTTCTTCATGTCTTCCTCCGATTCCTACGTCACATTAGTACCTCGATGGTGCTTCCATTGAACCTTCACCATTATCACATCCTTATGTCGCAGTTGCTTCGTCTTTGACTCTAAGATGGCTTCCGGTTCCTCCACACATTGGTTACTGCTATCTACCCGAATTTATGACAAAGGGATGACACTTTCCTCCTCGGCCCGACATTTGCGAAGATAACAAATGTGAAATGTCGGGTGTATTCCGTCCATTTCCCGCGGCAAGTCCAACTTATAAGCTTGGAGTCCAACCTTCTCTAATATCGTGAAGGGTCCAAGGAAACGAGGACTAAGCATTCCACGCTTCCCGAAGAGAATGAGTCCCTTCCAAGGTGACACTTTCAACATGACTCGATCCCCCACTTGAAATTCAACCGGTCTTCGCTTTTTATCTGCATAGCTCTTTTGTCGGTCTTGGGCCACCTTCAATCGTTCTCGGATGCCCTTCACCTTATCCGCCGTTGCTTGCACTATTTCTGGTCCCGCAAATTGCTTCTCCCCCGCCTCGAGCCAACACACCGGTGTCCTGCACTTTCGTCCGTAGAGTGCCTCGAATGGTGCCATTCCAATGCTTGAATGGTAACTGTTGTTGTACGCGAATTCCACCAATTGAAAGTGTGAATCCCAACTTCCTCCAAAGTCTATGACACATGACCGAAGCATGTCCTCGAAAGTATGGATGGTCCTCTCACTTTGACCGTCAATTTGAGGATGATAAGTTGTACTCAATTTGACTTTTGTGCCCAACTCTCTTTGCAATCCATCCCAAAACCTGGAAGTGAACCGACTATCCCGATCCGACACTATAGATAGTGGAACTCCGTGTCGTGACACCACCTCATCAATATAGAGCTTAGCTAACTTCTCCATCGGTAACGTTTCTCGCATTGCTAATAAATGTACGCTCTTAGTAAGTCTGTCCACCACCACCCAAATAGTGCCGTGTCCCTTTAAGGTTTTCGGCAATTTCGTGACGAAGTCCATTATGATGTGCTCCCATTTCTATTCCGGAATGGTTAAAGGTTGCAAACTTCCATAAGGCCTTTGATGTTCCGCCTTGACTTGTAGGCAAGTGACGCATCTTTCCATATAGTTGGCCATATCAAGCTTCATCACCGGCCACCAATAGTGTAGTTTCAAATCTCTATACATCTTGGTTGACTTGTGCGCCTCCGCCAAACGCAACTCGCGGTTTCCCCCGATTTTTGGGACCCAAATCCTTCCTTGAAATAGCTTAAGACCCCGACTATCTTTCGTTAGTGTTTCCCGTTGCTTCACCATGATTTCGTCTTTGAGGTTTTCTTCCCGAAGTGCCTCCGCTTGATTCCGCTTGATATCATCCACTAAGCTCGATATTACATCAATTCTAGATAGAGTGACCTTAACTTCACTCCCGTAACTCTTTCGACTCAAAGCATCCGCCACTACGTTGGCTTTACCGGGGTGGTAAAGCAACTCACAGTCGTAATCCTTCAAAAGCTCTAGCCACCGTCGTTGCCGCATGTTGAGGTCCTTTTGGTCAAAGATGTACTTAAAACTTTTGTGATCGGTGAATAAAGTACACTTTGTCTCGTAGAGGTAGTGTCGCCATAGCTTTAGAGCGAACACCACCGCTGCTAGCTCCAAGTCGTGCGTAGGGTAATTCTTCTCGTGGTCCTTTAGTTGCTGCGATGCGTACGCGATCACCTTTACCCTTTGCGTCAAGACACAACCGAGTACTAGCTTAGAGGCGTCACTATAGACTACAAAATCTTCGGATCCTTCGGGTAAGGATAGGATTGGCACCTCGCATAACTTTTGTTGGAGAGTCCGAAAGGCCTTCTCTTGTGTATCGGTCCATAAGAACTTAACATTCTTCTTCGTCAATGTCGTGAGCGGAGTGGCAATCTTCGAAAAGTCTTGAATAAACCGCCGATAGTAACCTGCCAAGCCCAAGAAACTTCTTATCTCCGTTGGGCTCGTCGGTGGCTCCCAATTCATCATCGCCTCTATCTTTGTCGGATCCACCTTCACCCCATCCTTGGATATAACATGGCCCAAGAATTGGACTTCTTAGAGCCAAAACTCACATTTTGAAAACTTTGCAAAAAGTTTCTCCTTCCGAAGAATCTATAAGACTTCTCGTAAGTGCCATCGATGCTCCACATCATCCCGAGAGTAGATAAGGATGTCGTCGATAAAGACTATTACCGACTTGTCTAGCAAAGGTCGACATACTCGGTTCATCAAATCCATAAAGACGGTCGGGGCATTAGTCAATCCGAAAGGCATGACTAGAAATTCATAGTGGTCGTATCTCATCCGGAACGCCGTCTTCGGGATATCACTTTCCTTCACTCGTACTTGATGGTAGCCGGACCGCAAATCTATCTTAGAGAAGCATCCCGCCCCTTGAAGTTGATCGAATAAATCGTCGATCCGAGGAAGTGGATACTTATTCTTTACGGTGACCTTGTTGAGTTCGTGGTAGTCAATGCACATCCGCATAGACCCGTCCTTCTTCTTCACAAATAAAACCGGGGCTCCCCAAGGCGACGAACTCGGTCGTATGAATCCCTTCTCAAGAAGTTCTTGGAGTTGTGTCATCATCTCCTGCATCTCCGTCGGCACTAGACGATAGGGAGCACGAGCAATTAGAGCGGCTCCCGGAGTGAGGTCGATGTGGAACTCCACTTGTCGTTCCGGTGGAAGTCCGGGTATATCCTCCGGAAAGACATCCGGGTATTCGTGCACCACGTCTACATCTCCCACTTTCTTCTTGTCTAGTTTCGTGTCGATCACGTAGGCCAAGTATGAAGCACACCCTTTGGATAGACTCTTTCGGGCCTTGAGCGACGAGATAATCATATTAGCCTTTTTGTTCTTCTCAACGTAGATTATCACCTCTTCACCTTTCGGCAAAGGTACTCGAATTATTTTCTTAGAGCAAAATATGTCGGCATCGTGTTTTGCTAGCCAGTCCATCCCAACGATCACATCAACCCCCCTATGTCCGCCGGTAACAAATCTATAGCAAAGGGCTCCCCATCTAATTCCAAGGTACACCCAACAAAACATTCACGAACCAATAAGTGCTCCCCATTGGCTACTTCTACTACTAAGGCCTCAGATAAAGTGCTAGATGAGATAGCAAAATTCTTGCTACAAGTAGTGGACACAAAAGATCGATTCGCGCCAGAATCAAATAAAACGCGGGTAGGTATAGAGTTCACTAGAAACGTACCCGACACGACATCCGCTATCACTCTTGCTTCATCCGCCGTCATTTGGAAAGCCCGACTTGGCGCTTTCGGTTGAACTTCTCTCTTCGGCGCAACCCCGCTTGGAACCCCTTGGTTACCCCTTGCTAGCTTGGGGCAATCCCTCTTGATGTGCCCCGGTTCTCGGCACTCGTAGCAAACTCCCGTCCGGGAGTGGCAATCCTTACTCATAAGATCATTCCGACCACATTTGAAACATCCGGTAGGGTTGGAGGAGGGTTTTAGATTGCAAGATCCCGAATGCTTACTCTTGCACTTGGAGCACCACGACGTCTTGCGTCTCGATTCCGCACCCCTTCCCCCGAAAAAGGGTTTGGTTGGTCGCGCGGGCCCGTTCGGACCTTCCCATTTCCTCTTTTCTCCTTGCTGCTTTTTCTCTTCCTTGGCTAAATTCATGTCATCCTCCACTAGTTGTGATGCTTCGATCACCTCTTGTAAGGAACTCTTGTGAGCGTTCCTCACATCCGTCTTCATGTCAGCTGGTAAACCCTTCACAAACGCTTTTATCTTTGCCCCCTCATCATTTGCCAAGTGCTCAACTAAGCTAAGCTTATCCAGGAATTGCTTGGCGTAGTTGGCAATCGACAGATTGCCCTTCTTCAGATTCCGAAATTCCTCTTCTATCTTATCGAGTGCCCTCTCATTGCAATACTTTTCCATGAGTTTCTTTTTGAAGGTTAACTAAATGAGCTTGGCCAAAACCTCAGGTGTAAGTGCTCTCCGAGTAACGTTCCACCAACTCAACACATCCCCTCTAAACAGTTGGGATGCAAATTTGACCCTCTGAGAGTCCGCGCATTCTCTTGACTCGAATGCTATCTCAACATCCTGAATCCACTTCATGCATGTAAGCGGGTCGGTCGTCCCTGAGAATTCTGGAGCCCGGCTACAAAGGAAATTCTTGAAGGAGCAACCCCCATCCTTCTTCTTTTCAATCCTGATAGCATGCTCCTCGGTCCCCACAACGGCCGGTCCACCACCCGACCCATTCACAACATTCTCCGCCATCACCTCGGTTCGTCGATGACTGGCATCCCGATCTTCCAAAAGTTTCAAAAAGAATTCATGTTGTTGTGCCATGGCCGAATTCATGGCCTGCATCATGTTATCTCGGATCCTTGTCTCCATGGTCACCTCTTCCACAAACGGTTGGTCGGACTCAAGGTTCACTCGTGGTACTTGTTCGGGTCCTCCACCCAAGAAACCGGTTACGGGTGGCTTTTCAGTAGTTGTGACCAAAGGAGGTTGATTGGTGGTAGACTTGTCTTCAATGTGACCATCCCGCGGATTCTGGAGCATATTTCGAGTGTTTACCATGATGCTCTGTCATACATGACAAGGATCACACCGGTTAATTCTTTAAAAGATAAACGGTTCAATACGTACTACTACAACGATTAATCATCATAATAACAATTTCAAACATGCTTACGTAATCATAAATTCAGAACAACACTGGCCAAGTGAGATTGTGAACGTATTTTACATAAGAATTCTCGTCGTCATTATTATAAATTTCAATCAATGCAATTCCGTAATCCTAGTACTCTCCCCACCTAGAAATGCTCTACCCGTAGGGACAGTGTTACTATGTGCTCAACCAGCTTAAGTCTAGGTATGCAAGAGTCGACACCTAGTTCACTTAAACTAGAGCTCTGATACCAACTTGTAACACCCCAAAAATTGGGATAAACAAAAACTTCTGAAAAAGGGAAGCATGGTAATCATATAAATGCCAAAGCACGAGCTTGCCAAAAAGGGAACAATTAATGTCTATTTAATTACAAGTTTGTAATAACAACCAATAAGAGATAACAACCTCTTAATCTAAATTCTAGACAAGAACTAAGATTACAAACAGTTGTCATCTACATCCAAAAATTGATTCTATATGGCATCCCAAAAGCTCCCAAGCTCTCATCTCTAAGCCTGCTAATTCTTCTTAGCAGCCGCGCTGCTAGAACCTGAGATACACATCAAACCAAACAAGTGTTAGGCCAAACGGGCCTAGTGAGTTGCACAAAAGCATGGCATAACAATTACAATCACAACATAGTTGTTTATAACATTATAGTCCACAAAGGCCATAAGGGAATCAATGGGGGTGACACATCACACCAATGAGTTTTACCTCAACTCTATGTACCTTGATGTTCACTCGCATGAGCAACACCCCAAAGGCTCGGCACACTTGAAGACTACCCCTCAGGCATTACTCCAAATGGCGGAGGTCTAGGTGCATACCATCACGGTGGCACCTAAGACTACATCCTCCTAGCACATACTCACGGTTCATCCAATACACACACACACATATATATATATATATACAATATTCATCTCTACACATATCCCATATCAACAAGATACATGTATAAGACTCCCCCATAGTTCCAATTTCCATTTAGGGCCAAAACCCTAAACATGCAATACCCACGATGTTAAAACACAACTCCCATGAAATTACGCAATCATATCCCATCAATATCATTAATGTAACATTTATTCCACATGATGATTTCATAGTCATAATCTCCCCCAAAATATCAAAAATAGCAATTAGGTCAAACTTATCAGGTGATCAGATTTATACAAATATGTAAAATAAAGATAAGTAAACACACATGATATGTATCTCATTTGAAAATGGTAAGTAGAAAACTCACTAACTAGGTTTTTATAGCAAGCCCTAGAAAAACTTGGATGAATATATGTGTAGATGAGAACTTGGCTTAAGTTCCTAAATGCTCTCTTGAATGCTCCACCAACCTCTATTGATAGTCAATAAATGTCACTCACCAAACTAGGGTTTTGAGGGGGTTAGGAAGGACTTTGAGATAGAAGAAATCACTCAAACACTCTCCCAAGTCGGCTCTAAATAAGTGGTATTGAGAAATGAAGTCAAAATGGTCAAAGTTGAATTTTTATACCCTCAGTCCCCGACGGCGACAGTGCCCGGCGATTGTGCCCATGGCACTATCGCGGGGGCACAATCGCGCCACCCATACCACTCGCGGTACGTCCCACGCGATAGTGACCGACGATTGTGCCCCTATCACTATCGCGGGGTCACTGTCGCGCCAACTCCGACCCTCTCGGTACAACCTCAGCGATAGTGACCAGCGACTGTGCCCAGGGCACTGTCGCGTGGCACTATCGCGCCACACCCACTGGACCCCGAAAACTTGATTTTAAAGGGAGACGATAAAGCAAGACGAAAGTATAAATAATGCATAATATTAACAGTTCAATTATACACAATTATACGTAAGTAAGGTTTCTAATATTAACAAGGTACCAAGAAACAAGTGGAATACTTACATTAGATTTTCGGGTGTTACAACTAGGCCCGATGTGTCGTGTGCTTTAAGCATGACAAGCCGATATCCGGACAATCCCGACACTGACCATTAAACAAGAGTAAAGAACATCCTCAAGTATTTGAGATGAACTAAAGAAACGTTCTTGGTTTATGGAGGTGCGGAGGAATTCACTGTAAAAGGCTACACTGGTGCTAGTTTCCAAACCGATAGATATGATTCTTGCTCGCAGTCTGGATTCGTGTTTTTGTTTAATGGTGGGGAAGTCTCTTGGAGAAGCTCCAAGCAGAGCACCGTAGCAGATTCGACAACGAAGGCTGATTACATTGCAGTCAACGAGGCTGCAAAAGAGGTCGTGTGGATGAAGAAGTTCATCGGGGATGTTGGTGTAGTTCCTAGCATTCATGATCTCATAGAGATCTTCTGTGACAACGAGGGTGCAATCATCCTGGCTAAAGAACCCAGATCACATAAGCGCACACGACATATAATCAGGAAGTTTCACTATGTTCAGAAGGTTTTCGAAGACAGAGACATCATCATTAGTAGAGTTGGCACAGATGGAAACTTGGCTGATCCATTCACCAAGCCTTTGTCGCAGACCAATCATGATACTCATACTAGGTCTATAGGTATTATATTTGCTAGAGATTTGGCTTGACTGTATTCATTTTAGTTTCTTTGAGATTTCGGAGCTTATACACTTATTTTATGATGTATCAATATTATGATGGAGATCCTAATATATGCTTGTAGTAGTTACTATCATTTGGTGTATTGGTAATGTTCTAATTTTGCATGTTTATTAACTTCCTTGAACAATTAGTTCAAAATTCTTCCACAGTCGGTCGTTCTCCATTGGAAGGGAGTAGTGAATTAAGACTGATGTGGAGTGTTAGTTGATTATCCATAGAGATGGATATAGCATAGAGATGCAACTATACACTCACGTGTACTTGATAGAGATCAAGTATTGGAACGACCCACACTTAGAGATTGCTTCATGGATCTGTCACAAGCAATTCTAAGATGGTAATATCTACTATCCATAAGTAGAGATACATGAGATTCTTGACACGAAGTCTGTTATGCCTTGATGTTTCTTCAACGTTGTCCGTAATAGACGGCTATAAAGAGAACCGTTGGGTGTATCGTGATTAGTGGGTAAGAGATCTACGTGGTCAATACTATTTGCTCTTTTTATCTAGTAATAAAAGTGATATCCATGGCCCTTCGATGATTTGGTGCAGACGTTGAATGTATGCATACTCGGACTAGATTGATGTTGGATCAATCTTACAATCCGTCTTTTTTGGGTCACCACAAATCCTTTATCGAGAAACATAATGGTGAACGTTCTGGAGATTGACCATGTTCCATGTCTCATGTTCACATGGATATCAGTAACAAATGGATATTTGATCACTTACCTGTAGGACTGCTTAACGCAGAAATTGAGTCTTCGATGTCGTACCTCATGCTAACATAAGGGGCAATGGTGTATTGATAGATACTGACCATTGTTGGTATTACTATTCAGTTGTTGTGACATGTGCATGTGGGAGTTTGTTGGAGGTATGCCCATTTAACACTACAAAATAGTAATTATCCTAAAATGCATGGGCCTATTGGGTCGCACACAAAGTTTAGTTGTGTAAAAGCAAGAAAAACATTCTAGAGGGTTTAGCAAGTAATTAATTAAAAGTGTTTTAATTATATGGAATTACTAGAGGGACTAACTAGTAATTAGTCCATACTTGTTATTAGATAATATCTTGATAATTATTAGACTAATTGAATTATTATTAGATAATATCAAATTAGTCTAGATAATTATGAGAATTAAATGAGATATTATTTAAATGAGATTCAAAACACAAAAACCCTAACCCTAATTTCGAATAAGCTCTCTCCCTCTCCTCTCTCTTGATCACGACGCACATAGGCTCCCACAAAGGGGTTTTGGCTTATTCTTGACTAGCTACACAAAGTGATATCGTGGTTTTAGAGATCGCATAGAGAAGGAAAATGAGACGATTTCTTGCTACATACAACTACATCTTTGGGGTGTGCTCTTGATAGAGAAATTCCTATTATTTGATTCTTCACCGTTATCAAAAGAGGTATTTCTAATCCTTCTCTTGTTTTATGTTACTTGTATTTTGATTGTAACCTAATCTCTGGAAGATTGTGTGTGTTTTTATGCCTCCGCTGTTTTGATAAAAGTTTTGTAATACACACAATCCAACAGTACTAACCATCAAAGTTATTATTGTAACTTCAGAGTCCTGTTTTTCTTTGAGTGAGAAGATTTTATACGATGGAATGATGAAACTTTCTTCACAACCATTGAAGCTATCATTTGCTTGAAAGATTATTATGATACTGTTAAACAACAGTAAAACACCAGTGCACTAAAAGAATCGCTTGTAAACATCAAAACAAATAGTTGAAAATCAAAATTACACAACACTCCAGAATTTTAATATTTTGACAAACAATCATGATTAGCAAGCTACAATTTTTAGCCTATTTAGTTTCACAATTTCACAAAGATTTGATATATGAGTAAACTTTGTAACACTATTTAATCATCTTTTTATTAGCTAAACACTTAATACTCCTCCATGTGACAGAATTAAATTCTTTTTGTAAATCATTTGTAATTCTTCAATTCCTCGGGGTCGGCTTTCAATTAATACTTTTGAAATTCCCATATAGATTATAATTATGGAGATCCTCATGCCGATTCTTTTTTGAATGTCTATACGTGCAATTCCCTTGATGCCAAAAGATGTTATCATATTTTTTGAAACCCCAAAGGTCTTCACCACACCACTTTATGGGCTAATCGATTGAGGGAGACTGGTACATACAACAATTTAGATGGCTTAAAAAAGATGCAATTTTACATATGTTAATTTTATAAACTTAACTTTATTTGTTGATACTTTATGCTTCAACTTTAAACGCTTGTAAGAATAAACTTTAAGATTTAGATATTTTGTGGATCCTACTTTCAAGTAAGATATACAAACACTGTTTGGTTAAGTGTACTTGTATAAATGAACTTTAAAAATATAATATAGAATAACAAATCAACACTAACCATATATGAATGTGAATACCATCCCATAAAAGGGGGGGGGGGGGGGGGGGGGGGGGGAGGTAATCCCATACTAGGTCTTGGTTACAATCTGAGCATCACTCATCTGCTGCTAGGAAGAATGCAAATTTCCTTTCCATCATGGTCAATTGGTCATGGATCTGTACAGTAAGGGCACTCCAAACCTAACAGTAGAGCCCAATATTCCAAGTGGTCAAGTGTTCAAACCTTACGAAAGATGAAGAGTGCGTGTAAGTATTTGCCGTATAGGTTATGATTGACATGAGGCGTGGTATGGCAACAAGGTCAAATCTCAAGCCTTAGGAGCCACGACATTTTTCAAGGTGTGGCTTGTGGTGACAAATCTGTATATTTTATATATAATTATATATATACACATGTTTTTTACTATTACTCAATAAGTCAATGATATTAAACAATTTAAATTAGGTTATATACTAAAAACCAAAAAGTAAGACACTGAAAAGGAAAAAAAAAAGAATAAAATATTGTGTTACAAAAACCGGGCATTATGACTGTCGTGGTGACCCTTTTAGAACACTGATAATTATATATACTTCAAAAAAAAAATCTCCATAGTCCACACCTTGCAAAAACAAGAATCCATAAGCTTACATAAATCTATGCAGATTCATTTTCTTTTACACATTCCTTGAAGCAGTTTCCATAAACCATATACATCACACAAGTTGTTCCAACAAAAAACAGTTGTTTCCTTGACGGGTGTATAGATATGCTAGAAGATAACATCAACATTATACCTATCAGTGTTGGTCCAGACACCCACGGTTATTAAAAAAAACAATATACGAGTCAACGCTGGTCCAGACACACAATTATAAATTTAAAAAAAGAAAGCAGTATACGTATCAAGGTGCACCGACAGTTCCATTCCTTGCATCATTTTTATGTTGGTCATTGGCAGGGGATGTCACTCGACTTCACTGAGGTTGCTCCTGGCCATATTTAAGTATCTTTTGATGGTAAAATGGTAATATGATACCGATAGGAGATTTAGATTAGGTTGAGTCGTGAATTGTCAAAAAGTCGATTATACATGGATATAACTGTTCCGGTGCCTGCAAGTTTTAAAAACATCATTGGTTAGATTCAATTTCTTTCCACTGTTGGTCAAAGAATAAATGAATTCATACAAGATCCCATTTAGGTGGTGTGTCAAATTAACTGATAAACTACTATTAGCTTATAAACTAGTCACGTTTGGTAAAAACTAGCTGATAAGCTATATAACAAAGTAAAATGGCCTAAAGGAAAATGTAAGGCATTTCTGTAAAATATAAGGGGCATAATTGGGAAAAATGAAAAAAGGCCCCAATAAGGTATCTGATATACCTTTCGAAAAGCTAGCTTATGCCTTACCAAACTGGACTTTTTCAATAAGCTCAAAAAAATAAGGTAGCTTATAAGCTAACTTATGGTTACCAAACATGGCCTTAGTTGATGTGAATAGAACTGAAGATAGGGCTCACAAAAAGAACGGAGAAAAATGGTAAAAAAGAAGAATAGAATATGTATGTTTGCAGCAACAGAGGCATATATGAACCTTAAGGGTGCTTTTGGTACTTGGATACGACTGGACGGGGCTGGACTCGTGGGAGTGAGGTAAGCGGGTGAAGGAATTGTGGAAGGTTTTAAGGTTTAATTCGACATGTGTAGTTTAGTAATTTACTTATCTTGCAGTTTGCAAGCAGGATGTTTTCATGACTCAAACTTGGTGACGGAAAATAAATGTGCTTAAAGAACAGGAGAAGGAAAAGATGATGATTACATACCAAACGACCTCCAACAAGATCATAGTGAGCATAGTGTGGCCCGGTGGGTTCACCATAAACTTTGTACATGGCCAGATGTTTAGGAACCAGTTTGATTGTTTCTGTTCTCATCAATCCCGAAAAGAAAAAAAAGACTCGAGTTAATTGACGTCTTTGATCTTACATATACGAGGAAGATCATCAAGAGATAGTCATGATATATATATATATATCAAAAGAAACCAAAGTTTATTGGTAATATTGTAATATACCATATACGGCTTCGGGTGGGCAAATGATGTCACGGTCACCAGCAATAGCTAAGACCGGAGTATCAATTTTGTTGATATGATCTTTGTAGAAGAAAGTTCCACTTCTGTCACGCAATCCACCTTCCTGGAAGGCTGTTGTTAGCTGCAAAAGTAGCTTGGCAGGCACGGTACCTGCTCAAACAAACAACAGAATAAAAACCAAACAAATCCAGTATATCCCGCTTGAAAGCAGGGTTTGGTGGGATTTACACAGACATGACCTCTACCTTGAAGGGTGGAATGGCTTGTGGAAAAGTGTGATCGAAAAGAAATAAATAATACAAGCATTACTAGAAATATCATTCTTTTCATGGTGTATAGGCGCATGGCTCGAGAATACAAAGTACAAACCATAAATCAAGGTTCTCCTGGACTATCGAGTTTCAAATCATATTATCTTTAGATACTTGAATGGAGTAGTAGTATCTTGGTTTGATCTATAGTACTCTCTGCCAAGTGACGGTCAATATTTGATATTTATTTCTTGATAGAATTGAATCCTTACAAACTCCAATCAAATGTTAAAATTTGAGTGCTTCACTAATGCCTGACACTATTTGATTCATCGATCCTAACTTAGCAACTAGATCCAAAACCCACCCCATACCGAGAAGGGCTAACTGCATCTAAAAGGCACATACTTTCACTCAATTGACATTTTGGATTACATACTTTCAGATGGCACGCTTAAGGGTTTATAATTTGAAAAGATTCCTATTTGAGGAACAAACATTCAAAAAGTGTATCAAAATATAGACATTTTCAAACTATAGACCATTAGACAATTTTCAACTATAAATCTTAAATGTGCCTTTTGGAATTATGTTTCCCAAAATGGCAATCTAATGAAAGTCTCTTCCTTTTAAATGCAATTTGCCGTACCCAAAATGGGAAATTATCGAAAGTGATACACCATGTACAATATTAGGAACTATGGAACTAGAGACCTATAGCCCAACAATGACTTGCAAAGCAACTAAAGATCTTTGGGACCATCTCGTGGCCACCAATTCAAGCACAACTAGCATATCTTATGCTTTTGCTCTCTCAGGCAATACTCTTGCCAGTATAAATACACATTTCAACAAAAGCTTGCTGACAATCTTGAAGACTGCTTCTTATTGAGTTCTACATCAAGATAAACTTCATGTTTTTTTACGTCTATTGGAAGCCTATCATCTGCACATGATTCTATACTGTTAAACTGCCACATGGGCCTAAACCTATGATGGTTTACTTAATACATAATCAAGTTAGGCAAGGAAAGGGAACATATAAGGCAACCATAATCATAATAGCAATTAGCCTCTGAATAAGCATATGTATTACCGTATTAGGTAAACGTGCTATCTCCATAAATTGGACATTCCATAAGAAGGCTTAGGGATTATGAGAGAGGTCTGCTCAATTTTGATCAGAAATACAAGAAGTGAGCGTCTAGGGAGAGTGGCCTACCTCTTGTACGTAGGTCGAAGTGTTGCTTATTTATACTCATTTGCTTTAAATAAAATTCGCTTTGGTTCCTATCACATACGTCCTACATTGCTTGTCATCTAAACATGAGTCTATTGTGTCGTCTACAACAATATCTCTATGGTCTAAAACGCACCTCGAGTATTGTTTCTTTGGCTGTCTCATTCTTTCGAAACCTTATTAAAAGCACTTATGAATATTTTTTGTTCTTCCGACTCAAGTATGGTAAAAAAAATATCAAGTTGAGCATGTTTGACATCTATGCTTTAACTTGATGAGTGTCAAAGATATAGGTCTCAACTATTATCTACTATGATTTATGTTCCGGCCCATTGATTATTCTGTAACATATATACTTATATCGGCTCAATAATATGCTATATTTTTTTCCATTTGAGAAAATGGCAGTTCTAGTCAACTATCCTTATTAGAAAGAGAGGATAGGATCATACTTATGGCATAGTAGTTGGAAACCACTGTAGCATTGTCTTTCAAATATCAATCAGGTCGGAAAATGCATTGAACATTGTTTCACTGGTAAAAAAAGATATAATTCATATCCTTGAGATTAAAGGGCAGATAAATAATTTCCACATGAAAAGAAAGGTGAACTTACAGAAGTTGTTCATAACAAACTTCTCCATGAGCTCCGGTTGCATCATATCCTGTGCAGTAATCAGACGATTTAACCAGGACATAACATACGGAGGATGAGAAGCAAGAGGATAAGCTGCTGCAAGCAATGCACCTAATGGAACAGCTGGAACACTCAAGGCCTGAGCCGGATCTGCCTGTGCCCCAGAAAGAACTTTGATCAGAAAACGACCAAAAAATGCATTAACTAAAACCAAATATTTTTGTATTTACCAGGGGTAAGAGTAATTTCAGTGATGATTTTGATGTAGTGTAATCAAGTGAAGCCCCCAAAGTAACGATTGCAGCCAACTTGGAGTCTCTTCCCCCACAAACTTGTAAAAGAACCATATTTTAGTACACAAATGTTGATCAAGAGACTGGTATTTCAGCAACTTCAGATTCTCATATGCAGAACAATTGATTTTTCTAACTATTTAAAATTTCATGATCCTCATAGGAAACATTGCATATAATAATTGATGCACCAAGGGGGCATAATTTTACACCAATCATAATAGAAAGCCTTTTTGCAGCGACTTCTCTATGATTGTTTTTGAGAATGCTAAGGTAAGTGATGCTCATCCAAAAACTCTATTAAATAAATAACCAGTTTGGTTGCTCATATGAATACAGGTAGAGATGTAAATAACCAATATGACAATTGACAAGTATAGCAGGATATCATTCTACAACCATGTATAAGTTAACTTTTTCCTCCCTACATCAAGTATAAAGGAACCATGTACTATAGTGATTCCTTACAAGAGAATGGTTTAATTTTCAGAATTTGATGGGCTAAACAATCGGCAACCATCTACTGCAAGGCACATTCAGCTCCCTATTGTCTAACCATCCTTTATATTGAATGCTTGTAGATAGAACTAGTATTATAGTTAGGGTTGGTATTTATTAAGTCAGTTAAATAGCAACTATTTTATTCCCTCTGCTCCTGCTCACTGTCTGGAATGTATACGGAGTATTTCTTCAATATTATACATCATTTAACCTTAAAATCTTAACATGGTATCAATATTGCTTAGAATAATTCTAGGTACAACAACATGAGAAATCGCTTCACCGCCAGTTGCACCTATTTGTCAACGGTTACCGATTGTTTGTATCTTAATATGTTCAATCATTTCATCTGCTTTGTACAGCTCCCTGTTGATGTCGTCGGGTTACGGTATCAGTTGGTTAGAGGAACCTTTTTATTGATTCTTGAATCTATTCATCCACAAGCTACTCTAAATTCGATCAAAGGATCTACGGAATGTATTTAGACTGGCGAAAGTACTTCAACCACTGAAAGGGGAATGGCTACTTCATATGAAAGTCATTATTCTTCTTGACAGATCTATTCAATTTTCAAGTTTCATGACTTTCTCGAGATTGTACCTTAACCCAAGTTGCCTATCAAGCAATGCATTTACCTCATTACATATACTTATCAAGAATCCCAATGGGGGGCCATGGGCAGAGATAGTAAAAACCCTAATTTATAATCCACCTAAAATAATATAAACATAATGGCTAATTTAAACCTATATCTAACCCTCCTCAAGTTGGGATTATCTTAACCCTCCTCAAGTTGGGCATATCTATTGAACATGTGTAACTTGCCACATGTAAGGATTAGGATTTCTGCACCATGGCCCACCATAGTATTCCACACATACTCTCCATATTATTAAATAAGAGAGATGATATTCTCAGCAAATATTCCTTCATTTAACATGGTACCAGGGCACTATACACACTTTCTATACACACTTCAGGAAGAGCACTGTACGCACTTCAAGAAACTGGTTGATGAGCTCGAGGAATGCTTTCCTCTTAGTTTTGATCCTCAGGCAAGGTGAAAACATCATGTCCTCACCTTTATCAGTGGCTTATCACCTGCACATGAATCAATGCAACCCATGCATTTAGGACATTCTGGGCCACAACTATCTAATCCACTTGCTCTCTTTACAGAGAGATGTTTATTGACTCACCATCTAGTGGGATACAAGAGTCCTCTGCTTTAGCTGTTGCCAAGGGGATCGAATGTGCCATTGGTGGAGGAAGAGAACATATTGTCAAAATATACAGGTTGCAGATTAGTAGGAATCCTTCCTATAATTACGAGATATAGTTGCCTTCTTAGTTGTTATCTTTTCTGTATCTTTTCCTTTGTATCCTTGATTTGGTTTCCTTTTATATGTTGTAAATACCCTATATATAGGGGTTTTGTATATTCAAGCAATACAACACAACCAATTATTCGGTTTATCTTTCTTGTCATGGTATCAGAGCTTTAGGTTTCTCCTACAAATCTACAACTCTTATTCTTTTTTTTCCAGCCTTGATTTCTCTTCTTCCTGCATTAATTGCTCTTCATAGTGTGCAACCTTCATTGTTGCAACTGCTTCTGTTCAAACAACCTTAATTGTTGTATCCACTTTGATTGAACTCCCTGTTATTCTCTCTTGAAATTCCCGTTCCTTCGTCATGACAAAACCCTCAATCATTGAATCCACCATTGACAAAACCTCCGATGAGTCCAATTATGTCCAGAAAATTGGAGATCTGCAGAATATCAGGGCACCCTATAGACTCAACGACTAAAACTATCTCAAGTGGTCTCAATTTGTCTGAACATACTTGAAGGGCAAAAGGGAGACTCAAACACATCACTGAAGCGTCCCTCTATAGATGATCCAACATTTGGAACTTGGGACAAGGAAGATTCCATGATAATGTCATGGTTATGGGAATCTATGGACCCCATGATCAGTGATACGTGCATGTTCCTCTCTATTGCAAAAGAAATATGGGAGTTCGTTCGCCGCACTTATTCAAAGGCCCGTGATGCGGCTCAAGTATACCAGATCAAGGTTAAAACCTCAGCCACAAAGCAAGGAAACAAATCTGTCACTGAATATGCAAATATATTGCAAAATTTGTGGCAAGAACTCGATCATTATCGAGTTTTCGAGATGAAATGCCCTACAGATGCAACTATCTTAAAAAGTTTCATTGAAAAAGACCGAGTATATGATTTTTTGGCATGTTTAAATCCAGAATTTGATCAAGTCAGGATTCAAATTCTTGGCAAAGAAGACACACCATCACTAGAAGAAGTGATCTCTTTGATCAGAATAGAAGAAAGCAGAAGGAATGTCATGCTTGAACCACAAGCTATGGACGGATCAGCCCTAGCAACAAGGACCAGTCAACAAGAGAAGGAGAGGAGATATGTCCAAGTTCGGGGGTAAAGAAACTCAAGAGAACAGAGACAGCCTTTGGTGCACTTACTGCAATAAACCGAGACACTCAAAAGAACAATGCTGGAAACTAAATGGGAAACCACCTAGCAGGGAATGGGGAAACCGTGGTGGACAACAGAGTCGTGAATGAGGAAACCATGGGGGCAACAAAAGCCTCAATGGGGGCAGCAGAGATCTTGAGCACACATTGTTGAGCAATCCAAACCAGAGGAGACTTCAGCAAAAGGAGGATTCAACGATGAAGAAATTGAGAAGCTAAATTTTTTTTTGGGATCTCTCGAAAAGTCATCAGGAGCTTGCTCTTTAACTCTCTCGAAATGTCAACTCATGGATAATAGACTCTGGTGCCACTGATCATATGACACCTTCTTCCCATTTTTTCCATAATTACACTCCATGCCCTAGTAACCGAAAGATTACAGTAGCCAATGGCTCATTAGCAACGGTTGCAGGCTTTGGAGACATACATATCACACCCACTCTTGTCTTGCATGTACCAAAACTATCAGCCGGTCTTGTCTCAATCCAAAAGCTTACCCATGATCTTAGATGTTGTGCTATTTTTCCCCCTTCATATTGTGTTTTTCATATTGCGTTTTTCAGGAGCAGGACTCGAGGAAGAGGATTGGACTTGCCAAGGAAAGGGATGGGGATGGCCTTTATCATCTTGAGTCTTCCCAGAAAAGCAACATTCCACCTTCATCGTTTTTCAGTTCATCTAATAAAGATACAATCCGGTTGTATCACATGCGTATAGGTCACCCATCCTTTAGGGTTCTAAATGTCATGTTTCCTCATTTATTTCACGATTTAGATATTTCTGAGTTCCATTGTGATATTTACGAATTGGCCAAACATACTCGTGTATCTTTTCCTGTGAGTAATAAAAGGAGCTCTCTTCCATTCCAGTTGATACATAGTGACATATGGGACCTTCTAACATACCTAATGTGTTTGGGCCCATTGGTTTGTCTCCCAAATTGATGATTGCACTCGGGTTACATGGCTTTTCCTTCTTAAACAAAAATCTAAAGTTAGCACCGTTATACCTAACTTCCACTCAATGATTCAAAACCAATTTGGGGTCAAAATAACGAGTTTCAGGACCGACAATGCCAAAGACTATTTCAACCAAATTTTATCACTCTACTTTCAATCACAAGGTATTATCCATGATTCCTCATGTGTTAATACAACCGAACAAAATGGGGTAGCTGAAAGGAAAAATGATCATTTACTTAACACTACCCGCGCATTGCTTTTTCAAGTAAATGTTCCTAAATCCTATTAGGGGGAAGTTGTCCTTACTGCCACATACATGATAAATAGGCTTCCTTCACGTACACTGGGAAATCAAACTCCCATGGAACTCCTTAATAACTTCTACCCTCACTTCAGAACATCAAATGGTCTCACACCCAGAATTTTTGGGTGCACTGCCTTTGTTCACAACCATAACCAATACAGAAGCAAGCTAGATCCTCGAGCCATTAAGTGTGTCTTCCTTGGTTACTCATCAACTCAAAAGGGGTACAAATGCTACGATCCCTCATCCCACAGATTCTACACCTCTGTTGATGTCACTTTCACAGAAAACAAACCTTTTTTCTTCAAGTCCTGTCTTCAGGGGGAGAATTCAATGATGGAAGACAGTCCTTGGGAAACTTTTGAACCACTAAAAAATCTTGACCTTCCAACTCGTAGTGTTTACTCCACATCAGAGTCCGTGGAGAAAGTCACATCCGAGTCTTCGACCCCTCTTAATGAACCTGAACCATCCATTGATCCCGAACAACCAGAGTCAAACCCTAGCAGAGTCGCTCCCGAACAAACAGAGTCAAACCCTAGCATTGTCGGTGTCCCCAATAATTTCCCAAAGTCTCCCCAAGTGTATACAAGGAGAAAGGTCATTCCTACGCCAACGCAAGTCCAGAACTACAACTCGGGCCCTCAGAATGAGAACACGGTAAGATCTAACCCACCTTTACACACACAACATACTTCCACTAATACTGAAGATGATCTACCCATTGCCAAGAGAAAAGGGACTAGAGAATGCTCTAAACGACCATTGTATCCATTATCTCACTATGTCTCCCTTGAACGTCTGTCACCAACCCACAAAAAGTTCATTATGAGTCTAAATACCATTTCTATCCCTACCAACGTTTTTGAGGCATTATCAAAAAGGGAATTGAGGGATGCCATGAAAGAGGAAATGAGTGCGCTAGAAAAGAATGACACATGGGAGATTGTTGATATGCCGAAAGGAAAAAATATTGTTGATTGCAAGTGGATCTTTACAACGAAATATAATGCTGATGAATCCCTTGAGAGGTACAAAGCCAGGTTAGTGGCCAAAGGATACACTCAAACTTACGGGGTTGACTACCTAGACATTTGCCCCTGTTGCCAAGATGAACACCGTAAGGATTCTATTATCATTAGGTTGGAAACTTTTGCAGTATGATGTAAAGAATGCCTTTCTTCATGGTGACTTAAATGAAGAAATATATGTGAGCATTCCCCCAGGTTTCAATGGTGACACAGGAAACAAGGTGTGCAAGCTAAAAAAGGCGATCTACAGATTGAAACAATCTCCTAGGACGTGGTTCGGGAAATTTGCAAAAGTTATGAAGGAGTCGGGTTATAAACAAAGTCAAGGGGATCATACTCTCTTCATTAAACACTCGTCTACAGGGGGAGTAATTGCTCTTCTCGTCTATGTGGATGACATCATAGTAACAGGAAATGATGAGAGGGAAAAGATGGAATTAAAAGAAAGGTTGATGACATAGTTTGAGATAAAGGAACTAGGAACACTTAAATGCTTCCTAGGAATTGAGGTGGCATACTCCAAGCAACGGATTTTCATATCTCAACGGAAGTATGTGACTGATTTATTGGCAGAAACAGGAAAGAGTGCATGTAAGCCAGTATCTACACCAATTGACCAGAACCATAAGTTGGGTGAAGCTAAAGAAGCGTCGACTGTCAACAAGAAAATGTATCAGAGGTTGGTGGGTAGACTGATATATCTTGCTCACACTCGACCAGACATAGCCTACTCGGTGAGTGAAATTAGTCAGTTCATGCACGCTCCAAAAGAACCTCATCTTCAAGCAGCCTACAGGGTACTACATTACTTGAAAGGTAATCCAGGGAAGGGTATTTTGTTTAAGAAGAATGAAACTCTTACTCTCGAAGCCTACACTGATGCTGATTACGCTGGTTCTAAATTGGATTATAGATCAACCTCTGGATATTACATGTTCCTTGGAGGGAATTTGGTGACATGGAGGAGCAAGAAGCAAAATGTGGTATCAAGGTCATCTGCAGAATCAGAGTTTAGGGCTATTGCTTACGGATTATGCGAGTTATTATGGTTAAAGATTATTATGAATGATTTACATAATAAATGGGAAGGTCCTATGAAGCTCTACTCTGATAACAAGTCTGCTATCAATATTGCTCATAATCCCGTTCAACATGACAGGACAAAGCATATTGAAATCGATCGGCATTTCAATAAAGAGAAACTGGAAGAAGGATTAGTGTGCATGTGCTTTGTGCCATCCAAGTGTCAACTAGCTGACGTTCTAACAAAAGGCCTAAGCAATTCGAGTTTCCATAATGTTATTTCCAAGCTGGGAATGGAAGACATCTATTCCTCAGCTTGAGGGGGAGTGTCAAAATATACACGTTGCAGATTAGTAGGAATCCTTCCTATAATTACGAGATATAGTTGCCTTCTTAGTTGTTATCTTTTCTGTATCTTTTCCTTTGTTTGTATCCTTGATTTGGTTTCCTTTTATATGTTGTAAATACCCTATATATAGGGGTCTTGTATATTCAAGCAATACAACACAACCAATTATTCGGTTTATCTTTCTTGTCACATGTTGATAGAGGATCTAACAGTAAGGGTACGAGAGGTATTGGAAGAACATTTTCAGATAGCACTGACAAAGGAAGAGGCATCGACACAAAAAACTTATCATAAATTTAGTAGTGTTATTGTCACCAACTTGGTCATCTAAAGTGTGCATGTCCACAATATAATGTGGTTAAGTTTGTGAAGCAACACTACTTCTACCTCAAACCCTCAACTTAATGACGAAGAACTCAACTTGATCATGTCATGTCGTGTTTTCAAGTGACAGGCTGCTCTAAGTGCATCCATGGCACAATCAAGTCTCTTTACTTGTGTTAATGCTTTTCCAACATCTTGGATTTTCGATACCAGAGGTTCATCTCATATGACTAGGAATAAAGATGAAAGATATTGATTAGGGAGGGTCAAAGTACGTAATGGTACTTGAGTTCCTTTAGGAGGCGTTTTTCTATAAAACTTTTGAATCTTGGTCTTAAAGATGTCTTTTTTTATGCCCTATTTTCAAGATAATCTTTTATGTAAGAAAAAATTACCAAACATATGTATCGTTCTGTGATCTTTCTTTCCTGACCATTGTGTTATTTAGGAACTTGGGACTTCATGGATAGTCGGGATAGGGTGTGAATGTCAAAAAATTTAACAATTTATAAGAGCAAAATGGGAAATACGTATATTCAAACAATTGTATTCAACTCAATTTTCAAACAGTCGGAACGGTTCAGACCACTTCAGATGCACCACTCATATTTCAGATTTGAAATCAGAATTCAGTTATCAACACTTGCAAACATATATTGCTCCTAAATGATCCAAAAGTTTCTTTATTGGTTGGTGGGTCGTTGCAGCGACGCAAATATTGGATTCTACTGCATACAAAGAGTACACAAGATATCATCATCCATCATTTCCAGTTCACAGAAACAAGTAATGGAGCCAAGTGAGAGTTTTCTGATTCTTTTCAAGTGATGTGTGACAAATGTAGAGCAACTACTCAATTTTGATCATCTATTTAAAGGGAATGCTGAAAGATTCAATCTTTATATTCATGCTAGAGGACCATTAGCTAACCCATGAATTTCTTGTCCCTCATATTCATAAGCAAAGAGTACCCAAATCTAGTAGGATATATTGTGACACAATTTTACTATTACCCAAAAATGCAACTAGCAAAGCAATACCAAACAAGAGTAGTATGGGGAGTATCAGAGAATAGTCATATATCAATCTTTCATATATTAAACTAGGGAGCGAATGCAATGCATTAATCTGCAAACTATGGCAACTTAACTAACGAAATTGGTTCTAATCATGTTTCCAAAGAGTGATGAGTAGTTCAAGACCTGGGTTGCAACCAAAAACAGCCAGAGCTATTGTCATGACATGACCAAGGAGCATGTCGGGACCAGCGAGAAACCCCGGCCAGGAGACATAATGAACATAGGAAATCGTGCTTGTTAATAGAGCTTCAAAATACCATGACCATGAAGATCGCAAGCGTCAGGCAAGATTGTGGCTAAAATAGGGATGCAACCAAGTTTGTGAATGCCAAAAGAAAAACTTCACAAGAGAGGTGGCCAAGGTTCCCAATTGGAGCTTGATGCAGCTACATCAGAAATGCAACAAGGTTTGCAACTACCATAAACTCGAGAGGCAACTGAAATTGGTGGTTAGAGGTTTATTTGCGACTTTATCAGACATGAATCACAATTTCAGGGTTCTGGGTTGTAAAGGTTTTTGGATGACTGGTTTCATGATTTTAGGGTGCTGGCATGTCAGGGTTTTCACAACTTATTTCATGGCGATGATTGATTTAGTAGTGCTGGTAGATGATAATGGCAGTGGTGGTAGGTGAATTTGGGTTTTTGTCAAGAACCACCATGTTAAGAATAATAGGTCTATCACGAAAAGCATGTTATTCTATTAAGAGGTGACGGCATTATATAGAATACATAGAGGTTCAGGCCAAGATAGTCAAAACCCTAACACATAATCAACATGAGAAAATATGAACATAGTGACTAATATATAGCCCCATATCTAACACGGTATGACCTTAACAATCCTCATTCCTCTTCTCTTTTCTTTTTTAGCTTACTTGGCTACCTAAATACGCAAGTTGAGCACTCTAGAAGTCCTATAATCAAGAAAACGGAATCATAGATAACCAAATAGCAGACATGAAACATTTAGTTTCCACCTCCATCGTACACTCCATCAAACAAAGACATTGATTTTGAGAAAGGAGGTGAGAGAATAATCTAGACAACCAGAAAAATAAAGAAAACTATGGCTGTCATACCATTTCGAGCGAGTATGGCATAGAGCAAGATACCACCCATGGAATGGCCAATTGCAAGCAACTTGTCATCTTTCGGTTTGCATTGTCTTCGTATGTATTCCATCTGTTTTTATAGACACCAAGAACAAATATAATTTCTCTTGGGCAATTCGTGGAGCCACTGCTTCATTAAGAAGCTCAAGTATCCAATGGAGGTAATATAAAAAACTAAAATAAGTTAATCAAATTGATTTGTGACATCACCGCAGCAGGCACATCCTCTTCCAGGTAGTGGTCGAAGTCCCAATTATACTTCCCAAGGAGGTCAATTTGAGTTTGCAGGTTTTCAATTGTAGAAGAAAATCGATCTAGTAAATCAGTGAAAGGTGGAGACACTGATCGTTGACCCTCTTCGATCATATCTACAAGCCTTTGACTTAGATCTCTTATTTGGGTAGCAAGAGTCGAATTTTGTAATGCTTCTGGAGAACCTGAAAGTTACACAGAAACGTGGTGTTAGTTTCATGAAAATGGTTCCTGTAACAGATTAATTACAACCATAATAAACAATCCCTGATTGACCTTCCTTTATTAGGTTAGATAATCTCTCAGAAAAACGCTTAAAAGTTTCTGTGAATGTCATCAATAACTGTGACTGATCAGATTCAACCATCTTTTTCGTTTCTTCAGCAGAAGAAACTTTACTTTCTGCAGAAGAATCAGAATTGGGGTTTAGTGGATTTTTGGAAGAAAATACATCATCTTCTTTTTTCTTGGGGGTTGGATCCATCTGTCCAGAAGGAAGGCTGATTGGTTGCTTAACTTCCTTGGAGGCCACCTTTGCACTCAACCCAGCTCCTCGAAATTCAAGGATCCATGTATCAAATCCTTGGCTGGACATGTGACGTGCAAATGAAGACTGCAAAAGTTCAGAACTGTCAACAAAAATAGAAACTAAATACTGCAGGCGATAAAAGGATCTAATAAACAACACATCATATTAATAAGCTTAAATCAAAGACAAGAAGAAGATTAGGGGCTGTTTGTTTAGCTTTGAATGGTTACATTCAGAGCCTACCTCTTAATCGGTAAGAGGTAGAGAGTGTTTGGCAAAAAAAAAATGTCCTCTTAATGGTGACAAATACCACTTAGCGATTTAGTGGTTAGGGTATTGCAAAATGGTTAAGAGGTAACTTGATTCCATTTTTGCCCTTATCATCAACTTCAGCCCCGCTTCCACAAAGAACATCTCCCACGCTCTTCTACTCGGCGACGACACCCTCCATCTCGCCGGCAACAGCCTGCCTCTCGCCGGCCTGCCTCTCGCCGACGACCACGCAGGTATCACCGCCAACCCCCTCTGTTTTCTTCCCTCTTTCGTTTTTCCTTCACGTGTTTTCTTCCCTGTTTATCACCGCCGCCGACCCCCTATGCTTTCTTCCTTCTTTTGTTTTTCCTTGATGTGTTTTCTTCCCTGTTTATCACCCTACTGTTTGAATAGCAGAAATTATTTTTCCCTCTTCCCTGTTTATCACGCCCCTGTGTTGATTGATGATGCTCACAAGATTCATGCTACTGTTGATTTCATCATCTTACTATTGATTTCATCATCTCACAAGATTTATGCTCCATTTAATTAATTTCATCAATAGTTCATTGATTCCTCTTTTGTTGATTTATGCTCCACAAGATTTAATTTTTATACCAAAAATTGATTCAGAACTAAATAATTCAAAGGGTTAAAATGGTAATTTGTTGTCATTCAGACTGTCCATTCAGAGCAGTTACCAAACAACCATATTTCATTATGCACTACATCATACAGAGCCTCTTAAGCATTCTGACCTCTTAACTATTCTGCACCAAACCATTCAGTAACTACCAAACAGCCCCCAGTGCTACATTGATCAGCACACCAGCACACAGAAGCACACTATGTAAAATGGATAAGCCAAAGTCACACAACAGATGCTACATTGATCAAATAAACGAGTATAAACCACCAAAACACAATAAAATAAATGGTTGTCACATTGGCAGGCATTATAAGCATGCAGAAATCACGTAACTTTATCCCTTGTTTGTCATGTTTTGTTGCTTCCTTAGTCAAATGACAAATTCCAACGGACCTTGTTGCTTCAGGAGTCACCTTGTCTAGTCGCGGCCCTGAGTGAGGTAGAGCGAAGACTATTTGAACATGTCTTTTGACTAGGCAATAGTCATGGCCACAAATCACATTCATAGGACGCAGGACCCTTCCAGAATGTTTCATGTACCATCATTTCAAACTACAAATCTTTGTGTGTATGATAGGGGATGTTTACCAACAAATTTGAGTAACCGTTTTCTATAGTAAGATAAAGGTCAGGGTAAGAGGCTCTGTCTGGGTAGGCACCAATATAAAATAAATAACAAAAATCGACCAATATAACCCTCTGTATTTCTAATAAAATTTTAATTTTTCATGAAATCTTTTCCAAAAAAACTACCTATTTTTTCTTTTACCAAGAACTTTATACTTTTTTATTTACAAATTCATTATATATACTTGTCTGTGGACCTCCAATCCTCCCTGCTGCAATGAACTTTATTGAAACCGAAATATCCAAACACTTCCTTGCAAGACCCAAATTAGTCCCTTCCTGTCGCAGTTGAAATCTTCTCGAACATAGGGAGCAGTGAGTAGCCAGGGGCCAGGTGCTGTCCCCCTCCATAGGAGTAAGGAAATGCCAGCAAGGGAAATTGTTTGAGAGGTAAGGTGAAGATTTGTGATTTTGAGAGAAATCCTTTGAGAGAGGGAGGGTAACAACAGGATTGTGGTCTCTGACTCCAGACAACAAGCCATCAGTCGCTCAGGGTAAGAAGCTCAGTTAGCACTCAGCGTTGGGTATTGGTAAGAGGTAACATTTTTTTGTTGGTAAATAACTTCATCTCTTACTTAGTAAGAGCCTCTTACCCGGTAAGAGGTGGTAAGAGGTAAGTAAACAATCCCGTGGTGCGGCTAGTGATGAGCCGAAGATAGTGGAGATGACCCGAGATGTGTGTTAATGACATATGATATTGTTCCTTTTTATAAACACTGATAAGATTAATTTACCATAATGAATAACTAGTTGTGTACCCGTGCGATACAACGGTGTGTAATAAAGTACATTTCAAGCAACCCAATAGCAAGCTAATGAAATGGGTTTTTCCCGATAAAATATAAAAATGAGATTAATATCAAGTGAGCCGATGGCTCACATATAAAATATTAGACTGACAAGAACCTATACTACATTTGATCTTAGCTAAAAGGCCGAGAAAAGTTTGGTGTTCTCCTACTTGAGCCTTGGTTTATATAGGCGTTCATCTCACCTTTCTATATTTACTCACCCGATGTGGGACTGACCAATTACAACTTCTCTCAATCAAGAGGTTTAATGAAGCTGTAACAAGTTGTAGATTAAGCATGAAAATGTGTACCACTTAATATTTAGACAATTTGGTTGAAAAACTTGTACATATGTGCTATAGCTACATGTAAAAAACTCATGCAAATACAATAGCCAATAGGCATTTAATTTTCTTGTAATGTAGAATTTTTCATCCAACAAATTTTATGAATTGATACAATACTTTATTATAATAGTAGTTCATTATTGATACGAAATTCCCATTTTTAGATGGTTGCAATTTTTTCATTGATGTCATATGTAGATAAATTTAACTCAACTACGCCAAGGTGACTCTCAAAGACCCCAATATCAAGCTATTGAAATGGGTTTTCCCCCAGAAAATATAAATCGTTTACCAAATTCTTACCCGGGCAAGCACTTACCGGTCAATTTCACCACTATCACTTACTTACTAGGTAAGATTTTAGTCCACCAAAATATGCAACAATTTCCCCGGTAAGTGCTAACCGTGGTAAGAGTCTTCGTCATCACTTACAGGGTAAGACTCTCCGTCCTTGCATTAGCTCTTACCGGGTAAGATTCTTGGTCCTTGACATATTCATCCGGTAAGGTAATGTGACTCGGTAAGCACTTACCCGGGTAAGGTACTAAGGTTTGGTGAACGGCCTAAGATTAATATCAAGCAAGCCGATTGCCACATACCAGATATGAAATTAGTAAGAACCATACAATACTTGATCTTAGCCAAAAGGCCCTGGTTTTCTCCTACTTGAACCTTGGTTTATAACTTTATATAGGTCTTCCTCTCACCCTTCTATCCTTCACTCACCCAATGTGGGACTATGGCCAATTACAACTTCTGTCAATTAAGAGGTTTTATGAAGTTGCAACAAGTTGTACATTAAGCATGAAAATGTTTACCTCTTAAAATTTAGGGGGTGTTTGGTAAGAGATATTAAACAGTAATTAATGGGAATGAAAATAAAAGAAACTGTTTGGTTTTAAATAATATAATCGGCCCATTCCCCCATAAACCCAAATTTTCATTCCAGATTAAACTAGGGGAATGGAAAATTATTCCCATTTTCATTTTCATTCCCATTTCATTCCCCTGACTGAACCAAACAGTCCCTTAGATAATTTGTTGAAGAACGTGTACATATATGCTATTGTTATTTGTAAAATTTACATGCAAATACAATGGATGTTTAATTTTCTATTCATGTAGAATTTTTCAATCAACAAATTTTATGAATCGATGCAAGTCCCTTATCCCTTCTATAATAGTAGTTCACTATGGATATGAAAATTCCCAATTTTTATGGTTCCAGGAAACGTGTCAAACGAAGTGGAAACCAAACTCAGACCATATGTAGAAAAGTTTAACACGATTTGGAGGGGGTGCTAAAGTGACGCTCAAAGACCCAATAGCAAGCTATTGACATGGATCTTTCCCCGTAAAAACAATAAATAAGATTACTACCTAGTGAGCCGATGACCCACATATCAAATATTAAATTGATAAAAATTAATACTATGTTTGCTCTTTGCCAAAAGGCCAAGAAATGTTTGGTTTTCTCCTACTTGGGCCTTGGTTTATATAGGTCTTCCTCTTACCTTTCTATCATTCCCTACCTAATGTGGGATTATGACCATATCTAGTTTCTCTCAGTTAAGGATTTTTATGAAGCTATAACAAGTTGTACACTAAACATGAAAATGTCTACGTCCGAAAATTTAGACATTATTGCTTTAAGAACTTGTACATATGTGCTATAGCTACTTGTAAAAAACTCAAGCTTTATAATATAGCATAGTGCATAGATATAGCTTTCACGTCAGTGGCAAATGTCTTTTTAATAGCATTCCTTTAAAATCGACAAGAGGGACCAAATTGGTGAGTAGATTTTAGATTTTAGGACCAAAACTACCCTGTTATGGAATTGTCCAAGGATCATTATGTAATGCACTCTTAGTCTCTTTGTTTCTCTTTTCTTTTTAAATATTCCAAACAAACTCAACCCTATTCCAAACAAACTCAACCCCAAATCTCAATTGTTATATACACATAAAATACCCTCCTATTTATTTAAATCAGCACATAGCTACCAACAACCAATTCCACCTGAAATAGTATGCCCCCCCCCCCCCCCCAATGTGATTTAATGAATTGATTTAGTGGCATGAAAGTATAACTAATATTCAAAAACCGTTCATGAAATTTGTGTTTCCCCCTGTTTTTCCTGATTGTCATGGAGAGAGAGAGAGAGAGAGAGCTGTTAGGCTTAGAAAAGGTATAATGGTGTTACTGTTGATAGTAATGGTAGAATGCCTAAATGGAGAAAACCCTAGTATAGGTTCTTCACTTGGAAAGTTACTTATGTGGCTCTTGGTAGTTGGTACCAAAAAAAAGGTGATTCATATTTGTATCTTTCATGCAGCTTCAATATTACTTGATTTAATTCTATGTCTTATTTATTTAGTATTTATCATTTTCTGGAAAAACAGATCCAATTCACTTACTTCAGTGGATATGAACTTGGAGCAAGTAATAAAACGTTTGGTTGGTACGAGGCGTTGTCACATGAGTAGTTTCAAGTGTTGCATATCAACTTGGTTACAATTGACAAATTGATAGTCAGTACCTCCAACTATAACTTGAACAAACTCTTCATCATGACGGGAAAATGCAGTCGCATGGGAATTGTAACACAATAGGGTGAACTTAGGTAACAAATATTTGTGTGTTCATATTAATATTGTTCAGTTCCCAACAACACCACCTGGAGCTTAGTGAAAACTTTGATTAATGGTCATGCCAAGTACAAAGAAGCACAAACAGAAACATAAATTTAAACTCACCCCGGGAGCGAGATCATATCCAATTGCATTTGTTCCAACTCCACTCAAAAGCAGTAACGGATGATTCCTTGGAGGTGCCTACAAGCATGCATAAAAGTACATATATAATCAATTAATCATATACAAGAACACGCCTTTCTGCCCAAACTAATAGAGTAGGTAAAAGAGAATCAGAAAAAGTTATATAATCATATAAACAACTAAATTTGAAATTGATCAACAAATTAATTGCATGCACTTCTTTTCTTCCACATCAATATCTGTTTTGAGATATTTCTTAGTAGACATAATATCATCTAGTCTGACATTCTTGATAGAAAATGTTCAATTAACACCCTCCCCATCAACTCTTTTATCCATCATTACAATTTATTTAAAAAGAACCAGATCCAACATTATCCTTAATTCCTTACATTAGTTTAAACCTTGCAATCTTTTTCAAAATGTTAGAACTTCTTCCCATCTTTTGTGCACTCATCCTCAATTTCCTTAAAAGTAAGAGCATTTTTTTAATATAGTCAGACAATAACTTAGGGGCCGTTTACTAAACACTTACCCGGTAAGTACTTATCAAGTAATTTTCCTCACTGGATGAACATGGCAAGAGCCAAAAATCTTACCCGGTAAGAGCAATGATAAGGATGGAGAGTCTTACCCCGTAAGTGAGGATGAGGAGTTGAGGACTCTTACCCGGGTAAGCGCTTTCCGGGTAAATTATTGCATACAATACCGTTTTGATGTACCATAATCTTACCCGATAAAATAGATTATAGTGTTGACTCCTACAGGTAACTTGGTAAGCGCTTACCGGGTAAGCATTTGGGTAAACGGCCCCTTAGTGAGACATTGCACTTACTGCAGAATGTCAGGACTATTATAGTATTATTCAGCAACTATTTTTCTGACAAACAGACATGACAAATTGTAAGCTATTGCATTTGAAAATATCTCAACATATCTCCAAGACTCCAACCAAATACATAGGAAGTTCTTTATGTTGAAAATACTGCAGAATGAATACAATGGCATATTGAGGCTCCAGTAAGAATCATCTTGACAATAATAAAGAGCAGATCAGAATGTTTTCCAAGCATATATCTTTGACTTTTATGGTACACAAGGGATTATTGGCTTTGTTTAGTGTGGTGGATATACATGCTACATAGATACGTATGTGTGTATCGTTTCTGTATCTTGTATGTGAAGGAGTTTTATTGGGCTTGTCCTTTGTTGGAGTCCTATATCAGCTATAGAAGGACCTTTCTCCTGCTAATGTGTTGGAACATTTTCTACTCTCCTCAAGGGGCTCCTTGAATGAGGTTCCACACATCTTTCCATGGTATCAGGTGGTATCAAAGCCGGGGTCTTCCTCTAAAAATAACTCGACACTCTGGAGTATCGTCTTCATCTAGTCTTAGTTGAAGGGGGCGTGTTGGAGTCCTACATCGGCTAGACACGGACCTTTCTCCTTTATATGTTGGAACATCTCTTCTCTCCTCAAGGGCTCTTTTAGAGAGAGATTCAAAGGGGTTTCACATATCCTCACATCCTTTATGTTGGTTGTTGATATATATATATATATACACACACACAGAGAGAGGGAGGGAGGATCAAATGAGAACAACACATATTTAAAAAGAACACGAGAACCAACAAAATCATATATGGTTTTAAATTAACGTGCGAAAAAGCCACGCAAACCTGAAGCCCCATGGCTTTTTTCGTGCGTTAATGTAAAATCATATGTGATTTTGTTGGTTCTCGTGTTCTAAAAAATGGGTATAGTTCTCGTTTGAACCCAACTTTATATATATCATATAATATGTGTGTATGTGCACACTGTATTTAAGATTCATAATGGGCTCCAGCCTAGTTTCTATGTTTGATCTTGTTGTATAGCTAGTGTCCGGACTTAGAATATGCAATCTAGATCGGGTATATCTTCTTTTGTCTTTGCAATCTACCTCGTTAATTATAAAACCAAATTTTCGATTAGATTGTGTTCGATTCTCAAGTCTCTAACCATATGAAGTATAAAGAAAGGAGTAAATGATCAATCCCAGTCCCAGAGAAATAGTTGTGCCGCATGAATTGTAACGCCCGACTTATTTTTTCTTCGCCCTCTCCAAATTCAAGATTTTCCATTTATCCAAATCCAAATAGATTAAATGTATCCATGATTGTTTATTTGATTCTCCTATTTAATTGGATCATCAAGTTAGCCATTTGTGTTTCTCTATGACCTATAAAAATCTGATTGTCCTCCCTGCAATAACTACTCCAATCCCCGTGGAACTTTGAATGTGAGAGGAAAAACCTACAAGTTGAGAGTCAAGAAAGAGATTGACGTATTTTTAGAATATAGTCAGACAATAACTTATTTGATTCTCGTAATCGGTAGTTATCTGACTTCCATTCCATTGTTTGACTTCCATAGTTTTTTTGTTTTGTTATTTGACTTCAACCTCGTTATTCAAATAGAATTTCATTTTCTATCTTATAACACAACTCTTGGCATGGTGCATATATGACTTGCACTTTAGAAGACTTGTGTTCTATATTGGTACATTCATTAGTTGTAACTTGGTAATTCGGAACTATTTGCATTTTGTGCACAATAACATTATCTGAAAGTGTCTTGCCATCAGTTCACACGTCCAACTATAGATTGACGACTGCAGTTTTCTGAGTTGGCCACCCATGGGGGAATACAATGGGCATGCCATTATAGCACCAATGGAGTGACACCTAAAACAACCTTCTGATTTATGGGAGGCTATGGGTCGTCACTAGCATTCAGCAGTGTATCATTGTTTTGCACTTGAGTGTTGTATGTAATGTACACGGTACACCTTCTGCATTCTATTTATTTTTGTAGTTGGGAATCCAGTGTATATTTTGTAACGTTTTATGTTTGAGACGGATTGTGTACAGGGGCGGAGCCACCTTAGCACCAGAAGGTGCAGTGGCTCCCCCTCACCCTTTAATTTTTTTTTTATGTATTAGTATTAAGGTCAAAATTTTAAAATGTAATGCACTTGGTCCCTTCTCCCCGTAATAAAATTCCCAGTTTTTATGCATATGTTTTTTTTTCGTCTCTCCGAGTATCGACATTTTCACAAAAACAGAACAAAACAAATGTCTTCTCTATTTGTTTTTATAAATATAAATATAGATATAGTTATCTACCTTATTTGGACCGCAACGATATGGTGTATTATCTACCTTATTTGGACACATCGCAATAAAATGGTGTTTGAGAAGGAGCAAGGAAAGATCACGGATCGATTCTTCACGACGCAATTAAAAGTGTTCGGGTGGATTAAATGTAGAGACCAAGAGCTATGCACAGATTTGAGTACTTGGTTGTCCAGTCCGGGTTCGACGTAGACAACGACATGGTGTGGGAGCTATAGTGTCGGGTTTCCGGCAGCCCCCGGGGTGGCGTTTGTCCCTCGCAAACGAGTCCTCGGCTGTGTTTTTTTTCTCGTGCTTTTGGTTGACTGTGTTGGTCTCTTTTCTATTCCTTGTGTTGTTGATGGTTATGGTCGTGTGGTGTTTTTTCTTTCCTTTGTAACTTTTTTGTTGGGTAATAAAATTTTATTTGCCGTTCAAAAAAAATATAGATATAGTTATGTTGTTTAGGTCACTCATGTTTTTCAACTATTTATTACAACTATTTTTATAACAACTATTTATTAAAAAACATATATACTAAAAAGGTTTCTAAACCTTGAAATCATGAATTTTCTTACATTTTTTCTAGGCATCCCCTAGAAAAAATTTCTGGCTCCGCCCCTGATTGTGTAAAGTGTCTTTGACATCTTAGGATTAAAACACACACACACACAAAATAGTAAGAACATGAATAAGAGAAAATAAGAACTATCTCCCAACCGTCATAACCCTTGTCATAAAATACAAAAGTAGGAGTTGAATGACTGGAAGTACAAAGTCATAGACTGATCCTGATCAGGTTCATGTCCAACATTATATTGATTTACGTAGGGAACGAAGTATGAAATTATCTAATCAGTGAATTTTTCATTTCAGTTGGGGCATATCGTTGCGATTTGACATCAACCATTGGTTGGATTAATTAATCAGCTATTTGGAATATGGGGTTTGGATGGAAGGTTTCACTTTGAAGTATCCAATGAATGATATTCATTTAACATAGTAAGTTGACCTCCATTGATTCCTGTGGATGAGGCAAATATATGAAATTGGGAAGAAAGAAATAAATAAATAAATAAAAAGCGAAGAGAGACCTGAGGAGGAGGCTTGTAACGCCAGAGAGCGAGTCGCCAATCGGAATTATGAATTGAAACGTAATGGAGTTCGTCAGCAGTGCAGATGGGAGGCTTTTCAGCGATTCTCTCGACGGCCGTGGCATGGAGTGGTGTCAGGCGGTTGGGCGTACGGAGGAGGGAGATTGAGGGCGATTCGTAGCGATTTGGGTTGATATAACAGAAGGTAGCAGCAATTTGAATCGCAGATCGTAGATCCGACTGGAGCTGGAACATTTTTGAATTTGCTATGAATTGAATTGAATTGAATTTCCAAATCGTTTTCTATTCTACTATCTCACACCCATTACACCCCATTCTTCCATCGTCCCCATGATCCATATATCCGCCCATTAACAAAACATATATATTTATAATTTGTCTTTCTTAAAATAAATGTGATTGAATTTGATCAATGGATAAAAACAAGGATTAGACAATCTGATCGTAAGATGGTGTTTTGGGATTTTATTAAACTTATGGTTTTTTTTCTCACCGTTAATAAGTTATTTTTAGTATGTGGGTTATGAAAAAAAAAATGCTTATAACTTTTCTAATAAGAAGTTTTTAATAAGTTAAACCATTTTGACTTATTAACTTTTATTTAAAACAACTAATGATTTTTTGGTTATTTTACATGTATAAACAACCCTAAATAACAACTTATTAGCTTATTACGTTTTGGTATCACAATAAGCTAATCCAAACACTTTTGATAAAACTCTTTTTTATCATCACATAAGTTGATGAGCACTTTTAAACATAAGCAATAAGCATAAGTTGTTTTAAATAAGCAATCGCAAACACCCCTAAGACTTGAGTATCCTTTGCAATATTTATTTTTGTCATATGAAAGAATGTTAGGGACCGTTTACTAAATGTTTATCCGTTAAGTATTTACCTAGCAATTTCCTCACCCGATGAACATAGGAAGGGTCAATAATCTTACTCGATAAGAACAATGATAAGGATTGAGAGTCTTACCCGGTAATTGAGGGTGACGACTCTTACCCGGGTCTTACCCGGTAATTGAGGGTGACGACTCTTACCCGGGTAAGCGCTTTGTTAGTGCACATATTTGTTGGATACAAGATCATGAAGACAGAAGACTGAAGTTAAAGCAAGTCAAAGCTCAAGTCAAACTCTCAAGCAATCAAAGTCTTTTGTAATAAAAGTCAAAGTCAAAGTGTTGTAATAATTAGTGTTTAAAGTGTTTTGTGTGCGTATAAATAGGGATATGGCTAGAGTTAGTGTAGAAGAAGTAAGTTGCAAGTGAGAAGAATTGTACGCGAACATAGATTCTAGAGAGAGAAAAAGTCTGAGACAACCTTTGTATACGAATTATTGATTTGAATTGGAAAATAGGTTAATTGTTTGTTTGATTCTCATATTGTCATTGCTATTAAAAACTGTGATTAGAACTTGAAATATTGGGAATAATAATTGGTATCAGAGCAGAGTTCAAATCGAAATCAATCAAAGAAATGGATGTTTGCACTAGTTTTTGACATTTGATCGAATTTTGAATTTTTTTTCCAGTGTAATTGCTAGTCGAATTGAGTCAATTGAGTTTGTTTGTTGTTTTAGACAAATCTTGTATTGGTTTGTAGTAGATTTGCACTGTAATTCTCAATTAATTTTGAGATTTTGTTAGTTTCGAAGTTCACGAGTTCATATACACTGTATCAGATCAATGTGTATGATTGATTGAATTTTGTTAAAATTCATTGGTTGTATTCGATTCTAGATGTATTAGTGATCGAATTGCTGAAGTTTCAGACTGTAATTTGAAGATTTGATGGATTTTTTAGAAGATCAGCGTGTGTTTAAGTCGAGATCTGAAGAACTCGCATAGAACCTCAAGAACTCGCAGATCAAAACATTTCGCATAATTTTGTATTTGAAAATTTCACAAGTATAGAATTCGCATGATAGTGATATGCGAAAATGTGCTGAATTCGCATGTGTGTGTTATAAGAAATCCTCAGAATTCGTACAAGCTTGTAGGCGAAAAGTCAGAATTCGCATAGATCCTTTATATAAAAAGCTTTTTGAAAGTTTTCTAAGTTCAGATTTCGTATATGCCTGTGTGCGAGAAGTGAAGAACTCGCATACTGTGACATACGAATTCCTAGAATTCGCATAAGGGTAATATACGAATTCCTCAGAATTCGCATAAGAAGTGTTAAAATTTTCTAAGTACAGAATTCGTATGATTCTGTTATGCGAAAAGTTTATGCTAAAAGTTAGTTTTTCAAAAAAATTCTAAGTCTAGTTTTCGCATAGTGTTGTGTGCGAATTCCTAAAACTCGCATATAACTACGTGCGAATTATGTAGTGTACGAATTCTGGATTGTATTTGTCTGCAAATTCTGAAGTTAGTGTGTGTGCGAATTGTGGCATGCGAATTCTGTTTGTGAGAATTGTTTGGTTATTTGTAGTGTGCGAATTCCATACTTAGGAGACTTTTGGAAATTTTATTTTTTGAAAATTCTTTCTAAGTTTTTCTATATTCTGATTTCAATTGAACTAACGATCTTTTTAAGTTCTTATTGTACAGTTTTATTGACAGGATGACTTCAAGGGAAGCATTAGCTATTGGAACTGATGTGAAGCCACCAGTGCTTTTCAAAGGCGAGTACGAACAGTGGAAGGACCGCTTCCTGGACTTTATTGATCGCAATGATTTGGGTGACTATATTCGGTTGTCTCTGAAGGAAGGTGTTATGAAACCTCCCACCAAGGTTTTGTTTACTGAAGTAGAAAATGGTGAGGAAGAAGTCAACAAGGAATACCCATTGCCACTGGAGGAATATTCTGACGAGCAAAGAAAAAGAGTTAAAGCTGACAGACTGGCTAGATCATTCATCTTACAAGGGATTCCTAACGAAATTTATGTGAAGATTGATAGCTACAATGCCACGGGCAAGGAAATGTGGGATCAACTCGAAAAGATGATGCTAGGGTCCAAGATTGGTAACCAGCTTAGAGTCTCAAACTGCCTGAATAACTATGAAGAGTTCAAGGCCAAGGAGGGTGAGTCTCTTGAAGCAACATATGACAGATTCGTGACTCTTCTGAACAAGCTAAGTAAGAACAAAGTCAGGAAATCACAGATTGAGCTCAATGTTAAATTCCTGAGCATACTGCAACCAGAGTGGAAGAGGTTCACAAGGCAGATGAAGCAAATGAATGATCTGAACAAGATACCACTCCACGAAGTGTATGAGACTTTAAGGCAAAATGAAGAAGAGGTAGAAGAGATTAAGGATGAAAAGAAGAAGGCTGAGAAAGTGGTTACTGATCCTGTTGCCCTGGTGGTAAAGAAGAAAGAAAGGAAATTTGTGAGCCTAAAGAAGAAGAAGAAGATTATAGTTTCTGAATCTGAGGAAGCTGATAGTGAAGAGGATTCTGACTCAGATGACTGCGAGAATCTGAAACAGGCTATGTTGTTATTGACAAAAGCCTTTCAAAAGAAATTCTACAAGAAGCCTGGTTCGAACAGTCAGAGATACTCTTCAGGTTCAAGAAACTACGAACACAAAGAGAGAATTGCAGGAAAAAGGATGGAAGAGAAAAGGCCTGAAGAGAATAAGTATAGAACTAAAGAGAAGAAGAAAGAGCCTGAGCCAATGAAGTGCTACAACTGCGGAAAACTCGGCCACTTTGCAAAGGATTGCCGGAAACCGAAGGTCCACAATTCTGAATATTACAAGAATAAGATGCTTTTGGCCAAGCAACAGGAGGCTGACAAAACACTTATGGCCGAGGACGAATACTGGCTTGATCATTCCGATGAAGAGGATACAGAAGAAAAGGCTCATATGTGTTTTATGGGTAAGGAAGAGAATGAAGCTAAACCAGATTCAGACTGTGAAGACAATGAAGAGGTATGCGATATGTCTGAATCAGATTTTCTTAATCAAATGCAAGCCATGATAGTTCAACTCCAGGAATTAGAGTCTAAGCTTAAACATGAGAAAGGTATCATTAAAGAGAAAAACCAGTCAATATTGAAACTTAGCAAGGATATTGCTGAGAAAAACGTATTGATTGAGGCTTTGCACAAAAACATTGATACTAGCGCGAAAGAAAAGACTATAATTCATAATGAACTATCTGGAACTACTTCAAAATATAAACTATGTGATTTTGAGGCTAAAGAAATTGGGAAAAAATGTTCATCACTAAAGAAGGAAAACAAATCTTTATCTGAAAAGTGAATGTTTTGGAAGAAAAACTTTACACTTTGGGTCAAACTGAGCAAACCATTCACCTGAACAAGCCCAAGGAGAGTAGTGAGTGTTGGGGTCTTGGTTATGAGAACCCACACTATCTCAAAAAGGGTATTTCTAAAGTGCATGCCTTATATGATTTTGGATTTTTAAAACTGGCACCACAATACCCTGAACTTAAAGTTAAATGGACTAAACTTTCATAAGAGGATGAAGCCAAGGAAAGGGAGAAAAGAAAGAACAAAACTAAAATGCAACTTCCATTTAGATATGAGAAGTTGAATTATAGTTACAGTTCTGATAAGTCAAAATTTCTTTCAAATGACTATTTCCAAAGTTATTCTACAGAGGAGTTGGAGGCTAAACCAGTTGAAGGTAAAATTTATGTACCTCCTCTCGTGTTAGAAAGTAAAATTTCTGAACTCGAGAACACTCTGGCAGAAGAAAGGATTTTGACTAATCTAGAACAAATTGTGTTTTCAACTGTGTTTATTAATTCTGATTTTTCAAAGACTTCCAAAGCTTCAAAATCTGATGATGTTAAAAGTCTGTTTGATGAAGAGTTTGATTTTTTAAATTCTGATGGTGATTTAGATGATTGTGTTGCTCAATTTGATTTCAATGCAAAACTTCCTGATCATTCACATTTTATTATCAATTCTTTTGGATTACCAAGTGTGTTCGAGAAAGGTGAAACATCAACGAAAGTTGATGAACCAGTTTCTGTGAATACCAAGAATGTCAAAGGTAAAAAGAAAAGAACTCGACATTTACAGAAACGGACAACCACTGGTAAGCCAAAGAACAAGAAACCCTTCAAATCTCACAGTTCTAACTTTAAAAGTTCAAATGTTTCAGATGTGAGAAAGAAAAAGAATGGAGTAAGATCAGCATGGCGACCAAAGAAGAAGATTGATGAGACAACAAAATCATCTTCTGATATTTCTTGTAATAGAAAAACTGATAGTAAACATGATGTAATTGAGAATGTTGCTTTTAATAAACAAAATCATCTTCTGATATTTCTTGTAATAGAAAAACTGATAGTAAACATGATGTAATTGAGAATGTTGCTTTTAATAAACAAAAACTTGTAACTTCTTACAAGAAATATTCAATAAAGCAATTATTCCAATTATCTTCGTCTGCTAGAAAGTCTTCTACTTATCATAGAAATGATTTTGCTTCTCGGCAATATTCTGATGTTTGGTTTGAATCATATCATGTTTATTCATATCATTCTAATGCTTCAAGTGATTTTCAAAAGAAAATATGACCCAAATTTAAATGGGTGCCAAAATCATGTGCTAACACTATAGGACCCATCTATAAATGGGTACCTAAACCAATTGTTTCGTGATTTCTCCTGTGCAGACCCGTCATATGTGGTACTTGGATTCTGGTTGCTCTAAGCATATGACTGGGTAGAAATATTTATTATCTAATTATACAGAAAAATATTGCAGAACAGTTCGATTCGAGAATGACCAGTTTTCACCTATTCTGGGATATGGTGATGTGATTCAAGAGAACATAACGATTATGAAGGTGAGTTATGTTGAAGGTCTAGGACATAACCTATTCAGCATTGGACAGTTCTGTGACAACGACTTAGAGGTAAATTTCAAGGCCAAGAGGTGTTATTTGCGTATTGAAGACGGTAAAGAACTCTTGGTCGGCACGAGAAAGTCAAACCTCTACACGATCAACCTGTCAAAAGTCAAGACTGACAATGAGGTGTGTCTACTATCAAAAGCTTCGTTGCAACAGAGTTGGTTATGGCATCGAAGGCTTTCTCACCTGAACTTTCGGTATATCAACAAGCTGGTCACGGGTAATTTGGTAAAAGGACTTCCAGAACTCAAGTATGTTAAAGAACATCTCTGTGCAACGTGTGAGAAAGGCAAGATGAAAAGAGCCGCTCATAAGCCGAAGCCTGAGTCGAGTACAAGTTCTACCTTGGAGTTACTGCATATGGATCTCTGTGGTCCGATGCGTACTTAAAGCATAAACGACAAGAAGTATGTATTAGTGATTGTGAACGATTACTCGAGATACACTTGGGTCAAATTTCTGAGATCAAAGGATGAGACGCCCAAAGTCATTATCACATTTCTAAAGACCACTTAAGTGAATCTGCAGAAGACAATAAAGCTTCTTAGAACGGATAATGGCACAGAATTCAAGAACATAATTGTTGATGATTATCTCGAATCGGTCGGGATAACACACCAGTTTTCTGCTGTCAGAACGTCTGAACAGAATGGAGTTGTAGAAAGACGAAACAGAACGCTAGTCGAGGCCGCTCGAACTATGCTGAGTCAATAAGATCTACGTATATTTCTATGGGTTGAAGCTGTGTCGACTGCCTACTATACTCAGAATCGCTCCATTATCCACCGCCGGTTCGGTAAAACTCCGTATGCTTTAATAAATAATAGAATACCTAGCATTAAACACTTTCATATCTTTTGATGCAGGTGTTTTGTATTGAATAACAAGGAGAACTTGAACAAGTTCAGTCCAAAAGCTGACGAAGGCATTTTTATTGGCTATTTTCAAACGTCTGCAGCTTACAGAGTATATCTAAAGAAGTCAAAAATCGTTGTTGAGAGCGTTAATGTGACATTTGATGAAGAGATGACTTCTTGTAACACTCAGTTTTTCGTAAAGTAAGTTTTCGTCCTTCGTTGGTAATCTCTCCGTCTTCCGTCTATCTTTTGGGTGAAAAAATGTTGTGCTTTCGAGCCTTAAATCGACCCACGCGAGAATCACGAGTTTTGGACATTTTTGGGCTTCGGTACATTCGGCGCGATTGTGCCACGCGATAGTGACAGTGTCACTATCGCCAGGGCACTATCGCGGGGAGGCACCAACTCGCGGTACAATCCGCACGATTGTGCCACGCGATAGTGACAATGTCACTATCGCCAGGCAAGGTCGCGAGCGGGTGTAGACGAGTTAAATTCTGATTTTAGCCTCATTTCTCATTTCTATCTCAACCATTCCATTTTAATTCACTCTCTCTCAACCTCTCCTTCCAAGAACTGAACCTAGGGTTCCTTTAACCCTCATCTACCTCTCTTATCTCTAGTTGTTGGGTACTACATCAAATGGTTCAAGTTGAGCATTTATTCACCATCTCCATCTTTATCTTCTTCATCACCCCTATCAATTTCTAGGGTTTTCACCCAACCCTTTTTATCAACTTGAAGATTTGGAATGAATGACTCATATTGGTGATCTAGAAGTATGTAGTTGGTGGATTCAAGTGGTGGTTGAGGTAATCATCTATTCTCTTTATTTATGGAAATTAGGGTTTTGACCTAAGTCGAGATCTTTATGTAAAATGTTTGGGGAATGTTTCTAAATGGTTGAATATGGTTATTTACGGTTGAAAATGTTTGGATCTAGGTTTTGGAGGTTTTGGCTTGAAAGTTCAGATTTCTTCAAGGAAGCTCAAGTTGGGGTAAAATCTAAATTTAGCCTAAATCTAGCAAGGTGAGTTCAAGATGCTTTGTGAAAACTATGTAAATGCCAAATGTGTATTTTAAAGTAAAAAAATATATTTTACTTGGTATTTGTCAAGTATGAGTATTTTTAATAAGTTTTCATATTTGGTAAACTTGGGTCGTTTAGTTCCATGAAATGCTCATATTTGGGTTTTGAATGTTCCAACAAGTAAATGACATGTTTTACATATTCTTAACGATTTGGTACAAATAAAGCCCATTTTATGAATTATGCATCTTCGGTGATTTTTGTACCAATGAAGTCTAATTTACGACGTACGACATTTGGGATATTTGAGTTCATAAACTATTTGGTTAATCCTTGGTCCCAATACGTGATAAGTTTTGGGTTAATCACCTCTTTGGGGTATGTGTCTGCATAAACGTCGTTTAAAGACATTTCATTATTTTGGGGGACCGTTATTTGTTGGTCAGATGGATTTCGAGCATTTTAGCTCGATGTTGACTTAAAAGAGTCTTGAGGACATTTGTCCGGTTTTAATGGCTCGATTTAGAGTCCAAATTACGATTTACAACTTAATGCATTTTATTGCATAATTATGATAATTACAGGCTCGAGTGCTTTAGTCATTCATGTGTAGTCATGTAATCTTAGACTGTGTTGCATTGGATCCATAGGCACGTAAGTCAGTCTTATTTTATGGTCAGTTGGGTGGTACGGGCTTGGACTCCGGGACTCATGTTTTATGACCTTGACTTTACAAGTAGGCACTAGGAGGGCTGAGTCCGGTTGAGCTATTATGACTATGGGTAGTCCTCTGATGGGCGTTTGGGACCTTCGCCATGTGGGGCAATGCCTTCGTTGTATCCCCCGTGTGCCGAGCCTTTGGCGGTAATCCCGGTGGTATTCGTTAAGGTCAGCTGTCTCTTTGGGTGGAACTTGTCAAGAAGTCGTAGGGACACTTGGGCGTTTATGTCGTGAGGTGTCATACGATTAACGTTGTATGGGTGGCATACTTTTGTGTTCCCTTCACTCTCAACGGATACGGGTATCCCCCGTTGTCGGGCCGTAGTATTTTGGATATTTAATTGTCCATGCTTTAATATTTGGATTTCATTCTATTTCATGGTCGCGTGAGTATTAATTCGAGTTACATGTTTTCGATGACGTACCATATCTTTATGGTTTGTTTTCCGCTATTTAAGGGTCGAGTATTATGCCCCACCCGTGTTTTGTTTTGGTACATGAAATGTTATCCATGTCTTCACAAATTGGGTGTCGAATTATAATCCCGTTTTGGGTGACTTATGGGTTGCATCGTTTTATAAAGAATGTGTGATTGGGAGCATTGTCTTTAAAAATGCATATTATGGGGAAAATGTGTTGTTTCCATTTTAAAGTAAACCATTTCTAAGGATCTTGATTTGAACTGAATTCCTTTCTTTTAAAGATATATTTATTCATGTTAAAACTCTTGAGCTCACTAGGCGTTAAGCCTAACCTTTTTATTTGTCGGCATGTGCATCAGGTTCCAGTTGGGGGTTCAGACTCTAGTAGCCTCATGAAGAGTTGAGCCTTAGTTTTATACGAGAGTAAGTTGTTGATGAAGTCTTCCGCAGGTTGGAGATAGTAACTGTTATTGGGTTTTAGTAGCACTCGTCTTTATTATAGATCGTGTGTATTGAGGTTAAATCTTATATTGTGATTGTAGATGAAGCAATTATCGATGTATTTAGAAAATTTTAAATTCGTTGCTATTGACAGATTTGAGGGTGTTACACTTCTGTTCAAGATAGTTCATAACCCGTTATTACTGGTGTATTAGCTTATGGGCAGATCAGTCCATAATCTGTAATGAGTGACAATAAATCGAATAAAGCGTCATCGTCAACATCTCACTTATTTGATTTAGATTTACTGTTTGAATTGTTTTATGATGAATTTCTTGGTACTAGACTGACTAAACCTGTTGTGGTTGACAGATCGGAAGATTCAAGAAGACATCATCCAACCACTTCAGATATATCAACTGAATCCAATTCCCCGGTTCAGCAAGAAGTTCCAATTCAAACGCCTACTCCATCAGTTGAAACTGTACAAATTAATGAAGAGCCAAAAGTTGTTGAATCAGTTGGGTGCACGGTAACGAATAATCAACAGACAGAAAATATCCAACCAATTGAAGCTTCTGCACAGAATACTTCAACTGAACCCCTACCTAATCCTGAACAAAATGAAGAAACTGAAAGTGGATTTTTAGATGAACATTATGATCAATCTACATCTAATCCACTCCCTCATGAACACAAGTGGACCAAAGAGCACCCAATACATGAAATCATTGGAGATCCATCCAAACCGGTGCAAACTAGGTCTACTACACTCAACCAGTGCATGCATGATTCATTCCTAAGCAAGATAGAGCCAACACGAGTATCTGAAGCTCTAGCTGACTCAGACTGGGTGACTGCAATGCAAGAAGAGTTGAATCAATTTGAAGCGCTTAAGGTTTGGAGACTAGTGCCTAAACCTGAAGGAAAAACTATAATCGGCACGAAATGGGTGTTTAAGAACAAGAAAGACGAAGATGGTATCGTTATCAAAAATAAAGCAAGACTTGTGGCTAAAGGATATAGGCAAGAGGAAGGTATTGACTATGACGAGACTTATGCTCCAGTTACGTGCATAGAAGCAATTCGCATGTCTCTAGCTTATGTCGCACACAAGAACTTCATCGTCTACCAAATGGACGTGAAGACTACCTTTCTGAATGGCATCTTAAAGGAGGAAGTCTACGTATCTCAGCCAGAAGGTTTTGTCAATCCAGAGAAACCAAATCACGTTTACATTATGGACAAAGCTCTTTATGGTCTGAAATAAGCCCCTCGCGCCTGGTATGAAGTCTTATCCAAATTTTTAGTCAAGTCGGGCTTTTCAAAAGGTAAAATCGATACTACTCTTTTTATTAAAAAGGAAAAAGTCGATATCATTTTAATTCAGATATATGTGGATGATATCATATTTGGATCAACTAATGCCAAGTACTGTAAGAATTTTTCTAACCTTATGGTGTCAAGATTTCAGATGAGTATGATGGGAGAGATGAATTTCTTTCTCGAATTACAAGTCAAACAATTTTCCACGGGGATTTGTATTAATCAAGCAAAGTACATTTTTGATATTCTAAGAAAATTTAAAATGGAAAATTGTACTCCAATTGGAACCCCGATGGCATCGGGAACTAAGATTGTCATTGATCCTTCTGGAAAAGCTGTCGATGTTAGAACCTATCGAGGTATGATTGGTTCTTTAATGTACTTAACATCTAGTAGGTTGAATATAATGTTTTCTACATGCTTATGTGCACAATATCAGGCTAGTCCTAAAGAATCCCATTTGTCTGCAGTCAAACGTATTTTTAGATATCTGAAGGGCACTGCAAATCTTGGTCTGTGGTATCCTAAGGATACAGGTTTCGAGCTCACAGCATATTCAGATGCAGATCATGCAGGTTGTATGCTTGATAGGAAGAGTATGTCGGTACATATACAATTTCTTGGCGATAAACTCGTGAGTTGGGCTTCAAAGAAACAACTATGTGTATCTACTTTAACAGCCGAGGCAGAGTACATCGCTGCGGCTAGCTGCTGTTCTCAGGTGCTGTGGATGCGAACGCAACTCCGAGATTATGGCTTCAAATATGACAAGATCCCGATTTACTGCGATTCAAAGAGCGCCATTGCAATATCTGCAAACCCTGTTCAACATACCAAAACCAAGCACATAGACGTGAGATATCACTTCATTAAAGACAATGTCGAAAAAGGTACAATCGAACTTTACTTTGTAAACACAGATTATCATATTGCTGATTTATTTACCAAGCCACTTGCTGAAAAGAGATTTAATTTTCTCATTTCAAAACTTGGAATGCTAAATCTTAAGACTTAATATGTTGTTACCTAATAAAGTTTAGTTTTGTTATTTTTCTTCATTTCTTTATTATTTATTCTGAAAGATATCTGCACTTAAGTTTGTTCATGATCTCAGGGGGAGTGTGAGACGATGATAAGATAATCTACATTTGAGGGGGGAGTTGATATAATTTGCATATATTCTATAACTGACAAATTTTATGATGCGTAATTTCAGGGGGAGTTAAGGAGTTAGGAATATGACTTCTGATTACATCTGATCAGAACTCATTCTTAACATGTTTTATTGCTTTATGTCTTTACTTTTCAATAGAGTTTTGTGAATAAAGCTTTGTACTTTGACAGATTTTTGATTGTTGCAGATTTGAGAGGGAACTTAAACGATCATATTCAATATGACTTTAGAGCTGACTTAATGAGATTTAAGCTGAGCATAAGGAAATATTCTACTCTTAATCTCATACGTGTTTGAAAGAAGGACAACTTTCAGATATGAAAACATGTTCTTAAGTGTTCAAACCACTTCTCGATTCTTAAAAAGATTTCATGAATTTAGAAGTGTGATTTTAATTGTTTTCATTTTTCATGAGCTTAAATATTAAATAAACCGTGTGTTTCCAAAGATAAATACTTGTGTATTATCTTTTCCATATACTTTCAAGTATTCACACACACCGGTTTAGTATTTTATTGGAAATGTTCTTACCATGTCTCATATTGAAACAAATTTTCGATGGTAAGACACTCCGCTTGAAATTCAAATTTTGAGCGTGATTTTATTCGAAACGTTTCTTTCAAGACTTGTCTATATTTTGTTTCGTATAAACAAATTCCAAATTTTCTTGACTTAAGCTTTAATTGTTAAATCATTCAGATTTGATCTTATTATACAATGTCAGATTTTCAAACAAGTTTCTTGTATTCATTTCATTTATTCAATATACTTGTTTTGAAAGATCTTCCATGATAAACATGCTCAAATCTTCATGATTACATTCAAGAGCATACATACATTTGACATGTATTTCACATTGTGTTTTAACTGCAAAGTTAAACCGTTTGAGCAACATATGCTTTTAGGAAACATGGGTTCATTGTGTGAGCTTAACAAAACTTCTATGGATTTACGTTAACCAGTGTTTCCTACCCAAGAAGTTAATCCTTAAGTGATCGAGTGTGATGAGTTAATATATGAGTGTGGGTGTGATGAGGTAAAATGAAAAGATATTTTGGTTAGAAGCGAGCTCGATATTAAAAAGAAAGAGGGTGAGAGATCAGAGTAAAAGAATATCAAACTCTGCACCAAGTTTTTCTGAGTCGGGCAACCACATTTCTGATTGTTTCACAATTCTTTGGTGAACTTCATTGAAAAAGGCAACTAGCCCATGCCAACTCTTGACTTAACCCCACCAGCTACTCATCTTTTTCTCAACAAGAAGATGTTTCAATTTTTAAAAGGGGACGCAACATATAATCTATCTGATTTTCATTTGGAAAATCTGGATATTGAAAAAGAAGGAAGTCTGCCTCACCTTCGCACTTCGATCATGCACAATTGAGTCTGTGTTATACTGTTGTTGTCTCAATGGTTTGCACAATTTTGATCCTAACTAAAAAAAGCAATCATCATGTGCTTAATTCTTTCAAACACAAGCACGTACACACAGAAAATTTGTTTTTATGTCTAAACGTTCATAGTTTAACCTTGTGTTATTCGATGATTGAATGGAAGACCTGGGGGAGTGAACATCAAAAAGCTCATTTCCAATGTGTATTCATTACACACAGTGACTTCGTGTTACTGACATGCATTTCTAACTGTTTCATTTGTTGATTCAGGTTTTACACTCATATTTGTCTGAATTTGAAAAGATTCGGATAAATACTTTATGAATTGACGGATAATCAGCGGCTCAATTATGTGATGAAAGATCAATGGTCAAAGAAAAATTAATGACATTTCTTGTGGAAGTTTTGATGATTTATGTGCTTCATCATCAAAAAGGGGGAGATGATCAAGAAATGAGGGAAATGATAAAGAAATGTTGGAGCTTAAAGGAGAAATTTGTGTCAAGAAAGTTCATTACAAGGTTCAGTCATAGAATGCAAGTTGTGAAAAGTTTGTACAAGTTTGAAAGAGAAAGTTTAGAGATTTCAAATTGCGAGCATAATTTACTGAAATTTTCTTTGAAGATAACTTGCTGAAGCAAACCGAGCTGAATCTGAAGATAATTTATTTCTGAAGTCTGAAAGAGGTTTCTACAACCTTTGGGAGAGATTGTTAAAACTTATTGCAAATGTTGTTCAAAGACTTTGGGGTAATACATAATTGTTTTTGAAGATAAGAGGAGGTTGTGCTTCAATGCTTATTTGCTAAAGATAAATCAAAGGGGGAGTTTGTTTTGCAATTTATGACAAATAGGGAGATTGAATGTCAAATCTTTTTGAAGATGATCTTGAATCCAAAGGGGGAGATTGTTAGTGCACATATTTGTTGGATACAAGATCATGAAGACAGAAGACTGAAGTCAAAGTAAGTCAAAGCTCAAGTCAAACTCTCAAGCAAGTCAAAGTCTTTTGTAATAAAAGTCAAAGTCAAAGTGTTGTAATAGTTAGTGTTTAAAGTGTTTTGTGTGCGTATAAATAGGGATATGGCTAGAGTTAGTGTAGAAGAAGTAAGTTGCAAGTGAGAAGAATTGTACGCGGACATAGATTCTAGAGAGAGAAAAAGTCTGAGATAGCCTCTGTATACGAATTCTTGATTTGAATTGGAAAACATGTTAATTGTTTGTTTGATTCTCATATTGTCATTGCTATTAAAAACTGTGATTAGAACTTGAAATCTTGGGAATAATACACTTACTGGGTAAATTATTGTATAAGACACCGTTTTAATGTACCACAATCTTACCCAATAAAATAAATTATAGTGTTGAATTTTACCAATAAGCGCTTACCGGGTAAGTATTTGGGTGAACGACCCCTAAGATTCAAAAATGAATATGGCTATAAGAAAAGGATAGAGATGACTTTGATAGTTAAAATGTTTACTTGGCTAATAATGACTTTTGGGCAACCTCAATGGATAAATTTATACAAATATGACATAAGAGGGAGGCTTAAACAAGAACAAAAACCAAATAAGAGAACACGAAAACAACCAAATCACGTGCAAAATCACATTTCAGTAAAATCGCATGTGATTCGGTCGTTTTCTTATTCTCTTATTTGGTTATTATTTTCATATGAACCTGACTCTTTGACATATATTTTCATATATATAAAGGATTTTTATGTATTTATATCTTTAAATATATAAAAAGGAACAACTAAGAGGGTGTTTGTGTGAATCCCAGTAATGATCAAGCAACAATGAATCAAATCATAAATCTGTATTGAATGATTGAAAGAGAGTTACAAACATAGGATTGAAAAGCAAAAACCCTCTCTCTAAACAATTAGGCGCAAAATAATCTTCTAATCACCTCTAACCCTAAATCTCTAAAACAAACATTAAATACCAAAGGCTTGGGTCTTAAATCCCAAAACCCATTACATCCAAACAAGCCCAATCACAATAAAGGCTTTTACAACGCATTTAATAAAAACAATTAAGTCTTTTATATATAACTTTCAACACACTAGGACTTTTAGTTCTAACAATCTCCCCCTAAAGTTGTATAAAGAATTTACCATCTTGAAATCTTCATGTCTTGATCTTCTCTCCCTCTTGAATCTTTAAAAAACTTTGGTGTTGCTTATCTTCATGTCTTTCCAAGCTCCCCTAGAATAAATCTCTTGGTCTTCATAGTTTCAACTTTGTAACCAGATTCAATGTACAAGAGTCTCGACTGAATGCACTAGTGAGCAACTTTCAACTGTAGAAACTCCACACATCGGATCAGCACACAGGAAAGATAATGTGTGAGTTACATGACATTCCACAGTGCATCTTCAGTTTAAAAACAAAAAATTTGTCTCTGAACCGCGAGTTGAATTGACTTTCAGCTTAAGAACTTGTAGCAAACACCACTTGATGAGGGATAGAAGAATCAATATAATCAACAACATAAATGCAATCTTGAAATCCGATGGCTTTTCAACCTCAGATTTAAGAAAATAATAAAATTCTGTTACTCCTCCTCAGCTTTTGCTAACTCCCCCTCAACATGATAATTTGTGTCTTTAAATTTTTTGTATCGTTTCTCCCCCTCATGATGATTATGAGCATCCTGTATCTTCAAAGACTAACCAGATGTGTAGCAAAAGATCAATAAAACAGTTAAGTAACCAAGATGGGGTAATTAACTAACACAAAAACACAATAGTAATTGTTGTCACAACAATTGAAATAATTGTGTGGCCTATTTTCAGAGTTGACATTGATGTATCTTTGATAGGACTTCCAGTTATAACTAAAGTAAAATATTAATAATCTACTTCTCAAACTATTCCGACAATATCACAAAGATATGCAATTGGAATCACAAAGATTCGTACTTGTGTGAAAGAAATATAATCATGTATATATGGCTCAAAATTTGATTCAACCTGGGACGCAGGTTAGAAATTAATAGACATAGTGAGAGAATATAAAGTTCGGAGACCGTAGCTGATGTCTTCCTTTTTCAATATCTAAGACCTCCGAGTGAGGAATAGATAGGCATGTGCTAAATCTCTGTGAATATATGAAACAAGTATATGTTGTGAGATGCTTGAGTAACTAGGTGGAGTGACATGAGTTATCGACACTGGGTCCATGTCTGTTTCAATATCCATCTCCAAAGAACGAGAATGAATAGATTGTGTGGTAACCCGGATAACTGACTCGGTTTGGTAAGGACTAATAATTCTTTTAAGTCCTGTCATATCCTCACCATATTCTCTTCACTTCGAACTCATCTATCAATCTAGACTCCTCACTGATATCTATGAATTGGATGTATTTCTTGGGTAGGTCCTTCTGGTTTTGGATTAACCATAGAAACTTTATAAGCCCTAACACTCTTTTAACTCGCCAGAATAAAACATTGAAGTAAACGTTGAAGTATGAGTGCTAAACTGAAATGTTTAGAAGTTAATGCCAAAAATCGTCCAAAGGATGACTTAAGGTCGGTGTGGAGTTTTTAACAACTAAATCAAGGATCAAGCGACATGTTTAGAAGTTTTTAACAACTAAATCAAGGATGACTTAAGGTCGGTGTAGATTCCAGAAACAGTGCATATATGAAACAAGTATCTTTTGTGAGATACTTGAGTGGCTGGGTATGGTGACATGAGTTATTGACACTGGGTCCATGTCTGTTTCAATATCCATCTCCAAAGAACGAGAATGAATAGATTATGTGGTAATCCGGATAACTGACTAGGTTTGGTAAGGACCAATAATTCTTTTAAGTCATGTCATATCCTCACCATATTCTTTTCGCTTCGAACTCATCTATCAATCTAGACCCATCACTGATATCTATGAATGGGATGTGTTTCTTGGGTAGGTCCTTTCGGTTCTGGATTGACCATAGAAACTTTATGAGCCCTAACACTCCTTTAACTCGCCAAAGTGAAACATTGAGAAGTCAAACATTTAGGAACGAGTCCTGAACTGAAGTGTTCAGAAGTCAATATGAAAATTTAACAACATGGTACTCCCCCTCAAAAGATGGCATAACCCTTGATTGTAGTCATGTGACGTGAATAATCTGAATTAAATCACACATGACATTCCTGCAAAACAGATTAGAAAGATTTTGGTTTTGGTATCCATGCTTTGATGGATCCTTGATAGTTAGTTGCCTTGGCTTTTAAGCTATTAAACTGAGGATTGGGGATGTTATAAGTACCATACCAACTATTAACGTACATTGGATGGACAAAGTCTCTCTTTCCACAGTGAGTGCAACAGATCTTTGTTCGGTTTAGACTTATCAACTTCGCTGTAGAATAGACATAAGTAGGTGAATCAGTCTTGTAAACATATGACTTTGAATCAACTACAGGAGAATCATGAGACTTGTTTCCATCACTACTTTCTGTAGTCGATTTCTTTCTCCAAACCATCTTGACTTTTCGAAACACTTGATTATTTGAATCATCAACAAGAGAATTATAGTAAAGATTTGAAGGATGAACCCGATCTTTTGAAAATTCATTTGATTTGACAAACTTCTTCGAAGAAATAGTTGTAGAAGGTGAAATTGAAGGATAAGGAGACTGAACAACAGTATCAGAACTGCTTGTTCAGATAAATCAGTTTTAATATTTATTTATTCAACTTTCTTGACTTTTGCGGATAAAACATTTCTTTCTTCGAGAATTAAATCAAATTGTTTTTTGTAAATCGGATTTTACCTCCTGTTCTTTCAAAATCTCTGTTGCTAATCCAGATAATTTCTTTGAAATCTTATGAATCTTAGTTTCAAAAATCTTTCTTTCACTTTCAAAATCGTTTTCTACACTATTGCGTTTATCAGATATCTCTTTAAAGATCGCAACATTCTTCTTCTCAAGCATTTTCTTTTCACTCTCAAACACATTTTCGCTCTTTCTCAAAAGAATCTCTCTCAATTATCAAAACATTTTCAAAATCAAAAATCTGTTTTGAAAGTTTAGCATGCTTGAGCTCAAAGGTTTTTCTTTCGTCAAAAACTTTCTTTGAAAGATCAAGAATCTTTCTTTCAAAATTATTTCTTTCATTTAAAAAATCAACTTTTTCTTTTTCAAAAACAGCAAGTCGTTTCTTTTGAGTCGAGATTTTCACTCTCCACCACGTTTCCTCTTTTTCGAGCGTCAGGTTCTTCTCTTCTTTGGCTTCAAAATCTGCAACTTTTCGTTTAAGTTCCGATATTTTCTTTGAATTTTCATGTAGATCCCTTTTCTTTATATCAACTTCTCTTTCAATATCTGATATTCTCCTTTTCAGCTCAAAGTTTTCATTTTGCAAAACTTTTTTTTCTATTGCAATCGCCTTTGAATCAACATACGTCTTCAGATTTGAAACCTCAAGATCGAGATTAGTTTCCCCCAAAATGCAAATTGTCGCTTTCAAACACATAACCCTAAGACATGTTTTCTCTTCAAGCAGTCTGTCAACAGTCTTTAACTAGTTCTCCAATTCCGTTTCGATAGCTGCAATCTTTGCTTTGTGTTCAAAAATGGGTACATAAGACATTGTTGATTGCAAAGCTTGAAGTCTAGGGACTAAACTTGACAATATATGAAAGATTCAAAGTGTAAGGACCAAAAAGATTGAAACTTTAAAGTTTAGGGACTAAACTTGACAAAATATTGAAACTTTAAAGTTCATTGGTCAAAAATGACAAGCTTTGAAACCTTTTGAATTACGGGGACTAAAGTGACACAAGCTGAAACTTAAAAGTAGAAAGACAAAAAATGACATAAATTAAAACTACTAATTAGAGGGACTAAAATTGTAAACTTTGAAACTTCTAACGGACTTAACTGAAAACTAATGGAAAAATGACTAAGAATGAAATAAAAACCAAATTAACAAACTAACTGGACTAACAGAAACTTAACGGTAAAATGACCAAAATGTAAAGCATTTAACGAAGAGTTAACGGATTTACTATTCATCGTCTCTTACCTTTAGCACACCTGCAAAAACTCGAAACGGTTAGAAATATTCAATGCAAACCGATCGTTAAAGCGTCCTGATCACTCCTTAACATATTAAAACTCAAACGGTCAACCCATGATCACAAACGAACCAACCGAAAACTTTTTGGAAAACGATCGACAACTTAGAAACTCGGTATGGGTTAAGAATTTTCGACCAAAAATGATCGTTTATGTTCCCTTAAGCTCCCTCAACTGATTAGAATATGAAACAATCTCTCAAATTCTCGAATGAAGCAACCAAAATCTTTTCGGAAACCGAACGAAAACTTAAAAATTCAACATGAGGTTGAAATTTTTCGATAAAAATGTCCGTTTAGGCTTCGTAAACAACCCTTGATAGATTATAATTAAAAAAAACTTCGTCTACAATCACAAACGAATCAACCGTCACTTTTTCGAAAAAACGATTGAAAACACGAAACTTTAACAGTTCAACGATTACTCTCTCTCGAATACAAAGGATCAAAAATCGGTTAGTAAAAGAACATCACCAAACCCGATTCCAAACAAGTGAAACCCGATATCCAAATAATAATTGATTTAATAAATCGGATGCTGTAATTGAACTCCCAGATGTCAATATGTTTCCCGGATTGTGAAGTGTCCAAATCTCGGTCTCAACACTTGTAGATCCTAGAAAGAGTGCAATCACGATAATAATCAATAAACAATACTGATTGAATCACAACTGCTGGTCATATGATTAGATTTATCAATCAAGGGTTTAAGGTTTACATAGAGATTTTCAATACGAATGTGTAAACCTTCTAATGACCATTCAACCTCTCTCTTAACCCTAAACTCTAAAACAAACCTTAAATACCAGGGGCTTAAACCCTAAGGCCCAAGCCCATTAAACAAGACTAAGCCCAAATAACAATTAAAAGGCTTTTACAACGCATTAAATAATAAAACAATTAAACTCTATAAATGCGTTATACAACTTTCAACGCACTAGGACTTTCAGTCCTAACAAATCGTGTGACTAACAATAAATAAAGAAAACAACACAGGCGATTGGTGACGCGGAAAACCCCGTCGAGGGTAAAAACCGCGAACGATAGCAGAGATCGTCAATTCACTATGGACGTCAAACAAGGATGTCATTCTTTAGAATGAGCGATTGAGAGTACAATTGACGACAATACAAGCAAAAGTTAAACAAATCGTAAGATTGCTGGATGTGTCGTGAAGTGAAGTACTTCGTCGAGAGTTCTTGCTTGAGGAAATAACTTGAGCTCTTTCGTATGCTTAAGTGTTGTGTCTCTGAAATGTGTATTCAAGTTGTTGTTTTCTGAGCTCAGCATAACTTGTATATATATAGCTTGAGATGCCATAAATGAGCTTTAAATGATCCAACAGTCCGTATATTGAATGGTCTATATATACATATAAACAATCATAGGTATTTGAGGTGTGATCGTAAGATGGTGTTTAGGATTGCTTATTTAAACTTCTTATTGACTTATAACTTTTCCTCACTACTAATAAGTTATATTTAGTGTTTAGGTTAGGGGAAAAAAGTGCTTATATATACACACACACATGTTCTGATCTAATATTTGACCAATTAATCCACTATTTCAATCAATTATTTGTATATTTTTTAAGGAGTGAATTACATAAATGGTCCCTCGTGAATGCTTGGATTTCACTTTTCGTCCCTCCAGTTCTGAAAGTACATTGGTGGTCCAAAAATCGAGTTTGGAGCCCAAATTCGTCCCTGTCGCTAACGCCGTTTGAAGAGGTGCCGTTAGGGCAGCCATGTACCCCTCACGTGAGGGACATTTTAGTCTTTTTCACCTATCTTCTTCAACCTCACATCCATTCCAAGAACATTCATACTCAGGTGAAGAACATCCATCCCAAGACACTCACACTAACATTATACCCAAATCAAGAACATAAAATCAAGAAATCAAAATTATGTAGATTTTGAAATCACAAGGGTAGTTAAAAAATAAACTTACACAAATCCATTCATGAAATCAAAACTCTAAACAAACTTATACAAATATATAAATGAAATCCAAACCCTAAACATATTTCTAAGAAAGGTTCCTCGTGAAAAACAGAACAAAACGAATTCAAACATGAACCCTAAACGGATCTGATGGGGTTCCTCGTAAAGCACAAACCTCGAACGATTTGTATCTGTGTAGGAACAAACGAGATTCGAGAAGGAACAAACGAGATTCAAAAACGAATCTGAATCTTAAAAAAGAGGGACAAGTCTGGGATCTGGGTCTGCATCGTATCATTGAGATTCGAGAAGGAAGGGAATGGATCTTCATCTTCGAAAAGGGGATGGATCCATGGAGCGTGCAAAACACAAAACCCCCAACCACCATCGTCGCAAACCTGCAGAAGACACACCTTTTGATTATATTGCATTTTGTTAAAACCCCTTTCCATGAATCCTTTACATGGACTTGTGTGAGTAAGTGGTAATCTTGAAAAATGTATCTCCTTTTACTGAACAGAGCTAATTGATTGGTTGATATGATTGATAATTTGCAAATGGCCGAAAGATGCTTAATAGTTTAATAAATTGTAGGATGAGTTTTGAAGATTATCTTGGGGAAGAAGACATCCATGGGTGAAGGTATGGGTCAAGAAGATGGTTAATAGTTTAATAAATTGGTTTATGTTTTCATTTATTTTTATAATAAAATATTAATATAAATATTATTTTTTTTTCTAAAAATGACTAAAATAGCATGAAAAGACTAAAATGCCCCTCACGTGAGGGGCACATGGCTGTCCTAACGACACCTCTTCAAACGACGTTAGCGACAGGGACGAATTTGGGGTCCAAAACTCGATTTTTGGACCACCAATGTACTTTCAGAACTGGAGGGACGAAAAGTGAAATCCAGGCATTCATGAGGGACCATTTATGTAATTCACTGTTTTTTAAGTTATTAAAAAAATTACATATAAATGAAAAGAGGAAAATATTTTGGGGGTGTGCAGGGATGTTGGAGAATTTTTTAGGGGGAGGGTATATTTTGGGGGATATGTATATAGAGGCCCATTCATTTGATAACCACGACATTGGTGCTAATCGTGCTAACCAATCTCAACCGTAGATTGATGAGATCAATGGTCCACAATTAATTGATTTTTTATTAAATTAAAATATTAAAAACGGTTGAAAAACGCCACTAGCATGTATGTACAGAGGTATTTCGGTCAAAATACAATTCATTTTAATTTGGGGAACATAGGCCTACCAAATTAAAAACCCAAATAATTAGGGATTTCATCCCATAAAAAAACCAACTTCCCAATCCCACCGCCGTCATCACCTTCACTTGAAAACCCACCTCCACCATTCTTCCCACTACCACTCGTTGCACCTCCGCCGCCACCACGCGCCGCCAGAACTACTTTAGCGCCTTTCACACCCACCGCTGGCGTCTTTTTCTTTTTTCTTTTCAAACAAATAGTTAATAATGCAACCAAAATGCATAATAACAAAAATCCACCAACGAAAAAGGCGATTATGAGAATCTTGATTTTCCGGCGATGATTCGATTTCTTGGCGGCGGTGGTGGGTGGGGTTGGGTTCGCCGGAGAAAAAGAGGGAGATGGAGAAATAATGCATGGGAGGTTAAACGCATCGCCGCATAAATCAACGTTACCGGAAAATGAAATGGAGTTGAATTGAACCAAGATAGGGGTCGCCGGAATTTGGCTGGAAAGTTGGTTAAAACGATTTTCAGGATTTGAAGAAATCGATTTTCAGGATAGTGCATATGTGCACACTCGCATACAGTTCATATATGCATATGTTTGCTGAAATATTATATGCATATATGCACACTGATATCTAATATGCATATGTGCACATTGAGTATTGTGAATATGTACATGTTGTATATGTGCATATGTGAATATCAGCTGATCTATTCTGCATTGGTTGAGATACACACTGACATCTAGACATGCATATATGCATACTTGAAATTTGAAAATACATTAAATATTAAATATTATATTTAATATTTAGATAACTACCACATTAATAACTACTTGAAATATGGAAATACATTAAATATTAAATATTATATTTAATATTTAGATAACTACCATATTAATAACTTCTTGAAATATGGAAATACATTAAATATGTGTGAATTATGAAATACCCATATTACCCTTTGAGGACATAAACTCTAGGATGATTCTGATTGGTTGAAAATTGGTTAGCACGGTTAACACCAATGCCGTGGTTAGCAAATGAAGGGGACCCTATGTATATATGTATGTTTATACTTATTTACAAATGAGAACCATAAAAAGATTATAAACTCGTACGACTTGATATAAAAATATATTTTACCATAAATACACTGCTGCAATTATTATTATTATTATTATTATTATGTTTTACCAATAAAACAGGATAAACCCTATAGAACCTATTACATATGTAGTGTGTATTGGCCACAATACTTATTACATGTTTGTACGTCGGTATGTACTATATATATGTGGTGTGTATTAGGCTCGATAAAACCATTAAGACCCACTATAGTCTAATAAAAACCACTAAAACACAATAATAACCACTAAGTATTTAGGTATGTGGTGTGTATGTAAGTTAATTACATATATATAAATACATAATATGTAAACAAAATGACAACAAGTATTGAGGGATAGAAAAAACAAAAATGCAATTTTAAATAAAAATCCTCCACAAATCCGTTAAAAAAAAATTAAAATCAATTTTCTATATTTTTTTAAGAACTAAAAGATTATAATTATAAAATTTTAAATTACTGGTGAGTACTCCAATTCGCCACTAATCTATCGATAAATATAAAAAACATTTTTAGATCTTTTAAAAAATGATAAAATTAGTGGCGGCGTTGTGGTGAAAAAATCCGTCAATATTAAAAAAAAAATTTAGATTTTTAAATTAGTGGCGAATTTCTGGTGGATCCTCTAACCCGCCACTAATTTACCGGTAAATATAAAAAACATTCAATTAAAAAAAATTAATGATAAAAAATTGCTAGCGGATATGTGGCTGAAAAAACCGTCGGAAATAAAAATTAATTTTCTTTAGTTTTTTAAATTACTGGCGGATTTCCAACGGATCCGCCAGTAAATATAAAAAACATTTTTTTTCTTGATTATTTTTTAAAAAACTTAATGTTAAAAAGATTAGTGGCTAGTTTGTGACGAAATAATCCCTTGAAATTTTTTATTAATTAAAATTAGTGACGAATTTGTGGTGGATCGATTTTAATTAATTTAATAATTAACTAAAATCTGTCCCAACTTACAAATCCATCATTAATTTTAATTAATTAATTAATAGTAATTAATTAAAAAAAAGACTATTTTGTGTCAGATTTTTTAAAATAATGAATAAATAAATATTCCGTCAAAAATTTGTCATAAAATTCATCAAAATAATCAAATTTTAAAAAAAAATAGTGACTTTGTGGTAGAAGTCAATGAAAGTTGACTTTTTCCCAATTTGTTGGAAAATTTCCATCGGAAAATCAGTTGGAAAATTTTGCAACTGAAAGTTTGTTTTTTAGTAGTGACACTATTTGAAATATTGTTCTATAAACACAAACGTATTATAAAAAGATGGGTTTATATGACACTTATTAAAATTGCCCTATAAAATAGTTAATACGACACCTTACATTAAAATTCCATAAAAACTTGTTAATATGTCTAAAAACATCTCATAAACCTATTGTAACACTTTATAGATAGGACACACATATATATGGGCCTATTGTGACACTTACAAATGATGTCAATCTATATATTAGAGGTATATCATATGATTTTTTTGACGGTGGAACAGATTTGACGATGCTATGTAAAAATGACGTAGTAGATAATATTAATTTATAAATAATTATTAATTGATTTTGTGTCTAGCTATACTCAGAAAAACGGTTTTATATAATGTTATTTTTTATGATACAAACATAATATTTTTTTTTTAGTTTTTAGCGAGGACAAGGACGGACCCAGAAATTTTTTCATACGGTGACACTATATAATATAGACAAAAAATAATTACAAAAAGCACGGTTTTTATCGACGTTCAACATTGTCTAATGTGTTTTTAGCCTAATTCCACTATTCCGAGGGATTTTTAAAGTTTTTTGTTTGATTTCGACGGATTTTTAAGTTTTTTTATTGATTTCGAGGGATTTTTTTTTCCGGTTTTTTGGTTGATCTCGAGAGTTTTTTTTTTGCTTTATTACGAGGTATGGTTGCACCTTCTTGAAGCTTCCAAAATAATACGATATCTTCCAAAACGATACGGTTGCACCTTTCATTAACCTAATTTTTTTTACCCTTCGTCGGTGAAATAATACGGTGGCACATGCCACCGTACCCAACATACTAGGTCCATCCATGAGCGAGGACCTTTTTTAACATCTCGTCTAAGACCTATAAAATATCATGAACAAGCCTAAATATGCTATTAAAATGCTTAGATATTTTAAATGTTCTATAATCAAATTTAGTTATAATGACATACCCACATTGAAAAAAATTGGTAGTGTAACACCTGATGAAATTTTATAAAAATAATGCAAACCAATGTTAAATAACCTAACATTTATTTGCCTGGTTGTCATGGATGTGATTTGGCTATGCATTTCTGAAAATTGGGTCCTACACTTCACAACTAGGGGTGTAAATGAGACGAGACAACTCGCGAGCTACTCGAGATCGACTCGGTCAAAACTCGGTCAACGCTCGACTCGAATAGGCTCGACTCGAACTCGAGCTCAACTCGATATACTAACGAGTCGAGTCGAACAACCTAATACTTGACTCGATAAGCTCGTAAGATACTCGATAAGCAAAATAATAATAATAATTAGTAATATTATTTTAATTTAATTGATAATAATAATAATAATAATAATAGTAACAATAAAAAAACTCAAGTTTTTTGATTTTTTTTTGGAAAATGATGGTGTAAAAGACATGGGTAAACTCTTAATGGTGTGTCTAATCCATCCCGCATTGACGGGATATAGAACCCAATTCTTTGAACTCCACTATATATAGACTTTTCTCCTCCCTTGTTTCACATCTTTTGCATTTGTTAAATGGCGTGAACCTATGTAGGGGTGTAAATGACACGAGACAACTCGCGAGCTACTCGAGATTGACTCGGTCAAAACTCGACTCGAATAGGCTCGACTCGATATACTAACGAGTCGAGTCGAGTATAATGATACTCGAGCTCGACTCGTATCATTTACACCCCTATTCACAACCATCAATTTATTTGATATAAGTAGTATATTGCGTGCATAAGTACATGTGTGTTAGAAGTTATGAATATATGTGATTGTTTGTATGAGGAATCAATTGTTTTCATGCAAGTAGTAAATTACGTGTGCAAAAGCTTTACCCAATCTCTTTTGCTTGCTGGCTCAGTTGGAGGTTGAAATAATAAAATTGGGTTTATAGGACGTCAAAAATATCTATACATCCTAACAGACTGTTTTATAAAACTTAAGTTTAAAGAAACAAATAAAAAAGTGTCTTGTCTAAAGGTGTTCTAAGTTCTGACAAGTTTATAAGACGTTTTTGGGTGGTGTCATTACAAGTTTTTAAAGATATTTTTGAAATAAAGTGTCGTATTATCTATTGTATATGATACTTTTGGGAAGTGTCTTATAAACCCATATTTTTATAAGACACTTTTTCTAATAATGTGATATAAAATAACCAATACGATACTTAATTTATTTTAAAAACGTTCTAAAAAACATGTTAATACACCCAAGAACTAACTATAAATACTGGCAATGCAATATCAATCTTCACCCTTCAATTCACTCAACAATGGAGTCTCTTTCTTGTGTTCTTTTGGCAATTGCCATCTCCCTACTTATCATTAAGTTCCTGAACTACCCTCATCGTAGAAAAAACCTTCCACCGGGTCCTCGACCATGGCCTCTCATTGGTAACCTTAATCTCCTTGGCCATCACCCCCACCAATCTCTTCACAAATTGTCCAAAACCTATGGCAAACTAATGCACCTCCGATTGGGGTCATCCTCTGTTGTAGTAGCATCCTCCCCAGATATGGCTAGGGAATTCTTGAGAACCCATGACCGTATTTTTGCATCGCGACCACCTTCAGCAGCTGGGAAACTTATCAACAATAACTACCACAATGTTTTATGGGCTCCATATGGGGACCATTGGATCCAAGGTAGGAAAATCTGCCATAATGAGGTTTTTAGCTCGAAAAGACTTGATTCATCGGAATACATTCGTGTTCAAGAAATGCACATTTTCCTTTCCCGTTTACACGTGTTGTCAGGAAATCCCATGGTGCTAAAAGGCCATTTTTTGAGCATGAATCTTAGTGTGATTAACAGGATTGTATTGGGTCGTAAGTACTTCAACGAATCAAAAGATGAGAAGGAGATCATGACACTTGAAGAATTTCAAGAGATGTTGGATGAGTTCTTCTTGTTAAATGGTGTGACAAATGTTGGGGATTGGATGCCTTGGATGGGGTTTATGGATTTGCAAGGTTATGTGAAGAGGATGAAGGCCTTATTCAAGAGATTTGATAGGTTTAATGAACATGTGTTGGAAGATCATAGGAAAAGGATGAGAGCTGAAGGGGAGGATTTTGTAGCAAACGATGTGGTTGATGTGTTGTTGAAGTTGGCTGATGATCCTAATCTTCAAGTCAAGCTCAATTCTGAAGATGTCAAGGGGCTTACACAGGCATGTGCCTAAACATATACTACATAATTTAAAAGGAGTGTTTCAAAAACATTTTTAAACAAATTTTGGCTTCAACAAATTTTATCACATCACACCATAGACATACCATAAAAAGGAATCAAGATACTACAACAAAATTGAGTTTATAGGATGTCTAAAGTGTTTTAGGTGTCGTAAATCGTAATAGAATGCCTTGTATTTAAGTTTATAGGACCAAAAATAAGGCGTCATATCTAAAAGTGTTACAATAAGTTTATATGATATTTTTGGGCATCGTAACAAGTCTTTAGGACCTTTCTAAAATAGTGTCATGTTGTCAATTTTAGAGGACACTATTTGAAAAAGTGTCCTATAAACACAACTGTCATATAAAAAGATGGGTTTATAGATCATTTCTCAAAAGTGTCATAAATAGCTAATATGACATTTTATTTTAAAAAAGTCTTAAAAATTTGTTGAAACGCCTAAAAGCGTCTTATAACCTATTGTAACATATTTAGATATGATTATTTTATTATTTGGTATTATAAATTTAAATTCTACAAAACACTATTAGGACACTTCAAGACTTTAGGCGTCCTATAAACCCAATTTTGTTGTAGTGTGAATGAAGAATCACACTCGGTTGTTTACTGTAACTAATATATAAAACACTTGTACATTACAGGATCTGATAATTGGTAGTACTGATACAACTACAACAACCATGGAATGGGCAATGTCCGAGCTTATTAAGAAACCCCATCTAATAGAGAGGGCAACTGAAGAGCTCGATAGGGTGATCGGTAAGGTACGATGGGTCCAAGAGACCGATTTCACAAACCTCCCCTTATTAGATTCAATTCTAAAAGAAACCACGAGGTTGCACCCAGCAGCTCCTTTACTAGCACCACATTTAGCCCTTGAAGATTGCAAAGTGGCTGGATACGACATCACAAAGGGCACAATAGCATTCATCAACTCTTGGAGCATTGGGCGGGACTTAGATATTTGGGATGATCCAGAGGATTTTCGACCCGAGCGGTTTTTGGGTAAGGATATAGAAGTGAAAGGGAAACATTTTGAGTTGATTCCATTTGGATCGGGTCGAAGAATGTGCCCCGGTTATATGTTTGCATTGAAGACGATGAGGTTATTAATGGCAAACATGTTGCAAGGGTTTAACTGGAAGTTGCCTGAAAATATGAGGGCTGAAGATGTAGATATGGAAGAGTTGTATGGACTGGGTACGCGAAGAAAGTTCCCGCTAGTTATTGTCGCAGAGCCTAGGTTGCGAGATCATATGTATAACTAAACATTCCAATTATAAGGAATAAGGTTATCCCTACTATATATTTTCCTGTTTTTAATGAAATAATTAACACGACTTAAGAGTTCAAACCGATTCATTTGTATACCATCTAAAATGGGTTATGGTATAAAAATGTCTCAATCAAAAGCTATCAATGATTGCCTTGTGAAGTGTTAATGGATTTCTTGAATCAATGGTATATGATAAATCTTTTTAATATCAGTTTTGGAAGATTTCTTCATTTCATACATAAAATAATGTAAAAATGTAAATTTTTGAGAGAAGAAAGAAACAAACATGTTGATGTAGAGCGACTTGGTTACTCCACTTTTTCCGATCTCACCCGCTAATCCACCAAATTGTAACCAACATTGGCCTAATTCCTATTTTGAGAAACCAATTTTCAAAATCTTCATTTAAAGGACCTGCTGATGATGAAGTAACTTGATTAATACCAACTAAAATTCCACGTTATATTTAAATTTTGAAAAATAAATGTTAATGATAAAACGACCCCATGAGTTATTTAGATATGACATACAATTTGTTTTTTTTTTTGTATCTGACAACTAAAATTTTAAGTCATATTTAAAATAAAAAAGTTCTCAATTTTCATTTTGACTTAAAAAATAAAGTGTAAATTATGTATTTAGTCCTATAATTTGGGGGATTTTTTGAATCTTCATCTTGTATCCTTGCCTGAGTGGTAACCTGAAACTCGGTAACACTCCGGGGGGGACTGTGGATGGTATCCCAGTCTGCCCGGGTTCTAGCCTAGGGGGAAGCTTTGAGCGCATGAGGAGCATCCCAGACTCTGGGTCGGCCTTCGAGTCGGCTCGGGTCCAGGTTCCGGGCAACCAATCTATGAGTTGCGGGTTCGGTCCTTGGGCCGGGCTTTGTTGGAGCCTGGACGGGTCCAGTCCAAAGGGCTGGACCGGGTCGCCGCGGATTAGTCGGTGCTGCCCTCAGATGTTCGGATACCGCGGGAACGTGTGTGTTCACTGCCGTTAAAAAAAATTTAAAATAAATCTAAAACCTAAAACTCTAAATTAAACCCTAAATCAAATATATTTAAAAAAACTAATAGGATGACAAACATTCAACTGAAATTTATTTGGGCTTAAAAAAAATCAACAAATTCACATTAATTGATACTTCACAAATCCATAGTGTCATAATGTTCAAAACTTAAAAAATAGAGCATGGCAAATTATACATTGAGTAAACTACAATTTGGTCCCTATAGTTTACATGAATCTTCAAAAGTGGTCCCTGGACTTCAATAACTACAATCACCGTCCCCGCTATTTACATTTTGCTTTGAAAACTGTCTCTACATCTAACGCAGTTGAAAATAAGGATGTTAAATGAGGGGTATTTTAGTCTTTTTAAGTTTTTTTCTTTTTTATTAAATAATTTTTAAAGTGTAACTCATTAATGCATCGCCCTCATCTTCTTCTTCCCCAACCACATCTTCTTCCCCAAGATTTAATACCTCTCCGATGAACCCATGGCCAGGCCATCTTCAACGTACACCATCTCTGTGATGGTCGTCCCTGTGATTTTTCGGTAAACACAATCAGTCACCCACCACCTCTTTTAGATCCCACCCTCATCGCATATTTCTCCCGCTACCCTCTTCCCCACCCATGTCGTCCCTTTTCATCGGTGAACCATCTCCAACTTCTATCCTCAAAGAATCTGTAGCCCATGGAGAGGAGAGAGATCGGATGTTTCGATGGTGTAAATACGTCCAGTTGAGAGGAAGAGAGATCAAATGTTTGAATCTATTTAGTGGCTTGAATCTTTCCATCTTCCAGGTGCTGTAATGGTGGTCGGTGCTGTAGCGGTTGGTGGTTCTATGGAGGTTTGACCTGCTCCGGTCACCATCTTTGAAACCAAATCCAAACCTAAGTGGTGGTTTGATGCAGATGATGCAATTGATTGGTTGTGCTTTGAATCTTCGATGACTTTAGATCCTATACACCCAGAAGCATCTCCGTTGCTGGTGGCTGGGTGGAGGGGGTGAGGGCAGGCAACGGTTGACGAGCTCACAGGGATGATGAATCAAAATGGATCAACCAATCTTACAAACCAATTTGTACAAACTATGTAAACCAATCTTAGTCGTTCATCAAGTCTAATGAATATATGATTTTATTATGTTTCCTAATTTAAAATCATGATTATAATTAATAAACTTAACATTTCTTAATTTAAAATCATGATTATAATAAAAAAAGTTAACATTTTCCATATATATCACAATCATTATTAATGAATCATAATCATTATCCATAAATATATCTATTATTTCCTAGTATAGTGGTTTGCATAGTTTGTACAAATTGCTTGGGTTGCAAAAAAAGCGCACCCTATATATATATATATAGTGTTTGGTTCATTTGAGAAATGGTAAATATATGAGAAATAGAGAAGTAATCCTAGCCATTCATATGGTCAAGATCGGATTTGACTAGTTAAATATTGCGGCTTTGACCGGTCAAAAGTTGCGGCTTTGACTGGTCAAAAGTTGCGGCTATCCCAAAAATAGAAGGACAATTTCGTAAATTTTACAAAACACATGGGCTGTGTTCATATATGAACATGTATAATTCACATATGAACTATATGTTCATATATGAATCAGTGCAATTCACAACTGAACTCTTTTAACTGATTCATATATGAACCTTTGTGATTCATATATGAATCAGTTGAACTAACTAACAGATTCATATATGAACATTTGTGATTCATATATGAATCTGTATGATTCATATATGAATCAGTTGAACTAATTAACAGATTCATATATGAATCTTTGTGATTCATACAGATTCATATATAAACTCATCCCGTGTATTTTACGAAATTACCCCTCTATCTTCTATAGACCACACAAGGAATTATCCGATGCTTCGCGGTCAAAGCAACAAATGTTGACCAGATGAGTGACTAAGATTACTTCTCTATTTCTCATATATTTACCATTTCTCAAATGAACCTCTCTCCCTCTCTCTCTCTCTCTCTCTCTCTCTATATATATATATATATATATATATATAATCTATGCTATATTATAAACCACGGATAAAAAATTCTTAAATACAAATTATTAGGCACAATGTACCATCATTTTATGCAAGATTTTAAAAAACTCTTAATTTATAAGTATCAAAACACAAGATACATATTACTACTGCTGACTTCTAACACCCACCAATTTGGTATGTGCAGGGCTTTCCTTTTATGCAGACCTTTCCATGTATCACTATTAATTAATATGTTATATTACTATAATTTTGTTTTAATTATATTATTAAATATGTAATTGGTTATTTTTTCTAGATGTCATTAAAATATATAAAATAATCATTTAATTCTAACAAAATACTTAATTTTTTTATATAAAAACATTATATTATTAAGCCTAAATTAAACAAATTTATAAAAAAAACATTATCACTTTCTCAAAACCATCCAAAATCGTACTGTAAATCGACAAAAAAATAAAATGAAACATTAAAATCGTGATGTATCTCGCTGCATTGCGCGAGTATGCTTCTAGTTAAATATAAAGTAAATACATAATATTATATAATAAATCATTTTAATTTTTTAAAGAAAAAATAAAAAATAAGTAAAAGGACCAAAATGACCATTACTTAATGGACAACTTTAACGGAGTTAGTGATCATGGACCATTTTCAAAGCAAATTGTAAAAAGTAGGGATGATGACTGTAGTTATTGAAGTCTAGGGATCACTTTCGGAGATTAGTGACCAAAATAGTAGTTTACTCTTATACATTTGCATCCCTAGATGATCCCACCATCCGAAATGATTTTATAATCAAGAATCTTGGGTCAATATTTACAATTCTCTACCTTCTCAATTTTTGGTTTGCTCTAGGCACAACATGTGCGTGTTAAACTCCTACTCAACATCATGCATCATTCATCATGAACATGGTTCATATTTTAAATAATAAGTTTTTAAGTTGTAGATAAAAATAACAACAATAATTCTGATGCTTGTCAGGGGTGTGTGAACTTTTGTACTTTACCCATCTATCGTTTCCATCCCCATCCCCATCCCCATCCCCGGCTTGATGATACAAGTCTAAGTTATTGCAAAGGTATAATCTAGCAAAAAAATTATTTTTTCGTCTCAAATTAAGTCCCCATTTGACATCATCTTGCGTTTGAATTTGACTCCTGTACTTTTTGCTCATCAAACTATATCTTTTCACTTGGATTATCACATGATTGGAGCATGTAGATTAGTGCATCACAAGAGTGTTATAAACTAACTATTGCCAAATAGCTTAAATTCCCAAATATTGGATAAATCTAATTCATAATATCCCTAAAATTAATGTACTAGTGTTTTATATTGAGCTTCTAAGCGGAATATGATTGAAATATGTAACGCAATCAATCACTACACATATTGCAACAATAATGAACCCAAATTAATGGAAGTAAAGCAATAAGAAGAGATTGACACCAGATATTTTTACGTGTGAAACCCAACAAGGAAAATACCACGGGTAAAGATGCCGATAACCGATCCATTATCACTTTGATGATGATCACTTGATAGATTATAGCAACTAATCAATAGAGAATGAATATAAGGGCAACCAAAATATTGGAAAGACGAAGCATATATGAAATGGGTGAAGACTCAAAACTAGTGATCCAATGTGACTTGTATAGGGATGTAAATGATGCGAGTCGAGCTTGAGTATCAGTGAACTCGACTCGAACTCGAAATAAAATTCTCAAGCTCGAACTCGACTCGAAAGGTCGCGCGTAGTGAAAATCCAAGCTCGAACTCCACTCGATAACTAATTCCCAAGCTCGAATCAAGCTTGAACTCAAACCAATTCCCAAGCGAACAAACTTAAATAGCACCGCTATAATGAGGTGCTACAACTATAACTCTATCAATGGGTTTAAGCCAAAAGGCTCAAACCAACTGGGACAAGCCAATGGCTCAGTGTTGAGTCACTAAAAGGCCTTGGTGGTGCTATATATATAAAAAAAAACTCAAGATAAAATTGCTTTCAGGTTCAATGTGGGACAAAATCTTAACAAACATGAGTCGTTCTCACTTCATGAGCTGTCCACAGTCCACAGTCCACACTCTTCACTCCATTAGCTATCCCAAATCGATAATATATTGTAAAATAAAGAAGAGAAGCCACTATATTTTTTTTAAATATTAAATTTATATTAATTCTAATTAATTACAATTTTAATTCAAATGTTAAATTCTTAAGTATTTAATTATCACCAGAATGTCATTAAATAAATGAAACATTTAAGGAACATAAACGAACGAACGAGACATTTGTTCATTCGCTCGTTTAACTAAACGAACAAAAAAATTTGTTCATGTTCGTTCGTTTATTAAATAAACGAACATAAACGAACTTCCCGCCGAACGGTTTGCTGAACATTCTGTTCGTTTACAACCCTACTTCTTATATTCTCATACCTAAATGTGTTTGTTACTCAATTTTTTTTTTAAGTTACCTCATTTTTTTAGAGTTTTCTTTTTAAAGTCAATTTTTATTTTTGATTTATTATCTTAACATTAATGTATTGTATTAAAATAATTATTATTAATTTTTTTACATTACACTTTATAAATTGTAATATAAATTAACTATATATATAATATATATTCAAGTATCTCACGAGCTTATTGAGTCGAGTATCAGGTCGCTCGACTCGACTCGTTAGTATGTCGAGTCGAGCTCGAGTTTGAGTCGAGTGTTGACCGAGCTTTGACCGAGTCGATCTCGAGTAGCTTGCGAGTTGTCTCGTCTCATTTACACTTACACCCCTAGACTTGTAGGTGGCGCCATATGTAACACCCATGATTTCTAAAGAATATAAGTGTGGGTGATTAGAGTTGCTTTTGATATATAAATATCGATCTATCAGTATTGGGTTGTCTTTAATCACCTATCGGGTGTCCAGGATCGAAAGAATATAAAAAATGAAGTTTTTGGGTGAAACTAGGATCCACGCGACCTTGGCATGACTCTCTAAAATGCTGGTTAGGAGTCTACGTGATACAGGCGGGTTTACACCCTCCTTAATCGGACCGCAAGTGTACGGTGTTGGATCAAGTAATACGTACGGATGTACGAGTATCGAACCTAAGAAACTTGGTATTGAGTACCACAATGACTATATTAATTATTAATTAGACTAACAAAAGTTGGATTGGTATGAGTTTTGCAAAAAGAATGAAGTTGAGAAAACTAAAAGATCAACTTGGAGTTTTAACAAGTTAACTGCTGATAAGAATAGTTGGGGATTGGATTCATGTTAGGTTCATCTTGTATTAAACTATGAATGGGTTGAATATTTCTTTTCGGAGATTCAATGAAATCAATCACATAAATAGTTGCTACACTTCCTCATGCTATATCAACCTTAGCAGTTGAAAATGATGTTTCATCTCTCGACCTCAACATTCAAATTAAGATTGCTTATAAAAACAGGATTAAACAACTTCTATGGTGGAATTGGTATATCTCTATCCAATTCTCACCATAGGCATATAGCAACCACATCTAATCTTAATACACTTCTCTCAAAGAGTATAAAGATCAAGAGAACTTCAATCAGTTGATCAGACTAAAAGAATGAAATAAAAACTGTGCCATATGCTTCATTGATTGAAATAATTCAAAATACAAACCCAATCACAAGATTAAAACAAAACTTCACCCATCAATCATCTAACCCCCAACAAGAGAAGATTAGCTCATGTGGGGTTGATAAAAATGAAAACTGGAAATGACATGATTGTAGATCTAGACATTGTTCGTGAATTGAAAAATGCTTCAAAAGAAAAAAAAACACTCCCTGAGATCTCAATTCTTATAGCACAAGAATTGTAAATAGCTCGAGGATCCGTTTCCACCCAAGTCTCCCACCTTTTTCTTGCATTCTCTCCTTGTCTCTGCTCCAAAAATCATCTTCCAGCCGCCTCCTTCTTGATTCAAAATTACATAACCCCAACCCTAGTTGAAACAGTCGATTAAGACTGTTTCAGTGCATGGCGCGACTTGTGGTGTGATAGGCCGGGTTTACACCCTTCTCTCACGGACCACAAGTGTACGGTTTCGTATCAAGTAATACGTACGGAAGTACGAGTATCGAACCGTAGGAACTTGGTGTTGAGTACCACAAATCTATATTAACTATTAACTAGACTATTAGAAAGTTGAATTGTTGGTTTGAGTGACAAATCTTTAAGAAAAATAAGACAAAAAACTAGATCTGAAAACTGGTTTGGTTAACTGCTGATAAGAAATGCTGGGGGTTGGAGTCATATTCAATTCAATCCTTTTATAATGATATTAGTATTTAACAGGGACTTTTCATCTTTCGATCTCAAAATCGAGTTACAATACTTATGAAAAACAGGATTAAAACATCTATGGTGGAATCAATATATCTCTATCCGATTCACACCATAGGTTTATGATAAACACATCGAATCACTTAACTCTTCTCTCGAAGATACAAAATAATAAAGATATACCCAGTTAGTTGATCAGACCAAAAGGATTCCATAAAAACTTATCATAAACATTCATTGATAAATCATTCATCAAAACCCAAACTCAAATCACATGTTTAACAAGAACATCACCAAATATTCATCCAACCCCCAACATGAGAAGATTAGCTCATGTTGGGGTTCTTAACGAACACAAACATAAAACTAAATCGAGGACATAAAACCATTGTAGCAAAAGATAGAAATACTAAAACTCCCTGAAGAAGGATTTCGATAGCCTTCCGTACCCGTCGTACGTGGATTGCTTCGTGTCAATCATCGATTCCTCCTCTTCTTTCTTCAATCTCCCTTGTAGTCTCCAGAGACGACCTCTTTTCTCTTTATTTTCGTAGGTTAAAACTCTGCCACCATAGCCTTCACGCAAACCCCTAGTTATAGGAACAAAAACGTAACAGTCAGAAAATCGGCGCGGTCGACTGCGCGGCTTGGCCCGAGCAACACTGTTTCATAGCCCGTTTTAGTGACCGCGCGACTTGGCCCGCGCCGCGAGTCGTGCGGAGCACTGTTTCTCAAATCCTTGTTCTCTTCAGTTTAGGCCAATCTCGCTACCATCCTTCACCATTTTTCTCGGAACTGCTCGGGCTTGATCCTTACTCCTCTTCCTGTACTTTTCCTCTCAAAATAATTAGTTTTACCACTATTTTACTTGGGATTAGGCAATACTTTCCTGATTTTTGATTACAAATAACGTCCAAAAATGACGTTATCATGGCGCGAGTTGGGTCGTGGCATAAGTCGCCCGCGTTGCCCAAACTCGCGAGGCCTAAGCAAGGCGCAAACTAACACGCATGGTGCACTTTTTTGCAGATTCTGACCTTGACTTCTCACCATTCTTCCTAGAATTGAGACTGGCTCCCCATTTCAACATTTCAGACTGTTTTATCTTGAGTTTTTTTCTTCTTCTTCTCATCTCGTTTTGACCTGTACTTTTCTTTCATAAACCCATTAGTTTTACCACTATTTTTCTTGGGATCGTGCACTTTTCACCGAGTCTAGTGTATAAATAATGTCTAAATCTGACCTTATCAACAACCCTAAACCGAGTGTTGCCTGTCCCCAAGCAAAATAGCGACAAACTACAAACAACCAAAAAGAAAGAAAAGAATTCGCATAACATAGCTTGTCGGTGATAACAGCGTTGCGACATAAAGTAACAATTCTAAAGATGACTGACAAAAAAATTAGAATCTTAATTGTACAATTTAAAGTGTTAACCTTCACCGAGGACTGAACTGTAGAGGACCACACCACATTGATTTCAACATAGGTTAAACAAGCTTAGAGAGGATTTCGCCTCGACCCTACCTTTTCGGATTCTCTCGGCACACACAAACTTAGGCTCTAACACACTTGTTCATGCTATGGGAGTTTAAGTGCAAGGGATCATCAAGTTGAGCATGAACAATAAAATATGAAAGACGCACGAATGTAATCAAAGTGATATCGGAAGGACTAAACTAGCAAGACTGGGTATTAATTGGGTGATGTTTATCTTTCCTTAATCCCTTCCAGCTTATCAATACCCTACTCAACTGTTGTGGGGTTGGTGATGGTTGAGAATCTATTTTGATTTGATTCCTCCCCATTCTATTGAAATCCCACCTCTTGACTATATCTACTTCTCCCGTTATTGCTTCTACCCCTTTTATTCAATACAGGAAAGTGCAAAATGCCATATATTATTATTATTAATTTTTTTCAACTACCCGTTGTTTTTAATCTTGACACAGGGATATTATTCACTCTACCAGGGTTCTTTGGAATTCCAAGGGAAGGGAAGTAGTATAAAACTGTTAAGGTAATTTTTGAGGGTATTTTTAGACTAGTAGTTCATGAATCAGATAACAGAGTTGAAACCAAATTTCCCTAGAGAAGTCTTTACTAGTCAAGGCAATGTTATAGCGAGATCATGCTATAACTACGACAAGGATTAGGAAAAGTGTATAAGAATTATGCATTAATCCTCTCGCAATTAACGTGAAATTTAGGCTCAAAGTTCACTCTCAGGTTGGTCTCCACTAATGTCCCTAAGTCATGCAATCTCCTAGGTTTTCCTCTCTGCTATGTTATCTCCTACTAGTTCATGCCTCAATGACTAAAATCTAACACTTTAAAGCACAACAAGGTTCAACAATTATGTCGAAAATCATAAATCAAGCAAATTAGCATGTTAATCACCAACAACCAACCCCAAACCAAAATATAACATTGTCCCCAATGTGAATTAATTAACTACGCAAATAATCCAAACAAAACCATAGTTATGCGAATTAATTACAGTAATCCAACAAATAAGAATAAAAGTTCAAAATAATAAATTTTCTGAAAATGCCAAAGATAAACTAACCCCTCAAGATGGTGGTGCAGTACGCCTGGGACGCCCGCGCACACGACGGGCAGGTGGGTGGTTGGAAGGTCCTGCTTCATCTGTTGGCGGTGCTGCTCCACCCATCAACCTCCTTATCTCCCTAAGCTCGTAGATCACCTCCTGGAATCCATTTCTCATCTCGGCCTAGACACTTGTGATTCACTCATTCAACCGGTTAGCCCAAACCGGAGGATTATCCGGGAGGCTATCATCGTCCGGGTCATAGTCGATGCCATCAACATCTGCATCATTAGAATGGGGTGGCACTTGAACTTGCTCGGCTGCCAAAGCTTGCTCTCTCTCCCAGTTCCTTTGAGCAGTAAGCTGATACATGTAGGTTCGGCGATCAAAAGGTCCCGACGGTGGAACTGTGTTACCTATTCGAACCCTTGCATTACGACACATTTTGGTTATTAAACAAGGAAATGGTAAAAAGCCATTGCAGTTCTCTTCGCCAGCATCAGTCATCTCGAGTTGCACAATGTGCCCCATAGCTGATGGGAGATTGTGCTGAATGCAATAAAGGACTCGGGCCACTAATTAACGGACCTGCATATGTGTTATGAGAGGATGGCAACAAGTTGGTTTTCACAAAAAGCATTCAGAGAGCGAGTTCGAGAGGAAGTTCACTCTTTCTAATCTCCGCATCTCTGTTCTTCCAATCGTCGTTACCGTTTACCCGGAGTTATGAAGCAATGATACCGTTGTGTCTGTCATCGTCTGGGACTCCTGGAATTGGTGAGACTCTATAATACAGGCCCAAGTTTCTTGGCCGATGAATGCCAAAGTAGTCGCATATGTCATCCATGGAGAAATGTACCTCTACCCCCCGTATCATTACTGTATGAAATTCGTTGAAAGCTGGGGGCATCATCGAGGCATAGAACTCTAGTACCAGTTGTGGGTCATAGGGTTCTGGAGTTCGGCTGTATGGGATCCATCCCCTTTGGTGAGCAATGCCGATGACCCTGTCATTGGGGATATCATCAAACTTTATCCCTCTTTCCGGCCAGATGTTTCGCTTTTTTCCAAAGTTGTTGAGTGTCTGCCCCTATCGTGGGCTCATTGCTTGGCGCATTCGGTTCCTCTGATGAGTGGGTAGAGAGAAGTAATTGCCCCAACGGCCAGTCTGTTCGGGATCACGCCTCATCCTAAAAATAAGAATATGAATGTTAGAATGCGAATATTTAGCCCACCCCAAACCTAGTCCAAAGACTAGGTTGTATTCAACGGGATGGGTGAATCACTTTCATTGATCGAACCCCAAACCTACGATTTGGTTATCTCTCAATTTATGATCAACATTGAAAAATCACACACTCATTCATATGGAGACACAAAATAACCCAAGTACAAGGAATCCTTCCTTCAAGAATATTTTTGAACACCACATGAAAAATTTTAACATAACCCGAAAAAATGCCACCAATAATCCCTTTGCTATAATCATGCATTCTATAAACGATCTTATGCACAACCCATCCAAAAAGTCATACAACATACTCAATAAGTTGAATCCCCAACAGTTCATAGCAAAAATTATGCATAGAAGTTCAATAATCATACCCATGGACTCTCTATTAAGTGCATGCAACCCAAAATAATGATTACTCAACTACCCCATAAAATTTCCATTTATTATCTTCTTCACATGATCAAAAGTTACAAGAAGGGATGCAAATTCTATGCTATAACAATGCAATAATCTAAAATCTTGAACGGGTAGAGTACATATTGCATCAACAACAAGAAAATTTCAAAACTTTTCTTTAATGGTTTAGAAACCCAAAACTTGAAGAAACCCAAAAGAGATGATAAGTAGAGCTGTACCTTATTTTCTCTAAATACTCGGAGTAACAAAGACGATTCAGTAGGGATGGTGCCAGGCTTGTTGTCGGAATGCTTCCGGAAAAAAAATGGAGGGTGTGGTGGTTTTCGGTGGTGGAGGGTAGTTGTGATGAGAGAAAATTCGACTTTGGGGAGAATTGAGTTAGGGTTTAGGCTAAAACGGCCCGACCTCCCTTTTAAAGCTGTAGGCCGACGCGGGCAGTTTATGCTGCAGGTTAACCCGCGCGGCTACCCGCGCCGTGCACTGGTACGTGGAATGCAAACAGTGACCCTCGCGGATTATACCGTGGGGTTACCCGCGGGGTGCACTGAGTTTGTGAACAACTAACAGGGACTCGCGCGACTTGCCTTGCGGGTTAACCCGCGTGGTTTCTCACGCCAAACACTGTTTCAATAACCTTTTTCCTTAGCTCGGTTCCTCAACCTCTCAGATCTCAGGGGGATTAAACACACCAAACAAAAACACTTCAAACGACAACTAAACTAATAGAAAGAAAATAAAACACACCTCAAGTGGGTTGCCTCCCACCCAATGCCTTATTTAGTGTCGTGGCACGACCTTTTTCCCCATTCAATCCTTCGGGACATCAAGATAGATGCTTGATGCTTCTAGTGGCTCACCTCCTACATAAGGCTTTACACGCTGCCCATTCACCTTGAATGTAGTTCCGTCTTTCCCTTGTAACTCGACGGTACCATACGGTGTGACCTCCTTTACGGTTAACGGACCCGACCACCTGGACTTCAACTTTCCTGGAAAAAGACGCAAACGTGAATTAAATAACAACACTTTCATACCGGGAATGATTACCTTTTCTCGAAGCCTTTGCTTATGGAATCTCTTTGTCCTCTCCTTGTAGATCATTGCGTTCTCATACGCCTCTTGCCTGAGTTCTTCCAACTCATTCAATTGGAGTAGTTGACGCTTCCCTACTTTGCCGAGATCCATGTCCAGTCTCCTTATTTCCCAATACGCTCGATGTTCTAGTTCGACCGGTAGATGACATGATTTCCCAAACACCAATCGATATGGGGTGGTACCAATGGGCAATCTCTGGTAGTGTGATCATACTTCCCACACTTGGCATATGAGGTGGGGCTGGAGTTGCAGTTGTCGTGATGCTTGCTTCGACATCTCGGGCACCACCGTGCCTCTCGGCGGTTTTGAGAACTTCTTCCCCTGTTGAATGGTCTTGGCCTTTTGGGACGCCCGGGGTTGCTTTCCCACCTTCTCTTGTCTCCTACCACCACTACTTTCTCCACTTTGTCTCTAGCATAGACATCTTCCATGATCTGAGCTTCCTCTATTGTCTCACGGAGATTAGAGTCTTTAGAGTTGCGGACCATAGACATCATGTCCGCCGGTAGGCCCTTGAGATAGGCCTTTACCTTTTCTTTCTCCGTTGGGGCGACATGCCCCACCAGCCTCAGCTTCTCCATGAATTGAAGAGTGTACTCTCTCACTGTCAAGTTACCCTTCTTAAGAGCCCGTAATTCTTCTTCAATGCGGTCCAAGGCCCTTTCATTACAGTACTCATCCATAATTTTCTTCTTGAATCTGGCCCATGTCAGCTGAGCCAATATAGTAGGAGAGAGAGAGAGAGAGTGGACTTGGTGACATTCCACCATGAGAGTGCCGTGTCCCGAAGCATTTGGGAACCAAACTTCACTCTCTGATCTTCCCCGCACTCAGATGAGTCGAAGGCCTACTCGATCCCTGGGATCCACTTCATGCAAGCGACATGATCTTCGGAACTGGAAAACTCCGGTAGCCTGCAACCTAGGATGTACTTATACATGTAAGCTCTCTTGTCTTGCCTCACTTCAGTAATTATTGGTTCGTTAGTCCGGTTCAAGTGCCCCGTACCACCGCACCCAATCACCTCAATGTTCTCCGCAACTGTATCATTCCTCTGGTTGCTCACGTCGCGATCCTCAAACATTTTCAGAAGAGATTCCTGTTGCTTGGCCATCGCTTCGTTCATCAATTGCATCAGATTGGCCATCATCTCGGTCTGTGGAGTTACCTCCCACATGATCGGGTTGGATGAAGCCAGGTCCACCCGAGGAACAATCTCAGGCCCTCCGTCTAGCAATGGTTGGGTAGGTGGCGTACATCGGCCTCAACCCTCACCGGTTGATCAGTCGTTGAAGCGGTCGCCTCTACACCATCCACCCATGTACGCGGTCTACCGCGCGTACTCACCATCTTTATCTGTCACGCACGACAAGGAAATGAGTAAGAGAGAGATTAACATAATTAAGTACGAACAAAACGTACTACTACATTACCAATTGTCATAACAACAGTACATCAAGCACACTCATGTAAAACATTCTCATAATAACGTTAGCTAAGTGAAATTATGAACATATAATACGTAAGGGTTCTCGTTACCACCACAACGCTCGATTAACATAACTTCCGTCGACTCGGGACTAACCCATCTTAGAAATTCTACCCAAATCTTACAAATAATTACTTAATAATCTTAGCTTAAGTCTAGACATCTTACATTCATGCCTAGTTCGCTTAAACTAGAGCTCTGCCAACTTGTAACACCCTAAAATTTAGAGTAATTAAAAAAAATTGAAAATTCGGCAATATGACGTTTGTAATTGGAGTAAACCACCCAAAAGGGTAAAAGTATGAAAGCATTTACAAAACCTGCGAATGAATATGGAAATCAACAACAAACTAATCTAAATAAATTCTATCTAGATTACATCGGTTGTCAACCCAAATTCCCAAAATAATAAAATAGTTTAAATGCCAAGACTCCAAATATCTATCATCTCAAAATGCCTCAAGCACCCACGCTCATCACTCAAACCTTTGGCAACCTACCTCTAAGGGAACCTGTTATACACGTCATTTAAGAAAAAATGTTAGGCTTAAAGCCTAGTGAACACATACAATTTATATAAAAATTTGGGAAATAATTTAATTGCAACAATAGGTTATTTTTTTTTCCCAAAGAGTTGAGTTTACAAATGAAATAATAACCACATAGCAACTTTACGGTCCAAAATGCATCTTGTGATGACGAGGGAGACCCGATTTTCCCAAGGATTGTGGCGGAACACAAAAGTAGGCCACTCTCCAAGTTATTGAGCTCACCATACTAGGGTCAAGGCCACGAACTCGCCGATTCATACTCAGCTGTGGGGGAGGGCACCCAATGATCCTAGCCATACTCATTCGCTAGGATTTACATTTATGACCCACGACCAGTATCTGGTCCACATAACCGTACCAAGTTGCCTTCCTAGGGTCCAATGTCTCAACTAGCTACAAACGAGGTTTAACCCAAAATTAAGCCGACTCTATACCTATGGATCCACTAGTAATAGTCTAAGGTTTGTCACAATTACATTTGTGCCAAACTATAATCACACATATTGTTTCAACCAAGTTTTCCATCAAAATTTACTTCTTTGCATAAACAATGTTTAGATGGACCCAAATCAATTTAATAGTCCAACTATGACCATTTCCATTTTCCCAAATAGTTCTATCATAAGATAAATGTGCCAAAAGTTCCATAAACGTTAGAAGACATATTTTAGCTCTATTATAATACCCACATACTTCATATTCCAAAAGACCCTTATTTTCCAAGTATACTTACCACATAGAAAAGATAATGGAGGTGACTAACATGAGTTCAGGTGAATGTAAAATCCCAAACATATCAAGCTAATCTCAATCAAGATTAAACATTAAGAACTAGAGAGAGAGAGAGTAGAGAGAGAAAGTAGATCTTGAATCTTCATAACACGTCTAAAATGATTTACAATGAGACTCTTACAACATTACAAAGCCAAAACCCTATTTATACCCACTAACTAAACTAAAACTTAACCACTAAGTAAAACAAGACAACTTTGACTTTTCTAAGACATTGACATTGTTGACTATACATTTTGACTTTTCTCATTAAATCTTGGATACAATATTTAGACTTAACAATCTCCCCCTTTGTATTCAAGATTTAATAAAAATTTGACACTAGTCTTGAACACTTGATTCTTCAGCTTCTGTCTCTGACAACTTTGAACTTTGAAGCTTTAACAATCTTCAGTTTCAGCCTTTGAAGAATCTTGAAAAGTCTTTAATACTTTGAAGCTTTGAAAGTCAACATGTCTAGAACGCGAATCTGAAATCTTGAAACTTTTGAAAAACTTCGACAACTTTGAAACATTGAGGAGTCTTTGAAAAACTTGTTGTATCTTCATCTCTTGTGATCTATGACCCGTCTTTGGAAAAACAAACTTTCACGAACCATCTTGATTTATCTTTGAATCATATGAAGCATCTGAATTGACTTGAACTTTCAGAATTTCTTCACCAGTCTTTTCACTTTGATATCTCTTCATGACATTGAAATTGAATCATTGTAAATGTCTCCCCCTTTTTTATGATTGTGAGAATCATGATCATCAAAACATCTTCAATTTCGACACAGTCTTTGATCACCCCTTTGTATTTAAATAACAATCTCCCCTTTCAATGATAATTTGACAGCCGTCACTCTTTGATCTGAATAGCTGAATCATGAACTGTATATACCCGAATCTTTTCAAATTCAGATAAAATGATCGTGGTAACCCTGATTCAACAAATGAAACAGTTAGGAATGTCTGTCAGTAACACAAAGTTACTGTGTACAACGAATGTAAAATTTAAGGAGCTGGTTTGATGATGACTCCCCAGGACTTCCATTCAATCATTGAAAAACACAAGGTTTATCTATGAATGTTCTGACAGAAAAACAAATTTTCTGTGTGCTCGTGCTTGTGTATGAAATAATTTAGCACAATGATTGTGTTTCATAAGGCTCAAATTGTGTAAACTGTTGAGACAACAACATGTATTACACGGACTCAATGTGCATGAAAGAGGTGCGAAGGTAGGGCAACTTTCCTTCTTTTTCAATATCTAAATCTTCCGAGTGAAGATCAGATAGCAGATGTGCTGCGTCCCCAATGAAAATGAAACATTTCTTTTTCGGGAAAGAAATGAGTGGTTGGTGGGGTAATTGCAAGAGTTGGCATGGGCTCACTGCCTGTTTCAATGATGGTCACCAAAGAATGTGAACCAATCAGTAGATGTGGCTACCCGGCTAAGAAAGTGGTTGGTGCAGAGTTCTGATATTCTTTTAACTCTGATCTCACACCCTCTTTCTTTTTAACATTATGCTCACATCTAACCAAACTCTCATTTCCATTTTTCCGCTCCACACATTGAGAAAAACTCAACCGGATGAGTTATCTCCCCCACTCTTTGATTTTGACCCCTCACCCCTCAATCACTCAAGGATAACTTCCTGGGTAGGAAACACTGGTGAGCGTGAATCCATGGAAGTTCTGTTTAAGCTCTCACACGAATCCCATGTAAGTCCTAAAAAGCATGGTTGCTCAACAATTTAACTGAACAGTTAAGCACAAAGTGTATGATATCATTGTCAAAATGTATGCTCATGAAATTGAGCAATTGAACTTTGAAGATTTCTCAAAACAATGGTATTGAATGAATGAAATGAAATCAAAAGAATTGTTTTGAGAATCTGACAATGTATCAAGCAAATCAAATGAAATGGTTAGGATATCAAAAGAATTGGATATTTTGTTTATATGAACGAATATAAACAATTTATCAATGAAAGCACAAAGATTGAAAAGATGATTGATGCTCAACAACTTTGAATTTCAAACGAGGGTATTACCATCGAAAAATTGTTTCGTTATAAGACATGGTAATAACAAATTCAAATGAAGTACTGAACCGGTGTGTGTGAATATTTGACAGTATATGGACAAGATAATACACAAGTATTGATCTTTGGAAACACACGGTTAGTTAAACATTAAAGCTCAAAATTTGAAAAAACATTTAAAATCACACTTCTAAATTCATGAAACCTTTTGAGAATCAGAAGTGGTTTGAACATTTAAGAAACAGTTTTTCATGCTTGAAAGTTGTTCTTCTTTCAAACAATCAGAGATCTAGGATTATAAGATATTTACCTTTAAGCTCCCCCTTGATATTTGCAAAATATCCATATCTGCACATTGAAGAACGGGTCCTGATCTGTCATGTGATCAGAAGCCATCACCTGTACTCCCCCTTAAATTATGCATATGGAACATGTAAGTTAAAACACAAGATAAAGATCAATACAACTCCCTTTTGAATTGTAGACCGTCATATCGTAAGTATATTGTCAATGAAAAAGCACAGGATAGAGATCAATACAACTCCCTTGTGAATTATAGACCGTCATATCTTATCGGATGCAAAGTATTACCGGAGTAAGGTCTTTTGATCACTGAAGTACGAGTCCTAAACTGTTGTGTTTAGAAGTCAAACTCCGTTGAAGTACGGGTTCTAAGCTGATGTACTTAGAAGCCATAGTCTTTCAACTTTGAAGTCCGGGTTTTGAACTGCTTTGTTCAAAAGCCTTGGTTCTCTTACTCCCCCTTGACTTGAGGTGCCTGCAACACAGAATCAATTTTTGGCTTTGGTACCCACTGGTATTTGGGTCCATGAATGTTAGTTGCAGTTCTTGTGGGGGATATAGAGTAATCACCATACCAGTAATTGACAAAGTTTTTACTTACAAAGTCATGTGCTCCACAGTAAGAACAACATATTTTCTTCTGAGCAATCCTGATAAGATGATTAGTAGAATAAAGAATATCAGAATTACCAAAAGATTTACCTTTATGCTCACTGTTCCTTTTGACATTGGTTGTGGATGCAGATGCTTTGTCTTTGTTCTTCTCTTCAACTGAAGAACCCTTCTCTCTCCAGACCATCTGATTTTTCCTAGAATTCTTTCCAAGAGATTTTACATAGAAGCTCGCTGAACCATCAAGAGATTTGTTATAAAATATATTAGATGGTCTGATCTGATTTGATTTGACAGTTTGAGATTTGACACTTTTCTTTTTCAAAACATTTTTCTCATTAATAGAACTTGAAGCTGTTTTGAAAGAACAGACTGATTCTGTTGAATTTTCAACAGGTGATTGATCAATCACATCAGCTGTAATCTTTTCTGACATTTCAATGTTTGCAGCTTCTAAGTCTTTAATCTGTGTGTGTGGTCAAAATGTTCCTTTCATTTTCAAGTGTGTCAAACTTCTGTTTCAAATCAGACCTGGCCTTCTTTTCTTTTTGAACATCTGATGATAAAACAGTTATTTTGGATGTGAGCATAGATATTTCAGATTCGAAATGTAAACGTTCAAGCTCAAAATCTTTTTCCAAGTTCTTGGTTTTGTTTGAAATATCTTTGAAAATCCCAGTATTTCTCTTTTCGGTAATTTTCTTTTCAAGCTCAAAAGACTTTTTCTGATCTTTGAAAATTTGTCTTTCTTTTTCGAGCAAGTCTAGTAAAGTAGAAATCTGTGTGGGAAGTTCAGTTATTTTAACTTCAAGAACTTGTCTTTCTTTCGCAAAAGTGTCTCTTTCAGAAATTACTATCTTTTCGAATTCTGACACCTGCTTAGAAAGTTTCTCCAAATCCTTTTTCTCTTGGAGAGTTTTCTTGGAAATTTCAGACATCTGTAGAAAAGAAGATGTCTCCAGTTTTGATTTAACTTTATCTGCTTGGATGCTTTTAATCAGATCAGCATTCTCTATTACCAAGAAAGATATCCTCCTTTTAAGATCAGTATTTGTACTTTCCAAGGCAGATATATTCTCTTCGAAAGCCTTAAACTTGTTTTGAAGCTCAACTGATTCTGCTTGCAGCTCGGGTGATTTCTCTTCGGTTGTGTTCAATTGGCTTTGAAGATTTATAATCTCTCTCTCTTTCTCTTTTATCTCTTTCTCCTTTTCATAGATGATACCTGAAAAATTAGAGATAGTATTAGTACACTTTATACATTCAGGAGTTTTAACACAATTGAACAATTGAAGTTGCAACTCCTGAATCCTTTTGAGATATTCTGAAATTTTAATTTGCAGAGTATTTCATTCAGCTTCTATAACAGATATCTTAGGCTTGTATATAATTGACAACTTGAATGAGAAATCAGCTTGAAAAAGAATGATCGTTCCCAAACAATTCAGAAATTTTGACTGAAAGTCAAAATCAGATCAGCACAAAAAATAAATTCTGAAATTCTCAAAGCACTTGAATTATCTATCTCTGGAATTCTAAGACTGAGTCTTGAAACTTGCAGATCAAATATATTCAAAACCTATTGAGTTGGCCACATAAAATCACACTTTAATTGGCGCAAATATTATGTTTGCGTGAAACATGAAAAACGCAAAGACTTGTTTTGCGTGACTCACGAATGGCGCAAAGAAAATGTTTTGCTTGAGATTAAGCACCGACCCATGATCAACACCGAATCTGTCAAACAATTTGATTAATCACCGACCCAATCACATTCCAATTTCAATTGAAAAACACATCTGCAGCCACCAATTCCAATTAAATCTAGTTGTCGGTCTCATTTTAACTCACAAAAGCACCGACCCATTACTCTATTTCAACCAATCACAAATTGATTCTCAAATTGAAAAAACCACCAATTGCTTATTAAATTCCACAGATTTTAGATTGAAACCTGCAGCACCGAATGTTATTAAATTCACCGACCCATTATAACCTTTAAACCAATCAAACTGAGCTAGAAGAGTGGCAGGAATATGAACTTTGCGTGAATAGATTATGGCGCAAACCTATCCTTTATGGCGCAAACCTTCATGAATTCACAACTTCCATCAAATTGATACTTGGATGGCACAAAGTTTATCACCACCGACCCATTAACCTTGAAATTAAAATTTGCAACTCACAATTATCCTCTCAAGTTTGGTAATTCCACCGTCCCATGATTAAAATTGCATCCAATCAGATTGCAAACAAAAGATGAATTGTGGATTCCATTAAGAATTAACATCCAAGTGAATTTAGTTACTGCCTGCCATTAGATGAAATCGTTTTGCTCTGGTTGACGCAAAATACTGCACCGTCCCATTAAGAATTAAACCCAAAGATTACAATTTCAATTCATAGACCATTGCCACCTGCACTTGAGTTTTGCACTAGAATATGAGAATTGCAGAACACTTTAGATGATGTTAGCGCAGAAAAATGATGATGGTGCACTGTTTCAATTTAGACGAAACAAATCTGCAGATTAAAACTTGGCGCAAAACATATTAAGTTTGGATGGTGCAAGTCAGACTTTGCGCGAGATTCATAGACAATTGCGCTAGTTCATCATCTTCAAACCTGCAAATTCAAACCAAGAAAAAAATCAATTTCAAACCTGCAAATTGAGACTCAAAATTGTATCAATACAATCGAAAAACAATACTAAACACAAATATAAGAACAATTTCTGATTTACAACAACAGATCAAACTAATTGATTTAACTAGTGATCGAGTTCATTTTCAAGAAAATTCCAAAAATTCAAAAATTGAATCCGATTTAGTGAAAGATTTGTGATCGAATCTAAACAAGAAACATTCTAAAACAATTGTCGATCACACCTAATCCAAAATATCAATCTAAAAACAACAGACTAAATCGAATTCGATCAAAAGTTCATTTTCCAGAAAATACAATATGTGTTCTTGAGTTCTTGAAAAAATTCAGATTTTGATCCAAAATTTCCAGAAATCAATTCAAAAAGATGATCTAAAACAATCTGAATTGGTTTGGTATGGCTCTGATACCAATTGTGAATGTAAAATCCCAAACATATCAAGCTAATCTCAATCTTAATCAAGATTAAACATTAAGAACTAGAGAGAGAAAGTAGATCTTGAATCTTCATAACACGTCTAAAATGATTTACAATGAGACTCTTACAACATTACAAAGCCAAAACCCTATTTATACCACTAACTAAACTAAAACTTAACCACTAAGTAAAACAAGACAACTTTGACTTTTCTAAGACATTGACATTGTTGACTATACAATTTGACTTTTCTCATTAAATCTTGTATACAATATTTAGACTTAACAGTACATCCAAGTATTCAACTCCAAATATGAGAACTACAAACATTTTATAACTCAAACTCAAGAGCTCTTTATCATATTTGCAAAATAATAGAAACCCTAAAAATCTCCAAAATGTCAAGTTAGGTCAAAATATTTTTAAAAAGAACAATGAACAAGGAGATGATTATGAGTCTAAAATCATGATTTTGACATGTATAAGGTTTTAAAAGTGCATAATGTACTCACAATGAGGGTTTTTGTCAAAACCCTAGAAAACTCTATGTTGGTTGGATGTGAACTAAATGACACTTAAAGTTTGACACTACCTTGAGATCCTTCTTAAATGAGGTGGATGAAGGTAGAAACTATGGAGTTAATGTTTCTTAGGGTTAGATGGGAAGGAGTAAATGAAGAGGGAGGAGAGAGGCTGGAAATCGCCCAAAGCAAGTGAGGAGATGAGGTTTTGAAAATAAGATCTCACTCTCTCTTTTAAAACCCTCTTAAAAACGTCCTTGGGCCCGATCGCGACAATGACATGCTACAGTGCCAGATGTCATTGTTGCGGGCACTGTAGCGCCAATTGTACTGAGTCTTCAATATTTGGTGCTATTATGACATGCTACAGTGCCAGATGTCACTGTAGCGCCAAGTGTACCGTGGCCAAAATTTCACGTTCATAATTTTGGGATTTCGTGCCTCCTACGACATTCTATTATAAACCAAACTTTAACGCACTAGGCTAAAATTTAAAAGCATTAATGGGAACGAAATAAGATAAATATGAAATTCTTCTTACCCAAAAATTCGGGTGTTACAATGAAGCACCATATAATTTCTTATGTGGTATGTATAAGATAGATGGGTAGTTTCGTAAAATACGCGGAATGAGTTCATATGTGAACCTATGTGATTCACATATGAACTATACGTTCATATGTGAATCAGTTAATTTGTTCATATGTGAATCACAAAGGTTCACATGTGAATATGTTAATAAGTTCAACTTATACACATATGAACCTACAGTTAATTTGTTCATATGTGAATCAGTTAATTAGTTCATATATGAATCATAAAGGTTTATATATGAATCGGTTAAAAAAGTTCATATGTGAATTACACGAACATATAGTTCATGTGTGAATCATATAGGTTCATATATGAATCAGCTAATTAGTTCATACATGAATCACAAATAATCAATTAAAAGAGTTCATATGTGAATTACACTAGTTCATGTATGAACATATTCATATATAAACCCGTCCCGTGTATTTGTAAAAATTACGAAACTATCCTTCTATTTTTGGAATAGCCACAACTTTTGACCAGTCAAAGACGTAATATTTGACCAGTCAAATGCGATCTTGACCGTATGAAAGGCTAGGATTACTTCTCTATTTCTCAAATGAACCTAAGGCTATATATGTGTGTGTATATATATATATATATATATGTGTGTGTGTGTGTGTGTATGTGTGTGTATGTGGAGGTTCAAACAAGAGTATCTCTGTTTTGTGAAAACGCAAGAACACTATTATCACATGTGATAATACACGTGAGGGCACCCGGTGGTTGTGGACGACTTGCCCCATGATCACCTGAACTTGCAGCAAAGATCGTTTGCATCAATGATTTAGTATCGCATGTGTATCATATGTAATGGATAACAGTATCACATCGAGAATACCCTTATCACATGTGAAATACACGTGAGGGGGCGTATGAGACCCAAAGAACTCTAGCCCCTGTGGGTTTTTTATTCAGCTGTCAACCTCCCCAAATACCAGGAGCCCTGTTTTGATTTTATAACCCAGTACCAACCAAAATCCTTCACTTCTTTAATTTTTCAAAACCCACTATACCAAGACTTGAGGCTTTATGAACGGTGATGGGATGCTGTGGTGGTCGGAGTTGAGGATAAGGAAGGGTACTAGAGAAAAAGTGATGAATTTGATCGGCATCACGATTTTAATTTTTCTTTTCTCTTTTCTTTTTCCTTTTTTGTTTTGTTTTATAACCCAGTACCAACCAAAATCCTTCACTTCTTTAATTTTTCAAAACCCACTATACCAATACTTGAGGCTTTATGAACGGTGATGGGATGCTGTGGTGGTCGGAGTTGAGGATAAGGAAGGGTACTAGAGAAAAAGTGATGAATTTGATCGGAATCACGATTTTAATTTTTTCTTTTTTCTTTTCTTTTTTGTTTTGTTTTTTCTTTTATTTTTATCTTATATATTTTAAATTCTTTATATTTAAATTAAGATGTTTATCCTCTTTTGATTATGTTTATCGGTTAGTTATGAAATCAAACATATAGTTTTAAAATTTGTACTCATGCATCATAACTTGTAATCTTGAATTTTAAGTAATATGTATTAATAAACAATACTTAATGCATAAAAGTTTGTTTTTAAGAGTTTTTCAATAGTTTAATAATAATGTAATCTATTTTTGGTTTAATAAAATAATATTTTTTTTTACAAAATAAATATTAAATATTCTGTTAGATTTTCTTAATATTTATTTTTGATTTTTTATATTTAAAATTTGATTTTTATTATGTATTTAATTATGCAGTGAGTGATTTTATGGAAGTTGAAGTGATGAGTGATTTTAGTGAAGTTAAAGTTGTTAGAGATAATAAGGATTAAATAGGAAGAGATTTTAAGTTTTCATTCTTTATTTAAGTTTTAAGTAATTAACATTAAATAGCGGTACATTAATCTTTAACAATTGTTTTTAAGAGTTTTTGTTAGATACTTTATAATATAACTAGAAGCGTACTTGTGCAATGCAGCGAGATACATCACGATTTTAATGTTTCATTTTATTTTTTGTTTTTTTGTCGATTTACAGTACGATTTTGGATGGTTTTGAGAAAGTGATAATTTTTTTTTATAAATTTTTTTAATTTAGGCTTAATAATATAATGTTTTTATATAAAAAAAAATAAGTATTTTGTTAGAATTCAATGATTATCTTATATATTTTAATGACATCTAGAAAAAATAATCAATTACATATTTAATAATATAATTAAAACAAATTTATAGTAATATAATTGATGCGGATGTTTGCACACCTCTAAGACATGATAAATTAAATCTCAAAGCAAGTATACAATGGGATCTAATATCGACTTTCAAGTAATAAAGTGGTAAAATACCTAATATCGTCCCACAGAGATTGTCGTAAAAGATTAATAAAAGTGTACTAAAAGAGATGATTTCAGATGGCGATTTTGAAGACTTTGATTTGGTTTGGTTTGTCACTTGATTAGATTAACAGAATAATAAAGCAAGCACGGGTGTAAGACATTTAGGTGAAATTTAAACACAAATTCCAGCAGACTTATGTTGCAGACATGCTGCAGCATGAGTTGGCCATAACTAGATCCACCATCTATTTTGAGGGTATTCCTCTCGGACTTCAATATTCACACTACTGTTTAGATTCGACTAAACACATCTCTGTGCAGCCTCCAGCTATTTATAGTGTAGAATAAAGTCCTCAAAATATATTAACGATCAAATCTCTTTGTATCTAAAACCGCTCTCTCGAGCCGATTCCCATATCATTCAAGTTGACGTGTTCGAAGAGGCTTATCTCTAAGTCCTCTACACTTTAACACTAGTGACTAGCGATCAACTTGTCAAGAATAAACCAGTTTAAAAAAATATGATAACTCTCATTATCAGTAACTCTCTCAAGTCTACTTCTTATATCATTCAAACTGACGTGCTTTTGGTAGCTTATCTCTAAGTCAACCGCACTTTAACACTTTAGCAAGTGATCAATTCGTCAAGAAGTGTCATTGAATATTTATAAAACTTGAAATGAAATGATGGAACATTGTTATTGCGAAACAATGTCCACCTTTCTTTGGTTTAAAATCTCACCCTTATATCTCACACCCGAGATAAATAAAGCTAACTACTCATATTTAAAGACATAAAGCGATAAATGACGGAAAGTAAAGACATAAATTAAATGACGGAAAATAAATGACGGAATGTAAATTACGTAGTGTAAATAAAGCGAAGTAAAGAAAAGTAAAATTACAAGAAATAAAATGACGAAAATGTAAAGTGCAATAATCTATACTATATTATAAAGCATGGATAAAAAACTCTTAAATACAGATTATTAGGCACAAGGTACCGTCATTTTATGCAAGATTTTAAAAATCTCTTAATTTACAAGTATCAAAGCACAAGATACATATTACTACTGCAAGCTTCTAACACCCACCAATTTGGTATGTGCAGAGCCTTCCTTTTATGCAGACCATTCCATGTATCACTATTAATTAATATATTATATTACTATAAATTTGTTTTAATTATATTATTAAATATGTAATTGGTTATTTTTTCTAGATGTCATTAAAATATATAAGATAATCATTGAATTCTAACAAAATACTTATTTTTTTTTAATATAAGAAACATTATATTATTAAACCTAAATGAAACAAATTTATTAAAAAAACATTATCACTTTCTCAAAACCATCCAAAATCGTACTGTAAATCGACAAAAAAACAAAAAATAAAATGAAATATTAAAATCGTGATGTATCTCGCTGCATTGCGCGAGTACGCGTCTAGTATAAAGAACTAATTAAAGAAAGCTAAGAATAATAAAGCATAAACTAAAGAACAAGAGAAGGTAACCAAAAGATTACTTGCAATTATAAAATGAGAGTACAAACTCCCAAGATTAATGGTTCCAACCTTGGATTTCTTTTTGCTAATATGAGATAATGGATAATGGATGCCAAACTACAATCCCAAGTTCCCTTTTTATACTAAAAGGGAGTGGCATAAAAGAGTAATTAACACTAACAAGGTACTTAAAGTACAAAGACATATTAACCAAAAGTTAATATCCAAAAGACAATAAGGACAAGTGTTTTATCCAAAGTACACTAGCCAAAATTACTCTAGAAGGTTCCCAAAAATAAGATATAAAAATCTCAAAAAGTCTTTCCACGTTAAACTCCTTCTAGCTTATCCATTAAGCTCCATATTTGGCTGCTGCAGGAATGCTGCAGCCTGCTGCACTTATAATTCTGCCAAAAAATACACCAATTAGCTTATCCAATGCAATAAAACAAGTCATTCACATCCTTAGCTCCATGAAACAAGAAAAGAGAAAATAATGAACTAAAATGACTCAAAGGTTGGGATTATAAGGTAAAATGTCATGCTAAAAAGAAGATAAAAAGAGCATAATGGCATTAAATAATTAGTGCCATCAATAATATATTAATTAATAGTGATACATGGAAATGTCTTCATAAAAAGAAGGATCTGCACATACCAAATTGGTGGGTGTTAGAAGCCTGCAGTGTAATATGTATCTTGTGCTTTGATAGTTGTAAATTAAGAGATTTTTAAAAGCTTGCATAAAATGATGGTACCTTATTCCTAATAGTTTGTATTTAAGAGTTTTTTATCCGTGCTTTATAATATAGTATATATATATATATATATATATAGAGAGAGAGAGAGAGAGAGGCGGCTAAGGTGGTGTTGTTTTTTTTTTTCAAAAAAGGCTCTTATTTGCCACTTATGTTTGATTCGGTTAGACATAAGACAATTCAGACCGTTTGTTTTTTTCCTCTTTTCAGAACCTCTTAACCCTTAATGTCCTCTGATAAATTAAGTGATAGCCTAGCCACTTAATTACCCCTTATTTATGTCCAACATCATTCCTTCGATTTCAACTTCGATTTTAGTCCAGCTCCACCCCGAATTTGCAAAAACGCAAAACACGAAGATTGTTGATCTATGTGTTGGATTTCCAGAACATCTTGAATCGCTTAAATTGGGGCTTCGGTGTGTGAGATATGATTAAAACTCCACAGCCTCGCAAATCTGACGACATCCTTCTTTTGTTTCTTTTTTTCATTCAGTCCTTAGATCATCAATCCTCACTTCAATTGACGTATTTAAGTCGAATGTTTGAAGGAGAAATTAGACAATTATACATATTCAGACGTTTGTTAGTTTACAAAAACAAACAATCTTATTGGTTCAGATTTCAGACTTCAGCACCACCTCTTAAATATCAGAAGTGAAATCAGACTTCAGACGTCAGCACCACTTAAAAAATAAACGCCGCTTAAATCTTGAGGCATGCATTAAATAACATTTGTAGGGTAAACAAATGGAAGAGGAAGAACTTTTTAAGGAAACAATATCCATGAGATTAGGGAGACTTAAATGCCAAATAGGAATTTTAAAATATTTTAAAATGATCAGCATAAATTACCAAATCACTCTTTTACTATCTATTAAAAATAAAATTAATCTATACTATATTAAAAACCATGGATAAAAAACTCTTAAATACAAATTATCAGGCACAATGTACCATCATTTTATGCAAGGTTTTATAAATCTCTTAATTTACAAGTATCAAAGCACAAGATACATATTATTACTACAGACTTCTAACACCCACCAATTTGGTATATGCAGAGCCTTCCTTTTATGCAGACATTTCCATGTATCACTATTAATTAATAGAGTAAGAACGTACCTGACACCACATCGGTGGTTTCCTTCGCTTTTTCCCTCATCATTTGAAAGGACCTTCCCTAAGCCTTAGGTATGTCCTCCTTCTTCGGTTGACTTCTCGAGCTAAATCCTCTTGCAACCCTCTTTAGCTTGGGGCACTCTCTCCTTACGTGCCCCATCTCTTTACACTCATAACAAATCGTCCCTCTAATAGGACTGTTAGAGCATAACTATGTTGGATTCAAGATCATTAAGATTGAAGACAAAAGATCAAGAAGTCAAAGCTAGAAAGTCAACTTTCATCAAAGTCAAAGTCTTTTGTTAATAAAAGTCAAAGTCAATGTATTTGTATTTGTTTGTTTCTTTGTAATTGTCAAGGGTATAAATACCTTTGTTTGTCTTTGTAATCTGTAAGTCTTTAGAAGTTGTAAGTAAGTGTGTGAGATGTACACGAATGAGAGAGGGAAAGCAAATTAGAGAAGAGCTAATTAGAACATTATTCTAGTGAGAGAGTTTAGAGAGAGAAAGTTGTGAAATTGTAATCTTTGTTGTTTGAATCAATGATATATGATTTGTGATTCTCATCTTGATTGTGTTTGTGATCAATTAGAACTTGAAATTGGGAATAACAATTGGTATCAGAGCAGATCCAAATCGAAATCAAATCAAGAAATCAAGAAAAGTTTGTTGTTACTGTTCATCGTCACTGTTCATCGAAGTTCAAATCGAATTTCGAGTTTTAGTGCAAATTAGGTGTTGAAATCGATCAGAGTTTGTTTATATAGTATAATCGATCATGTTTGTATGATTTGATTTGTCAATTGCACTGTAATTTTCTTGTAATTTTGGATTTTGTTGAAGTTTTTGTTCACTAGTTCTAAACACTGTAATCGAGTCGATTTGTATAGATTTGTGTTTTAGATCGAAATTAGTTGATTGCATTGTGGTCTTGATGAATATGTGAGTAAATTCTCAAAGTTTGGTGCATAAATTAAAAGATTAGATCGAATTTCGGTGAAAAAGTGAAGAACACGCACGGATTTCTGAAGAACGCGCTAGATCTGCAAAACGCGCAAGTTCTTCGTTAGAACGCGCAAGCTGAAGAACATCAGTGTTGGTCAAAACGCGCAAGGCATTGTTGCGAGTTCTAGAAACTCGCTGATCGAAGTCTGCGAGTTTGGAAAAGTTGGAAAATTTTCTAAGGACCAGAACGCGCACGTAGTGGTTAGCGAGTTCTACAAACGCGCTAATCGAAGGGTGCGAGTTTGAGCCGGAATAGTGATCTGCGAGTTTAGTCGATATGCGAGTTTGGTTGATCTGCGAGTTTGGTCAAAACATGCTAGTAGCGACTTGCGAGTTTCACAAACTCTCATGCCTCAGTTTGCGAGTTTCAGTGTGAATAGTGATCTGCGTGTTTAGGGGTTAGCGAGTTTCTTTGAGAACAGCCTCTTGCGAGTTTCAGCGCCTGCAAGTTTTAAGCCTTTTTAGTGTTCTGCGAGTTTTCATACTTAGAATATTTTTTTTTCTGAGAAATTTTCAAAACTGTAATATGGCTTTTAATAGTGAAATTTGTTTCCCGTGCTAAGTCTGCGGAGGGGGACATAGTTCTTTTTGTGATCAAAATCTCTGAATTTTTATTTCAAGTTTTTCTGTATTTTTGAGATTTCATTTGGATTAATGATCAAGTTCAAGTTCTTTTTGAAACAGATAATTCAAGATGGGATATCATTCTAATGATGATGAAATGAAGATTGAAAAGCTCATATTAGAAAACAAAAATCTTGCTTCTTTAGTTGACTACTACTCAAAGCGGTCAAAGAGATACAATGATGAAAGAAAGATACTGAGAGTAGAAGTTAGTGCTTTAAAGACTATTAATGAAGATCTTCTGAAACAAACTTCTAGGCTTAATGAAGAAAAGGTCTTGTTTTTGGAAGCTGAAAACACTGAGTTAAAGAACAAGATTTCAGAATTAGAAGATCACATTGTCAAGTTTCAGCAAACATGGTGTGCTAATGAAAAGAAGATCTTTGAATTAGAATTCCAAATTGTTGAAGACATATCAGTTTTTGAGAAAGAAAAGAAAGAGTTTGCTAAGAAGTTCTCCGAGTTTTCCAGAAAATGTGCTGATGAAAAGAAGACAGTTGAGCTGAAATGTTTAAAGCTTTCTCAACAGATTTCTGAATTTGAGAAAGTAATTATTCTGGAAAGAGAAAAGTTTGCAAAGGAAAGAAAGACCATAGAGCAAAAGAATGTTGGGATATTCAAAGAAATATCTGGTCAGAGGACAAATGCTAAAATAGGCTTTGAAGAAGAAAGAAGCTTATTTGAAGCAGAGATAAAGAAACTAACTGCAAAGTTATCTGAGCTATGTACTTGTGTGCTTATAGAGCAACAAACGAAGTCTGAATTCAAGACGAAGATTGACCTTCTTGTAAAAGAAAGAGACAGTTACTCTTCAAAGGTAAAAGAGCTTGAAAAGATTGTTTCAAAGGTGGTGGTGACTGAGCAAACGACTCCAGAGTCAAAAATCCACTCACCTAGAAACAGTTCAGTTGGTTCTAATAATCCGACATCAAGCTCACATCAGCAAACTGTTTCTACAAAAAGGTCATTTAAATCTTCCAATCAGATTTGTACTACTAATCTTTTCTATGATATCAAAATAGATGGTTCAGGTACACATAGAAGGAGAAGAAAAAGATATGAAAAAGAGAAGCTGGTTTGGAAAGTTGAAGATGAGAAAAATGATGAGAAAAATGAAGAAACGAAAGGAAAGAAGGAAGAGAAGAAAAGTAACAAATCATTTGTACATGCATCAACAGCAAAGAAGAACAAAGTGCTAAAAGGTAAACCTGATATTGCTTATTCAAGAGATCAATTGATCAGGTTATCTAAAAAGAGGTATTGTTCTTATTGTCATACATATGATTTTGTTCATAAAGCTAGTGATCATTACTGGTATGGTTCTTATTCAGTTACTCCCATAAGAACTGCAACTAACACACATGGACCCAAATACCAGTGGGTACCAAAGCCGAAAAGTGAATCTGTGTTGCAGGTACCTACAATCAAGGGGGAGTAAGAGAACCAAGGCTTCTAAGTGCATCAGCTTAGAACCCATACTTCAACGAAGTTTGACTTCTAAACATAAAAGTTTAGGACTCGTACTTGAATGATGAAAAAGAGATGCTACTCCCGGGCTGATAAGAGATTGTACTCAGATACTCAAATGAGGAAATCAACCTTCAAGGGGGAGTACATAAGTTTTTCTGGAAATATGTATTCGGAAGATATGACGAACTACACTTCAGGAGGAGTTGTAGATCTCTATCATGTGTTTTTTTTTCACTGATAAATTTCAGATGCATATTTTCAGGGGGAGTAAAAGGATTATGATTTCTGATTATTTCTGATCAGAACTCGTTCTTTAATCGTTTTACTGTTTTATGTTCTTTTATTTTTGAATAAATTTTGACTAGACTTTGAGACTTATGCAAGATGAGAGAGGATGACACGATCATATCATTTTGACTTAAGTATGACTTCATGAGATTTAAGACAAAGCTAAAAGGTAAATTTCTTATCTTAATCTCAAATGTATCTGAAAGAAGGACAATTTTCAGTTATAGAAAACATGTTCTTAAATGTTCAAACCACTTCCCGATTTTTAAACAGATTTTATAATTTGGAAGTGTGATTTTAAATGTTTTCATTTTTATTTTTGTGCTTAATTGATAAACAAATCGTGTGTTTCCAAAGATAAATACTTGTGTATTGTCTTTTGTATATACTTTCAAGTATTCACACACACCGGTTTCAATTTTTGTTTAAAATGTTCTTACCATGTCTCTAACTTGAAACAATTTTTTCGATGGTAAGACACTCTGCTTGTACTTCAAAGAAATTTGAGCGTATTTTCATTTCGAAGCGTTTAGTTCGAGAATGTCTATATTTTTGTTTCGTATGGACAATATCCGTTGTTTTTGATCATAAGCCTTAAATTGCTATATCATTTCATTTCTGATCATTTTCATACAATGTCAGATTTTCAAACAAGTCTTTTGCATTCATTTTCATTCATTTCAATATACTTGTTTGGAAATACTTCCATGTTTCAAAAAGCTCATATCTTCATGATTATATTCTGAGCATACATATATCTGACACATATTTTCTATGATTTAAATGTTCAAGATAAACCATTATGAGTAACACGTTCTCTTAGGATTACATGGGTTCTTTGTGCTAGGACTTAATTGCAACTTCTATGAAATCACGTTAACCAGTGATTTCTACCCAAGAAGTTATTCCATAGAGATTGAGTGTGAGGAGTCTAAAAGAAATGAGTGTGGGTGTGATGAGGTAAAATGGAAAAGAGAGTTTGGTTAGAAGTGAGCTTAAATGATTAAAAAGAAAGAGGGTGAGATATCAGAGTAAAAGAATATCAAACTCTGCACCAACTACTTTCTGAGCCGGGCAGCCACATTACTAGCGTTTCATAACTCTTTCGTGAACATTATTGAAACAGGCAAATAACCCATGCCAACTCTTGATAAAACCCCACCATCTACTCATTTTCTTCTTAAAAAGAAAATGTTTCATATTTTCTGGGGACGCAACATATTATCTATCTGATTTTCATTTGGAAAATCTGGATATTGAAAAAGAAGGAAGTCTGCCCCACCTTCGCACTTCAATCATGCACATTGAGTATGTGTTTATCTACTGTTGTCTCAGTGGTTTACACAATGTTGAGCCTTATTAAAAAGCAATCATTCGTGCTTAATTCTTTCTACACTTGCACGAACACACAAGGAATTTGTTTTCTTGTCATAACATTCATAGAAATTGCCTTTGTGGTGTTTCGATGATTGGATGGAAGCCCTGGGGGAGTGAACATCAAAAAGCTCTTTTATATTGTGTATTCGTTACACACAGTGACTTCGTGTTACTGACAGGCATTTTAACTGATTCATTTGTTGATTCAGGTGTTACATTCATACTTTGTCTAGATTTGCAAAGATCTGGATGAATACTTTGTTCGAATTAACGATGAATCAGAGGCTCTTGAAAGATCAGTGGTCAGAACAGAATTTCAAAGACATTTCTTGGAGAAAGTTTTGATGATATTGATGCTCAAATCATCAAAAAGGGGGAGAAGATATCAAGAAATGTGTGATTCAAAGCAATATTGAAGTTGTGAAAGAAAGTTGTTAATGAAAGTTTGCTGAAAGAGTTAAAAGATTTCAGAATTGTTGAAGATAAGTTTGATCAAAGTTGATAAGAGAAAGTTCAAAGAATTTCGAAAGCAAGCAGATTTTGGAGAAATAACTCTCAGAGCTGAAAAATGAAGATAATTTCTTTTCAAGTCTGAAAAAGGTTTGTGTACAACCTTGGGGGAGATTGTTACTATTTTTGAAGATCAGACGTTGGGAAGATATCAAGAAATGTGTGATTCAAAGCAATATTGAAGTTGTGAAAGAAAGTTGTTAATGAAAGTTTGCTGAAAGAGTTAAAAGATTTCAGAATTGTTGAAGATAAGTTTGATCAAAGTTGATAAGAGAAAGTTCAAAGAATTTCGAAAGCAAGCAGATTTTGGAGAAATAACTCTCAGAGCTGAAAAATGAAGATAATTTCTTTTCAAGTCTGAAAAAGGTTTGTGTATAACCTTGGGGGAGATTGTTACTATTTTTGAAGATCAGACGTTGGGAAGATTGTTGAAAGTTTTTGAAGACAAAGCTAAAGAAGAATTTCAATTTCATTGTGTTAAGGGGGAGTTTGTATATCATGTGTGTATAAAAAGGGGAGATAACAAGAGAAGATACAGATTGTTCAAAGGGGGAGTTACTTCAATCGAGCTTAAAGAAAGAAGATCGCATTGCAAATCTTTTAGTAATGATCTTGATCCAAAGGGGGAGATTGTTAGAGCATAAATATGTTGGATTCAAGATCATTAAGATTGAAGACAAAAGATCAAGAAGTCAAAGCTAGAAAGTCAACTTTCATCAAAGTCAAAGTCTTTTGTTAATAAAAGTCATAGTCAATGTATTTGTATTTGTTTGTTTCTTTGTAATTGTCAAGGGTATAAATACCTTTGTCTTTGTAATCTGTAAGTCTTTAGAAGTTGTAAGTAAGTGTGTGAGATGTACACGAATGAGAGAGGGAGATCAGATTAGAGAAGAGCTAATTAGAACATTATTCTAGTGAGAGAGTTTAGAGAGAGAAAGTTGTGAAATTGTAATATTTGTTGCAATGACATATGATTTGTGATTCTCATCTTGATTGTGTTTGTGATCAATTAGAACTTGAAATTGGGAATAACAAGGACAATCTGGGTTGGTATGACCCGGTTTACCGCATTTAAAACAAGAGATTGGGTTGGGGTTTCAAGAACCAAAATGCTTGCTCTTGCACTTGGGGCACCACTTCGTCTCACGACGATTGTCAAATCCTCTTCCTCCTGGTTGAAACTTCGACTTCTTGAATGAACTTGGTGGGTTCTACCACTTCCTCTTCTCTACGACTTTTGTTTTCTCCTCTTTGTCTCTTGCATTGTCTCTCTCCATAACTTTGACCTCTTTGATTGTCTCTCGCAGGTTGGTAGCTTTGGATTTGCGGACCATCGCCATCATATCTACAGGAAAACCTTTCAAATACGCCTTCACTTTTTCCTTCTTAGTTGGGGCCACATGCCCTACTAGATTCATCTTTTCCATAAAAAGTCGAGTGTATTCCCTCACCGAAAAATTTCTCTTCTTTATCGATCGAAACTCCTCTTCTATCAAATCCAACTCTTGCTCATTACAATACTCTTCCAGATTTTTTTTCTTGAGCACCGCCCAAGTCATCTTGGCCAACACGGAACCCTCTAGAGTTGAGGTGAAAACATTCCACCATGTCAAAGTCGAACCTCTGAGCATTCGGGAACCAAATTTCACCTTCTGTCCCTCTTCACAGTCGCAAGCTCTGAAAGCTTTCTCAATCTCTCTGAGCCAGTTCATGCATGCCACTGGGTCATCGGATCCGACAAACTTCGGCGGTTTGCAACAAAGGAACGTTTTGTACGTACAAGCTCTTCGAGGTTGTCTCGTCTCCAAATTTATTATTCCTTCAATGCGGTTCTCATCCCCGATACCCCCGGACCCCGCTACAACGACATTTTCCTTTACCGTCTCGTGTCGGCGGTGATTACCATCTTTGTCTTCCAATAATTTCATAAACAATTTCTGTTTCTTTGCCATAGTTTCGTTCATGGCTCTCATCATGTCCAACATTTGTGTTTGAGGAGTTACTTCCATTAGAATGGGATCGACGGTGGCAATATTCGTCCACGGTACATGCTCCACCCTCCCACTAAATAAGGAAAGGAGTTGAGGAGGGCCAACCGATGTAGTTTCATTTGGCGATCGGTCGTGGATTCAGTCACAGCCTGACCTTCTGGAGCGGATTGAAGATGACTCCGAGTGTTTACCATCTCAGCCTGTCACACAATTGAGAAAGGAGTAAGAGATAAGCTATACGACATTATACACACGGAAACATACTATTACATTCCATCGATCATCATAATCATAGGAGTTCAAGCATGCTCACGTAATCATATATTCATAATAATAGTAGCTAATTGAAATTATGACCATACTCTACATAAGAATTCTCGCTACCAGTTTTATAATTCTCAACGGTGTAGTTTCCGTCGACTCTAAGACTGTCCCATATTAAAAGTTCTACCCAATTCTCACAATTCATAACTTAATTGTCTCAACTTTAGACTGCATACCTAGTTCACTTAAACTAGAGTTCTGATATCAACTTGTAACATCCTAAAATTTAGGCATAAAAGTTTAGGCAATTTCCGGAAATGGGCAAAATATAATTTCCATAATATGCCAACTAAAACCCATGAAACTTGGGATTGTTTGTCTAATTACCAAAGGGGCAAAGATGAAATAAGACCAACAACAACCTAATTAATCTAGAAATAGTTTAAACTAGTTTAACATCGGGTGTTGCTATATCTCCAAAATTCACTCTTCTCAAAAGTCCCCCAAAGGTCTGACACTTCAAAAACTTCTACGTGCACGGTCGGCAAGACATGACATCCTAGATTCCACCGCTAGTGGGACCTGTGAACCAACAAATAGGGGTGTGCAGAAAGTCAACCGATCCAATTAGAACCGACCGACCATAATTGGATATCCAATTGTAATTGGATCGGATCGGATTGAAAATCTCAACATCCAATTTGGATCGGTCGGTTCTTAGATGACAGTCCAAAACCGACCAAAAATCAACCGAACCGAACTGACCAACATCCAATTACCCATCCAATTAACCATCCGATTACCATCCAGTTTTCCATCCAACTATCATCCAATTATTTTTTTGTGATTTGCTAAATCTAAATTTGTTTTGTATTAGTTTTTGAATTATTAGTCTCACTTGTGTTGGTTTTAACACAAATTAAAAGTGATTAATTAATTTGTTTCATTGTTAGAAAAATGCATTAAATTAACACATTGGATGGATCCGATCCGATTTGATCATCCATTGGATGTCAGATGGATCCAATCCGATCCAATGGAAATCTGATAAGAATATCCAATGGATATCTAATAAGAACATCTGATGGATGGAACCGAACCGACCCAATGCCTAGTGAGATATCATAAATTAGACATTTAAACATGTGAGATAATCATAGTATAAAAATAAGTGTTACTGGTTTCCCTTTTAGTTCTATAATCACCAACTGTTCAACCTCACAACGATGTTCCACACCTGAACATGAACACGCAAGAGACACCTCTCGAAATACGGGGGAGACCCGTTTCCATCGGGGTGGCGGGTACACGTGAATGGAGTCACCCATGATGTTTTTGGATTACACCTCATGTCCCGGTTCAAGTTCCCATGCCATCAAGACATCACAACCTAAAATCGTCATTTGCCTTTATTGCCTACTCCGTCGAGTTATACCTCAAGGGCTTACGGGACATTATTGCCTTTCCTATGTAGACAAGTTACACCTCAAGGAATTTTATGTCCCCCATTGCCTACCCGCTAGTGACCCAAAGTGGACAACAAATATGAACACATAATTCATATGATCTAAACCCTTGTGCACAAGGAGATAGACATAAAACACCATAATATGTCCATAAACATGTTTGAATAACAACATCAAGACATACTTTGGCAACAACCCAAAACATGAAAATTACCAATAAATTTGCTAGTTCGTATTATGGTACATTTCCTACTCATATTAAACCCAACATGCTTCCAATATGAATAGACCGTCAAGACAATTTTATAATATAGAAACTTGCTACAAGTGTAGTTCTCTTGGGTTCAAATCCTCTTTCATAAAATGTAGTGTGAAAAGAGCTCCACACCTCTACGTTCAAAGTTTACATTACTTGAGTTACAAATAGTCAAATATTACCATTAGTTGCATTTATAAATATCCAAAGCCCTATATTCAATCAAAACTCATGAAACCCTAGTTTTGGATCAAAGCACCAATCATGTCTACAAACTCATATTTAAAGTAAGAATGGCATTTAAGGTAGTTTGTAGGTTAAGATGAGTCCTAAGGGTGTCAGGATCGAATTCTTAACAAGAATTAATTCTCAGAAACTAATATCAAAGAAGTTGCGGAAAAACACTTTGATATTTTATAAAACAGTAATCAAACACAGTATATAATGATCAAACAGTAAACTTGTATTGAATGCTTAAAGCTACAAAATTACACACTCAACCTCAATATTGATGAACAGGCTCACCAATACGAATTCTACTTCTCTAGAATTAGGATCTATGCCTTGAGGTTGATTTCTCTCTTGAAAAATAATTATCAAAAAAAGTTTTTTTTTATCTATTCTAAACATTCTATATATATACTCATAAAAAGATAATTACAAAGAATAAACAAATCTTCAGTATATCTTCCATGTATATCTTCTAAGTATATCTTCAGTATATCCAGCTGTAGTATTTTCCATCCGGATCTCTTTAGCAGCACTAATAATGCTCAGCAGCATTAACTACATCTAGCAGCATTAACTGCAAGCAGTACTAACTACTAGCAGTACTAACTAACTAGCAGTAGTAATTCTACTAGCAGTAGTAACACTTAGCAGTATTAATCTTCAACTTGTTCTGGCAGTAGTAACTACATTTATACTAGCAGTAGTAACTACACTTAGTAGAATCTTCAGTTCCCAACAATCTCCCCCTAACTTGACTTTTAGAAGAGAAGTTAAGTTCTTCAGATATTCTTCCAGATACTCTTTTTAATGCTCCCAAAACTTCCAAGATTACGCTGCTAAGTCTGGATTCAGTCCCAAACTCTGATTGATTATCCTCTGAATGAGATACTTGGCCATTTCTGAATTTGGTGCACAACCCAACTTCTTCTTTAGCATTTCATGAACCTTCAGTCTGGTGTGATTATATACTCTATCCACTAGGAAGTATTCTGTGTGATTTCTATCCAAAGTCACTGCATATACTCCACTAGTTTCATATAGAGTCCAACTTGTGACTTCTTTAAACACACTCTTGATGACCTGGTCCACTTCTTCAGGTTTGAACATCATGCATAGATACTCCATCACCAGTTTTGTAAGAGAAATTCCTGGAGTATTCAGATGGTCTGCATACAGCTTAATTCCTATGTCAAACATCTCTTCTATATCAGATCTAGAGCATGTTCTGACAATCTTGACCCAAGTGTTGAATACTTCATACTTATCACCCTTCCTCTTGAGTCTGATGTAATCTTTTCCATCCATTGTCAGTACATCCCAGTGAATGATCTCTGGTGGCTTAACTCCAACAGGTTCTGCAGAAATTGGTTCAGGCACTTTGTCCATCACTACCATATATAAGCTTACATCATCTTTGATTGATGACCCTTGCTGGCTTGATGACTCAGGTGCCACTTCTTCTTCAGCAACATTTTGTTCTTCTTCTATTCTAGACTTCTTATCTTTCTTTCTTTTGGCCATCATCTTGGTTCTTTTCAAAGTCTTTTGAACCTGTACTAGAGTAGCTTCCTTCTTCTCATCTTCCTTTTTCCTTTCCATTTCTTTGATTGGAGTTCCCTCTTCACTTTCAGGGAATGGTTGATTCATATCTATATCATTACTCTCCTTGGCCTTCTTTTCAAACTCTACTCTTTTCTTTTCATTTCTCTTCAGATTCCCCATTTCCTTTTCATAGAGCTCTCTGATTTGATCAAAACTCATCTTCACAAACATTTCTTTCTTTACCCCAATTGCACTCCTCAAGAAAGTTATCATTTTGTTTCTTTCCTGAGTGGCAAGGTAAGTTTGTGAAGGTCTTCTTTTCTTTAGACTTGTATTAGCCATCATAGCCTTTCTCAGACTTATAGCCCTTTGTTTAGCCTTTTCAGTTTCAAGCCCCTTTTGATAAGCTTTATTTAGCTCAGCAGCTAAAGCCTTTGCCATTTCTCTGTCCTTCTCCACCTGAGCTCTTTCTTCTTTTTCCATCTCCTTCTGCATTTTCCTTGCTAAAGCTTCATCTGATTCAACCAACCTTTGCTTCTTGATTGGTTGATCAGATTCCACTATCTTTTCTTTTCCCTTATTCTTTGATTCTGCAGCTTTGTCTTTCTGTTCTGATTTTCTGTCTCTCCCTTCATTTATGACCACTCCCTTTGCTTTGGGAGTGTCATTCTTAGCTTTGATTAGCACTTCAGCTACTTCAATTTCTGTTGGTGTTAACTCTGTTACTGCTGCTTGTGAGGTTTCAGCAGCATTAACAGTTTCTGCTTCCTTCTCCCCCTCAACTTCAACTCTTTCTTTATCAATCTCCCTTTCCCTTGATGCTTCTTCCATGTTGATCTCCCCCTTTTTGGGAGCATCAGTCTCTGGTTTCCTCCTTCTGAGCACAAATTGTTTCTTCTTCTTTTGCAAAATCAGTTTCCTTACCATTTGCTTCAACTGGATGATTTGTTCTTGTTGTGACAGTACAATGAGTTTTATCTCTTCTATTTCTTTGCCCTGTTGGAGTACATCCATGTTGATGTTGCCCATTGCCTCCATCAATTCATCATAGTTATATCTGTCCTCACCTTCTCCAGGAGTGTTACCCCCTATTGAAGGATCATTGGATCTTTTAGTAGTGGAAGTCTTCTGCCTAGCAGAAGCACTATCCACCCCTGTGGTTTCTTGGCACCAGGGACCTTCAAATGATTGCTCATTCAAAGTTGCCATGGGGGAGGTCTTATTGATGTTACCACTGTCCTCCTCTGTGTTAGCAGGAGTAGTGGTAGCCTCATCACCCATATGCTCTATCTCCTCCTCAGAGAGAACCTCCTTTGGGTTGGGAGACACCCTTGTGGTTTCCCTTTGGATATTCTCTAGGGGAGAATTCTCCCTTAGAGGGCTTAAAGGCTGTGTGGGTGATGGTACAAGAAGGGAAGGAGCCTTCTTTACCTGTTTTCTTTGATAAGTTTGGGTAATTGGAGAGGTTGGTTTTGTAAGAATGGACTGGGGAATTGTTTTTGAGTGAGAAGGTTGGGCTTGGCTCGCAGTGGGATGGTCTAATGAGGGCCTTGACCCTGCTGCCATACCTTCAGTGTTTTGGGACACCACCATCATTGTAGAGAACAATGGGGTGTCAACTCCTTCCGAGTCCCCTGCAGATCTTCTCATATTTGAGAAAACCTTGCCTTTTGGGGGTTTAGGTACATATACCCCAACAGGTTGAGGTATATCCGTCAATTCATGGTTAATTACTTCCTGAACAAATCTGGGATACATAAAGAAACTCTTTTTGTTTCCCATATTTGATACAAGATCACTGAAAATCATCTTTGAGAAATTGTACCTTCTGGATGTAGCCAAGCATACCAAAGCATATGCAATTGGACTGCTGAACTCACTCCATCCAGTGGTCTTTTTGGAGATGCAATGCATCAGGGTATGAACAAGAAAACGCCATTGGGGTGAAAACTTTGCTTTTGAGAATTTGAAAACACCCAATTGGCCTCCATACCCCATTCTAGTAAGATTAGAAAACAGTTCATCATTAGAGATAGACATTATACCAGAGGCATCGTCTAGACGTAGACTGATGCGAATGACTTCTTCAGTAACTGTAAGTGAGTGATCACAGATTCTTGTCTTGATCATTTGCACACCATTTTCCACAACAATGGTTGCATTAGCCCAGAACTGCCTTTGGTGCTCAATGTAGATTGTAGGTGATACAGTAAGAGCATGAGCAATGTGGCTCGACTTCAGAAAGTCGACTATCTGATGAAAACCTTCAGCTTGTTTTGGCTTTTGTAGCATCGCAATCTCGTTGTGCTCGTCGATGAATGTCATGGATGCCATTGATCTTAGTGAACACTTGCCTGAAAACTTCGAACTTGAGAGAGAAAAGGTTTTGAGCGCAAGAGAACAGTATGCAAAGAGTCGTTATGAACTTTTAGGCGGGCAAAAAGTATTTATAGTATTCGGAATATAAGCAGTATTAACCTAGAGCAGTATTAACTAACTAGCAGTATTAACCGCGAGCAGTATTAACTAACTAGCAGTATTAACCGCGAGCAGTATTAACTGAACTAGCAGTATTAACTACTAGCAGTATTAACTAACTAGCAGTATTAACCGCGAGCAGTATTAACCACGAGCAGTATTAACTGAACTAGCAGTATTAACTACTAGCAGTATTAACTAACTAGCAGTATTAACCGCGAGCAGTATTAACCACGAGCAGTATTAACTGAACTAGCAGTATTAACTACTAGCAGTATTAATTGAACTAGCAGTATTAACTACTAGCAGTATTAACTATACTTACTCCTTTTAAACTTGCTAAATACTGAGTACGGCTATGCATATCCTGAAAAGAAGATTAGTAACACCAAGAATAAAAATATACAGGTATAAAACCACTTTTTGAGAAGAAGATTATTCAAAGTTTATCATTCCCACACTTGTTACCAAGAAAGTGAATCTACCCACATCAAAAGCTTTAGTGAATAGATCAGCAAACTGATTATCAGTGTGAACTTTGACAACTTGAATAAGTTTCTTTTCATTACAATCTCTTATAAAGTGATACCTGATTTCAATGTGCTTTGTCTTTGAGTGCTTGACTGGATTATTTACAATGCTAATAGCACTGCTGTTGTCAATAAAGATTGGAGTGTGTAGAAAGGTTACCCCATAATCCAGCATCTGATTCTGAATCCATAAGACTTGAGAACAGCAACTTGCAGCTGCTATGTACTCTGCCTCTGTTGTAGATGTGGATACTGTGGTTTGTTTCTTGCACTGCCATGAGACTAGTCTAGCACCCAAAAACTGACATCCTCCAGAAGTAGATTTTCTGTCCAAGTTTGCCCCACCTAGATCACTGTCTGAGTATGCTATTAGGTCAAAAGGTGAGTTATGAGGATACCAAAGTCCCAATCTGGGTTGCCCTTTGAGATATCTGAATATCCTCTTAACAGCTTGAAAGTGAGATTGCTTTGGCCTAACTTGAAATCTTGCACATACACAGACTGGAAACATAATATCTGGCCTTGATGCTGTGAGATACATGAGAGAGCCAATCATGGATCTATAAAGATGCACATCCATATCCTCCCCCTCAAGATCTGCTGTGATCTGCTTGTGTGTTTCCATAGGTGTGCTGGCAGGTTTTGATTCTGAGAACCCAAACTTGGTTAGAATATCCTGCACATACTTGGATTGACATATAAAAATGCCATCTGACTTCTGTTGAACTTGGAGTCCAAGGAAGAAAGTAAGTTCCCCCATGGAACTCATTTTGAACCTTTGATGCATTAAGTCCTCAAACTCCTTGCACATGTTGTTTCTTGTAGACCCAAAAATAATGTCATCAACATAGATTTGGACCAGCAAGATATCCTTCTTCTTTCTTTTGATAAATAGAGTCTTATCAATAACTCCTCTTTCAAAGTCATTTTCCAAGAGATAGGATGACAGGGTGTCATACCATGCTCTTGGGGCTTGATGTAGTCCATAAAGTGCTTTCTTTAATTTGTATACTCTGTCTGGATAGCTTGGGTTTTCAAACCCTGGTGGTTGACAGACATATACTTCTTCTTCAATTGACCCATAGAGAAAAGCACTTTTTACATCCATTTGGTAGACTTTGAAGTTCATGTAAGAAGCATAGGCTAGGAATAGTCTGATTGCTTCTATCCTAGCTACAGGTGCAAAAACTTCTTCATAATCTATGCCCTCTTCTTGAGTGTAGCCTTGAGCTACCAGCCTTGCTTTGTTTCTTATAACAATACCTCTTTCATCTCTCTTGTTTCTGAAGATCCATTTTGTGCCAATTGCTCTGTGACCTTTAGGAAGGTCTACTAGATCCCACACATCTTGTAGCTTGAACTGTAACAATTCTTCTTGCATTGCTTCTATCCAGCTAGATTCTTTCATAGCATCATGTGCCTTTTTAGGCTCAAGCTGGGATAGAAAACATGAGAGCACTGTATGCTGTTGATCTTGCATTTCCTGAAGCCTGCTTTGATGTCTAGTCATCATGGGAGAAGAGACATCACCTATTATCAATTGTGGAGGATGATTCTTTTGAACTCTTGTGTTATGACTAGGTTGTACATTCAGTCCATCCTCTAGATTAGAGTCATGCAATTCAACTGAAGTGTCTTCAGATGTCACTTCTGATTCTTGAGTCTCCTCATCTCTAGTGTCTTCTTCACTCTGACTTGGTTCAGTAAATGATTCCTTTTCACAGTCTTCAATTACTGTGGGTATGGGAAAAATCACAGATTTAGATATACTTTCTTGAACTTGTGTGATCTCTGATTCTCCACCACCTATTCCTGTATACTCATTACTAAATCCAAAAGAGTTAGTTAGTGAATCAATGTCAAATAGCCACTGAGGTCCAGACCCAACAGGATTTGGTGTGTTCTCATTGCATTTGACATTGTCACTTTCTTCAATTATTCTAGAAGAAGAGTTAAAAACTCTGTAGGCCTTACTCTGAGATGAATATCCAACAAGAAATCCATCATCTGCTTTGCTATCAAACTTACCTAAGTGAGATTTGGTATTTAGAATGGTACAAGGACACCCAAAAGATTTGAAGAAACCAATAAAAGGTTTTCTTTGATTTAAAAGCTCATATGGGGTCTTGTTCTTTTGCTTGACCACTAGAACTCTGTTTTGGACATAACAGGCAGTATTAACTGCTTCAGCCCAGAATGTAATTGGCAATTTTGAATCAGCCAACAGAGATCTAGCAGCCTCTATTAGTGTCCTATTTCTCCTTTCAGCAACACCATTCTGTTGAGGAGTTCTAGGAGCACTATATTGTCTCTCAATACCTTTTCCTTCACAAAAAGTGTTTAAATCATGATTTTTAAATTCAGTTCCATTATCTGATCTAATGACTTTTACTCTTTGATTAGTTTGGTTTTCAATTCTTAGAATAAAGGATTTGATAAGACCACTTGTTTCATCCTTAGTCCTTAGAAAATATACCCAAGTAAATCTGGAGTAATCATCAACAATAACCAAGCAGTAAGATTTCTTGCCTATACTCATAACATTTGTAGGACCAAACAGATCCATATGCAATAACTGGAGACAAGAAGAAACAGAATTTAACTCTTTGGTCTTATGAGAAGTTTTGTGTTGTTTGCCTTTAAGACAAGCAACACAATGATCATCACATGAAAAGACTTTTGAAGGTAAACCTCTTACAAGGTTATTTTTAACAAGATTGTTCATAGTCTTGAAATTCATGTGACACATCCTTCTGTGCCAAAGGGAGGATTCATCTATAGAAGCTTTTGAAACAAGACAATTTAAAGATGAATCACTATCAACATTGTCCAAATCAAGACAGTAAACATTGTCCTTCCTTGGAGTTCTAAGTAGTATCATGCTTTCATCAACTACCTTGAACCCTGGAGCAAGAATCATACACTCAGAATTAGTAAATAATATACTATGTTGTTTGTCACAAACCTGTGATACACTTAACAGGTTGTACTTTAATTGATCAACATAGTAGACATCCTCAAATGTCATCTTACCTTTGGTGACATTACCTTTTCCACTTATCTTACCACCAGTAAGATTGTCTCCAAATGCAACATGTCCTCCATTAATTTGCTTGAAATCCTGAAGGCATGACATGTTGCCAGTCATGTGCCTAGAGCAACCACTATCAACATGCCATATGCTCTTTCCCTTGAGCTGTTGGTTGCCCTGCACATTAAATAAATCAATTAGTATGATTGGGGACCCAAGCCAAAGTGATCTTGGGTCTGCCTTTCTCATCAAAGTATTTACATTCCTTTTTAATGAGGTTTTTAAACTCAGAGCACTCTTTATGAGAGTACTTTGTCAATATGATTGGCTTAGCAGAATTAATACTGGAAGCAGTACTAACCTTAGAAGTACTAACAGAGTTAGCAGTACTAACAGGTGTAGCAGTACTAACAGGTTTAGCAGTACTAACCTTGTTAGCAGCATTAACATTGTTAGCAGTAGTATTACTTCTAGCAGCACTATCATTGTCAGCAGCACTATTTGTGGTAGCAGTACTAACAGTTTTAGTGCTTTTAGGAATCCACATATTGACACTTTCTTTAATAGAATACTTTTTCTTCATGTGGCTTTTAGTTTTAACAGTTTTCTTAGCCACATGGTTCTTTTCAATTTTCTTATAATCAAAGGGTTTTTGCATGGATCTTTGGAAATTCATTCTTTGGTTCATAGGATTGAAATAACAGAATTTTGCAAGATGATTCAATTTGCCACAGATAAAACAAGGTTTTGGTCTATTGATTTTGCTCAGATCAACCCCTTGTTTATGTGCCCATTGATTATTCCAGTTTCTTTGATTTCCCCTCCTTTTGTCCTGTTTTTGGGGTTCATTCTTCTTACAAGTACACTGTTTGCAAGGACCTGGATTCACAACTGTGGTCTGTTTATAATGGACCTTACCAGACTTTTCCTCTGTCTTTTCTATGTTCTTGGATTTGATCCAAGCCCTTCCACAATCCTCATTGGTGATAATGTTGTTTTCTATAGAAGTCTCACCACTCACCTTGTTATTCTTACTCTTGCCAACCTCTTTCTCAGTCTTATCCTCAACAATTTCCTCATCTAAGGGATCTATTTCAGTGGCTCCCTCAGGCAAGTCCTTCCTATCTTTGGTGTCTAACAGGTCTGAAGTAGGAGGAATGTAATTGTTGTTATATGGTGGAGGTGTGGCATTATACCCAATTCCTCTTCTTAATTTATCATGAATCTGATTTTGCAGTAAGGAGTCCATTGCTTTAGAAGCATTGGAAAACTTTTCTACATCAAGCTTAACCTTGGTTAACTCCTCTTTCAGTTTTTCACTCTCCTCTTTAGATTTGGTCAGTTTAAGTTCTAAATCCTTTTTCTCCCACTGCCAGTAATTAGTGTCATATGAGTGTTGTAGTTCATTGGCTTGAAAACCTTTAATTTGATCTTCAAATCTCTCTACTATCCTCACATAGTCTTTTATATCCTTTTCTAGTCTCTTCAGGTCATCACTCATCTTCTGATTGTGATCCCTGTACCTTTTAACAGTGTCTATGCAAGTTTTAGAACAGAGATTAGAACTTACCTCAGATGGGAGATCAGCTACTTTAGCCATAAGAGCTTGATTCTGAATAGCTTCTTCTGCTTGATCACTCCAATCAAACCCCATTCCTTGTTGAGAAACAAGGGCTTGAGCAGAGTTTCTGTTGTTATTGAAGCTTCCAGATTGAGCTTGTTGATGGTTGTTGTTGTGAGACATTCCACTTCTGCATTCTCTAGCAAAATGTCCCTTCAGATGGCATTTGTAGCATTCTACCTTTGATTTATCAAACCCTGCTCCATCTTCTCTTCTTTGTGAGAAGTTGTTTCTTCCAGTCCTCTTAATAAACTTTTTAACTCTCATGGAGAGCATGGCCATCTGCCATTTAATATCCATCTCTTCCAGATCATCAGGATGAAGTTGATCTAAGTCATCATTGATCAAAGAAGAATTTCCATGATTAGAAAGAAGAGCTTCAAATACATAATCATTGCCTTTATCTAGATTTGATCCATTAGCAGCATTAACTGATTCAGAGTTAGCAGTAGAATCAATTGACGCTGATAGGAGTGCAGCATTATGAACATATCCAGAAGGCTTCTTCTTTGCCTCCACCTCAGCTTCAAATACTCTAAGATCATTGTACAGATCATCAAGTTCTTTGTCTTCCAACTGATCATTCTGTCTGAATGACACAGTGTACATGGTCCATTCATCTCCAAGGGACCTTAAGAACTTTCTGTTCACATCATCTTGATCAATCTGTACTCCCATAGTAGCTAGTTCACCAATTAGTTTATTAAACCTGTCAAAAGTTTGAGTCATGGACTCATTCTTAGTTGAGATGAAGTTTTCATACTGTTGTTTTAAGATTGCCTTTTGATTTCTCTTGGTACTTTTAGTACCTGAGAATCTCTTCTCTAGAGCATTCCAGAGCATCTGTGCATCAGTACAATTGCAGAATTGGTGTTGATACTCATTTGGAATGGCCAAGAGCAGTGTGCTCAAGGCTTTCATCTCTGTCTGTCTTGATTTCCTGTCTGTATCTGTCTTTGGAGGAGTTCTTTTGCCATCTTCACCAATCTTTCCTCCATCAGATGGGCCATTCTCAATGATGTCCCACATGGAGTAATCTGTGAGGAGAATATATTGCTTGATTCTGATTTTCCACATGTCAAATTCATTGGATCTGAGCATTGGAACTTTTGAGACCAAAGTACTGCTTGATTCTGTAAGATTTTCCATGATGAATAACTGTTTCTGAGAGAATTTTGCTCTGATACCACTTGTCAGGATCGAATTCTTAACAAGAATTAATTCTCAGAAACTAATATCAAAGAAGTTGCGGAAAAACACTTTGATATTTTATAAAACAGTAATCAAACACAGTATATAATGATCAAACAGTAAACTTGTATTGAATGCTTAAAGCTACAAAATTACACACTCAACCTCAATATTGATGAACAGGCTCACCAATACGAATTCTACTTCTCTAGAATTAGGATCTATGCCTTGAGGTTGATTTCTCTCTTGAAAAATAATTATCAAAAAAAGTTTTTTTTTTATCTATTCTAAACATTCTATATATATACTGATAAAAAGATAATTACAAAGAATAAACAAATCTTCAGTATATCTTCCATGTATATCTTCTAAGTATATCTTCAGTATATCCAGCTGTAGTATTTTCCATCCGGATCTCTTTAGCAGCACTAATAATGCTCAGCAGCATTAACTACATCTAGCAGCATTAACTGCAAGCAGTACTAACTACTAGCAGTACTAACTAACTAGCAGTAGTAATTCTACTAGCAGTAGTAACACTTAGCAGTATTAATCTTCAACTTGTTCTGGCAGTAGTAACTACATTTATACTAGCAGTAGTAACTACACTTAGTAGAATCTTCAGTTCCCAACAAAGGGTTTGTAGGAGAAAACCCTAAAATGGAAGAACCCTAGAAATGAGATAAAATCTTGTAGCTTAGAAATCTTAAAGCTAAAACTCAAAGGTAGTAGAAGAGCCCTAGGATCCAACATTTATTACCCCAAAGATTAGTTGGGATGACATTAAATGTAAGAAAGATCAAAGAAGTGGAAGAAAATCGTACCTAGAGGAGGGAGAAAATGAAGGTTTCACTTTTCCAAAATGTTGACAAAATGACCTAAAAGTCAGATTGGGCATTTAAGAGGAGTAACCCCATCGGCGAGAGTGACTCACGACATTGCCCTTCACACAATCGCCAGGTATGTCGCCCAGTATGTACCGCGGGTGTGGGTCTTACCATGAGAATGGCACGCGAGTATGCCCCGAGCATACTCGTTGAAAGTGTATCGAGGGTGGGGGTGCTCCCTGCGACCTTGCCCTGCGATTGTGCCCAAAGGCATTCTCGACAGGCATAGCCGCCGGTGAACCCCCGAGGTCTGGATTTTGGTCTGAACTCGATAAGTTTCCACTCCCATTGGTTCCACTCTCGTCTTGGAGTTTTGTCAGGATCGAATTCTTAACAAGAATAAAGTCTCAGAAACAATATCAAAGAAGTTGTGGAATAACACTTTGATATTCAATGTAACAGTAAACAAAACAGTATATAATCAACAACTTGTAAACTTGTATTCAATTATCAAATCACAAGATTACACACTCAACCTCAATCTTGAAGAACAAACTCTTTCAAGACGAATTCTACTTCTCTAGAATTAGGATCTATGCCTTGAGGTTGATTCTCTCTAAAACAAAAAACTTAGAATTAAATCTGTCTAATCTATACATAATATACTGAACAAAAAGATAATTACAATAAATAAAATATCTTCAGTATATCTTCCATCATTATCTTCAATCCTTCCATGAATATCTTGATTCTTTACAGCTGTCATTCTTTCCATCCGGATCTTCAATTCATAAGCAGTACTAATCATAAGCAGCATAAACTACTAAGCAGCACTAACCACTAGCAGTACTAACTAGCTAAGCAGTACTAACTTTGTTCAAGCAGTACTAACTTTATCTAGCAGTATTAATTCTACTAGCAGTAGTAATACTCAGCAGTATTAACTTTGAAGTCCTCTAGCAGTAGTAATTCTGAACTAGCAGCATTAACCATACTTGAGCTTTTCTTCAGTTCCCAACAATCTCCCCCTAACTTGACTTTTAAGGAAAGAAGTCAAGTTCTTCAGATCTGATCTTCAAGATGCTTTCAACACTTCAGGTTCAGTTTCCCAAATTTGGATTTAGGCCTAGACTTTGATTGATAGTTCTTCTTACCACAATTCTAGCCATTTCTGAATCCTTTGCACAAACTAGCTTAGCTTTCAGCATCCCTTCTAGTTTCTCCTTGCTATGATCATATATTTTGTTAACTAGGTAGTATTCATGATAACATTTATCAATTGTAATCATGTACACACAACAGTTTTCAAAGAGTATCCAATGATCAATCTTCTTGAATCCATACTCATGATGAAGATCTTTAATCCTGTATACTACCTTTTCTGGATCAAACATCATACACAGATATTCCATAGCTACTTTGAGTAAGTTTTCTTCAGTACCATTCAACACAGGCTCATAAAGCTTCATTCCAACCTTATGCATCTCTTCTAGGTCAGCCCTGGAGCAACTTCTGACCAATTTCCCCCAGGTGGAATATACTTCAAATACATCTCCAACTCTTTTCAGCCAGAAGTAATCCTTTCTGTTGTCCCTTAAGATATCCCAGAAGATGACCTCTGGAGCCTTCATTGAAATTGGGACAGCCTGAACTGGTTCTATAATTGTCATATATAGCCCCATATGCTCATCAGATTGCTTATTGGACTTTTCTGGGTTCTGCACAGATTCTGCTGAAGGTGTGACTGAAGGTTCTGCCTTCTTTTCAGCTTCTTCTACCCTTGGCTTCTTGAATTGTTTCTTGGAAGCAATGGTCTTCACCCTCTTAGCAGATTTAGTTTCTATACCAACACTCTCTTGCTCTTCTTTCTTTTCTTCAGATTTATCCTTTGAAGGTGTAGTCTCCTCAAGGAATGGCTGTTGAATGTTGAGATCATGTCTCTCTTTCATCCTTCTTTCTGCTTCTTCCCTTTTAGAGGAATCTCCTTGGAGCTTTGCCATTTCTTTATTATACAGTTCCTCCACCTTGCTGTATGCCATGTTGTTAAACATTTCCCCTTTTACACCAATTGAACCTCTCAGGAAATTTATCATTTTTCTTCTTTCCTGATTGGCCAAAAAGGTCTTGGAGGGTTGTCTCTTCTGCTTTTTGAGTGGCATTCTTTTAACTGAAAGTTTCTTGGCCTCAGCTGCTGCTTTTAAGCTCTTTTGATACTCTACATTGAGTTTTCTGGCCATTATCCTTGCAAGCTCTCTATCTGTTTCAGTTTGGAGTTGTTCCTCCTTTTCCATCTGTTCTTGAAGCTGCTTTGCTAACTCTTCATCTAGCTCAATCTGACTTTTCTTCTTTAAAGATTGTTGTTCAGATTCAACCATCTTTCCTTTTCCCTTAGCATCCTGCAGACTTGCCTTACTTGTTTCTTTTCTTTTCTTTGAGAAACCTCCTTCTGTAATGACCACTCCCTTGGCCTTTTGAGTAGCCTTAGGAGTGTCATTCTTTGCTTTGACCAGTGTTTCTGCAATTTCTATTTCCTCTACAGAGAGCCCTGTTTCTGCTACTTCTGTTTCTGCTTCTATTCCTTCATCTTTCTCCCCCTCAACTTCAACTCCCTCAGCAACTTTTTCAGAAGACCTTTCTTTCTCTTTTTCAGTCTCTTTCTCCCCCTTGTTGGAAGCATCTTTATCAGTTGGCCTCTTCCTCAACACATACTGTTTTCTCCTCTTCTTCTGCACAAACCTTGTCACCAATTTCTTTAACTTGGCAATCTGTACTTGTTGTGACAAGATCACCAGCTTCATCTTATCTATAGCTTTTCCTTGTTGAATGACATCAAGATTGATGTTTCCCATAGCATCCATCAATTCCTGGTAGTTATATCTGTCCTCACCTTCTCCAGAAGTGTTACCCTCTATTGAAGGATCATGGGATCTTTTTGTAGTGGAAGCCTTCTGCCTAGCAGAAGCACTATCCACCCCCTTGGTATCTTGGCACCGGGGACCTTTGAATGATTGCTCATTCAAAGTTGCCATGGGAGAGGTCTTATTTATGTTACCACTGTCCTCCTCTGTGCTAGCAGGAGTAGTGGCAGCCTCAGGACCCATATGCTCAACCTCCTCCTCAGAGAGCACCTCCTTTGGGTTGGGAGACACCCTTGTGGTTTCCCTGTAGATATTCTCTAAGGGAGAATCCTCCCTTAGAGGGATTAAAGGCTTAGGGGTTGTTGGTACAAGAAGGGAAGGAGCCTTCTTTACCTGTTTCCTTTTGTATGTTTGGGTGATTGGTGAAGTTGGTTTATCAAGAAGAGACTGGGGAATTGATTTAGAGTGGGAAGGTTGGGATTGGCTAGCAGTGGGTTGGTCTAATGGGGTCCTTGACCCTGCTACCATACCTTCATCAGTTTGGGACACCACCATCATTGTAGAGAACAATGGGGTGTCAACTCCTTCCGAGTCCCCAGCAGATCGTTTCATATTTGAGAAAACCTTGCCTTTAGGGGGTTTTGGTACATATATCCCATCAAAATGAGGCATATCCATCAATTCGTGGGTAATAACTGCTTGAACAAACCTGGGGTACATATAAAAGCTCTTTTTGTTTCCCAAGTTTGAGACAAGATCATTGAAAATCATTTGGGAAAAATTATACTTTCTGGCAGTGGCTAAGCATACCAGAGCATAAGCAATGGTGCTACTGAACTCACTCCAGCCAGTAGTCTTTTTAGAGATACAATGCATAAGGGTATGGACAAAGAAACGCCATTGAGGTGAAAATTTTGCTTTTAAGAACTAGAACACACCCAATGGGCCTCCATACCCCATTCTTGTAAGAGTAGAAAACAGTTCATCATTAGAGATAGAAGTTATACCAGAGGCATCGTCTAGACGTAGACTGATGCGAATTACCTCTTCAGTAACTGTTAATGGCTTGCCACACACCTTTGTCTTGATCATTTGCACACCATTCTCAGTAACAATGGTGGCATGTGCCCAGAATTGCCTCTGATGCTCTATGAAGATGGTAGGAGATATAGTGAGAGCATGGGCAATGTGGCTGAACTTCAAAAAGTCGACTATCTGATGAAAACCTGCAGCTTGTTTTGGCTTTTGTAGCATCGCGATTTCATTGTGCTCGTCAATGAACGCCATGGATGCCATTGACCTTGAAGTTTCTTGCTTGAAAACTTGGAACTCGAGAGAGAGAGGGTTTAGAGCGCAAGAGAACAGTATGCAAAGAGTCGTTATGAACTTTTAGGCGGGCAAAGAGTATTTATAGTATTCGGGACATAAGCAGTATTAACCTAGAGCAGTATTAACTGAAAGCAGTATTAACTGAAAGTAGTATTAACCACTAGCAGTATTAACTAACTAGCAATATTAACTGAGAGCAGTATTAACCACTAGCAGTATTAACTAACTAGCAGTATTAACTGAGAGCAGTATTAACCACTAGCAGTATTAACTAACTACCAGTATTAACTGAGAGCAGTATTAACCACTAGCAGTATTAACTAACTAGCAGTATTAACTACTAGCAGTATTAACTGTGCACTGGCAATATTAAAGCTGTACTGGCAGTATTAACCATACTTACTCTTTTAAGCTTGTGATACACTGAGTACTGCTATACATATCCTGAAAAAGAAGATTAGTAACACCAAGAATAAACAATATACAGGTATATAACTACTTTTTGAGAAGGGGCTTATTCAGAGTTGATCATCCCCACACTTGTTACCAAGAAAGTGAATCTACCCACATCAAAAGCTTTAGTGAATAGATCAGCAAACTGGTTATCAGTGTGAACTTTTACAACTTGAATAAGTTTATTTTCATTACAGTCTCTTATGAAGTGATACCTGATCTCAATGTGCTTTGTCTTTGAGTGCTTGACAGGATTATTCACAATGCTAATAGCACTGCTATTATCAATAAAAATTGGAGTGTGTAGAAAGGTTACCCCATAATCCAGCATTTGATTCTGAATCCATAAGACTTGAGAACAGCAACTTGCAGCTGCTATGTACTCTGCCTCTGTTGTAGATGTGGATACTGTGGTTTGTTTCTTGCACTGCCATGAAACTAGTCTTGCACCCAAAAACTGACATCCTCCAGAAGTAGATTTTCTGTCCAAGTTTGCTCCACCTAGATCACTATCTGAGTATGCAAGCAGGTCAAAGGATGAGTCATGAGGATACCAAAGTCCCAATCTGGATTGCCCTTTGAGATATCTGAATATCCTTTTAACAGCTTGATAGTGAGATTGCTTTGGCCTAACTTGGAATCTTGCACATACACAGACTGGAAACATTATATCTGGCCTAGAGGCTGTAAGATACATGAGAGAGCCAATCATGGATCTATAATGATGAACATCCATATCTTCCCCCTCAAGATCTGCTGTTATCTGCTTGTGTGTCTCCATAGGTGTGCTGGCAGGTTTTGAATCTGAGAAACCAAACTTGGTTAGAATGTCCTGCACATACTTGGACTGACAGATGAAGATTCCATCTGACTTCTGTTGAACTTGGAGTCCAAGGAAGAAAGTAAGTTCCCCCATGGAACTCATCTTGAACCTTTGATGCATTAGTTCCTCAAACTCCTTGCATATGTTGTCTCTTGTTGATCCAAAGATAATATCATCAACATAGATTTGGACCAGCAAGATATCCTTCTTCTTTCTCTTGATGAATAGAGTCTTATCAATGACTCCTCTTTCAAAGCCATTTTCCAAGAGATAGGATGACAGAGTGTCATACCATGCTCTTGGAGCTTGATGTAGTCCATAAAGTGCTTTCTTCAATTTGTATACCCTGTCTGGATAGCTTGGGTTTTCAAACCCTGGTGGTTGACAGACATATACTTCTTCTTCAATTGAGCCATAAAGAAATGCACTTTTGACATCCATTTGATAGACTTTGAATTTCATATAAGAAGCATAAGCTAGGAATAATCTAATTGCTTCTATCCTAGCCACAGGTGCAAATACTTCTTCATAGTCTATTCCTTCTTCTTGTGTATATCCTTGAGCCACCAACCTTGCTTTGTTCCTTATGACTATTCCTCTTTCATCTCTCTTATTCCTGAAGACCCATTTTGTTCCTATTGCTCTTTGGCCTTTAGGAAGGTCTACCAGATCCCAAACATCTTGCAGCTTGAACTGCAGTAGCTCTTCTTGCATGGCTTCTATCCAACTGGATTCTTTCATAGCATCATGTGCCTTTTTAGGCTCAAGCTGGGATAAAAAGCAAGAAAGCACTGTATGTTGTTGATCTTGCATTTCTAGAAGCCTACTTTGATTTCTAGTCATCATAGGAGAAGATATATCCCCTATTACCAACTGTGGAGGATGATTCTTTTGAATTCTGCTGTGATGACTAGGTTCTTCATTAAGTCCCACCTCTAGATTAGAGTCATTCAACTCAACTGAAGTGTTTTCAGCAGCTACTTCTGGTTCTTTATTTTCTTGAGTCTCCTCATCTCTACTTTCTTCTTCACTCTGACTTGGTCCAGTAGATGGTTCCTTTTCACAGTCTTCAACAGGATCCACTGTGGGTATGGGAAAGATCACAGATTGAGATATACTTTCTTGAACTTGTGTAGTCCCTGATCCTCCACTCCCTGAACCTGCATAATCATCACTACTGAAACCAAAAGAGTTAGTTAGTGAGTCAATGTCAAATAGCCACTGAGGACCAGACCCAATTGGATTTGGTGTGTTCTCATTGCATTTGACATTGTCACTTTCTTCAATTATTCTAGAAGAAGAGTTAAAGACTCTGTAAGCCTTACTCTAAGATGAGTAACCAACAAGAAATCCATCATCTGCTTTGCTATCAAACTTACCTAAGTGAGATTTGGTATTGAGAATTGTACAAGGACACCCAAAAGGTTTGAAAAATCCAATGAAAGGTTTTCTTTTATTTAAAAGCTCATAAGGGGTCTTGTTCTTTGGCTTGACCACTAGAACTCTGTTTTGGACATAACAAGCAGTATTAACTGCTTCAGCCCAGAAGGTAATTGGCAGTTTTGAATCAGCCAATAGAGATCTAGCAGCCTCTATTAGTGTCCTATTTCTCCTCTCAGCAACTCCATTTTGTTGAGGAGTCCTAGGGGCACTATATTGTCTCTCAATGCCTTTCTCTTCACAGAAGGTGTTTAGATCAAAATTTTTAAACTCAGTCCCATTATCTGATCTAATGACTTTTACTTTTTGATTAGTTTGGTTTTCAATTCTTAGGATAAAGGATTTGATCAGTCCACTTGTCTCATCCTTAGTCCTTAGAAAATATACCTAGGTAAATCTAGAGTAATCATCAACAATAACCAAGCAGTAAGATTTCTTGCCTATACTCATAACATTTGTAGGACCAAACAGATCCATATGCAATAACTGGAGACAAGAAGAAATTGTATTTAACTCTTTGGTCTTATGAGAAGTTTTGTGCTGTTTGCCTTTAAGACATGCAACACAATGATCATTACATGAAAATACTTTTGAAGGTAAACCTCTTACAAGGTTGTTTTTAACAAGTTTGTTCATAGTCTTGAAGTTCATGTGACACATCCTTCTGTGCCAAAGAGAGGATTCATCCACAGAAGCTTTTGAAACAAGACAATTCAGGGATGAATCACTATCAACATTATCCATATCAAGACAATAAACATTGTCCTTTCTTGGAGTTCTAAGCAGTATCATGCTTTCATCAACTACCTTGAACCCTGGAGCAAGGATCATACACTCAGTATTTGTAAATAATATGCTATGTTGTTTGTCACAAACCTGTGATACCCTTAACAGGTTGTATTTCAATTGATCAACATAGTAGACATCCTCAAATGTCATCTTACCTTTGGTAACATTACCTTTTCCACTTATTTTACCACCAGTAAGATTATCTCCAAATGCAACATGTCCTCCATTGATATGCTTGAAATCCTGAAGGCATGACATGTTGCCTGTCATGTGCCTAGAGCAACCACTATCAACATGCCATATGCTCTTTCCCTTGAGCTGTTGGTTGCCCTGCACATAAGATAAATCAGTTAGTATGTAATAGGAACCCAAGCTAAAGTGGTCTTGGGTACCCCTTTCTCATCAAAATACTTGCATTCTTTCTTGACAAGATTTTTAAACTTTGACTCCTCATTTCTGGAGTACTTTGTCACAATGATAGGCTTGGAAACACATTTGCTAGAAGCAGTACTGGTTTTAGAAGTACTAACAGCATGAGCAGTACTTGCATGCTTAGCAGTACTAACCTTGTTAGCAGTAGTAACTGTGTTAGCAGCATTAAAATTTTCAGCAGTACTAACACTGTTAGCAGCAGTAATGTTTCTAGCAGCACTATATCTGTCAGCAGTACTAACAGTTTTAGTGCTTCTAGGCACCCATATTAAAACACTTTATTTTAAAACCTTATTTTTCATAGGGCCTTTGGTTTCAACAGATTTCTTCCCAACAGGTTTCCTATAACCAACAGGTTTTTGCACAAATATTTGAAAGTTCATCTGTTGGTTAATAGGATTGAAGAAACAATACTTAGCCAAATGATTCAGCTTTCCACATATGAAACAAGGTTTTGGTCTATTGATTTTATTCAGATCAACTCCTTGTTTCTGAGCCCATTGATTATTCCAGTTTCTTTGGTTACCTCTTTTTATACCAGAATTTAGGCTCTTAGGTTTATTGCAAGCACACTGTTTACAAGGTTCAGGATTCACAACCGTGGTTTGTTTGTAATGGACCTTGTTATCCTTTCCTTTGGTCTTCTCTATCTCCTTAGACTTGACCCAGATTTTCCCACATCCCTCATTGGTGATAATGTTGTTTTCTAATGGTATCTCTTTACTCACAGCATTATTCCTATTCTCACTGGCTTCTTTCTCAGTCAAATCCTTAACTACTACCTCATCTAAAGGATCTATCTTAAAAGCTTCTTCAAACAAGTCCTTTTTCTCCTTGGTCTCTAACAAGTCTGAAGTAGGAGAGATATAGTTGTTGTTGTAAGGAGGGGGTGTATTGTTGTATCCAATACCAGGCTTCATCTTATCATGAATCTGAGCCTTTAGAAGAGAATCCATTGCTTTTGAAGCATATGAAAACTTTTCTATGTCAAGCTTAACCTTAGATAGTTCCTCTTTCAACCTATCATTCTCTTCTAAGGACTTAGACAGTTTGGTCTCTAATTCATTCTTTTCCCACTTCCAATAGTTTGTGTCATAAGAGTGTTGAAGTTCATTAGCTTGAAAGCCTTTGATTTGTTCTTCAAATCTCTCTACTATCAACACATAGTCTCTTCTGTCCTTTTCTAATCTTTTGAGGTCATCACACATGCTTTGGTTGTGATCCCTGTACCTTTTGACAGTGTCTGTGCAAGATTGAGTGCAAAGATTAGAAATTACCTCAGAGGGGAGATCAGACACTTCTGCCATAAGAGCTTGATTCTGAATGATTTCCTCAGCTTGGTCACTCTAGTCAAACCCCATTCCTTGTTGAGAAACAAGGGCTTGAGCAGGATTCTTGTTTTGATTGTAGCCTCCATTCTGAGCTTGTTGGTGGTTGTTGTTTGGAACACCACTTCTGCACTCTCTAGCAAAGTGTCCTTTCATGTGGCACTTATAGCATTCCACCTTTGTCTTGTCAAAACCAGCTCCATCTTCTCTTCTTTGAGAGAAGTTGTTCCTTCCTGTTCTTTTGATAAACTTCTTCACCCTCATAGATAACATGGCCATCTGCCATTTAATGTCCATCTCCTCCAGGTCATCAGGGTGAAGTTGATCCAGATCATCATTAATCAATGAATTGTTGCTGTGACTGGACAAAAAGGCTTCAAAGATAGTTTCAGTGCCTTTTTCTGAATTCACTCCACTGGCATACTAACTGCTTCAGGGTTGGCAGTAGTATCAGTAGATGCTGATAGAAGTGCAGCATTGTGGATATAACCAGTGGGCTTCTTCTTGGTTTCTACCTCAGTTTCAAAAACTCTTAGATCATTATATAGATCATCAAGTTCCTTCTCTTCCAGATTGTCACTCTGTCTATATGAGACAGTGTACATAGTCCATTCATCCCCAAGAGATCTGAGGAACTTTCTGTTGATATCATCTTGCTCCATCTTCACTCCTACAGTAGCCAGTTCACCAATGAGCTTGTTGAACCTATCAAAAGTTTGAGTCATAGACTCATTCTTTGAAGAAGTGAAGTTCTCATACTGCTGCTTTAGAACATCTCTTTGATTTCTTTTGATGCTTTTAGTTCCAGCAAATCTTTTCTCTAGAGCATTCCAGAGAATCTGAGCATCAGTGCAGTTGCAAAATTGATGCTGATATTCATTTCTGTCTGTCTGATCTTCCTCTCACCATCTGTCTTTGGTGGAGGTCTTTTCCCATCTGGTCCAATCTTTCCTGCTTCAGAAGGACCATTCTCAATGATATCCCACATTGAGTAGTCAGTGAGAAGAATGTATTGTCTAATTCTGATCTTCCACATGTCAAACTCACTGGGTTTGAGCATTGGAACCTTAGAGACCAGAGTACTGTTTGATTCTGCAAAGTTTTCCATGATGAATAGATAGATGTTTCTGAGAGAACAGGCTCTGATACCACTTGTCAGGATCGAATTCTTAACAAGAATAAAGTCTCAGAAACAATATCAAAGAAGTTGCGGAATAACACTTTGATATTCAATGTAACAGTAAACAAAACAGTATATAATTAACAACTTGTAAACTTGTATTCAATTATCAAATCACAAGATTACACACTCAACCTCAATCTTGAAGAACAGACTCTTTCAATACGAATTCTACTTCTCTAGAATTAGGATCTATGCCTTGAGGTTGATTCTCTCTAAAACAAAAAACTTAGAATTAAATCTGTCTAATCTATACATAATATACTGAACAAAAAGATAATTACAATAAATAAAATATCTTCAGTATATCTTCCATCATTATCTTCAATCCTTCCATGAATATCTTGATTCTTTACAGCTGTCATCCTTTCCATCCGGATCTTCAATTCATAAGCAGTACTAATCATAAGCAGCATAAACTACTAAGCAGCACTAACCACTAGCAGTACTAACTAGCTAAGCAGTACTAACTTTGTTCAAGCAGTACTAACTTTATCTAGCAGTATTAATTCTACTAGCAGTAGTAATACTCAGCAGTATTAACTTTGAAGTCCTCTAGCAGTAGTAATTCTGAACTAGCAGCATTAACCATACTTGAGCTTTTCTTCAGTTCCCAACAACTTTTAGAATGCCGAACTTGGGAACCCATGCACTACAAACCACACACACAAGCATGCAAATAAAATCACAACCATCTTTATGTGTATATATATATATATAAATATATATATATATATATATATATATATATATAACCAAGCGCACACCACTACAACGTTTATAAGTCCTGAAAGGTTATGAGGGTTCATAGAGGTCGTCATAATAAAAAGGAAAATCTTACTTGAGAAATCAGGGTGTTACAGGTATACCGAGTAACCATGATCGCATCCCTTCTCGTGGTGAGGATCTCATCCAAAGAAGATGTACTCGTTGTGGACAAACTGGATATACTCGAGTAAACTGTCCAACCACTTCACCAGTAAATGTGGGAAGTCAAAGAGCATTTGGTAGCCGACAACGTCAACCGGTATCTACCCTAGAGAATTACAGAAGTTATAAACATGATACTTTTGATCTAAACATTGATCATAACAAGTAAACCATGTCTGTAATGAACATCTTTGTAATCTACTATTATATATTGGTGTATTTATATATTTTTTTTCTAACGAGTTACACAATTGGTCTTTAAACAACACAATAATGTAAACCATTTTATTCATGGGAAAAGTAAAGCATGAACATGGAACATATAAATTAAAAGGATATTATTTAAGCGTGCATAAACAAAACACACTGAATTAATTGTTAGGCATGAACGGTGGAAATCCCTCATTGCTCAAGTCACCATTGGACATAGTGAGGCGTAATCAAGATCGTAGTTACTGGCCATGTAATCCCACCAATATCTAATCATGAACGTCCAAGGGTTAATGGAGGACGTAAGGAAAGTAAGAGTCGTACCTATGCCTCGATATGTTATTAATAAACCATAAAACGTTAGACATAAACTAGGTATTAGTACTATTAAAATAGTAATACTAAAATTGAGCAATATAACTAACTGATCCATTGAATCACCCTTCCATAGTTATTCCCAAGAGTTTTCCCCACCATTGTCGATCTATGGAATAGTGAGATAAGCACATAAGATTTATGACCGCTCTCAACTTCTTCTGTCAGTCTAGTACGGCGACTACAGACAGGTGGGAAGGTGCTGTAGGAACTCTCCGTTGTGGCCGATGAGGTCGAGGAGATGTCAACACGCGACTCGTATGACCTATGCGAACCCCTTGGTAAGTTCCTCCACCGGAGGTGATCTCGGAGGTACGATGGTGGTGTCTGGAGTGGTGAAAATGTCGGCACCACCGTACGAAGAGTGGGATGGGCTCGGCATCCACACAGGTTGGTCCGGCATAATAGGTGGTATCGTAGTGGGAGAGAAGAACATGCTGGTACCACTAAACGGCCCGGACATAGGAGTGTCACCCATACCGTACAACCTGAACATATGAGTGTCCGCCATACCGTACGACCCTGACATGCCCTACATAATGAAATGGTTGTATATTTAGTAGAATTTGAAAAGAATAAAATAAAAGAAACATAAAGACAATGTAAAAGTTACCGTTTGCATAGGCTGGGGGGATGCACCATATGTGGGATCGGGCATGCTTGGGGATGAAGAAAACAAATTGCCGATGGATGGGGTGGATGGGATGACGTCTACGTATAGGTACGAATTGTTAAGCAATGTGTTTAAGTTGGAAAATTAAATAGATAAAATGCGAGCGATAATTAAAATTAAATACTTACGTGGCAATCTTGGAACTGCTGGTACATATCTCACAGCTCACGCTCAGTGTTCAGCTCTCCTTCCACGCCATAAGGGAACGAACATCACTCTCTACCCTGGTCAACTGCTGCCAATATGCAAAATAAGGATCCTCGGCTGCCATATGCGGTGTGGGGGCTGATATCCTTGACCAGGGTCTGGATGATGTTGGTGGTGCTAGTTCCCCTACTAGGGTCTGAATGATGATCGTAGGCAACATCGTCACCACTATCATCGTTGTCCCTATTATCATCACCGCTGTCATAGTCGTCGTCGTTGTCGCCATAGTCATCACCATCTCTCGTGACTCCTACCATCTTTAAGGCTCCATAACCATCCCCACGATTGAAAAAAATGGTGGCTCTCTATATACCACAACAACGACCTCTCAGCAAGTGTCGTCGTAAGCCTGCCGCGTGCCCTCCGTCCCTCCTAATATATTCAAAACTTATAATGTTAGAATTTTACGGTTAAGGTAATTAATCTTTATAAGTATTTCAAAATCTTATCCTCGACACATCAACGATATTAAGAACATGCCTCCAGATGAGGACAAAAGATCTACCCCAACGCACTGCCCTGAGGAGCTTGTTATGTCGAACAAAATACTTGGTACAGACATAATGTCTCCACAATCCATGTCTGTGAAATACAAATTAAAATGTCTAATTGTTAAAAATAGTAAATTCATATAAAACATTTAAATAATAATATGTTAACTAACCTTGAAAGCAAATAAGAACCCCGTCAACGTCATCTTATCTTTCTTATCAACACGCCTTCGTAAGGGACCATTCATTTGCTTAGAAGTGGGTGCCTAGGCATAAGATGCCCAAGGAAATTGGTTCCAAACCCAAAAATCCTCTATCACCCAACTGACAGTTACAGTAACAGGCAAAGGAGCCTGACACCCAAGAAAGAGACGCCAACCATCATCATCAAACACACTCGGACAACATCATCGTCCGAAAGATCCTCATCTCGACTACCTAAGGTATCAAATTTCTGTACTACGTCTCTGAACCTCACCCTCTTGTCACCAAAAATCCTCATCATGCAACTATCAAGGTCCAAGACTGAATGGAGGCTTGGCTTCGCCCCAAAACAGAACTCCTCCCGCCCATACCGAAGATGATGCTCATCAAGATCAAAAAAATATCTTGTCCTCCCGTGCATCATCCGGGAAGACTTGTGTCTGTAAAAAGACATATATGAGCAAGGGGTATGTCGAATCGTTAGTGAGGTCCAACCATGGACCAAAATAGGAGGAGTTAAAAATCTCCAACCTCGGCCTATTTAACTTTTTCTTAATATATGATACAACAGTGATCATTGATTTTAATGTCAATGATATGTGTTTATATATATATATCAAGTTTTGTGTATCAATATGTATATATATAGTGTTTGTATAAATTTTGCATATATATACACACACATATGTGTATATATACATGCACCCATTTATCCCATCTCTTTTCGAAACATAAATATATGGACCCTTCACTAGTTTCAGTTTTCAAAGAGTTTAAGGGATACGAAGCTATAACTGGAGGTTGAATCAAGAAGAGATCGTTGTTGTCTTTGAGATTATATGGAGAGGAGATCGGAACAGTAGTGGCAGAGAGTGGGGATAGAGTGTTACGCTAGTGGAAATGGAAGTATTCCTCTGGTGAGATGAAGTGAAGAGACGCATGTGTTGTATATATATATATATATAGGGTAGGTTATTATGCAATCTTTTACATGGTGCAACCCATGCAACCTCTCTATCCACCACTCATTTTATTTTCACATTTTTTAATTAAAAAGTGAAAATAAAATAAGTGGTGGATAGATGGGTTGCATGGGGTTGCACCATGTAAAGGGGTTGCATTTGAACACCCCTATATATATATATATATGTGTGTGTGTGTGTGTATGTGTGTCCATGTATATATCTGTGTGTATATAATATATATATGTGTGTATATATTATATATGTATTTATATAATATATTATACATTTGAAATACATGTGTGTATAGATATTTTTTTCTTTTTAATGGTGGGAGATAGGTGTTTATGTTGCAGGATTATGAAGAGAGAAGGGGAAGGGTAGGGACGGGTGAGAAAAAGGGGGATGGGGTGGGGTTGGGAGAGGTAGTAGGTCAATGGAAGAAAATGATTAAGACATGTGGCATTATATGATTGGTGTCTATAATTGGGTTTTTAATTAGAAAAATATTAATTTAAAATAAGACACAAAATATAGAATGACCTATTTATCCTTGATTTAATAGATGTTTTTTAACAGTGACACTCAGGGACCTAGCTTGAAACAAAATGCAAACCACCCAGGCCTCAATTCCTACCGATTGGGGTAAAGTATCTAAGGGGGAGCCAACAAAGGATAAAGGCAAGAAGAAAATGACATATGAGGAGGAGGCTGAAGAGATTGAAAAAAAAAATGCTCCTAAGATGTTCTAAGGTTGAAACCTCCCCCAAAGATAACATCATAGCTTGGGATGTCGGTCGATGAAATTAACACAGCCGAGCTTGCTCAGAAAACTTTTGATCAAACTCAAGAGCTTGCTCGGAAAATTGCTGAAGATGAGGCTAAAGCGGCTAAACTTACTGATGATCCAATTGACGCTCAAAAGTTGGAACTTGGAAGCTTGGAAAAATCGGCCAAGGAATCTGATGAACAGAAAGATAGTGCATCCGATGGTACAGAAGGTCACTCACCAGCCGATGTGAAAACTCCCCAATCTCGGCTGTGATAATCTCAGAGCCAAAATCTTCAAAAGACCCAATATGGCTGATTATCTCACAAGAGGATGGGATAAGTCGAACAGATAAGCTGGAATGGCTCAAAGCCTATGGCCTTAGTGAATGGTTCGAAATTATCAAAATTTTGAACAAGAGTAGGAGTGCTTTCAAAGATCAAGTCATTGATCACATCGACTCACTTCAGAAGAAGATGAAATCCTAACAAACCAAGTACCGAATCGAGCACTCTGCTATCGAAAATGAGTTCGTTCAGAAACTCAAGGTTGATCATCAATCCTCTTCCTCCTCTAAGCCTAAGTCTCGGTTGGTGAAGAAGGGGGGTGTCTTTCAAGAAATGGCCAAGGAAGGAAAGGTTCCAATGACTTCCAACCTTGATCTTTCTCTGCCTACTGCCATGCCTCAACCTTCAACCACGGTCATCCTTCAGCCGGTTTATGGAATATTCTTCAATGATGGTTTCGGCCAAATCCCCTTCTTCAGGGCTGATCAAGTCCATATTGCTGATAACCTCTTTCTCTCTGGGATTCTTCAGATGATGTTACTGATGAACTGAAGAAGAGGGAGTGCATTCAAAATGACCCTTTTGAAGAATCTTAGAAATTTTATCTTTCTTTAAATTGTACTTGAATTTAGCTATGTCTTAAACTCAATTATATGAGATTAATACAAGTGTAATTTTCTTTAGTAAATAGTGTTTATAGCTTATTCTTTCATTCATTTTATACTTGTATGTATCGGATACCTTAAAAAATCCAAAAAGAGACAAAAAGAATGGTCTATGTAAAAAAGAACCCAAAAAGAGTAAAATAGGGTCAAAATGTATTATTCATTTACTTACTCTTTTTAAGTATGGGATGTCATCATCAAATAGGTGTAGATTGTTGGGTCATCAAGGATTTGAAGATGACCTCTCTTTCGATTTGTTTATTTCATGGTTCATTGAAATAGCTTAGTCGTGCCTCAAAAGGTTGGTGAAGTCAAAGACCAACTGAAGTCAGCAAGAAGTAAGTCCTCAGATGCGAATCAAGACAAACTTCCAACCTTACTAAGCTATCTACCTGCCGAAGTTCCTCTCCTCAATCGACAGGTATCCTACTTGCCGATTTACCTCTCTAATCAGCAGGCATTCCACCTACCGAATTATCATCTCATTTTGGTAAGACCTCCCCTACTAGCCGAAATATCATAATTTGGCTAGTTCCCCATTTGCCAATATTCTTTTGGTAAAAAGGATGGAACTTTCTATTGCATAGAGGATTTTCACCCATGTTCTAAATTGATGGAGACCTTCTCCAAAAGATCAGAAAAAGGATACGTGTCAGATATATTTTATTAAGGTATTGTCTTATCAAGGTACAAAGGTCTACTTTGCTTCTTGATAAGTCATGTAAAATATCTTGTTCCTTTTGATAGAAAATCTATGGCATCCAATACCAAGTCGACAAGTGTCATTTGCGTCTATTGTACAAGGTGGTATTTAAAGGTGAAGAACTTCTCCATGCAAATGACGCTTTTCCCAGAGAACTTAGTGCACTCAAGAAAGTTGGCAACCTTGCTCTCTCATCTTCATAGCTTTAATTTGTGTGTTTTTAAGTTGTTTTCTAGTTTCTTTATGAAAGATTGTTAGAATCGTTTATATGTTCTTTCCGCAACAATCTTAAAAATTTTTCTATGTGTAATTCTTGATAGTTATATCAATAAAGAATTAAAATTAAATTAAAATTTTTGGGTATTGTATTCACCCCCCCTCCTTTTCTACAATACTTGTTTTACTTAGGCCTTTACTTTTGGGACCACCACATAGAATTCCACAAATCAAGGAATTCATCATTCCTTGGCTAAAGTGAAAGAATTGAATTCCATCCAATTCTTACCAACCAAACGTGTAAAAACCCATTACCAAAGCAAACCATAGCATAATATTATAATAGTTAAATCCCAAATGGGTCTCAATTCATAAATACGAAAAATGAAATTTTAATTCTTAATCGTGAAGTAAAGCTATTACAACCGAGAATCTTCTAAAGCAACTAAACTGTACTATGTCGGTCCGTGTGATTGAACACGATTTTTACCAGATGATCAAACAATACAAAGATATAGATTACCAACCTGTTTCGATTACAAACGATGGATTACAAAAGTCTTATGTCATTGTCAAAGCATCTCTCAAACTGCAAAAGTCTTATGTCATTGTCAAAGCAAATTTATTCACTTAAATTAAAAAGTCAAAAAGCAGTAAAAAAATGAAAGTACGAGTTCTGATCAGAAATAATCAGAAGTCATATCCATACTCCTTTGATGTGAAGAGCTCCCCCTAAAATCATGCATTACAAAAATTTGACATAAAAGGTAAATGCATAAATTTTATGAGCTCCCCCTCAAAATAACAATGATCATCTATGGAGTTTCTTCTCACACTCCCCCTAAGATCATGAACAGACTAGAAATGTGTAGATATCTTGCGGACATAAAGAAATAATTAAAAATTTACAATAAGAAACTTTAATAGGTAACCACTGATTAGGTCTTAAGATTTAGCATACCAAGCCTAGAGACAAGAAAATTGAATCTCTTTTCGTCCAAGGGTTTGGTAAACAAATCTGCAAGCTGATAATCACTTTTTACAAAGTAAAGTTCAATTGTTCCTTTTTCGACATTATCTTTTATTAAGTGATACCTAACATCTATGTGTTTAGTTTTTGTATGTTGAACAGGATTAGCTGTTATCGCGATAGCACTCTTCGAGTCAAAGTAGATCGGGATTTTGTTGAAGTGAAAACCGTAGTCGCGCAGTTGCGTTCTCATCCACAAGAGCTGAGAACAGCAGCTAGCAGTAGCTACATATTCTGCTTCGACCGTTGAAGTTGAGACACATAATTTCTTCTTCGATGCCCAATTGACGAGTTTATCACCGAGGAACTGTATATAACCTAACGTGCTCTTCCTGTCTAGCATGCAACCAGCATGATCTACGTCTGTATATGCTGTTAGTTCAAAGGTAGTATCTTTAGGATACCACAGACCAAGATCTGCAGTCCCCTTCAGATACCTAAAAATGCGCTTAACTACAGACACATGGGATTCTTTAGGATTAGCCTGATATCTTGCACACAAGCATGTAGAAAACATTATATCCGACCTAGTGGAAGTAAGATACATCAAAGAACCTATCATCCCTCTATAAGTCCTAGCATCAACAGCATTTCCCGAAGGATCGGTGCCAATCTTAGTACCAGGTGCCATTGGGGTACCAATCGGTTTGCAATTTTCCATCTTGAACTTCCGAAGAATATCAAGAATGTATTTTGATTGATTGATGAAAATCCATGTTGAAAACTATTTGACTTGTAATCCGAGAAAGAATTCATCTCTCCCATCATATTCATCTGAAAACATGACACCATAACGTTTGAAAAATTCTTACAATATTTAGGATTCGTAGGGCCAAAAATAATATCATCCACGTATATTTGATTTAGCATGATATCGCCTTTTTCCTTTTTAATGAATAAAGTGGTATCAACCGTACCTTTTGTAAAACCTGACTTGACCAAAAACTTAGATAATACCTCATACCAGGCACGAGGAGCTTGTTTCAGTCCATAAAGTGCTTTGTCGAGAACGTACACATGATTTGGTTTCTCTTGATTTACAAAGCCTTCGGGCTGTGAAACGTAGACTTCCTCTTTGAGAATGCCATACAGAAATTGTCAGGATCGAATTCTTAACAAGAATTAATTCTCAAAAACAATATCAAAATAGTTTGCGGAATAACACTTTGATATTCAGTGAAACAGTAAATCAACACAGTAAATATGAATAACAAACTGTAAGCTTTTATTTGATGCTTTGAAGTTACAAGATTACTCACTCAACCTCAATATTGATGAACAGGCTCACCAATACGAATTCTACTTCTCTAGAATTAGGATCTATGCCTTGAGGTTGTTTTTCTCTAAAAGCATGAAAACTTAAAGTTAAAAGTAATCTTCCTATTCTAAACAATACTATATATATATACTGAATACAAAGATAATTACAATGAATAAAATATCTTCAGTATATCTTCTATGTATATCTCTAAGCTTCCATGTATATCCTTTCATACGAATCTTCATCATATAAGCAGTATTAATCTTCAGCAGCATTAACTTCCTTCTAGCAGCATTAACTACTAAGCAGTACTAACCACTAGCAGTACTAACTAGCTAAGCAGTACTAACTTTGTTCAAGCAGCACTAACTTTGACCAGCAGTATTAACCACTAGCAGTAGTAACACTCAGCAGTACTAACCTTTAAGTCTTCTAGCAGTATTAACTCTGAACTAGCAGCATTAACCATACTTGATGAATTCTTCAGTTCCCAACAATCTCCCCCTAACTTGACTTTTAGGAAAAGAAGTCAAGTTCTTCAGATCTTCTTCAAGATGCTTTCAACACCTCTGATTCAATTTCCCAAATTTGGATCTAGGCCCAAACTTTGATTTACAGTTCTTCTCACCACAATCTTGGCCATATCTGAATCCTTTGTACAAACCAGTGTAGCTTTAAGCATCCCTTCTAACTTCTCCTTGCTATGCTCATATATTTTGTCCACCAGGTAGTATTCATGATAACAATTGTCAATAGTAATCATGTATACTCCACAGTTTTCAAACAGTATCCATTTGTCAATCTTCTTGAATATGAACTCATGCATATGATCTTTAATCCTATGGTGCACTCTTGCAGGCTCAAACATCATGCACAAGTATTCCAATGTCACTTTGAGAAGATTCTCTTCAGTACCTTTCAACACAGGTTCATAAAGTTTCATCCCAACTTTATATAGTTCTTCCATATCAGCTCTTGAACAACTTCTGATGACTTTCCCCCATGTTGAATAAGCTTCAAATGAACCATCAACTCTCTTGATTCTGAAGAAATTCTTTCCATTGTCTCTCAGAATATCCCAGAAGATGATCTCTGGAGCTTGCATAGAGATTGGAACAGCTTTCAAAGGTTCCACTATTGTCATGTACGGATCCATACTTTCATCAGTTTGCTTAGTGACCTGCTCTGGACTCTGTACTGGCTCTGTTGGGGATGTGACTGAAGGTTCTGCTTCCTTTTCAGTTTCTTCCACCCTAGGCCTTTTCAACTGCCTTTTTGGAGCAATTGTTTTCACTCTTTTTCCAGACTTGGCTTCTCTACCAACATTTCCAGGTTCTTCCTTCTTCTCTTCTGCTTCTTCTTTGGAAGGTGTGGTTTTCTCAGGGAATGGTTGTTGGATGTTGAGATCATGTCTCTCTTTCATCCTTCTTTCTGCTTCTTCCCTTTGAGAGGAATCCCCTTGGAGCTTTGTCATTTCCTTCCTGTATAGCTCTTCAACCTGAGAGTATGCCATATGAGTAAACATCTCCCCCTTAACACCAATTGCACCTTTCAGGAAGTTTATCATCTTTCTTCTTTCCTGATTGGCCAAAAAGGTCTTGGAGGGTTGTCTTTTCTGCTTTTTGAATGGCATTCTTTTTACTTGTACTTGCTTGGCCTGAGCTGCTGTTTTCATGCTCTTCTGATACTCTTCATTTAGTTTTCTGGCCATATTCAGTGCAAGCTCTCTATCCTTCTCAGATTGAAGTTGTTCCTCCCTTTCCATTTCTGCCTGAAGCTGCTTTGCCACTTCTTCATCCAGTTCTATCTGAATTTTCTTCTTTGCAGGTTGTTCAGGTTCAATCATCTTAGCTTTACCCTTTGTATCCTTCAATCCTGCCTCACTTCTTTCTTGTGTCTTCTTTTCAAGGTCTCCTTCATTGATGACCACTCCCTTAGCCTTTTGAGTAGCCTTAGGAGTGTCATTCTTTGCTTTTACTAAGGTTTCAGCTATTTCCAATTCTTCAACAGATAGCCCTGTTACTGCTTGAAAATTATCTGTTTCTACTTCTTGTGCTTCTGTTTGTGCAGCTTTCTCCCCCTTAACATCAAATCCCATCTCAGAAATACTTTCTTTTTCTGCTTCAGCCTCTGAATTCTCCCCCTTGTTGAAATCATCTTCAACACTTGTCCTCCTCTTTAGCACAAACTGCTTCCTTCTCCTTTTCTGTAACAATCTTGTCACCATTTTCTTCAGTTTGGTGATCTGAACTTGTTGAGATAGAATAATCAGCTTCATCTCCTCTATTTCTTTTCCTTGCTTGATAACATCCTGGTTGATGTTTCCCATGGTCTCCATCAATTCATCATAGTTATATCTGTCCTCACCTTCTCCAGGAGTGTTACCCCCGATTGAAGGATCATTGGATCTTTTATTAGTAGATGTCTTCTGCCTAGCAGAAGCACTATCCACCCCTGTGGTTTCTTGGCACCAGGGTCCTTCAAATGATTGCTCATTCAAAGTTGCCATGGGGGAGGTCTTATTGATGTTACCACTGTCCTCCTCTGTGCTAGCAGGAGTAGTGGCAGCCTCATCACCCATATGCTCTACCTCCTCCTCAGAGAGCACCTCCTTTGGGTTGGGAGACACCCTAGTGGATTCCCTTTGGATATTCTCTATTGGAGAATGCTCCAATAGAGGGCTTTGAGGCTCTTGGTTAATATTAGGTACAACAAGGGAAGGAGCCTTGTGTACCTTTCTCTTGACATAGGTCTTGGATATTATGGGAGTGGGTTTAGCAGCAAAGGACTGAGGGAAAATTTGAGAGATGGAAGGTTGGGATTGGCTAGCAGTGGGTTGGTCTAATGAGGGCCTTGACCCTGCTACCATACCTTCATTGGTTTGGGACACCACCATCATTGTAGAGAACAATGGGGTGTCAACTCCTTCAGAGTCCCCAGCAGATCTTCTCATATTTGAGAAAACCTTGCCTTTGGGGGGTTTAGGTACATATACCCCAACAGGTTGAGGTATATCCGTCAATTGATGAGTAATAACTTCTTGAACAAACCTGGGATACATAAAGAAGCTCTTTTTGTTTCCCATGTTTGAGACAAGATCATTGAAAATCATTTGTGAAAAATTGTACCTTCTGGCAGTGGCCAAGCATACCAAAGCATAAGCAATAGTGCTGCTGAACTCACTCCATCCAGTAGTCTTTTTGGATATACAATGCATTAGAGTATGGACAAAGAAACGCCATTGGGGAGAGAATTTTGCTTTAGAAAACTTGAAAACACCCAATGGGCCTCCATACCCCATTCTTGTAAGATTTGAAAACAGTTCATCATTTGGGATAGAAGTTATACCAGAGGCATCGTCTAGACGTAGACTGATGCGAATAACCTCTTCAGTAACTGTTAGTAGTTGATCACAGATTGTTGTCTTGATCATTTGCACACCATTTTCCACGACAATGGTTGCATTGGCCCAGAACTGCCTTTGATGCTCAATGTAGATTGTAGGGGATACAGTAAGAGCATGAGCAATGTGGCTTGACTTGAGGAAATCCACAATCTGATGAAAGCCTTCTGCTTGTTTTGGCTTTTGGAGCATTGCGATTTCATTGTGCTCGTCAATGAACGCCATTGATGCCATTGACCTTGAAGATTCTTGCCTGAAAACTTTGAACTTTGAGAGAGAAAGGGTTTAGAGCGCAAGAGAGCAGTATGCAAAGAGTCGTTATGAACTTTTAGGCGGGCAAAGAGTATTTATAGTATTCGGAATATAAGCAGTATTAACCTAGAGCAGTATTAACTACTAGCAGTAGTAACGGCTAGCAGTATTAACTAACTAGCAGTATTAACTAACTAGCAGTATTAACTGAAAGCAGTATTAACTACTAGCAGTATTAACTGAAAGCAGTATTAACTACTAGCAGTATTAACTGAAAGCAGCATTAACTACTAGCAGTATTAACTAAAAGCAGTATTAACCACTAGCAGTATTAACTGAAAGCAGTATTAACCACTAGCAGTATTAACTATACTTACTCCTTTTAAACTTGCTAAACACTGAGTACTGCTATGCATATCCTGAAAAAGAAGATTAGTAACACCAAGAATAAAAATATACAGGTATAAAACCACTTTTTGAGAAGAAGATTATTCAGAGTTTATCATTCCCGCACTTGTGACCAAGAAAGTGAATCTACCCACATCAAAAGCTTTAGTGAATAGATCAGCAAACTGATTATCAGTGTGAACTTTGACAACTTGAATAAGTTTCTTTTCATTACAATCTCTTATAAAGTGATACCTGATTTCAATGTGCTTTGTCTTTGAGTGCTTGACTGGATTATTTACAATGCTAATAGCACTGCTGTTGTCAATAAAGATTGGAGTGTGTAGAAAGGTTACCCCATAATCCAACATTTGATTCTGAATCCATAAGACTTGAGAACAGCAACTTGCAGCTGCTATGTACTCTGCCTCTGTTGTAGATGTGGATACTGTGGTTTGTTTCTTGCACTGCCATGAGACTAGTCTAGCACCCAAAAACTGACATCCTCCAGAAGTAGATTTTCTGTCCAAGTTTGCCCCACCTAGATCACTGTCTGAGTATGCTATTAGGTCAAAAGGTGAGTTATGAGGATACCAAAGTCCCAATCTGGGTTGCCCTTTGAGATATCTGAATATCCTCTTAACAGCTTGAAAGTGAGAATGCTTTGGCCTAACTTGAAATCTTGCACATACACAGACTGGAAACATTATATTTGGCCTTGATGCTGTGAGATACATGAGAGAGCCAATCATGGATCTATAATAATGCACATCCATGTCCTCCCCCTCAAGATCTGCTGTGATCTGCTTGTGTGTTTCCATAGGTGTGCTGGCAGTTTTTGATTCTGAGAAACCAAACTTGGTTAGAATATCTTGCACATATTTGGATTGACATATGAAAATGCCATCTGACTTCTGTTGAACTTGGAGTCCAAGGAAGAAAGTAAGTTCCCCCATGGAACTCATTTTGAACCTTTGATGCATTAAATCCTCAAACTCCTTGCACATGTTGTTTCTTGTAGAACCAAAAATAATGTCATCAACATATATTTGGACCAGCAAGATATCCTTCTTCTTTCTTTTGATAAATAGAGTCTTATCAATGACTCCTCTTTCAAAGTCATTTTCCAAGAGATAGGATGACAGGGTGTCATACCATGCTCTTGGGGCTTGATGTAGTCCATAAAGTGCTTTCTTTAATTTGTATACTCTGTCTGGATAGCTTGGGTTTTCAAACCCTGGTGGTTGACAGACATATACTTCTTCTTCAATTGATCCATAGAGAAAAGCACTTTTTACATCCATTTGATAGACTTTGAAGTTCATGTAAGAGGCATAGGCTACGAATAGTCTGATTGCTTCTATCCTAGCCACAGGTGCAAAAACTTCTTCATAATCTATACCCTCTTCTTGAGTATAGCCTTGAGCCACCAGCCTTGCTTTGTTCCTTATGACAATACCTCTTTCATCTCTCTTGTTTCTGAAAATCCACTTTGTGCCAATTGCTCTGTGACCTTTAGGAAGGTCTACTAGATCCCATACATCTTGTAGCTTGAACTGTAACAGTTCTTCTTGCATTGCTTCTATCCAGCTAGATTCTTTCATAGCATCATGTGCCTTTTTAGGCTCAAACTGGGATAGAAAACAAGAAAGGACTGTATGCTGTTGATCTTGCATTTCTTGAAGCCTGCTTTGATGTCTAGTCATCATAGGAGAAGAGATATCTCCTATTACCAGCTGTGGAGGATGATTCTTTTGAACTCTGGTGTTATGACTAGGTTCTTCATTCAGTCCAGCCTCTAGATTAGAGTCATGCAACTCAACTGAAGTGTTTTCAGATGCCACTTCTGATTCTTTATTTTCTTGAGTCTCCTTATCTCTAGTTTCTTCTTCACTCTGATTTGGTCCAGTAAATGATTCCTTTTCACAGTCTTCACCAGAATGCACTGTGGATATGGGAAATATCACAGATTTGGATATGCTTTCTGAGACTTGTGTGATCCCTGATCCTCCACATCCTGTTCCTGTAGAATCATCACTACTGAAACCAAAAGAATTAGTTAGTGAATCAATGTCAAATAGCCACTGAGGTCCAGATCCAACAGGATTTGGTGTGCTCTCATTGCATTTGACATTGTCACTTTCTTCAATTATTCTAGAAGAAGAGTTAAATACTCTGTAGGCCTTACTCTGAGATGAATATCCCACAAGAAATCCATCATCTGCTTTGCTATCAAACTTACCTAAGTGAGATTTGGTATTTAGAATTGTACAAGGACACCCAAAATGTTTGAAGAAACCAATAAAAGGTTTCTTTTATTTAAAAGTTCATATGGGGTCTTGTTCTTTTGCTTGACCACTAGAACTCTGTTTTGGACATAACAAGCAGTATTAACTGCTTCAGCCCAGAAGGTAATAGGTAATTTTGAATCAGCCAACAGAGATCTAGCAGCCTCTATTAGTGTCCTATTTCTCCTTTCAGCAACACCATTCTGTTGAGGAGTCCTAGAAGCACTATATTGCCTCTCAATACCTTTTTCTTCACAAAAGGTGTTTAGATCATGATTTTTAAACTCAGTTCCATTATCTGATCTAATGACTTTTACTCTTTGATTAGTTTGGTTTTCAATTCTTAAAATAAAGGATTTGATAAGACCACTTGTTTCATCCTTAGTCCTTAGAAAATATATCCAAGTAAATCTGGAGTAATCATCAACAATAACTAAGCAGTAAGATTTCTTGCCTATACTCATAACATTTGTAGGACCAAACAGATCCATATGTAGTAACTGGAGACAAGAAGAAACAGAATTTAACTCTTTGGTCTTATGAGAAGTTTTGTGTTGTTTGCCTTTAAGACAAGCAACACAATGATCATCACATGAAAAGACTTTTGAGGGTAAACCTCTTACAAGGTTATTTTTAACAAGATTGTTTATAGTCTTGAAATTCATGTGACACATCCTTCTGTGCCAAAGGGAGGATTCATCTACAGAAGCTTTTGAAACAAGACAATTTAAAGATGAATCACTATCAACATTGTCCAAATCAAGACAGTAAACATTGTCCTTTCTTGGAGTTCTAAGTAGTATCATGCTTTCATCAACTACCTTGAACCCTGGAGCAAGAATCATACACTCAGTGTTAGTAAATAATATACTATGTTGTTTGTCACAAACCTGTGATACACTTAACGGGTTGTACTTTAATTGATCAACATAGTAGACATCCTCAAATGTCATCTTACCTTTGGTGACATTACCTTTTCCACTTATCTTACCACCAGTAAGATTGTCTCCAAATGCAACATGTCCTCCATTAATTTGCTTGAAATCCTGAAGGCATGACATGTTGCCAGTCATGTGCCTAGAGCAACCACTATCAACATGCCATATGCTCTTTCCCTTGAGCTGTTGGTTGCCCTGCACATTAAATAAATCAATTAGTATGATTGGGGACCCAAGCCAAAGTGATCTTGGGTCTCCCTTTCTCATCAAAGTATTTACATTCCTTTTTAATGAGGTTTTTAAACTCAGAACACTCTTTATTAGAGTATTTTGTCAATATTATTGGTTTAGCAGAACCAACACTAGAAGCAGTACTAACCGTAGAAGTACTAACAGAGTTAGCAGTACTAACAGGTTTAGCAGTACTAACAGGTTTAGAAGTACTAACCTTGTTAGCAGTAGTATTACTTCTAGCAGCACTATCATTGTCAGCAACACTATTTGTGGTAGCAGTACTAACAGTTTTAGTGCTTTTAGGAATCCACATATTGACACTTTCTTTAACAGACTTTTTCTTCATGTGGCTTTTAGTTTTAACAGTTTTCTTAGCCACATGGTTCTTTTCAATTTTCTTATAACCAAAGGGTTTTTGCATGGATCTTTGGAAATTCATCCTTTGTTTCATAGGATTGAAATAACAGAATTTTGCAAGATGATTCAATTTGCCACAGATAAAACAAGGTTTTGGTCTATTGATTTTACTCAGATCAACCCCTTGTTTTTGTGCCCATTGATTATTCCAGTTTCTTTGATTTCCCCTCTTTTTGTCCTGTTTTTGGGGCTCATTCTTCTTATATGCACACTGTTTGCAAGGACCTGGATTCACAACTGTGGTCTGTTTGTAATGGGCCTTACCAGACTTTCCCTCTGTCTTCTCTATGTCCTTGGATTTGATCCAAGCCCTTCCACAATCATCATTGGTGATAATGTTATTCTCTAGAGGAATCTCACCACTCACCTTGTTCTCCTTACTCTTGCCAACCTCTTTCTCAGTCTTATCTTCAACAACTACCTCATCTAAGGGATCTATTTCAGTGGCTCCCTCAGGCAAGTCCTTCCTATCTTTGGTGTCTAACAGGTCTGAAGTAGGAGGAATGTAATTGTTGTTATATGGTGGAGGTGTTGCATTGTACCCAATTCCTCTTCTTAGCTTATCATGAATCTGATTTTGCAGTAAAGAGTCCATTGCTTTAGAAGCATTGGAAAACTTTTCTACATCAAGCTTAACCTTGGTTAGCTCCTCTTTCAGTTTTTCACTCTCCTCTTTAGATTTGGTCAGTTTAAGTTCTAAATCCTTTTTCTCCCACTGCCAGTAATTGGTGTCATATGAGTGTTGGAGTTCATTGGCTTGAAAACCTTTGATCTGATCTTCAAATCTCTCTACAATCCTTACATAGTCTTTGATATCTTTTTCTAATCTCTTAAGGTCATCACTCATCTTCTGATTGTGATCCCTGTACCTTTTAACAGTGTCTATGCAAGTTTTAGAACAGAGATTAGAACTTACCTCAGATGGGAGATCAGATACTTTAGCCATAAGAGCTTGATTCTGAATAGCTTCCTCTGCTTGATCACTCCAATCAAACCCCATTCCTTGTTGAGAAACAAGGGCTTGAGCAGAGTTTCTGTTGTTATTGAAGCTTCCAGATTGAGTTTGTTGGTGGTTGTTGTTGTGAGACACTCCACTTCTGCATTCTCTAGCAAAATGTCCCTTCAGATGGCATTTGTAGCATTCCACCTTTGATTTATCAAACCCTGCTCCATCTTCTCTTCTTTGGGAGAAGTTGTTTCTCCCAGTCCTCTTTATAAACTTCTTAACCCTCATGGAGAGCATGGCCATCTGCCATTTAATATCCATCTCTTCCAGATCATCTGGATGAAGTTGTTCTAAGTCATCATTAATCAAAGAGGAATTTCCATGATTGGAAAGAAAAGCTTCAAACACAAAATCAGTGCCTTTATCTTGATTTGTTCCATTAGCAGCATTAACTGATTCAGGGTTAGCAGTAGAATCAATTGATGCTGATAAGAGTGCAGCATTATGAATATATCCAGAAGGCTTCTTCTTTGCCTCCACCTCAGCTTCAAATACTCTAAGATCATTGTACAGATCATCAAGTTCTTTTTCTTCCAACTGATCATTCTGTCTGAATGACACAGTGTACATGGTCCATTCATCTCCAAGGGACCTTAAGAACTTTCTGTTCACATCATCTTGATCAATCTGTACTCCCATAGTAGCTAGTTCACCAATTAGTTTATTAAACCTGTCAAAAGTTTGAGTCATGGACTCATTCTTAGTTGAGATGAAGTTTTCATACTGTTGCTTTAAGATTGCCTTTTGATTTCTCTTGGTACTTTTAGTACCTTAGAATCTCTTCTCTAGAGCATTCCAGAGCATCTGTGCATCAGTACAATTGCAGAATTGGTGTTGATACTCATTTGGAATGGCCAAGAGCAGTGTGCTCAAGGCTTTCATCTCTGTCTGTCTTGATTTCCTGTCTGCATCTGTCTTTGGAGGAGTTCTTTTGCCATCTTCACCAATTTTTCCTCCATCAGATGGGCCATTCTCAATGATGTCCCACACAGAGTAATCTGTGAGGAGAATATATTGCTTGATTCTGATCTTCCACATGTCAAATTCATTGGATCTGAGCATTGGAACTTTTGAGACCAAAGTACTGCTTGATTCTGTAGGATTTTCCATGATGAATAACTGTTTCTGAGAGAGTTTGGCTCTGATACCACTTGTCAGGATCAAATTCTTAACAAGAATTAATTCTCAGAAACAATATCAAAGTAGTTTGCGGAATAACACTTTGATATTCAGTGAAACAGTAAATCAACACAGTAAATATGAATAACAAACTGTAAGCTTTTATTTGATGCTTTGAAGTTACAAGATTACTCACTCAACCTCAATATTGATGAACAGGCTCACCAATACGAATTCTACTTCTCTAGAATTAGGATCTATGCCTTGAGGTTGTTTTTCTCTAAAAGCATGAAAACTTAAAGTTAAAAGTAATCTTCCTATTCTAAACAATACTATATATATATACTGAATACAAAGATAATTACAATGAATAAAATATCTTCAGTATATCTTCTATGTATATCTCTAAGCTTCCATGTATATCCTTTCATACGAATCTTCATCATATAAGCAGTATTAATCTTCAGCAGCATTAACTTCCTTCTAGCAGCATTAACTACTAAGCAGTACTAACCACTAGCAGTACTAACTAGCTAAGCAGTACTAACTTTGTTCAAGCAGCACTAACTTTGACCAGCAGTATTAACCACTAGCAGTAGTAACACTCAGCAGTACTAACCTTTAAGTCTTCTAGCAGTATTAACTCTGAACTAGCAGCATTAACCATACTTGATGAATTCTTCAGTTCCCAACAGAAATGCTGTCTTCACGTCCATTTGAAAGACCGTGAAGTTCTTGTGGGATGCGTAGGCCAGAAACATCCGAATTGCCTCTAAACGCGCCACTGGAGCATATGTCTCGTCGTAGTCTATTCCTTCCTCTTGCCTATATCCCTTGGCAACAAGTCTTGCTTTATTTCTGATAATAGTACCATCTTCATCTTTCTTGATTTTGAAAACCCATTTCGTACCGATAATAGTTTTACCTTGAGGTTTGGGTATGAGTCTCCAGACTTTAAGTGCTTCAAACTGATTCAGCTCTTCTTGCATTGCAGTCACCCAATCGGAATCAGCAAGGGCCTCAGATACACGAGTAGGCTCGATCTTGCTCAGAAAGGATTCATGCATACACAAATTCATTGAAGCAGACCTAGTTTGCACCGGTTTTGTTGGATCGCCAATGATTTGGCTTATCGGGTGCTCTTTGGTCCATTTGTGTTCATGAGAGAGTGGATTATATGTAGTTAGATCCATATCATCATATATGAATCCACTGTTATCTTCTACAGCTTGTTCATTAGGAATGGGGGGTTCAGTTGAAGTAGTAGGTGCAGAAGTCTCAGTAGGTACAACTTAGTGAGTCTGTAGATCAGTCCTTACAGAACAACCTACTGATTCAGCAACTTCTGTCTCTTCATTATTGGTCACAACTTCAACTGTCGGAGTAGGCATTTGAACTTGAACTTCTTGTTGAATCGGTGAGTCAGATTCAGTAGAAATATCTGAAATGGTTGGATGAGTAGTCATTGAATCTTCCATCCTGTCAACCACAACAGATTTAGTTATTTTAGATCCAAGAAATTCATCATAAAATAGTTGAAATAATAAATCTAAATCAGATAAATGATTAGTAGACGTTGATGCCCCATCTGATTTGTACGCTTGAGATACAGGTTCTGGACTGATTTGCCCAGAAGCTAGTACTCCTGTTATCACGGGTTCTGAACAGACGTGTTCAGAAGCCATTTCTTCATCAAATGTAACGTTGATGCTTTCAACAACATTCTTTGACTTCTTTAAGTATACACGGTATGCAGTAGATGTAGAAGAATATCCAATAAAGATGCCTTCGTCCGCCTTAGCACTGAACTTGTTGAGACTCTCTCTGTCGTTTAGAACATAACACTTACACCCAAATATATGAAAATATTTGATTGTCGGTGTTCGGTTGTTGATTAACGCGTATGAGTCTTCTTAAATTTGCGGTGTATCATGGAACGATTCTGAGTGTAACACGCAGTCGATACAGCTTCGGCCCATAAAAATAGAGGTAATTCGGATTGGCTTAACATAGTTCGAGCGACCTCGACTAGCGTACGATTTCGCCTTTCGACAACTCCATTATGTTGAGGCGTACGTGCAACAGAGTATTGATGTGAAATCCCGACAGATTCGAGATATTCTTCAACCTTTTTGTTCTTGAACTCTGTGCCGTTGTCAGTTCTGAGAAGCTTGACTGGTTTTTGTAGATTCACCTGGGTCGTCTTCAGGAATGTAATGAAAACATCGGGTGTGTCATCTTTTGAACGTAGAAATTTGACCCACGTGTATCGCGAATAATCGTCCACGATAACTAGAACATATTTCTTTCCGCCTAAGCTTTGCGTTCGCATCGGACCACAAAGATCCATATGCAACAACTCTAATGGAGAATTGGTACTCGGTTCAGGCTTTGGTTTGTGCGGAGCCCTCTTCATCTTACCTTTTTCACATGTTGCACACAGATGTTCTTTTTCATACTTTAGTTTTGGAAGTCCGTTCACTAACTTTCCACTGACCAGTTTGTTGATGTACCGAAAATTGAGGTGAGAGAGTCGTCGATGCCATAACCAGCTTTGTTGCTGATAGTCCGTGTTTCTAGATTCTAATCACAAACAAACAATCAAAACAAACAAGATTGAATTACTACCTGTTTGATTCAAATTCAAATTTAACGATTACAATCTTTCTCTCTCTAGAACTCTCTCTCTCTATAATTCTCTCTCAATCGTATATTCTCTATTAGTTCTCCTTCTTACAAAATAGAAAATACAAGGTATTTATACCTACATCTATAATACAAGGAAAAACAAAATACAAATACAACAACTTTGACTTTTTATTACAAAAGACTTTGACTTTAATAAAAGTTGACTTTCTCAGCTTTGACTTTCTTGAACTTTGACCTTTAGGCGTCTTGATCTTGTATCCAACAGATTTATGCTCTAACAATCTCCCCCTTTGGATTCAAGATCACTGTTGAAAGATCTAGCAATTCAGTCTTCACTCTTTAAGCTCTGTCAGTACAATATCCCCTTTTTCTTTGACGATATTCTTTCCAAAAATTGTCTTCAAATGATTAACAATCTCCTCAAAACTTTCACAAGATACTTTCAGACTTTGGAAATAAATTATCATCAGAATCAACTCTGATTGCTTTAGCAAATAATTTTCAAAGAAAAAATTCCTCAAATCTTCAGAAATTCTTTGATCTTCTTCAAATCTTTACTTTGAATTATCGGACTTGGACATTTCTGAAAATCATCTCTCAAAACTTCATCATTTCTTGATACCATCTCCCCCTTTTTGATGATCTGAGCATCTATATCAGCAAAACTTTTCTTCCAAGAAATGTCTTTGACCATTCTGATCTGTCAACCTAAGCCTCTGATTCTGTGATCCATAACCAAGTAGTCATCTAGATCTTTGCAAATCCAGACAAAATAAGAACATGTAACTCCTGAATCAACAAATGAATCAGTTAAAATGCCTGTCAGTAATACGAAGTCACTGTGTGTAACGAATACACAATATAAAGGAGCTTTTTGATGTTCACTCCCCCAAGGCTTCCATCCAATCATTGAAATACCACAAAGGCAATTTCTATGAATGTTATGACAAGAAAACAAATTTCTTGTGTGTTCGTGCACGTGTAGAAAGAATTGAGCACGAATGATTGCTTTTATTAGGCTCAACATTGTGTAAACCACTGAGACAACAGTAGATAAACACAGACTCAATGTGCATGATTGAAGTGCGAAGGTGGGGCAGACTTCCTTCTTTTTCAATATCCAGATTTTCCAAATGAAAACCAGATAGATAATGTGCTGCGTCCCCAGAAAATATGAAACACTTTCTTTTTAAGAAGAAAATGAGTGTTAAAGCATATATTTATTGGATTCAAGATCATAGTTATCTGAAGATGGAAATCTGAAGTCAAAGCTGATAAAGTCATCTCAACAAATAGTCTAGGGTCCTTTTGTAATAAATAGTCAAAGTTTGTTTTTCGTATTTATATTATTAGTTTTTATCTTATTTTAGTTAAATAAGTTTTAGTTTGTTGGGCCTATGCCAAGCCCATTTGGTTATTAGCCTAAGTATAAATTAATATTGTTTAGTGATTATTAGGTGAGAGAAGAGCTTAATAGAAAAATTAATATTTAGAGAGAGTTGATGCTGGGGTGGTGCGCCGTACACAGAATAGAGAAACAGAGTGGTTTCGATTTCAAGCTTGTAATCCTTTGAATCAATTGAATAATCATATCAGGTTTGCATTATTGTTGTTGCTTAATTGTTTACTTGTTTGAATGATTACGTATTGGGACACACAATTGGTATCAGAGCAAGTTATAGATTGGATTGAATAAGTTTTTGTTCGGTTCTGTTTTATGTCAAAGATTCATAATTTTTATTGTGTGATTGTTCATTCAAGTGTTTATTTATTGGCTTGTAATTGATATGCATATTCTATTGATTTGGTATTGTTGGATTTGATTATTGCATTGTTTTTGATTATCAATTTGGTGATTTTGGAAATTCTGGGTTCGGTCTTGAGTCGACACTGTGTCTTCAATCGAATCTTTCTTAGAGTGGTTTTTATTGACATTAACTGATTGCAATCTGTTCTAGTTGATAAATTGATCATATTGGCAAAGTTTGGTACTTTAATTCGTGATATAGTGTGTTTTCTGGGCTGATTTTTGGCTTCTGGGTCGAAGAATATTAAGAACATATCGGTCTTTGTAAGTATCGGTCTTTGTGTTTTTCCGGTCGAAGACCTCTATCGGTCTTTGATTTCTTCCGGTCGAACATCTTTTATCGGTCTATTGCATTTGACCGATAAACTCATAGTTCACTCCGGTCAAAGCCAATCCCGGTCAAAGCCAATTCCGGTCTAAGACCTTTTTCCGGTCAAAGACAATACCGGTCGAAGGTATATCGGTCGAAGGTATATCGGTCCATAGCATTCTATCGGTCTTTGACACTATCGGTCTAAGCATACTTCCGGTCGAACAAGTTACCGGTCGAATCATTTTTACCGGTCAAGCAAAGTTCCGGTCTTACATCTTACCGGTCGTTGCAATTCCCCGGTCGAACAAGTATACCGGTCGAGCACTCCACTGTTTGCGCCAATCACTGTTCCTATCTTAGAATTTTTTTTTTTGAATTTTTGCAAACTGTAATATGGCCTCTAAAGTCTGCGAAGGGGACAAAGGTCTGTTCGTGATCAGATTTTTCTGAATTTCATTCTAAGATTTTCAGTATTGTGTGATCTTATCTTGACTTCTAACGATCTCATCCAGTTGATTGTTTCGTATCGGATAAGTTTGATTTCTAATCATATAAGTAAAGATGTCTCGGGAAGCTCTTGCTATTGGAACATATGTGAAACCTCCAGTACTCTTCAAGGGGGAGTATGAGCAGTGGAAGGACAAATTCTTGGACTTCATCGATCAACATGATTTGGGAGATTATATCAGAAAATCTCTGAAAGAAGGAATCATGACACCTCCAACCAAGGTTCTCACTGTAGCCGGAGAAAATGGTGAAGAAGAAGAGACTGAGTATAAGTTATCGATTGGTGAATATACGGAAGATCAGCTGAAGAGACACAAGGGTGACAAGCTGGCAAGATCATTTATTCTCCAAGGCATACCGAACGAAATATATGTCAAAATTGATAGCTACAATGCTACCGGCAAGCAAATGTGGGATCAATTGGAGAAAATGATGATTGGATCAAAAGTCGGCAATCAGCTTAAAGTTTCCAACTGCTTGAATAACTATGAAGAATTCAAAGCCAAAGCTGGAGAATCACTTGAAGCCACTTATGACAGATTTGTCACATTGCTGAATGAGCTCAGCAAGAACAAGATCAACAAATCTCAAGTTGAGCTGAATGTGAAATTTCTCAGCAACCTTCAGCCAGAATGGAAAAGATTCACAAGACAGATGAGGCAGTTGAAAGATCTGAACGACATTCCACTTCATGAAGTTTATGAAATCCTCAAACAGAATGAGGAAGAGGTGGATGAAATCAAGGCTGAGATGAAGAAGGCTGACAAAGATGTTGCTGATCCAGTTGCTCTTGTTGTCAAGAAAAGGTCCAAGAAGAAGAAGGTGATAGCATCTGAGTCTGAAGAAGTGGATAGTGAGGCAAAGTCTGACTCTGATGATTGTGAACAACTGAAGGAAGCCATGCTAATGTTAACCAAGGCTTTCCAAAAGAAGTTATATAAAAAGCCAAACTCCAACAATCAGAGGTACTCGTCTGGTCCGAATAACTACAAGCATAAGGAGAAAGTTGAAGAAAAGAGACCAGAAGACAAGAAGAAGGATGGAGCTGATGAGTTCAAGAAGGAAGAACCAATGAAGTGCTACAACTGTGGCAGATTCGGTCATTTTACCAAGGACTGCCGAAAACCTAAAGTCCGAAACTCCGAATATTACAAGAATAAGATGCTTCTAGCCAAGAAACAAGAGGCTGGAAAAGCATTAATGGCGGAGGATGAATACTGGCTCGACCATTCGGATCAAGAATCTGAAGAAGGAGAGAAGGACGAGACAGCACATCTGTGCTTGATGGGGAAGAACCAGTCAGAAGCTAAAGCTGAATCTGATGATGGAGACAATGATGAGGTATGTAATGTAACTGAATCTGATTGTCTGAACCAAATGCATGCCATGATGTCTAAACTCCAAGAATTAGAGTCTAAACTGAAGCGAGAGAAAGGTGTCATAAATTAGAAAAATCAATCTATACACAAACTTAGTAATGATATTGCTGAGAAAAATGTATTAATTGAAACTTTGCACAAAAATATAGACACCAGCGCTAAAGAAAAGACTATAATTCATAAAGAGTTATCTGAAACTGAGTCAAAGTTTAAAGAATGTGAGTTTAAATCTAGAGAGATTGCTAAAAGGTACTTTTCTACTTCAAAAGAATAAATCTTTAATAGAAAAGGTGAATGCTTTGGAAGAAAAATTACATTCTTTGGGTCAAACTGAACACACTATTCATTTGAACAAACTTAAAGAGAAACCTGATACTTGGGGACTTGGTTACAAGAACCCACATCATCTCAAAAAGGGTATATCTAAAGTGCCTGCACTTTATGACTTTGGGTTTATGTTATTGGCTCCTCAACACCCTGAACTCAAACCCTTTTGGACTAGTCTGTCTGAAAAAGATAAAGCCATGGAATATGATAAAAGAAAGAACACAGCTAAAGTTCAACTTCCATTTCGCTATGAGAAGTTGAATAACAGTTATAGTTATAATAAGTCAAAATTCCTTTCAAATGATTACTTTGAGAGTTATTCTGTAAAAGAGTTGGAGGCTAAACCCATCGAAGGTAAGCATTACGTACCTCCTCTAGTTTTGGAAAGTAAAATTTCTGAACTCGAGAATACTCTTACCGAAGAAAGAATTTTGATGGACTTAGAACAAACTGTTTTTTCAACAGTGTTCAAAAATACTATTTTTCCCAAATTCTCCAAGGCTTTAAATTATGATGACAGGTCTGGTTCACTTGAGAATGATCTTAATTTCTTAAACTCTGATGGTAGTTTGAATGATTGTGTTGCTCAATTTGATTTTTCTTCTAAACTTCCTGATCATTCATCTTGTGTTGTTAACTCTTTTGGATTACCCAGTGTGTTTGAAAAGGGTGAAACATCAACGAAAGTTGATAAATCAGTTTCTGTGAATTCGAAGCAAGCAAAAGGTAAGACACAAAAATCTCAGTTTTCACATAAACCGATCCCCACTGGTAAGCCAAGGAAGAAGCATTCTCTTAATTCTCATCATTCTAACTCTAAAGTTTCAAATGTTTCAGATTTGAGAAAGCAAAGGATTGGAGTTAAGACTGCATGGATACCGAAACAGAAGATAGACGAGATAGCTAAATCTAGTTCTAGTTTTATTTTGAATAAAAAGACTTCTAGTAAAGATGATGTGATTGTGAATGTTGCTACTTTTAAATCTAATCTTGTTGATTCTCGCAAGAAGTACTCTATAAAGCAATTATTCCAGTTAGCACCATCAATAAAAAGTTTTTAAATTATGGTGAATGTGATTATGTTTCTCGTAAATATTCTGATGTTTGGTATGGTTCATATAATGTTTCATCTTATCATTCGTCTTATCATACTTCTGGTTTTCAAAGAAAAAGCGGACCCAAATTTAAATGGGTGCCAAAATCAAGTACTAACAGTGGAGGTCCCATTTTTAAATGGGTTCCTAAACCTCTTCTTTCTTGATTTGTGTTGTGCAGACCCATCATATGTGGTACTTGGATAGCGGGTGTTCCAAGCATATGACCGGGCAGAAGAGTATGTTGTCTAACTTTACGGACAAATACTGCGGCACAGTTCGTTTTGGGAATGATCAGTTTTCACCTATTCTGGGATATGGTGATGTTGTACATGAAAATCTTACGATCAAGAAGGTGAGTTACGTTGAAGGCTTAGGGCATAACCTATTCAGCATTGGCCAATTCTGCGACAAAGACTTAGAGGTTAATTTCAAGGCCAAGACATGTTCAGTACGCACTTAAGAAGGAAAAGAACTCTTGGTCGGCACTCGCAAGTCAAACCTCTACACCATCAACTTGTCAAAGGTCTAGGATGACAATCAGGTTTGTCTACTATCAAAGGCCTCGATGCAACAAAGCTGGTTATGGCATCAACGGCTTTCTCACCTCAACTTTCGGTACATCAACAAGCTGGTCAGTGGCAAGCTAGTGAAAGGTCTTCCAGAACTGAAGTATGAAAGAGAACATCTATGTGCAGCATGTGAAAAGGGCAAGATGAAGAGATCCCCACACAAACCAAAGCCTGAACCAAGTACCAGCTCTCCTTTAGAGTTGTTGCATATGGACTTGTGCGGTCCTATGCGAACGCAAAGCTTAGGAGGAAAGAAGTATGTGCTAGTTATCGTGGACGACTATTTGCGATACACTTGGGTTAAGTTTCTATGGTCTAAAGATGAGACTCCCGATGTTCTAATTACGTTTCTGAAGACGACCCAAGTCAATCTGCAAAAACAAGTCAAGATTCTCAGGACTGACAACGGCACAGAGTTCAAGAACAAGATAGTTGAAGAATATCTCGAATCGGTCGGGATATCACATCAATACTCTGCTGCTCGCACGCCTCAACAGAACGGAGTCGTCGAAAGGCGAAATCGTACACTTGTCGAGGCCGCTCGGACAATGCTCACCCAATCTGACTTACCTTTATTTTTGTGGGCTGAAGCTGTATCGACTGCATGTCACACTCAGAATCGTTCCATGATACACCGTCAATTTCAGAAGACTCCGTATGCGTTGATCAACAACCGAACACTAACCATTAAATATTTTCATTTTTTTGGTTGTAAGTGTTTTGTTCTAAACGACAGAGAGAATCTGAACAAGTTCAGTGCTAAGGCGAATGAAGGCATCTTCGTTGGTTATTCCTCTACATCTACTGCATATCGGGTTTACTTGAAGAAGCCGAAGACTGTGATCGAGAGCGTTAATGTTACATTTGATGAGGAGATGGCTTCTGAGCATGTCAGTTCAGAACCCGTAATTACCGGAGTTCTAGCTTCTGGACCAACCAGTGCAGGACCTGCACCTCAAGAGAACAAATCAGATGGCGCTTCGTCGTCTACTTCTAATTTATCTTATTTAGATTTATTATTTGAACTGTTCTATGATGAATTTCTTGGATCTAAGTTGCCTAACTCTGTTGTGGTTGACAGGATAGAAAACTCGATGACTACTCATCCGACCACTTCCGATATCTCTACTGAATCAAATTCCCCGATTCGGCAAGAAGTTCCAGTTCAAAAGCCTACTCCGACAGTTGAAGTTGTGATCAACAACGCCGAGACAGGAGTAGATGACTCCGTAGGATGTACTGTAAGGACTGATCAACAGATTGACCAAGCTGTACCTACTGCAACTTCTGCAACGACTACTTCAACTGAAACCCCAGTTGATTCTGAACCATCTGAAGGCGATAACAGTGGATTCCTAGATGCTGACAATGATCAACATGCATCTAATCCACTCCCTCATGAACATAAGTGGACCAAAGAACATCCGGTACATCATATTATTGGAGATCCTTCTGCACCGATGCAAACTAGGTCTGCAACATCAAATCTATGTATGTATGAATCCTTTCTGAGCAAGATCAAGCCTACACGTGTATCTAAGGCCCTTGCAGATTCAGATTGGGTAACTGCGATGCAAGATGAGCTGAATCAGTTTGAAGCACTGAAAGTCTGGAGACTCGTACCCAAACCGCAAGGTAAAACCATCATTGGCACGAAATGGGTGTTCAAAAACAAGAAAGATGAAGATGGTACCGTTATTCGAAACAAAGCACGACTTGTCGCCAAGGGATATAGGAAAGAGGAAGGAATAGACTACGATGAGACTTATGCTCCAGTGGCACGTATAGAGGCGATTCGGATGTTATTAGCCTACGCAGCCCACAAGAACTTCACCGTCTATCAAATGGACGTGAAGACAGCTTTTATGAATGGAGTACTCAAGGAAGAAGTCTATGTTTCTCAGCCAGAAGGATTTGTAAATCCAGATAAGCCAAACCACGATTACATCTTGGATAAAGCTCTTTATGGACTGAAACAAGCTCCTCGTGCCTGGTATGATATCCTATCTCAATTCTTGGTTAAGTCAGGTTTCACAAAAGGTACGGTTGATACCACTCTTTTCATTAAAAAGGATAAAGGCGATATCATTCTTGTGGATGATATTATTTTTGGTTCTACAAATCCTAAGTACTGTAAGAACTTTCCAAACCTCATGGTGTCTCATTTTCAAATGAGCATGATGGGAGAGATGAATTTCTTTCTCGGATTGCAAGTCAAACAATTTTCAACTGTTAAAGAGCAGATCATGCTGGTTGCATGTTAGACAGGAAAAGCACCTCGGGTCATATCCAATTCCTCGGAGATAAACTCGTCAGTTGGGCTTCGAAGAAGCAATTATGTGTCTCCACATCAACGGCCGAAGCGGAATATGTAGCTGCTGCTAGCTGCTGTTCTCAGGTCTTGTGGATGAGAACACAACTGCGAGACTATGGATTTCATTTCAATAGAATCCCGATCTATTGTGATTCGAATAGCGCTATTGCGATTACCGCTAACCCTGTTTAGCATACTAAGACCAAACACATAGATGTCCGGTATCATTTTATAAAAGATAATGTAGAAAAGAGAAAAATTGAACTTTACTTTGTAAAAACCGATTATCAGCTTGCAGATTTGTTTACCAAACCTTTAGACGAAAAGAGATTTAATTTTCTTGTCTCAAGACTTGGTATGCTAAATCTTAAGACCTAATCGGTGGTTACCTATTAAAGTTTCTTATTGTGTCTCTTTATCATTTCTTTATTATTATTTCCGCATGATACCTGCTCTTTAACAGTTTGTTCATGATCTCAGGGGGAGTGTGTGAAGTATTTCATTGATGGTCAATGTTAGTTTGAGGGGGAGCATATTTAAATGCATTGTGCTTACTGATAATTGTTAGTGATGCATGATTCTAGGGGGGGCATACAAGTAAAGAGTATGGCTATGACTTCTGATTACTTCTGATTAGAACTCGTACACTAAGTGTTTTACTGCTTTATGTCATTTCAATTTCAGTGAATAAAGTTACTTTGACTAGACTTTTAGACTTTTGTAGGTTGAGAGATGCTTTCAAAGATCATATCTTTATGACTTTAAGCTTGACTTCGTGAGATGTAAGACTGCACTCAAAAGGTATAATTCCTTATCTTCATCTCATTTATGGTTGAAAGAAGGACAACTTTCAATCATAAGAAAACATGTTCTTAAATGTTCAAACCACTTCCCGATTCTCAAACAGATTTCTTGAATTGGAAGTGTGATTTTAAATGCTTTCTGTTTCATCATTAAGTTTTAACTGATCAAGTTAAACTACCTGAGCATCATATGCTTCATAGGAAAACATGGGATCAGTGTGCTAGGAATTCATTAAACTTCTATGGATTCACGCTAACCAATGTTTCTTACCCAAGAAGTTAATCCCTTAGTGATTGAATGTGATGAGTCAACAGAAATGAGTGTGGGATGTGTGATGAGAGAATATGTCAAAAGGGAGTTCGGTTAGCTGTGAGCTTAAAGATTAAAAGAAAGAGAGTGAGAGATCAGAGTAAAAGAATATCAAACTCTGCACCAACTACTTTCTGAGCCGGGCAGCCACATTTCTAATGCTTCACAATTCTTGGTGAACATTATTGAAACAGGCAACTAGCCCATGCCAACTCTTGACTTTACCCCACCAGCCACTCATTTTCTTCTCAACAAGAAAATGTTTCATTTTCAAAGGGGACGCAGCACATATGCTATCTGATTTTCATTTGGAAAATCTAGATATTGAAAAGAAGGAAGTCTGCCCCACCTTCACACTTCGTTTATGCACATTGAGTCTGTGTTTCACTACTTGTCTCAGTGGTTTACCCTTTTTGAGCCTTATAAGAAAACATCATATGCTTTATTTCTTTCTATCACTTGCACGAACACACAAAGAATTTGTTTCTTTGTCATAACGTTCATAGAAATTGCCTTTGTGGTGTTTCGATGATTGAATGGAAGCCCTGGGGGAGTGAACATCATAAAAGCTCCTTTATATTGTGTATTCGTTACACACAGTGACTTTGTGTTACTGACAGGCAATTTTTAACTGGTTCATTTGTTGATTCAGGTGTTACCTTTCGTATCTATCTATTTTGTCTGGATTTGCAAAGATCTGGATACGCATCTTTATGAATTGACGGATAATCAGTGGTTCTGTTTGCAAGATCAATGGTGGAAGAAATTTCTTGAAGACATGTTTTGATGAACTATTTGTCCTTTTCATCAAAAAGGGGGAGAAACGTCAATCAAGAAATGGAAGATATTCTGAAGATATGCTGAAATGAAGAAATTTTCTTTGAAAATGATTTACTGAAGCATTCTGAGCTGAAACTGGAGATAATTTCTTTCCAAGAGATATTCTCATCTATTGGGGAGATTGTTACATTCTGAAGACAAAGAGGAAGATTACATTTTCCGAGCTTAAAGAATGATCTTGATCCAAAGGGGGAGATTGTTAAAGCATATATTTATTGGATTCAAGATCATAGTTATCTGAAGATGGAAATCTGAAGTCAAAGCTGATAAAGTCGTCTCAACAAATAGTCTAGGGTCCTTTTGTAATAAATAGTCAAAGTTTGTTTTTCGTATTTATATTATTAGTTTTTATCTTATTTTAGTTAAATAAGTTTTAGTTTGTTGGGCCTATGCCAAGCCCATTTGGTTATTAGCCTAAGTATAAATTAATCTTGTTTAGTGATTATTAGGTGAGAGAAGAGCTTAATAGAAAATTTAATATTGAGAGAGAGTTGATGCTGGGGTGGTGCGTCGTACACAGAATAGAGAAACAGAGTGGTTTCGATTTCAAGCTTGTAATCCTTTGAATCAATTGAATAATCATATCAGGTTTGCATTATTGTTGTTGCTTAATTGTTTACTTGTTTGAATGATTACGTATTGGCACACACAATGAGTGGTTGGTGGGGTTATATCAAGAGTTGGCATGGGCTATTTACCTGTTTCAATAATGTTCACCAAGGATTGTGAAACATTAGTAATGTGGCTACCCGGCTCAGAAAGTATTTGGTGCAGAGTTTGATATTCTTTTACTCTGATCTCACACCCTCTTTCTTTTAATTATTAAGCTCACTACTAACCAAACTCTCTTTTCCATTTTACCTCATCACACCCACACTCATTTCTTTTGACTCCTCAAACTCAATCTCCAAAGAATTAACTTCTTGGGTAGAAATCACTGGTTAACATGATTTCATAGAAGTTTCAATTAAGTCCTAGCACAAAGAACCCATATAATCCTAGAAAGCATGTGTTGCTCAAATGGTTTAACTTTATCAGTTAAAGCTCATATACAAATGTCAAATGAATGTATGCTCAGATGATATAATCATGAAAATATGAGCATTTTTTTTAAACATTGAAGTATTTTCAAACAAGTATATTTGAAAGAATAGATATGAATGCAAAAGACTTGTTTGAAAATCTGACAATGTATGAAAATAATCATAAATGATATGATATATCAACCAAGGATTATGGTCAAGAATAATGGATATTGTCTATATGAAACAAAATATAGACATTCTTGAAATGAACGCTTTGAAATGAAAATACGCTCAAAATGCATTAAAGTACAAGCGGGGTGTCTTACCATCGAAAAATATGTTTCAATATGAGACATGGTAAGAACAATTTGAATCAAGAAATCAAACCGGTGTGTGTGAATACTTGAAAGTATATAGAAAAGACAATACACGGTTTGTAATCAAGTAAGCACAATAAAAATGAAAACATTTAAAATCACACTTCCAATTCATGAAAATCTTGTAAGAATTGGGAAGTGGTTTGACATTTAAGAAAATGTTTTCTATGATTGAAAGTTGTCCTTCTTTCAACCATATATGAAATTAAGATAAGAAATTTAACCTTTCTATGCAGTCTTAAATCTCATGAAGTCAGCTGAAGTCATAAAGATATGATCTTGTAAGTTTCTCTCAATCTGCACAAGTCTCAAAGTCTAGTCAAAGCAACTTTATTCACAAAATTATTCGAAAAATAAAATGACATAAAGCAATAAAACAGTTAAGATACGAGTTCTGATATGAAATAATCAGAAATCATAGTCTTACTCCTTTTCTTATATGACGTATATGCTCCCCCTAAAATCATGCATCACAAAAAAAATTTCATTTAAGTAAAATGCAGAAATTAGAAAAACTCCCCCTCAAAATAATGTAGATCATCTTTAATCTTCTCTTACTCCCCCTGAGATCATGAGCAAACAATTAAAGTGCAGATATCCTTCAAACATAATAATAAAGAAAATGATGAAAAATAACAATATGTAACTTTATTAGGTAACAACCGATTACGTCTTAAGATTTAACATACCAAGCTTGGAGACAAGAAAATTAAATATCTTTTCATCTAAGGGTTTGGTAAATAAATCTGCAAGTTGATAATCTGTTTTTACAAAATAAAGTTCAATTGTTCCTTTTTCTACATTATCTTTAATAAAATGATACCTGACGTCAATGTGTTTGGTTTTCGTATGCTGAACAGGATTAGCGGATATTGCGATTACACTCTTCGAGTCACAATAGATTGGAGTTATATCAAACTTGAATCCATAGTCTCGTAGTTGTGTTCGCATCCACAGGACTTGAGAGCAGCAACTGGCAACAGCTACATACTCTGCTTCAGCAGTCGATGTGGAAACGCATAATTGTTTCTTTGATGCCCAGCTAACGAGCTTGTCTCCAAGGAATTGAATGTGACCTGAAGTACTCTTTCTGTCCAACATGCAACCTGCATGATCTGCATCTGAATAAGCAGTCAGTTGAAACCCAATATCCTTAGGATACCACAGACCAAGATCTGCGGAGCCCTTCAGATATCTAAAAATCCGTTTGACATCAGCCAAATGGGATTCTTTAGGAGCAGCCTGATATCTAGAACACAAGCATGTTGAAAACATAATATCTGGCCTACTTGAAGTAAGATACATTAACGATCCTATCATACCTCTATAAGTTCTAACATCAACACTTTTACCCGAAGTATCAGTGCTAATCTTAGTACCTGGTGCCATCGGGGTTCCAATTGGTTTACAATTTTCCATATTGAACTTCCGAAGAATATCCAAAATGTACTTAGATTGGTTAATGAAAATCCCCGTTGAAAACTGTTTAACTTGTAATCCGAGAAAGAAATTCATTTCTCCCATCATAGTCATTTGAAAACGTGACACCATGAGGTTAAAAAAGTTTTTGCAGTATTTTGGATTAGTAGAGCCAAATATTATATCATCAACATATATTTGAATAAGGATGATATCGGCTTTTTCCTTTTTGATGAACAAAGTAGTATCAACTTTACCTTTGGAAAAACCTAACTTGACCTAGAATTTTGATAGAACATCATACCATGCTCGAGGGGCTTGTTTTAAACCATACAGGGATTTGTCCAAGATGTAGACATGATCTGGCTTATCTGGATTCACGAACCCTTCTGGTTGAGACACGCAGACTTCCTCCTTAAGAATGCCATTCAGAAAGGCCGTTTTCACGTCCATCTGATAGATCGTGAAATTCTTGTGAGCTGCGTAGGCTAGAAACATGCGGATTGCTTCTATACGCGCTACTGGAGCATACGTCTTATCGTAGTCTATGCCTTCCTCTTGCCGGTAACGTTTGGCAACAAGTCTAGCTTTGTTCCTTATGACGATACCATCTTCATCCTTTTTATTCTTGAATACCCATTTAGTGCCAATTACGGATTTTCCTGCCGGTTTTGGAACTAATCTCCAGACCTTCAGGGCTTTAAACTGATTTAATTCTTCTTGCATGGCAGATACCCAATCCGAATCAGCTAAAGCCTCTGATACTCGCGTGGGCTCTATCTTGCTGAGGAATGAGTCATGCATACATTGATTAAGAGTCGTTGACCTAGTTTGTACATGATTGTTAAGATCTCCAATTACTTGATGTAAAGGATGCTCTTTGGTCCAGCGATGCTCATGAGGGAGTGGAGTAGATGAAGATTGATCATGATCATCATCAAAAAATCCACTATCAGGCTCTTCAGTTTGAATAACAGGAGGAGGGTTTGCAGTTGAAGTTTCAGGTGCAGAAGCATCAGTTGGAATAGCAGACTCTTGCTGTTGAGTAGACAATATATCACACCCAACTGAAATAGTTACTTCTGGCTCAACATTTACTAGTACATATTCAACTGTAGAAGTAAATGTTGGAATGTGAGTTTCTGACTGAACGGGGGATTCTTGTTCAGTTATGACTTCTGAAGTGACTGGATGATTGCAACTTGTGTCTTCAGACCTGTTAGTCATAGCAGATTTAGGTACATTAGAGCCTAGAAACTCATCATAAAAGAATTCAAATAACAAATCTAAATCAGATAAATGTGAAATAGAAGTAGAAGCGTTATTCGAATTATTCGCTGTAGAAGCAGGTTTTGGACTGATCTGCCCAGAAGCTAATACTCCAGTGATAACGGGTTCTGAACTGAGTTGTTCAGAAGCCATCTCTTCATCGAATGCTACATTGATGCTCTCGACGACTGTCTTGGACTTCTTCAGATAAACACGATATGATGCAGATGTTGAAGAGTAACCAATGAAAATGCCTTCGTCCGCCTTAGCACTGAACTTATTCAGACTCTCTCTGTCATTAAGCACGAAACACTTACACCCAAATATGTGAAAATATTTGATTGTCGGTGTTCTTTTGTTGACCAGCTCATATGGAGTCTTTTGAAAATGGTGGTGTATCATGGACCGATTTTAAGTATGACATGCAGTTGACACAGCTTCTGCCCACAAGAATAGAGGTAAGTCAGACTGGCTCAGCATAGTCCGAGCGGCCTCGACTAGCGTCCGATTTCGCCTTTCGACTACTCCATTTTGTTCAGGCGTACGAGCAGTAGAGTATTGATGTGAAATCCCAACTGATTCGAGATATTCTTCAACAATATTGTTCTTGAACTCTGTGTCGTTGTCGGTTCAAAGAAACTTGACTTGTCGCTGCATATTCACCTGGGTCGTCTTTAAGAAAGTAATGAGAACTTCAGACGTCTCATCTTTTGATCGAAGAAATTTGACCCACGTGTATCTTGAGTAATCGTCCACAATAACCAACACGTATTTCTTTCCTCCTAAGCTTTGTGTTCTCATCGGACCGCAGAGACCCATATGTAACAACTCTAGTGGAGAATTTGTGCTTGGTTCAGGCTTCGATTTATGTGCGACTCTCTTCATCTTACCCTTTTCACAAGCTGCGCATAAGTGTTCTTTTTCATATCTCAGTTCAGGAAGTCCTTTTACCAACTTATCTTTGACCAACTTGTTGATATAACGAAAGTTCAGATGTGATAGTCTTCGGTGCCAGAGCCAACTTTGCTGCATCGAAGCTTTTGTCATTAATCATACTTGATTGTCAATCTGAACTTTTGACAGATTGATGGTATAAAGGTTTGTCCTTCGATTTCCAGCTAAGAGTTCTATGTCGTCTTCAGTACGAATCGAGCAACTCTTAGATTTGAAGTTGACCTCTAACCCTTTATCGCAGAATTGACCGATGCTAAACAAGTTGTGCCCTAAACCTTCGACATAGCTCACCTTACTGATCGTTATGTTGTCTTGAACAATGTCACCATATCCTAAGATTGGTGAAAGCTGATCGTTCCCAAATCTGACATTTCCGCTGAATTTCTCTGTATAATTAGACAATAAAGCTTTCTGCCCGGTCATATGCTTGGAACATCCGCTATCCAAGTACCACATATGTCGAGTCTGCAAGAGAAATCAGGAAACAATAACTTTAGGTACCCATTTAAAAACGGGTCCTAACTGATTAGCACATGATTTTGGTATCCAATTGAATATGGATCCTCTTTTTCTTTGAAAACTTTTAAAAACATTTGACCGTGAAGAATACACATGATAAGATCCAAACCAATCAGTAGAATTATGATGATAAGCAAAACCATTTCTCCGATAATGATAAGATTTAGTAGTAGTAGAAGATAATTGAATCAATTGCTTTATTGAATAACGTGTTAAAATACATATTTATTGGATTCAAGATCATAATTATCTGAAGATGGAAATCTGAAGTCAAAGCTGATAAAGTCGTCTCAACAAATAGTCTAGGGTCCTTTTGTAATAAATAGTCAAAGTATGTTTCCGTATTTTATTTATTAGGCTTTATAATTTTTGTTTATTGTTTTGTTTTTTGTATTTGGGCCCAAGCCAAGCCAAGCCCATTAGGCAATATGGCCTAAGTATAAATTATCTTAATTTAGTGGTAATTAGGTTAGAGGTTAGAGATCTTAATTGAGAATTTAATCATTAGAGAGAGGTTGTTTGGTGTGGGTGGTGCGCCGTACACAGAAGAGAGAAACAGAGAGATTTCGATTTCAAGCTTGTAACATGTTGAATCGTTTGATTAATCGTATCAGGTTTGAATTATTGTGTTAATTATATGTTTATTTGATTGAATGATTACTTATTGGGACACACAATTGGTATCAGAGCTAAACAGATTGAATTGAATAAGTTTTTGTTCGGTTCTATTTTTCTGTCAAAGATTCATAATTTTTATTGTGTAATTGTTTATTCAAGTTTTTATTGGTTGGATTGTGTTTGTTTTGTCTATTATTGTGATTGGGTATTGGTTGATTTGAATATTGCATCGATTTTGATTATCAAAGTGATGATTTTTGTTTTCTGGGATTGTTCACGAGTTTGACACTGCTTCAGAAATCGAATCCTTCATAGAGAGTTTTTTATTGAAATTAATTGTTGCAATCTGTTCTAGTTGTCTAATCTATCGAATTGGCAAAGTTTGGTAGTGTAATTGTGAGTTTTCGATTGCTTTCTGGACTGAATTTTGGTTTCTGGGTCGAAGAACATCAAGAACATATCAGTCTTCCACTTCCGGTCGAATACCTTTTATCGGTCTATAGCATTCGACCGGTACACACACAGTCCACCCCGGTCATAAGAGCTATCGGTCTTTGTGTTTTATCGGTCGATTGCTTTTTATCGGTCTTTCTTACCGGTCGAAGACTCTATCGGTCTAAGCTAATATCGGTCTAATCCATTTCCGGTCGAAGATCTATCTCGGTCTAATCCACTATCGGTCTTTGACACTATCGGTCTAAGCACACTATCGGTCTAAGCATTATATCGGTCTAAGCTTTATCGGTCTAATCAAGTGTCCGGTCGAACAAGTGTCCGGTCAAACCTCCACTTTGCGCAATGGCCTTGACACACAAACCTCACTTTGCACAACGACCTTGACACGCAAACCACACTTTGCGCAACGACCTTGATACGCAAACCTCCACTTTACGCAACGGCCTTGATACGCAAACCTTCACTTTGCGCAAGTATTGTTCACACTATTCACTGTTCACTTTTGCGAATTTTTGTTCCAGGTTTGTACAGTTCGATTTTTCAATTTTTTGCAAACTGTAATATGGCCTCTAAATGCAAACCTTCACTTTTGCGGGACCCCCGTGCTAAGTCTGCGAAGGGGGACAAAGTTCTGTTCGTGATCAGATTTTTCTGAATTTGATTCTAAGATTTTCAGTATTGTGTGATTTTATCTTGATTTCTAACGATCTCATCTAGTTGATTGTATCATATCAGATAAGTTAGACTACTAATCGTATCAGTAAAAATGTCTCGGGAAGCTCTTGCCATTGGAACATATGTGAAGCCACCAATACTCTTCAAAGGGGAGTACGAGCAATGGAAGGACAGATTCTTGGACTTCATCGATCGACATGAGTTGGGAGATCTTATCAGGAAATCTCTGAAAGAAGGAATCATGACACCTCCGACCAAGGTTCTCACTGTAGCTGGAGCAAATTGTTAGAGCATAAATATGTTGGATTCAAGATCATAAAGATTGAAAACAAAAGATCAAGAAGTCAAAGCTGAGAAAGTCAACTCTCATCAAAGTCAAAGTCTTTTGTTAATAAAGTCAAAGTCAATATAATTGTATTTGTTTTCCTTTGTATTTGTCAAGGGTATAAATACCTTTGTTGTCTTTGTAAGCACATTAGAACACACACACACAAATCAGAGAAGAAACTATTGAATATCATTCTAGAGAGAGAGTGTTTCTAGTGAGAGAAAGTTGAGAGTTTTGTAATCTTTGAGTTTGGATTTAATGACATATGATTACGAGATTCATCTTGTTTGTTTGTTACTGATTTAGAACTTGAAATAGGGATTAACAATTGGTATCAAAGCAGATCCAAAGGTGAAATCAGATCAAGAAATTCGAGAAAAGCTTGGTTCGTCACTGTTCTTGAGCAGAAAATCGAAGTTTGAGTTTGAGTGAGATTTTGGAGCAGATTTTGTTTAGGAATTGTTCGAATAGTGTAATAGATCGAGTCTTTGTAATTCAATTTCAGTATTGTACTGTAAATCACACGAATTTCGTAATTTTTGTTGAGTTTTGTACACAAAGTCGTAAGTCACTGTTTCATCAATCTATGTGATTTGTAAGTGTTTAATTGTAAAAATCGTGTATTGTAACTTGTTCTTGGGTAGATTCCAAAGGTTCGTTCAGAGTTTCAGATCAATTGGACAAAGTTTAGATCGAAAAGAGATGGAAAAGTTAGTTTTTGGATCGACATCTTGAAGAACGCGCTAGATCTCCCAAACGCGCAAGTTCTTCGTCCAAACGCGCAAGTTCTTCGTCAAACGCCCAAGGTTCATCAGCTAGAACGCGCAAGTCGAAGGATTGGTTTTGGTCTCAAACGCGCAAGGCTATCTGCAAGTTCTAGAAACTCACTAATCAAGGACCAGAATGCGCTAGTAGTGATCTGCGAGTTCTACAAACGCGCTAATCGAAGTTAGAGAGTTTGGGAGGAACAGGGTTTTGCGAGTTCTTCGACGTGCGAGTTTGGAAAACGCGCACACCTCTGTTAGCGAGTTTCAGCGTGAACCGTTTTTAGCGAGTTTAGGCACTTGCGAGTTTCATCATCTGCGAGTTTGATCTGCGAGTTTGATCTGCGAGTTTGCTTGCGAGTTTGTCTGCGAGTTTGCTTGCGAGTTTGTCTGCGAGTTTGCTTGAGAGTTTATCAAACGCGCAAGTCTCGATCTGCGTGTTTCTCAGTATCTGCGAGTTTTAAACCTGAATAGGGACATTAGATATCTCATTTGGCGGCTGTCAAACGGATCTTTAGATATCTGAAGGGCACTGCAGACCTTGGTTTGTGGTATCCTAAAGATACTGGGTTTCAATTGACTGCATATTCAGATGCAGATCATGCAGGTTGTATGTTGGATAGAAAGAGTACTTCTGGTCACGTTCAATTTCTTGGAGACAAGCTTGTTAGCTGGGCTTCAAAGAAACAATTATACGTTTCCACATCGACTGCTGAAGCAGAGTATGTAGCTGCTGCCAGTTGCTGCTCTCAAGTCTTGTGGATGCGAACACAGCTACGAGACTATGGATTCAAATTTGATAAAATTCCAATATACTGTGACTCGAAGAGTGCGATTGCCATATCTGCTAATCCTGTCCAGCATACGAAAACCAAACACATTGATGTCAGGTATCATTTTATAAAAGATAATGTAGAAAAAGGAACAATTGAACTTTATTTTGTAAAAACAGATTATCAACTTGCAGATTTATTTACCAAACCCTTAGATGAAAAGAGATTTAATTTTCTTGTCTCTAAGCTTGGTATGTTAAATCTTAAGACGTAATCGGTTGTTACCTAATAAAGTTACGAATTGTTATTTTTCATCATTTTCTTTATCTTTATTTTCTGAAAGATATCTGCACTTTATTTGTTTGTTCATGATCTCAGGGGGAGTTAGAGAAGATTTTAGATGATCTATATTCATTTGAGGGGGAGCATAACTAATTTCTACATTATACTTAACTGACAAAATTTTTGTGATGCATGATTTTAGGGGGAGCCTATAAGTCAAAAGGAGTAAGACTATGATTTCTGATTATTTCAGATCAGAACTCGTATTTTTAAAAAGTTTTATTGCTTTATGTCATTCTATTTTCAAATAAATTTTTGTGAATAAATTTTGACTAGACTTTGAGACTTATGCAGGATGAGAGAAGCTGACACGATCATATCTAAATGACTACAGCTTGACTTTCTGAGATTTTAGATTGCTCGAAAAGGTAAATTTCTTATCTTAATCTCAAATGTATCTGAAAGAAGGACAACTTTCAGGTATAGAAAACATGTTCTTAAATGTTCAAACCACTTCCTGATTTTTAAACAGATTTTATTATTTGGAAGTGTGATTTTAAATGTTTTCATTTTTTTTTGTGATTAATTGATAAACAAACCGTGTGTATCCAAAGATAAATACTTGCGTATTGTCTTTTCTATATACTTTCAAGTATTCACACACACCGGTTTGACTTTGTTCAACATGTTCTTATCATGTCTCTAAATTGGAACAATTTTTCTTCGATGATAAGACACCCCGCTTGTACTTCAAAGAATTTTGAGCGATATTTCATTTCGAAACGGTCATTTCAAGAATGTCTATATTTTGTTTCGTATAGACAAATATCAATTATTCTTGACCATAAGCTTTAATTGCTATATCATTCATTTCTGATCATTTTCATACAATGTCAGATTTTCAAACAAGTCTTTTGCATTCATATTCATTCATTCAATATACTTGTTTGAAAATATTTCAATGTTTAAAAATGCTCAAATCTTCATGATTATATTTTATGAGCATATATTCATCTGATATTTGTATATGAGCTTTAACTGCTATAGTTAAATCATTTGAGCAACACTTGCTTTCTAAAAAAAATATGGGTTCTTTGTGCTAGGAATTAACTGAACTTCTATGAAATCACGTTAACCAGTGATTTCTACCCAAGAAGTTAATCCCTTAGTGATTGAGTGTGAGGAGTCGAAAGAAATGAGTGTAGGTGTGACGAGGTAAAATGGAAATGAGAGATTGGTTAGTAGTGAGCTTAATGATTAAAAAGAAAGAGGTGTGAGATCAGAGTAAAAGAATATCAAACTCTGCACCAAATACTTTCTGAGTCGGGCAGCCACATTACTAGCGTTTCATAACTCTTTGGTGAACGTTATTGAAACAGGCAAATAGCCCATGCCAACTCTTGCTTAAACCCCACCAACCACTCATTTTCTTCTCAAAAAGAAGATGTTTCACATTTTCAAGGGGACGCAGCATATTATCTATCTGGTTTTCATTTGGAAAATCTGGATATTGAAACAGAAGGAAGTCTGCCCCACCTTCGTACTTCAATCATGCACATTGAGTATGTGTTTATCTACTGTTGTCTCAGTGGTTTACACAATGTTGAGCCTTATTATAAAGCAATCATCGTGCTTAATTCTTTCTACACATGCACGAGCACACAAAGAATTCGTTTCTTTGTCATAACATTCATAGAAATTGCCTTTGTGGTATTTCGATGATTGGATGGAAGCCCTGGGGGAGTGAACATCACAAAAGCTCCTTTATATTGTGTATTCATTACACACAGTGACTTCGTGTTACTGACAGGCATTCTAACTGATTCATCTGTTGATTCAGGAGTTACCTATTCTTATTTTGTCTGGATTTGAAAAGATCTAGATGATTATCTTGGAGGATTGACAGAATCAGAGGCTCAGTTTGACATATCAGATTGGTCAAAGACATTTCTTGGAGAAAAAGTTTTGATGATATCGATGCTCAAATCATCAAAAAGGGGGAGAAGAGTTCAAGAAATGTTTGAGAAGGCAAAGAAGAATACAAGAAATGTTTGAAAGTTTTTGAATGAAAAAGAATAGAAGTGTTGAAGATTATTTGCTGAAGCAAAGTGTGTTTTGTCTGAAAGAGGTTTGGTTACAATTTTGGGAGATTGTTAATATTCTTGAAGATCAGATTTTGAAGAAGATTGCTGAAAGTGTTTAAAGATATTGTGCTTATCATAGAAGGGGAGATTGTAAATATTTCATACTAATAGGGGGAGCATGAGAGTTGGTTGAGAAATTTATGTTTGTATCAAAAGGGGAGATTTCAAGAGAAGATACAGATTGTTAAAAGGGGGAGTTACTTCAATCAAGCTTAAACAAAGAGAATATCGCATTGCTAAATCTTTTAGTAATGATCGTGATCCAAAGGGGGAGATTGTTAGAGCATAAATATGTTGGATTCAAGATCATAAAGATTGAAAACAAAAGATCAAGAAGTCAAAGCTGAGAAAGTCAACTCTCATCAAAGTCAAAGTCTTTTGTTAATAAAGTCAAAGTCAATATAATTGTATTTGTTTTCCTTTGTATTTGTCAAGGGTATAAATACCTTTGTTGTCTTTGTAAGCACATTAGAACACACACACGCAAATCAGAGAAGAAGCTATTGAATATCATTCTAGAGAGAGAGTGTTTCTAGTGAGAGAAAGTTGAGAGTTTTGTAATCTTTGAGTTTGGATTTAATGACATATGATTACGAGATTCATCTTGTTTGTTTGTTACTGACTTAGAACTTGAAATAGGGATTAACACAAATGGCCAAGAAAAAGAGACAGAGTATAAATTACCGATTGGTGAATATTCGGAAGATCAGCTGAACAGACACAAGGGTGACAAGCTGGCAAGATCATTCATTCTCCAAGGCATACCGAATGAAATATACGTCAAGATTGATAGCTACAACGCTACCGGTAAACAAATGTGGGATCAGTTGGAGAAGATGATTCTTGGATCTAAAGTTGGGAATCAACTCAAAGTTTCCACCTGCTTGAATAATTATGAAGAATTCAAAGCTAAAGCTGGAGAATCACTTGAAGCCACTTATGACAGATTCGTCACATTACTGAACGAGCTGAGCAAGAACAAGATTAGCAAATCTCACGTGGAGCTGAATGTGAAATGAGGCAGCTGAAGGATCTGCACGACATTCCTCTTCATGAAGTTTATGAAATCCTCAGACAGAATGAGGAAAAGTGGAAGAGATTAAGGTTGAGATGAAAAAGGCTGACAAAGCAGTTGTTGATCCAGTTGCTCTTGAGGGCAAGAAATCTAAGAAGAAGAAGGTGATAGAATCTGAATCAGAAGAGGCTGATAGCGAGGCAAAGTCTGACTCTGACGATTGTGAGCAACTGAAGGAAGCCATGCTTATGTTAACCAAGGCTTTCCAAAAGAAGTTCTATAAAAAGCCAAACTCCAATAGTCAGAGGTACTCGTCTGGTCCGAACAACTACAAGCATAAAGAGAAAGTTGAAGAAAGGAGACCAGAAGACAAGAAGAAGGATGGAGCTGAAGAGACCAAGAAGGAAGAATCGATAAATTGCTACAACTGTGGCAGACTCGGTCATTTTGCCAAGGACTGCCGCAAATCAAAAGTCCAAAACTCCGACTATTACAAGAATAAGATGCTTCTAGCCAAGCAACAAGAGGCTGGAAAAGAATTAATGGCCAAGGATGAATACTGGCTCGACCATTCGGACGAAGAATCTGAAGAAGGAGAGAAGGACGAGACAACACATCTGTGCTTGATGGGAAAGAACCAGTCAGAAGCTGAAGCTGATTCTGATGATGGAGATAATGATGAGGTATGTGACTTAACTGAATCTGATTTTTTGAATCGAATGCATACCATGATGTCTAAACTCCAAGAATTAGAGTCTAAACTGAAGCGTGAGAAATGTGTCACAAATGAGAAAAATCAATCTATACATAAACTTAGTAATGATATTGCTGAGAAAAATGTATTGATTGAAACTTTGCACAAAAATATAGACACCAACGCTAAAGAAAAGACTATAATTCATAAAGAGTTATCTGAAAATGTTTTAAAGTACAAAGAATGTGAGTTTAAGTCTATAGATCTTGCTAAAAGATACTTTTCTACTTCAAAAGAGAATAAATCTTTAATAGAAAAGGTGAATGCTTTGGAAGAAAAATTACATACTATTGGTCAAACTGAACACACTATTCATTCGAACAAACCTAAAGAGAAACCTGATACTTGGGGTCTTGGTTACAAAAACTCACATCATCTCAAAAGGGTTATATCTGAAGTGCCTGCACTTTATGACTTTGGGTTTATGTTATTGGCTCCTCAACATCCGGAACTCAAACCTTTTTGGACTAGTCTGTCGGAAAAAGATAAAGCCAAGGAATATGATAAAAGAAAGAACACAGCTAAAGTTCAACTTCCATTTCGCTATGAGAAGTTGAATAACAGTTATAGATCTAGTAAATAAAAATTTCTTTCAAATGATTATTTTGAGAGTTATTCTGTAAAAGAGTTGGAGGCTAAACCCATCGAAGGTAAGCTTTACGTCCCTCCTCTAGTTTTGGAAAGTAAAATTTCTGAACTCGAGAATACTCTTATAGAAGAAAGAATTTTGATGGACTTAGAACAAACTGTTTTTTCAACAGTGTTCAAAAATACTATTTTTCCCAAATTCTCCAAGGCTTTAAATTATGATGACAGGTCTGGTTCACTTGAGAATGATCTTAATTTCTTAAACTCTGAAGGTGTTTTAAATGATTGTGTTTCTCAGTTTGATTTTTCTTCCAAACTTCCTGATCATTCATCTTGTGTTGTTAGTTCCTTTGGATTACCCAGTGTTTTTGACAAAGGTGAAACATCAACGAAAGTTGATAAATCAGTTTCTGTGAAATCAAAGAAAGCAAAAGGTAAGAAACAAAAATCTCAGCTTTCACAGAAACCGATCCTCACTGGTAAGCCAAAGAAGAAGCATTCTCTTAATTCTCATCATTCTAACTCTAAAGTTTCAAATGTTTCAGATTTGAGAAAGCAAAGGGTTGGAGTTAAGACTACATGGATACCGAAACAAAAGATAGATGAGAAAGCTAAATCTAGTTCTAGTTTTATTTTGAATAAAAAGACTTCTAATAAAGATGATTTGAGTGTGAATGTTGCTACTTTTAAAAATAATCTTGTTGATTCTCGCAAGAAATGCTCTATAAAGCAATTATTTCAGTTAGCTCCATCTAGTAATAAAAAGTTTTTAAATTGTGGTGAATGTGATTATGCTTCTCGTAAATATTCTGATGTTTGGTATGGTTCATATAATGTTTCATCTTATCATTATCATGCGTCTTATCATGCTTATGGTTTTCAAAGAAAAAGCGGGCCCAATTTTAAATGGGTGCCAAAATCGAGTACTAACAGTGGAGGTCCCATTTTTAAATGGGTTCCTAAACCTCTTCTTTCCTTATTTGTTTTGTGCAGACCCATCATATGTGGTATTTGGATAGCGGGTGTTCCAAACATATGACAGGGTAGAAGAGTATGTCGTCAAATTATACGGACAAATACTGCGGCACAGTTCGTTTTGGGAATGATCAGTTTTCACCTATTCTGGGATATGGAGATGTTGTACATGAAAATCTTACGATCAAGAAGGTGAGTTACGTTGAAGGCTTAGAGCATAAGCTATTCAGCATTGGCCAATTCTGCGACAAAGACTTAGAGGTTAATTTCAAGGCCAAGACATGTTCAGTACGCACTGAAGAAGGAAAAGAACTCTTGGTCGACACTCGCAAGTCAAACCTCTACACCATCAACCTGTCAAAGGTCCAGACTGACAATCAGGTCTGTCTACTATCAAAGGCCTCGATGCAACAAAGCTGGTTATGGCATCGACGGCTTTCTCACCTCAACTTTCGGTACATCAACAAGCTAGTCAGTGGCAAGCTAGTGAAAGGTCTTCCAGAACTAAAGTATGAAAGAGAACATCTATGTGCAGCATGTGAAAAGGGCAAGATAAAGAGAGCCCCACACAAACCAAAGCCTGAACCGAGTACCAGCTCTCCTTTAGAGTTGTTGCATATGGACTTGTGCGGTCCTATGCGAACGCAAAGCTTAGGAGGAAAGAAGTATGTGCTAGTTATCGTGGACGACTATACGCGATACACTTGGGTTAAGTTTCTACGGTCTAAAGATGAGACTCCCGATGTTCTCATTACGTTTCTAAAGACGAACCAAGTCAATCTGCAAAAACAAGTCAAGATTCTCAGGACTGACAACGGCACAGAGTTCAAGAACAAGATATTTGAAGAATATCTCGAATCGGTCGGGATATCACATCAATACTCTGCTGCTCGCACGCCTCAACAGAACGGAGTCGTCAAAAGGCGAAATCGTACACTTGTCGAGGCCGATCGGACAATGCTCAGCCAATCTGACTTACCTTTATTTTTGTGGACTGAAGTTGTATCGACTGCGTGTCACACTCATAATCGCTCCATGATACACCGCAGATTTCAGAAGACTCTGTATGCGTTGATCAACAATCGAACACCAACCATTAAATATTTTCATGTTTTTGGTTGTACATGTTATGTTCTAAACGACCGAGAGAATCTGAACAAGTTCAGTGCTAAGGCGGATGAAGGCATCTTCGTTGGTTATTCATCTACATCGTCTGCATATCATGTTTATTTGAAGAAGTCGAAGACTGTGATCGAGAGCGTCAATGTTACATTTGATGAGGACATGGCTTCTAAGCACATCAGTTCAGAACCCGTCAATACCGGAGTACTAGCTTCTGGACCAACCAGTCCAGGACCTGCACCTCAAGAGAACAAATCAGATGGCGCATCGTCGTCTACTTCTAATTTATCTGATTTGGATTTATTATTTGAACTGTTCTATGATGAATTTCTTGGATCTAAGTTGCCTAACTCTGTTGTGGTTGATAGGATAGAAGACTCGATGACTACTCATCCGACCACTTTCGATATCTCTACTGAATCAAATTCCCCGATTCGGCAAGAAGTTCCAGTTCAAAAGCCTACTCCGACAGTTGAAGTTGTGACCAACAACGCCGAGACAGAAGTAGCTCACTCAGTAGGATGTACTATAAGGACTGATCAACAGATTGACCAAGTTGTACTTACTGCAACTTCTACAACGACTACTTCAACTGCAATCCCCGTTAATTCTGAACCATCTAAAGGAGATACCAGTGGATTCCTTGATGCGGACAATGCTCAATCTACATCTAATCCACTCCCTCATGAACATAAGTGCACCAAAGAGCACACGGTACATCAAATTATTGGAGATCCATCTGCACCGGTGCAAACTAGGTCTGCAACATCAAATCTATGCAGGTATGAGTCCTTTCTGAGCAAGATCGAGCCTACACGCGTATCTGAGGCCCTTGCCGATTCAGATTGGGTAACTGCGATGCAGGATGAGCTGAATCAGTTTAAAGCACTGAAAGTCTGGAGACTCGTACCCAAACCGCAAGGTAAAACCATCATTGGTACGAAATGGGTGTTCAAAAACAAGAAAGATGAAGATGGCACCGTTATCCGAAACAAAGCACGACTTGTCACCAAGGGATATAGGCAAGAGGAAGGGATAGACTACGATGAGACTTATGCTCCATTACATGTATAGAGGCGATTCAGATGTTCTTAGCCTACGCAGCCCACAAGAACTTCACCGTCTATCGAATGGATGTGAAGACAACTTTTCTAAATGGAGTACTCAAGAAAGAAGTCTACGTCTCACAGCCAGAAGGGTTTGTAAATCCAGATAAGTTGAACCACGTCTACATCTTGGATAAAGCTCTTTATGGACTGAAACAAGCTCCTCGCGCCTGGTATGATATTCTATCTCAATTTTTGGTCAAGTCAGGTTTTACAAAAGGTACGGTTGATACCACTCTTTTCATTAAAAAGGATAAAGGCGATGTCATTCTTATTCAAATATTTGTGGATGATATTATATTTTGGTTCTACAAATCCTAAGTACTGTAAGAACTTTGCAAACCTCATGGTGTCACGTTTTCAGATGAGCATGATGGGAGAGATGAATTTCTTTCTCGGATTGCAAGTCAAACAATTTTCAACGGGGATTTTTATCAATCAATCTAAATACATTCTGGATATTCTTCGGAAGTTCAAAATGGAAAATTGTAAACCGATTGGTACCCCAATAGTACCTGGTACTAAGATTGGCACCGATCTTTCGGGAATGGCTGTTGATGTTAGGACTTATAGAGGGATGATAGGTTCCTTAATGTATCTTACTTCTAGTAGGCCAGATATAATGTTTTCTACATGCTTATGTGCTAGATATCAGTCCAATCCTAAAGAATCCCATGTGTCTGCTGTAAAGCGTATTTTCAGGTATCTGAAGGGGACCGCATATCTTGGTCTATGGTATCCTAAGGATACAAGCTTTGAAATAACATCTTATTCAGACGCAGATCATGCTGGTTGCATGTTAGACAGGAAAAGCACCTCGGGTCATATACAATTCCTCGGAGATAAACTCGTCAGTTGGGCTTCGAAGAAGCAATTATGTGTATCCACATCAACGGCCGAAGCGGAATATGTAGCTGCTGCTAGCTGCTGTTCTCATGTCTTATGGATGAGAACACAACTGCGAGACTATGGGTTTCATTTCAATAGAATCCCGATCTATTGTGATTCGAATAGCGCTATTGAGATTACCGCTAACCCTGTTCAGCATACTAAGACCAAACACATAGATGTCAAGTATCATTTTATAAAAGATGATGTAGAAAAGGGAACAATTGAACTTTACTTTGTAAAAACCGATTATCAGCTTGCAGATTTGTTTACCAAACCTTTAGACGAAAAGAGATTTAATTTTCTTGTCTCAAGACTTGGTATGCTAAATCTTAAGACCTAATCGGTGGTTACCTATTAATGTTTCTTATTGTATCTCTTTATCATTTCTTTATTATTATTTTCGCATGATACCTACTCTTTAATAGTTTGTTCATGATCTCAGGGGAAGTGTGAGAAGTATCTTATAGATGGTTAATGTTAGTTTGATGGGGAGCAATACTGAATGCATTGTACTTACTGATCAATTTGTTAGTAATGCATGATTTTAGGGGGAGCGTTCAAGTCAAAGGAGTATGGCGATGACTTCTGATTATTTCTTATCAGAACTCGTACATTAAGTGTTTTACTAGACCTTAAGACTTTTATAGGTTGAGAGATACTTTAAAGATCATATCTTTATGACTTTCAGCTTGACTTCGTGAGATGTAAGACTGCATTCTAAAAGGTATAACTTTTTATCTTCATCTCATCTATGGTTGAAAGAAGGACAACTTTCAATCATAAGAAAACATGTTCTTAAATGTTCAAACCACTTCCCGATTCTCAAACAGATTTCTTGATTTGGAAATGTGATTTTAAATGTTTTCTGATTCATCTTTGAGCTTTAACTGATAAAGTTAAACTATCTGAGCATCATGTGCTTCATAGGAAAATATGGGATCAGTGTGCTAGAACTTAAAAGAAACTTCTATGGATTCACGTTAACTAGTGTTTCCTACCCAAGAAGTTAATCCTGTAGTGGTTGAATGTGAGGAGTTCAAAAAGAAATTAGTGTGGGATGTGTGATGAGAGAGATTGTAAAAGAGAGTTCGGTTAGCTGTGAGCTTAAAGATTAAAAGAAAGAGGGTGAGAGATCAGAGTAAAAGAATTTTTAAACTCTGCACCAACTACTTTCTGAGTCGGGTAGCCACATTTCTAATGCTTCACAATTCTTGGTGAACATTATTGAAACAGGCAACTAGCCCATGCCAACTCTTGACATTACCCCACCAGCCACTCATTTTCTTCCCAATAAGAAAATGTTTCATTTTCAAAGGGGACGCAACACATATGCTATCTGATTTTCATTTGGAAAATCAGGATATTGGAAAGAAGAAAGTCTGCCCCACCTTCACACTTCACTAATGCACATTGAGTCTGTGTTTAACTAACTGTTGTCTAGTGGTTTACACTTTTTGAGCCTTATAAGCAATCATCTTATGCTTAATTTATTCTATCACTTGCACGAACACACAAAGAATTTGTTTTTTTGTCATAACGTTCATAGAAATTGCCTTTGTGGTGTTTCGATGATTGAATGGAAGCCCTGGGGGAGTGAACATCATAAAAACTCCTTTATATTGTGTATTCGTTACACACAGTGACTTTGTGTTACTGACAGGCAATTTCAACTGATTCATGTGTTGATTCAGGCGTTACACTTTATTTCATATATTGTCTAGATTTGCAAAGATCAAGATGAACATCTTTATGAATTGACGGATAATCAGTGGTTCTGTTTGCAAGATAAATGGTGGAAGAAATTTCTTGAAGACACGTTTTGATGAACTCTTTGCTCTTTTCATCAAAAAGGGGGAGAAGCGTCAATCAAGAAATGCGGAGATAAAAAGTTTTTGAAAGAATTTCTGAAGATATGCTGAAATGAAGAAATTTTCCTTGAAGATGATTTGCTAAAGCATTCCGAGCTGAAACTGCAGATAATTTCTTTCCAAAAGATATTCTCATCGATTGGGGATATTGCTACATTCTAAAGACAAAGAGGAAGATTACATTTTCTGAGCTTAAAGAATGATCTTGATCCAAAGGGGGAGATTGTTAAAGCACATATTTATTGGATTCAAGATCATAATTATCTGAAGATGGAAATCTGAAGTCAAAGCTGATAAAGTCGTCTCAGCAAATAGTCTAGGGTCCTTTTGTAATAAATAGTCAAAGTATGTTTCCGTATTTTATTTATTAGGCTTTATATTTTTTGTTTATTGTTTTGTTTTTTTGTATTTGGGCCCAAGCCAAGCCCATTAGGCTATATGGCCTAAGTATAAATTATCTTAATTTAGTGGTAATTAGGTTAGAGGTTAGATATCTTAATTGAGAATTTAATCATTAGAGAGAGGTTGTTTGGTTTGGGTGGTGCGCCGTACACAGAAGAGAGAAACAGAGAGATTTCGATTTCAAGCTTGTAACCTGTTGAATCGTTTGATTAATCGTATTAGGTTTGAATTATTGTGTTAATTATATGTTTATTTGATTGAATGAGTACTTATTGGGACACAAATAACGCTTGTAAGAAGTTACAAGGTTTTGTTTATAACAAGCAAGTTGACCAACTACATCAGTATCACTACTATCAGATCTATTACATGAGTTATCAGAAACTGATTCAGCTATCTCATCATTCTTCCTTTTTGGTCTCCATTCAGATCTAGCTTTCGACCTTTTCTTCCTTAAATTTGAAACATAAGATTTAGAATTATTAGGAAAAGCAGATTTCTGAGATTGATTTTTCTTTTGTGTACCAGTTGTTAATCCCTTATTATCAAGCAATTCTCAATCTAACAAGATTTATCAAACAAAGTCTAGAGAGAGAGAGATTAAAGAGAGAAAGTAGATCTTGAATCTCATATATCACACATCTGAAAAATATTACAAATGAAGTGCTTTCAAAACTATTACAAGGCAAATGGTATTTATACCAACTAAACTAAACAAGACTTAACCACTAAGGAATTAGACAACACTCTTTGACTTTGACTTTTAATGACTTTGACAATGACATTGTTGACTTACACCTTTGACTTTCCTATTAAATCTTGGATACAATATTTAGACTTAACAATCTCCCCCTTTGTATTCAAGATTTAATAAAAATATACTAATCTTCAGCTCTTGCTTCTTCAGCTTTTGTCTCTTTGAAGCTTTCACAAACTTTACTCTTTCAGCTTTTTGAAAAATCTTGAAAAATCTTTTTAAACTTTGAAGCTTTGAAAGTCAACATGCCTTGAACACGAAACGGAATTCTTGCAACACCTTTTGAACTTGAAACTTCATTCTTTGATCACTTGAAACTTCATTCTTTGAAAACTGCCTTTGAACAATGAAACATCTTTGAGAAATCTCTAAAATTGTATCTTCATCACTTTTATCTCTGAACCATTTTTGGAAGAACAAACCTTCTTGAATCTTTGAACTTTCTTTTCAGAATCTTTTCACTTTGAATCAGCGGAAGCATTTTGAATTTTTGTCTTGAACTTCGAACTTTGAAATTGAATCTTTATAAAATTCTCCCCCTTTTTGATGATGTGAGCATCAAGATCATCAAAACTTCATCAATTTCAGCTCAGACTTTGATTTCCTCTTTGTGAACAACTAACAATCTCCCCTTTTACAGTTTCCGCACTTTGATCTGAAGAGTCGAATCATGAACTGTATATATCCGAATCTTTTCAAATTCAGACATAATGAGTGTGTAACCCTGATTCAACATATGAAACAGTTAGGAATGCCTGTCAAGAAACACAAAGTTACTGTGTACAACGAATGTACAATATAAGGAGCTGGCTTGATGATGACTCCCCAGGACTTCCATTCAATCATTGAAAAATACAAGGTAATTCTATGAATGTTCTGACAGAAAAACAGATTTTCTGTGTGCTCGTGCTTATGTATGAAAGAATTTTAGCACAATGATTGTGTTTCATTAAGACTCAAATTGTGTAAACCGTTGATACAGCAACAGATAATACACGGACTCAATGTGCATGAAATAGGTGCGAAGGTGGGGTAACTTTCCTTCTTTTTCAATATCTAAATCTTCCGAGTGAAGATTAGATAGCATATATGTTGCGTCCCCAAAGAAAATGAAACATTTCTTTGTTAAGAAAGAAATGAGTGGTTGGTGGGGTAATTGCAAGAGTTGGCATGGGCTCACTGCCTGTTTCAATGATGGTCACCAAAGAATGTGAACCAATCAGTAGATGTGGTTGCCCGGCTCAGAAAGTGGTAGGTGCAGAGTTCTGATATTCTTTTAACTCTGATCTCACACCCTCTTTCTTTTTAACATTATGCTCACTTCTAACCAAACTCTCATTTATATTTTACCTCTCCACACAATGAGAATAACTCAACCGGATGAGTTATCTCCTTCACTCTTTGATTTTGACCCCTCACCCCTCTATCACTCAAGGATAATTTCCGGGGTAGGAAACACTGGTTACGTGAATCCATGGAAGTTTTGTTTAAGCTCACACACAAATCCCATGTTATTCCTAAGAAGAATCGTTGCTCAACAGTTTAAGTTGATCAGTTAAGCTCAAAAAGATATCAGTGTCAGAATGTATGCTCATGAGATTTGAGCAATTGAACTTTGAAGATTTCTCAAAACAAAGATATTGAATGAATGAAATGAAATCAAGAGAATTGTTTTGAGAATCTGACAATGTATCAATCAGATCAAATAAAATTGGTTAGGGTATCAAAGAATTGGATATTTTGTTTATATGAACAAATATAAACAAATTAGCAATGAACGCTCAAGTTTAGAAATGATGATTGATGCTCAACAACATTGAATTTCAAACGAGGGTATTACCATCGAAAAATTAGTTCGTTATGAGACATGGTAATAACAAATGCAAAAGAAATACTGAACCAGTGTGTGTGAATACATTACAGTATATGGATAAGATAATACGCAAGTATTGATCTTTGGAAACACACGGTCAGTTAAACATTAAAGCTCAAAATTGAAAAACATTTAAAAGTCACACTTCCAAATTCATGAAATCTTTTGAGAACTAGAAGTGGTTTGAACATTTTAGAAACCGTTTTTCATGCTTGAAATTTGTTCTTCTTTCAAACAATCAGAGATCTAGGATTAGAAGATATTTACCTTTAAGCTCCCCCTCAAATCATGATAAAATGATTAAAGTCTTTTAAGCTCCTCCTGGATATTTGCAAAATATCCAGGTCTGAACATTGAAGAACGGGTCCTGATATGTCATGTGATCAGAAGCCATCACCTGTACTCCCCCCTTAAATTATGCATCTGAAATATGTCAGTTAAAACACAAGATAGAGATCAATACAACTCCCTTTTGAATTGTAGACCGTCATATCGTAAGTATATTGTCAATGAAAAAGCATAGGATAGAGATCAATACAACTCCCTTGTGAATTGTAGACCGTCATATCTTATCGGATGCAAAGTATTACTGGAGTAAGGTCTTTTGATCACTGAAGTATGAGTCCTAAACTGTTGTGTTTAGAAGTCAAACTCCATTGAAGTACGGGTTCTAAGTTGTGTACTTAGAAGCCATAATCTTGACATTGAGGTGCGGGTCTTGAACTGTGTTATTCAAGAGCCATAATCTCTCTTACTCCCCCTTGACGTGAGGTGCCTGTAACAAAGAATTAGTTTTCTTCTTTGGTACCCACTGGTATTTGGGTCCAGAAATGTTAGTTGCAGTTCGTGTGGGGGAAATGGAGTAAGAACCATAGCAGAAATGATCACTGTCTTGTGGATATGATCATGAGTACAGCAGTAAGAACAATAATATTTAGTACCTGAAAACCTGAGTAATTGATCTCTTGAGTATATGAGGTCAGGTTTACCTTTATGTTATTTGTTCTTCTTTGCTTTGTGAGTATGTACACATGATGTACTTCCTCTCAGCTCATCTTTCTTGTCATCTTTGACAGATTTCTTCATCCAGACTAGTTTCTCTGACTTGTAACTTCTTCTCCTTGGATATGTATCTGAACCATCTAAATATTCATCAAAGAAAATGTTAGATTGACGAATCTGATTAAAGAATTTAACTGACCTTTGTGAAGAGATAGATTTCTGATTTGAACTTGAACCAGACTTTTCAAGCTCTTCGATCTTTGATGAAAAGTTGTCTCTTTCTTTCACAAGTTGGTCAATCTTCTTTGAGAACTCAGACTTCGTCTTCTGCTCTTTCAGCGCAAAAGCAGACAGTTCAGATAACTTGGAAGTCAACCTTTTGATTTCAGTTTCAAATATTGAACGTTCTTCTTCAAATCCTTTCTCTGACTCATTTTTCTGGTCGGATAATTCTTTAAAGAATCCCACATTATTCTGCTCTATGGCCTTCTTTTCTTTATCAAACTTCTCTCTTTCCAAAATCAGCACTTTCTCAAAATCTGAAATTTGTTGAGAAAGTTTAATGCATTTAAGATCAACCGACTTCTTTTCTTCATAACACTTCTTAGAGAAATCTGAGAACTTCTTTGAAAATTTTTTCTTTTCTTTCTCAAAATCAGCTTTTTCTTCAACAAGCTGTTTTTCAAAATTAGATAAATTCTTTCTAAGCTTGGAGTTCTCAGATTCCAATCTCTTTATCTTCTCTTCATTCTGCCCAGAAGATCTTTTCAGAAGATCTTCATTGATGATCTTTAAGGCATTGATTTCTTCTTTCAGTGAGATGATTTCAGTAAAATACTCTCTTGACTTTTGTGAATGAAAGTCAACAGCATGACCTAGATTAATGTTCTCTAGTTTCAGCTTTCTATTCTTCTCTTCAAGATCTGAAAGAAATCCCATGATTAATGAGTAATCAGCTTAATATGAATGATCGTTCCAAACTATATATCAGAAAATCAAAAATCAGATTGAATTGAAATCTTGCACAAAAAGAATTTTTGCCCCCCCTCCGCAGACTTAAAAGACATATTACAGTTTTGAAAATTTTGACTAAGTATGAAAAGACAGTTGGAGGCGCAAGACTGAGTTTTTCGTAAACTACGTGATACGCAAAGTAGGTTTGCGTGAACTGAGGATGCGCAAAGTAAGGTTTGCGTGACAGGCTTGATGCGCAAGATGAGACTTTGTGTGATGGTCTTGAAGCGCAAGATGAGGTTTGCGTTATACACGTGATGCGCAAACGAAGCTTTTCGTGACAAGGGCAAAACGCAAAGTAGCTTTGCGTGAGCTACAGGATACGCAAATGTAGCTTTGTATGATAAGAGCAATACGCAAATGAAGCTTTTCCTCTCAAGATGATCTCATGCAAACGTCTATGAATCTCGCGCAAACCATATGAATGTAGCGCAAACCGTGGATCTTGGATTTTTTTAACTCAAATCGATTCAAACCTGCAAATTTGATCTCAAGAATATATCAGTATCATCGACAAAGAGTTCTAAACACAAATTTGCAATCAATTTTCGATTTAAAACAACAATTTGCACATTTTGATCAAGAACAGAGTTCGAACAAAAATAACCAGAAACTCTCAAAAATCGAAAATTGACATCGAATTAGAACGAATTACAAGATGTAATCAATACAAGAATCAATCCTAAACATAAAACGAATACAATGATTCCATTTTCTTGCAATAAAACTGATTTTTCACAAAAAATCGGATGAAACAAAGAATATCACGAGTTCTTGAAAATTTTTAGAAAATTTCAAATTTTTGATTTAAAACTTCAGATTTCAATTCAAACTCTGATCAAATCATTTCCGAAAATTTTGGTTCAGCTCTGATACCAATTGTTAATCCCTTATTATCAAGCAATTCTCAATCTAACAATATTTATCAAACAAAGTCTAGAGAGAGAGAGTAGAGAGAGAAAGTAGATCTTGAATCTCATATATCACACGTCTAAAAAATATTACAAATGAAGTGCTTTCAAAACTATTACAATGCAAATGGTATTTATACCTACTAAACTAAACAAGACTTAACCACTAAGGAATTAGACAACATTCTTTGACTTTGACTTTTAATGACTTTGACAATGACATTGTTGACTTACACCTTTGACTTTCCTATTAAATCTTGGATACAATATTTAGACTTAACACCAGTGTATTTCTATTTCTGTAATCGTTGTTTCTTATGTTTCTTACCTTGAGCATAGTAATCAGCAGTTACAGAAACTGATTCACCAACCTTAGCTGATGATTCACCAATATTAAAACCACTTGGTAACACTTTTTCATTTATAAGACAAGTAGAATGATCAGGAAGAGAAGCATTGAAGTCAAACACATCAATTTCTTTAATGCACCCATCATCAGAATTAAGAAAGTCATTTGCAGACTCAAATAAGTCATCAAAATTATCAGACGAAGTTTGAGGTGCCTTTGAAACTGTAGAACACTTTGTAGGTTTAGATTGAAAAACAGTGTTCTTTAAAACTGTAGAAAACAAACTTTGTTCAATATCTACCAAAAGTTTTTCATCAGATAAAACATTTTCAAGCTCAACTATTTTGCTTTCAAGAATGAGTGGAAGAACATAAACCTTTGCAATAAATGGTTTTGCCTTCATCTCAGAAACAGAATAACTAGAAAAATAGTCGTTTGAAAGAACTTTTGGTGTCTCTGAAAGATAACTATCATTTAACTTTGCATAGTTAAATGGTAGTTGCATTTTCTTTACATTCTTTCTATTTTCAGTTTCTTTGACCTCAACTTCTTCTGGTAATTTGGTAACAAATTTGGGTTTTAAATGAGTATGTTTACCAGCACAAGCAAGAAAATCAAAATTATATAATGCTGGTTGTTTTCTAATGGCTTTCTTTAAGTAATGGGGGTTTTGAAAACCAAGTCCCCATTTTTCCTTAACATCAGCCTCTTCGTTAGGTGCATTAAGAAAAATGGTTTGATCTGTTTGGCCTTTTGCATAGAGTTTGGCTTCCAGACCATTTACCTTCTTATTCAAAAGCTTGTTCTCAACCTGCAATTTATGAATAGTTAGTGCAGATTCTTTCTTTTCTAACTCAGACTTAGAAATTTTAATTTCAAAATCAGAAATCTTCTTTTCAAAACAATCTACTTGAAGTTTAGAATCAGAAGCAGACTTGCGTAAAGAATCAATTAGATCTTTGTTCCCAATAACGGACTTATTAAGCTCAAAGATCTTATTGTTTCTTCTAGCAACTCTGTCTTTTTCCTTTTTCAGTTTTATTTGAAGGTCATTAAGCTCAACCATCATGGCTTCCATTTTGGTTATGAAATCTTTTTCAGTTAAGTTTAATACCTCATTAGCTGTCTCATCATCTGACTCATCATATTTCACCGCCTTGCCCATTAAGCATATATGAGCAGCTTCTTCTTTCCCTTCCTCTTGATCAGAATAAGCCAACCAGAATGCGTCCTCACCTATTAATGTTATGCCAGCTTCTTGCTGTTTGGCCAATAGCAGTTTGTTCTGATAGTACTGGGAGTTGCGAACCTTTGGCTTTCGACATTCTTTAGCAAAATGTCTAATCTTGCCACAGTTGTAGCATTTGATTGGATCATTGCTGGCTTTTCAGCAACGGTGTAATCATTCACATACTTCTTCTTTTCTTCCGGCTTCCTTTCCATATACCGGTTCTCTTCATATCGCTTTCCTTCAACTCTTTCTCGGTTCTCATGATTCTTGGAGCTTGATGAAGAATATCTTTGAGAATTAGATCTCGGCTTTTTGTAGAATTTCTTTTGAAATGCTCGGGTCAGTAACATCATAGCTTGTTTGAGACTTTCTCCATCATCACCATCTGATTCAGATTCCGATTCAGAACTTGTAAGCACTTTCTTCTTTTTCTTCTTCTCTTTCTTTTCTTTCTTTTTCTCTCCGGCTACCAATGCAATAGGATCGGGAACTTTTTCTACCTTCTTTTTATCATCTCTTTTCTCTTCCACTTCTTCTTCATTTTGCCTCAGAGTCTCGTAAACCTCATGTAACGGAATGTCATTCAAATCCTTCATCTGTTTCATCCTACGTGTATGCTTCTTCCATTCAGGTTGTAGGATACTCTGGAATTTGACATTATTCTCAAGCTGCTTCTTTTTCACTTTGTTCTTTGACAATTCATTTAACAGCAAGACAAACCGTTCATAGGTATCTTCTAAGCTCTCATTCTTTTTGTCTTTGAATTCCTCGTAGCTATTAATGCAATTTGATACTTTCATTTGATTGTCGACCTTGGAACCCATCATCATCTTTTGCAACTGATCCCACATCTTTTTAGCATTTGCCTTGTAGCTGTCTATTTTGACGTAGATGTCATTCGGGATACTTTGAAGAAGAAGGGATCTTGCTTGCTTGTCTGCTTTGAAACGATTCTTTTGCTCTTCAGAAAACTGAGCATATTCAACTGGAATCATTTTCTGATCTCTTTCCTCAGTACCATCTTCACTATCAGATGAGTCATCATCAGGTATTTGAACTGTGATTGGTACCATAGGACCCTCCATGATGGACAGAAGAATATTTTCTCCATTTGTGTGCCGATCCACGAAATCAAGGAATCGATCCTTCCACTGTTCGTATTCTCCTTTGAACAGAACAGGAGGCTTGACATCAGTGCCAATAGAAAGAGTATCTTTGGAAGTCATCTTGTATGAACCTGTTTTGAAAAATATATGCAATAAGAAACTAGAAACTGATCGTTAGTCCAAATGAAACAATCAAGAAAATACAGAAAACTTGAAATATAAAATCAGAAATTTTGATCACAAAAAGAAATATGTCCCCCTTCTCAGACTTAGCACGGGGGTCCCGCTAAGTATGAAAACTCGCAAATCACTAAAAAAGCTTAAAACTCGCAGGCGCTGAAACTCACAAACAACTATTCACAGAAAAACTCGCGGGCTTAAACTTGCGTGTTTGTGAAACTCGCACGTAAAGAGTTGCGTGTTTTAATAAACTCGCTAGTTGCTGAAACTCGCTAGTCGTTGAAACTCGTTAGATACTGTTCTCGATGAAGATCGCTAATGCCTGAAACACGCAGATCACTATTCACTGATAAACACGCAGGCTGAGGCATGCGTGTTTGAGAAACTCGCTAGGCACTACTAGCGCGTTTTGATAAAACTCGCTAACCACTATTTACTTGAGGCGTGCGTGTTTTAACACTTAGAAAAATTTCCCAATCTTCAAACTCACAGACTTCAATCTGCGCATTTCTAGAACTCGCAGATAACACCTTGCGCGTTTAAGACCAAAATCTTCAACTTGCGCGTTCTTGCGAAGAAATTGTGCGTTTCTTGGATCTAGCGTGTTCTTCAGTATATCGACCAAAAACTTCACTTTTTCCTCGATTTCAACTCAATTCTTCTTCAATTAAGTCAAAACTTTGCAGAATTTCTCAAAATCAACTTTAGAACAGATTACAATTCACGAATTACAGAATCAAACACTCAAAAATACAATTTGATCTATGAAACAGTGTTCAATAACTCGTGACATAAAACTCAACAAAATCCAAAAATTCGTGAAAATTACAGTGCATTTCGTGAAATTATCTATACAAACTCAATCTCTTACATTCGTCGATCACTAAGAAACCAATTACAACTCAAAATTCACACTAAAACTCAAAAACGATTCTGACTTTGAAGAACACAGTGTCGAACTCAGATTTCTTGAAATGATTCCATTTGAATCTATTCTGATACCAATTGATAGTCCCTGTTTCTAGATTCTAATCACAAACAAACAATCAAAACAAACAAGATTGAATTACTACCTGTTTGATTCAAATTCAAATTTAACGATTACAATATTTCTCTCTCTAGAGCTCTCTCTCTCTCTCTACAATTCTCTCTCAATCGTATATTCTCTATTAGTTCTCCTTCTTACAAAATAAAAAATACAAGGTATTTATACCTACATCTATAATACAAGGAAAAACAAAATACAAATACAACAACTTTGACTTTTTATTACAAAAGACTTTGACTTTAATGAAAGTTGACTTTCTCAGCTTTGACTTTCTTGAACTTTGACCTTCAGTCTTCTTGATCTTGTATCCAACAGATTTATGCTCTAACAGTTGCATCGAAGCTTTTGAGAGTAGACATATCTGCTTGTCAGTCTGGACGTTTGACAAATTGATTGTGTAGAGGTCGGACTTTCGAGTGCCGACCAAGAGTTCCTTGCCTTCTTCGGTGCGAACAGAACACCTCTTAGCCTTGAAATTTACCTCTAAGCCTTTGTCACAGAACTGGCCTATACTGAACAGGTTGTGTCCTAAGCCTTCAACATAGATCACCTTCTTAATCGTGAATTTGTTGTGTACCATATCACCATATCCCAGAATTGGTGAAAACTGATCATTACCAAATCGAACTGTTCCGCAATACTTCTATGTAAAGTTGGTCAACATACCTTTCTGCCCGGTCATATACTTGGAACACCCGCTATCCAAGTACCACATATGACGGGTCTGCACAAGAGAAATTACGAAACAAGAGATTTAGGTACCCACTTAAAGATGGGTCCTACAGTGTTAGTACAAGATTTTGGTACCCATTGAAATTTGGGTCCTCTTTGCTTTTGAGAATCAAATGAAGAATTTGAATGATAAGAGTGAACATGATATGTGCCAAACCAAACATCAGAATCTTGACAAGAAGCATAAACATGTTTATCATAATATGAAGACTTTCTAGCAGACAGACGTAACTGGAATAGTTGCTTCATAGAATATCACTTGCGAGAAACAACAAGGTTTGGTTTTATACAAGCAACATTCGCAATCAAAACATCTTTACTAGGCGTAGTCTTATTACAATCAACACTACAAAAAGATTTATCAGTCTTGTCAATCTCCTGTTTTGGTTGCCATTGAGATTTAACTCCTATCCTTATCTTGCTCAGATCTGAAACATTTGAAACTTGTGAGTTAGACTTTTGAACAACAAATGAATGCTTCATCTTTGGTTTACCAGTAGTGATCGGTTTCTGTGAATGTTGAGATTGATTCTTCTTACCTTTTCAATTCTTAGTTTTCACAGAAACTGATTTATCAACTTTCGTTGATTTTGCACCTTTTACAAACATACTGGTTTTTCCAAAGGAATTCACAACAAAAGACGAATGATTAGAAAGTTTGGCATTAAAATCAAATTGATCAAAACAATCATCTAAAACACCATCAGAGTTTAGAAAATCATACCCTCCATTTGTTAGACCAAAACTATCATCAGATTTTGAAGCCTTTGATGATTTAGAAAGAACAGTATTCTTAAGCACAGTTGAAAACACTTTTTGTTCAATATCAATCAAAAGTCTTTCATCTGCTAAAGATTTCTCAAGTTCAGAAATTTTACTTTTCAAAACGAGAGGAGGGACATAAACTTTACCTTCAATGGGCTTAGCCTCCATTTCTTTTACAGAATAACTCTGAAAGAAGTCATTTGAAAGAGATTTTAATTGAACAGAATCATAACTATTATTCAGCTTCGCATAATAAAATGGAAGGTGAACTTTATGTCAGGATCGAAATTCAAACAAGAACTTAAATAACACACTCAGAAACTTATGTTAAAGAAGTTGCGGAAAAACACTTTAACAGAAAATCAATGAAACAATATATAAAACTCAAATCATAAGTTTATATTGATTCAACTTGATGATTATACACAAAACCTCAATCTGTTGAACAGACTCAACAGACGTTCTATACTTCTCTATAGAAAGGATCTAAACTATTTTTGAGGTTAATTCTTTCTTAAACAAGACGTATGAATAATTGTTAATTCTAACAAAGACTTCTATACTATATATACAGAGTTGATTACAAGATAATTATCAAAATAAAATTGATCTTCAGCATCAATACCATAATTATCTTCAACCTTATCTCCAGCTCATCTTTATCTTCAAGTTTTCTTTATCTTTAGAAGCAGCACTAACCTTCTTTTAGCAGTATTAACCATCTTGCAGTATTAACATCCTTAGCAGTATTAATCCTTGAGCAGTACTAACCATGCTTGCAGTAGTAATCTTCAACAGTACTAACTACTAGCAGTACTAACTCTCCAAGCAGTATTAACTATTCAAGTAGCAACACTAACTTTTCAAGCAGTATTAATTCTACTAGCAGTAGTATCCATCCTTAGCATATTCAGACCCAACAATCTCCCCCTAACTTAACTTTTCAGAAAGAGAAGTTAAGTTCTTCAAAATGAGGTCTTCATGATGCTTTCAACACTTCAGCTTATATTCCCAAATCAGGATTCAGACCTAGACTCTGATTGATGGTTCTCTTTACTGCTATCCTTGCCATTTCTGAGTCTTTTGGACACACTAACTTTGCTTTTAACATTGCTTCCAGTTTAGCCTTGCTGTGATCATAAATCTTGTCCACTAGATAGTATTCATGATAACTCTTGTCAATTGTTATCATATAGACCCCACAGTTTCAAATAGCATCCAATGATCAATCCTTTTAAAGCCATACTCATGATGTAGATCTTTGATCCTATGCTTCACTTTCTCAGGCTCAAACATCATAAATAAGTATTCCATGGCAATCTTTAGTATGCTTATTTCAGTTCCTTGTAGCACAGACTCATACAGCTTTGTTCCAACCTTGTACATTTCCTCTAGGTCAGTCCTGGAACAACTTCTGATCACTTTTCCCCAAGTTGCATACACTTCAAACTGATCACCCATTCGTTTGAATCTGAAGTATTCTTTCCTGTTGTCCTTCAGAATATCCCAAGAGATAATTTCTGGTGCTTTCATGGAGATAGGATCAGCTTGTACTGGAACTTCATCTGTCACTGTCATGTACAAGTCAAACTGCTCATTTGATTGTTTATTGGACTGCTCTGGATTCTGCTCTGGCTCTGCTAAAGGTTCATCAGTAGGTTCTGCTTCTGCTTCTGCTCTTTCTTCTTCAATTCTTACCCTTTTTGCCTTAGGCTTGGTGGCAATTGATTTCTTTCTTTTAAGGTCACCAATCTTTTGGGCTAAGGTCTCCTTTTGCTTTAATTCTTTCTTCTCTTTGCTAGGAGTTCCTTCTTCACTTTCAGGAAAGGGTTGTTGTATGTTGAGATCATACCTCTCTTTCATCTTCCTTTCAGCTTCTTCCCTTTGAGTGGAGTCCCCTTTCAGTTTGTCCATCTCCTTCTGGTAAAGTTCGTTAAGCTTTCCAAAGGACATACTTGTAAACATTCCCTCAGGAACTCCAATAGCTCCTTTCAGGAAGTTTATCATCTTCCTTCTTTCTTGGTTTGCTAAGAATGTCTTGGAAGGTTGTCTTTGTCTATTCTTCAGAGGTAGCCTTTGCCTTGAAGTCTTCTTTGTGACTTTCTTAGCATCAGCTGCAGACTTCAGACTCTTTTGATATTCTTCATTAAGTTTAGCAACCATCTCCAAAGCAATCTCTCTGTCTTTGGCAGATTGAATTTCTTCCTCCTTTTCCATCTCTTCTTGAAGCTTTTTGGCCACTTCTTCATCCAACTCAATTTATTTCTGTGTCTTCAATGGGTGCTCAGATTCAACCATCTTCTCCTTTCCCTTCTTCTTTGCATCCTCCACACTAATCTCTTTTCTTTTCTAATTCAACTTCTTTGATTATCACTCCCTTAGCCTTTGGAGTAGCTTTGGGAGTGTCAAGCTTTGCCTTCACCAATGTTTCAGCAATTTCTATCTCTTCTTTGGATAATTCTGTTTTTGCTGCTTGAGAGGTTTCTACTTCTGTTGCAGTTACTGCTGCTGGTATGGTTTCTACTTCTTTTGCTTTTTCTGTTGCTTTGCTACTTTCTGCTTCTGTACCCAACTCCCCCTCAAAATTAGATTCCATTCCAACAGAACTTTGTTTCTCCCCTTCAGCTTGTCTCTCCCCCTTGTTGAAAGCATCTCCCCTTTTCTTCAATACATACTGCTTTCTTTTCTTTTTCTGCACCAACCTCTGAACCATCTTCTTTAGGTTGGTAATCTGCACTTGTTGAGACAGAATCACCAGTTTCAGTTCCTCTATATCAGCACCTTGTTTGAGAACATCAAGATTGATATTACCCATAGTTTCCATCAATTCCTCATAGTTATATCTGTCCTCACCTCCTTTGGGTGTGTTGACCACCCTTGAAAGATCCTTGGATCTTTTAGTAGAGGTCTTCTGCCTAGCAGAAGCACCCTCTACCCCCTTGGTTTCTTGGCACTTGGGACCTTTGGATGATTGCTCACCCAAAGTTGCCATGGGGAAGGTCTTAGAGATGTTCACACTGTCCTGCCCTGCACTTTATGCAAAGTCAGTAGTGTGGGCCTTACTGCCCATATGCTCTTCCCTCTCCTTATTGAGCACCTTCTTGGGGTTGGGAGACACCCCTGTGGTTTCCCTTTGGATAATCTCTAATGGAGAATGCTCCATTAGAGGGCTTGAAGGCTTTGGTGGTGAAGGTACAAGAAGGGAAGGAACCTTCTTTACCTTTTTCCTTATATAGATTTTGGTGATGGGGGATGTGGACTTTGTAATAGGAATCTGAGGAGGATTACTAGAAATGTGTGGTGCGGGTAGGTCATCAGTTTGGTTGTCTAATGCGGGCTTTGACACTGATGCCTCACCATGAGAATGTGACACACCCATCATTGTAGAGAAGAATGGGGTGTCTTGACCAGAAAAGTCCTTGGAGGGCCTTTTCATTTTTGAGAATACCTTCCCTTTGGGAGGTTTTGGTACATACACCTCTTGAAAAGAAGGTAGATCCGTCAATTCCTCTAGTATAATCTCTTGTACAAACCTAGGATACATATAAAAGCTTTTGGATTTGGTATCCAGGTTTGACATAAAATCATTGAAAATCATTTGTGAGAAATTAAACTTTCTAGAGGTAGCTAAGCAGACCAAAGCATAAGATAAGGTACTGCTAAACTCACTCCATCCAGTTGTTTTTCGTGAAATGCAATGTTGGAGGGTATGAACAAAAACTCTCCACTGTGGTGAAAATCTGTTCTTGAAAAACTTGAATACATCAGTGGGACCTTCATACCCCATGTTACTAAGAGTTTGGGAAAAGATCTTCCTTAGGTAAAGAAGTTATACCTGAGGCATCATCTAAGCGTAGATGGATGCGAATACATTCCTCTGAGATGGTCAGGGGTTTATCACACACCCTTGTTTGAATGGCCTGAGTCCCTTCTTCAGAGTGAATGATAGCATTGGCCCAGAACTGTCTTTGATGTTCCATATAGATTGTGGGATTGACAGTTAGAGCGTGGGAGATATGTGAGGATTTGAGAAAATCCACTATGGCATGGAAACCTTCAGCTTGTTTTGGTTTCTGCAACATGGCGAGCTCGTTGTGTTCATCAAAGAATGCTCGTCCTGCCATCGTTCTGGTTAATTCTGGCGGTCGAATCGTGACTAGGGTTGACACTGGTAAGCAAGAAATCGAGAGAGAGAAAAACAAGCAATGGAAGTTCAAAGAGCCGTTTGTATTTTGGCGGTCACAAAGGGTATTTATAGGTGGAGGGATTTAGTTAGAAGCAGTACTAAGTACCCTAGCAGTATTAAGTAACTCGTAGTATTAACTCATATGAGCAGTAGTTACACATACTGGCAGTACTAATACGGACTAGCAGTATTAACACAAACTAGCAGTATTAACACATATCAGCAGTAGTAACATTGATTAGCAGTATAAATAAGGCAAGCAGTAGTAACTTTGTACTGGCAGTATAAACCACCTAGAAGTAGTAACCATACTTAACCATTTTTGAAAAGTTATCATGAGTAATATAGCGAGCAGTATTAACTGATTTAGAAGTACCAAGTGTCCATTTGAAGCAATCTGAAACATTGAAATACACAAGGTTAGTAGCACCATGCACAATACAATATGAGGAAGTAGACAGAAAGAAATCTATACAGGTACATGAGACAAAAGATAATAGGCTTATTCAGAGTTTATCATGCCCACACTTGTGACCAAAAATGTGAATCTACCCACATCAAAAGCTTTAGTGAATAGATCAGCAAATTGGTTACTTGTATGGACTTTCACAACCTGAATTAGCTTCTTTTCATTACATTCTCTGATAAAATGATACCTGGTTTCTATATGCTTTATTTTGGAGTGCTTGATTGGATTATTAACAATGCTAATTGCACTGTTGTTATCTATGAAGATTGGAGTGTGAAGAAAGGTCATACCATAGTCCAGCATTTGATTCTGAATCCAAAGTACTTGAGAACAGCAGCTTGCAGCAGCTATGTACTCAGCTTATGTTGTAGATGTGGAAACTGTGGTTTGTTTCTTGCACTGCCATGATACTAGTCTTGCACCTAAAAACTGACATCCCCCTGAAGTTGACTTTTTATCCAAATTTGCACCATCCAAGTCACTGTCTGAATAGGCAAGTAGGTCAAATGGTGAGTCATGAGGATACCAAAGACCTAATCTAGGTTGGTCTTTGAGATATCTGAATATCCTCTTGACTGCTTGAAAGTGTGACTGCTTAGGCCTTACTTGAAATCTTGCACACACACAAACAGGAAACATAATATATGGTCTTGAAGCAGTGAGATACATGAGGGAGCCAATCATGGATCTGTAGTGATGAACATCCACATCCTCCCCCTCAAGATCTGCAGTGATCTGTTTGTGTGTCTCCATGGGTGTGCTTGCAGGCTTTGAGTCTGAGAATCCAAACTTAATAAGAATGTCCTGCACATATTTGGATTGGCTTATAAATATCCCATCTTTCTTCTGCTTATCTTGTAGCCCTAGGAAGAAGGTAAGTTCACCCATAGAACTCATCTTGAATCTCTTGTGCATCAAATCTTCAAAATCTCTGCACATTTGATATTTTGTGGATCCAAAGATAATATCATCCACATAGATTTGCACTATTAGGATGTCCTTCTTCTTTCTCTGAATGAACAGAGTCTTGTCTATGATTCCTCTTTGAAAACCACTTTCCATGAGATAGGTAGACAGAGTGTCATACCATGCCCTTGGTGCTTGATGTAGTCCATAGAGTGCCTTCTTCAATTTGTATACTCTGTCAGGATAATTTGGATTCTCAAATCCTGGAGGCTAACAGACATACACTTCTTCTTCAATTCTTCCATACATAAAAGCACTCTTTACATCCATCTGGTAGACTTTGAACTTCATGAAAGAAGCATAGGCTAAAAATAGCCTGATTGCCTCTATCCTGGCCACTGGTGCAAATACTTCTTCATAATCAATACCCTCTTCTTGAGTATACCCTTGTGCCACTAGTTTGGCTTTGTTCTTTATTACTATTCCTCTCTCATCTTTCTTGTTCCTGAAGATCCATCTTGTGCCAATTGCTCTGTGTCCTTTTGGAAGATCCACCAGATCCCATACATCCTGCAGCACAAACTGCAGTAGCTCCTCTTGCATTGCTTCTATCCAGCTTGGATCCTTCATTGCATCAAATGCCTTTTTGGGTTCAACCTGTGATAGAAAGCAAGATAATAAACCTGATTGTAGACCTTTCAATCCCCCTATCTTGCTTTGTTGCCTTGTGATCATTGGAGAATTGATGTCACCAATCACTAATTGAGGAGGATGATTCTTCTGTGTTCTTGTAGTATTGACAGCCTCTTCATTAAGATTGACTTCAAGATTTGTGTCATTCTTTTCTGGAGTGCTTCCACCATATACTGAAGAATCATCATTTGTGTCATTCTCTTCCAAAAATGGCATCTCAAGACCTTTGATTCCTGAATCTAAAGATTGATATTCCTTTTCACCTCTGTCCTCTTCATTCTGAGGTGGTTCAGTGTCTTTTGAATCTGAAGTATTTTTCTTATCTTGGTCACAGAATTCAACAGGATCAGCAGTAGGTGTTGGGAACAGCACAAATTCTTGTCTTTGTACTTGTACTTGTACCTGTTCTGTCCCTGTTCCTACATTATGCTCATCACTGAAACCCAAAGAATTAGTCAGTGAATCAATGTTAAATAGCCAATTTGGACCTGAACCAAGTTGATTTGGTGTGTTCTCATTGCATTTGACATTGTCACTTTCCTCAATAATCCTAGAAGAGGTGTTAAAAACTCTGTAGGCCTTACTTTGAGATGAATAACCAACAAGAAACCCATCCTCAGCTTTGCTATCAAACTTGCCTAGGTGAGTTTTAGTATTGAGAATTGTGCAAGGACACCCAAATGGTTTGAAAAATCCAATAAAAGGTTTCTTCTTTTTAAAAAGTTCATAAGGTGTCTTGTCTTGGGATTTTACTACTAGAACTCTGTTTTGAACATAGCAGGCAGTATTAACTACTTCTGCCCAAAAGGTAATTGAAAGTTTTGAATCTGCCAACAGAGATCTAGCAGCTTCTATCAAAGTCCTATTTCTCCTTTCAGCAACACCATTCTGTTGAGGAGTCCTAGGAGCACTGTATTGTTTCTCAATGCCTTTTTCCTCACAAAAGCTGTTTAGGTCATTATTCTTAAATTCAGTTCCATTATCAGACCTAATGACTTTAACTCTTAGATTTGTTTGGTTTTCAATTCTAAGAACAAAGGATTTGATCAGTCCACTTGTCTCATCCTTAGTCCTCAGAAAATAGACCCAAGTGAATCTAGAGAAATCATCAACAATAACCAAGCAGTAGGATTTCTTACCAATACTCATCACATTTGTAGGGCCAAACAGATCCATATGCAGTAAAGTAAGAGGTGAAGAGATTGTATTTATCTCTTTGGACTTATGAGAAGTTTTGTGTTGTTTGCCTTTAAGACATGCAACACAATGATCATCACATGAAAATAACTTTTGTGGTAAACCTCTTACAAGGTTGTTTTTCACAAGTTTATTCATTGTTTTAAAGTTCATGTGACACATCCTTCTGTGCCAAAGAGATGATTCATCTACAGAAGCTTTTGAAAATAAACAATTTAAAGATGAATCAGAAGCTACACTCTCCAAGTCTAAGCAATAAACATTGTCCTTTCTAGGAGCTCTAAGTAGTATCATACTTTCATCAACTACCTTGAACCCTGGAGCAAGGATAATACATTCAGTATCAGTGAATAATATGCTATGTTTCTTGTCACAGACCTGTGATACACTTAACAGGTTGTGTCTCAATTTCTCAACATAGTATACATCCTTAAATATCATCTTACCTTTTGACACATTACCTTTTCCACTTATCTTACCACCTGCTGGATTATCATCAAAAGAAACATGTCCTCCATCAATTCTTTTGAAGTTTTGAAGACAGGTCATGTTACCTGTCATGTGCCTGGAACAACCACTATCAACATGCCAAATGCTCCTTCCCTTGAGCTGTTGGTTGCCCTGCACATATAATAAAGTAGTTAGTTTATAATAGGAACCCAAGCCAAAGTGGTCTTGGGTTCTCCATTCTCATCAACATATTCAAATTCAGACTGGATGAGATTATCACACTGAGAAATCTTATTGCTTGAATACTTTGTCACAATAATGGGTCTGTCACTGGAAGCAGTACTAACTTGATTGGCAGTACTCACTTTGTTAGCAGCACTAACATCATTATCAGTACTAATTGGGTTAGCAGTACTAATTTTTTTAGCAGTACTAACTGGGTTAGCAGTAGTATTGCTTGCAGCAGCATTATTTCTGTCAGCAGTACTATTTGAAGTAGCAGTACTAACAGGTTTCTTTACTTTTGGAACCCAAACTTGGACAAAGTTGTTTGCTTTCTTTGTTTTTAATTTACTCCTAGGCTCATTTGGAGTATTTTTCTTAGAATTAGCAAACTTATTCTGAGCATGAGATTTTATAGGTGCCCTTCTCACATTCTCAGCCATATGATTCCTGATTTGCTTCCTATAACCAACAGGATTTTGTATATTTCTTTGAAAACTGATCATTTGGTTAATAGGATTGAAATAACAGTATTTGGCTAGATGATTCAACTTGCCACAGATAAAACAAGGCTTTGGTCTGTTAATTTTTCTCAGATCAATTCCTTGCTTTAAAGCCCACTGATTATTTCTATTTCTTTGATTTCCCCTTGTTTTATCATGTTGTTGGGGCTGATTCTGTTTACAAGTACAGGGATTAACAACAGTGGTTTGCATGTAATGGACTCCCTGTGCCTTTCCCTTCCCTTTCTCAGAGGTCTCATCTTTTTCATTCTTAACAGTCTTTTACCCAGACTTTACTTTTTCACTCTTGATAAAAGGTTTACCCCCTCTTTCATTTGTCAGTATGTGGTTTTCTAGGGGAATATCGTTTTGGTCTTTCTCCTTCTTACTCTCAGAGTCTTCTTCTTCAGAATATTCCTCAACCACTACTTTGTCTAAAGGGTCTACTTTAGTGGCTTCTTCAGGTAATTCCTTCTTGTCCTGTCTTTCTAAGAGATCAGAGGTGGGAGGAATATAGTTATTGTTGTATGGTGGAGGTGTGGTGTTGTAGCCAATTCCTCTTCTAAGTTTGTCATTGACTTGAGTTCTTAAAAGTGAGTCCATTGCTTTAGAAGCATTGGAATATTTCTCAATGTCCAGCTTTGCTTTCTCAAAATCACTCCTTATCTTCTCACATTCCTCTTCAGACTTTTTAAGCTTAGCCTCTAACTGATTTTTCTCCCACTTCCAGTAGTTTGTATCATAGGAATGTTGAAGTTCATTAGCCTGGTAAGACTTAATTTGTTCTTCAAACCTCTCAACAATCAGAACATACTCTCTTCTATCTTTCTCTAACCTTTTAAGGTCATCACACATACTCTGATTGTGATCCCTGTACTTTTTAACAGTTTCAATACAGGTTTTAGAGCAAAGATTAGAAGTTACCTCTGTGGGAATATCAGTGCTTGCTGACTCTGAAACTTTAGCCATTAAAGCTTGATTATAAACTGCTTCTTCTGCTTGGTCACTCCAATCAAATCCCATTCCTTCTTGGGAAACAAGAGCTTGAGAAGAGTTCCTATTGTTGAAGCTAGTGGACTGTGATGGTTGATGGTTGCTAGTATGCTGTTGAGGCATTCCACTTCTGCATTCTCTTGCAAAGTGCCCCAGCTTGTGACATTTGTAACATTCAACCTTGGATTTATCAAATCCAACCCCATCTTCTCTTTTCTGAGCAAAGTTGTTCCTTCCAGTCCTTTTGATAAATCTTTTTACCCTCATAGTCAGCATAGCCATCTGCCACTTGATATCCATCTCTTCCAGATCATCAGCATGTATATGTTCTAAGTCATCATTAATTAGCAGCAGAATCAGTAGAGGATGATAAAACAGCAGCATTGTATGAGTATCCAGAAGGCCTCTTCTTTGCTTCTACCTCTACTTCAAACACCCTAAGATCATTATAGAGGTCATCCAATTCCTTGTCCTCCAATTGGTCATTCTGTCTGAAGGAGACAGTGTACATAGTCCATTCATCACCAAAAGATCTTAGAAATTTTCTGTTAACATCATCTTGATCTATCTGGACACCAACAGTAGCCAATTCACCAATTATCTTATTAAATCTATCAAAAGTTTGAGTCATGGACTCATTCTTTGTAGACATGAAGTTTTCATACTGCTGCTTTAGGATGGCCTTCTGATTTCTCTTGGTACTTTTGGTACCAGAAAATCTTTTCTCCAGAGAATTCCAAAGAATTTCTACATCAGAACAGTTGCAGAATTGATGTTGATACTCATTAGGTATAGCCAAAAGCAGGGTGCTCAAAGCTTTCATCTCTGTTTGCCTCAACTTTCTCTCTCCATCTGTCTTTGGTGGAGGTCTCTTTTGATATTGTATTTCCCAATCACATTCAAGCAATTCAATCTCAATCAAGATTTAACAATGGAGTTCTAGAGAGAGAGTGTAGAGAGAGAAAGCTTCTTTGTCATAGATCTAACAATATTAAGTACAATGAACTTAGCTTACTCCTAGATTACAAAGCACCTAAGGTATTTATACCAAAGTCTAAATCACAAGCTTAAAAGCTAAGTAAACTCATATTTGACTAAACACACTTTGACTTTGTTGACTTTACTAAACTTGACTTTTCCTATTAAATCTTGGATACAATAATACACTAACAATCTCCCCCTTTGTATTCAAGATTTAATAAAAATTTGACAATAGTCTTCAGCACTTGATTCTTCAATCTTTTGTCTCTGACAGTCTTGAACTTTGAAGCTCTTTCTGAAGTTGTTGAAGAATCTTGAAAAGTCTTTAACACTTTGCAGCTTTGGAAAGTCAACAAGTCTTTAAAAACGAAACATTTGAAGTCTTGTAACAATTTGAACTTTAAAATTCTTTAAACTTGAAACTTCTTTTGAAACTTTGGAACTTCGAGGGATCTCTGATCTTTGTATCTTTATTTCTGCAATCTCTGACCGTCTTCAGAAAAACAAACTTTCACAAATCATCTTGAACTTGGACTTGTCTTCAGAAATCTTTGAGAATGATTTCTTTTCATCTGATTTGATCTTTTAGAAAATTCTTCACAAGTCTTAACTTTGAAATATTCTTCAGAACTTTGAAATTTTGAAATTGAACTCTGTATATTTCTCCCCCTTTTTGATTATTATGAGCTTCATAATCATCAAAACATCTTCAATTTCAACATAATCTTTGATTCTCCCCCTTGAAAGTACATTCTCCTCCTTTTTGATCTGCACTGAATCATGAACTGTATATACCTGAATCTTTTCAAATCCAGATATAATGAACATGGTAACCCTGATTCAACAAATGAAACAGTTAGAAGTGCCTGTCAATAACATGGAGTTACTGTGTACAACGAATGTACAATTTAAGGAGCTGGTTTGATGATGACTCCCCAGGACTTCCATTCAATTATTGAAAAACACAAGGTTTATCTATGAATGTTCTGACAGAAAAACAAATTTTCTGTGTGCTCGTGCTTGTGTATGAAAGAATTTAGCACAATGATTGTGTTTCATAAGGCTCAAATTGTGTAAACTGTTGAGACAGCAACAGATATTACACGGACTCAATGTGCATGAAAGAGGTGCGAAGGTGGGGCAACTTTCCTTCTTTTTCAATATCTTAATCTTCCGAGTGAAGATCAGATAGCAGATGTGCTGTGTCCCCAAAGAAAATGAAACATTTCTTTGTCGAGAAAGAAACGAGTGGCTGGTGGGGTAATTGCAAGAGTTGGCATGGGCTCACTGCGTTTTTCAATGATGGTCACCAAAGAATGTGAACCAATCAGAAGATGTGGCTGCCCGGCTCAGAAAGTGGTTGGTGCAGAGTTTTGATATTCTTTTAACTCTGTTCTCACACCCTCTTTCTTTTTAACATTAAAGCTCACTTCTAACCAAACTCTCATTTACATTTTTCCGCTCCACACAATGAGAAAAACTCAACCGGATGAGTTATCTCCCCCACTCTTTGATTTATGACCCCTCACCCCTCAATCACTCTAGGATAACTTCCGGGGTAGGAAACACTGGTTTACGTGAATCCATGGAGGTTATGTTTAAGCTCACACATGAATCCCATGTAAGTCCTATAAAGAATGGTTGTTCAACAATTTAACTTGAACAGTTAAGCACAAAAATGATAACATTGTCAAAATGTATACTCATGAGATTTGAGCAATTGAACTTTGAAGATTTCTCAAAACAAAGATATTGAATGAATTAAATGAAATCAAGAGAATTGGTTTGAGAATCTGACAATGTATCAATCAGATCAAATGAAATGGTTAGGGTATCAAGGAATTGGAAATTTTGTTTATATGAACGAATATAAACAATTTTGCAATGAACGTACAAAGAATGAAATGATGATTGATGCTCAACAATATTTGAAAGCAAACGGGAGTATTACCATCGAAAAATTGTTTCGTTTTAGAGACATGGTAATAACTGATTCAAATGAAGTACTGAACCGGTGTGTATGAATACTTGACAATATATGAAAAGATAATACACAAGTATTAATCTTTGGAAACACACGGTTAGTTAAACATTGAAGCTCAATAATGAAAAACATTTAAAATCACACTTCTTAATTCATGAAATCTTTTGAGAATAGAGAAGTGGTTTGAACATTTAAGAATACGTTTTTCATGCTTGAAAGTTGTTCGTCTTTCAAACAATCAGAGATCTAGATCAGAAAATACTTACATTTAAGCTCCCCCTCAAATCATTATAGAATGATTTATATCATGTAAGCTCCCCCTGGATATTTGCAGAATATCCATATTTGAACATGAAAGAACGGGTCCTGATCTGTCATGTGATCAGAAGTCATAGTCTTTGACATTAAATTTCGGGTTCTAAACTGAAGTGTTTAGAAGGCAATGTCTTTGACATTGAAGTCCGAGTTCTAAGTTGTAATACTTAGAAGTCAAAATTTTGTACTTTGAAGTACGAGTCCTGATCTGTACATGATCAAAAGTCAAACACTTGTACTTTGAAGTACGGGTTTTGAACTGCTGTGTTCAAAAACCATCGTTCCTGCTCCCCCTAGACCGGTGGTATCTGCAAAACAGATTTAACAGGTTTTGGTACCCACTGGTATTTGGGTCCTGGTATGTTAGATTTAGAAATCCACTTCTCATTAGATGTATATCTTTTAAAACCATAATTCTGAGAAGTTATTCTATAAGGACCGTACCAGTTGTGAGCAGTTTCTCTTTGAACGAAGTTATTCTCTCCACAGTAAGAACAACAGATCTTCCTTTGAGCAATCCTGATCAGATGATTAGTCGAGTAATATATATCAGGATTACCAAAAGATTTACCTTTATGCGCAGTGTTCTTTTTGGCATTTGTTGTGGATTTGAATGCTTTGTCCTTCATTTTCTTTTCATCTGAAGAACTCTTCACTCTCCAGACCATCTGAGTTTTCTTTGATTGCTTTCCAAGAGATTTTACATAATAGCTCACTGAACCATCAACAGATTTATCATAAAATAGATTTGATGGTCTGATCTGACTTGATTTGACAATGATTGGTTTAACACTTTTCTTTTTGAAAACATTTTTATCATGAATTGAACTTGAAGCTGTTTTGAAAGAACAAACTGATTATATTGAATTATCAACAGGTGATTGATTAATCACATCAGCTGAAATCTTTTCTGATAAATTGACGTTTGCAGCTTCTAAGTTCTTTATCTTTTCAGATAAAATATTTCTTTCAGAAATAAGTGTGTCAAACTTCTTTTTCAAATCAGATCTAGCCATCTGTTCTTTAAGAATATCTGATGACAGAACAGATAATTTGGATGTGAGCTTAGATATTTCAGATTCAAAATATAAACGTTCTTGTTCAAAATATGTTTCCAAGTTCTTGTTTTTCTCAGAAATATCTTTGAAAATCCCAGCATTTTTCTTTTCAAATAATTTCTTTTGTTCTTCAAAAGACTGCTTCTTTTCTTTGAAAATATTTCTTTCTTTTTCAAGCAAGTCTTGTAAAGTAGAAATCTGCTTGGGAAGTTCAGTATTTTTAGCTTCAAGAACTTGTCTTTCTTTGGCAAAAGTGTCTCTTTCAGTGATTAAAACATTTTCAAAATCAGACACTTGCTTTGAAAGTTTAATACATCTAAGCTCAAGATTTTTCTTCTCTTGGTCAGCTTTCTTAGAATTCTCAGATGATTGTTGATTTGAAGATGTCTTCACATTTGCTTTTTCTTTTTCTGCTTGGAGACTTGTTTGAAGTTCAGCATTCTTGTTCTCCAAAGTAGATATCTTCTCTTCAAAAGCCTTAATCTTTTGTTGAAGCTTGACTGACTCATCTTTTAGCTCAGATGATTTCTTTTCAGACGTCTTCAGTTGACTTTGAAGATTCTCTTTGACTTTATCTTCTTTAATGCTTTTTATCAATTCAGCATTTTTCTTTTCCAGACTAGATATATGATCTTCAAAAACCTTAAACTTCAGTTGAAGCTTGACTGATTCATCTTGTGATTCTGATGACTTCTGTTCAGTCGTCTTCAGTTGGCTTTGAAGATTCGTTATCTTTCTCTCTTTTTGCATGATAATCTTCTCTTTAACTCCTATGATCTTTTCTTTCATTTCAATTTGATTATCTTTATCTTTAATCTCTTTCTCTCTTTCCTTCATGATATCTGCAAAATCAGATTTATCAAGATTAGCACATTTTATACAATCAGGAGTTTTATCAGAATTTGACACTTTAAATTTGAACTCCTGAATCTGATTTAGAAGCTTTGAATTCTGATTTTTCAGCTTGTCTAATTCAGCTTCCATCTTTGGTATTTCCGGCATGTACAAAACAGCCATATCTCTTGCAGATAAAACAGTATTTCCTCTCTCGTCTGTCTTTGGCATCTTGAAAGAAAAAGTTAGCTTAAAAAAAATGATCGTTCCCAAACAAATCAGAAATGTTGACTTAAAAAGTCAAACTTGGATCAAAAAAAAATTTTAATTTTCGAAAAAAAATCTAAGTCTTAAAACTCGCAGATCACTGTACTCGCTAGACACTGTTCACGTTGAAACTCGCAGATGGTAGCTTGGGCAAACTCGCAGATGAACTCGCAGGCAAACTCGCAGATGAACTCGCTAAACACTTGCGCGTTTCTGAAACTCGCACGTCTCTTTAGCGCGTTTCGACCAAACTCGCTAGCTTCAGCTTGCGTGTTTTGCAAACTCGCTAGCTTCAGCTTGCGCGTTTTAGCCAAAATATCAAATCCTTTGACTTGCGCGTTTGATAGTGAACTCGCAGGCTTTGCTTGCGCGTTCTTCACTTGATGAAGCTTGCGCGTTCTAGGATGAACTTGCGCGTTTTCTGGATCTTGCGCGTTTCGACACTTCAGTTCATGAAATCAATCCAAATCAACTTAAACCTGCAAATTTAAACATGAACTTGCACCAATATGATCGATTTGCATATTAGAACACTTTTCTATCACAAACTTTCCATTAAAAACACCAAAAATCAACGATTTGAATCAAAACACAGTGCATGAGTTCGAGTTTTCAAAAACCAACATTTTGATGAAATTGATCGATTTAAAGTTCGAATTTGACTCTGTGATCTGAATGAAAATTGATCCTTATGATAAAACATTTACAATCAAATCAATTTCTTGATTTATTTGTACACAAACAAGAAAATTCGTGATCAAACAGTGACATTCAAGAAAACGAGTTCGTGAATAACAAGAATTCAAAAAAATGAAATCAATCTACGATCTGATCCTTCTGAATTCGTTTGGTTTGCTCTGATACCAATTGATATTGTATTTCCCAATCACATTCAAGCAATTCAATCTCAATCAAGATTTAACAATGGAGTTCTAGAGAGAGTGTAGAGAGAGAAAGCTTCTTTGTCATAGATCTAACAATATTAAGTACAATGAACTTAGCTTACTCCTAGATTACAAAGCACCTAAGGTATTTATACCAAAGTCTAAATCACAAGCTTAAAAGCTAAGTAAACTCATATTTGACTAAACACACTTTGACTTTGTTGACTTTGTTGACTTTACTAAACTTGACTTTTCCTATTAAATCTTGGATACAATAATACACTAACATCTTTCCTTCTGCATCCATCTTTCCTTCATCAGAAGGACCATTCTCAATGATGTCCCACATTGAGAAGTCTGTGAGAAAATGTACTGCTTGATTCTGATCTTCCACATGTCAAACTCATTGGGTTTGAGCATGGGAACCTTTGATACCAAAACACTGTCGCTTGAACTGTCCATGATTAAAGGTTTCTGAATTTTCTAGCTCTGATACCACTTGTCAGGATCGAAATTCAAACAAGAATTTAAATAACACACTCAGAAACTTATGTTAAAGAAGTTGCGGAAAAACACTTTAACAGAAAATCAATGAAACAGTATATAAAACTCAAATCACAAGTTTATATTGATTCAACTTGATGATTATACATAAAACCTCAATCTGTTGAACAGACTCAACAGACGTTCTATACTTCTCTATAGAAATGATCTAAACTATTCTTGAGGTTAATTCTTTCTTAAACAAAACGTATGAATAATTGTTAATTCTAACAAAGACTTCTATACTATATATACAGAGTTGATTACAAGATAATTATCAAAATAAAATTGATCTTCAGCATCAATACCATAATTATCTTCAACCTTATCTCCAGCTCATCTTTATCTTCAAGTTTTCTTTATCTCTAGAAGCAGCACTAACCTTCTTTTAGCAGTATTAACCATCTTGCAGCATTAACATCCTTAGCAGTATTAATCCTTAAGCAGTACTAACCATGCTTGCAGTAGTAATCTTCAACAGTACTAACTTTCCAAGCAGTATTAACTATTCAAGTAGCAGCACTAACTTTTCAAGCAGTATTAATTCTACTAGCAGAAGTATCCATCCTTAGCATATTCAGACCCAACACTTTAGATGATTTCTTTCGTTTTTCAGTTTCCTTGGCTTCATCCTCTTTAGACAGTCAAGTACAGAAAACTTTAAGTTCAGGGAATCGGTGAGAAAGTCTTAAGAATGTAAAATCATAAAGTGCAGGCACTTCAGATATACCTTTTTTAAGGTAATGAGGGTTCTCATAACCAAGTCACCAACTCTTTATTTCCTCTTTGGGTTTGTTTAGATGAATGGTTTGTTCAGTTTCACCCAATTTGTATAACTTCTCTTCCAATGCTTTTAATTTTGCAAGTAAAGATCGTTTTCTTTGGAACGCGAAGAATACATTTTCGTAAGCTCTTTGAAATCAAACTCACTCTTTCTCAATTTAGACTTTGTTTCAGCAATCTCTTTAAGAATTATGGTCTGTTCTTTTGCGCTGGTGTCAATGTTTTTATGTAAAGTCTCAACCAGTACTTTCTTCTCAGCAATATCATCGCTAAGTTTCTGTATTGATTGGTTTTGTTCATTAATAACACCCTTTTCACGCTTAAGTTTCGACACTAATTCTTGGAGTTTTAACATCATGGTATGCATTTGATTTATGAAATCTGATTGAGTTAAATCACATACCTCTTCGTTGTCCTCTTCATCGAAATCAGCTTCACCTTCTATTTCCAGCTTTCCCATAAAGCATAGGTGTGTTGTCTCGTCTTTCTCGTCATTCTCATCTTCCTGGTCTGATTGATCAAGCCAGAATTCATCTTCTGCCATCAATACCTTTCCTGCTTCCTGTTGCTTGGCTAGAAGCATTTTGTTTTTGTAGTAGTCGGAGTTCCGGACTTTGGGTCTTCGGCAGTCTTTGGCAAAGTGACCAAGTCTACCACAGTTGTAGCATGTTGGAGGTTCTGGTAGATTGGTCTCTTTAGCTTTCAACCTTTCCTCTAACCTCTTTCCTTCAAACCTCTCATTGTGAACATAGTTGCTTGGGCCAGATGAATACCTCTGACTGTTCGAGCTAGGCTTTTTGTATAACTTCTTTTGAAAAGACTTAGTCAACATAAGCATTGCCTGCTTTAAATTTTCACAGTCGTCAGAGTCAGAGTTTGCTTCATTTTCAACTTCATCTGATTCAGACACAATCATCTTCTTCTTCTTCTTTTTCACAACAAGAGCAATTGAATCATCAACTGTCTTCCCAGTTTGTCTCTTTTCATCCAAGATCTCATCCACCTCTTCCTCATTCTGCTTGAGGGTTTCATATACCTCGTGAAGTGGAATATCGTTCAGATCTTTGATTTGCTTCATCTGCCTTGTAAATCTTTTCCATTCAGGCTGGAGGATGCTGAGGAATTTAACATTCAACTCTATCTGTGATTTGTTGACCTTGTTCTTGATTAACTCATTCAACAAGGTCACAAATCTGTCGTATGTTTCTGCTAGAGATTCTCCAACTCTGCCTTTGAACTCTTCATAGTTGTTGAGGCAGTTGGATATCTTGAGCCGGTTTCCAACTTTTGAACCAAGCATCATTTTCTCTAGTTGATCCCACATCTGTTTGCCTGTAGCTTTGTAGCTGTCAATCTTCACATAGATTTCATTAGTAATGCCTTGAAGAATGAAAGACTTTGCTAATCTATCAGCTTTTGCTCTCTTTAGGTTTTCACCATCGAGTTCATCAAACTTAAGTTGAAATGGTATCTCCACAGTTCCCTCTGTACGAGTCCTCCAAACAGGTGCCATAACTCCTTCCTCTAAAGATTTCCTGATTAAAACACCCAAAATCATGTCTTTCTATGAAGTTCATGAACCGATATTTCCACTGTTCATACTCTCCCCTGAAGAGTACTGGTGGCTTTGTGTCAGTTCCGATAGCTAGGACTTCTCTTGATGTCATCCTGTTTGATAGATGTGCAATAAGAACTTGTACTCGAACGTTAGTCCAGATAAAATCAGATAAATACTGAAAAAATAAGACTAAGTCTGGAATTGGCGCAAAAAGCACAATTTACGCTAAAGGAGGCTGGCGCGAAAGAGTTTTGCGCGAGAAGCGGGTCACGCGAACTGGAGGTTTGCGCGAGAAGTGATTGGCGCAAAACTTGAAGTTTGCGTGAGGAAAGGGTCGCGCATTTTGATGATTGCGTGAGCAGTTGGTCGCGCAAAAGAACTTTTGCGCGAGACTTTGATGGCACAAACCGGGGGTTTGCGTGAGTAGTTGATGGCGTAAAGTGATGCTCGACCGGGGCCTTGACCGGTATGATGTTCGACCGGACTGTTGCTTGACCGGACCTACGACCGATGTCCACTTCGACCGGAGAGTTGTCGACCGGTGTGATGTTTTCGACCGATGTTTTACGACCGGAGAGATGTGTGTGACCGGTATTACCTTTCGACCGGAGTGATCGACCGAGGTGTTGTTCGACCGGGGTGGTGCGACTGGGGTGAACCTTCGACCGGTGTTGTTCGACCGGTATTGAACTGTGAGTGTGACCGGTATGGAGTCTTCGACCAGAGTTGAGACCGGTGTTCGGACCGGAGTGCGTGTAACCGGTGTCGATCGGTGTGTGTTCTTGTTCGATAAAACGACTCTGTAAATCCCAAATAAACCAATCTAGAAAACGTTTTACAGCACCAAACTTTGACAAGTTGATCGACTAACCTTCTACAACAGGTTACAACCTTTTGATTTCAAAAACAACCACTGTTTTGAAATGTTGATCGATGGTACAATGTTGAAGATGAAGAACACAGTGAGTTCTTTAAAATTTGATTTTGATCTGGTTTCAAGCTCTGATACCAATTGTCGGTCCGTGTGATTGAACACGATCTTTACCAGATGATCAAACAATACAAAGATATAGATTACCAACCTGTTTCGATTACAAACGATGGATTACAATGGTTGATATTGTTTCTCTTTAAGCTCTCTCTCACTGTATTCTCTCTTGATGTTGGCGATGAAGATCTGAGTTATGAGATGTGTGTGATATGATCAGATATCTCAACACACCTAACTTAGATCTCAACATAATATCTAACAAAAATATTATCTAAACATAATATCTAAGATAATATAATATCTAAACTAATATCCTAAATATCTATTTATTAGATATTTAGGAATAATATTAAATACTATAATTAACACAATAATTAACTTTGACATTTATTACAAACTTAACATTAGACTTATATCGAGTGTGGCTTTTCAGCTTTAGCTTCAGATTCCAGTCTTCAGATTGGATGATCTTGAATCCAATAAATCTGTGATCTAACACACTAAGGCATCATCCTCCACTCCACTAGCATTCAACATTTCTCTTTACCCTTGGACGAGCCACCAACAAAATCCTTACCTGAAAATGGGTTTTAAAAAAAGTTTGAAAGCGAAGGTTAGACCGGGAAGGTCTAGTGAATTCCCAACAACGACTAAGCATAAATATTTAAGTTGATAAAACATTTAGTAACCGCAATTCCAACCATTTACCGGATAACGATCCGTCCGTCTACGGGGCCCCCAGTAGATCCCCAATCGGCCCCCAAGTCGATGTCGTTCCCGTGTGTAAGTAAACAAATTCAATACAAGCGGTTCAACCATCCTTGATGTTTTAAGGTAAGTCATGGCACTCACACTTTATATAATAATAACTCAATTCGAAAATTAAAGGCACAAACATGCTTCAATGCATAACCTCAATAGTTCATTGCTCGAAATAAATTAACAACTAAAACAATCATTTCAAACAACAAAGCGTAAACCATTCTCAGTTTAAAAGAGGGGTTTTAGAATAAGGGAACTCACCTGGTAAATTTAGGAGCTCGACACACACTTACGGAATTAAATTTCAGAAAGTCAACCCCTACAAATAAAGATACAAAGCCAATTACTTGCTGCCTAATTACCCAATTAAAGTTCATAAGCCCACCATCTCTACATAAAGTCCACGTTGAACAAAACCCCAACAACACACACTTTAGTGGCCCACACGGTCACCCGGGCTTCGAGACCTCTACCCTAAGGCATGCGGTGTAACAACCTCAAAAATCAGAGTAAATTAAAACCTGGAAACCTGACAATATGACGAAAGCAATTCTATTAACTTTCCATAAATGGGATCAGTCCTTAAGACTATACGATTCTATACAAGGATTTCATCAAAAGAATGGGACTTAACAATGCCCAGCAACAATACTTAAAACATCTCCAAAAACCCCGAGACTCAAAACTCGTCTCTCCAAAAACCCTGGCACCCATCGCTAATGGAAACCTGTTATACACATCATTTGAGAAAAAGTGTCAGACTATAAAGCCTGGTGAGAACATACAGTTTATAAAGCTCAACAGATAAGACATTTGCAACAAGATAACATTTCCAAAGAGGTTAAATTTATAATTTAGGTCCTTGCCACAAGAGGGCTTTTTCGTTATAAACATGCCACCAAAGGACCGAAAACAAATCTTTTTACCAAGGATTGTGGCGAAACACAAAGTTAGGCCAACAAACCGAGTTACGAGCGAAACCAATTGGAATCCGCGGATACGAATCACAAAGTTCGTGCTTCAACGTGAGATCAAGCCCCAAACGCAAAACCAAGGTATACTCCTTCGCTAGGATCACTATGAACCATGGCTAGTATCCGGCCTCACATAACCGTACCAAGTTGCCCCCGAGGAACAAGTGATCCATAGCTACAATTCTGGGGAATGTAACATCCCAACAAAACAGTCTACTCCAAAACCTAGGGATCCACTAGTAATGGTAAGGACTCGTCACAACAACATATGTGACCAACCATAAATCAATATATGGTATAAACATATTTTATAACCAAAATGTCATTTCCAGTTCAACTTCTGGTAAGAACGAAAACCATTAAAATGAGTTCATAATCATTCTTTTCAAACGACCACATAATGTACAAGTAAAACATCATTTTACTTCAATAAGGCGGAACCCGTCATTTTGGTCAAAACTGACCGGGAACCCCGAGAATCACCAAAAACTTTATTTACAACAAAATGTAGAGAACATAAAATCATACCGTAGAAATACTTTAGATTTCGCAAATAAGAGTTTTGACATGTATAAAGTTTGTAAAATGATAGTAGGAACTCACCGGTAGGTTTTCAGAATAAAACCCGGAAAACCAGATAATGACCACGACGTAGAGGTGAAGCTTAAAACACCGACCCCTCGCTAGAAACACCGAAAACTAGCAACCAAACGAGCCTTGAAGATTGAAGAAGAAAAGAGAGAAAAAGAAGAGAGAGAGATATTTAGCCAAGGATTGCACACCTCCCAACACAGCGCACGGCCTGTGCGTTTTCCAAAGGGGAGGGCGCACGGCCCGTGCGTTTTCCACTGTCTCGCACACTGTTCCATGCGCACGACCCGTGCGCATTTCCTGAAGGATGGCGCACGACCCGTGCGCCCTGTAGACAGAAACATCATCCTCTTTTCTTCTTTAACAACCTCGCAAAACCAAACGAAAATTCGGGGTGTTACAATCCTCCCCAACTTGGGAATGATTTCGTCCCCGAAATCCCAACTACTCAAAAAGGTGAGGATAGCTTCGCTTCATATCCTCCTCGGCTTCCCACGTCACATTTGCTCCCCGGTGATGCTTCCACTGCACCTTAACCAAGGTGACTTCTTTACGATGCAACTTCTTAGACTTTCTCTCTAAGATGGCGTCGGGTTCTTCCACACAACGGTTTCCTTCGTCAACCCTTAACTCTGAAAGGGGAATGACGCTGTCTTCCACCGCCAAACATTTCCGGAGGTAGCAAACATGAAACGTGTTGTGTATTCTGCTCAACTCCGGTGGCAGTTCCAACTGGTAGGCTTGCAAACCCACCCGTTTAAGCACTTTGAAAGGTCCGAGGAAACGGGGACTCAGCTTCCCACGCTTTCCGAACCGTATAATACATTTCCACGGCGACACCTTAAGCATAACGCGGTCGCCCACTTGGAATTCCATCGGTCGCCTCTTCTTATCGGGATAGCTTTTCTGACGATCCTGAGCTGCTTTCATTCTTTCACGAATGCACTTGACCTTATCGGCAGTCTCTTGCACGATTTCAGGTCCAGTGAACTGCTTTTCTCCCGCTTCAAGCCAGCACACGGGAGTCCGACACTTTCGCCCATACAAAGCCTCAAAGGGTGCCATTCCGATACTCGAGTGGTAGCTATTGTTATAGGCAAACTCCACCAAAGGCAGGTGAGTGTCCCAGCTACCCCCGAAATCGATGACACAAGACCTCAACATGTCTTCCAAAGTTTGGATCGTTCGTTCGCTCTGCCCATCGGTTTGCGGATGGTAAGCCGTACTCAACTTCACTCGAGTACCAAGCTCTTTCTGAAATCCATCCCAGAAGTTCGAAGTGAACCGACTGTTGCGATCCGACACGATCGACAATGGTATGCCGTGCCTCGAGACCACCTCATCGATATAAAGCTTTGCTAACTTATCCATCGGTAGTTTCTCGCGCATAGCCAAGAAATGAGCGCTCTTCGTCAATCTATCAACTATCACCCAAATGGTATCGTGACCTCGAAGAGTTTTAGGCAACTTCGTCACGAAGTCCATGGTGATATGCTCCCATTTCCATTCGGGAATCTCTAAAGACTGTAGACTCCCGTATGGTCTCTGATGTTCGGCCTTAACTTGCGAACACGTCACACAACGCTCAACGTAACGTGCCACATCAAGTTTCATTACTGGCCACCAATAGTGCAACTTCAAGTCCCTGTACATCTTTGTGCTTCCCGGATGTATGGAATACTTGGACTTGTGTGCATCTTCTAGCAACAGCTCCCGGTTTCCCCCAATCTTGGGCACCCACACACGACCGCTGAACAGTTTCACTCCACGGCTATCTTCCGTTAGGAGCAATCGCTGTTTTGTCATGACTTCCTCTTTGAGATTCTCTTCTAACAGTGCTTCCACCTGTGATGCCTTGATCTTCTCAACAAGACTAGACACAAGCTCTATTCTTGAATGGGTAGCCCGAATACTCTCGCTATAGTCCTTCCGACTTAGCGCATCGGCCACCACGTTCGCCTTACCTGGATGGTAAAGCAATTCATAGTCGTAATCTTTCAGCAACTCAAGCCACCTCCTTTGCCTCATATTCAGCTCTTTTTTATCAAAGACATACTTCAGGCTCTTGTGATCTGTGAAAAGAGTACACTTCGTGCCGTAAAGATAATATCGCCAAAGTTTCAAGGCGAACACCACCGCTGCTAACTCCAGATCATGAGTTGGATAATTCTGCTCGTGTATTTTGAGCTGCCTCGAGGCATAAGCGATTACCTTGCCTCGTTGCATCAACACACAACCCAATCCCATCTTTGAAGGGTCGCTGTAAACCACGAAATCTTCCGACCCTTCAGGTAATGTCAAGATCGGAGCTTCACACAACTTCTTTTGAAGGATCCGGAATGCCTTCTCTTGGGTTTCGGTCCATTCAAACTTCACATTCTTCCGAGTCAGAACTGTCAAGGAAGAAGCGATCTTGGAAAAGTCTTGAATGAATCTCCTGTAGTATCCTGCCAGACCCAAGAAACTTCTGATCTCTGACGGACTCTTAGGAGGCTCCCAATTCATCATAGCTTCAATCTTGGAGGGATCTACTTTCACTCCGTCTCGAGTGACTACGTGCCCCTGAAATTGTACTTCTTTAAGCCAAAAGTCGCACTTGGAAAACTTGGCGTACAATCTTTCTCTTCTCAACACTTCCAGAACCTCATGTAGATGTTGTTCGTGTTCCGACTCACTCTTGGAGTACACTAGTATGTCATCAATGAATACAATAACCGACTTGTCGAGGAAAGGTCGGCACACTCTATTCATCAAGTCCATAAACACTGCTGGTGCGTTCGTCAGGCCAAAAGGCATTACAAGGAACTCGTAATGGCCGTAACGCGTTCTGAAAGCCGTCTTCGGAACATCTTCTTCTCTTACCTTCACTTGGTGATAACCTGATCGTAAGTCAATTTTGGAGAAACAACCCGCTCCTTGAAGTTGATCGAACAAGTCCTCTATTCTCGGAAGCGGATACCTGTTCTTCACTGTAGCTTTGTTCAACTCACGATAGTCAATGCACATTCTCATTGTGCCATCCTTCTTCTTGACAAATAAGACCGGAGCTCCCCAAGGTGACGAACTCGGTCTTATGAATCCCTTCTCAAATAGCTCTTGGAGTTGTGCTACCATCTCTTGCATCTCCGATGGCGCTAAATGATAAGGTGCTTTAGCGATCGGTGCAGCTCCAGGCACAAGATCAATCCGAAACTCTACCTGACGATCGGGTGGCAACCCGAGCAAGTCGTCCGGAAAGATATGTGGAAACTCACGCACGATCTTCACATCTTCCAGCTTTGATTTCTCTAACTTAGCATCGATCACATAGGCTAGGAAAGACGAACATACTTTTATTAAACACTTGCGTGCTCTTGCCATTGTGATAATTGCCACTTCACCCTTCCTCTTTTCACCATAGATGACCACGACCTCTCCAGAGAGGTTGGGAAGTCGAATCATCTTCTTGGAACACACGAACTCGGCCTGATTGTTTGACAACCAATCCATACCGATTACCACATCAAAACCCCCGATTAACATCGGTAATAGATCGATCGAGAATTCTTTCCCTTCGATTCCAAGAGTACACTGCCTCAGAACTTCGCGGATCAGAACTTGAATACCATCGGCTATTTCTACCACTAATGCATCCTCAAGACTAGTAGTGGGCATAGCAAATTTCTGACGGAACAATTCAGATACGAAAGAGAAACTAGCACCCGTATCGAATAAAATACGAGCAGGTACAGAGTTTATAAGAAAAGTACCCGATACCACATCAGCTGATGCTCTAGCCTCTTCAGCCGTCATCTGAAAAGCTCGACTCTGAACCTTAGGAGGGTTCTCCTTCCTTGCTGGCGCGCTACCCGACACAAGCTTCGGGCAATCTCTCTTTACATGCCCCGGTGCCTTACACTCGTAACAGACGATTCCACTGACCGGGCAATCTCTAACAGTATGACCGGGCTTCCCACACTTATAGCAAACTTGAGAATTGTTGTAACAGTTACCGTGATACTTGGTTCGACACCTCGGGCACCACTTAGCTTCCTGATAACTGCTAAAGTTGCGGTTTCCGACAAAAGGTCGGGTCCGCTTGGGAGGTACTGAACTGTTCTCCCACTTTCTCTTTTCAGGCACCACCACTGCCTTCTCAGTTTTGCCCTTCGCAAACATCTCTTCCATGAATTGAGCTTCCTCCACCATCTCTCGGAGGTTAGAAGCCTTGAAATTATGGACCATGGATTGCATGTCCGCAGGCAAGCCGTTGAGATAAGCTTTCATCTTGTCTTTCTCTGTTGGGGCAGCATGCCCCACCAGACCAAGCTTCTCCATAAACTGACGGGTGTACTCCCTCACCGTCAGGCTTCCCTTCACCAAGGACCGGAACTCTTTCTCAATTCGGTCCATCGTTCTCTCGTTACAAAACTCTTCTAGCAGCTTCTTCTTGAACTCGGCCCAAGACAACTGGGCCAACACTTCAGGAGATAGAGTGGATTGGATGATATTCCACCAGATGAGTGCAGTGTCCCTCAGCAATTGGGTACCGAACCGCACCCTCTGATCATCTCTGCATTCGGAAGAGCCAAAAGCTTGCTCGACCTCTCGGATCCACTTCACACACAAGACTGGGTCGTCAGAACCAGAGAACTCTGGTGGTCCGCAACCCAAAAAGGATTTGTAGGAACAATTTTTCCTATCTCCCGGAGCACCAACAATCCTGTTCTCCTCAGCCCTGACCCCTGTACCAACGCCTCCAGAACCTGCTACGATGTTTTCCACAACCGTCACACTTCTACGATTGTTCACATCACGGTCCTCAATCACGTTTAGCAGAAACTCTTGCTGCTTTGCCATCTCTTCCCTCATTGCCAACATCATGCTGGCCATCAACTCAGACGGGGAACTAGCATCCCTGATGACTGGGTGGGACGAAGTCAGGTCTACTCGCGGAATGACCTCTGGCCCCCTACCTAGTACTTGCTGAACGGGTGGTCGAACGATAACCTCAACTCCTTCCGGCTGATCAGCTGTAGAGGTTGTCGCTTCCAGACCATCAACACGAGTACGCGGTCTACCACGCGTATTCACCATACTTAACTGTTTCACAGAACAGAGACAGAGATAAGAGAGAGATAGGAAAACACGAAAGGAAAACGTACTACCACATTACCAATTGTCATATTAACAGTAATTCAAGCACTCTTACGTACAGTATCCTCATAATAACATTAGCTAAGTGAAATTATGAACATACAACACATAACGGTTCTTGTCACCACTACTACAACGCCTGATAAACGTACTTTCCGTCAACTCTAAGACTAACCCATCTTAAGAGCCCTACCCAAATCTCGCGGATCAATTCTTAGCATACGCAGTCTAAGTCTAGACATCTTACATTCATGCCTAGTTCGCTTAAACTAGAGCTCTGATACCAACTTGTAACAACCTCAAAAATCAGAGTAAATTAAAACCTGGAAACCTGACAATATGACGAAAGCAATTCTATTAACTTCCCATAAATGGGATCAGTCATTAAGACTATACGACTCTATACAAGGATTTCATCAAAAGAATAGGACTTAACAATGCCCAGCAACAATACTTAAAACATCTCCAAAAACCCCGAGACTCAAAACTCGTCTCTCCAAAAACCCCGGCACCCATCGCTAATGGAAACCTGTTATACACATCATTTGAAAAATAGTGTCAGACTATAAAGCCTGGTGAGAACATACAGTTTATAAAGCTCAACAGATAAGACATTTGCAACAAGATAACATTTCCAAAGAGGTTAAATTTATAATTTAGGTCCTTGCCATAAGCGGGCTTTTTCGTTATAAACATGCCACCAAAGGACCGAAAACAAATCTTTTTACCAAGGATTGTGGCGAAACACAAAGTTAGGCCAACAAACCGAGTTACGAGCTAAACCAATTGGAATCCGCGGATACGAATCACAAAGTCCGTGCTTCAACGTGAGATCAAGCCCCAAACGCAAAACCAAGGTATACTCCTTCGCTAGGATCACTATGAACCATGGCTAGTATTCGGCCTCACATAACCATACCAAGTTGCCCCCGAGGAACAAGTGATCCATAGCTACAATTCTGGGGAATGTAACATCCCAACAAAATAGTCTACTCCAAAACCTAGGGATCCACTAGTAATGGTAAGGACTCGTCACAACAACATATGTGACCAACCATAAATCAATATATGGTATAAACATATTTTATAACCAAAATGTCATTTCCAGTTCAACTTCTGGTAAGAACGAAAACCATTAAAATGAGTTCATAATCATTCTTTTCAAACGACCACATAATGTACAAGTAAAACATCATTTTACTTCAATAAGGCGGAACCCGTCATTTTGGTCAAAACTGACCGGGAACCCCGAGAATCACCAAAAACTTTATTTACAACAAAATGTAGAGAACATAAAATCATACCGTAGAAATACTTTAGATTTCGCAAATAAGAGTTTTGACATGTATAAAGTTTGTAAAATGATAGTAGGAACTCACCGGTAGTTTTCAGAATAAAACCCGGAAAACCAGATAATGACCACGACGTAGAGGTGAAGCTTAAAACACCGACCCCTCGCTAGAAACACCGAAAACTAGCAACCAAACGAGCCTTGAAGATTGAAGAAGAAAAGAGAGAAAAAGAAGAGAGAGAGAGATAATTCTGAGATTTCTAAAGAAATCTCACAAAAGAGATATTTAGCCAAGGATTGCACACCTCCCAACACAGCGCACGGCCCGTGCGTTTTCCAAAGGGGAGGGCGCACGGCCCGTGCGTTTTCCACTGTCTCGCACACTGTTCCATGCGCATGACCCGTGCGCATTTCCTGAAGGATGGCGCACGACCCGTGCGCCCTGTAGACAGAAACATCATCCTCTTTTATTCTTTAACAACCTCGCAAAACCAAACGAAAATTCGGGGTGTTACATGCGGGTTTCATGCGACACCCGCTTGGTTGCTACACCGCGTGCAGGTCTATACCCGCTTCACAAGACACACGGGTCTGAGGATAACCCCGGCTTATGTGACGACCGGGTTTGAAGACCATCGATTCAACACCGCAATGAGACGCGGTTGAGGGAATTCCACACCAAGGTCTCGCCCAAACTAGCACCCGACCCCCGACTCTCTCTCTTAAGGTCCGGTTCCTCTCACACCCGGCTCCACTGAGGTCCGAATCACTCGCGCCCTGCTCCTTGGAGACCCGGTTCAATTCACGAAGGGAAAGAGATTCTCGCGATTGAGGGTTTTTGCCTCTTCGCTACTGTTCGATAATCGACCGAAACTCACATCGCCACTCAAAGCTTTCTTCCCAAAACGAAAGGAATGATTAAAAGATTTCCAATTCATAAAGTATAGTTTTACTTGACAAACCCCAAACCTAGAACTAATTTTAATCAGTCAAAATACCAAACATTAAAATCTAAGATACTCAACCTCCCACCAGATTTCTTTTGATAGAACTATAAGAACGGGAAAATCGATAACAATATTAATCCAATAACAGATAGAAGATTTACCTCTAGAGAGGAAGATTGATATACTATGATTGCCCCAAAATATTCAAGAAAATCTTTAATCCTTTCAAAATCCCAAGAACACTTCAGCTCTCTCTCTCTCTCTCTCTCTTTCTCTCTGATCAGCGCTGCACACAGACACATAAATGATTTCACAGACTAAAATTTAGGGGTCTCACTAGGGTTTTAGTCCTTAAAATATAAATTACCAAAATGGTCCTCACACTTCCTCATTTCATCCTTTAGACACCACTTAACCCAAAAATTGAATTGACACCGAGATAACGGTCGTTACAAAACGCGTTATCATATTCCATCAAATTCCTTCAATGGATTTCAATTCCATCACAACAACAAGTCTTTTAGTTGAATAAAACCCCTTTTCTTCTAAGGTTTTCCCATTATTTTCCATCCTCTTCATCTTTTATCCATCTTGGTCGGTTTTTTGGAGCTTAGGGTCAGATTTTGGGGCTCTTCAAGTGTGTTTTGAAGATTGGAAAGCTTCATTTGGGATTCTAGCTTGGATCCTTAAAGTTCTTAAAGACATAAGCATTTGGGTATTTTGAGCTCTATATTTAATTAATTGGGGGTCTTTGTGGATGTGGATCTTATGTTTGTGTTAATTTTGAGTACATTTCTAGACTTAGATTGTGGTCTTAAGGAGATGGTTGGAGATATTTTCTTGGGGATCTAAAGTCTTCAGCTTTGGAAGCTAGAGTTGGATTTGGAAACTAGGTTTAACTTAACAATGTTAGTTTCAAAATTTTTTGTAAAAACTATGTACATGCAAAATAATGTCCATTTTGGTGTCTTCAAATGTTTTCCTTGAGATTTATCAAATGTTGTTGGTTGCTTTATGGAATTGCATTTTTGATACATTTGATTTTATAAAACCTTGATAAATGATTATATTTGGGGGTTTTGTACATTTTGATAATCAAATCATAAAAGTGTAGTCTTGATGATTTATTGCATGTAATGGTGATTATTGGACTAGAAAACATGATCGCAAAAACTCTTTGTGACCTCGAGAGAATTTTCCCAACACATTCTTCGATGTCATGGTTCATCTTTAGAGGACAAAATAGCGTGTCTCGTTCATTACCGTCGGATGTATCCCATCGAGAGGTTATTTTGTTGTGTTTTTTGTAATTACTATTACTAATAAAACATAGTTATAATCGACATAACAGCTAATTCTTTTGAACATTATAGTTTCTTCTCTACGTTGAAATCTGTAACATCCGTAATTTTTGGTAAGTAAAGGTCACCCGAATGTTTTTGCAACTTGTAAATGGTAGGGTTTATGTTGGGAAAACATTGCTTTGAGATCCTTAGAGTATCGGGAGTCTTGGCGTTGAAAAGGTCGGGTTTCAGGGCTTGGGAAGGGTTCGACAGCAATACTCGGCGACTATGACAATGGCATAGTCGCAGACAAGACTCAGCTCACGGTACATCTTGAGCGACTATGCCATGCGACAATGACATGTCATTGTCACCTGGCAATGTATCCAGGTGTACTAGACCTGTTAAAGTCGCGATTTTCTACTTTTGGTTCATTCCTTCTCCACCCAATCAGCCCCAAACTCTCTCAAAACCTCTCAAGAACAACCCAACATCATTCTTTGATGTTTTGGGGCATCATTGACTCAAATCTTTGGGTATTATGGTGGTAAATTGTCATCAAGTTAAGGATTGGAAGCTAGGATCAAGACTCTCCATCTTCATCTTCAACCTCAAGCTTCATTTAGGGTTCTAGGTTTTCACCAAAACCTAAGTGGTAAGGGCATCCTCTCCATTTCTAAACTTCATGATAAGTCATAAATACTCCATTGATGATTTCCTAGTGATTATACTTCTCGAATTTCGGATTTGATGATTTTGGAGAATTTGGGTCAAAACTAGGGTTTTTGGCCAAAATGGAGATTTTGATATAAGATATTTGGGGAATGATTCTAAGCACTTGGATATGTGTATTTATGGTTTGAAACTTGTGAATTTAGCCTAAATCTAGCAAGGTGAGTTCAAGTTGATTTGTGAAAACGATGTACATGCTAAAATGTCAATTTTGAACATTTATATGTTTTACATGAAATTATCAACTATTGAGCTATTTGGTGGCTTTTTGATTATTTGAAGTGCTTAACTTTATAAACTTTGTAAAACACTCACATTTGGGGTTTTGGACATTTTGATAAATAAATCTTGAGTATTGGTATTTTAATGATTTATTTTATGGAATGAGATCTTTTGAGTACAAATGCACTTTTAGTGTGTATTTTGGAGAAATGTTTGATTTGTGTTATGGGACGTTTTTGGAAGAATAAAGGGTATAAACTCACTTGGAAAATGATTTGCCCCAATCTAAACTATGTTGGAGTTTATTTATGTATTTTGGAGCATAGGTTTGCATAAATGTGGGTTGTTTACGTTTTATTGTATTTTATGACTTTTACAAATGGTCAATTGATTTGGTTGAGCTTATGGCTCGGTTTTTGACTCTGTTGGGTCTTGGGGACATTTGTCCGGTTTTGATAGCTCAACGTAGAGCTTTGGTCATGATTTATATTTATATGAGAATTACATATTTCGAATGCGCTAGTTCATTCGTTTGGAGTCATATAATGTTTTAGACCTTATTGTTATGGATCCATAGGCACTTGAGTTTTTACGTAAATGATGGGACGCTAGTTTCCCTCATTGTAGCACGGAATAGGCATCGGTCTCATGGTAAGTAAGATGTGGCCTATATGGTCAGGCATCGTCCCATGAGCAGTAAGGTGTAATTCCAAATGTGCTTGTATGTTTGGTGTGGATTTGGACATCTCAAAGTATAGACCTAGAGGGGTTGAATTTGAGTCTCCACAGGCAAAAGATCTAGAGGGGTTGAGCTCGATATGTCTTATGAGTATAATCCATGCGTTTTGGTTTTACTACACGGTTATGTGACCTACTTTTGTGTTATGTCACGTGCAATGTAATCGGGTCTCCCCTGTCACCGAAAGGTGTTGTTTGGACATTGAGTTTTATTATTTGTGTTTTCGGTGACGTTTTTTGGTATGGGTTGTTATCCATGTTTTGTAGTTTGGAGTATATATTGAACCTTATCCTTGTTTTTGGATATTTTGGATAATAGAGTTTATCCACGTTTTCAACATTTGAATATTAAAGTTATCAGTCATGCTTTTGGTGAGTATTGGGTTTCAAGTTTATAATTGAAGGAACGTTTTGTATCAGAGTTTTAACCACGAAAATGGTGAGTGTTGAAAAGGAGGTTACTTTCATACTTAATGCATTTCATTTTGGGAATGGCGATTTAAATAACATTCTTAAAGTTTATTGCTTTATATGTTTATGATAAAAACTCTTGAACTTACTAGGCGTTAAGTCTAACATTTTTATTTATCGGCATGTGCATCAGGTTCGGCTGGGAATTGGTGTTAGCGGCACTGTGAAAGGATGAGTGCTAGTTATATGCACATGAAAGAGTAGCTTGGGTGAAGTCTTCCGTATTTTGGAGATAGCTACTATTATTGGGTTTTTAGTAACACTTGTCCGTATTATAGACCTTGTATAAGGTTTGATTTGTGTTTTTTGAAGGTAAACCTTAAATTGTTATTGTAGGTGAATCAGTTATCGATGTATTTAGTAAATTTTAAATTAGTTGTTATTTCCAGATTTGAGGGCGTTACAAAACCTTATGTTCGAAATAAAAGTAAACCTGATGGATCAATTGCAGAAGGATATTTAGTTGAGGAGTGCCTATCATTTTGTTCATTGTACTTATCTGATGATGTTGAGACTAGACATAATAGAAGAACCCGAAATTATAATGATGGTGTGGCACTCCAGATGTTTTACATATTTTCTCAATGTTGGGTTGTTCTGTGGGAGTGAAAGTGACAACAAGACTATATCTCGAAACTTTGGCTAAGACACGCTTGTATGTGTTGTTTAATTGCAACAAAGTTGATGAATTCATAACGTAAGTCAATACCTAAAAATCTTGAATTTTTACTATTATTACTTTTTGCATCTTTTCAACACTACCAAATGATACAGTAAACATCTTCAGATCGTTTGTGCTGAAAAATCGACTATTACGTGAGTATGATGTACAATGTATTCATAGTGAAATTTTTGCAGTATGTTTCCGAAATCATGTAAGTATTAAGTAAAAATTATATAACATTTTGAACGTGAAATTTACTAGAAGTTATTTTGAAAATCTTTTTTAACTCAGTTTGAGGAGTGCATATTATAGGGGATCAAAGAATCACAAATGAATTGAGTGTTTTGGCAAATGGTCCTATTGAGATTGTGAACATATATAAGGGATTTATTATAAATGCTTTAAGATTTCACACAAAAGATCTTGAGCGGAAAAGAAAAACACAAAATAGTGGAGTTGTGCTTGAGGCCAAGACAAGTAGCTTCTCGAGTGCTAAAGATAACAATCTTATTGTGGGAGATGTAACCTACTATGGCAGTTTTGAATGATATCATTGAGTTAGAGTATTCAATTGGAAAAAAAAATAGTGTTGTTCAATTGTGGTTGGATCTCAAATGGTAAGAGGAAAAGAGAAGATGAGAATGGGTTTACTCTACTTAATTTTAAAGGCTCGAAACCTAATAATGAGCCTTTGAACAACCATGTCTTGATCAGGTTGATGCATACTTGCAAAGTGAAGCAATTAGTGGTCCTCAACTTGATGAAATGTGGATATTGATTTGACTAGATAAGGTTTTAATGGAATTATTGTTTTACAAAGATATCCAAGTTTTAGATGGAGATGAAGATCAATTCGATGTCTTATCATAACTTTGATTAGTATATGTAAGAACTTTTTATCTATTTGTTTGCACTGCAATTGTGATTTGTGTTTTTGTTTTTATTTATTTACTTTGCAATTATATGTAGGATGAACAAGGGACTTAATGTGACTACTAACAATAGAAGTCAACAAGTTCATTAGGAAGTAACAAGCTTAGACTCCAACCATTCTATAAATGATCCACGTTTGTACATGCTTCTGTCTTTAGTAACAACTATGTAGTTGTTTTCTTTGAACAGGTTCAAAAACCAGCTAGTATGTTCAACATATCGGAGCAACTTTCGTTTTATGTGTTGTTTACAATTCGGTGACTAATGTTCCTCCCCTTGGTATGTTCAAAATGCTCTGTTGTTCGTTAATGCCCATAATCGAAAATCGATAATCATTATTCCTTTCTTTTATGAATTAGTTTTAGCTCATCTTTTTCCAATTGTATGTGGTTATCTAGTTGTAGTTGGTAAATAATTTATATATTTTAGACTACTTTATTGGATATGAGGTCTTGTTAGTTTAGAATTTAGCCCTATAAATTCTTGTGTAGGAGCCCTTAAAAATATACATTATTTTCATGGTAATCTTTCCTGTAACTGTTGAATCTTTTTGTCTCATTCCTTGATGTTGGGGTCATCATGCTTTTTGCATGGATTTTTTTATTAGATCGAATGTACTTAGGTCCCGTTTTGTTTGCGGGATTGGAATGGATTTGGAGGGATTTGGATTTCAAATTCATTCCAATCCTGTGTTTTGGTTTACAGGAAAGGATTTCGTTGGCCGGATTTAAAATCCCTTGACCACTTTAAAATCCCTCATATGATGGATTTGAAAATCCTTTGGAATGGGCATGGATTTGAAATCCAAATCCAAGTGGAATTCATTCATGCATCATTTGTTATCTTTTTATGGTTTAATATAAATTTAAATATTATTAAATTTAAATACATAATTATGATGAATATATGGATACAGGTGTGAGAAGAATAATTTAAAATTTTGGAAGGAAGAAGACGAATTTAATGTTCGTAGGGGATGGGAAGGGCAAAACGGTCATCACAAATAAAAATAATCGATAAAAAAGTAATTTACCAATAAAAATAAATTCTTTATAAAACAAACAAATAATAACAAAAAAAAATCTCAATTCAAATCCAAATCCTACAAACCAAACAAGATTTATAAAGGAATGGATTTCAAATCCATTCCAAATCCTACAAACCAAACACATGAAGGAATTCTAAATCCCCACAAATCCAAATCCCTCCAAATCCAAATCCCTCCTTGTAATCCAATCTATTCCAATCCATTCCCGCAAACCAAACGCACCCTTAGGTCTTTGGGCCTCTTTTCAAGTTGAAAGTCCCTCCAACTCAATCATTCTCAACATGTCTGTGACAGGTTAGGCTTGATTGATTTATTATGTAATTTAAGTTTTTATGGGCCGACTATTAAATTAATGTTGAATATCAAAGAAGTCTTTTTGATCTACACAGATGCAATCGATATTCATGGGAGACTTTGTTAGAGGTAAGGTTTTAGGATTGATGAAGACAGCAAAAATCGGTTCCTTCAATGCATTTTATGTAAATGTTCTTGAAATCGGTCCCTTCTGTTAATCACTACAGTTCATAAACAGAGAGAATCATGGTGAAACAATCTTTTTCCAAATTCACGAACATAGCAGAAACCCCTCTTTTACTCGATGAAGAAGGTGAAGAGCTTCAACGTACATAGAATGCAAACAAAATCAAAGTCACACGAAGGGGGAGCAAAAATACTAGAGTCCATCGAGGTAAAATTTAAAAAAAAAAAAACTTTTTTCTCATAGTTCACTTGATGGTGAAATATTTGGAGTTCAATGAAACTTAAACCCATTATAGTTGGTGTATTTTACGAATTATGTGACAGCAAGACATTAAAGAATGAAGAAAGGGTTCAAAGGCTAATTGAACAACTCAGATGTGTTAAAAACTTAGGGGTTGTTTGTTTACCTCTTAATAGTTCCATTAAGAGGCAAACTCTAAATCGTTAAGAGGTGAATCCTGTTTGGCAAAAACAGGTTTGTCTCTTAATGGTTCCAAAACCCTCTGAAAGATTTTGTATCTTGACCCTCCCTTAACCATTCTGAACCCCAATTTCATTATGAACAATTAACAAACAACCGTATTTAATTTTGCATTATATCATAAGAGACTCTTAATCATTCTGACCACTTAATCATTCTGCACCAAACCATTCAGCAACTACCAAACAGCCCCTTAGCTAAACAACTTTGCCTCTGATCGAATCAAAAGTTTGCCCCTTAATGGATCATTAATAGCCAAACAAACAGCCCCTAGCAGTAGTTTTTAAACTGTAGGGACCAAAACCAAGGAAGACAAAAAGCACAAGAACTAAAAATTTAATCTACTCAAAATTTTTATAATATTCCTATTTTATAATATTTAAATCCTTTTAAAAATCATATCCAATTTCATCATAAAATTCATATCACAAAGTGTAAGCAAAATATCAAGGCAAACTAGGTAATAGGTATAAAAAGGAATACATTTTTACCCAACTATCAATTTAAAAAACATTTTAAAGATTTATCTTCATGACCCTATGGGATTAATCGAGATTGCAAGCCGGACACTCACGATTAACCAAAAAAACAAACAATACGAACATACCCTAACAAAAACGATTCTGAAAATAAATTATAGAGGACACAATGAACTCTCAATCGAACATGAGTCCTAAACCTGAAAACTGCTCCTGACCACGACCACGGTTATGCACCAGGCGGCAGGGACTGGGACCGGTTAACTTGTTTGCCTGTCTCTAGACATCACATTAACTATTATGATGATCATATCTCAGAAGGTTTAGCAAGTATATGAAAATAGGAACCGTAAGTTGGGTTTTATGCATCAGGAATTATGTAATCCTCTATTGAGAGCATCATATACCGTCTCTAGTGATACCCCTTCAACTATAAGAACTTTGTCCCTCGACTTTGAGCCAGCACCCAACGAAACCTGTCGTTTTTTGACACCGATAACCTATATACAAAACTGAACATTAAGGGATAAGAAACTAAAATTCTATTAACATTTAGCATATCAAGAAGTGGCAAATTTGTATGCGTTCCATGCAAGAAATATTCACAATGAGAAGAAAGTGGCATTCACATGTGAATAATAAACCAAACCCAGATATTATAGATATTATGAGAAGCAAAACACGCCAGACAACCGATTGATGGTGAGAAACAAAGAACAGTGGTATCTTTTGGTAATTCTATGCAATCGTTAAATATGTCGCCAGCTCAATCTCAAGGCTACCAAGGATTTTCATGGCTGATATCTCCATGGCCTCATAGGATTAGTCCAAGTGCGCATAAGCTAGTCCGAACACCCACTATTACCATAAAAGAACTTTTAAGGTACAAACATGTTATTAAATTTATTAGTCCCAATATTTCTTTTTCAAGTTTCTAGTTCCGTTCATTGGCCATCGATGTAATTACATACGGTTATGGTCTAGTTTGTAGAATCCCATCCAAAATGAAACATGTCATAATACTTTTCCTGTGCGTGTTCATATTACTTTCCCTGCACGGATTATTTCAAACTCATAACCAAGTAGCTAGTTGACCCATTTTTGGTACTCCGGTTCTATCACTCTTTGCTCCATAGAAACCTTAGGGTTAGTTGGTCGGTCTGCAAAATGACTTTTTCTGGCAAGTAAGAACGCCATTTTTCGAGCAGCCTGACCAATCATGGACTTGGCCAAAAATCCACACAGCTTAGTCACATTTTTTGGTCTTTGGCCATTCCAACACAGCTTGAACCTTTTCTGGGTCCATATCCACCCCTTCCTTTAAAATGATGTGCTGCCCCAATTACAGGAGCCTACTCTGCCAAATTCACATTTCTTCAAATTTTCATAGAGTTGATTCCCTACGAGTATTTTGAACACTTGCTCCAAATGCATTGTGTTCCTCCATACTTCGATTTAATATGTTGTCAAAGAAAACTAAAAGAAATTTCCACAAATGATCTTTAAACACCTCGTTCATTAAGTTTTGGATTGAAGATTTGAAGGTGTGTTAGCCAACCCGAAAGGCATCACCAAGAACTCATAGCCCCCCTCATGAGTCCTAAACACCATTTTATGCACATCTCGTCTTTCATCCGTATTTGATGATAACCAGATTTAAGATCGAGCTTAGAGAATTTGCTGGCCCCAAATAGTTCATCTAATAACAGGCATAGAAAATTTGTCCTGGGTGATGCTTTGTTGAGAGCTCGATAGTCGAAGCAAAACCACCAACTCCCGTCCTCTTTGACCAACACGGAGCTTGAAAAAGAACTATAGCTCGGCTGCATAGGTTTGGCCCATCTCCTTCCTCTTCCTCTGCACCTTGTAGATACATCACTGTAACACCCTGAATTGCGTTTGGCCAAATAAGAAGAAGGAAGAAAAGAGAAAAAGGGGCAACTTTTCGAGATCTGTGGGACGCACGGGTCGTGCGTCTCTCTTCACAAAATAACGCACGGGTCGTGCGCCTCTCTTCACAAAAAACGCACGGGTCGTGCGTGACATCAGAAGGCACAGTTCGGGTTAAAAGTGATTTTTCCCCAAAATTCAATCACTTCTCATTTTCTATCTCCAAGTATTCTCTCCCAAAACCCTCCCTCTTCATTTACTTCATCTACGGTTTCTCCAACCACCAAACCCTCACCATTTATTGCTAAAGTTAAGAGCATCATCCAAGGCTTCGGTTTGGAAGCTTCACCACCATCTCCATCTTCATCTTCCCCAAGTGTCAAAAGCTAGATTTTGGGTCTTCATCTCCTACCTCATAATTTCTAGGTTTTGGGTTGGTGAGAGCATTAAGTCATCATTGAAGATTCATCCAAGTGGTTGCATTGAAGTATTCTTCAAGATCTTCATCTTCTCCAAGCATCATCTTCTCAAAGCTAGGGTTCCATCTATTTTCTGGGTTTTTGGTTCAAAACCTAGATTGTGAGTTTACTAACCTTTGTTAAAACTAGATGCACATCATATCCTTCTATTTGTCGTTATTTATCTCTATATGCTCAAGTATTTGGGTTTTCTCATGAAGATATGTTGGAAATGTGGTTTTATATGATATGTCATGTCTTACTCTAGATGTACAAGTATTTGGGGCTTTTCTCTTGAATATATGATAGGTGTACTTTGATATGATAAATGTACATATGTCTTAGTATTGAGATGGTTTCTAGTTGGAATCCCTTTTTGGTGATATATTTTATATGCATGATGAACATGATTATCATTTGGGTCTCATAATGGACTTATGTGATAGGATGGTAACATAGTACCCATGGTTGGTATCGAAATGTTTTGGTTGAAATATACCTCAAGACCTCCTATACAATATGTTGGACGAACCAAGTCAGTAAACACTAGGAGGATGTAGTCTTGGGCGCCACCGTGATGGTATGTACCTAGACCTCCGCCATTCGGGGTAATGCCATGGTTGTAGTCCTCGGATGTGTCGGGCCTTTCGGGTGTCTCTTGTTAGAGGGCATCAAGGTATATCGATTATTTGGGTGGAACTTGATTGGTGTTATGGGTCTCCCCTATTGACTCCACATATGTTGAACTTTGGTTAACTGCTGATAAGAATTGTAACTGTTCATGCATGCTTATTATTGTTCAACTCACTAGGCTTTTTGGCCTAACACTTGTTTGGTGTCGATGCGTATCTCAGGTTCTAGCGGCGCCGGTTCTAAGTTGGCATAGTGCTTGGATGAGAGCTTTGGGAATACCTGCATATGGGCATTTATTGGATAGAAGAATTTTGGGAATTATAGATGACAACCTTTTTGTAATCTCTTTTCTAGTCGTAGAAATCAGATTAGTTGGTTGTTATTTTATTGTCCGTTAAATTACAGTTGTGATTAAACAGGTTTGTATTATTTCCCCATTTTTGGGAGGCTCGTGCTTTGGCAATTTTTATACCATGTATCCGTTTTTTCGGATTTTTGTTATCCCTATTTTTAGGGTGTTACAATCACACTAACTTCCTTCTTCACACACTAATGACCCTGAACTTTTCATTACATGTATGACATAGCCCTTTTGTTCTCCTTTGCTGCAACTCGTCCGATAACCACCGGATTTCATTTCTGCTTCTTTCTCCTATGCTAGTGTTTTTTCCTGCATTCATTGCTTGTACCTTAGTGTCCATAGTGCCACCGAGTGTTTTCTTCCCCTCTCCCCCACCCCCACGTGCACCGGGTTCGAGTTTTGCTAATAATCTTATTATTTTCATCTATATCAATCCATTGCCTCTCCCAAACTTCCAGGTGATAAGAGCCTCAACTCCGCTCGAATTAAGGGGTCTAAATCATTGATGAATTACCTGAGGAAGACTTCTTCGCTTATCCCATTCAAAGGTGCAGCAAGTGATACAAATTGTTTGAAGTAATCGCTTATGGAACGATGGAACCAATTTGTTTTAGGGCTAAAAATAGTTTGCATAGGGTGCCTTCTAGCTGTTAATCGGAAATGTTTCAGAAGCATCAGTTTGCACTCTTCCCACTCGTAATTGGTCTACGCTTATGTTACCATTGGAACCATTTCAACACATCACCTTCAAAATGCTATAATCAAGACTTCTACTTGTTTCTCCCTAGTCAGGCAGTTCAAAGAAAAATACCTCTCAGCATGAAGGATTCAAAGTACATACTTTACCTCAACTCGCGACGCTACAGAGCGAGGCACGGTCCAGGTTCAAAGTGTTGATACCAATTGGTATTGTACCACGCAAAGCACTAGTGAACGGTTGGAATGATTGTACATAGTATAAATCAAATGATTGAAGGTAAATCGACAATTCGAGATGTTGGGGTCTCCAAGCTTTGCACAACAAAAAGGAATACAAAAGCGATAACCCCCTCCTACATTCCCCTCGAACTATGGGCTTATCATATGCATTCCCTAAAGAATACTCTAGAACAATATAATGTTCTCTATATTGTACTAAGCCTCTCTTGCATACTGTAGAAGCTTCATGATACATGTAGAAATCCAGAACTAGAGTTGCACATGGACCGATTCAGGAAAAGCTCAGTCTGGTCAAAGCTTGGTCAACACAATTGGGAAAATCCCAAACCCGTACGGATCTGGAAAGGTAAGGACCGAACCCGGACCGATGGTTGGGCCAAGTCCAGGACCAGTCAGGTCAAGTACAAAACAGGTCTGGCATTGGTCTTGTTCGACGAGAAAAAAGTAAGTCCTAAGATTTTGGTGTTGTCTGTTTAAGAAATTCAAAGCAGTCTTTATTCCGTCCAGCCTTTATCTGGTCTGAAAAAGGACAGGTCTTTATCTGTTCTGCCTTAAAGAAAGTTGGTCTTAAAAACAGCAGGACCGGTCCAAATGCCCATCTCTAGCTAGAACATGTTAAAGGGCCTAGAACTTTCTTGGTGTAGATGGTTCCTAAGAGGGGTGAAGCACCCTATAAAAGGGGGAGACCCCTTGTCTGTAACCCATCCATGAATCGTGTCATTAAGACCGTAAGAAGCTAGGGAAGTCCATCGTTTAGTTAGTTAAGCTCAACTATTATGTATCAAAATTTCTTACACATTGAATTCACAATCATGAACTTGGCCCATTCACGATTATAAAGTCCTTTTGTTGCAAAACATGTCTTCAAAGTTTAATTTTAGCAATCCAAAATATACACGTCAAAAATATGAAAAATTGGAGCACCAAAATCTCAAGAAGTTCACGCGCACATCTAAAACCAAAGGCCAACATCAAAGGTCAACCACAAACAAGACCCCATTGGAATGATAACAAGCTAACACCTAAAACTATTAAAAACGAAATGAAACCTAAGATATTATTCTTTTTTAATTTGAATTACCAAAACAATCATTTGAAGTTCACAAGTAAACTATAATGTAAAATTGAGCTTTTAAAGCTTTAGGTTAGTTAAAAGTTCATTTGTTGATAGTCTTGAAACAACATTAGCTACAGCAATTTTCTAGGCTCTTCCAATTCAAGAAGTTCCATAACAAGTTCATGTCTTTGCTTACTCTTTTATAACAAACAAACACATACACAAGATATAACATTGCTGCAATATCTTAACTCGAGAGTTGTGGCAAAGGACTCACCGAGCTTATGTAATCAAGGAGTGCAGCATTAGCTTCACCATCCTTCGCTGGTGCATCAATTTGTACTCCTAAAGCAGCATCGTCGAAATCTAAATTTGCAATATACTTAGGAGACCTTGGAGAAAAATATTAGTAGCAGAGAAGAACAACGATTTGTTAGAAATAGATTAAAAAAATAACAAAATTAATAAATGACCTGTGATGGTAGCAACTTTTGAACCAGGCTTGGCATGAATGGTGACAGCAACAGATGACGGAGGAATGAAGCGCATACATGCAGGGAACTTGGTACCAGCAGGTGCTGGAGATGTTAACTCCGTTGACTTGGCTTTAGCTTTGCCTTTTTTTGCTGGGGCCATTCTGGTTCTGAGAGTCGGACAACACCCAATGTTGATGAGGTACAAAAACAATTGATTCACGTGTCGTTTTAGACTAACACATAATTCATCACATGGTTTCCACTTGGCAGGAAACTTAGAGCTATCTAGTTCATTTTCAATAGAAATTTCTTAAATGTTGATGATACCCAAAAAAAGCAGTCCACAATAAATTTTCTTTGTCCCGAAAAATAAATTTGATATCAACACAAATTTACAATTTATATGAAAGGATCAAGGACAATTTCGAGTTTGAGTTACTCACAAACTCCTTTAAGCCAAGCAAAGGATAAAGATGAAGTCAATGAATATTCCAAGAATTGTTTGCATATTTGAAGAAGGATAAGAACGATATCAAGTATAAATAGATTAAGAGATTCAACCATTTAAAGATACAAGAATTGAGAGATCAATCAATCAAATGACAATTTAGCACAATAGTTGTTCAGACTTTAGATAGTTTCAGTTTTGGTGTTTTACAACCTCAAGTTGTAACACAAGGTGTGATATCAACCATGCCAAAGATTAGCTTCAGGAGAAGTCAAAAACAATTGGGAGAAAGTCTTGTGCGTATAAACAGAGGGGAGGTCTAATTCACGTACGATGGGGTATGTACAAATCATCCAAGAGTAAAAGGTTAGGAAATTAAGTCGTCTTTATAAGAGGGATTCTTGTATCTAAAGTATAAGTCATTTTAGATTGTAACTTGATTAATAATAGTGGATTAGGTTGGTAGTGGGCATGGCCCCAAAGATATAGATGTTTCAAAGAAGTGCGAAAACAGTCACCGTCTCTCTGTCCATGGTTTAGTTTTGCTATTGTTCTATAAGTTATAGGAAAGTTGCAAAAATGACAGTATCAAGTTGCAATTTATCATAGAACAGATATTTTAATTGGAAACCACGAAAATCATAAACAAAATAAAGATGTTGGACAGCAGCTAAGTCAGTCTAGAAACAGTCTGACAAGTGACAACGTGTCAAAACATGTTCACATGGACATATGTCATAATGATTGCTTCTAATTTGGTATTTCACTCCGAGTATTTCAATATCAAAATGTCTCACAAAAGGGTAAAAAGAGCCAAAAATGAGATATATGTAAGCTCAAGATAAGATATTTTCAGCGCTGGAGGTTGTAGATGAGGTGGTGTTACATACTGGGGCAACCAATTCTAAATGGTTGCCTTAAAAAGGCAGAAAACTGTTTAAAAGAGATTGCTGGACAGCCTAACAAAGCACTCCAGGTTAGTGCATAAAATTCACTTAAAAAAACAGAATTTAATTCTATTTCGTGCAGAAACCGCAGAATTTAAGTCTAATTTGTGCATATTTTTAACCAACTTACAATGCCAAATGTGAAACATCAAACACACAGAAAGTGTGAACAAATTTGTTTATTACAATTGTGACTTGTACTGTATATATATGCGCAATGTCTGGGAAAACAAATTCAAAGCAGGAAATGATAATATTTTTGCAACAATTTCAACAAACCTGACAAATATCTGAAAAGCAGCAAAATCAAGACAACGGACAAATAAAACCTTGAAGTTGAATATCTTGTGGAACTAATACATCCAAGTAGCCCTTCTTCACGATGACTTTTGAGTAGTTAGCATGTAACTGTCAGCTTCATTCCTGGCATGGAACATAGAAACATTAAGAACACTGAATTAACTTATAAGATACTTAGCAGAATAGGAAATCTTGGACTACACGTCCAAAGTTGTTAAAGGCTCAAAGGCACACTTGGGCGCAAAGGGGTCAAGGGGCCTAGGTGCAGGCCTCAGGAATGCGAGGATCATCTTATCAAAATATATATATATATATACATATATACACACACACAGTTACACAAAACTCAAATACAACACGTCTACACCAACATGTATTACATATAGATAGTACGAGTGATAGTGGGCCGGTCAATTAGTCAATTGTGGGGGCTGGTCAATTAGTCGTTAAATGAGCTAAGTCGGTTGTTAGGAGAAGTATAAATAGGAGGAGGGTGTAACCGATTAGGCATGAGTTTTTATTCAATTGGGTGAAACCCTAGGGAGAGTTCTTGGCCTCTCGAAAGCCATCTCATAATCATTCGGTTATGAGTTTATAATCAGATCTTGCCTTAGTTTTGTTGATAATTGGTAGAAGTTTGTAAAAAATGGTATCAGAGCAGGAGATCTTGAGGAGTCTGTTGTTAACAGTCCATAAAATGGCGGAAAACCTTAGTTCGCTCCAATCAGAAATGAGTGCGGTACAAGTGAAATTGCGGACCCTGAAGGAAGAGATTAAGGAACAAAAAGGGATGAAGCAGTCGAAACCAACACATAAACAACCTTCAATGGCAGAAAAGAAGCCGATCAAGTGGGGAATTTCAGACAAACGTTGTGGAATGAAGACGTTGAAGAGAACTGTTCCGGTCAGGAGATTTTTGCTACAGAAACATTCAATTTCTTGTGACCGGACTGCCGTCTTAAGAAAGTCCATGAAGGAGTCTGTGCAGAAGAAAAAGAAGGTCGTAAATCAGGAGTATAAACTTTTTGGTGAGGCTGTGGTTGTTGGATTCGGAGCGAAGGCCTTGGTTTTTAGGGTTTCAAGTTTGGGCCGACAATATTGGTCTAGTTTGGGCCAACCGAAGAAATTGAGACTCACCAAATCAACAAGACGTAGATAACGGAAGCAATGGCCGATTAATCAGGTTAGTAACCTTGATCAATTTTCGGAGAACAGATTTTGATTGTTAATGCTGATTGCTTGGGTCAAACGAAATAGTGGGATACGGGAATGGAAAAAGACGAGGTAGCTGATGAAAACCTGCTGAAGATAGTGTGCTTGTTGTCTATTTACAACAAGAGAGAGAAATACCATTGAATTATGATGGCGGTTTTCAACATCCAAGAGGCACTTACTTGGAGAGAAAAAGGTAAGGAGCTGACTAGTGTAAATTTCCAGAAGGCAAGGTGGTTGTTTAGAAGAGTAACAGGTGGATCTAGGAATATAAAGTGGGTCAGCTAGATTTAGCCAATGAACATACATTTAATAAAAAAAAGAGAGTTTAGGAAATTTTTGGAGGGAAGCATTAGAATGGAGCAGGTGGTGATCAAGTCGATAAATAAAAGAAAATGTCCAGATCTTGAAGAAACAAATGGAAGTGTCAAATTGCAAGAAGATACATTGAAGAAGACAACTACGAGCTCAAAAGTGGATGAACATGTCGATTTGGGCATGAGGAAGCCTGAAAAGGACGATATAAATTCTGATTATGAAGAAGTTTCAGGATTTTGAGACAGAAGGATGGAGGCATCGATGTTCAATGGAACAAATCAGAACGGGTGGATCACGAAGGCTGAAAGTGTCCATGCATGCGGGAAGGAATCAGCATCTGATGGAGTTTCAGAAGAAAAGGCTAAAGGTCTCTGGCAAGATACGATCCAGGAGAAGGTTGTTGCAGTTGGGGACAAAGATCATCGAGCCATAGATATTTTTTCAGCGAAGATAGATATATATGAGCTATTTGATTTCAAGCATTGTCTGGAAAGAAGGGTAAAGCTTTCTCTTTTCGAAGGCATTGAAGGAAAAATGCAAGACCTTAAAACAGAGCTCCAGTCTTTTAAAAGTGATGAATCTGTTGAACTCTATAAACAAAAGATGGTAGAATTGTTGGAGGAGTTGGTTGGAAAAGGAGTCAATCAATTTCTTTATTTTTTTCTTTCCACCTTTAGGACAAGGTGGATGTTTGGGGGGCGGGTATTGTTACATATAGATAGTACGAGTGATAGTGGGCCGGTCAATTAGTCAATTGTGGGGGCGGGTCAATTAGTCGTTAAATGAGCTAAGTCGGTTGTTAGTAGACCTGGCAAAAACTGACACGACACGCTAACCCGACACGAACTCGACACGAACTCGACACGAAATAAACGGGTTTGGGTAATACATTTCAACCCGTTTAAGTAAACGGGTTGACACGACACGACACGAAAATTAAACGGGTAAGGTCAGGGTCAAAAATTTCAACTCGAAAATGACTCGAATAACCCGTTTATATATATATATATAGGGGTTGTTTAATTTGCAACCCTTTAAAAAGGTTGCAAACCTTGCAACCCACATCTTAACCGTCGGATTCATGATCGGCGGTTACAATAGATATGGGACCCAATATTTTTAATTAAAAAAAGAGAAAAATAAAATAACCGTCGATCATGAATCCAAACGGTTAAGATGTGGGTTGTAAGGGTTGCAACCTTTTTAAAGGTTGCAAAATATCCTTCCACTATATATATATATATATGTATGTATATATATAAGTTTTCCTTTTAATGCTTTGGATTTTTAGTGTTTTAGATTTGATTATAATTTTGAACTATAAATTTTGGATTTCTAATGCATTCATTTTAATTTTGTATTTGTATTTTTTTTGTGAATTTTCGATTTTTAATTTTAATTTTATAAATGTTAAACGGGTTAAACGGGTTAGGCGGGTCGGGTTAGGGTTGAGATTTTCTGACCCGTTTATTAAACGGGTCGGGTTAGGGTTAGACACTTTCAACCCGTTTAACTTTGAACACGACACGACACGTTTGCCAGGTATAGTTGTTAGGAGAAGTATAAATAGGAGGAGGGTGGAACCGATTAGGCATGAGTTCTGTATTCAACTGGGTATAACCCTAGGGAGGGTTCTTGGCCTCTCGAAAGCCTGAGTGTCTCATAATCATTTGGTTATGAGTTTATAATCAAATCTTGCCTTAGTTTTGTTAAAAATCGGTAGCTGTTTGTAACAACATGCAACATCATAGATAAGTTTCAACACTAAAAACCAAGCATTGTATTTTCAATTCAGCACCAAATACCAAATACAATCATTATGAAGAAACATTAAAGAATCCAATGTTTTGTAGTGTGTATAAAAGGGGGCATGGAGATGGACAACTATCTTCCCTTCATATCAACTATCTTCCCTTATGCTTTATCGTTGAGACAACCACCTAAAACCTTATGCTGCCATGCTCGTATACAGAAATAAATAAGCCATCCAAAATAATTGCTTTAGCTGCAATTAATCCTCTATGTTTTGTGAAAAGCTACCCATATTAACAACTGATCGCAATACATCCAGATCCACATACACCTTGGTATGATACCAAATAAAACCACAAATGGAAGTAGCAAGATCAAGCCAAACTGCAGTAATACTAAGATTTTCAAAAATAAATGGTCAGAAAGACCTGAAGGGATTCAAATGAAAATCGTATAATTTTGCGTCTATTAACAGTTCCATCAAACTTTTCTACTAAAACCTAAAACGTGTGCAAGTTTACTGATCCCGTCTATAAAACTGGTTCTACTAAAGCGAAACCACAGCACAAATATTCCACTTTAGTGGAATCAATGGAGCATCAACGTTAAATATACTACAAAAATGAAAGAAACTTAGAAGGGAAGTAAAACCGTAAATCATGGGATTCAAATATGAACAACACTAATTGAAACAAGTTGATTCAAGTCCCAATTTGGTGAAAATATAACAAAACCGTATACCAAATACTCACCACCACTTATCAGTCGATCAAAGAATTTTGAAATCCCAATTTGGGTAGGTGTCTTCCACTCTTCGTCGCCGGGAGACGAGGGAAACCAATTTTTGGGATTAATTTCGCTTTGAAGAAAAACCTAATTTGGGTTGTTCACAAATCTTTTTCGACGCAAACCAATTTCCTGCAACAAAAGATTCCGTATTAGACCATTGCAGCAATTACTGAGGAATTAGAGCATCTCGGTCAACTTTTCTATAATTTTTATAAAATAGAGAACCAAAAGTGAAAATCTCTAAAATGTTTTACATTCAACTTCAACAGATTTGCTATTTTAGATATTTTAAAACAACTTATATTACTCCCTCCGTCCCAAAATAAATGTCTACATTTCTATTTATGTTTGTCCCAAAATAAGTGTCCACTTTCAAAAAGTAGATAGCTAAATTCTCACATTTACCCTTAATTAATGCACAACTACATAAGAGTTGTGAAGAAAAAGAAACATTAAATAAGGGTAAAAATGTGATTTGATACCAAAAAGGGATAATAATTATGCATGTCTAAAACTGTGTGTCAAGTCAATTGTGGACACTTATTTTGGGACGGAGGGAGTATTATAATATTCTCTAATTTATCATCCCAATACACTTTTTTAAAAAAACTTAAAATAAAATGATAAAAATTGAATCTCATTGGTGGGATTGAATAAAATAATCATTTCTCTCTCCAACCATCAAATTTTAGAGAATTCTCTAAACTTAGAAAATTTTCAAGTTTTTTCTATTATAGCAAACAAGATAGCAAAGCTGTTGGAGAGGTTTAAAGAACAAAAATACATTTTTTTTCTATTTTAGCAAAGCTGTTGGAGATGCTCTTACATTCCACTATAAATTTTAAAGGGAAATTGGCACAAATCATTGCGCATTCCAGCCATTTCTCCCATTTTTTATATTTTGTACCTAGGGTAGCGTTTGGTACGCAGACTGGATGGGACGGGATAGGACAGGACGGGACGGGACAGGACTAACTGTCTGTCCCACGTTTAGTTTAGGTTTAAAATCATATGTTTGAAAGAGGGTAATATTATAATTTTACATTTAGTCCCATGTTGTTCCACCTATTCTGGTAGAACTAAATAACTTAAGTTTTGTCCCATGAAATTTGATTTTTGTCCCATGTTGTCCCATGTGATTTTTGTCCTATGGCATACCAAACATGGGACTATTTTTTTTGTCCCGTCCTATCCCACCCAGTCTGAGTACCAAACGCACCCTAGGTGTCTACCTGTAGGTCCGCAATCGCATCACGAAAAGACAAAAAAAAATTATGAATTGTGGCAGGTCCGCAATGAGTCGTATGACCCACCTTCGCAATCCATATTCTAAGTCACGTGTCAAATGCAGATGGAACCCTAGCACCTTTTCGGCAGGTCCGCAATTGTGGACCTATAGCTAAGAATGTAAAACCCGAGGAGAAATGACTAGGAGATGCAACGTTAGGGGTACTTAGGCTATTTGTGCCAATTTCGCTATTTTTAAAATGTCACCTTCATAAAAAGTTAGAGCATCCCCAATGTATGAATAAACTCCGTTTTTGGTTCTTGTAACTTTTTGATCTTTTTGGTTTGGGGCCATATAATATATCTATATCTATACTATATTATAAAGATGGCATAAAAAACTCTTAATTACAACTCACTAAGCTTTATGTACTATCATTTAAACCTATCTACTTAAAATCTCTTAAAAATAACTATTAAAGCCTAATGTACTACCTGTAAAGCTTTTAACCCTAATTAATATATTTCATCCTTATCCTCCAAAATCCTTATCTCTAATCCCCAAACCCTAAAATTATGAAATTTGAATTCTGATAAACATAATCAAAACAGAATAAACATCTCAATTTAAATATAAAAATTTAAAATATATAAGATAATTAATGAATTTTAACAAACTACTTAATTTTTTTTATATAAAAAACATTATATTGTTAAGCCTAAATTAAACAAATTTATATATAAAAAACCATTATCACTCAATAAAAACCATCCAAAATCGTACTGTAAATCAATAAAAAATAAAAATAAACATTAAAATCGTGATGTATTAAGCATTATGTATTATTATTTAATGTTAATCTACTTAAAATCTCTTAAAAAACAATTAATGAAGCAATATGTACTACTTTTAAATGTTTTTAACCCTAATTAATAAATTTCATTCTTATCCCCCAAAATCCTTATCTCTAATCCTCAAATCCTAAAATTATGAAATTTGAATTCTGATAAACATAATCAAAACAGGATAAACATCTCAATTTAAATATAAAAAATTTAAAATATATAAGATAATTAATGAATTTTAACAAACTACTTAATTTTTTTTATATAAAAAACATTATATTGTTAAGCCTAAATTAAACAAATTTATATATAAAAAAAACCATTATCACTCAATAAAAACCATCCAAAATCGTACTGTAAATCAATAAAAAACAAAAAATAAAAATAAACATTAAAATCGTGATGTATCTCGCTGCATTGCGCGAGTACGCTTCTAGTTATATTATAAAGCACGGATAAAAAACTCTTAAATACAAATTATTAGGCATAAGGTACCATCATTTTATGCAAGATTTTAAAAATCTCTTAATTTACAATTATCAAAGCACTAAATACACATTACTACTGTAGACTTCTAACACACATCTATATCTATCTATACTATATTATAAAGCACGGATAAAAAACTCTTAAATACAAATTATTAGGCATAAGGTACCATCATTTTATGCAAGATTTTAAAAATCTTTTAATTTACAATTATCAAAGCACAAGATACATATTACTACTGCAGACTTCTAACACCCACCAATTTGGTATGTGCGGAGTCTTCCTTTTATGCAGACTTCTAACACCCCTAAAATCATTTCCCATTTTAATCCCCTAAAATCACCCCCTGCATAATTAAATACATGATAAAAATCAAATTTTAAATATAAAAAATCTAAAATATAATTAAGAAAATCTAATAGAATATTTAATGTTTTCTCAAAACCATTCAAAATCGTACCGTAAATTGATAAAAAATAAAATAAAATCTTAAAATCATGATGTATCTCGCTGCATTGCACGAGTACGCTTCTAGTTTAAAATATATTTACCATTGCACTTTCTGATTTTACTTTATTTTGATCCCTCAACCTAACATCATTTAAAAAAAATCATTAAAGTAGGGGTGTTTTGGCATTTTTCCTTTTCATTTTCTTTGGAAAAATAAAACATTAATAGTTCATAATCATGAATTATTCACAAGTCGTCTCCCATTGATTTTTAAAAATAGACGTGTGATTGAAGATGTAGCACCCCAAAAATTGGGACTAACAAAATTTTTTGAAAAGGAAATGTGGTATATAAATATGCCAGAACACGAGCCCATCCCAAAAAGGGGAAACAATAAATGTCAGTTAATTACGAGTTTGTAATAACAATAAATGAGAGATAACAACCTCTTAATCTAGATTCTAGCACAAGAAGTAAGATTACAAACGGTTGTCATCTACATCCAAAAATAGTCATATCTAAAGTGGCATCCCAAAAATCCCCAAACTCTCATCTAGAAGCCCGTTAAACCTTCTTGGCGGTCGCGCCGTTAGAACCTGAGATACACATCAAACCAAACAAGTGTCAGGCCAAACGAGCCTAGTAAGTTGTACAAAGCATGGCATAACATTTAAAGAGCATAGCTTTAACAATTATAGAATGATTTAGTCGACATGGGTCATACGGGAATCAATGGGGGAGACCCATCACACCAATGGGTTTTACCTCAAGTCAATGTACCTTGATGTTCACTCGCATGAGCAACATCCCAAGGCCCGGCACACTTGAAGACTACCTCTCAGGCATTGCTCCAAATGGCGGAGGTCTAGGCGCATACCGTTCCGGTGGCACCTCAAACTACATCCTCCTGGCACATACCCACGGTTCCTCCAATTTATATATATACTATCCATATCTATACATAATCCATATCATCCAGATACATACATAAGATCTCATATAGTTCCAATCCCATTTTAGGTTCAAAACCCTAAAATATGCAATTCTCATAATCATAATCACCAAAACCATATTAATACAAAATCATACCCATAAATGTAATTAATACTTCCACATAATGAACACATAGCCAAAACTCCCATAATCTCAAATATAACAGTTAGGTCAAACTTATCAGGTGATCAGATTTATACATGCATATGAGGTAAAGATAAATAAGCATTCAAGATATGTATCTCAGTTGAACAATGGTTAAAAGAACTCACAAACTAGGTTTTATAAAAAACCCTAGAAAAGAAGTGGAGAAATGCTCAAGTCCTTGAAGCTTTAAATCTTACTAGAAAACTCAATGAATACTCCTCAACCACCTAATAACTTCTCCTTGATGATCTTCACCAACCAAACCCTAGTATTAATGAGGGATGAGGCTTGGAGGAGGAAAAATCGCCCTAAATGCTCCCAAGCTCGTGAACTAAGTGAAATAAATTGAGATGTTTTGTCTAAAAATCGGCCAAGACCTTTTTATAAGCCCAGGCCCCGCCGGCGACAGTGCCCGGCGACTATGCCCATGGCACTGTCGCAGGGGCATTGTCGCACCCTGTCGACCACACTCGGTACCTTGCCCGCGATTGTGACAGGGCGATTGTGCCCTTGTCACTCTCGCGGGTCACTCTCGTCGGGGATGTACCGAGACCATCCCTCGGCCCGCGACTTTGCCACACGACTATGACCAATGTCATAGTCGCTGGTCACTGTCGCCCCAACTCCCAGTCTCGCTGATTTTTGACTATTTCGCTACAATTAAACATATAAACACTTAAGGTAACAACATATAAAGTAACATACCAAAGATCTCTAATCCAATGCAAAAATCCCAACATTTAAAAGTAATTAGAACACTTTGGAATTTATAAATACTTACCTTAATTTTCCGGGTGTTACAATCCTCCCCACCTAATAAGGATTTTGTCCCCGAAATCTTATTCACTAAATAAGCGAGGATATCTCTTCTTCATGTCTTCCTCGGACTCCCACGTTACGTTGGTACCCCGATGATGCTTCCATTGAACCTTCACCATAGTCACCTCCTTATGCCTAAGTTGCTTCGTCTTTGACTCTAGTATGGCTTCCGGTTCTTCTACGCATCGGTTACCATTGTCCACCCGAATTTCCGTCAACGAGATCACACTTTCCTCTTCGTCTAGACACTTGCGAAGGTAGCAAACATGAAATGTAGGGTGGATTTCGTCCATTTCCGGCAGCAAGTCCAATCGATAAGCTTGAAGTCCCACCTTCTCCAATATAGTAAAGGGCCCAAGGAAACGGGGACTAAGTTTTTCGCGCTTCCCGAAACGGATGATCCCCTTCCAAGGTGACACCTTTAACATAACCCGTTCCCCCACTTGGAACTCAACCGGTCTTCGCTTTTTGTCCGCATAACTCTTTTGCCGGTCTTGAGCCGCCTTCAACCGCTCTCGAATACCTTTCACCTTATCCACCGTTGCTTGTACAATTTCCGGTCCCGCAAATTGTTTTTCCCCTACTTCGAGCCAACACACCGGTGTTCTAAATTTCCACCCGTAAAGTGCTTCGAACGGTGCCATCCCGATACTCGAATGATAACTATTATTGTAAGTGAATTCTACTAGAGGTAAGTGTGAATCCCAATATCCCCCAAAGTCTATTACACATGACCGGAGCATGTCTTCAAGTGTTTGAATCGTCCTCTCACTTTGCCCGTTGGTTTGAGGATGATAAGTCGTGCTCAACTTGACTTTCGTGCCCAATTCTCTTTGCAATCCATCCCAAAACTTAGAAGTGAACCGACTATCCCTATCCGAAACTATGGATAACGGAACGCCGTGACATGACACCACTTCCCCAATGTAGAGCTTAGCAAGTTTGTCCATCGGTAATGTCTCCCGCATTGCCAAGAAATGTGCGCTCTTGGTAAGTCTATCCACTACCACCCAAATAGTGTCGTGCCCTTCAAGGTCTTCGGTAGCTTGGTGACGAAGTCCATGGTGATGTGCTCCCACTTCCATTCTAGAATGGTCAATGGTTGCAAGCTTTTATACGGTTTTTGATGTTCCGCTTTGACTTGAAGGCATGTGACGCACTTCTCTACATAGTTGGTCACGTCGAGCTTCATCACCGACCACCAATAATGAAGTTTCAAATCTCTATACATCTTGGTGCTACCGGGATGTATGGAGTACTTTGACTTGTACGCCTCCGCCAACAGTAACTCTCGGTTCCCTCCAACTTTTGGCACCCAAATTCATCCTTGGAATAGTTTAAGGCCGCAGCTATCTTTCGATAATAACTCTCTTTGCTTCACCATGATCTCGACCTTAAGGTTCTCCTCATGAAGTGCTTCGGCTTGACTCTTATTGATGTCTTCCACTAGACTTGACATCACCTCGATTCTAGAAAAATTCACTTTACCTTCACCCCCGTAATTCTTTCTGCTTAACGCGTTTGCTACCACATTGCCCTTACCGGGGTGGTAAAGCAATTCACAATCATAATCCTTCAAAAGCTCCAATCATCTTCTTTGCCGTATGTTGAGGTCCTTTTGGTCAAAGATGTACTTCAAACTTTTATGATCGGTGAATAAAGTACACCTCGTCCCGTAAAGGTAATGTTGCCATAGCTTTAAGGCAAACACCACCGCCGCTAGCTCCAAGTCGTGTGTGGGGTAATTCTTCTCGTGATCCTTGAGTTGTCGCGATGCATACGCGATCACCTTTCCTCTTTGCATCAAAACGCACCCTAACCCCAACTTAGAGGCGTCACTATAAACCACGAAATCTTCGGATCCTTCGGGTAAGAATAGTATCGGTGCTTTGCATAACTTCCTTTGAAGTGTTCGGAAGGCTTTCTCTTGCGTTTCGGTCCATAAGAACTTAACGTTCTTCCTCGTCAAAGATGTGATTGGAGACGCGATCTTCGAAAAGTCTTGAATAAACCGTCGGTAGTAACCGTCTAAGCCCAAGAAACTCCTGATCTCCGTTGGACTCGTCGGTGGCTCCCAATTCATCATCGCCTCTATCTTTGTCGAATCCACTTTCACTTCGTCCTTGGATACTACATGGCCCAAGAACTGGACCTCTTGAAGCCAAAACTCACATTTTGAAAACTTTGCAAACAACTTCTCCTTCCGAAGGATTTCCAAGACCTCTTGCAAATGTTGACGGTGCTCCACTTTGTCACGAGAGTAGATAAGTATGTCGTCGATGAAGACTATGACCGACTTGTCCAATAAGGGTCGACACGTTCGGTTCATCAAGTCCATAAATACGGTCGGAGCATTAGTCAATCCAAACGGCATGACTAGGAAATCATAATGACCGTACCTCATTCGGAATGTCGTCTTCGGTATATCGCTCTCTTTCACCCGCACTTGGTGATAACCGGATCACAAATCTATTTTAGAGAAACATCCCGCTCCTTGAAGTTGATCGAAGAGGTCGTCAATCAGGGGAAGTGGATACTTGTTCTTCACGGTGACCTTGTTGAGTTCACGGTAATCGATGCACATCCGCATAGACCCGTCCTTCTTCTTCACAAATAGAACCGGAGCTCCCCAAGGCGACGAACTCGGTGTTATAAATCCCTTATCTAGAAGTTCTTGAAGTTGCATCATCATCTCTTGCATTTTCGTCGGGGCTAAACGGTAGGGAGCACGAGCGATCGGAGCGGCTCCTGGAGCAAGGTCGATGTGGAACTCCACTTGTCATTCCGGTGGTAGTCCAAGTAGATCCTCCGGAAAAACATCCGGGTATTCGCGCACCACCTCCACATCTTCCACCTTCTTGTTTTCTAATTTCGTGTCGATCACGTATGCTAAGTACGAAGCACATCCCTTAGCTAGGGTCTTGCATGCCTTAAGTGATGAGATAATCATGTTGGCTTTTCGGTTCTTCTCTTCATAGATTATCACTTCGCCACCCTTCGGCAAGACTGATGTTGAAGAATCATCGGATGAGTTGTGGTTAGGGTTTAAAATGGATAAATTCCAAAGCTATTTAGGGTCGAGTACTCTAATCAATTTTTTGGAGCAAAAGATACCGGCATCATATTTGGATAGCCAATCCATTCCAACAATCACGTCAAACCCCTGATATCCACCGGTAACAAATCTATAACGAAAGACTCCCCATCTACATCTAAGGTTCAACCAAAGTAGCACTCCCGAACTAACAATTGATCCCCATTGGCTACCTCTACTACTAACGCATCATTCAACAAGCTAGTAGGAGTAGTAAAACTTTTGCAAAATGAAGTAGACACAAATGATCGGTTCGCACCTGAATCAAATAAGACACGGGTAGGTAGAGAGTTCACTAGAAACGTACCCGATACAACATCCGCCGTCTCTCTCGCTTCACCTGCCGTCATTTGGAAGGCCCAACTTGGCGCCTTAGGTTGGTTTTCTTTCTTTGGTGTAACCCCGCTTGGAATCCCTTGGTTACCCCTCGCCAACTTAGGACAATTTCTCTTGATGTGCCCCGGCTCCCGACATTCATAGCATACCCCCGTCGGTCGGGAGAGGCAATCCTTGCTCAAGTGATCCCTCCAACCACATTTGAAACATTCGGTAGCGCCGGAGAAAGGTTTTGGGTTGCAAGGCCTGAGATGTTTACTCCTGCATTTGGGGCACCACTGCGTCTCACGCCTCGGTTCCATGTTCCTCTCCCCATTGAAGGGTTTGGATGATCGCACGGGCCCGATCTGCCCTTCCCACCTTCTCTTTTCTCCTTGTTGCTTCTTTTCTTCCTTATCTTGTAGCATATCGTCCTCTACCAGCTGAGATGCCTCGATCACCTCTTGTAAAGTGCTCTTGTGAGCGTTCCTCACGTCTGTCTTCATATCCATCGGCAAACCCTTCACAAATGCCTTTATTTTCGCCCCCTCATCGGTTGCCAAGTGTTCAACTAGGCTCAGTTTATCCATGAACTGTTTGGCGTAGTCAGCGACCGATAAGTTACACTTCTTCAGATTTCGGAACTCATCTTCGATCTTATCCAATGCTCTCTCGTTGCAATACTTCTCCATCAATTTTTTCTTGAATATGGGCCAAGTGATTTGGGCTAGAACTTCCGGTGTGAGCGCCCTCCTGGTAATATTCCACCAGCTCAGCGCGTCTCCTCGGAGCAATTGGGATCCAAACTTGACCATTTGAGAGTCCACACACTCGCTGAACTCAAATGCCATCTCAACATCTTGGATCCACTTCATACATGCTAGTGTGTCGGTCGTCCCGGAAAATTCTGGAGCTCGACTGCAAAGAAACGTCTTAAAGGAGCAACCCCATCCTTCTTCTTCTCAGTCCTAATAGCATGCTCTTCAGTTCCAACGACGGCCGGTACGCCACCCGACCCATTCACCGCATTCTCTGCCATAGCCTCAGTTCGTCGGTGACTGGCATCCCGGTCCTCTAACAATTTCAAGAAGAATTCTTGTTGTTGTGCCATGGCCGAATTCATGGCTTGCATCACATTGTCTTGAATCCTTGTCTCCATGGTCACCTCTTCTACAATTGGTTGCCCCGTCTCGAGATTCACCCTTGGTACTTGTTCTGGTCCTCCACCCAAGACATCGGTTACGGGTGGCCTTTCAGCAACTATTACCAAAGGAGGTTGATCGGCGGTAGACTCGTCTTCAATGTGACCATCCCGTGGATTCTGGAGCATATTTTGAGTGTTTACCATGATGCTCTGTCATACATGACAAGGATCACACCGGTTAATTCTTTAAAAGATAAGCGGTTCAATACGTACTACTACAAGGATTAATCCTCATAATAGCAATTTCAAACATGCTTACGTAATCATAAATTCAGAACAACACTGACCAAGTGAGATTGTGAGCGTACTTTACATAAGAATTCTCGTTGTCATTATTATAAGTTTCAATCAATGCAATTCCGCAATCCTAATACTCTCCCCACCTAGAAATGCCCTACCTGTATGGACAGTGATACAATGCGCTCAACCAACTTAAGTCTAGGTATGCTAGAGTTAACACCTAGTTCACTTAAACCTGGCTCTAATACCAACTTGTAACACCCCAAAAATTAGGACTAACAAAAATTTCCGAAAAGGAAATGTGGTATATAAATATGCCAGAACACGAGCCCATCCCAAAAAGGGGAAACAATAAATGCCAGTTAATTACGAGTTTGTAATAACAATAAATTAGAGATAACAACCTCTTAATCTAGATTCTAGCACAAGAAGTAAGATTACAAACGGTTGTCATCTACATCTAAAAATAATCATATCTAAAGTGGCATCCCAAAAATCCCCAAACTCTCATCTAGAAGCCCGCTAAACATTCTTGGTGGTCGCGCCGCTAGAACCTGATATACACATCAAACCAAATAAGTGTTTGGCCAAATGAGCCTAGTGAGTTGTACAAAACATGGCATAACATTTAAAGAGCATAACATTAACAATTATAGAACGATTTAGTCGACATGGGCCATACGGGAATCAATGGGGGAGACCCATCACACCAATGGGTTTTACCTCAAGTCAATGTACCTTGATGTTCACTCGCATGAGCAACATCCCAAGACCCAACACACTTGAAGACTACCTCTCAGGCATTGCTCCAAATGACGGAGGTCTAGGCGCATACCGTTCCGGTGGCACCTCAAACTACATCCTCCTGGCACATACCCACGGTTCCTCCAATTTATATATATACTATCCATATCTATACATAATCCATATCATCCAGATACATGCATAAGATCTCATATAGTTCCAATCCCATTTTAGGTTCAAAACCCTAAAATATGCAATTCTCATAATGATAATCACCAAACCCATATTAACACAAAATCATACCCATAAATGTAATTAATACTTCCACATAATGAACACATAGCCAAAACTCCCATAATCTCAAATATAACAGTTAGGTCAAACTTATCAGGTAATCATATTTATACATGTATATGAGGTAAAGATAAATAAGCATTCAAGATATGTATCTCAGTTGAAAAATGGTTAAAAGAACTTACAAACTAGGTTTTATAGAAAACCCTAGAAAAGAAGTGGAGAAATGCTCAAGTCCTTGAAGCTTTAAATCTTACTAGAAAACTCAATGAATACTCCTCAACCACCTAATAACTTCTCCTTGATGATCTTCACCAACAACAAATGTATAACAAGAATTCTTGGAATTCCTTATGAAAACCAAGATTTGCTTTATCCGGTATCAAACGGGAGCTACGAGCAAAAACCCTAGTATTAATGAGGGATGAGGCTTGGAGGAGGAAAAATCGCCCTAAATGCTCCCAAGCTCGTGAACTAAGTGAAATAAATTGAGATGTTTTGTCTAAAAATCGGCCAAGACCTTTTTATATGCCCAGACCCCGCCAGCGACTATGTCCATGGCACTGTCGCGGGGGCATTGTCGCACCCTCTCGACCACACTCGGTACCTTTCCCGTGATTGTGACAGGGCGATTGTGCCCTTGTCACTCTCGCGGGGCACTCTCGCTAGGGATGTACTGAGACCATTCCCCGTCCTGCGACTTTGCCACACGACTATGACCAATGTCATAGTCGCTGGTCACTGTCGCCCCAACTTCCAGTCTCGCTGATTTTCGATGATTTCGCTAAAATTAAACATATAAACACTTAAGGTAACAACATATAAAGTAACATACCAAAGATCTCTAATCCAATGCAAAAATCCCAACATTTAAAAGTAATTAGAACACTTTGGAATTTATAAATACTTACCTTAATTTTCCGGGTGTTACAGAAGACAATGTCTAGCTACCAGGGAAAACAAGATTGAATGGACTAATTTCAATATGATTTCTTGCTCATGGATGATAAAATCAGATTAACAAGGTCATGTTAAATTTTGGCGGTAGTGGTGGTGGTGTAGGGGGTTTATTTGAGATAATTCCTCCATGTTTTTGGTTTTCCGATTGGCGTTATGTAATTCGATGGAGAAGGAGCTTAGGACTTACTTTTTAAAAATTATATGAACAACACTACTCGAAACAAGTTGATTCAAAGTTCCAAATTGGTGAAAATATAACAAAACCGTAAACTAAATACTCACCACCACTTGTCAATCGATCAAAGAATTTTGAAACCCCAATTTGTGTAGGTGTCTTCCACTCTTCGTTACCGGGAGACGAGGGAAACCAATTTTGGAGATGAATTTTGCTTTGAAGAAAAACCTAATTTGGGTTGTTCCAAAATGTTTTTTGATGCAAACCAATTTCCTTGCAACAAAAGAGTCCATATGAGACCATTGCAACAATTATTGAGGAATTACATTCCATTATAATTTTTAAAATGTCACGTTCATAAAAAGTTAGACCATCCCCAATGTATGAATAAACTGTTAAAGGAAAAACTAAACAGAACAACAATAGAATGGAAAGAATGAAATATGTAATTCTCATTAATCAAAAGCCCTTTAAATAGGGATGAGTTACAAGTAGATAGCTATGAGAGATATCAATTATAATCTATCTCTAATATGTTATCTCTATCCGTATCTCTATCTCTATCGTCATATCCTTTAGACGATGACACACTTATCCTACAACACTCCCCCTTGTGCCGAGTTAAAGGAGTGACAGTGCGCAATTGTTGTCTCGCTAAAACCTTACGCCAAAATAAAAACCCAATGGGAAAAAAATAAAAGTTTGACGAAGGAAAGAGTACAACGCACCAGCTTCTTTGCAATATATAGACTTTTCCTTTAGTCTAGTTTTCTCTTAGATTCGTATATCAATCATGAGAGTTAGGAAATCATGATGGTATATAGATTGTTGCCTCACTAAAACCTTACACCAAGGAACAAAACCCAATAGGAAAAATAAAACCTTGGTTGAAGGAAAGAGCACAACATACCAATATCACATATATAGTAGACTCCCCCTTTTGTCTACCACTCCTCTTGATTCGTATATTAATCAAGGGAGTTTGGAAAACATTTGTATTTTAATACTTTCTACATGTTTCTAAAATATGGTTTTAGGTAATGATTTGGTAAAATATGTCACATTCTTCTGACACCTTACTTGATTCACTTAAATCTAAAGGAGAGTCTGTTATTGCTGATTATATAGGAACTTAAGCGGAATATGCTTTGTGTTATCACCCTCAATGTATCCTTTTTTCATTCCTTTGATACATGATGCATTATTTCCATATATGCAAGTAGGTTACTGGTTGAACTCAAAATTACTAGCTCCTCTAATATGTGTAATGATAGTCCTTAATCATATACATTCTTTAATTATCTCATGGAGAGTAATATTCTTGGAATAGTTCAAGGAGACAGTTACAAGGGTTTGCTTAGCTTACTTCCAAGCAATCGGAGTGTTCCATGTGGTAATTTCTTCTCCAGTTTGGGAACAATCTTTATGTGGATAAGATAAATACCTAATATCAACAAACACATACCAAGATATTGTTTGGTGTTTTTCTATAAGATCTAGTACTTTTGCTGCTTACATTCTAAGTAGGTATTGAAGTTCCATTATCAATCCCATTTTTCTTTCTAGAGGGAAAGTATAAGCCCATGTCAATGGTTCCAAAAGATGAAGTTGATATCATTCCAATGATGTTGCATTGGCGCTGAGCTAAATCTAGCTAGTAAGTTCACTGAGAAATACAATATACGATCAAGTGTATTATGCTAAGTACGATAATGCGCATGTTGTACTTGTATAGGGAATTCCAGCCCCCAACACTTTTTCATCATCATTCTTTAGACGAAATGGATCATTCCTTATATCCAACACTTTGACCGATCATGGGAGTGCTAACCGGATGCGCTTTGTCCATATTAAATTGCCTGATTATTTTCTGGACATATGTAATCGATGAATTAATATTTCACAAACTCAGTGTTTAAGCTCAAATAGCTAGACAAAACCAAGTTTTCCCAAGATTTTTCATCTCAAAATTTAGATTTCAAGTAGCTTGTGGTTTCTCTTATTTCATCAAGAGTGCCTATTATGCTCATAACATCGACAAATAGGGTCACTTTAAAAATCTGGAACTTATTTCCATAATAAATACGCAAGAGCATAGTTCATCGTTCTTATATATCTTTTTCCAATAAAGTATTCCATTAGGCGAGTATATCACATTCGCCTAGATTGCTTCAATCTATAAAGTGAGCGTTTCAATTTTACTGCAAACACGCTCTCTGGTTTAGAGTTACTTGATTTGGGTAATGTAATATCGTCAAGCACTTTTGTATATCTCTGAATCTAGATCCCCATAGAGATATGTGGTAATCACATTCATGAGTTGCATTTTCAGTCCTTCGGAAATTAGCAGAACGTTATAACGTCCATCACGAGAGAGTAAGTCTTCTCGTGGTCAATCCAGTGAGTTGTGAGAAACCTTGCGCCAAAGGAGGGTCTCATATATTAGGACTTAATTATTCTCATTACACTTTATGACAAATGATTTATGTATGTCTTACAGGCTTTACACTTGGTGGATTAGCACTACCAAACCAAATACCCGTTCATTTGTCAAATAACATAATTCTCCTGGATTGCTTCTTTTCATGTAGTCCAATTTACTCTTTGTTGACATTTTTCAACTAAGCATGGTTCGATGTCAATGTGCTCTATCATCTCATGAGCAATAGTATATACGACTATATCATCAATGAGTATGTATGATTTGTTCATCGACTCATATGCACTCTTATAATTCATTTGAGATTTCTTTTATCTCTGGAATCAATATTAACTTCGGAGCGTCCTCCAGTAATGATTCATAGACATAGTTATAATCAGAGACAATCTCATAAGAGGTTTAAGTATTGATGATAAATAGTTGTGCCTTACTCTTCTCTTCCTTTAGATGAGTACTTATCGAACCAAGTAGTTTCCCCTATTTCCTTTTAGGAGCTACAACCTCAACCACAACTCCACTATGTGTAATTGCAACGCACTTCCCAAAGACGTTGTGCCCTTGTTTGGGGACTTTTGACCTTGTGAGTATATTTGCAGATCGTATATGTGATCTTGTCACTTTTGGAATAACATTAAACATATCAGATATCGAGTCTGATTTGTTTGACTTCAACATTACATTGTGAAGTTTTGGGGATCAAAATGAGACAGAGTGGGAATATTCAATGCCACTTCCTGTCGTTCCCATGGAAAATCCTTTTTTATATCTCTCCCTAACGGCAGGGAGACTATCTCATGAAAGTGACAACCCGCAAATCTAGCGGTAAGAGATCACTAGTCAAGGATTCTAATTTGCGGATAATTGTTGGCGATTCATATCCAACATATACCAAATCGTCTTTAAGGACCCATTTTGATGTGTTGTGGGTGCGCAATTGGCACATATACTACACAACCAAACATGCGTAAATGTAAAATATCAGACTTATATCCATAACTGGTACGCATGAGGATGGTTAGCTAGTAGTGGGTCTAAAAACGAGAAAAAACTGCATATAATAATTGCATAACCCCATGTAGATGTGGGTAAATTGGTGCACATTACCAATACCCTAGATACCATTATTCTTTTGATAAAAACTTCCATGAGACCATTTTATATATACACATGGGGTATAGGAAATCTACATTGATCCCAATACATATGCAATGATCATCAAATCCTTATGATGTAAATTCTCCAGCATTCCAAGTCATGTAGACTTGATGAAATAATCAGGGTGGTGAGCCCTTAAACGTATAGCTAGTGCTAGGAGTGCAGTATTTCATGTGGATAATAATACGACATGCGTTCATATGTCAAAACCAGAACCATAAAGTACTTTAATGTCCCACATTCTTGATGTTTATGTCTATAAGTATCAGCTTGTATTCATTGTAACAATGGAATATTTTTGTATTATGTCCTTAGCTTTAGGATGGTCTCATTCCTGTCTTGGCTAAGGATCAGGGTATACAAAACTTTTAGGTATTCGAGAGGACATATTATGATGGTGGTGTTGCTTCTTATGCTGCAGAAGTCAACATTTGCAATTTGCCTCTTTTTGCCTTTCACTCGAAAAAGAATGTGTTGGAAATACACGGATCACTATGTCATGACCATGGTGTCCCACATGGTCATGTCGAAACATATATGTGTCATTGCCCCAAAGTTCTTTATTGGTGACAAAAAAATGTTTCGATGACCCAATAATCTACTAGTGTGACACAATAGTTTCCATGATATATGTTTCCTTTCATATTCATTAGAACTTATGTATATATGCTCATTTCCATTTGATACGACTATCTTTACAAGGTTCCTATTAATCTTGTACCAACAAGAAAACAGTCCATCGTCTAAGTATTTTGGTTGGATGAATTAAAAATAAGTATTAGTCTATCTTCTTTAGATTGTGTGAGAGGTAAAAAAAAATCAATTCTCCTTAATACATTCCTACACGGAATGGAGAACGTTGAAGGTTTTGTATTTGTTATGATGCATTTCTTTACATCTATAATGGTTACATATTCGATTTTACTTTAACAAAAAAATTAATTTTGATACTTAAATAAATTTCAAAGAAACATATGCTTAATCAATATTATATGATATAATTCATTTTCAACTTGTTCCCTTTTTTATTGGAGCACTCTTTAGTGCATTTTGTATATGATTGTCCATTATCACCTGGCTAGTAGTTGTATCTCTACTCCAGGTGTTGAAAAACCTTACTGACTCTTACCAAGACCCTGACCCTTTCTAGGGTCTCCACATGTTGCATAAATGTCACATATGTGAAATTGTTTTAACTCACAATCCTTTGGAGTTGTTTCCACCTCTAACACTTTCATTATTGATATCGAGAATTTGCTTTATCCCGACATATGTGGTGTTGTTATTCGAAAGAACCTTGTTATGTCTCTCAACCACCTGCAGTAGGTTGATGAGTTTATCTAAAGGTTACATTCCAATTATATTGTTTCATTAATATTTTCTGATGAAAGGTGGAAATAATGTTATGAATCATGACATCTTCGGTGAGTTCTTTGCCACAAAGATTGAAATGCATTTTGAGACACACCATTTCTTTGTTGAAATCAGTTACTTTCTTATAATCGAGTAAGTGGGTTTCATTCCACTGTATGATTAGTTTAAGAAATACATGGTAATGAATGTTCCAATTTTTTTTTGGGACGTCCCACGGTTCTTGGGTACTTTTAGTTAATGTTATTTCCTCCGAAGGTTGGGACTGGTGTGTCATGTCAAAAAATTCAAGGTATTTGCTTGAACCTTTTTAGATGATTGGTTTTAGAGTCAATAGGGAGTTAATGATTTTTAGGTATTTTCTTGTACCTTTCCAACTACATTGGATATTCATATTTGTACTCAAGTTCCTTTGAGTTTAGGACATAAAATAACGGATGAGTTGTTTCAACCATTAAAGTATATAAGGGATAATATATGATTTTCTGTTTGATAAGACAACAAATTATGGTTATAATTATTATTTTATGTATGAAATTTTATTATCATAACAATATTAAATTTTTGTATGCTTACATTTTGTTGATAATACTTCATCAATATTTCAATTTGCAAAGAGAAACCACTCAATCTATTGGATTTCGAGGTAGTAAGGGAATCACATGGATTTCTTAAGTCCCTACAAACCTTAGGGTTATTTACACTCGTTTGATAAAATTCAATCCATATCTTGTGATTTATTTAATTTAAAAATAACATTGTTAATTATAACACTTTTGGCATGAGGCCAAAATGAATATGTGTTTGACATATGAAACCAATTTCAATGTTTTAATACTTTAATAGTATTTTAAGATATTACTCTTAGACAAATAAATATTGTTTTGACATAAAGTCAACTTCAAACTTTTAACATCTTAATAGTATATTTGGAGCTTTTGGTAAAACCAAAATATATGGGGTTGGAAGTATAACTTCCAAAATTTTATTATATAATTTAAAATTATGAGTAGAAACTCACAATGAAGATAAACATTTTCATGCTATTTTGGAGGTTATGGGAGGTTATGTAGAAACTCACAATCAAAATAACAAAAGTTATAGGGGTTGGAAGTGTAACTTCCAAAAAATAATTATAAGCTATGAATTATAATTAAAATGAACATTTAAATATTAACATAAATAAATAATAAATAATTGATATTGTACACTAATTGGATAAACATTAACAAATAATAATAATAGTTCAAAACGATAAATACTATCGTACCCACATGAAATTAAAATATGTTGAATCAAAATTAATGTAATATAACAACCTAATACTGAAATAAATAAATTTTGATGAAACAAACAAATAATATTTTTTTTGGTCAAATATCAATAACAATCCTAATCAACCCAGAATATAAAGATTATAAGAGTAAATCTCGAATAATTAAATAATGTTAATAAATATATATAAAACAAATTATAAGTAAAGCTTTAATTAATTATAGTTTGTTAAAACCAAATAACCATGAACCATTTTTTTTAGCATGGTGAAACAAATATGTAATATAATGAATAAATTAATAATAATTTGAGAAAATTAATGTCGTTTTAATTTTATATAAAAAAGTTAAATTGGGCAACCACATACTTAATAATAATATTAATAACAAAAATAATATACTAATAAAAGACATATGGTATTCAAATCATCCTCATGGTGGAAAAAAAACTTACTTTATCTCTTATTGATGCATAACAACCGCGACTTCCAACCCAAAAAAAATGATAAAAGAAAATTCTGGCCAAACGTCGCCTAAGCCCAATATTCTAATGTTTGCTAATTATTAGATTTAGGGTTCTAATATGTCTTTGAACTTCATGTATTTATTTATATCCACTTATCCATATCTTGATTCAATTGATATAAAACATAGAATATAACCAACAAAACACAATATGCATAGCAAATTACTCGAGAAATCAAAAGCGAATACTTTTAAAAACAAGCCAACATGTATATAAATTCTTCAAACAGAAAGTTAACCGAGACAAATTTATGGTTCATGACATAAATATTATACGTGTAAGAATTCTTACTTGGATTGTAGCATCGACGGAGGGATAGATTTATGAAGTTGGAAACCCGAAAGTTGATCGATGAACTGGTCGATTGAGCTTATGTACTGATAACGTGTTAAAGGAAAAACTAAACAGAAGAGAATGAAATTTGTAATTCTCATTAATCAAAAGCCCTTTAAATGGTGATGAGTTACAAGTATATAACTATGAGATATATCAATTCTAATCTATCTCTAACATGTTTATCTCTATCCATATCTCTATCTCTATCTCTATCGTCATATCATTTAGACAATGACACACTTATCCTACAACATAAACTTCATTTTTGGGTTCTTGTAATTTTTTGAACTTTTTGGTTTTGGGCCATATAATTAATTTAAAACAAATTTACCATTGTAGTTTATGATTTTACTTTATTTTGATCCCTTAGACCAAATCTAACCCATAACACCAAAAATAGCATCAAAACACTAAAATTGATGGGACCCTTGACACTAAAAAAAATCAACTCCAACCATACTTTAAAAAAGAACGCCAAATTGATGTGCCTATGTAAAAAAACATTTTTTTATTATTAAATATTGTTAAATACAATATCTATAATTTATAGATAATTATCATACACCTAATAATGATATTATTTAATAAAAAACTAAAATACACAATTAGTGGTGGGCTTCTTGGTTTATGCAGGATGAATAGTTTAACACCAAATTTGGTGTCTTCTTCCTAAACAAAGAATGGGCCGACAAAAAAAAAATTCATTTTGGAGTATGGTTGGAATCCACCATACTGCAAACCACCATTTTTGCAGTATGGTTGGAGTTGCTCTCAACCTAACATCATTTAGAAAAACCAGTTAAAATAGGAGTGTTTTGGATTTTTGTCCTTTTCATTTTCTTTTGAAAAATAAAACACTAGTAGTTCATAATCATGAATTATTCACACGTCGCCTCCATTAACTTTTAAAAATAGATGTGTGATTGAAGACAATGTCTAGCTACGAGGTAAAACAAGATTGAATGGACTAATTTCAATATGATTTCTTGCTCATGGACGATAAAATCATATTAACAATGTCTAGCTACGAGGAAAAACAAGATTAAATGGACTAATTTCAATATGATATATTGCTCATGGATGATAAAATCAGATTAACAAGGTCATGTTAAATTTTGGCTGTAGTGGTGGTGGTGTAGGGGGGTTTGTTTGAGACAATTCCTCCATGTTTTTGGTTTTCCAATTGGCGTTACGTAATCCGATGGAGAAGGGGCTTTGGTTTTCTGATTGTTTTAGGGTTTCGATGAAGAGAGGTAGGAGTGGGTGGGTTTTATTTTCTTTTTCTTTTCAGGTTTTATAATGTTTTGTGGTATATAAAATTTTTTATTTTCTATTATAGAATGACCAAAATGCCCAATTTAATTAGGTTTAACACACACAAAAAAAAAATAATAATAATAACGGGCATTAGTGAAAGGGAGTAAAACACAAAAATGAGACATTCAATCATGATTTAGCGGGGGCACTTACACAATGCAAGGTATGGTTCAGTCGCTTGAGAGCTTCAGGCTAGGTTATGGACGAGAGGCTAGGTACGATGTGGGCTGCCTGCCCCGTCCCGAATAGACGAAGACCAAGCATAATCAGAAATCGCGATGACAAATCTTCTCTCTCTCTCTCTCTCTCTCTCTATATATATATATATATATATATATATATATATATAGGGGCATTCAAATGCAACCCCTTTACATGATGCAACATATGCAACCCCTCTATCTACCCCTTTTTAGAGGCCCCTTCAAATGCAAAACTTGCATTTGTTGCACCCCTTACAAACAAATCCTAGCCATCCATTTCACATTTTAAAGGCTAAGATGAAGGCGGTGGCATAATTGAAATTATATGCATTATAGTTACCATATTAGCAAAATTACAATTACTAGTAAGGGCAAACTAGAAAATAAACAAATAAATTAAAATATGGAAGTTTTAGCCAGAAAGGAAATTTCTCCTTTCATCATCAATAGCATATCTCATTCCCGATGATTTAGGGATTCTTCCAACCGACTACAATCTTCAAGCAAAACAAGATTTTTTTTTGAATTTTTTGCTAGTGAATCATGGCCTAAACATATATGAAACTTTATATACACTTGTGCCTTTGCATATACGAAACTTCATATACACGTGTGCATTTTCATATATGAAACTTGATATAGACATGTGCATTTTGTGATGGCATTGGTAGATGGGATAGCAGATTTGCATATGTGCATATATATGAATGTTCATATATGATCGGTGCATATATGAATGGTGATTGATGATGATGACCATATGTGCATGATCTATCAATGAAAAACAGTTTTGCATATATGATGCTGAGCATATGTGCATGATCTTCCATAACCAACAACATATATGAATGTTCATTCATGATTCTGTGCACATATGAACGTTCATTCTTGATTTTGTGCATGTATGAATGTTCATTCTTGATTATGTGCATATATGAATGTTCATATATGCATGACTTTACTAATTCAAATATAAACTTGGCTACAATATCTACCGATCTATAAAATAGCAAATTACATATGTCGAATGTTTTGATTAATCAACAATGAAACATTACATATATCAAATAATTTTGGTCCCGATACGTTCTTCTACAATGCATATATGCAATACCTAACAGACATTAAAAAAACACTCTCTTACAATTGTCGTCATCCACGTTTGCTTCATCAACAACATCATTTGTCAAGTGTGGTGTCCTCATGCATCTCACAGGAAGTAAAATATGTAGTATTATCCTCGAGTGCGGTATCTTCATCAACTATGTTCTTTCCTCTACGATGTTCATCGACTTGATTACTTTCACACGCCATGGTTTCACAAACTATGAAGAAGCGAATGCTATAATAACGAAAATTTGTTGCTTCGATCGGAATTTTTGAAGAATGTATGTTGCTTGATTCTCGATTTGATGTTGGTTGAAAATCGAAAATTTTAAGATAAAGATACTAAAAGATTTAGATGATGATTATCAAAAAAGAAATATTCAATATTTTAGGAATCAATTAATTACTTTCCTTATTTTCCAATATTATTAATCTATTATTTAAAAATAAATAAATTTTGTAAATTAGACTTGTAACCGTGGTTATTAAAAAGTAAACAAAAAAAAGAAAGAAATTAATATTGTTGAGATCAACGGTTCAGATGAGTTTGTAAGGAGTGTAGGAATTGCATTGTGTGTATTTGATTTGCTATATATATATATATATATATATGGGTAAGGCGGATTTTTTAGGGTTCTCCGTTAAACCACTTGAAAATCAAAACATTGACATCAAAATAAAGAAAATAACAACATAAGAATAAAGAAGAAGGAAAAAGAACAACATAAACAACATAAACAAACAATATAAACAAACGAAAAACATAAAAAACTTACAGAGAAGGGAGCGGAAACACCAGATTTTATGTACGACGGTGGCCGGATTATATTAATAGTATACTCTAATTATATGAATAGTACTATTTTTTTATAAGGTAAGGGATATAATATGAAGAACTTAAAAAGGATTGAAGGATCAAACTAAGAAGATGAGAGGAGAGGTTTTTAGCAACTCATACTTGTATTATGGATGCTAAGGCGTTGGCTAAGGTGTGCCTTACAATGAACTAGATGAAGGTTTATATAGGCCTTCATTAGTGAGCTACATTATTACAAATTTGAAAATGGAAATGAAAGGTGACAACTCTAAGTACCACATACCTAGTCTAGGTCTATCCTATCTAAATAAATAAAAAAAATTATTTTATACAATACACGTATTAGAAAAGACAAAAGTACAAAATACAAAAGTCAAAAGTTATATAGTAAATTGTCGGGATAAAACGTCATCCCTTACGTCAATTGTAAATTAATGTTGTGTAGATGTCATCACTTGTGTCATATGAATTAGTAGGGATAATATGGATTAATATCGTCTGTGTTGAATATGTGCACCGGTTTTTCTTCGTCTCCAACGAAAGGTAGAAGCATAATCCAATTTGTGTGAGTCCATATTTGAATATATAATGGCCTTCAGCTACCAACTTGTATTTTTTACACCATGATGTCTCGAATTCCCAAGGTATTGAAGGTGTTTTTTGGCCCTGTGAAATCATTGTTGTTAACTGTTCCAGTGTGTTAAAATTATTGATGTTGTTCAACCATGTATATTGAGTGCTGTAGACAAGCTGTTTTAGATAATTTTTTTCACTCATACTGTCGCTGATAAATACTCTTTTTCTTGCAGATCTGTATGTGTAAATATTTGCTTCACGAAATGAGGCAAAAATCTTGCATCCTACAATGGAATCATGGGAATGAGATGCAATATTGCCTGCTGTATAAATGAACTTGTCTCCGAATTTGTTGAGAAGTGCTTCTGTTGACGAAGTGAGGCTGAATTCCACATAATCGATCATGCCATTGTGATAGAACTGTAGGATTTTTTCTTCTGGCATATCTGTTGTTTTTAGATCGATTTGTAGTAGAAACAGGTTTGTTGGAACTGATTCTACTGGAATGTCTAGTGGGGGAGTTCTTTGATGTAATCTTTGTACAACTTTCACGCCTCTGTATTTCTGTTCTTCACAAGCAATGTTGATAATCTCTTGTTGTAACTTATACAATATTAAAGGGAATTCTGTACAAATTTTTGTCGATACAATGTTTTCAAATTCTGGGAGTTGGTCTAACAATGGTTGCATTGTGTTCTTCCAAGGATAATCTAGTATCCTGGCTTTGAAGCTGTCAAAATTTTTGTGAAAAACTGTTGCTGTAGGTTTTTCTGTATTCTCGAGCAGTTTTTCTAGTTGTGTATTTTTTGCTTCGAGAATTGCAATCTGTTGTTTAAGAACTGCATTTTCAAGGAGAATGGGCAACACATGTGTCGTCCTTTTTCCAGTTTTTGAAAGCAATTGTTCCTGTAAACTAGTAATAACTTCTTCTTGAGCTTTAATCAATTGCTCAGGAGTAGTTTTTACCATCTGTAAACCTTTTTCAATTTGTGATGTGTGAGAAGCTGTTTCAACATGTTCGGGCTCAATGTAAAACTGTTTTAACCCAAAATGTTCTCGTGCTGCTTACATAGCCTCTGAGAAGCTTAAAAATCCTTTATAAAAGGGTTTGTTGTGATACTTTATAAACTTGATAACTGTTTCCCATTTATTAAAAATTCCAGTTTTTGTTCCCCTTATGATTACATAATATGGGAAATTGTTACTTTGTTTTGTAATAGCTTTTTCACTTTGATCTAGAAAATAATAGCTCAAAGCATTAGCAACCTGTGCTTTGAAAGATGATACCCGTGGTGCAGTTTGAATGTGCCATAGGTTGTCTAACAAACACTGTTGTTTTTCTGTTAAAATCATTCCAGCACTTGGCCGAAACTTTTTGTTTGTATCAAAACATTTGTATAATTTGTATGTCCCAAATTGAATAACATCATGTCCTTTTTGGGTGTTTTTTCTTGGAACATATGTTTTTGGGGTTATCTGTGATATATAATCATCCTGTATACACTGTAATTCTTGAGATGTCATCAAAGGTTCAAGTCCTTGTGCATCTTGTACCAATTGAGAATCTTGTATAGATGTCTGTGTAAATGCCTGTGCGTTGATTGCAGACTGCATCAACTTTACTGTAGGTGCTGTATAAACTGTTTCCTCAGAAGAAGTGCTCATGGAAGATGAGCTTTTCTTTGAGTTGGAAGGCTGTATAATCTTTCGCTTACCTTTGTCTGTATTTTCCATCTGCATTGAACAATTGTCTATAAAACTTGTATTTTGAAAACGTTTCTTTTGTTGTGAAAAATACGATGTGAGTTTCTTTTGAGTGAGTTTCTTTTGAATACCTCGTCCACCACGCTTTCGAGCGAACTCGGATGTGTTACTCAATGTAAGAAAATTTTTGTTAATTGTAATACCACCTTTTATACTAAATATGAAATTTAATCCTAATATGAAATCTGTCGATTTTATATATTCAGGAATAATATTTACTTGTGGTATGTCATATTTCGCACTGTAATTTCCTGCAAAGTCTAAAAATTGAGAAAAGACAAACATGACAAAACGCTCATTCAAACATGATAACAAACATGAGTGAAGAATACAAAAAACAGGATGACAAAACGCTCATTCAAACTACGGGATCTACAAACATGATCAATTTACAATGTAGATTATGGTTAAACAACAATAAATTCTTAGATTTAACAGCCTTATTAGATACAGGAGCAACAAAAAGTGTAATTTCTTACAGTTTAGTACCTTTACAATATCATAAAAAATTACCATACAACTTGGTAACAAGAACAATTGAAGATAGATTGATTTCAATCAAACATTATATAGAACCAACAGGCATACAATTTCTCGATTTTGTAGGCAATTACAGTGTGAAATATGATATACCACACGTAAATATTAACCCTGAATACATAAAATCAACAGATTTTGTGTTAGGTTTAAATTTTATTTTTGGTATAAATGGTGGTATGACAATTAACAGAAATTTTATTACATTAAGTAAACATAGTTATAGCTTTCCTACATTAAGATACAAAAATACATCAGAGTTTGCTCGAAAGCGTGATGGACAAGGAAATCTAGATTTTTTAAAACAACATCAAAATAAATCGTTTATTGAAAACGACGCGTTTAAATTACTTACAAATTTTTTGATACATGATTTAGAAAAAGGAAAAGATGTCACAACAAGTATAAATTATCCTATAATTCTACACTTAGAAAAAATAGGATTCATTGGTGAAGACATTAAAAAAGCAAAAGTAAAATACATATGTAAATTTAAGATTAAAAACCCAGATATTACAATTAGAACTGCAAACATAGAATATAGTCCCTTAGATAAAGAAGAATTTAAAAAACAAATACCAGAAATGTTAGAACAAGGTTTAATTAGAAAATCTGAAAGCCCTCACAGATCAGCAGCTTTTATAGTTAGAAATCACAGTGAAATTAAAAGAGGAAAAACAAGAATAGTTTATAATTACAAAAGATTAAATGATAATACAGAAGATGATGGCTACAACATACCTAATAAAGATAGCTTATTAAATCTTATACAAAGAAAAAAGGTTTTTTCTAAATTTGATTTAAAATCAGGATATAATCAATTACAATTAGAAGATCAGTTTAAACCATGGACAACCTTTACATGTTCAGAAGGACAGTATGAATGGAACGTTTTGAGCTTTGGACTCAAAAATGCACCATCAATATTTCAAAGATTTATGGATAATATTTTTCTTAAATATGATTTTTGTTTAGTTTACATTGATGATATTTTAGTTGCAAGTGAAACATTGCAGGAACATGAGAAACACTTACAGAAGATCTTCGAAGAGATTAAAAAGAATGGTATAGTAGTTTCAAAAAGAAAAATGGAATTATTTAAGAGAAAAATATATTTTCTTGGCCTAGAAATAGGAAATGGAAAGATAGAATTACAATCACATATTTCTACAAAAAATTTAGATTTTCCAGAAAAATTTGAAAATCTTAAACAAATTCAAGCCTTTTTGGGACTAGTAAATTATGCTAGAAAATTTATCCCAAATCTTTCAAAATTAGTGGGGCCATTATACAGTAAAACAACTAAAAGTGGACAAAGACATTTTAATAAAGAAGATATAAAATTAGTTCAAACAATAAAAGAAACAGTAAAAAACATAAAACCATTATAACTACCATTGATTACAGATTATATAATAATTGAAGTTGATGGATGTAAAGAAGGATGGGGAGCAATACTTCTCTGTAAACCTAATAAATACAGTCCTAAGGATACAGAAAAAATTTGTTCATATGCTAGTGGAAATTTTAACAAAATTGGCATGAATTGGACAAGTTTAGATTTTGAAATACAGGCATTAATAAATGATTTAGAAAAATTTAAATTATTTTTACATAATGAATTTACAGTTAGAACAGACTGTGAAGCTATTGTACGTTTCATAAAAAATGACCAGAGTAAAAAAGTTAACAGAACAAGATGGATTAATTTACAAAATGTTATACAAGGATGTGGCTATAAAATAAATTTTGAACATATTAAAGGAAAAAATAATGGAATAGCAGATATGTTATCTAGAAATCTTAACAGATTATTTTCTGCAGATGGCTAGTAAGGACAAGGGAAAAAGAAAGCTTATACAACCTTCACAGATGAAGAAAAGCTCATCATCAATGAGTATTTCTTCAAATGAAGACAAAAAATAGCTATTACAGTCTCCACAGAGATTCCTACAGTTTCTACAGAAAAACTGATGCAATCTGCCATTAAACCACAAAAAATTACTAAGTCAAAGATAGCTCAAATTGATCGTTTTCATAACTACTTACAAGGTCTTTATGATCCTACACTTCAACAGTTTTTACAAGGGTTTATAACTCGGCATAACCAAGCTGGTTCATCAAAAACATCACAGAAGTTACAGATTCCTACAGACAATATCATTGCATTTGGACAACATCAATTACAAAAATGTTCTGATATTCATAAAAAATTTCGACCCATGAAGGGAATAATTTTAACAGAAAAACAACAGTGCTTATTAGATAATCTCTGGCATTTAAAAACTTTGCCAGAATCATCTAGTAACAAAGTTTACATTCTCAATGCTCTGAGTACATATTTTCAAGAACAAAGTCAAAAAACCCATGAGAAACAAAGTAAGAAATTTTCTTACTATGTAATTTTCAGAGGAACAAAAACAGGAGTTTTTAACAAATGGGAAAGTGTAGACAATTACACAAAGTGTTACGAACCTAGATATGAAGGATTTTACACCTTCTCTGAAGCTTTAAGAGCAGCAAGAGAAGCCTTCGGGGTTAACCAATTTTACATCGAACCCGAAGAAGTAAAAACGTTTTCAGAAATAGCAAAAACAAATCCTGAGCAGTTGATTAAAGCTCAAGAAAATGTTATTGCTAATTTACAGAAACATCTCCTTCAAGCTGGAAAAAGTCAACAAGACACACAAATCCAGATTGATAATTCGATTCTCAAACAGAAGAATGCAATTCTCGAAGAAAAAATTTTACAATTACAGCAACAACTCGAGAAAACAGAATCGAACACATCTACAGCTTTTTACAGAGATTATAACAGCTTCAAGGCAAGACTTTTAGATCTTCCTTGGAAAAACACAATGCAACCAATTTTGGAAAAACACAATGCAACCTATATTCTATCCTCCTTCTCAAACTCCGGTTACAACAAGTTTTTCAACAAATCAAGTGCGACTAGCCTTTTTCTTTGTCGGCGAAACATACAGTTTGATTAAGCTTCATCGGGATTGGGTTGTCCATAATCGACTTCATTGTCCATTAATCGTAAGCAATTTGATTTCAAAAGGAAGCCTTGAAGAAACTCTACAACGATTCAGGTATATGCTGCCTCAATTCCAAACGCTTTGATGTTTAAAGTTTTAATTGCTGACGCTTTGATGTTTGAAGTTTTAATTGTTGATTATATTAATTTTTGAATTATGGATTGCAATGAACTGATTAATTGTTACTTAGTTAATGTAGTGAAGGTGTTTAATTGGGTAAAATTATATATCTTTTGGTTTGGTTGATGAGAGAGTAATGACTGACTTTGAACATATAATTTGAACTGAAATGTGGCTTGAAAGGGGTAACTGTAAGAAATTTAGCCAAGGTTGTAAAATGGCTTGAGTAGATTTAGAGGAAAATGATAGGACTATGTTGAATTGTACGAGAAGTAGTATCGCCCACAAGAAGGTTTTCTATACAAAATGACCAAGTTATTTTTGACGTATTGGACTAGAAAAGAAAGGGGTCCTCGCTAAGATCCGAGTAAAATGCAGATGTCCTTAATTGTTTTTATTCTTAAATTCGTCTTGATTTCGGTTACATTTTCTTCATACACTTGCAATTATATGGGTATTTTGATGAATTTGCTTAAAATGTTGTTGCGCTTATAATGGGACGCATAGGATTGTTGGATCGGGTGGGTATTATGTATTTTGTTTTGTGTGTGTTTGTTTTTTAGGTGATCGATGAGAATGATGTTTTTGTTGTGTGTTTAAGTGATATCAAACCTGTGACCTAACCAATGAAGTTGTTGGAGTTGTTTTTGTTTCCGGTTAGGGAGACATTGAGGGAGAAGTTGAAAATCTCTGGTAGAGAATGGCTCAGGCTTGATGGCTTGAGGAGTCCGACGACAGATCGTCCAACGGTTTGCGTAGATTTCGTCGGAATATCCGCGAACGATGCGAGGAAAATCATGATGTTTTCTCAGTTGCAGAAGGTGAGATCGGCATTGAAACAGATCCCGACGAACTCCATTAGCTACTCTCAATTTCTCACCCTCTGCATTGACATTTGTACCAATCATGAGCAACGTCTAGAGTTTTCTAAAATGTTAGATCAAGCCGGAGACGTCATCGTCTTGGGCAACGTTGTGTTCCTCCGTCCCGATCTGGTATATAGTGTTATATTTTTGAATTGCTCTCTAGAAACTACCATCGACAAATTATGGAACACATTTATTTCCTAAACAATTTACCAATCGATTTCACCATTTTCGGTTTCAATTCAGTTGTTGTCTCATCACAAATTTCCACCGGTAAGAAATCTCTCAAACAGATACATACATTTTGCATTTTGATTTGATGCTGAAAACCTATTGATGATCGATTTCATCTCAGTTGTTCACATCTACAAATTTCTTCGATCCCGTGACTTAATTTTCAATTATGGTAGTGTGTTAGTTTTCCCTAAATGAATTGTTTGTGAGATCAAAGAAACTCTTTGATCTCTCTAGGTTTCGATCAGGTATAAATTGTTATATTTCTGAATTGCTCTCTAGAAAATACAACCGACAAATAGTTTTTAACCACATCTTTCATAGATTTATCTTATCATCTGTTAAATGTATGTTTAGTGTGTGATTTTTGGTTAATCATAACCAGTTTTTGTACCACTAATGATTTGAGAAAATTAATGACCCATTAATTGGTTTTAAGACACACCTTTCATCTATTTAATTTACCGTGCAATAATTGTTCAATTAGTGCGTGTTTTTTTAATTAATAAGTTGTAGTTATTGCAATATTGCAATTAATAAATAAATATGTTTAATTGTCTAACCTCTCCCATGTCTTTATTATTTTTAAGAAACACCTTTTCATATATCTAATCGAAAATGCATTAAATGTATAAATAGTGTATTATTCTTTGTATATATATATATATATATATATATATATAGATGGTGATAAACATTTGTGTGTAGTAAAAACAATTACACACATTTTCCAATCTTGATAATGGAGTTTGTTGCCCTTAAGGATTTGAGTATTGATAATGAATCTTGGGCCGTTAAAGTTAGAATATGTAGGTTGTGGGAGTCACTAAATTCAAAGAAGAATGCAGAGTTGATTAGCTTGGATATGGTTGTTATTGATGAAAAGGTACTTTCTTCTTTTAACATGTCTTATATCCTTTAAAATTATGTAAGTTCGCATATTGGTAACTAATTTGTTTTTTCCATCATGTAGCAATCTTTAATGACAACAATAGTAAGGAAACATTTGGTTGCTAGGTTTGATAATTTGCTGAAAGAGGGTGGCGTTTACATAATCCAAAATTTCAAGGTTGTTTCAAATTCTGGAGACTTTAGAGTGACTGATTCCAAGTTCAAGATTTTGTTCACTCTTATAACAAAATTGAAGAAGGTTGAGGATAATTCTGCTATTCCGATGCATGGTTTTCAGTTTGTTGGTCAAAAAACAATTGATGCACGTGTTAATGACAACACCCTTCTGGCTGGTAATATTTTTTAATTTGTGTAGTATGTATATATAGTGTGTGTGTGTACGTGATTGGTGATTCTTGCTGCAAATATTGTTGGTTGTCTAACTGTTGTCGGTGACGTTGAGACCGTAACCGGTGGATTTCGAAAGAGAGACATGGAATTTGTATCGAATTTGTAAGTTATTGTAATTAGAGAATTTATACATTTCCTATCTATAACATGAACATAAATTTGATTATGACATTCTTTTTACATATTTTGTTTTAAACAGTTCAATAACATGCAATGTTACATTATGGGGAGAGATTGGTGAAAGTTTTTCACATGAAAATATAGGCAAAAATGGAAGCGTTCCTATCATCATCATAATTACTTCTACTCAAGTTAAAAAATTCCAAGGTATATGTTTTTTAAATCCTCCCATTTGCTTTTAATAATTTAAAATATTCACCATATTTGTTTTATTTATTTTCCCCCTATTTTCATCTTTTACCATTTCCCGTCTTTCTTCCATTTAAGTAACTAGATTCATTGGTATATCGTTTGGTTTTCTTTTTTCACTTTTTTTTACCTATCATTTTTTACCCTTTCTTCTACTTGGTAAATATTTATTCCAATCTTCTTTTTCACCCTACTTAAAATCTAATTCATTTTTCTAAAATTGTTTTATGGTGTCATTAGTTTTGCATCATCAAGGGCAAGCAAGGTATATCTCAATTTGAACAATGAGTATGTGTCTTCTTTGGCTGAGAGGTTTGCTCACATATGTCCTCGAGTCACATTGTTAGAGCCATCACTTGCGACAAAAAAGTCGTTAGACGATGAAATGTTTGAGAACAGGATGGACATTTAACAATTGTTGATGGCTGAATGGGTTAATGAGACAAAGGTAATTTATGGAACACATTCACCCAATTGTCTTGCAATTGTTTCATGTATTTTCAACCACCTAATATGAATTTAATATTGTTTCTAAAATGCAGGGATATCCTATCACTAATTGGGAGTAATTGATACGATTGAAACCCAACATGGATGGTTTTATTTGGGGTGCAAAGCATGTTGTCGGAAAGTCGCACCTGTTGATGGTACATACACATGTCATCCTCCTTGCAATACCGAATCGAAGAATGCTTTGACATTGTAAGTGTTTAACAAATTAAATTTTATATTCTTACAATCATTTTGTTTTTTAAATAACTGTTAATTTCTCCATTTTTTTCTAGGTACAAAATACATCTACGTGTGCAGGATGACACTAGAGCGTATGGTTGATTCGTCTGCACTAAAATTGTTCAACAAATTTGACCCGAATAGCAATGAATTTCCCAGTGAAATCAATGCTCTTTGTGGCCAGGAATTTGTATTTAGATTATCTTTGTCCAAGTACAACATCAATCATGGGATTGCCACTTTTACCGTCAACAAGGTCTATAAACCCGACTATACATTTGAGAAGAAATACAAAGATACTATTGGAGCTAAGGTTAAGGTTAGGCTGTTCTCTTTTATTTTAGGTGTGTTAAATTTGCGAACCTTAGGGTTTTCTTTCCTCTACCTCATTTTCCCGTTTTTTTTTGTTCTACATTCCCATTCTTCTTTTTCTTTTTTACTTTTCCAAATGCTTAGTATATTAAAAATTTAGTATTACATTTTTATGGTTTGTCTAACATCTCTATTACATTATCTAACAAATCCAAAAATTAAGAACGCTACAAATGGAAGTAAAAGTAATAGCAAATGTGTGGAGAAATTCCTCTAAATGTAAGCATCAATTCTCGAAATTGTTTTATTTTATTAATATAAAAGGTGAGGGAACCATAACTCTCTTTACTAAAAGATAAAAATAAATGACTATAAGGATTGATATAATATATTGTGCAACACCCTAATAATATGGATAACAAAATTCCGAAAGAAAACAGAAATGTGGTATATAAAATTGCCATAGCAAGAGCCTCCAAAAAATGAGGAATGTAAAATACCTGTTTAATTACAGTTTGTAATTTAACGAAAATAAACAACAACCATCTAATCTAATTTCTACAGTAGAAATAAGATTACAAAAAGGGGTGTCGTTTATAGACCCAAAGAATCTTCACAAAAAGTGCGCCCAAATGCACTTCCCCAAGCTCTCACAAAAGTCCGCCTAGACCTTCTTAGGTGCGGCACCACTATAACCTGAGATACACATCGACAACAAACAAATGTTAAGCCAAAAAGCCTAGTGAGTTTGTACAAGCAATATAGATTCAGCAATTGTTAGTGCACATATTTGTTAGATACAAGATCATGAATACTGAAAATCAAAGTCAAGCAAGTCAAATGCTCAAAGTCAACTCTCAAGCAAGAAAGTCAAAGTCTATGTAATAAAGTCAAAGTCAAAGTTTGTATTTTGTTTCCTTGTGTTTGATGCTTAGTATAAATAGTCTTTGTCATTGTCTTTGTAATAGCAGATGTGAATAGTGAGGTGATACGGAGCAGATTAGAGAAGAGACTTGTAGCTTCATTCAGAATTGTGCGTATATGTGAGATAGAGAGAGAAAGTGTCAGAGAGCATTTTGTAAAGAATTTAATTGTGAAATAAATCATGGAAATTGATTGAAAGTTTAATTGTCATCTTGTTTGCATTGTTATCTGGGATAACAATTGGTATCAGAGCAGTGAAGAAATTCAGAAACAGATTTAATTTGAAGAAAATTTTGGTCGACATTTCAAGAACTCGCAAGGAGTCTGTTGAGATTTGATTTTTATGATTTTGTATTGTTTTGGACGTGTATTTGTTTGGTTTAGACTCGAATTAGTGTTTAAAACAAATCGTGTTTGATTCATTCTGCCTAATTCACACTGTTTAAATGTGAATTTTGAATTTTTGATTGGATTTGAGTTCGAGTGGTAAACGTACTGTATCAAGATCAAATTGTAATTTGTGATGTTTTGGTCTGAAATTCCTTGGTTGTATTTGGTTCGAATTATGCTCAAGATGATTTCTGCAAAGTTTCAGATCAGTGCATGAAGTTTTGGATCGTTTTTGATTTGAAAAATCAAGTTTTTATTCGAACAAGTGAAGAACTCGCAAGATCCATAGAACACGCAAAGGAAGAACATGCACGAGACTAAAGTTCGAAAAGTGTGAAGAACTCACATACTGTGACGTACGAGAAGTAGAAACGCGCAAAGTATACTGTGCGAGTTTCTACTGTTCATAGTTCTTTGTTGTGCGAGAAGTGAGATATGCGAGAAGTTTGTTCTGCGAGAAGTTGTTTGTTCGCGAAGTAAAGTTTTGCGAGAAGTGGATAATTTGCGAGTTTGCCTTTAGCGCGTAGTGAAGATTGAAAATTTTTCTAAGTTTCGAACTCGCAAAAGAATTGCGCGAAGTGTGTGTACGAGAAGTGTTAGGAACTCGCACATAGTTACCTGCGCGAAGCAAGAACTCGCATGAGCCTTCTTGCGCAAACCTCAGAATTCGCTTCATTCGACGTGCGCGAAGTCTGAACGCGCACATCATGTTTTGCGCGAAGTTTGTTCTCATTTCATTCTTTGTGCGCGAATTCCAAAACTCGCATGATACTGTTCTTGCGCGAAGTTTATATTTATTTGTTATAAGTGTTTTATACTTGGAATATTTTATGAGTTTTTCAATATTTGACCAAAGTTTGACTTTTTGAAGTACACGTTATTTCTGAATTTCTGACAATCATTCACAGTGTAAAGCTCAAGATGACATCAAAAGAAGAGATTGCTAAACTTAAAACGAAGATTCTTTCTCTTGAAGATAAGATTGCACAAAAGCGTGAGAACATTTTCAAGTTACACGTTGAAGTTGTTGTATCTAAAGACTTGATTGAGTACTATAAGCAGAAAGAAAACGACCGAGTTGTTACTTTCAATAGTCTTAAAGAATGGATGCATGCACATATGGCTTTACTAAAGAAGGCAACTGGTTCGGGAAAATTTTCAGATTTCTTTGCGGAATATAAAGATCATATAAAACAACTTGAAAGAGAAGTTCTTCAAATTTTGAAAGAAGATAAATGGATGGAAGCTGAGAAATTGAAGACTGAGAACTCTGAGCTAAAAAGAAAGATCTCAGATTTGGAAGATCAAATTGTCAAATTCCAGTATGCAGAATCTGATGGTAAGAATGACAAGAAGGAAAAGAGTTTGGAAACTAAAAATGAAGAGATGAAAATAAAAATATCAGAGTTGGAGCTGAAGATGGACAAAGACAGAGATGATTTTGAGAAAGAAAAGAAAGTGTTTGCAAAGAAATTCTCAGAATTTTCTAGGAAGAGTTTTGAAGAGAAGAAGACGGTTGAGCTTAAATGTTCTAAGCTTTCTCAACAAATATCTGACTTTGAGAAAGTAATCATCTTAGAAAGAGACAAGTTTCAAAAGGAGAAAAAGACCATTGAATAGAAGAATGTTGGAATCTTTAAAGAAATATCTGGTCAAAGAAACAATGCTGAGAAGGGCTTTGAAGAAGAAAGAAACATGTTTGAAGCAGCGATAAGGAAGCTTACGGATAAGTTATTTGAACTATTAGTTTGTGCTTTGAAAGAACAGAAAACGAAGTCTGAATTTCAAGAAAAGATTGACATGCACATCAAAGAAAAGAACAGTTTATCTTCAAAGATAAAACAACTTGAAGAAATTATTTCTAAGGTGGTGGTGACTGAGCAAACGACTCCAGAGTAAAAAATCCACACACCTAGAAATGATTCAGCTGATTCTGAATGTTCATTCAAGACAGCTACAAGCTCACATCAGAAAACTGTTTCTTCAAATAGGTCAGTTTACTCATTTGATCAGATTCGTACTACTAAAATTTTCTATGATCGAAATGTAGATGGTTCAGATACACAAAGAAGGAGAAGAAGGAGATATAATGAAGAAATGCTGGTTTGGATAGTAAAACCAGTAGACGATGAAAAGAATGATGAGAAGAAGAATTAGAAGAAAGTAAACAAGTCATGTATACATGCATCAAATGCAAATAAGAACAAAGTGCGGAAAGGTAAACCTGATTATGCTTACCCGCGAGATCAATTGATCAGATTGTCTAAAAAGAGGTATTGTTCTTACTGTCATACATATGATTTTGTTCATAAGTCTAGTGATCATTACTTGTATGGTTCTTATTCTATTGCTCCTAATAGAACTGCAACTCATAAATATGGACCCAAATACCAGTGGGTACCAAAGCCAAAGGATGATTCTGTGTTGCAGGCACCTCAAGTCAAGGGGGAGTAAGAGAACCAAGGCTTCTGAATACTACAGTTTAGGACCCGTTCCTCAATGATAAGAAGTTTGACTTCTAAACACAACAATTTAGGACTCGTACTTCAACGAACAAAATATGGTATACTCCATGTGTGAACGAGATTGTACTCCGATACTCAAATGAGGAAATCAACCTTCAAGGGGGAGTACATATTTTTACTGAAAATATGCATCCGCAAGATATGATGATCTACACTTCAGGGGGAGTTGTATCATATCTCTATCATGTTTTTCACTAACATATTTTATGATGCATAATTTCAGGGGGAGTATATGACTTCTGATTACATCTGATCAGAACTCGTACATTCAAAGTTTTACTGCTTTATGTCATTTACTTTTCAATAAATGTTGTCAATAAAGCTTTGCACTTTGACGACTTTTGTAGAATTGAGAGAGAGCTTAAATGTTCATATCTTATATGACTTAGCGTTGACTTGATGAGATTTAAGACTGAGCAAAAGGTTTATTTCTAATCTTAATCTCATACGTGTCTGAAAGATGGACAACTTTCAGATATGAAAACATATTCTTCAATGTTCAAACCACTTCTTATTCTTAAACAGATTTCATGAATATAGAAGTGTGATTTTAAATGTTTTCAAGTTTTACATGTGCTTAATTGATATACAAACCGCATGTTTCCAAAGATAAATACTTATGTATTATCTTTTCCATATACTGTCAAGTATTCACACACACCAGTTTAAATTTTTGTTGAACATGTTATCACCATGTCTCAAATTGAACAAATTTTTCGATGGTGATACACCCCGCTTGATATTCAATATTTGAGTGTGACTTCATTTCGAAACGCTTCTTTCAAGAATGTCTATATATTGTTTCGTATAGACAAAATCCATTTTTTGCTGACCTAAGCCTTAATTGATATATCATTTTTGTTTGATCTGATTATATCATTGTCAGATTCTCAAAACACTTCACTTGACTTGTTGTTCAATTTCATTGTTTTGAGAAATCTTAAATGTTTACAAAATGCTCTCTGACACTTTCTCTCTCTATCTCAGATATACGCACAATTCTGAATGAAGCTACAAGTCTTTTCTCTAATCTGCTCCGTATCACCTCACTATTCACTTTTGCTATTACAAAGACAAAGACAATGACAAATAATATTTATACTAAGCATCAAACACAAGGAAACAAAATACAAACTTTAACTTTGACTTTATTACAAAGACTTTGACTTTCTTGCTTGAGAGTTGACTTTGAGCATTTGACTTGCTTGACTTTGATTTTCAGTATTCATGATCTTGTATCCAACAAATATGTGCACTAACATTCTCCCCTTTGGATCAAGATCATCTCTAAAAGATTTTGCAATACAATCTCTTCCTTTCGTTGCATTGAAGATCTTTAAGAATGCATCTTCCCTTTAAGCCCAATCTGTACAATCTCCTCCTTTCTGTACAAACATTATAATCTCCGTCTTTGTAGATTAAAATCAGATAAAATCTTCTCTTTTACTTAGAAATCTTCCCAAAATCTGTCTTCAAGAATAATAACATTCTCCCCCAAAGGTTGTAAAACTTCTTTCAGACATTGGAAATAATTTATCTTCAAATTCCGCTCAGTTTGCTTTAGCAGATTATCTTCAAAGAAGCGAAATAATTAATTAAAATTTAACAATAAGTTCCCAGATGTGGAGTCAATGGGGAAGACCCATAGCACCAATCAAGTTCCACCCAAAGAGACGATACACCTTGATGTCAACTACCATGAGTGACATCCAAAAGCCCGACACACCTGAGGACTACAACCATGGCATTACCTCGAACGACAGAGGTCTAGGTACATACCTTCACGGTGGTACCCAAGACTATATCCTCCTAGTGTCTACCGACTTGGTTCGTCTAATCAATATCGTAAATGAGCTATAAAGCCCCTTTAGTTCCACAACTAATGTAAACAATCCCAAACGTGGGTGACCATCATGGTCTAATGCTTCATATGACATACAAGGCTCATTATGAGACTTCCAAGTATTCCAAGTCCACAATATACAATTTCCACATATGATACATTCCAACCTTGATAGCATAGTTTATAAGCACATTCATTTCATAAAAATCAAGACAACATCTAAGTACTTACATATCTCATGGGGTCACTTTACCACATTAGGTCAACTCCCAATATTTAGGTCATTTATTCAAATCCACCCATATTAAGATGATCATACCCATATAACGTCTTTCATGATTTCACAACAACACTAGCATAATAATCCTCCCATTAATTCCATAGATTTATAGAATAACACTTATTGGAACTTCAAGTCACATATGTAGTAGTTAGTCCATGGGAAAGCAACAAATAACCATAACAAACATGTATGATATGTATCTTAGTGTTAACAAAGGGTTTTAGAACTCACCTTCTAGGTTTTGATCAAAAACCTAGAAAAGTTTAGTAAACCCTAAATGTAGTTGGAAATGGAGACTTGGAGACTTGAGATTCTTGGTAGCAAATTCCAATAAATGTCCTAGGTCAATCACTTGAACCCAATAAATGCCTTCAATCAAGGTTTAGGTTTGCGTTAAAGAGGGGAGAGGTTTTTGAGAAGAAAATCGGCTTTAGACAACTCCCAAATCACTGGAAATGAAGTAGAAAGTGACAACCCTAGCTAAAATCCCGTCAGATTAGGTTTATATACCTACAAAGGCATCATGCGACAATGCCAGATGACTTTTCCACGGGCATTGTCACTAGGGCAATGTCGCCGACTGAACCCCACCCTCTGGATGTCCCTGGTGACTATGGCAGACGACTTTTCCCTTGGGCATTGTCACCGGCAAGGTCGCCCTTCACCTGCCGGGACCTGCTTTCCTTTCTGATTCTCATTCGGCTCACTCGTGGTTACCAACTTCACATCGAGAAGAATCACGAGAGGCATACAACGAAAAAATTACACACGAATAGCTAACAAGGATGAGGTAGTTTACCTTAACTAGATAATGGTTTTCTGGGTGTTCAATCTTCCCTACCTACAAAGGATTTCGTCCGGAAATCAGGTCTCACGTGAACAAATGAGGGTACCTCTTCTTCATATCTTCTTTCGATTCCCATGTAACGTTGGCACCACGGTGGTGCTTCCATTGGACTTTAACTAACCACGTCTTTATGTGGAAACTTCTTCTCCTTTGATTCCAGTATTGCCTCCGGTTCTTCCACACAACGATTCCCGTTGTCCACTCAGATTTCTATCAAGGGAATCACACTCTCCTCTTCGGCTAAGCATTTACGGGTAACACATGTGGAAGGTGGGATGTATTCCATCCATTTCCGGTGGTAGATCCAACCGGTAAGCTTGTAGTCCGACCTTCTCTAAGATGACAAAAGGTCAAGGGAAACAGGGACTAAGCTTTTCGTGTTTCCCAAATCGGATAATCCCCTTACATGGAGATACTTTCAACATAACGTGATCTCTCACTTGAAACTCGACCGGTCTCCTTTTCTTGTCCGCATAACTCTTTTGTCGGTCTTGAGCCACCCTCAATCTCTCTCGGACTTCCTTCACTTTGTCCGCCGTCTCTTGGACGATCTCTGGTCCGACGAATTGCTTCTCGCCCGCTTCAAGCCAACAAACTGAACCTGCACTTCCGACCATATAAGGCTTTGAATGGTGCCATCCCAATACTAGAATGGTAACTGTTGTTGTAAGCAAATTCTACTAATGGTAGGTGTGAGTCCCAACTCCCTCCAAAGTCGATAACATACGACCTCAACATGTCTTCGAGTGTCTGGATTGTCCTCTCTCTTTGCCCGTCCATTTGAGGATGATAAGTCGTGTTCAACTTGACTCTCATTCCCAACTCTTTCTGTAAACCAACCCAAAAATTTGATCTGAACCGATTGTCTCTGTCCGACACAATTGATCGTAGCACCCCATGCCTTAATACCACCTCATCAATATAAAGCTTGGACAATTTCTCCATTTGCAAGGTCTCTCGTATTGCGAGAAAATGCGTGCTCTTGGTTAGGCAATCTACAATCACCCGAATAGTATCATGGCCTTGCAAGATATTTGGTAACTTCGTCACGAATTCCATTGTAATGTTGTCCCATTTCCACTCGGGAATGGACAACGGTTGCAAACTTCCGTACAGTCTTTGGTGTTCCGCCTTGACTTGAAGGCATGTGACGCACCTCCCCACATAGTTGGCCACGTCAAGTTTCATCACCGACCACCAATAATTTAACTTCAAATCTCTATACATTTTGGTGCTACCGGGGTGTATGGAATATTTGGATTTATGAGCTTCCTCTAATAGTAGTTCACGGTTCCCGCCAAGCTTTGGAATCCAAATTCGACCTTGGAAGAGTTTGAGTCCACGACTATCCTCCGTCAATAGATCTTTTTGCTTCACTATAAATTCGTCTTTGAGGTTTTCTTCTCTAAGTGCTTCCGTCTGACATGACTTGATGTTCCCCAATAAACTTGACACTACGTCAATCCTTTTGAGGTTTAGCTTGGTACCTCCTTCATGTCTCCTTCAACTTAAAGCATTCGCCACTACATTGGCTTTACCAGAATGGTAGAGCAATTCATAATCGTAGTCCTTCAATAGCTTGATCCACCTTCTTTGTCGCATGTTGAGTTCCTTTTGATCAAAAATATACTTTAGACTTTTGTGATCGAAGAAGAGAGTGCATTTAGTCCCATACAAATAGTGTCGCCACAATTTCAACGCGAAGACCACCGCCGCCAATTCCAAATCATGATTCGGGTAGTTCCTTTCATGGTCCTTTAGTTGCCGCGATGCATAAGCTATCACCTTGCCTCGTTGCATTAACATACACCCGAGGCCCATCTTGGAAGCATCGCTATACACCATGAAGTCGTCCGATCCCTCGGGTAGGGATAGGATCGATGCTTCACACAGTTTCTTCTTAAGAGTTTGAAAGGCTTGATCTTGCATCTCAGTCCATAGGAATTTGACATTCTTCTTGGTGAGGGAGGTGAGCGGCGAAGCGATTTTGGAGAAGCCTTGTATGAACCGTCTGTTATAGCCCGCCAACCCCAAGAAGCTTCGGATTTCCTTCGGGCTCGTGGGCAGTTCCCAACTTATCATCGCCTCAATCATTGTCATATCTACCTTCACTCTGTCTTTAGACACCACATGGTCCACGAATTGGACCTCTTGCAGCCATAATTCGCATTTCGAGAATTTTGCGAACAATTTCTCCTTTCGGAGAACCTCCAACACCTCCCGTAAGTGCTTCCCATGCTCGGCTTCATCCCTTGAGTAGATTAAGACGTCGTCGATGAAAACGATCACAGATTTGTCCAGTAAGGGCCGACATACACGATTCATGAAATCCATGAACATGGCCGGAACGTTTGTCAAACCAAAGGGCATCACTAAAAACTCGTAGTGCCCATATGTCGTTCAAAAGGTCGTCTTCAGAATGTCATCCTTCTTCACTCTCACTTGATGGTATCCGGACCTAAGGTTGATCTTCGAAAAGCATCCTGTGCCTTGGAGTTGATAAAAAAGATCATCTATTCGAGGTAATGGATACTTGTTCTTCACCGTGACTTTATTTAACTCCCAGTAATCTATGCACATTCGCATAGATCCGTCTTTCTTCTTCACGAACAAAACTGGGGCTCCCCAAGGCGATGAGCTCAGTCGAATGAACCCCTTCTCAAGAAGTTCTTGAAGTTGTGACATCATCTCTTGCATTTCTGTCGGTGCTAAACGGTAGGGGGCACATGCTATCGGGGCCACTCCCGGAGTTAGGTCGATTTAAAACTCCACTTGGCGTTCCGATGGTAGCCCAGGAAGATCTTCCGGTAAGACATCCAATTAGTCTCGCACGATCTTCACGTCTTCTATAGATTTCTTCTCCTTCTTCGCGTCCACCACATAAGCTAGAAACGAGGAATACCCTTTAGCTAGGAACTTGCGTGCTTTCAAGGATGAAATGATGGAGTTACTCTATTTCCCTTTCTCCCTGTATATGATGACTTCCCCACCTTCCGACAAAGGCATTCAGATCATCTTCTTGGAGCAAAAGATGTCGGCCTTGTGCCTAACTAACCAATACATGCCTATAACTATATCAAAACCACCTATGGTCATCGGTAGGAAATTCACCTCAAAGGAGTTCCCACTGATCTCTAAGGCACAATATTTGAAACACTCTCGAATTAACACTTGCTCTCCATTAGCCACTTCTACTACCAAAGAATCGGGAAGGGTACTAATAGGGGTGGCAATTTTTTTACAAAATGAACTTGACACAAAAGAACGGGTTGCACCCGAATCAAACAATACACGAGCAAACATGAAGTTTACTAGAAACGTACACGATACGACATCGGCGGTCTCCTTCGCCTCCTCGGCGGTCATCTTGAATGCGCGACTGGGCACTCTCGGTGGTTTCTCGGTTCTTACTGCCGATCTGAATGATTTTCCACGACCACCACCCATGAACTTCGGGCATTCCCTCTTCATGTGGCCCGGTTCCCGGCACTCGAAACACACCGGCCCCCGGATAGGGAAATCTCGGATAGCATGGCCCTTCTTCCCACATTTGGCGCACTCGACGGGGCCAGATTGAGGTCTTGGGTTGCATGGGCCAAAATGCTCCGCCTTGCATTTGTGACAGCACCTTGATTCACGACGGGAGTCTCCAAACCTCCCTCCCACAAACGGCTTTAACTGATGAACATGCCTAGATGGCCCTTCCTATTTTCTTTTCTCATCGACCTGCCCTCTCTCTTCTCTTCCTTGAGTAATGTCATCCTCCACCAGGAATGACTCTTCGATGGCCTCTTCTATTGTTGACACCTTGGCGTTTCTTACCGCCGTCTTCATTTCGGCCGACAAACCGAAAAGATAGGCCTTGATCTTCATTCTGTCATCGGGAGCCAAATGCTCCACTAAAGTCAGTTTTCCAAAAATTTCTTTGAGTAATCAGAGATAGACATACTACCCTTCCTCAGATTTCAGAATTCTAACTCGATTTTGTCTAGAGTTCTCTCAGTCCAATACATGTCCAAAATTTTCTTCTTAAATGTTGGCCATGAGAGTTTGGCCAACACCTCGGGTGTAAGGGATGAGCGGGTAAGATTACACCAAGTTAGGGCCTCGCCCTTTAGTAAGTGAGACGAACTTGACCCTTTGAGAGTCATCACATTCATTGGCTTTGAATGACATCTCCATCTCACGGATCCAATACATGCAACTAACGGGATCGGTGGTACCTGCAAATTCGGGTGGCTTGCAGCCCATAAAATTCTTATAGGTGCATCCCGACTCTCTTTTCTTTTCCCAAACAATGACCTGCTCCTCCGTGCCTACGACGTTCACTCCACCTCCCGACCTAATCACGACATTCTCCGCTACCGTTTCGAGTCGCCGGTGACTAGCGTCACGGTCCTCCAAATAGTTTCATGAAGAATTCATGTTGTTGTGCCGTCGTCGAGTTCATGGCTTGCATCATACTATCCTTGATTCGAGTTTCGAGGGTCACCTCCTCGATGATCGGGCTGTTAGTGGCAAGGTTTACCTGCAGAATATGTTCGGGTCCCCCGCCCAAGACTGTGGGTATGGGAGGACCCACGGTGGTCGGTACCAGAGGAGGTTGGTTGGAGGTAGATTCGTCCTCCACGTTACCCTCTCGTGGGGTTGGTAACCGGCTCTGGGTATTTTCCATGATTATCTGCCATACACATACGAGAATGAGGTTGATAAACGACTAAGTGAGTTTAAACTCATGGTACGTACTAATACATTCATTAATTATCATAACAACAGTAAATCAAGTAAGCTTACGTAACAACACATTCACAATAGCATTAGCTAAGTGAAATTATGAACGGATTATACACAAGGATTCTTGTCACCATCATCACAACTCTTAATTAGTGTAATTCCGTAGATCCTAATACTCTCCCCACCTATTACCTTTACCCCAAGGTGGATAACCTATTGTTAACGCTTACAACTTAAGTCTAGATATGCTAAGGTCAATACCTAGTTCACTTAAACTAAAACTCTGATACCAACTTGTAACACCTTAATAATAGGGATAACAAAATTCCGAAAGAAAACGGAAATGTGGTATATAAAATTGCCATAACAAGAGCCTCCAAAAAATGGGAAATGTAAAATACCTGTTTAATTACAGTTTGTAATTTAACAGAAATAAACAAAAACCATCTAATCTAATTTCTATAGTAGAAATAAGATTACAAAAAGGGGTGTCGTTTATAGACCCAAAGAATCTTCACAAAAAGTGCGCCCAAATGCACTTCCCCAAGCTCTCACAAAAGTCCGCCTAGACCTTCTTAGGTGCGGCACCACTAGAACCTGAGATACACATCGACACTAACCAAGTGTTAGGCCAAAAAGCCTAGTGAGTTTGTACAAGCAATATAGATTCAACAATCAAAATAATTAATTAACATTTAACAATTATTTCCCAAATGTGGAGTCAATGGGGGAGACCTATAGCACCAATCAACTTCCACCCAAAGAGACGATACACCTTGATGTCAACTACCATAAGTGACATCCAAAAGGTGCGACACACCCGAGGACTACAACCATGGCATTACCTCGAATGGCGGAGGTCTAGGTATATACCTTAACGGTGGCACCCAAGACTATATCCTCCTAGTGTCTACCGACTTGGTTCGTCCAATCAATATCGTAAATGAGCTACAAAGCCCCTTTAGTTCTACAACTAATGTAAACAATCCCAAACATGGGTGACTGATAGGGTTATTTCTCACACTCTAAATGCCCTTTTTAGCTTCCAATTGAGTCTTTTGTTCACTTTTTACTTATTTATTTGGAGTAGTCTGTGTTTGAACCCCGCTAAAAAGAAATCGATAAAAACATACAAAAATTTGCCACTTATGATGTTTCTTTCAGGTTGCGATGGGAAAACTGGAAATTCGAAGGACGTAGATGAAGATTTTGTGGAGCATGGACCGAGCTTTTGGAAAACAAGTGTTGAAAATTCTCATGGACATGTTTAAGTCAAATTTTGGGCTGAAAACTTAGGGCCATTTGATTTGGTTGGTTTGGGCTTAGATACTTGGTTTAATTCACTTTTGCTAGCCTAAATTTGGACCTTGGCTTTGTCTTGCAAATCTCGGCCCATGGCCCATGACTTGCATTATATAATGAAGCTTAAGGTATCCATTTAGAAACACACCTTAACCTCACCATCTTTCCAGTTTTAGAAATGGTGTGGGTTCTCTCTTTTATAGCTTAGTTTGTTGTCCAACCTAAGGGATTTTCGGTTAGTGCAAGTTCAAGTATTCGACCAAGAACATCCCTTGTTTTAGTGATTAAATTGAAGTTTAATTGGTTAACATTACAAGCTTTCTCTACATTGTTTATTTGTTCGCATACCACTTGTTTCCCATCATCTAGGCAAATTAATCGTTTGCGGTTAGAATTGAATCCATAAATTCATCTCCTAATCCGAAGCAACAATTAAGAGCTTAAGGATGGTTTCTATAGTTGTTGTATCCAAGTTTCATTCTTTAAATTCGTTGCGTGGCATGCAAGTTTCCCCATCCCTCTCTCCTTCTTTCATCTAGTCCTTTAAATTTTATGTCTTTATATTAATTTAATTTCCGCACTTTAACTTTCCGCAATTTACTTTCTCGCAATTTAATTCATCGCAATTTAATTTCTCGCACTTTAATTTAACCTTTACTTTTCTTCCAAGAAAGCCGATTACTTGCATGGCAAGTTTCCTTTCTTGACGTTAATGCTTATCATTTCTTTATCGCATTTTCCATCTCCATTATTTGTCTAGAATTTATATATCTTTTGTAAAAAGAAGCCAAGCTATGACAGACTGACAACCTGAGCTTGGGGTATGTAGTTGAGTTAAGATTTAAACAGACAAAAACGTAAAGAGGTGTATTTATATAGTCTTATCGTTATTTAAATCATGTTATAAATATTTCATTGAAGATTACATTTATTTAATCGACAACTAATTATTTGTATGAAAATGTGTTGGCTTTTCAGAGGTCACTTAATTATTTATAATTTGAGATAACGTAAGTTTGCTATAACATATTTTTACCGGCTTGCTCATTTTTATCTTAACAAAACTTTACACCATTTTCTTCTTTTTATAATTGATTTTGCAGTAGTTGTTTAATTAAACCACCAAAAAAGATTTTCTTCGTTCGCCATCTGAAACCTATTTTTAAATACTAGACTTTTGAGAAACTATTGTAATCATTTCCCTGTAGGATCGAAATCCGATACTTGTACCGTTATTACTTGTTTGAAAGCGACAGTAGGTCAAGATGTATACTTGCGTTGAGATCTATTTACACGCTCCGTTCAGGGTTGCATAAAACTCTTGACACCAACCAAGTTTTTGGCACCGTTGCCGGGGAGAGGCAAGTCAATAGTTTTTCTTTTTAAAGTAAAGTTTTTAAAAGTTAGTTTTTCTACCACCCTTGGAAAATTTGGTGTATGCCACGAATACCTCTAGGCGAACTTTTTCAATTGGATCCTGATATTGAAAAAACTTTTAGAATTCGACGAAGATTGAAAAGGGCCATTTTAGCTCTAAGATCTTCTGAAACTCCTGAAACCAATCACAGGATGGCTGAGCAAGCTGACGAGGGTGTTCTTGGCGAACATCCAAATCGCGGAGGAATAAATCTCGAAGATGAGGAACAGAACATTTTTCGACTTGAAAATTCGAAAGATAGAGGAATTATGGCGTATGCTATCCAAGTTTTAAATCAGTTACACTCAGGGATACGCAAACCCACAATTACTGCCACCCAATTCGAACTAAAGCCGATAATGTTCCAAATGCTGCAAAATAATGGCCAACACGCTGGTTTACCATCTAAAGATCCTGATTCACATATGAGATCCTTCATGGAAATCACATACTCTTTCTTGATTCCTGGTGTACCGGACAATGCTCTAAAACTTAAACTTTTTCCATACTGATTAAGATATAGAGCTAGGTCATGGTACAACTCGTTGCAACTAGATTCTGTGACTACATGGAATGAAATGGCAGAAAAAATCCTAAAAAAATATTTTCCACCCACGAGGAATGCTAAGTACATAAATGAGATTTTCACATTTAAACAAATGGACGATGAGGCAGTTCCTGATGCATGGGACAGGTACAAAGATCTGTTAAGAAAATGCCCACACCATGGCATTCCATACTGCATACAACTAGAGACATTTTACAACGGTTTAAATATTGTTGCAAACCAAATTCTTGATGCTACTGCAGGAGGTTCTTTGACAGCTAGTACCTACAATGAAGGTTATGACATACTTGAAAAGATTTCCAACAACAACGGACAATGGTTTGACCCACGGGCAAGTACACGTAGAAAGACAGTTAGGGTACAGGAAGTTGATGGTTACACTACTTTGGTTGCACAACTTGCTAACATGGCTTCTTTAATCAAAAATCTCACAGCCAATCAAGCTGGGTAATCAAATGTCAACGCCTTTATTCCCACTGTCAACTCTATACAATGTACTTACTGTGGTGACAATCATTCATTTGAGCACTGTCCCGAAAATCCAGAACAATTAAACCATGTCAATAACAACAAGAGTGGACCATTTTCTCAAACCTACAATCTGGGATGGATAAATCATCCTAAATTTTCATGGAACAGTCCAACTCTTAATCCACCATTGCCAAAACTTCAAGGGCAATCTAACCACCAATCACAAAAGCATGGGCAGTCCAATTTTCAATTACATGGGCAACCTCATTTTCAGCAACAGTCACACCACAACTCTCAGAACCACCACCAGGCAAATTTTCAAAATCACCAACCCTCTTTCCAAAATAAACCCAATCAGCATTTTGAGTCATCTACTTCCCAGGAAGCTATGATGAAGGGGTTTATGACCTAAACTTAGGCTTCTATCAAGAACCTTGAGACACAAATGGGTCAAATGGCTCTGGAAGTTAGGAAAAGACCAACAAGTTCTCTACCTAGTGACACAGAAGTGCCCAAAAGGGATGGAAAAGAGCATGTAAAGGTTGTAACCCTGAGGAGTGGAAAGCATTTATCAAAAAATACATTAAGAGAGTTAGAAGAACCAAGCAAAGTAGAACCTGAAAAGAATCCCAAAGGATCAACTCATGTTTCACCACCCTTGGATCCACCCATTAATACTGCACCTATTCGAAAGAAATCTGACTTTCCCACACTATTTCCATAGGAAACCAGGGAAATCCAGAAACCTAAGCGGAAGACCAGTGTAGATGTGTCACAATCTGGTGACAGTCCCAAAGTTCCCTCTCACACCAACCCTGTAGCACCAGTTAAGATCACACCAACCATCGATAAAAACCAGTTTCAAATCAACTTTCTGCACCTACTCCCCAAAAGACTACACCTCCTACTCCAGTTCCCCCTATATTCCTTATCCCCAGAGATTAAGGAACCAAAAGGTGGAGTTACATTTCAAAAAGTTTTTAGATGTTTTTAAACAGTTGCATATCAACATACCTTTGGTGGAAGCCATTGAACAAATGCCAAGTTATGCAAAGTTTTTGAAAGACGTTTTGAGCAAAAAGAAAAAACTGACTAAGTATGAGACTGTAGCTCTTACTGAGGGTTGTAGTGCATTACTGTCCAGTAAGATCCCTCCCAATATGAAAGATCCTGGAAGTTTCATAATCCCATGTTCAATAGGAGGGAAGGAAATAGGAAAAGCCCTATGTGACTTAGGTGCTAGCATAAAACTTATGCCTTTATCTGTCTTTAACACTTTAGGCATAGGTGAAGCTAGGCTCACCACTGTTACTCTTCAATTAGCAGACAAGTCCAAAGCCTACCCAAAGGGAAAGATTGAGGATGTCTTAGTTCAAGTTGATAAGTTTACCTTTCCAGCAGACTTTATCATCTTAGACTTTGAAGCTGATAAGGGTGTCCCCATCATCTTAGGCAGGCCTTTCCTTGCAACTGGAAGAACCCCGATTGATGTCCAACAAGGAAAGTTGACCATGAGAGTCCAAAATCAAGAAGTGACTTTTATTGTGTTTAACTCCCTTAAGTACCCTAGAGAGAAGGAAGAATGTTCCACACTCACCTTAATTGAATCTTGGTGTCAAGAAAAAAGTTTGGGGAAGATTTTGGGAATAGGTGAGTCTGATAGTGATAAGGATGATACAGATTCTGAGGATTTGGAAGAACCACATGAAATTGATGCTTTTGAGGTTCTAGAAAGTGAGGATAGGAAAACCCTTGTCCCTTCTTTACAGTGTGCTCCAAACCTAGACTTGAAACAACTTTCCTACCATTTGAAGTATGCATTTCTAGTAGACCCAAGAAATTTACCAGTCATTATCTCATCATCACTAGAGTCAGACCAAGAGTAAAAGTTGGTTAACATGTTGAAACTTCACACAAAAGCGATAGGATGGACCATTGCGGATTTGAAGGGCATAAGCCTCACTATCTGTCAACATAAGATCATCCTGGAGGATAAGGATTTCACTTTTGTTGAGCCTTAAAGAAGACTCAATCCTATGATGAAAGAGGTTGTCAAAAAGGAAATCTTAAAATGGCTTGATGCTGGCATAATCTACCCTATCGCCAACAATACATGTGTCAGTCCAGTACAATGTGTACCCAAGAAGGGAGGAGTTACTGTTAGGTCCATTGAGATCATGATTGATTGAATGATAAAGATAACAAGGAATCATAGGGAAGAAATCTGTAGATTTATTTAATGCAGAAAAGTAAAAACTACAACTACTAGAGAATAGGAGCCGTGTGTCTACATTGTGAAATGGAAAAGCTTAACCTAAAACATACTACAAGATTCTATTTATACCCCGAAGTCCCTTGTACACAATTAAGCCCTAACCCACAATACATTTATGTAGATTACTTTACTAAACTTCTAAATAGAACATATTTATGTTCTAACATTCTCCCCCTAAGTTTTGTAAAGTAATCATTCTCTGATCAACTCCAACTTCAGCTCCTCTCCCCCTTGATTTCTATATAAAACTTAGTGTTGCATAAACTTCAAAGATCCTCTAGCTCCCCCTTGAAAGTAGCTCTTATCCTTGAAGTTTCAACTAAAATACCAGATCTGATGTAGACAGTAACCTCGACTGAGTGCACATAAAGACAACTTTTGACTCTTGTAAACCCAACACATTCCGTATGCCCACAAGAATGATATGTGCGGATTATGGAATGACAACCAAGTGCATCTTCAGTATATAACATCTGATCTGTCTTTGAACCATGAGTTGAAATAAGAATTCAACTTAAGAACTTCATCTGATCAGCTTGCGGTAGCATCCGGTAGCAACACTATAAGGCAAGGGTTATAAGGCAAGCAAATGTTCAACAACTGATAGAAGATACTCATTTTCTGACTGCTTTCCAGAATACTGAACAATCAAACCCAGAACTCCTTTCTTCACGAATCAGCTGGATGATTATAAGCGCTCAGGATTCTGAATTACAACTCAAGCATCAGAACAATGATTGCAGTCGCTCACACTACTGAGTGATCAGTTCAGAAGAGTGATAAAGTGCTCTCAACGGTCTAACCACAAAAGAAGCTTTCCAGACTGATGATAGCAGATTCTCAGGCAACTAACTCAATCCAATTAGAGACCAAATCATCAAATCCAGAATCTGAAAATCTTGAAAGCTATGAGCACTCGTGTAAGAATACATCAGTTGTTAGAGATATGTGACCAACAAATGATAAGAGTGATGTCACATATGCATTCCGCGTATAAAGCTCAGGAACAGGGAAAACTTGTATCAAACTGGGTTTAGAACAGTCAAAAATCTTAAAAAGATCAAAACTTTTCGCATAGGCTCAACAATTCGCAGATCACTATAGCAAATCAGCACAATTCGCATGATGGACTTAGCCGAAAACTCCACAATTCGCATAACTCTATTCTGCGAATTCCTCGCAATTTGCATACCTCACATCTACGAATTCTTCAACTTCTCGCATAAGCTGCATATGAATTCTCACAATTCGCATAACGTAGCATGCGAATTCTCAACATTTCGCATATGACTACCTGCGAATTCTTCACTTAGAAAACTCTTTGACCACAGGAATTCGTATGAACATTTTGTACACCTCTAGTATGTGAATTATGCACATTTTGCTTCTCAAAGACATGTGAAATCTATACTTATTCATTTTCAAAGAACATTGTGCAAATTCTTAAACATGCAAATTCTTCATAAAATCTTCATTCTACGAATCCTTTCCAAATTCTTGCGAGTTCTTCAATTTCTGCGAGTTCTTCATACTGATCATGCGAATTCTATGAATCTCGAATGCTTTTCCACATATCTTCCAAAATTAGCAACAATTCTTCGAATTTTGAGTTGAGCTTTTGTACACAGGTTTGAAAACTACTTTGGAGTACATTTGATGTTAATGATCTCTTCCAAATACGACTAAATCACAATACGATCATACCACAGTGAATGAAAAACTTTCGAACAAAATACTCAAAAATCGATCAATTCGACTTTCTGGAATGAAATTGGTACAAGTAATTGATTCAATAGTGATCGACAATAACCTCTGAATCAATTTGACAACAAATAACAATCAATCACGCAACAATTCCAAAAATCAAAATTTTCAACAGAGATTGTTCTATTCAATCAAATCTGATCTCGATCGTCGATGAAAAGATTCGTCGTTAGGCTCTGATACCACTGTGAAGTCCAAATCAAGCCATTTCTAATCAATACAATGCAATTCAAACATAATCAGATCACACAATCTAGAGAGAGAGTGTAGATAGATAAATAGTCATATGTATATTACTTTCAATGATGTGCGTACAATTCAAAGTTACATGCTTACCAAGAACTCTCTTGACACATAAACTCTCATATACTTATTTGACAAACTCTCACAAAGCATAAGCTCTCATATGCTTATTCATTCTAAACTCTTACAAGCTATGACTTTGTTTGACTTTTCTAGACTTTACAGACTTTGACTTTTCACTCTAAATCTTGGATACAACAATACACTAACAATCTCCCCCTTTGTATTCAAGATTAATTTTTTTTTGACAATAGTCTTCAGCTCTTGATTCTTCAAACTTTATCTTTGATGGTCTTAAACTTTGAAGCTCTGATAATCTTTAAACTTTGATGCTTTGAAGAATCTTGAAAAGTCTTTCACAAAGCTTTGTAAAGTCATCAAGTCTTTAATAAAACTTTAAATATTTATGTTCTAACAGTTACTGTGGTAACTAATGAGAAGAATGAACTTATACCTACTAGGATAGTGTCAGGTTGGAGGATATTATTAGAATATTTTTCAATTATGTAAACTTCTAAATAGAACATATTTATGTTCTAACAGTTACTGTGGTAACTAATGAGAAGAATGAACTTATACCTACTAGGATAGTGTCAGGTTGGAGGATATGCATGGACTATAGGAGGCTAAACAAGGCCACCCAAAAAGACAATTTCCCATTACCCTTCATGGACCAGATGCTAGACAGACTAGCAGGAAAGAAGTTTTATTGTTTCTTGGATGGTTACTCCGGTTACAACCAAATTGCCATTGCACCTGATGACCAAGAAAAAAACACTTTTACTTGTACTTATGGAACTTTTGCCTTTAGAAGAATGCCTTTTGGACTTTGTAATGCCCTAACCACTTTTCAAAGATGTATGATGTCCATTTTTTCTGACATGTTGGAACACTCCATGGAGATTTTCATGGATGATTTTTCTGTATATGGTACATCATATGATCTATGTTTACAAAACCTTGAGAAAAGTCTTAAAAGATGTGAAGAAACTGATTTGGTTTTAAACTGGGAAAAATGCCACTTTATGGTTAAAGAGGGCATTGTGCTAGGGCATCTCATTTCCAAAAGAGGCATTGAAGTTGATAAGGCTAAGTTGGAAGTAATTGAAAAATTACCTGAGGCAACAACAATTAAAGGAATCAAAAGTTTTCTAGGACATGCAAGTTTTTACAGGAGGTTCATCAAAGACTTTTCAAAAATTTCAAAACCTATCTGTAGGATACTACAACAGGACCATGTCTTTAACTTTAATGAAGATTGTAGAAATGCTTTTCAAATTTTGAAAAAGGCATTGGTCATTGCCCCTGTAGTAGTTACACCTGACTAGTCTCAACCTTTTGAGACAATGTTTGATGCCAGTGACTGGGCTGTTGGAGCAGTTTTAGGTCAAAGAAAAAACAAAATATTCCACTCCATTTACTATGCCAGTAAAACTCTCAATGAAGCTCAAATCAATTACACCACTAATAAAAATGAATTATTAGCTATGGTTTTTGCTTTTGAAAAATTCAGATCATATTTGATGGGAACTAAAGTAAATGTTCACACTGATCATGCTGCCATCAAATATCTCATTTCTAAAAAGGATGCAAAACCTAGGCTAATAAGGTGGGTCTTGTTACTACAAGAGTTTTATTTGGAAATCATTGACAGGAAGGGTGTGGATAATCAAGTAGCTGACCATCTATCCAGGTTAGAGAAACAAGCCAACCAGCACACGATAGTGACATCTGTGAAGTGTTCCGGACGAAAGAATTTTGGCTCTCCAACATTCTACCACACCCTGGTTTGCTGATCTTGTTAATTATTTAGCTTGTGGAATCATTCCCAGGGAGCTAAATAAACATCAAAGGAAAAAGCTCATTTTTGACTCTAAGAAATATTTGTGGGATGACCAATTTCTGTTTAAAATTTGTGCAGATCAGATGATTAGAAGATGCATCCCAAAAGAGGTTGTGACATTAGTCTTACATCATTGTCACTGAAGTCCTTGTGGAGGACATTTTGGAGGAAACAGGACAGCCGCTAAGGTTCTACAATCAAGATTCCTACACAAGCACATTTTCACAATGGGTGGAGGCTATGGCCTGCCATATAAATGATGCAAGGACTATAGTCAAATTCCTACACAAGCACATTTTCACAAGATTTGGAACTCCACGTGCCTTAATAAGTGATGAAGGCACTCACTTCATAAACAACCTTTTGGAAGAAGTCATGAAAAAATATGACATTAAGCACAGAGTAGCCACAAACTACCATCCCCAGACCAATGGATGAGCTGAGTTGTCAAATAGGGAGATAAAACGGATCTTATCTAAGGTAGTCAAACCACACCAGAAGGATTGGGCCTCCAAATTGGACAATTCCCTTTGGGCCTACCGAACTGCCTATAAGACCCCTATAGGAAAGTCTCCCTACAAATTGGTCTTCGGAAAAACTTGTCACTTACCCCTAGAGTTGGAACACAAAGCCTACTGGGCTATTAAGGAACTCAATTTGAATCTAGACTTTACAGGAAAGAAGAGATTGTTTCAACTCAGTGAATTAGAGGAACATAGGAATCTTTCCTATGAAAATGCCAAGCTTTACAAAGAAAATACCAAGAAATAGCATGATAAAAAACATTTTGAAAGAATTCACTGAGGGAAAACAAGTTTTACTGTTCAATTCTAGGCTCAAATTGATTCCTGGAAAATTAAACTCTAGATAGACAGGACCATTCCAAATAGAGAAAGTGTACCCTTATGGTGTCCTAGAACCGGTAGATCCTGAAAAAGGGACAACCTTCAAGGTAAATGGACAAAGAGTGAAACCCTTCTATGATCCACAAGCCCAAACACAACAATCATTTTAGGTTGTTGGTCCTATGAAAAGATTAGGCCCACAAAATTGGTTGGACTTCCAAAAGTCCAATGGGCACTAAAGAAGTTTAATTTTGGACTCTTAATTTCATCAATTTAAGAATCCAATTTTGAGTTTTTGGGTCTCTCTCTCTTTATCTCTCTCTCTCTCTCTCCAAAAAACTTTTTCTTCTATTAATTTGACAAATGTTTGGGCCAACAAATCAACGATCCTTGGATTTTGCCAATATCAACTCTCTGAGATCAACAGGGAAGGCGGGGATCAGTTTTGTAGTATCATCGATCTACTGCTTCAAAGCAGGGATCAATTTTGCGGCATCAATGATCTATTGTATTAAGACAATAATGACATCATCTACTTCAGCGATGCACGAAACTACCTATCCAACAATGTCAACGACCCTCCTCTTTCAACATCACCAATCGCATGTTTCAAATCAGCGATAAAACCCTCCACCTCAGCGATGCAAGAATCTCAGTGTTATCAACAAGATATCTCTCAAGATCCCTTTTCTACCTTCCTTGTCATCAGCGATATTGATGGAATTCCTTGAGAAAGAAATCAATCTCGCTGACGAACCATCTTTTCCTTTAACCCTTCATACATCTTCATATCAGAAATGAATTCACTGAAGAAGATCCCTTCTCTCAGCGATCCCCTTTTGCCTGATAAAATTTCTATTCCATCAGCAAAAAGCCTTGACCTGCTGAAGACTTAACAACACTCTGATAAGAATCTACCAGTGATACGCCTTTGCTCTTGTGAAGATTTACCAATCAATGACCAAAAGAGGTTGCATTCCTTCTCACTCCATGCAACCATCTTAGGGGTGAGCAAAACCCGCCCAACCCGTTACCCGAGAAACCCGAAAATAGCCCAATCCGGATATCCGAAAACCTGAACCCCCCGATCCGATTTCTTTTGACGGATAAAACGGGTCGGGGTGGGTATCCAAATCCACACCCGACCTGAACCGAAACCCGAATTAAATATATAATCGACTCGACCTAATTTCCTAAATCATATTCATCGACTCTCGACTGACCCTTCATCATGTTCATCTTCGATAATCCGGCGACCATTCTCGACCGACTCTCAATACATCCGGCGACCACCGTCCACCGTTCCGTGAACTGTTCAGTCGACCATCGTTCACCATCTGCTTCGATAATCGATTCGAGTCATTCTAGTCTCTACCACCGACGATTTTCGTTTTTGAAGAACCCATCCCGACCCATCAACTAGTAACTCTATTTAAACTTTAAACATTTTTCTGATTCATGTTCATCTTCCACTAATCAAGCTATGTTCAATTTTTATGGGTTTTTTTAGTTCAACCCCTTCGAAGCATTTACCTTTCAGTTGGGAAAGTTGATAAATCCACTAATTTACCTTACTGTTTTGATTGGTTTCTGGTTTTGAAAGTTGATAAATCCCCTTTGATTGACAACCATTTTGATTGATTTCCAATTTTGTAATCGATTTTGATTGTGCAACTTTGATTGACAGACATTAAGCTGTTTCAACTTTAAAACTATCAATTTAACCAACCCCGAACTAACCCGAACCCTAACTACCCGATCTTTAATCGGTCGGATTTCGGGGTAATCCCTCCTACCCGAATATCCGATCGGGTTTAGGGTTTGGGGGCCCGACCCGAGCCAACCTGATCGATGCACACCCCTAAACCATCTAAGTTTGGGGTTGAGACTTGCATTTGTCAGTGATACACACATATAGAGGCAGCGACCTGCTGCACATCATTAGTGTAAAGTCCAATTCAAGCCATATACAATTAATTACAATAAGATTAAACACAAAATCTAGAGAGAGATTATAGAGAGAGAAATAGTCATATGTATTAATGAAGTCACAAGATTACAAGAAATGCGCACAACTCTCAGTTACATGGTTCTCTCACAGAACTAAACTATTTATACTCATGACACTTCTCTCAAAGCACTAAACTCTTAAGACATAAGAAACTCTCAAATACTTATACAAAGTCAAAGTCAAATACAAAACAAAAGTCAACACTTGATCTAAACTATACATTAACATTCTCCCCCTTTCAGATCAAGCATTAATCATAGGCCTGCCCCAACGAGAATGACTCCCTTGTCTGATCCCGATCAATGATTCAAAGATTCTAATTCCCCTTCTAAAGTGCAGTTTATCTTCCAAAGCATCAAGTACTCGGACCAAAGAAAGTCTATCGAACTTTCCATGACCTTTCTCTCCTCTGTTAACTTTTTCTTTATCCTCTTTGTACTTTCTGTTGAGCTGGAGTCTGACTACCTTAATTGTTCCATCAGAAAACTTTGACAATTCAGATATTCTCATGAACCTCTTCTTGTTCTCTCCATTTTTGTAAACAACTCCAAGCTCCGGTTGATCAATGACTGTAAACAAATCAAGATTCTCCAAGTTTTCATAATCCAAATTAGGCTTGGTTATATTCACCTTCTTCTGAATAGTCTCTAAGGCAAGTTGGAAATCATTACAGTAAATATAGTTGACATGCCTTCTCATGAATCTTTTTACTGCTTCCAAGGCAAAGACAATGTTCTCCGGACGTATTGTCATGTTCCAGAATAGATGATAAAGATATTCAATGTCGTCTACATTCAAATGAGAGAAATCTGCTTCAGAAAATTCATAGTGTGTAAGATCTCTTCTTTGAACATAAAACACTGGATACCAGACTTTTCTATGAAACTTTCTCAGTTTGACATGCTTAACTGTGACGATCCCGGATTTGTTCTTGACATATTTATCAACTTTTCTCTCCTAAGAGATCATCCTTGCATATTCTTCCTGAACATCCAATGGAAGATGAGACACACCCAAAACCTTGTGAGTATCTAACACTCTGATCCTGTGCACAAACATTTTCTTCCTATCCTCCTCCAGAAAAGGAACTCTTAAAGCATTCCTCATATGCTTGATTTCAGCATCAGTAGGAACAAGAGTTGCTTGAGGTGCTTCTGAGGGTCCTGCTTGGGTTTCAACTGAATTAGAAAGAAAGAAGGCATCAGGATTGGGTAAAGGATAAGTTTCAAGTTGGTTTTCGGGATTGGTTTCAAGGTTGGTTTCAGGATTGGTTTCAAGGTTTGTTTCATGTATTGGGCTTGGGAATCTGTTTGGGCTTGGAAGGTTTACAAGGCTAGGTGGAGGTCGGTTTACTGGGCTAGGTATGTTTTCTGGTTGGTTAGAAGGTCCAGCTAGGTTAATCTCTTTGAAGGTAGGTATTTCAGGTGGGGTTCAGACGGTTTCTAGAATATCATGGTGCACAGGACTCAGCTGTAAGTCGTCTGGTGTGCCCGTCAAGATGTCAAGGATGTTCTCATTTCCCTCTTCATCATAATCCATCAGACCTTCTCTTTTCTCCTCTTTCAACCTCCAGAAATTATCATAATTCTCAAACGCAGTCTCGTCTTCATCTGATGAAAGATTAATAATGTCTATGTCAAGCATCCCAGTAAGCAACATAATTTCTTCTCTTGTAGCAACCTTAGGCTTTTCAACCCTTGGTTCTACCTTCTCATTCACATACAACATAATCTCATCAACTGGTTCATCAACCCCTACATCTGTCATCTCAACATCGTCTCCTTCTTGAGTATGAACCTGAGCAGCTTCAGTGTCAGTAGCAGTTCTCTGTCACTTACTTATCTCCCCCTCATGATCTTGATCAGAATCACGATCATGTCTTTTGCTAAGAACTGCTTGAGCTTTGCAAGATTCCTGAACTGCTCGGGTGAGATCTTGAAGATTCTGTACCACTTCAGATTTGAAAGACTGGAATTCGGCAGTGGTGACATAGTCTGAAGGTACTTGTTGTTGTTGAGATCTCAATAACCCAATCAAATCAGCCTCAGATTCATCAGCTGGAGCCTGTGCTAACAACTAGGCATATAGTAAAGACTTCAGCTCCTCCACAGATTGATCAGCGGGCTGTACTGGTGGTGGTGGAGGTGGCTGAACAGGCATCTCTACAGCTGGGCCTTTCCCTTTCAGTAGGCTATTAACTTTCCCCATCTCCTCCTCAAACTTTGCTGCCATACGATCGTCAACAACCTTTAAGGCGCAGTTGAGAAACTCCTTAGACACGAAGTCCGGGAAAATAACTCCGGGGTCACTTAGACTTCCCGTTTGCACAACTGTCGAACCAATTTGCATTCAATTTCGAAATTTTGAAGTTTTTGGTTTTGAAACTGTTCGAACACTGTATCTCATTGATTCTCAGTCATTTAGTTGATTTTGGATTAAATGTTGTGTTAGCAAAGTGTTCTAATTGATATTTCGATCAACATTGTGTATTTTGAAGTCTTAATTGCAGTTATTAAAGATTTTGGATCGAATTCGTGAACACAGATGAAGAACATGAAAGATCCAGACTTCACGCAAGCTTCAAAGTGAAGAACACGCACGTCACTAAACATGCAAAGCAACGAAGAACACGCACATAGTTGTCTGCGCGAAGAGGAAACGCGCACGAGCCTACTTGCGCGAAGTGATTGCCACAGTGATCTGTGAGTTCTATTGTTTTGCGAGTTTACATTTTGCGCGAACTTAAAGTGTTGAAAACTTTCTAAGTATAGAACGCGCATGCCCAAGAATGCGCACATAGACATCTGCGAGAAGTCAAAACGCACACACCATTGTTTGTACAAACCTGAAACGCGCATGTAGTGTTCTGCGCGAAGTTGAAACACACATAAGCCTGCTTGCGAGAAGTAGTGTCCACAGTGTTTCACGAGTTTCTTTGTTCTACGAGTTTGTACCTTAGAAAAATTTTCAAAGTTTTTCAAGTGTTGTTCAAGTTTGATTTTCAAGTCAAAATTTTATTTGAATATTTTGGGAACGATCATTTCAAGCATACATTCAATATGTCAGAAAAAAATTTCTCTAGGGGCGCTGCCCCTCGACCCCACAAGGGAGTTGCCCCTGACCCCACCCGTTAAACGGGTAGCGGGACCCCCGTGTTAAGTTTGGGGAAGGGACATATTTCTGATAGTGATCATAATTTTCTGATTTTTGACGATCATTTTGAAGTAAATTTTTTCAGATATCAAGATGTCTAAAGATGTTTTAGCAGGGAGAGATGTTGAAATCATATACATGCCTAAAATACCTATCATAGAAGCTGAACGGGATGAAATGAAGATTCAGAATTCAAAGCTTCTTAATCAGATTCAGGAGTTTAAAAATAAATTGTTAAAATCTGATATAACTCCTGATTGTGCAAAATGTGCTAATAATTCCAAATCTGATTTTACAGGTATTCTCAGCACAAAAGAGAAAGAAGTTAAACTGAGAGAAAGAGAGATACATCTTCTTCAAACCAAAATAAAGACAACTGAGAAGATTTCTTCAGAAATTAAAGCTGAATCAGTTGGTCTACTCAACAAATTGAAAGAGTTTGAAGAGAAGATTTCTACTTTGGAGACAAAGAATGTTGATCTGATGAAAAGCCTCCAAACAGATGAAGACAAAACAAATCTGGAGAACGCTTCTACTCAAAAGCTTTCTGACTTTTCTAAGAAAGCTATCCAAGAGTAAAAGGATCTGGAGCTTAGATGCATTAAACTCTCCAAGCAAGTGTCAAAGTTTGAAAAGATCTTAATTACAGAAATAGACACTTTTGCTAAAGAGAGAAAAGTTCTTGAAGACAAAACGATTGAACTTCCCAAACAAATCTCAGTTCTGCAAGACTTACTTGATAAAGAAATAAAATCTTTTCAAGAGAAGAAAAAGTCTTATGATGCGGAAAAGAAAAGTGATGAAAAGAGAAATGTTGGGATTTTCAAAGAAATTTCTGAGAAAACCAAGAACATGGAAAAAGATTTTGAGCAAGAACGTTTAAACTTTGAATCTGAAATATCTAAGCTCATATCCAAGATATATGTTCTATCATCAGATGTTCAAAAAGAATAGATGGTAAAATCTGATTTGAAAAAGAAGTTTGACACACTTACTGCTGAAAGAAACATTTTATCCAAAAAGATAAAACAACTTGAAGTTGTGAATGTTGAATTGTCTGAAAAGATTTCTGCAGATGTAATCAATCAATCACCTTATGAAAATTCAACTGAATCAGTTTGTTCTTTTAAAACAGCTTCAAGTTCTATTCATGAAAATGTTTTCAAAAAGAACAGTGTCAAACCAAACATTGTCAAATCAAATAAGATTCGTCCATCTAATCTGTTCTATGACAAGTCTGTTGATAGTCCAACGAGTTTCTATGTCAAATCTCTTGGAAAGCATTCAAAGAAAGAACAGATGGTCTGGAGATTGAAGGTTTCTCCTGATGAAAAGAAGAATGACAAAGCATCTACATCCATATCCAAGGCCAAAAAGAACAAAGCTCATAAAGATAAATCTTTTGGTAAACCTGATACAATTTACTCTGCTAATTATCTTATCAGGTTGGCTGAAAAGAAAATATGTTGTTCTTACTGTGGAGCAAATGACTTTGTAAGTAATAATTTTGTTGATTATTGGTATGGTTCTTATTATGTTACCCCCAAAAGAACTGCAACTAACACACCAGGACCCAAATACCAGTGGGTACCAAAAGCTAAATCTGTGTTGCAGGCACCCCATGTTTAAGGGGGAGAAAGATATTGGTTCTTGAATAATTCAGTTCAAGACCCGGACTTTAATGTTAAAGGACAATGACTTCTAAGTAAAATAGCTTAGGACTCGTTCTTTAATATTTAAGGACAAGGATATTATGGAAATATCCAGGGGGAGCTTATCAGAATATAAATCATTCTATCATAATTTGAGGGGGAGCAAAAATGTAAGTATCTTTTGATCTAAATCTCTGATTGTTTGAAAGAAAAACAACTTTCAAGCATGAAAAACATTTTCTTAAATGTTCAAACCATTTCTGGTTCTTAAAAGATTTCATGAATTCAGAAGTATGATTTTTAAATGTTTTTCATTATTGAGCTTTAAAGTTTAACTGACCGTGTGTTTCCAAAGATCAATACTTGTGTATTATATTATCTATATACTGCCAAGTATTCATACACACTGGTTCAATACTTCATATTGATTTTGTTATTACCATGTATCAAAAGTTTAATCTTTCTATGGTAATACTCCCGTTTGTTATTCATTGTTGTTTGAATCAGACATCATTTCATCATTACATGTGCTATCATTGATATATGTTTACATTTTGTTCATATAAACATCTTACGTCTTTGATTTCCCAAAAAATTATTCTTCATGAATTTTGATCTGATCTTAATCATTGTCAGATTCTCAAAACATATCTATTCTTTCATTATTATTCATTCATACAAAGTTTTGAGACATCTAAAATGCTTAATATGCTCAAATTTCATTATTATCTTTCATGAGCATACATACACTGACTATGATTTCTTGTGTTTATCTGTCAAGAAAATCATTGAGCAACACATGCTTTTAGGATAAATACATGGGATTCAATGTGAGAGCTTTAAATGACTTCCATGGATTCACGTAAACCAGTGTTTCCTACCCCGGAAGTAATCCTTTGAGTGATTGAGGGGAGAGGGGTAAAAAGATTGAGTGTCGGTGTGTGATGAGGTAAAATGGAAAAGAGAGATTGGTTAGAAGTGAGCTTAAAAGATTAAAAGAAAGAGGGTGTGAGAACAGAGTAAAAGAATATCAAACTCTGCACCAAATCTTTCTGAGTCGGGCAACCACATAAACTGTTGGTTCACATTTCTTCTTGACCTTCATTGAAAAAGGCAACTAGCCCATGCCATCTCTTGCATACAACCCCAACAACTACTCATTCTTTGCTTAAAAAGAGAATGTTTCACATTTTCTGGGGAAGCAACACATACTCTATTGGTTCTTCACTTGGAATATACTGATATTGAAAAAGAAGGAAAGTTTCCCCGCCTTCGACCCTTTTTCATGCATATTGAGTCTATGTATAACCTATATTGTTTCATTGGTTTACATAATTTTGAGCCTAAACAACAATCATTATGCTAATTCTTTCATAACACAAGCACGAGCACACATAAAATCTGTTTTTCTGTTAGAACATTCATAGAAAATACCTTGTGTTTTTCAATGATTGAATGGAAGTCCTGGGGAGTGAACGTCATCTCAAGCTCTTTCCATTGTACATTCGTTGTACACAGTAACTTTGTGTTAATGACATGCATTCCTAACTGTTTCATCTGTTGATTCAGGGTTACAACTCATAATTTGTCTGAATTTGAAAAGATTCGGATAAATAAATTCTTGAATTGACGGCTCATTATCAAATCAGTTGAGGGAGAATGTTTATACTTTACCAAAAGAGATCATGAAGAATGTTCTAAATGATTAATTAGGGGAGAAGTTTCAAAGACCAAACTGACTTTGAAATAAGTTTTGATGATTTTGATTCTCACAATCATCAAAAAGGGGGAGAACTTCTAAAAGTTCAATTTCAAAGTCATAATTTCAAAGTCATAGAGAGATGTTAAAGTGAAAAAGACTTGTGGAGAAATTTTGAAAGTTCAATTCAATCAAGTCTGATGAAAAGAAATTATTCAGACAAATCAAGATGATTCAAGAAAGTTTGTTTTTCAAAGCAGAGATTACAGAGATGAAGATACAAGTTTTGAAAGATTCTTCAAAGTTCAAAGATTTCTGAAGTTTCAGAGAATCAAAGAAGTTTCAAGAATTTCAAATTCGAATCCAAAGTTTTATTCAAGACTTGATGACTGTTTAAAGACTTTGTGAAAGACTTTTCAAGATTCTTCAAAGCATCACAGTTTAAAGATTGTTAGAGCTTCAACGTGTAAAGCTGTCAAAGTAAAAGTTTGAAGAATTAAGAGCTGAAGACGATTGTCAATTTTTTGTTAAATCTTGAATACAAAGGGGAGAATGTTAGTGTATAATTGTATCCAAGATTTATTATAGAAAAGTCAAGTTCATGTAATGTCAAAGTATGTATGGTCAAAGTCTTGAAAGTCAACCCTTGTTTAAATGTTCTTTGGTGTGAGTGTTTGTAAGTGTAGATAAAGGTATATGAGAGTATAGTTGTCTGAGTGTTCTAGGGGTTCATGTCATTGTAACTCATATGGTTTAAGTGATATACGACTTTGTCATTTTCTCTCTCTACTCTCTCTCTAGATCATACACATAATTGTCAAATCTTTACATCTTGATTGATATGGCTTGAATTTGGACTTTACAATCAGAGGTCACTTCCAGACTGATGACGACGAGATTAGGCCTAAATCATGAACCTAACCAAATGACGTGGAAATTAGTTCATGGATTATCTAATTTAATCATTAAATAGTCAGATTTATCCTGCCACATCATTATATCATTAAATGCGCTGGTACTTTTTTTAAAAGGTGGCGGGCGCTCATGATTTTGCATGCAGACGAAAATACGTTTTGCAACTCCGCTTATCAACTCTTCGTCTCTCACACCCTTTACTCTATACGAATAAATTGCAGACGACCTTCCATTTTGTACTTTCAAACCCAGATTGTCGTACCTTATTTGTACCTTCCTACCATTTCTAGACGAAGACTTTGCCAATATACCTGTCTGTAAGTACGAGGTAAGATCTCACCACACCAGTACTACTTAACCCATCTTCGTCACTCTTGTGAATCTTAGAGCATGAGGCTTCGAAAGGCAATCACAAGCACGTGGTGGTCGATTTACATGAAGCCAATCAAGACTGCAACAATCATCCATGAACGACATTCCAGAACCCAACTTCCGATAGCTTCTTCTTCTTCCTCTAGTTCATCACCTCCGCCAACGGAGGAGGCCAACTGACATGCCAACCTGGACACCTTGTCCAAAGCGACCAAAATCATTGGACTATTACCCACATTGCCACGAGCCAACGACCATGAAGTATCGAGCTCAAAGGGTAAACGCCATATAACACCAGATTTGAATATCCCACTTTGCAACTCTCCTCCCACATTTATGGCTAATTCCACATCTACATCAATCCCTCATTCCGCCCCTCTGGGATTTCCACACCCACTTTTCCAATCCATTGGAACCTCCACCACTCCCATCGTGGTTGTTCTCAATCTAGGGGAGAAGCCATTGTACGAACCACCCCAACACTTGCACCTTTCCCATAATTTCAACAACTCAGGGGGATTTTCAGACCCCTTCACACGTCATATCCTATTGTTCAAATTCCTCAGGCATCCAACCCTTTAATTCATGCTCGTCCGCTTGAAAGTACACAACCACAATCACCCTGCCCCATCCATAAGGAGCCTTCCAGCTCGTGTAATCCTGATAACATCAAGATTACGTATCAGCGACAACACTCCAACACTCCTCAATCAGAGAGGCCTTCCAAGATGATACGCCTCTCAGCATTCAATGAAGGATTACCCCACATTGGACCGATTCGTGTCATAAAGAGACGCACAGGGTGGAGAAGGCCAAGGAACTCGCTGCAAAGACAAACAAACACAACTAGGCCGCTGAACATGCCCACATATCTGAGCAGGTATCTCGCTATAACTTGTTTAGATCTAGGGAGGCCTAAGAGAGGCACTCATGGTTTGCAAAAAAATTGGGACAAACTCCTAGGGGCTTTCACACACAACTTTACGATGCATTCCATATCATCAGGGATGATGTCGAACGACTGGGGTGGGAAATCTTATGTTAGATTCCCCCTCCGTATAATTTTATTGGGTCAGGGACTTCTATACAAAAGTTTAATTATCAAACTTATTTCAAATAGAGGTCAGGAAAATAGCTATCAACTATTCAACGACCTCTATCAACCAATTTTTGGGGTTTCCCAACCTAAACCACACTCGACTTGATCAGTTGATGACGGAAATGACTCCCAATGACCTAGAGGATATTTTGCAAACCATTGCACGACCACGTTCCACCTGGCTCTTCAAGGGAAACTCTAGGCACCTTCAAACTTGCTCCTTGACACCCGATGCTGACATTTGGTCATACTTTGTCAGGCATACCGTCTTTCCCACAAGTCATAACACAGATTTGTGCATGACATGGGTATGCCTGATCTACTGCATCATCAAGAGGCATGCCTTTGATGTTGGAAGGCTGATCTCACTACACATAAAAATCAGTTCAAATATATGCAATGAGATATTGATGTACCCTGCCATAATTCATAAGCTAATGGCAGTGGCCCTTGTAGTCCACTTACCCAGTGATACCTTCTTATCTGAGAAGATGTCCATGGATAAAAGGAATGTCGAGAGGCGGTTAAAGAGTAAAAACCCTCATCACCCATCATTCACTGATGAAGACAGTTCAAACTCCCAATTTCTCTCTTTGCACAAGGAATTGCAAAATCATGTTAAGGCACAGGTAAAGGCTCAGCGAGAACTGCTTGAACACATTCAACAACTTCAAAATGAGCTAAGAAGGATGAGAAGAGAGAAGGACGATGGATGGTTTACGAGGAGGCAAGAGACAGGAAAATGCGGAGGTCCTGGCAGATGCAAGATCCGATCCTGTTGGATGATCTACCACCCTTCCCAGCATTCAGAGGCAGAATGTAAGTGGACTCATCACCTACTCATCCCTAAGTGGGCCAAATTCTATCACTGACAACTCCAATTGTTTTTATTTCTTTATTCGCTGTTTTCTAGATCAATTTGAGTCAGTTGACAGTTTGAATCACTGATCATAATAACACCATCTTTTATGCACAACACTATTTTGCCACGGATAAGTATGTCACTCCTTGAAGTTGAACACATAGACTTAGCAGCCTGAAATGTTCACTGAAAACTTTGTATGCATCATTAAGATTAACAATACAACCCCAGACCTTATCCTTGATCACTGAAACACTCATCATGCCTTTTTGAGAAACTTCTTTCACTACAGACTTGTTCAATGGGGACATTGAACCCTTCTAAGTTTGGGGTTGGAAGAAGTTGTCTTCTACACTTCTTATCTCAAAAAGGCTAACCCAATTCATACACATCCCTCACTCAAAGCAAAATTTCATACCCCTTTACCTCAAAGAGCAAAAGCTCACTCATTGTTTGCATATGAAAGTGTCAAAGACACATACAAGAGGCCAAAGTGCCCAACACATACCTTCATAGGAGATGATGGTAGAAAAGTTATGCCATAACTCAAAAGAAAGAAATCATGAAATGAGAAAAATGCATATGAGTGAAAGAGCCACATAAACTGCATACCTACCAGTGAGGAAATTTTTTGCAAGGGACTGATAGGTTAGTTTTTGTTTTGACACATGGTTGAAGTATGATCTACAGGATGTGAATGGCTATGTGCTTCACACTCTCAGGGATTGAAAAACCCTCTTGGTAAAAACTTGGCTTGTGCATACAATGGTTTTCATGATTTTTGACTCAAAATTTTTATTTTTCTTTAAGAGTCTTTCTCTTTCTTTTTGTTGCTTGGGGACAAGCAACCATTTAAGTATGGGTTTGTGATAGGGTTAATTTATTAACTCTATTTGTATCATATTTCTCACAATTTGAATGCCCTTTTTAGCTTCCAATTGAGTCTTTTGTTCACTTTTTACTTATTTATTTGGAGTAGTCTGTGTTTGAACCCCGCTGAAAAGAAATCGGTAAAAACATACAAAAATATGCCATTTATGATGTTTCTTTCAGGTTGCGATGGAAACACTGGAAATTCGAAGGATGTAGATGAAGATTTTATGGAGCATGGACCGAGCTTTTGGAAAACGAGTGTTGAAAATTCTCATGGACATGTTTTAGTCAAATTTTGGGCCGAAAACTTAGGGCCATTTGATTTGGGTTGTTTGTAAACACTTGGTTTGGGATTAGATACTTGGTTTAATTCTCTTTTGGTAGCCTAAATTTGGACCTTGGCTTTGTCTTGCAAATCTCGGCCCATGACCCATGACTTGCATTATATAATGAAGCTTAAGGTAGCCATTTAGAAACACACCTTAAACTCACCATCTTTCCACTTTTGGAAATGGTGTGGGTTCTCTCTTTTATAGCTTAGTTTGTTGTCCAAGCTAAGGGATTTTAGGTTAGTGCAAGTTCAAGCATTTGGCCGAGAACATCCCTTGTTTTAGTGATTAAATTAAAGTTTAGTTGGTTAACATTACAAGCTTTCTTTACGTTGTTCATTTGTTCGCATACCACTTATTTCCCATCATCTAGGCAAATTAATCGTTTGCGGTTAGAATTGAATCCAAAAATTCATCTCCTAATCCCAAGCAACAATTAAGATCTTAAGGATGATTTCCATTGTTGTTGTATGCAAGTTTCATTCTTTAAATTCGTTGCTTGGCATGCAAGTTTCCCCATACCTCTCTCCTTCTTTCATTTAGTCCTTTAAATTTTATGCTTTTATATTAATTTAATTTCCGCACTTTAACTTTCCGCAATTTACTTTCTCGCAATTTAATTTCTCGCATTTTATTTCTCACACTTTAAGTTAAAAATTACTTTTCTTCCAAGAAAGCCGATTACTTGCATGGCAAGTTTCCTTTGTTGACGTTTAATGCTTATCATTTCTTTATCGCATTTTCCATCTCCATTATTTGTCTAGAATTTATATATCTGAGCTTGGAGTGTGAAGTTGAGTTAAGATTTAAACAGACAAAAACGTAAAGAGGTGTATTTATATAGTCTTATCGTTATTTAAATCATGTTATAAATATTTCATTGAAGATTACATTTAAGTTAATCGACAACTAATTATTTGTATGAAAATGTGTTGGCTTTTCAGAGGTCACTTATATATTTATAATCTGAGATAACGTAAGTTTGCTATAACATCTTTTTACCGGCTTGCTCAATTTTATATTAACAAAACTTTACACCCTTTGCTTCTTTTTATAATTGATTTTGCAGTAGTTGTTTAATTAAACCACCCAAAAAAGATTTTCTTCGTTCGCCATCTGAAACCTATTTTTAAAGACTAGACTTTTGAGAAACTATTGCAATCTTTTCCCTGTGGGATCGAAATCCGGTACTTGTACCATTATTACTTGTTTGAAAGCGACCGTAGATCAAGATGTATACTTGCGTTGAGATCTATTTACACGCTCAGTTCAGGGTTGCATAAAACTCTTGACACCACCAACCAGTGACCATCATGGTCTAATGCTGCATATGAAATAAAAGGCTCATTTTGAGACCTCCAAGTATTCTAAGTCCTCAATATACAATTTCCACATATGATACATTCCAACCTTGATAGCGTAATTTATAAGCACATTAATTTCATAAATATCAAGACAACATCTAAGTACTTACATATCTCATGGGGTCACTTTACCACATCAGGTCAACTCCAAACATTTAGGTCATTTATTCAAATCCACCCATATTAAGATGATCATACCCATATAACATGTTTCATGATTTCACAACAACACTAGCATGATAATCCTCCCATTAATTCCATAGAGTTATAACATAACACTTATTGGAACTTCAAGTCACATATGTAGTAGTTAGTCCATGGGAAAGCAACAAATAACCATAATAAACATGTATGATATGTTCTTAGTCTTAACAAAAGGTTTTAGAACTCACCTTCTTGGTTTTGATCAAAAACCTAGAAAAGTTTAGTAAACCCTAAGGGCGCGTTTGGTTTGCGGGATTGGATTGTAATGGATTGGATTTCAAGGAGGGATTTGGATTTAGAGGAATTTGGATTTGGGGGGATTTGAAATCCCTTCATATGTTTGGTTTGTAGGATTTGGAATGGATTTCAAATCCATTCATTTACAAGTCTTGTTTGGTTTGTAGGATTTGCATTTGGATGGATTTTTTTTTAATTTTTATTATATGTTTGTTTTATGAAGAATTTATTTTTATTGGTAAACGTTAGATTTGGATCGATACAATTTGAAGTTTGGAGCACGCTTTAGAATCCATAGGATTTGGATTCCAAAAATCCAGGCCTAATGCCAAGGATTTCCAAATCCATCATATGAGAGATTTTAAAATGGTCAACGGATTTGAAATCCGGTCAACGAAATCCTTTCCTGCAAACCAAACGTAAGATTGGAATGGATTTGAAATCCAAATCCCTCCAAATCCATTCCAATCCCGCAAACCAAACGCTCCCTAAATGTAGTTGGAAATGGAGACTTGGAGACTTGCTAGCTTGAGATTCTTGGTAGCAACTTGCAATAAATGTCCTAGGTTAACCTCTTGAACCTAATAAATGCCTTCAATCAAGGTTTGTGTTTTCATTAAATAGGGGAGAGGTTTTTGAGAAGAAAATCGGCTTTGGACAACTCCCAAATTGCTGGAAATGAAGTAGAAAGTGAGAACCCTAGCTGAAATCGCGTCAGATCGGGTTTATATACCTACAGAGGCATCATACGACAATGGGCATCATACGACAATGCCAGGCGACTTTGCCACGGGCATTGTCGTTGGGGCAATGTCGCCGACTGAACCCCACCCTATGGATGTCCTTGGCGACTATGCCAGATGACTTTTCCCTTAGGCATTGTCGCCGACAAGATCGCTCTCCACCTACCGGGACCTTCTTTCCTTTTTTATTCTCATCCGACTCACTCGTGGTTACCAACTTCACTGCGGGAAGAATCAAAAGAGGCACACAATGGCAAAATTACACACGAATAGCTAACAAGGATGAGGTAATTTACCTTAACTAGATAATGGTTTTCCGGGTGTTACAAATTGTGAGCTATGGTCATGTGTAACAGGATGATGCTTTGAACTTGGTTAACAACATGGAGGATGCTAATGTAACCCAACAGTCCGAGTCTGTGAGTGTTGCCACGACACCTATGAGAAAGAGGAAGTTCTTTATTGAAGAAAAAGACGAATGGCAGAACTTCTAATTGAAGGTATGGAACGATTGATTTTGATATTAAGTTTAAGAACTTCTTAGCGTCTGTTTTTAGATTTTAACTTTATGAAATTTTTAGCGTCTGTTTTTTGGTTTATTTTGGTCATTTTGTTCTCATTTGACTTTTAGGGTTGTTTAAAATGGAATTATATTCCGTTGCATAAACATTTATTGAATTAATGATAAATATGAAATTTGTGATTTCATTATTATTTTTATTTTCCATAGAAGTTGTAAAAAATGCAACTTAATTCCATTTAATAGTAAATTTGTATGTGATTATTTCACATGCTTTCTTGGTAGTCTTCATATGTTTCTGAGGATGTAATCATGTAGAACCTCCTTCGAGTTAAAGATCTTCAGACGGTCTTACAGGCATCTCTCTTCAAGAAGTAGTGGAAGCTCGAATGGTGTTAGTGCTGTTAGATCTTCCTCAATTAGTTTGTACCGATGTAGATCCTTCAATGGTCATTTATCCCCCTTCATGTTGTGGCATTCGATTAATATAGATCCCCAGAAGCTTCAGTGGCCTTGGCGACTTTAAGGTATGCCTTAACTTCGTTCCAATTGATAAAAAGTATATTTGAAGCAGAGCATCTGTTGCTGTTTTTTCACCTGCACTTAATCTAAATTTAGGTTTGATCTATCTGGAAAGTCCAACGATGGGGAAGCTGCAAAAGCGAAAAGGCACAAGTATGTACAAATTTAGAAATTGCATTTTAATTGATAAAAAGTATATCTGAAGCAGAGCACCTGTTGTTGTTTTTTCACCTGCACTTAATCTAAATTTAGATTTGATATATCTGGAAATTCCAATGATGGGGAAGCTGCAGAAGTGAAAAGGCACAAGTATGTACAAATTTAGAAATTGCATTTTTAGTTGGTTTTGCCATGGTTTTGCATTAGGTACTCTACTAGTTTTTGTGTCAATGTCTAATGATTTAAGAAAATTAATGTCTATTAATTAGTTTTAAATGTATAGTTAATGATTTAGTATGTCGTTTAGGTTAATCATAAACCTTTTTTTTACCATTGTCTAATGATGTGAGAAAATTAATGTTCCATTAATTGGTTTAAGACGCACCTTTCATATATTTAACTCACCAGGCAATAAATGTTCAATTAGTGTGGTTTTTTTATTAATAAGTTGTAGTTAGTGCAATATTACAATAATTAAATTAGTATGCTTAATTGTGTCCTAGCCTCTCACCCATCTTTTAATTACTTTTAAGATACAACCTTCCACATATTTAACCGACAATGCATTAAATGTATAAATAATGTGTTGTTTTTGATATTTATATAAATGGTGATAAACATTTGTGTGTAGTAAAAAACAATTACACACATTCTCCCATTCTATAATGGAGTTTGTTGGCCTCAAGGATTTGAGTATTAATAATGAATCTTAGGCGGACAAAGTTAGAGTATGTAGGTTGTGGTAGTTGTTAAACTCAAAGAAGAATGAAGAATTGATTCGCTTGGATATGGTTATTATGGAAGAAAAGGTATGTTTTTTCTTTTTACATGCATTATATATTTTAAAGTTCGCATATTGGTAATTAATTTGTTTGTTCCATCATTTAGCAAACTGTAATGACAACAAAGGTGAGGGATAATCTGGTTACTAGGTTTATTAATTTGCTGGAAGAAAGTTTCTAAGCCGGTAATTCACTACTAATTAAAAAATATTCATCTATCCAAGGCTAAAATAGATTAAAAACACACCCTACTAGATATATGTTATGTGTTCTCCCAAACATGTTGTCTTGATGTAGTTGATAATAGGGATATACTTTTACATATACATAAATGGGGTATAAAATTTTGGTATGTGATTTACTCTAACAGTTGTGTCTTTATGAAAGGAACCATGTGTGTTTTGTGTTTGTGTGTGTCTTTATGGAAGTTTTATTCTCTCAATGTATTAAGGTTCATTTTTGTTTTTCCTTTTCATGGGTTGTTTCATTAAATATAATTTGTATTTTAGTTCAACATTGTGAATCCAACAACCATATGCCATAAGAATAGTGTCTTCAAGCTCGCATATAGTTTTTGTAAGTTTTTCAACCTCAACAATGTTTCTATGTTGGTACTAAAAAAGGGTAAGTTTGTGTTGTATATCAAAGATTTCTTTATGGCTTAAGGTATAAAACTCGATGATGAAAAAACATGATGGTCTAAAACTGTTGTGTTACTATTGCTTCCTTTTCAGATGTTTTAGTGAAGTCGATGCTCAAATAAACAAGGTTGTTTATCATCAAAAAGATTTGTTGCTACTCACATAGACAAGGTTGTTCTTGGTTCGAGAAGAACTAAGTGTCCGCAAGTTTACACAAGGTATTTACAATAAAACTTAAAACTTGAATGTTAGTATTGTTAATCCATAAAAAGATGTTTTTTAGCATCACTCTCAACCTGCATCTTATTATTATTAAGATGTCAAATGGTAAGAGGAATTTTTTTTATGTTAATCAATGATTTTAAAAATATAAAAGAAAAGACTATTTGGGTGATGATATGTCTATCTCATCCGAACAATTTAATTTTGTAAACACGTTTGTGCATTAAACAATTGATGGTGTGTAATGGTTTTCATCATTCAGTCTATACAAGTAGATTTATTTTTGTTTTCCATTTGATGTATAATTGATCTAGATTTAAAATGTTTTCATTCCTTGTCTCAAAAATGTTTTGATTTTGTTAACATCTACTACATTAAAAATAAAATAAATTCAAATAAGATATATGGATCAATGAACACATATTCATAAAAAGAATATATTGCAATTGCCAAAAATTAGATCAATTTCGTAGTTATTTTCTTTTCAAAAAGTTTGTTATTGGTTTTGTAAAACATATCTTCAAACATGATTGACAACTTTAACCAAATTATATTGCTTATATTTAGAAAATAAGAATTTATTTATGTATACAATTATATAATTTTATTTGGTTTATATCATTAATTGCTCATTTCATGTATGCCTTTTATTTTATATCATCTAAGTAGATATGTTTTGCATATTCATATTTAAGAGGTTAAATGGAAGCTAGTAGAAGAGACATACAAAACGCAACATGCAATTCGTAGGCGGCTATCACGTTTTGCACGGAGTAGGAGGCGAGAAATCATCAATCTCAAAAAAGGGCAAGGTTGCCACCCACCCGTAAAAAACAATAACGCTTTGTGCCATTTAAGGAAACAAATTTCTAAACATGCTAGATTGCAAAGAAAGATAGCAATCATAAGTTCCAATTTTAGACTTTTGGTTCCCCAAAAATTAGAATTAACAATTCAACGTCTTACCACATTCGTCGAATCCATGTCAACTATTTGCAACTAGGGTTGTAAACGAACCGAACGTTCAGCGAACCGTTCAGCGGGAAGTTCGTTTATGTTCGCTTATTTAATAAATGAACGAACACGAACACAATTTTTTGTTCGTTTAGTTAAATGAACGAACATGAATAATGGTCTCGTTCGTTCATTTACGTTCGTGAATGTTCGTTCATTTATGTTCATTTACGTTCGTTTATGTTTGTTATTTATATATAAATATATTTATATATATTATGACATTAATGTGTAAAAGCATTAATTAAGTTAATTTTTTAAAAATCCTTTTTTGTACCTCCTAAGTTTACCCCGTTTTTCATTTTGTTATGTTATTTTTTACGAACGAAATGATGAATAACGGTGGTTGCTTTTTATTAATTTGTGTTCGTTTATGTTCGCTTATTTAATAAATGAACGAACACGAACACAATTTTTTGTTCGTTTAGTTAAATGAACGAACATGAATAATGGTCTCGTTCGTTCATTTACGTTCGTGAATGTTCGTTCATTTATGTTCATTTACGTTCGTTTATGTTTGTTATTTATATATAAATATATTTATATATATTATGACATTAATGTGTAAAAGCATTAATTAAGTTAATTTTTTAAAAATCCTTTTTTGTACCTCCTAAGTTTACCCCGTTTTTCATTTTGTTATGTTATTTTTTACGAACGAAATGATGAATAACGGTGGTTGCTTTTTATTAATTTGTGTTCGTTTATGTTCGCTTATTTAATAAATGAACGAACACGAACACAATTTTTTGTTCGTTTAGTTAAATGAACGAACATGAATAATGGTCTCGTTCGTTCATTTACGTTCGTGAATGTTCGTTCATTTATGTTCATTTACGTTCGTTTATGTTTGTTATTTATATATAAATATATTTATATATATTATGACATTAATGTGTAAAAGCATTAATTAAGTTAATTTTTTAAAAATCCTTTTTTGTACCTCCTAAGTTTACCCCGTTTTTCATTTTGTTATGTTATTTTTTACGAACGAAATGATGAATAACGGTGGTTGCTTTTTATTAATTTGTGTTCGTTAATGAACGAACATAAACCAACATAAACCAACACGAACAAACATATTTTCTTATTGAACAGTTAATTAGCTCTTAATGAACGAACATAAACCAACACGAACAAACATATTTTCTTAATGAACGAACATGAACACAAAAAATTTCATTCGTTTACCATTCGTGTTCGTTCGTTTGTTCGGTTAAGTTAAACGAACGAACACGAACAAGCCTCCATTCGTGTTCGTTCGATTCGTTTACAACCCTATTTGCAACGGTACACTAATTAACTGTTATTATACGACTTATATACTATATTTTCATTGTCCTATGAATTTAAATAGTACGTCATGTTATTTTCGTATTTAGTTTTGAACATTCTAAACCTACCTATAAAACCAAATTTTAATACATCACTGAATAATATTTACTTGCACTGCATTTTATAGATCCCCATGTGGTGCAATGTAATGGAATTGTCAACAATGAACTACCCATCAACATATCAAGTGCACCACCAACTGTAGAACAAGATACACACATTATTATAAGTCTCAACCACACTACGTTCCCATTATATTAATAGTTGTATATTTCCTATAATTGTAATTGTATCTCTTGTTTTCTTATTATTTTTATCAACAGTGCAAGCAATTGACCTCTCTGTTAACTCTCCTAACTTTCGCGCTCTTACCAACAACATCAATAACCACAGTGAAGGTAATCCAATACTTAACTCCTATATCAAATTTAACATCACTTTTTACCCTATTAAGATGTCTAATTATTTTTTTTCCAGCACCTAGCAATATTCCATGGAAGTTCGGACCACCAAATCATACATGTATACACTGTGCTGCCATATTATGGTATGAAGAGCGAACAAGAAAAGACCCCAGGTTATCAAACCCAAAATTTAATTTTTGTTGTTTGGAAGGACATGTCCAATTACCGTTAATGAAACAACCTCCTCATCTTCTATCATATCTTCTTGGACATGAATCCGGACAAAAGGGGGTGACTTTTCGCAAAGATATAAGAATGTTCAATGCAATGTTTGTGTTCACATCAATGGGTGGTCGAGTTGACACAAGTGTAAATCGTAGGTCCCTATATTTACAGAATCAGTGGGCAAAATTATCATCGAATAGGGTCTCTGTTGCCTAATCTCAGTAAACAACCCCAATTCGCACAACTTTATATTTATGACACCCAAAATGAGACATCGAACAAAATCAATGCAATGCGAAGGGAATGTACCACCCTTGATGTTCAATTAACAAATGAGTTGTCTGAAATGTTAGAAGAACAGAACATTTTGGTACAATCTCTTCGAATGGCAAGAGATAGATACGAAGTTGAACCCAATTCCACATTCGGTTTGCGCCTCATCACTGATCGAAGCTCAGATGGTCGTCAATACAATATGCCAAATGCTGATGAAGTGGCTAGATTAATAGTGGGAGACTTGAGCGATTCTAACTTTGAGTGTGATATCATTGTTGAACACCATACAAATGGGCTATAACGAATCACATATATGCATCCAAGTTTCATGGCTATGTCCTATCCATTGATACACCCTTTTGGAGAAGATAGTTTTCGACAAAACATACAATTGCGAAAAATGGTTGGCGATTCTTCCAAAAGGCAAATATTAACGATGAGACAATATTTTTGTTTTAGATTGCAACAAAGGTTGTGTGAAGGACACACTCTACTTAGATCTGAAAGATTGCTGCAACAATACATAGTTGATACTTACACTGCTGTTGAGGAATGACGATTTCGATGGATTCAAAATAATCAAAACAAATTAAGATCATACATTTTTTCGGGCTTAGTGGACGCGGTAAGTCGTGGTGATTCAGATGGTTCCAGAATAGGGAAGTCAATTATTTTGCCATCTTTACATATTGGTGGACCTCGCTACATAATTAAAAATTACCAGGATGCAATGACTATTTGTAAGTGGGCAAAATATCCGGATTTCTTTCTAACATTTACATGCAGTTTTTACTTCTGGTTCCGGCAAACGAATAAAAACTGCTATAAATATTCCAAAACAGGCTATACTGACTGAAAAAACTGCATCTTTACAAAATTCATACCAATCTATTGAATTGTTTGAATTTTTATGTAAAAGATCCCCAAGTGGCCAAAATTTAATTAACTGCTCATCTTCCTTGATCAACAAGATGATCCTAACAGAGTTGACATCATTTGCAGAGTGTTTGAAATTAAGTTAAGAGAATTGATGTTGCATTTGAAAACAAAGAATCCGTTTGGGTATACTTTTAACTTTCCTACTTGACTTGTAGGTCTTTATACAGTTGAGTTCCAAAAATGTGGCATCCCTCATGCTCACATATTGCTATTTTTGGAATCTGAAGCAAAAAATCCTTCCTCTGACCATATTGACAAATTCAAAATGGTAGAAATTCCTGATGCAAATACTGATCCAGACGCATTCTCTGCTGTTAGTAGGTTCATGATCCATGTCCCTTACGGTGATCTCTACCCCAATTATCCATGTATGATAAAAGGCAAGTGTTCTAAACATTTTCCAAAGTCTTTTAATACTCATACAACAATTGATACAGAGGGCTTTCCTGTATACAAAAGAAGAGACACCGGTGATTATGTTGAGAAGAAAAAACATTTGTTGGATAATTGGTTCGTTGTCCCTTATAATCGAAATTTGGTAGTCAAATTTGATGCTCATATCAACGTTGAATTGTACAACCATTCAAGATCCATCAAATATCTTTTCAAGTATATTCATAAAGGGTTTGATAGGACTACTGCAACAGTTGATTCTACGGATACAACTCAGGCGATTGATGAAATCAAAACATATCTTGATTGTAGATACATCTCTGCATCTGAAGCATGTTGGCGCTTATTCCAATTTGACACTAATTCCAAACATCCAGTAGTTGAACGGTTGCCTTTCCACTTACTAGGTGAACATAATGTAACTTTTGAAGAAAACACTAATGTCGAAGCAGTGGTTAATAAACCAGGGGTAGAAAAGACAGTTCACAGAATGGTTGGAATCAAACAAGAAATATGAAGATGCACGCCAACTTTCTTACTTAGAGTTCCTAACTCGATGGGTTTGGAATTCGCAAGATAAGGCATGGACTAGAAGGAAAAGAGGCATGGCTATTGGGAGAATCTACTTTACACATACTTGTGTGGGAGAACGATTTTACATGCGTATGCTTTTAAACTTTGTCAAAGTATGCACTTCATTCAATCAGATACGAATAATTAATGGGGTCACATATCCTACTTTTAAAGGTGCATGTTATGGTTTTGGCTTGCTAGATGATGTTAAAGAGTGGATTGACAGTTTGGAGGAAGCTGCATCTTGGGCGAGTGGTCATGAATTAAGAAATTTGTTTGTTACAATTCTCACACAATGTCAAGTTTCAAATGCAATCCATATTTATAAAACACATTATGAAACATTGTCTGAAGATATAGCTATGAGGCAACGTAGAAAATTCAAATCACACAGCTCACTGATGGTCAAACTAAGGCATGCACATTGTTTGAAATTGAATATGTGTAACACCCCCAAATTTTGGAAAGAGCGACTAAATAAAAACTTTCCAAAATACCTTAAAGGGTAATAAAATCTCTTACTAATAGTCCATAATTGAAATACAATTCCTAGATTGAACCAACAACAAAATTAAAGTCTTACATAAAGACTAACTAAAGTCGAGTGTTACTATAACCCAATAACAATCGCTATCTCCAAATATAAATGCTGAAGACTTCATCAAGCTAATCACCTCATCGAGCACACAACTAGCACTCATCGCTTCACGGTGTCACTAGCACTATTCCCAATCGGAACCTGTTGCACATGCCGACAAATAAAAAGGGTTAGGCTAACGCCTAGTGAGTTCAAGAGTTTTCATCGTGATTATAAAAACCATTAAATGGAAATAATGCAACTTAAATCATGATCCTTTAAAATGACTTACTTTAAAGGTGAGAACGACCCGATTCCAATATTATGCAATTCATAAATGGACGCATCAACGCCAAACGTTATTTCATGAAGTAAAGCAATCCAACACTTACTCAAAACGTGAATAGAAATCGAACTCTCCATTTATGAAAATACGGTTAAAACTTTGTATCCCAAAACCCCCAAAACACAGGTGGGCATAATACTCAACCCATAATTCAAGGATAAAATCCATTTACACAAGACGCTACCGAAAACTTGGATAATAAAACTCAATAGCCAAAAATAACACCTTTCGGTGATGGGGGATACCCGAATTCCGTCGAATGTGGCGGGCACACAAAGTTAGTCCACGTATCAACGTTCTCGAGTTTCACATAAGACCATGGTTCCCCGTATCCGACTCATCTAAGCTACCACCGCAAGACACCACTGATCCTAGTCTCTACTCGACCTCTAGATGAGTCTCACCACAAAGTCACAAGTCCCTGTATCCGGCTCACTCTGGGCACCACCGCAAGACTTAGCTCCGTATACAGCTCCTCCAGAGCACCACCACAAGATTACATAATCAACAACATGATTTTGGGATCACTCACTAGAATTCAAACGCGGACACTAAATTCTACGATGAGTAATCGATTACAAACGAGCATCAAGTTCAACCACCAACGATCTCTACATCGAGCCCTCAATAAAGGTTACGCGGTTATCGAGTCCAACCACTAACCACGGGGATAAGGTCCCCACTAAACAATATCCAGTCCCAAGACGGGGATAAAGTCCCCACTAAACCAACTGACTGACTCATATGCCTATGGATCCAATGCATTACAGTCTAAAACGTTACATGACTCAAACGAATGAACTAAAACATTCAAAACATGTAACTCTCAAATAAGATGCAACTAAGTACACCATACGTCCAAGGCTCCTTAACGAGCTACCAAAACCGAACAAATGTTCCAAAGACTCATTTGAGTGTAAACCAAGCCCCAAAAAGGCATAATGTACGTTTGGCTAAAGTACGAGGGACAATGTGGTTACATAAACCAAAATACACATTTTCCCAAAATCTTTGATTCTCAAATCACCATTGGCCTTCGGCCCAAAACCCAAAAGACTCACACACTCGTGCTTTTCCAAATATCCCATTTCATGAAAGATGCATAAAACCCGACTAACGCTTAAAAGTGCGTTTTTGACCAAATATCTATTTATCCAATAAATCATCAAAACATGTTCCTTTGTGACACATTTATCAACATATTCCAAAAATCCCAAATGTGGTGTTTTACAAGGTTTAATAAACTAAACACTTTAAATAATCAAAAGTTACCAAATAACTCAACAGTTGATAATTTCATGTAAAACACATAAATGCTTTTAAAGTAAACATTTTGGCCTATACAAAGTTTTCACAAATCAACTTGAACTCACCTTGCTAGGTTAAGTTAAACCTAGGTTTCAATCCCCAACCATTGGCCTCCAAAAGCATAGATCCCACCTAAAGCTTTCCGAAGGCATCCATTCCAACTCTTCCACTCAAGCTTCCAAGACCTAGATCCACACATTTCCGACCATAAATAAGCATATTCAACCATATAAAATCGTTCCCCAATATTTTACATGAAGATCTCATTCATACCCAAAATACCCTAATTTCCATAGATGAAGGATTAGAAGCTTACCTTAACCCATAGCTTGAATCCACCACCAACACACCTCTAGGTTATCAAAATAAAACACAAACTCCCTCAATCTTCAAATGATGGAGATGGTTGGATGAAACCCCAAGAACTTGGGAAGGAAGATGAAGATGAAGGTTTTATGGTTCTTGTTCCCAACTTGCTAGATGCAAGAGAACTACATGGTTTTAGTAGAGAAAGACTCCAAAATAGGTTAGGGTTTGTTTGGGGTGTATGGGGGTCGGAGAGATAAGGGGGAGGGATTTAGGGTTTGTGAGAGAAATGAGGGTTATGGCCGGATCACTTCTTTTAAATAAGGCACAGTGATCGCGCGTGGATGGCGGCGCGATTCTACCCGTGCAGAGAGCCGTGCGGACCACTGAAGCCGCGTGGAGACAGAGTCTCACACGGTTCGTGGCTTGACTCAACTCGCGCGGAGAGCCACGCGGGGTACTGTTGGTGTTTTCTTTCGCTTCTATTTGGCCAACGATTTCGGGGTGTTACAATTTGTCATGCATAAAATGGGTAAAAGTTTGAGACACATAGATGGAATGTTTCTCCCTGACTCAACTATATTAAGAGAAGTACGCAACCGATTAGTCAATGAAGAACTCAACTACAATTGCGATGATCTTAAATTCATTCACATAAATTCATTGGCTTCACTTAATCAATGTCAAAGAGTAGCATATGATGATATTATCTCTTCTATCTACAATGATGAAGGTTGGTTAATATTCATCCATGGTCGTGGAGGCACCGGGAAAACATTTATATGGAACACTGTTGTGTCAAATCTGCGATCTGTAGGGAAAATAGTTTTACCGGTGGCGACATCTGGTATAGCTGCTTTGCTCCTCCTAAATGGAAGAACTGCTTACTTAAGGCTTCATATTCCTTTGGATATCTCGCCAGAATCTACATGTGATATCAAACATGGCACTTCTACTGCAGAACTACTCCAAAAAACTGAATTGATAATTTGGGATGAGGCACCAATGGCAAGCAAATACTGCTTCGAGGCTTTAGATAGGAGTTTACATGACATTATGAGTACACGATATACTAACAGTTTGAAAAAACCGTTTGGTGATCTTACGATTGTTTGCGGTGGGGATTTTCGTCAAATATTGCCTGTTATACTAAGAGGAACTCGAGCAGACATTGTTGATGCATCACTCAACTCATCATATTTATGGCCAATGTTTCGGGTTTACGAGCTCAATCAAAACATAAGACTTCATTGTGAAGGTGTTTCAGCAACCGAGGCACTAAAAATTGAGACCTTTGACAAATGGATGTTTCAAACAGGTGATGGATCCGCCTATGCTGACCTCAGTGAAGAGTTGTTTCAGCTACCCCAAGATATTCACCAATAGAGTTATGAAGATCCAATGGACTCAGTCATTCAATCGGTATACCCTCACATCTTACAACATTGTGGGTCCATTTCATATCTCATGGAACGAGCAATTTTGACCCCCAAAAATGATAAGTTCCAGGAACTTAACGAACGTGTCATGGATATTCTTCCGGGGGAAGGAATGACCTACCTTAGCTCTTATACGGTATGCAAAGGAAGTTTACAAACAAGTGAAGAAGATCTTCCCTATCCAACAAAATTTCTTAATAGCTTGAGATTTAGTGGCATACCAAACCATGAAATCCATCTCAAACTTGGTACTCTAGTTATGCTACTCAGAAATCTTAGTCAAACTGAGCGCTTGTGTAATGATACACTGATGATTATCTGTTAGAGCATATATTTGTTGGATACAAGATCATGAAGACTGAAGGTCAAAGTCAAGCAAGTCAAAGCTCAAGTCAACTCTCAAAGCAAAGTCAAAGTCTATTTATAATAAATTGTCAAAGTCAAACTCAAAAGTATTTGTTTTTAATTGTGTTTTGTCCGTGTGTGTTCTTATTATACATATGACTAGTGTAGTTTAGAAGTTGGAAGTTGAGAAGTTGAATTATACGCTGACATTGGTTTTCTAGAGAGAGAAAGTTTCAGAGAGTGAACTGTATACGAAATCTTGATTCTAGTTGAAACAGGTAGATTGATTGAATTGTTTGTCTGTCATCTTGTTACTATGATTGAATTTGCAATTAGAACTTGATAATTAGGGATTAATAATTGTTATCAGAGTAGAGTTCAAGGTGAAATCGATCAAGAAAATGGTTTTCGCACTGTGTAGTCTGAGTTTCGATCGAGTTTAAATTTTTAGTGTGTAATTGTGAGTTTGATTGAGTCTAGTGAGTTCGTATCATGTATTAGAAGAATCTTGTATTGATTTCTTGTGATCTTGCACTGTAATATTCATTAATTTTGAATTTTGTTCATTTGAAAGTTCACGAGTTTGTACGCACTGTGTTTGATTCAATTTGGTCATTTGAGTGAATCTTGTTGAAATTCAATGGTTGTAATCGATTCTAGAAGTGTTGGTGATCGAATTGTCGAAGTTCCAGATGGAAAATTGAAGATTTGATGGGTTTTTGAAGAGATCAGAGTATATTTTTATCGAAGATCTGAAGAACTCGCATAATCCAAAGAACTCGCACCAAGAACTCGCATCTTAGAGGATTTCGCATAATTGTGTTGTCTGAAAATATCATAAGTGTAGAATTCTCACATGTATGTTGTGTGAAATGTATTGAATTCGCATATGTGTGTAATGCAAAAAACCTCAGAATTGGTACAAGGGTATATGTGAATTGTCAGAATTCGCATAAGCCATTTATACAAAAAGTTTTTGTGAAAATTGTTCAAGGCAAGAATTCACATAAGTCTTCTGTGCAAAAAGGGTAGAACTCGCATATCGTATCATACGAAGTCCAGAATTCGCATAATTTTGTTGTGCGAAAAGTTCTATGTGAAAAGTTTGTTTTTCAAAATATTTCTAAGTCAAGTTTTCGCATAAGTGTTACATGCGAATTCTTCTTATATGCGAATTCTGAAGTTAGTTGTTGTGCGAATTCTGTATGTAAATTGTGTGTGTAACAGTGACGTGCGAATTTCATACTTGGGAGATTTTTGGAAATCTTATTTTCTGAAATCTCTAAGTTTTTCTGTATTTTGTGATTTCACTTGGACTAACGATCATTTCAAGTTCTTTTTGAAAACAGTGTATTTCAAGATGAGTCTTTCTGATGATGATGAAGAAACGATTGCAAAACTCAGAATAGAGATTCAAAATCTCGCTTCATCAGCTAGATACTATTCAAAGCAGTCAAAAAAATATCATGGTGCTAAGGGAGGACGTCAATGCATTGAAGAAGATTAATGAGGATCTTCTAAAACAGATCTCTGACTCTCTGCAATTGAAAGATGGGTTGAATGAAGATAAAGAAAACAGTTTGGAAACTGAGAACATTGAGCTGAAAAGAAAGATTTCAGACTTAGAAGCTCAAATTGTCAAAATCCAGCAAACAGAGTTTGACAAGAAAAATGAGGAGAAAGTTAAGATTTTGGAATGTGCCAATGATGAGCTGAAAAAGAAGATTTCTGAGCTAGAACTGCAAATTGATAAAGAGAGATCATAATTTGATAAAGAAAAGAGAGGATTTGTTCAAAAGTTCTCAGATTTTTCAAGGAAGAGTTTTGAAGAGAAGAAAACTGTTGAGCTTAAATGTTCCAAGCTTTCTCAACAAGTGACTGGCTTTGAGAAAGTAATCATAATGGAAAGAGACAAATTTGCAAAAGAAAAGAAGGCCATTGAACAGAAGATGTTGGAATATTCAAAGAAATATCTGGTCAGAGAACGAATGCTGAGAAGGATTTTGAAGAAGAAAGAAACATTTTTGAGGCAGAAATAAGAAAGCTTAATGACAAGCTATCTGAACTGTCTACAAGTGCTTTGAAAGATCAGAAAACGAAGTCTGAATTCCAGAAAGAGATTGACTTGCACATTAAAGAAAAGGACATTTTATCATCAAAGATAAAATATCTTGAAGAAATTATTTCTAAGGTGGTGGTGACTTAGCAGAAGACTCCAAAGTCAATTATCCACACATCTAGAGATGATTCGGATGATTCTAAAAAGACAACTGCAAGCTCACATCAAAGAACTGTTTCTTCAAAAAGGTCAGTTAATTCATATGATCAGATTCGTACTTGTAACGCTCTAAAATTCAAAGTAAATTAAAACCTGGAAATATGGAAACAAAACATCCATATTGATATAAACTTCCCATAAAGGGGATCAGTCCTTAAGACTATACAAAATCTGAACGGATATAGAATTCATCAACAAACTAATCTAAACATATACTATCTAGATTACATAAGTTGTTGATCCAGAATCATCTAAAAATGTGGGACTTAACAACGCCCAACAATCCAATACTACAAAATCTCAAAAACCCTCGAGATCAATCCCGGCACTCAAGCCCTTAGAAACCCGCCGCTAACGAGAACCTGATATACATATCATTTGAGAAAAAGTGTTAGGCTTATAAAGCCTAGTGAGAACATACAGTTTATACAAAATCAGAGATATAAACATTGCATCCAAACGGAAATATTTCAAACGAGCATTTCCAAGTTCTCCATTGATAGGAACATAATCCATTTAAAATAAGGTCATAAACCTTCTTTCCAGAACCTCACAATTTAATGCACAAGTAGTTCTTTTATAAACTTCCCGAAATATAAACATCAGTATCATAAGGAAATCTTTTCATAAAGGTTTGATTTATAAAAGATAACATTTCGCCACAACCCCGGGCCTTTTCGGTCCAAAAATCATCATACGATGACAAAAGAACCATTTTACCAAGGATTGTGGTGTAACACAAAGTAGACCACCAAATCCGAGTTATGAGCTAAATACTGGAACCATGGCCACGAACGCTTCGGTCCGTACTACGATATGAGGGAGGCCCCCAAGGAACCAGTCATACTCGTTCGTTAGACTACATTTGACCCATGGCTAGTAACCGTCCTCACATAACCGTACCAAGTTGCCCCCGAAGATCAAATATATCTAACTACAACAGAAGGGGCATATCCTTCCCAGCCATAAGCCGACTCGATACCTAGGGATCCACTAGTATAGTCATGACTTGTCACAATATTTCATGTGACCAACAAAGCTAGATAAACAGCTCTCAACACATTTATATTTCAAAATGCCATTTTCCAGACCAATTGCTGGTAAGAATGAAAATCATAAAAATGAGTTCATAAACATTCTTTTGCATAAGCTACATAATCAGTAAGTAAAACATCCTTTTACTTCAAATAAGTTGAAATCCATCATTTTAGTCAAAAATGATCGGGAACCCTAAAATCTCCCAAAACTCAAGTTATATCAAATATGCAGGAAACTTAGATTTGAAACCATGGAGATATATAGGAGTTCCAAAAGGTAGCTTTTGATATGTATACAGTTTTTAAAATGATAGTAGGAACTCACCCAATAGGTTTATACGAAAACCCGAAGAACCAGATATCGACCTCCTTGATAAGACGAAGCTTTCTACACCGAAACCTCGAATCAAACACTAGATTTTAACCACCAAACTCTAGAGAGAGAGAGAAAAAACGATTTAGAGAGAGAGGAGAGAGTTTAGAGATTGAGAGAAATGAGATCTAAAGAGATATTTGGAAACTGAAACCCTTAAGTCGGTCCAGGGACTTTCGCGGGTTATGCCGTGACCTCAACTCGCGGCATAACTCGCCCGCTTACACAAAACCAAACCCATCCAGAGGGTTTCGCGGGTTGTACCGCGACCTCAAGTCGTGGTGCAACTCGCGTAGTTCACTGTGGTTTGCCCAACCCACCAAAAGCCAAACCCAAACTTGGAACCAAACGCGGTGCTAACGACAAAAGCTTAACACTAGAATACCAAGGTTACATAATGAAATTCGGGGTGTTACAATACTCCCAACCTTATAATGATATCGTTCTCGAAATCTACTCTTCTCAATGGAACACTGTCCGCAGAGAAGATCGTCACAAACCCAAATGCCAGAATCATTAACGAGATCCTAATACCGACATCCACATGAGCTACCCTTCCTGGGCACAATTCACTTCTAACCGAACGAACACTCAACACTTCAAAGTAACCTTTACTCCCAAGGTTACGGTTGCCTCCCAACCTTAGGTGACAATTACTACCTCCAGGAAATTTGCGACCTCAACTTTCCATCTACCAATTTCTTTCAAACTGCACGGTTCCGAACTCAAAGCCAACAGTCGACGCTAATCTTCCCAAAACTCTCAGATTTCACTGATCCTTTCCTAATATCGATAAAGATATTCTTACAAAGCGCACTAATGCGTCTTTCCGGCAATCGGTTAACACAGATTCTGTTATCTCTCAACTCCGATCCGACTCCAAATCTGGAAATAACCCTTATTCAATTCTTAATACTTCCATAAATACTTCGTCTACAACCACATTATAAAGATTAACCTCTAAACATACCACTAATCTATACATTCGGACTATAAAGGACGGGCGCTAATAAAACCCACAACAGGAATTTGATGCACATGCTGAAAAATATATAGGATTAGGCTTAATGCCTAGAGAGCTCAAGAGTTTTACATAAGTAAAAACAATTAAATTGATGAACTTCTCTTTAAAACAGAATCTTTCAAATAATGAATTTTAAAACATGGAACAACTCCTTTTCAAAGTTATGAAATTTCAAAGATGGATCCTTCATTTCAACGATGCTTTATAAATTGATACAACTTGTGCTAACTCGAAGTATGAAACATTAGTAACACCATGCATACCGTACGTCCGAAATCATGGACATTAGGTCCAGTACTCACACGACCAAAACGAAATAAAACTAAATACCCATATGCAGAAAAACACACTTCATTCAAACCTTAATATACGTGGGGAGAACCCAATATTAAAGCCATCATTTACCGTCGACTCCACATAACCAAAGCTGGTAAAAATATAACATTAGTGTTTAAAATACCCCGGGTCTACGACGGAGAGACCCGTACACAAAGAGAATAGAAGGACACGCAAGTAGGTCGCCCATACAACTTCCTCGCATAACCTCTAAACGTTTCCATCTTGGGTGGCGAGAACAAATGAATGGGGCCACCCGTGATGTTATTGGATTTCACCACGTATCCCGATCTTAGTTCCCATTGTTAGTGTATTATTGTATCCAAGATTTAATAGGAAAAGTCAAGTCAAGATAAGTCAACAAAGTCAACGTTTAGTTTAGTCAATCTTAGAGTTTACTTTGTTGTTAAGCATGTGGTTTTAGACTTGTGGTATAAAAACCATGTTGCCTTGTAATAGTTTAAAAGGTTGTTCATCATTGTTACATCAATATACTTGTGACCGTTTCTCTCTCTATACTCTCTCTCTAGACTTTGAATGTCAAATCTTGTTTTAGATTGATAGATTGCTTGAATTCATTGGGAATACATTATCACCCATGCCATACCAGACATCACAACTTCAAACCGTTTATTGCCTCTAGCCATACTCCGTCGAGTTCCACCTTAAGGGCTTACGGACACGGGTGCCTATCCAATCCAGACGAGTTCCAACTCAGCAGCTCGTGCCACCTATTGTCTACTCGCTAGCAAACCCGAGCGGTCACTAAGTGTAACCCAAAACCTCAAGCTTTACAAAACAGACATACTGTCTATGGATCTACAGCACTGTCTAACATTACATGACTCCAACTGAAAAACCAAAGCTCCCAAAACATGTAACTCCCAATGGCATGAAATAATCGCCATCATACTCCAAAATTCCACAACTGTTTTTAAACCGTACAAATGTCCTCAAGACTCCATTTAGTCAAAACTGAGCCAACGACCCAACAGTTTACGTAAATACCCAAATGAAAGCCGATATAAATATTGAAACACGTTTGACCAACTATTATGCAAACACGACCAAAAGTATAATTAACTCAAATCTCATCGTTGGTTGAAACAAACCGTTTTCCAAATGAACTCATACCCTTATGTTTTCAAAATGCCTCACAACACAATAATATGCATTTTCTGAAAAGGTTTATAAGATCAATTACACCAAATGACACTTACGTCAATTGAACTCCAATTATATATGTAAAATCATCAAAGAAACACTTCAACATGATTTATTTACCAAAATAACCAAAGATCCCAAAATGGGTGTCTCAACATGTTCATAAAACTAAACATTTTAAAATAACCAAAACTTATCAGCAGTTAACAATTTAATGTAAAACACAAACACTTTAAAATAAACATTTTGGCATGTACACCGTTTTCATAAATCAACTTTAACTCACCAAAAACACAAATAAACTCCATCATACTAAAACCTTTCATTGCGGTTATAAATCCGGACAAATGTCCACACGACTCATTCGGTCAAAACCCGAGCCAAAGGCCCAACACTTCACGTAAATTTCCAACGAAAGCCTCGTAAACCTTAAAACACATTTAACCGACATTTAACGGTTTCCCCAAATAATGAAATGTCTTTAAACAATGCTTATGAAAACCCACACCACAAAGACATGCTTTCTCAAAACTCAACACGTATTGGGACCACAGATTTTCCAAAGGTTTTATGAATGCAAATATACTAAGATGCATATGTCATGAAATAGACTTTGTTTGCACAAAATCATCAAAGATGCATAAATCATAATGTAGATTTTACGTGTACAAAATCGCTCAGAATATGTAAATCACGCTATTTACTTGTTGAAATATTCAAGCTCGGCATGAGCAATTTATGATATTAAAACAATCCAAGTTACCGAATACGAAAACATAACAAAATACTCGCACCTTGAGAAATACCGAGTAAAACATACGCAATAATTTTCGCTATAAACGTGAAAATAGGTTCTTGCACTTCAACTTGTGCAACAATTGTTTGTACAACTCCAAAGGGAAAAATCACAATTTTATCTTTAAAATTCTTCCTCTATAACCAAGAGGCGTTGCAGCAAAAGAATTTTCAACTCACCCCATATGCAACAATTGATTCCCCAAAGGGCGGTAAAATAACGGGGATGCAAATAAAATTTCAAATCGAGTTTAAAGCTTCACGTTGTAAAGATAAATACATCTGACCAAAATAGAAACTACAACGACAAAAATACCGCTAACTCGCTAAATGCTTTGTGGAAATTTTAACAGTAAGAGTTAATGATGGAAATACGATCAAAACGAAAGTCCTGTCTTAAAAATAACATAAATCGTTTATGCAATCATTCACCCCCACGTGATACCTAAATCCAATGCACAAAGTACACGACAGTTGACATTGGTTAACAAAACCTAGAAATTAACGCTCACAAAGATGCATATGCACATGTTCCTGAAATTATTTACGCGACACAAAAGTCGTAAGATGAGACACCATAATCCAACTGGATTTTCATAAAACTCATTAACGCTAAAATCAAGTGGTGTCCAAATTTCCATTTTTCAACATAAGGTAAGGCGACCATTTTGACAAGTGGTGAGTTAAATTTTGACCATTTTGATGAGACACGACACCCAAAGAACTCATAACTTGCACGCAATGAAATTAAACTCACGCATCTCTAAATATACGCACGCGACAAAAGAATCCGTAAAACAAAACTCCATGAAATTCAACAAAACTCGTACAAACTAAAATCTCCAAGAAACTCCGACTCAAGGCATGGAAATAACTTTTCCTTTAAAACCATTGACATACGTGGAAGAGATCCAATGTCAAGGTCAAAATTCCACAGATACTTGCCCATTAACTCAAAAAGCGTTAAAACACATATATTACGACATCCAAAAATAGCATTTAAACACAAGACGTGAATAAAGAGAGTTTTGATAACAATTTGTAATCAGGTGCAACAAAACCATTTTAAGCATGCTTATGCTCATAGTTTTAAATATGCGGAGTGCTAAATGTTTTGCCAAAACGTTATAAGGTAATTTACTTTATGGTTGGCGATCAAGAAAATCAATTTATGCAACCTTATTTTAGAAATAAATTTAATGCATGAATTGGATCGGCACTCACATCTTAATACTACACTTCCCAACATCCCGACGTACTATAATCAACCGGATGCCTTAGGCATCATAGGGCAACCATCCCATTAATTAACTTACAAATCTCTTCGAAATAGAATCGATCTAACAAGATATAGTTCTAATTCCACCAACGAATCTGGCTCAAGATGATTAACTTAATGCGTTCTACGCACTTACTATCAATCCAAAGAGACATTGCTATAAACATTCCTTAGCTTACTCGCTTAGAAACTTACGCACTATTCTAACGGTCAACAAACCAAGGTAGAGCACGTAAACACAAGCACGAGAAAGGGCAAGGAATAGTTTAACTGAAACACGCACGAAAGAAACGTACCGCTACGTCTACCAATTGTCATAACATTAGCAAACCAATTACACTCACGTAAAATATCCTCATAATCACATTAGCTAAGTGAGATTATGAACATATAACACATAAGGGTTCTTGTTACCATCATCACAACGCTTGATTAACATAACCTCCGTCGATTCTAAGACTAACCCATCTTAGAAGTTCTACCCAATTTCACAATCAGTGCCTATTAAACTCAGTCTAAGTCTAGACATCTTACATTCATGCCTAGTTCGATTAAACTAGAGCTCTGATACCAACTTGTAACGCTCTAAAATTCAAAGTAAATTAAAACGTGGAAATATGGCAACAAGACATCCGTATTGATATAAACTTCCCATAAAGGGGATCAGTCCTTAAGACTATACAAAATCTGAACGGATATAGAATTCATCAACAAACTAATCTAAACATATACTATCTAGATTAAGTAAGTTGTTGATCCAGAATCATCTAAAAATGTGGGATTTAACAACGCCCAACAATCCAATACTACACAATCTCAAAAACCCTCGAGATCAATCCCGACACTCAAGCCCTTAGCAACCCGCTGCTAACGAGAACCTGATATACATATCATTTGAGAAAAAGTGTTAGGCTTATAAAGCCTAGTGAGAACATACAGTTTATACAAAATCAGAGATATAAACATTTTCATCCAAACGGAAATCTTTCAAACGAGCATTTCCAAGTTCTCCATTGATAGGAACATAATCCATTTAAAATAAGGTCATAAACCTTCTTTCCAGAACCTCACAATTTAATGCACAAGTAGTTCTTTTATAAACTTCTCGAAATATAAACATCAGTATCATAAGGAAATCTTTTCATAAAGGTTTAATTTATAAAAGATAACATTTCGCCACAACCGGGCCTTTTCGGTCCAAAACTCATCATACGATGACAAAAGAACCATTTTACCAAGGATCGTGGTGTAACACAAAGTAGACCACCAAATCCGAGTTATGAGCTAAATACTGGAACCATGGCCATGAACGCTTCGGTCCGTACTACGATGTGAGGGAGGCCCCCAAGGAACCAGTCATACTCGTTCGTTAGACTACATTTGACCCATGGCTAGTAACCGACCTCACATAACCGTACCAAGTTGCCCCCGAAGATCAAATGTATCTAACTACAACAGAAGTGGCATATCCTTCCCAGCCATAAGCCGACTCGATACCTAGGGATCCACTAGTATAGTCATGACTTGTCACAATATTTCATGTGACCAACAAAGCTAGATAAACAGCTCTCAACACATTTATATTTCAAAATGCCATTTTCCAGACCAACTGCTGGTCAGAATGAAAATCATAAAAATGAGTTCATAAACATTCTTTTGCATAAGCTACATAATCAGTAAGTAAAACATCATTTTACTTCAAATAAGTTGAAATCCATCATTTTAGTCAAAAATGATTGGGAACCCTAAAATCTCCCAAAACTCAAGTTATATCAAATATACAGGAAACTTAGATCTGAAACCATGGAGATATATAGGAGTTCCAAAAGGTAGCTTTTGATATGTATATAGTTTTTAAAATGATAGTAGGAACTCACCCAATAGGTTTATACGAAAACCCGAAGAACCAGATATCGACCCCCTTGATAAGACGAAGCTTTCTACACCGAAACCTCGGATCAAACACTAGATTTTAACCACCAAACTCTAGAGAGAGAGAGAGAAATGATTTAGAGAGAGAGGAGAGAGTTTAGAGATTGAGAGAAATGAGATCTAAAGAGATATTTGGAAACTGAAACCCTTAAGTCGGTCCAGGGACTTTCGCGGGTTATGCCGCGACCTCAACTCGCGGCATAACTCGCCCGCTTACACAAAACCAAACCCATCCAGAGGGTTTCGCGGGTTACCGCGACCTCAAGTCGCGGTGCAAGTCGCGTAGTTCACTGTGGTTTGTCCAACCCACCAAAAGCCAAACCCAAACTTGGAACCAAACGCGGTGCTAACGACAAAAGCTTAACACTAGAATACCAAGGTTACATAACGAAATTCGGGGTGTTACAGTACTACTAACATTTTCTTTGATAGAAATATAGATGGTTCAGATACATTCAGAAGAAGAAGAAGAAGAAGAAGAAGAAGAAAGTATGAAGAAGAATGTATGAAGAAGAAAAGCTGGTCTGGAAAGTGAAACCAGTTGATGATGAGAAGAAGAAAGGTAAGAAATCATGTGTACATGCACCAAAAGCCAAGAAGAACAATGTGTAAAAAGGTAAACTGATCTTGTTTACTCGAGAGATCAATTAATCAGGTTAGCTCACAGGAAAAGTTATTGTTCTTATTGTCGTACATATGATTTTGTTCATAAAACAAGTAATCATTACTGGTATGGTTCTTATTTTATTACTCCTAATAGAACTGCAACTCACAAACATGGACCCAAATACTAGTGGGTACCAAAGTCGAAAGATGAATTTGTGTAGCAGGCACCTCAAGTCAAGGGGGAGTAAAAGAACCAAGGCTTCTGAATACTACAGTTCAGAACCCGTTCTTCAAAGATTAAGAGTTTGACTTCGTAACACAACAGTTTAGGACTCGTTTTTCAATGATCAAAAGAGATGACACTCCCGTGCTGATATGAGTTTGTACTCTGATACTTAAATGAGAAGTTCAACCTTCAAGGGGGAGTACATATTTTTACTGAAAATATGCATTTGCAAGATAATATGATCTACATTTCAGGGGACATGTAGATTTCTATCATATGTTTTTCACTGACAAATTTTATGATGCATAATTTCAGGGGGAGTATGGAATATGAATTCTGATTACATCTAATCAGAACTCGTACTTTAAACATTTTATTGCTTTATGTCATTTACTTTTCAATAACTTTTGTGAATAAAGCTTTGTACTTTGATAGACTTGTGATTTTTGCAGAATTGAGAGAGAGCTTAAACGATCATATCTATATGATTTTGAGCCGACTTGATGAGATTTAAGACTGAGCGAAAAAGTTTATTTCTAATCTTAATCTCATACGTATCTGAAAGAAGGACAACTTTCAGATATGAAAACATGTTCCTAAATGTTCAAACCACTTCTGATTCTTAAAACGATTTCATGAACATAGAAATGTGATTTTAATTGTTTTCATTTATACATGTGCTTTAATGATTAATAAACTGTGTGTTTCCAAAGATACATACTTGCGTATTATCTTTTCTATATACTTTCAGGTATTCACACACATCTGTTTACAATTTTTGTTGGAAATATTCTTACCATGTCTCATATTGAAACCAATTTTCGATGGTAAGACACCCCGATTGAAATGCAAATTTTTGAGCGTTGATTTCATTTCAAAGCCTTTCTTTCAAGAGTGTCTATATTTTGATTCGTATAGACAAATATCCAATTTTGTTGACCTAAGCCTTAATCGATAAATCATTTCTATTTTGATAATTTTCATACAATGTCAGATTTTCAAACAAGTTTCTTGTATTCATTTCATTCATTTAATATACTTGTTTTGAAATATCTTCAATGTTTAAAAATGCTCAAATCTTCATGATTACATCTAAGAGCATACAATCATCCGACTTGTATATATATGCTTTAACTGCAAAGTTAAACCATTTTGATCAACATTGTACTTATAGGATTACATGGGTTCATTGTGTGAGAACTTAACAGAACTTCTATGGATTCACGTTAAACAGTGTTTCCTACCCAAGAAGTTAATCCTTGAGTGATCGAAGAGTGAGGAGTCAATATATGAGTGTGGGTGTGATGAGGTAAAATGGAAATGAGAGTTTGGTTAGAAGCGAGCTCAATGTTTAAAAGAAAGAGGGTGTGAGAACAGAGTAAAAGAATATCAAACTTTGTACCAACTTTTTCTGAGTCGGACAACCACATTGCTAGTGTTTCACAATTCTTCGTGAACATCATTGAAACAGGCACCTAGCCCATGCCAACTCTTGATTAAAACCCCACTAGCTACTCATCTTTTTCTCAAAAAGAAGATGTTTCATATTTTAAAGGGAAGCAATACATATGCTATCTGGTTTTCATTTGGAAAATCTAGATATTAAAAAAGAAGGAAGTCTGTCCCACCTTCGCACTTCGATCATGCACAATTGAGTCTGTGTTTAACTGTTGTTGTCTCAATGGTTTACACAATTTTGAGCCTAACAAAAGTAATCATCATCAGTGCTTAATTCTTTCAAACACAAGCATGTACACACACGAAATTCGTTTTTCTGTCAAAACGTTCATAGAATAAACTTGTGTTATTTGATGATTGAATGGAAGACGTGGGGGAGTGAACATCAAAAAGTTCCTTTCCAATGTGTATTCATTACACACAGTGACTTCGTGTTACTTACAGGCATTTTTAACTGATTCATTTGTTGATTCAGGTGTTACACTCATATTTTGTCTGAATTTGCAAAGATTCGGATGAATATCTGTTGGATCGATCAAGTATCAGAGGCTTAGTATAAAAGATCAATGGTCAGATAAGATCAATGACATTTCTTGAGAAAGGTTTGATGACTTCAGTGCTTTATCATCAAAAATGGGGAGATGATCAAGAAATGTGGGATATGATAAAGAAAAGTTGGAACTTAAAGAAGAAAGTTATGTCAAGACAGTTAGTTTGAGGAAGTTTTGTTGAAAGTTGAAAGAGACAATTCAAAGATTTCAGAATGGTTGCTGAATTTTACTGAAACTTTCTTTGAAGACAATTTGTTGAAGCAAACCAAGCCGAATCTGAAGATAATTTCTTTCCAATGTTTGAAAGAGGTTTTTACAACCTTGGAGAGATCGTTACTGTTCTTGAAGACAGAATTTGGGGAGATTACAAAAGTTTTTGAAGACATGTTTATCAAAGAAAGAGGAGATTGCTCAAATGTTTATTTTTCTGAAGACAATTCTTGTTGAAAGGTATCTACAAAGAGGAGATTGTATTTTTGTGCTTAAAGGGGAGATTGAATTGCAAAATCTTTTAGAGATGATCTTGAATCCAAAGAGAGAGATTGTTAGAGCATATATTTGTTGAATACCAGATCATGAAGACTGAAGGTCAAAGTCAAGCAAGTCAAAGCTCAAGTCAACTCTCAAAGCAAAGTCAAAGTCTCTTTGTAATAAATTGTCAAAGTCAAACTCAAATGTATTTGTTTTTAATTGTGTTTTGTCTGCGTGTGTTCTTATTAGACATATGACTAGTGTAGTTTAGAAGTTAGAAGTTGAGAAGTTGAATTGTACGCTGACATTAGTTTTCTAGAGAGAGAAAGTTTTAGAGAGTGAACTTTATACGAAATCTTGATTCTAGTTGAAACAGGTAGATTGATTGAATTGTTTGTCTGTCATCTTGTTACTGTGATTGAATTTGCAATTAGAACTTGATAATTAGGGATTAATATTATCACATTGCTTGGAAAATGGTATGTTAGAGGAAATATTATTTTTGGATCAAATTTAGGAAAAAAAAGTTACAATCCCAAGAATTAATGTCCCTAAATGAATCCAAGTGGCCTTTTAAGCCCAATCGTCGCCAATTACCATTATGACCATGCTTTGCAATGACAATCAATAAGAGTCAAGGACAATCTTTTAAACGTGTTGGTTTGTACCTTCCAAAACAGGTATTTACATGGGTACAATTCCATTTTATTGCCATATTTCAAATTACATTGTAACTAATTATCAATACATATTTACACACATGTGTTCACACATGGTCAGTTGTATGTTGTTGTGTCTCGGGTCACATCATGTGAAGGGCTTACCATACTTAGTGACGATGCAGATATGAAAGACCGAAAATACATAAAAAATATCGTTTACCATGAAGTTTTTAGCAATATCTCTCCCTCCCACATTTGAATCAAGGTAATATTTCTTGATTACATCCGGACATATAATTGATGTTATTACTGATTTTTTTTACATAAATAGTTAAATATGTGTCTATGCTAATCTCCATTTTTATTTGAATCCAATAAGCCGTATTTTTCTCTCCTTTATTCTCACAAAAAGAAAAATAATAAATAAAAACATTTTGTTCCATTAAATTTACATTTGGGATTAAAATTTCGTCGACATCCAAATCTGTTACTGAAAGCTACGACATCAAATTTAATTCTATTGCAAACTTACACTTAACATGTTTCGGTAGGGTTATGATAATGTTTCATAAGCTTATATGCATGTCATATTTTAATGTCATGCATACATCAGTATGTGACATAATCTTTACATTTCTGTTTACAGATGACATGTTGACAAAAAAAAATGTTCCACTACGTACAAGAACACAAAGATCAGGGTAATGCTTACATCATATGTCACTATCTTTTCATTTTAGTTATATGGTGCCAATTTTTAAATCAAGCCCCAATGAGTACTTGGAACTTAAAACATGGAAATTCAAACCAAATAAAAACTTTTGGACATAGATACATGAAGAGAGGTGTTGGGATTTTAGGTGCATGGATTAAAATGAGGATATTGTTCTTGATGACTTCAAAACCTTCCTCATATGGATATAACTCTCACTTTTCACAAGGTAAATAAACATCATTTTTCTCTTTCGTTATTAAATTTGAAATTTGCAGATCTTCATTAATGTAATTACTAATCAATTATCATATATGAATATTATCTAAAATCATTTCATTTTATCAATTTTTGCAGAACCAAAACCACATGTTCGAGGTGAGGGTTGAAATATAAATTTGTTTTGCATTGTATATTCTACGTTTTCATTGCATATTCGTAATTTGTGGATCACTTTTATATGCCAGAGTGCAAATTACAGTTTCCTGGGTTCATGAAATGCAACCAACCATTCCGTTTTTCAACGTTATTGCTTAGTTTAAATCCCTCATAAGATACTCTTATTTTATTTCATATTATATAATTGTGATGCTCATAGAATTTTCTCGCCATCGTGTGAGAGTGGTGCCATACACTAGTATATATATTAAAAGAAGAACCACCAATAATGAGGTGACATCCTCTAATCATCCAAATCCCAACTTTTTTCATCAAATTTTGTATTTTTTTATTTACATAATAATTACAAACATTTAATTAATTAGACTATTCATCTTCACCTATTTCGATTACACGAAAATTTCTTCATTTCTTTTATTTCACATGACTTTATTTTTTTTATTTACAAAACAATCTAATATATTGTAACACCCGGAATTTTCGGTAAGGATATTTTCTTATGTAATTACGTTATTTATCAGTGGGATTTTGACTCTTTGGCATCATTTGTCGAGTTGCTAACTGATGACTTTGAATTCCACGTGTGTCAGGAGCGAATAGGGTCGAAAAAGGAAAAATTTGTATTACGGCACAGACAGGGCGACAATGCCCGACGACTGTGACGAGTGTCACTATCGCAGGGAAAGGTCGTTGAGAGGAAGGACCTCTCGGTATGCCTGGAGCGATAGTGCCCGACGACCTTGCCAGAGTCACAGTCGCGGGAGGCGTACCGTGAGTAGCTGGGAGCGGGCGACTATGCCAATGACATAGTCGCCGTGTCAAGGTCGCGGACAGTGTCTGGAGTATAAATTGAGGGAACCAGAGATTTTAGTTATTTATTTGATTTGTGGGAGGCTTCTAGGTCGTTTTTCTCTACAAGTCTTGGTAAGGATTCCTTCCCCATCATCCCTCTTCATTTACTCTCCTAGCTACCATATTCTTGAACATTTATGGTTCCCTTTTAGGTTGTTGAGATCATTAAGTGTGAAGGTAGCTAGTGTCAAGAAGTTCAAGTATTCATCCTCTAAGGTTTGGTTTTCTACAAAACCTAACAAGGTGAGTTCATTCTCATTTTACAAACTTTATACATGTTAAAATGTGGGTTTTAACCTTCTAAACATCTCCACTTTGACTACTTCTTGATTTAGATGAGTTTTCATCAAAAACTAACTTTTGGATATTTTAAGGTTTACTTGGATGAATATGCTTGTAAAGTTAAATAACTAATATTTTTGGGTTATTTGTGGTTTACACACTAGTACAACATGCTTTTCTTAAATTTTAAGTTTAAGTACTTTGGGTCAAAACTAGGGGTTTTGAAATGTTGGAATATTTTGAGTGAGAACTTGTGGAAATTGAGTTATTATGTGGAAATGATACTCAAATGGATATTTTGGGAACCATGGAACTTTATGAGGATTTATTTGAAAACTTGGTTATGCCATTGATGGCATCTTATTTGTTTGAGAATCTTGATGGGAGATTGATTATAGAAATTTAATGGTATTTGGTTAAATAAAATTTGTTGTTTGGTTGGTAATGAGTGTAATGGATCGATAAGCATTAGAGTCATTATGTCCGATGATGGAACGTTAGTTTTCCACATTGAGGCACGGTTAGGCATCGACGGTATGGTACAAGTCCTACATGCTAGTACATTTTCTTGGATGAGGATAACTCAATGTATAGACCTAGAGAGGTTGAAGTTGACATTCCATAGGTGTACACTTTAAGTAGCCGAGCTCGACATTCGATATGTGTATTTTCTATGTGATTGGTTTTACTAACGTGATAAGTGTCTTATTTTTGTGTTCCGTCACTTATGTTGATAAGCGGGACTCCCCCGTCAACCTAAGAGGTATTTGTATATAAGTGAACTTCTACCCATGCTCATCTATTTGTTTCCGCACTTATTTCATTAAAATTTACTGTCTTCTCCAACATAACTGTTTGTTCTCGCTAGGCTTTAGCCTAACACTTTTTCTTAAAACACCATGTATAACAGGTCATTCTAGTGGTGGGACTTCTCAGGTTTGAGCGGAGAGTCTCGAAGGGAAGTAACATTTTTGGAAGTGTTTAGAGGCATACATTTTGGTATATACATAACATACTTTTGGAAGTGAGATAGCAACACACGTTCATAATCTAAACTTTTTCGGTCTAGATTAGTAGGTTGTTGAGTTTGATTTCACTTGACTATTTGTAATGTAAACGCTATACAATTGTTCCCCTTTTTGGGTGATTTGTTTATGATAGCTTTGTTTTATTCCGTAATTATTCAGATTTAAATTAACCCCTATTTTTAGGGTGTTACATGTTGGTATCAGAGTAGTAGTTTAAGTGAACTAGGTATGAACGTAAGATGCCTAGACTTAAGCCGAAAACGATTAGTTATGGATTGTGAGATTTGGGTAGAACTCCTAAGATAGGATGGTCTAGAGTAGACGGAATTGCAAGAGTTGAGAATTGTGACGGTGGTAACGAGAATTCTTATGTGTAGTATGTTCATAATTTCAATTAGCTATTGCTGTTATGAATATATTGTTACGTAAGCATTCTTAGATTACTGTTGTTATGATGATTGATGAATGTGATAGTACGTTTCTTTATGTATAATTCTTATAACGTAACTTTCACTTCCATTCTCGCATGTGTGTGACAGACTGTAATGGTTACTACACGAAATAGTCCGGAAGACCATGAAGCGATGACATCCACAGCCGATCAACCACGAGTAATTGCGGCAGAAGTGCCTCCATCCTTGAACGATGTGTTGGGTGGAAGAATTGAGCGTATACCACAACGCAATGCGGAGATATCTGAACCCATCATGGAGGAAGTAACGGCGGAAACAAGAATGGTGGATCGGATGATGATGGCCATGAATAAGGCCATGACACAACAACAAGAAATGTTCCTGAAACTTTTGGAGGACAGGGACACTAACAACCATAGGCATGAAACGGTTGCAGAAAATGTGATTGCAGTGGGATCTGGGGTTACCGGAAATGAAATCCCCACTGATGGGATAACGACATTGGAGGCAAGGCAAGTGGTAAGAACTTCCTCTTTCAAAACTTCCTTGAGTTGCAGGCCACCCGAGTTTAAGGGAAACGATGATCCGATAATCTGCATGAATTGGATCAGGGAGATGGAGCAAGCTTTCCGAACAAGTGAATGTGGTAAGGGCCAGAAAGCGAAATTTGACTCTCAGATGTTGTGAGGGGCGACCCTCACATGGTGGAACATCTACTCCATGTCCCTAGAGGTTTCCGTGTTAGCCAAGCTGGATTGGGAAACTTTCAAGAGGAAAGTGTTAGAAGAATACTACAATGAGAGGGCCATGGATTGGATCCTAGACGAGTTCAGGAACTTAAAAAATGGAACTAAACTATAAAAGAGTACAACCAGCTGTTCATGGATAAACTGGGCTTGGTGGGACACTTGGTCCCGATCGAGAAAGAGAAGATCAAGGCTTACATCAAAGGTTTGCCGACGGATATGATGAACATGTTGCGAGTATCCAAGGCCTCTACCCTTCGGGAGGCAATTGAAGAGGCACAATTAGTGGAGGATTCTTATGGACGAGGAAGGGAGGAATGAGGTGGAGTAGTAGAGAAGAGAAAATGGGAGGGAAGTTATGTACCCTCCAAGAAGCCGAGACCATTCAACGAGGGACCGATTTTAGACACGAGGCCCCATGGTGTTCCAAGTGCCGAAGCAAACACTGTGACCCATGTAATCCTGTGCCCCAAAACTGCTATAAGTGTGGCAAGGTTGGCCACAATTTCAAGGATTGCCCAGTTAGAGGGCAAATATATTTTGAATGTAAGAAGTCGGGTCACTTTAGAGGTGAGTGCCCGAAGATGAAGACGGGATGTAGCGGGGGAAGAAGGTAGATCCTCCAAGAGCAACGGGAAGGGTTTTTTAAATAACAACCGAGGAGGTGAAGGATTCGACAGATGTAGTGTCGGGTACGTTTCTTCTGAACTCCGTACCTACACGTATATTTCTTGATTTAGTAGTATTATAAAATATAATAAATACGTACCAATTTTACTATATATATCTATAACATATCGATAAACATTTGTAAAGGTTATTGTAGAAAAAAAATCAGGTAAGCAAATCTATACATATCTATATTAGGTATTTTTTCAATTAGATTTATTCAAAATTTATAACCATTTACATTGTAAAGGTATATAACTAACATCAGTATGGACAAAAAGAAAACAAAATTGAAATATGATTGATTTATTTTTAATGGAAGGTCTACAATTCTCCGGCCAATTCACCTTATGAAGCACTAGAACTATTAATAACATTTATAGAGTATCTTCTGGATGATATACACATAATAGATGAAAATGCATACCAAAGTACTTCATAGTCGATGCATGATTCACATATATGTGCATCAAGCGACTCAAGCACCATGTCTTCATAGACTAAGTATAGATAAGAACGAAGAATACAAACTTAACATGAAACATGGTTTGCCATTTTGATTTTGGGATGTTTTGCGAGCGGATACATACATTTGTTAATTGTTTTTTCGATTTCACGATGCTTCGCGTCACATCGCGCACGGATATGTAACTAGTATTTAACAAATGGTTAATAAATATTTCTTTATGAAGGTTTTTTTAATTACACATGTAATTAAATTTTGTTTGATTGTATGTTTTACTTTATTTAAAAAAATTATTTTATAGGACACTTTTAAAAAAAATGTCCTATTAGACTTGGTTTTATATGATATTTTTAGAATAGTATTATATTAGACTTTGGGCCTGTTTGTTTGCTGCTTAAGGAACTTAATGAGACTCACAGCTTATTGAGTCAGCTATATATGATTGTTTGGTAGTGATTTAATGATATATAAAGTGGCTTATTCAATAAGATTTCAAGGGGGAACTTTATGCAGAAAACCAAGTTTTTTCCAAACCAGTCCCTCTCATTAAAAACACGTTCCTTCCATCTATGAAAAAACTCTCTCAAATTAAAACTTCTAAATCTATACAGACAGATTAATCCACACAGACAACTTTATTTCATAAACTTAATGGAAAACCAACCAAACAGCCCTTTGTTTTATATGATGTTTCTTTAAAATAATAGAACTTACAAATTAAGTGTGCTATTAACTATAAAATGTTTATTGAAGAGCTTAAGGTTTTATTAGACTTCACAATATATGACGTTTTTCGAGAAATATCCTATTAGACTCTATAATAATAGGAAGTGTATCATATTGTATTAACAATGACATAAAATAGTGGTTCTATACGATGCTTCTAATAAAGTGTCCTAAAAACGATGTTCTATAAAACCTCTTTTTGTAGTGAAATAGTACTCCATCCCTCTAACAACTCAACAACATGCTAGACGCTAAAATTTAAAGTTACTAGTGTCGGGCCCGTCCATTGCACGGGAGGATAAATTTTTTGTTGGAATATTGAACCGAGTTAAAATGAAACGTAATTTCTCTGTTAACAGTTAATGAAATACAATGTGAAAAACGAATGTATTTTCATAAGTGGTTAACTTGCATATATTCTTAATGGTTTGTTGTTATGAGTTTGTGCAATAATATTGGTAATCGTTTTGTATTATATTATTTAAAACTCAAACGACATGTCTCACAACATATCACTATTATTGAAATAATTATAAATATACAAATTAGTTGTTCAACGTGCAAGACAGATCCCATTAAAAAATCCCAATAACAAGCTATTATAGTAACTTTTTCCTATAAAAATATGATTAATATTAACTCTATAATTTGTCATAAATGCATCGTTCATCTTAAGTTATTATAGTAACTGTTACCGCATAAAAAAATAAGATTATCAACTCTATAAGTTATCAAAAATGCATTATCTTCTCATATATATATATATATATATATATATATATATATATATATATATATTCACATCTTTCTTTCAATTTAACATTTTCTTATCAACTCCGATAACCAAACCAATGCCATAGTATTACTCGATAAAAATAAAGATATGTATATATATATATATATATATATATATATATATATATATATATATTAATCCCCTACTTCGAAAAATATGATTGTGAGTTTTGAAAAATATAAACAAATCCTCAGTAAATAAAATAAAATATAAAAAAGTAGTTTTTCAAAGAAACAAAAATATAGTGGAATACCTTTTGTTCAGTTGCAACTTCCGCCATTGACACCCGACCGTTCGTCTTCTTCTTGTATTCGGATGATACATAGAGAAGCTATATATATTTATAGTGAATGTAGAGAATATTTTAAAATCTTTTATTTTCATTTTCGATTTACATTTAAATGTAAATATATTAAAAATATGGAAGAATATTTTTATATCTACATCGTTTCTATTTTATTTTCTTTGCACTTGGTTAATTTGGAAAGTATTGCGAAATATTTTTATTTTAAAAAATACGATAACTTATTAATGTATCTTGTTATTTTTTATTTTTAATTCATATCAATCTTCTTTTTTCTTTTTTTAATGCTCGTGAAAAAAAAAATACGTGTAGATTTTATATTATGCTAATATAAAATACGTGTAGATTTTATAAAATAAAATAGATTTTATATTAGCAAAAAAATACGGAAGAAAAAAGATTTTATATTACATCTCATTATGTAAAAAGATTTTATAAAATAAAATATGGAAAAATCATTATGAGATGTAATATAAAAAAATACGGATGAAAAAAGATTTTATATTATATCTCATTAATATAGATTTAAATGTAAAATTTACATTTAAAATAGATTATGCTAATATAAAATCTATTTTATAAAATCCTCCACCAAAAAAACAAATATTTATATTAATAAATGAGTATTCATTCCACAAATAGATGATTATGTGAGATACTGTGCTTGGAAAAGTTGTAACAAAGCATTAAGAAATTGTAAATAAAGTAATTGAATTTAATTAGTTGTACATTATACTTAAAATGTTGTAATTAATAGTTTTTTATGTCGTTTTTATAATATAGTATAGATTATCATGATTTATAAATCTTATACATGAATACAAATGCAATTGTCCCGAAACAATACTTTAGGTTATTAAACATGGTCCCAAAACCCAATAATACACAGATGCATAACGTGCAACAAATGGTGACAACTATTTGCCACTTTCCGGTGCCTGTTGCGGAGCCGACGACGCCTGTGCTAACAACATCGCAGATGCTGGAGTCATGGTTTGGTACTGTGAAGGTGAGTAATAAACCTGGTCTTGGGTCGGGTGGGCATACTCGTACCCGTAATTTCCACCATTCGGCATGGGCGTCGGAGGATGATGAGATTGAGGGATCTGAGAAAGATTCACATATTGCTGTTGAAATTGATTATTTGGAATTTGAATCATGCCTGGAGTCGTTGTCCCGTATAAAGAATTTGTAACCACATCGGATTTGTTCAGTGGGATGGTGGTTTTCGTCGGATAAAGCGGTGGGGTGGCGGCGGATGATGTATTGGTGAGCGGGTTGGCGGTTGTGTCGGGTGGGTTGGACTGCATTTGCATACTGTATGGGTGTTTCTGCGACAACGGAAGATAGTAAACTGGGTATTGTTGATGGTCCATTTGTGGTGGTGGTGGTGGCGCCGCATAAACCGGATGGTAAGATGAGACGGGTGGTGGTGGCTGGTTTGTTGTAGGCTGGTGGATGTAATGTGGTTGGGTATGATAGAACTGTTGTTGTGGCTCTTGATTAAGTTGTGGCGGTGGTGGTCGTGTGTCGCCGGAATTAGGGATCTGGTAATTCATTGCGGTGGTGGTGGTGGTGTTGTACATTTGGGTGGTCGCCGGTGGAGTGGCGGTGTCTGATCTGTTGGATGATGGGTTTGAATCTTGGGTGAATGTGGGCTTCGAGTGACAATTTCCGGACGCAATGCTGCTATCACTGCAAATGAAACATTTTGATCGGAAAATGAACTATGAATCCGATCGGCAATCACTTTTATATTCGTACAAAAGATGGACGTGTGGGGTACTGGTTAAGAGTCTGGGTGATGTGGTGGAATATCCCATCTGTCCAGGATTAGAATCCATGTGTACAACAATTGAATTGTGGTCATTGGATTGATGTCTTATAGTAATAATTTGTCAAGGGATTAGATTAAACATAGTCTGACAAACCCTTAAAAAAAGATGAAGGTGTGTTGTACCTGGCGATGGAGTCAGGTGAGTGTAAAGCGTACGTGCCGCCGTGCTTGGAATCCGGCGACGGCAAACTGTAAGCGTCATGGCCGCCAAACTTTCTTTGCACAGGCTGAAGCGGCAACGGCGGCTTCCTCAGGCCACCAGTTTGTGCTCCCTGATCGGATCTCTCATCATCGGAAACAGCCCAACCACCAACGTTATTTAAAGGAAGTGGTGGCGGAGGAACATGATTCACATTCAACTGAGACAACTGCTCGTCAAGTCCAGCCATCTGATTCATATGATCCACCCTAACTTTGATCGGAGGCAAATTCGCCATTGAAGGAGACGAAGAGCTCGATCCAAACGACGACGATGATTCCACCAGTGGAGAATCCGGCAAGCTAGACTGTAACACATCCTGCACCAAACTCTTCACCATCCTCGATTCCGTATAATTCTCTCTATGATCATCCTCTTGAATCTCCCCATCTTTTGGTTCAAGGAGGTTATCAATAACGGCAGAATCCGACAACCCTCTGGGGAGCAATCCGGCGCCGTTAAGTGCGTCGACAAACCACGTTTCCGATTTAGCATCATCTAGCAACGATCCCATGGAAGCTGCCGTTTCAGGTTTCAATAGAAAGAGGAACAAGCGCAATCTCAAGGGTTTTGACGAGGGATTAGATGAGTTCAATCGATCGTATTCTTCCACCATGTTATCAAGATCTTCATCGGTGGTTACAGAAACAAGAGAATCAAGGTCTTCACTTGGGAGTTGGTACTTGAGACTGAACTGGCGGCCATGGAGGAGACTGCCGGAGAGTCGTGAGCAGAGATCGGCAAGAGATGTGTGGCGGTCGGCGACAACAATGCGGGTTTCACCGCCCATGTAGCAAAGGGATTTATCATGGGGACGTGGGATAATGTGTCCTCCATAGCTGCACATCATACGGAGTTTGGGTGGCGGTAGAGTATCGTCCCATTGGCGGTTGGTGGGGGAGGAGGATTCTAATGAATCTTGGTAATGGTGGTGGATGACGGTGGTGGATGGTGGTGGATCCATTTCTTGGTTAATTTGCTGTTGTTACGGTGAATGGTTGCTTTAACGTGGGGAAGTGCATGTAAGTAGAGAGCTCGAGATTGCGAATAACAATTTAATATTGGAGAAGTGGGATATTCGAGTAAAGATTAAGGAAGGTTTGCTGTCCAACAATATAATTTTTTTATTAACATTTATTCCAAATATTAAATTAATAGTTAAATATTTTAACCATGTTTAGTTTAAGAAAATAAAATGCATAAACTAAAAAAAATAATATAAATAATAGGGTTGAGTTGTGGTGAGTAGTTGAGTTAACGTGAGAAATCTGAGAAGTGATTAATCAACCGTTTGATTCACATCAGGATAACATGCACCGAGATGCACCAGATCAATCCTCTTATAAAGTGGGATTCATGTGTGAGTTTGAGATTATAGGTGATCAATGGTTCAGATCAACTTATCATTCATCTCACGTTAATTCAACTTCTCAACCGATCATTCGTCATAAACAATAATCAACTCTTGTATATTTGGAGGACGAAATATATTACTTATCATTCCATAACTATGAAATCTTATGCAACTCTTGAGACTCGTGACGAATCTAGAAACTTAGATGATTTGGCTTAGATTTAGGAGAGTCAAAAAATTTCCGATACCAAATAACTCACCTGAACAAAATGGTTTCGGCGTATTGGTTTTCGAGTTAAACAGTTCAGTTTCAGTTATTCTTTTACTACTTTGGTTAAATCGAAAAACAAATTATACCATAATTTCGTATATTTTATCATTAGATAATTGGCTTGAGGTTTTGAACATATAAAACAATTAACATATAATAAACCCGTTTATATTATTCTTGGCATCATCTTAAATTTGTACTAGCAATTGTAATCGTTGACCTCTTTTGTACGACATTCTTCGATGCCAATTCTTTACTATTAGTGGAACAATGATCTAACATCAATCCTAGTTTTTACTCATTTACAAGATACTAGTGTGTCACTTGCGCGTTGCGCAGTAGCGAAAAATATTTTAAAGAAATACTTGTCCGAGTTAATATAAAATGTAATTTTTCGGTTAATAATTAATAAGATCTAAATTAAAATGAAGAATGTATTTCCATAATTGGTACATTTTTATACATTGATAATCGTTTCTTGTTACCAACAATTTATGATGTATCGGTAATAATTTTGTTATTATACTTTTTAGAACTCGAACAACATGTCAAACAACCATATATCACTATTGTTGTTACAAACAGTTTTGACTAAAATTAGTCAACCTTATGAGTTTCAACAATTTGGCATATTCTCCTCAAGAATGAATGAAGATGAAAAGGTTTATAGGTTAAACTTTTTAAAATTACCAAAACAACATTATCTCAATGAATTTTATGTTTTTAGTATAGGAACCGAAGAGTTTTTAACATATAAAATATTTTTAAAAAATCAAATGATTTAGATAAAAGAAATGAGGGCTTATGATGTTGAGGAAATGACATATCATTGGCTTTGGTTGGTCCTTTAATATAAGTCATTTACATATTATACATTTTAGAAAATCAAAATTTTGAGAAAATTCATAAGCACAATTCCTACTAAACTTTGTGCCAACATAGTAATAAAAACCCTTAATTTATCATAATTTTACAACTTCAATAATCAAATCATAACTCCATAATAGAAATCAATTCCATGTATAAAAAACTCAAATAATTAATTCAACGTTTGATAAAAAGAGTAGAGATAGACTTACATAAAGAATGATATCTATTGTTGAAATCTTTCATTTTATACTATAAGTTAAATGAATAGAATATAAAAATGTGACATTTACTTGCATACTTCTGTATATACATATCAATAACTTTAATCAATCACATTGGAAGAGTGCATAACAAAGCACACACAAGGATGAGATCATAAATCAACCGTCTACTTAGTGCAAAAATGTTAGACCAATGAATGAGAAAGGATAAAAAACACACACATGTAATAAATCTGATCAAATTTAATCCAAATAGAATCAAATCTTCACATAGACATTTCATCAAACATGTGGTATGTATAATTCATATTTTGTGAGAAATCAATCAAATATTCTATCAAAGATCACCCAAATATCATCTAAATGAAGAAATATATTTCCAATAAGCACAAAACAGAAAATAAAGCAGAGAAATGATATTTGTGTTTAGGCTCATGTGACTGAATCAATCTAAGCACCAAAACAACAAAATCAATCATCAAATCTTCAATTGTTGCCATAAATGACTGAATTGAAGAAAAGTTTCTTCAATTGGCTCTGATACCAATTGTTAGACCCCAATATAGACAAACAATTGAAGATACTCCATATAAAAGAAGATATCAGAGAGAAATGAAGAACAATTAATCATAAACTCATCTTATATGCTTTGGTTGATGATTAATGGAGGGAAAATTGGAAGAACACCACACTAAACATGTAGTTGACTCTCATGGACTCACCTAGTCTGTGTGTATAAAGTATATTCTTCTCCAAGTTTCTCCAAGGAAAATGTGAGCCATGGGCACCTTTAAATAGGGCCAATTTATAAGGAAAAGATTCAAGCCCATACAACTAATTAAAGAGCCCAAATACAATTTCTTTATAAAACATTCAATTAAATTGGGGGCTAATTTAAGCTAACAACACCAACAAGTTTCACCTCAAGAGTTGATGTACCTTGATGTTCACTCTCACAAGCAACACCCCAAAGGCCCAACACATTTGAGGACTACCTCCAAGGCATTACCCCAAATGATGAATATCTAGGCACATACCTCCAAGGTGGTGCCCAAGATTACATCCTTCTAGTGCCTACATGTGGTTCATCCAATTTCCCAATATTCTATCATACATATTTACTCCAAGAAAACTGTACATACTATAAACACGTGCAAGCTTGTGGTCCAACCACCAAATCCAATATGATAAGAGTTTAATCATAAAATCCAAAGACCTTCAAATTGGTCAGATAGGCATATAACCCCCTATGGGATATTTCCAAGTAATAAAGTTATACCATAGGTCCATAAATACATAATATCATAATCAAGGAATATTGTTATGTCATAATGTCCCTTATTAGGTCAAAACCTCAAGTTAAGTCAAACCCTATAATTTGAGTATCCACATAAAGTCATCCAACCACAAGATAACCATGTATATATTTCCAATACACTTCCAAGTACCAATCATGTCTATTAATATGCCAAGTAAAATGATTTATACTAAGAGTTCCGTAACTCCTCAACATAAGAGAATATGGGATTTTACTCAATATAAGAGGCTAGAACAAGTAAAACATGAAATGATGTTGGAATGCATAACAAGATGTGTATCTAGTTTTACAAACGTTAGAAAACTCACTATCTAGGTTTTTATCAAAGAAAACCTAGAAACTTAGAGAACCCTAGCTTGGATGGAAGGGAAGGAAGACTTGAATCTTGATGTATGAACCTCAATAAATGCTCCTCAAGATGCCATAAATGTCCTCACCAAAACCCTAGGTCGAAATTAATGAGGAAGAGGGTTTTAAGATGAGAAATCACACCTAACACTCTCCAAAATTGCTCAAGAAATCAAATTTAGGTAAAAATGAGTTGAAAATCGGTGAGAGGGGTTTTTTATACTGCCAGGGTATACGGGCGATAGTGCCCGATGACATTGCACTTTGGCATAGTCGCCGACATAATCACGGGCCACCTCCACCCTGTGGTACAAAATGAGTGATAGTGACTCGTGAGTTTGCCCAAAGGCATTCTCATTGTCACAATATCGCCAAATGTACCGAAAGTGGTACACCCCCGGCGATAGTGACACGCGAGTTTGCCCACTGGCATTCTCGCTGTCACAGTCCCACCCGACCCCAACTTCGAGATTTTTGTGACGAAGCCATCGATCTAAACATGTAAATTTCCCCCGATACAAAATAATCCATTTCCAAACCTTACCAACGATTAAAACTTTAGGAAGACTAGAAATTAACGTACCGAATTTTACGGGTGTTACACAACATCCAAAAGATGCCTATCACCCTTAGGAAAATGATGTGAGGTTAGCCAAAATGCAATCCAAAATGGGGAGAATCTAGAAGGATCTCCAAATTTAACACCTCTCGACCACTTGGCCATCACTCAATCCCGAAAAGGCCCGCCGCTATGGTTACCTGCCATACATGACATTTGAAGAAAAAGTGTTAGGCTAAAGCCTAGTAAGAACAAACATGTATTAGCGACAATCATAAAATCATTTAGAATGGGTGTTAATTGATGTTGAAATTTAAATAAGTCAAGTAAAGAGGATAATAACAATGACAATATATTCAACCTAAAATAAATACCTTTATGAGCTCAACTCCTCTGAGTCTATTGCCTAAGAAAACGCCAAGTCAACCCCTCTAGATCTATTCTTGGAAAGTTCCAAAACGAGAACTTATGCACCAAGGAATTACATCTTACTGCCCAGGGATGTTGCCCGACCATATAGGTCCATACCTTATTTACCATGGTGACCCAATGCCTATTCCGTGCTAAAGTGATGGAACTCAATATAAAAATCACAACATTGAGTCCACCGTGCCTATGGATCCATTGCACTAAAACCCAAAATCAAGACATACTCTAATACCAAAATATTGGTTTATGTCTACCTATTTCATACCAACAAACATCCATAGACAACCTGCTAATTTAATGGATGGAAATCACGTATGAATCCAAGTTCACCATAAGCTAATATAAAACTTGCCTCAAGGATAAAACCACAACACATCTCTTTCATTCAAAAAAAATCCAACTATTCTCAAAACCCTAGTTTATTTGGGTTTTTCTCAAAATTCCTTAAAAACAAAGATATTGATAATAAAACATGTAAATACGATAACCATCCTCCATTCATAGACCAAATACCTTTCCAAACCTTTTTAACCACACCCAAAACCCTGGAATTTCTAAAAATCAATTTTAGGTCAAAAGTTACCAAAATCTCCCAAAACCCATCGTTTGAGAGTGTACAAGAACTTATTACAAGAAGTTTACCATGTATGTAGTTTAAAATGTGAATGCATTCACCTTGTTAGAGTATATGAACAACCCTAGATGACGAGAGTTTGAAAGAAGTGGAGATGAACTTGGACCCTTTAACCACTTGAGTTCCTTAAATCAAAATCAACCTAACTCATCCACATTGCTCCATTTAATGCCTTCCTCTAAGAGAAATTAATTAGGGAAGAAGATGCTTACCTAACCTTGAGAGTGAAAATCGCCCAAAAGCAAGAGAGTGTGGAGTAAATGAATGAAATGTCAGCCTTGGGGTATTTTAAGAAGAAGTGATTGGGAAATAAATGGGGTAAGTCGATTTCCCCTTTTTAAAATGCACAGAGGCCGCACGCGAGTGGCGGCGCGACTCAGCTCACGCGGAGCACTAGAGCCGTGAAGAAACAGGGCCTCGCGCGAATGGTGGCACGACACTCTTCGCGCGGAGAGTCGCACAGGGCACTATCGACATTATCTTGTCTTCATTTTCGGCTGCGACGCTCAACATCAAAATTAGAACCGAAACTCCAGGTAAACCAAGAACTAAAACTACACTACGAGCGATGTACAAATTTAATGGAATACTTTGCTTACCCATAAATCGGGGTGTTACAATCCTCCCCAACTTGGAGATGATTTTGTCCTCGAAATCTTGGCTAGGTGAAGAGGTGCAGATAGCTTCGCTTCATATCCTCCTCCGCCTCCCAAGTTACGTTGGTACCACGATGGTGCTTCCATTGAAATTTTCCCATCGTGACTTCTTTGTGACGAAGCTCTTTTGTATTATTCTCCAAAATAGCGTCGGGTTCTTCGACACAACGATTCCCCTCATCAACTCTAATTTCGGAGAGTGGGATGACGCTCTCCTCCTCCGCTAGACACTTCCAAATGTAACAAATGTGGAATGTGTTGTGAATTCCACTCATTTCCGGAGGAAGTTCAAATTGGTTGACTTAGATTCCCACGTGCTTAATCACGGTGAACGGTCCAAGAAAACGGGGGCTCAACTTTCTATGCTTTCCAAACCGGATTATCCCCTTTCAATGGGACACTTTTAGCATTACACGATCGCCTACTTGGAACTCTATCGACCGCCTCTTCTTGTCGGCATAACTTTTCTGTCGATCCTGAGCCACCTTTAAATGCTCGCGAATGCCCTTAACCTTGTCCGCCATCTATTGAACGATTTCGGGCCCGACAAACTGTCTCTCCCACTTCAAGCCAACATATTGGAGTTTGGCACTTACTTCCATATAACGCTTCAAACGACGCCGTTCCAATACTCGAGTGGTAGCTTTTGTTGTACACGAACTCCACCAAAGGTAGGTGCGAATCCCAACTATCCCCAAAGTCGATTACATAAGATCTCAACATATCTTCAAGCGTCTGAATCATTTTCTCACTTTGACCATCAGTTTGGGGATGGTAAACTGTACTCAACTTAACATGCGTGCCCAATTCCTTTTGCAAACCATCCTAGAAATGTGACGTGAACCGGCTATCGCGATCCGAGACAATGGATAATGGCACACCATAACGAGATATCACTTCATCAATGTAAAACTTTGCTAACTTGTCCATAGGTAACGTTTCCTGCATGGCCAAGAAATGGGCGCTCTTGGTCAAGCGGTCCACTATCACTCAAATTGTGTCATGACCCCTGAAGGTCTTTGGCAATTTTGTCATGAAGTCCATAGTAATATGGTCCCACTTCCATTCTGGAATCTCCAAAGATTGTAAACTTCCATAAGTCGTTAGTTCTCCACCTTCACTTGTAAACAAGTCACACATCATTCCACGTAGTGCGCCACATCAAGCTTCATGACCGTCCACGAATAGTGTAATTTCAAATCTATGTACATTTTCGTGCTTCCCGGATGGATGGAATACTTTGACTTGTGGGCATCCTTAAGATGAAGTACCCGATTGCCACCGATCTTGGGCACCCAAACTCGCCCGTTGAATAGTTTTACTCGCCAACTATCCTTCGTCAAGAGTAGATGTTCTTGGTCATAACTTCCTCCTTGAGGTTCTCCTCTTGTAAGGCTTCAGTTTGTGACGATTTAATTCGATCAATGAGTGTTGACACCAATTCAATTCGTGAAAAGGTGGTTCGAGAACTTCCCCCGTAGTCTTTCCGACTCAAAGCATCAGCGACGACGTTCGCCTTACCTGGATGGTAAAGCAACTCACAGTCATAATCCTTTAGTAATTCCAACCACCTCATTTGTCTCATATTCAGTTCCTTCTAATCAAATATGTGTTTCAAACTCTTGTGGTCCGTATAGAGAGTGCATTTCGTACCGTAGAGGTAGTATCGCCACAACTTCAAAGCAATCACCACCGCCGACAATTCCAAATCGTGGGTGGGGTAATTGATTTCATGCACCTTGAGTTGCCTTGCCTTACCCCTTTGCATTAAAACACACCCCAAGCTCATCTTCGAAGCATCACTATACACCACAAAATCTTCCGATCCTTTGGGTAGAGATAAAATTGGAGCTTCACAAAGCTTCCTCTGTAGAGTTCGAAATGCCTTCTCTTGATTGTCGGTCCACACAAACTTCAAGTTCTTCCGGGTTAGGGTCGTCAATGGTGAAGCTGTCTTGGAGAAGTCTTGAATGAATCTCTGGTAGTATCCTGCTAAACCTAGAAAACTTCGGAACTCCGACGGAATCTTGGGAGGTTCCCAATTCATCATAGCTTCGACCTTTGTGGGATCCACCTTCACTCCTTCCTTGGTGACCATATGCCCCAAAAACTGCACTTCCCGAAGCCAAAAGTCGCACTTCGAAAACTTTACGTAACACTTTTCACGCCTTAGCACTTCCAGAACTTATGAGAGATGTTGCTCGTGATCCGCCTCGTCCTTGGAGTACACTAGTATGTCGTCAATTAACACGATTACCGACTTGTCAAGGAATGGTCGACACACTTGGTTTATCAAGTCCATGAGTATCGCTGGTGCATTGGTTAGGCCGAACGGCATTACCAGGAAATCGTAATGGCCGTATCGCGTCCTAAACACTGTCTTCGGAATGTCATCCTCCTTCACTCTCACTTGATGATAGCCCAAACGTAGATCGATCTTTGAGAAGCATCCTGCTCCTTGAAGTTGGTCAAACAAGTCATCAATCCTTGGAAGTGGATACTTGTTCTTCACCGTCACTTTGTTTAATTCTCTATAGTTGATGCACATCTACATCATGCCGTCTTTCTTCTTAACAAACAAGACCGGAGCTCCCTAAGGTGACGAGCTCGGTCTCACGAAACCCTTGGAGTTAAGTCATCATTTATTGCATCTCGGAGGGAGCTAACCGATAAGGAGCTCGAGCAATTGGAGCCGCCCCCGGAACAAGGTCAATCCAGAAATCCACTTGGCAATCAGGTGGTAAGCTGGGCAAGTCATCCGGGAAAACATTGGAAAACTATTGAAAAACTCGCGCACCACCCTTACATCTTTAAGCTTTCTCTTCTCGAGTTTGGTATTTATCGTGTACGCCAAGAAGGATAACATCCTTTCACTAAACACTTTCGTGCTTTATCCATAGAGATAATCGCCACTTCTCCTTTCCTTCTTTCACCAAAGATTACTATCGCCTCGCCATCCGAAATGGGTAGTCGGTTCAACTTCTTGGAGCACACGATCTCGGCTTGGTTCTCCGCTAGCCTGTCCATTCCAACCACCACATCAAACCCGCCAATCAACATAGGCATTAAGTTGATGGAAAATTGCTTCCCTTCAATCTCAAGAGTGCAATTCCTCAAACCATCTCGAATTACTACTTGACCACCATTCGCTATTTCTACAATTATAGCATCCTCTAAACTACTAATGGGTATGACAAGATTTTGACAAAACATATCAGATATGAAAGAGAAGCTGGCACCCAAGTCAAATAATACATGTGTAGGTACAGAGTTTAGAAGAAACGTACCCGATACCATATCGGTGGATGCCTTGGCCTCTTCCGCTGTCATCTGGGAAGCTCTACCGGGCGCTCTCAGAGGATACACCTTCTTCGTACTGGCTCTTTCGGTCTTAAGTTTCGAGCATTCCGCTCTAACGTGTCCCGACTCTTTACACTCAAAGCACATTTGTACCTTGATGAGACAATCTCTAAAAGCATGATCGGGTTTCCCATACTTGTAGCAAGTTCCGGGAACAAAGTTGCATGGGCCGAAATGCTTGCTTCGGCACTTGGAACACCACCTAGCATCACGCCTAGGATCGGATCCATGTTGGTTGTTGTTGAAAGGTCTTGGTCTCCTTGAGGGCATAGAACTTCCCTCCCACTTTCTCTTCTTAACTTGACGACTACCTTCCTCCTCGCCGCGGTTGTAGGCGTCTTCCATTAACTGGGCTTCTTCAATCGCCTCACGAAGAATGGAGGCCTTTGGCACTCAGACCATTGACATCATGTCCGATGGGATGCCCTTGATGTAAACTTTAATCTTCTATTTTTCAGTTAGACCAAATGTCCCACCAATCCCAATTTGTCCATGAATTGTCGATTGTACTCTTTCACCGAGTTTCCTTTCTTCAAATTCCGGAAATCCTCTTCAATCCGGTCCATCGATCTTTCGTTGCAATATTCCCCTAACAGTTTTTCTTTAAAAGTCGCCCAGCTCAAAGTCTAAGATTGTGGCCTCTATGGAAGTGGAGTAGACATTCCACCAAGTGAGGGTCGCCCCTCTCAACATTTGGGATCCAAATTTTGCTTTTTGGTTCTCGCCGCATTCACTAGTCCGGAAGGCTTGCTCAATTTCCCCGATCTAGTTCATGCACAAAATCGGATCATCTGTACCTTTGAATTCGGGCGGTCGACAATTTAGAAAAGTCTTGAAGGAACAAGTCTTCCCTTCTAGTCTTGTATCCAAGGTCACGAGATCTTCAATAAGGATCTCATTTTCGGTACCCCCGGATCTCGTCACTATGACATTCTCGGCAATCGTCTCATGCCTACGGTTGTTTGTGTCTCTGTCCTCTAGAAGCTTCAAGAATAGTTCTTGTTGTTGTGTCATGACCTTATTCATGGACGATATCATCTAATCCATCATTCTAGTTTCCACCGTGACCTCTTCCATAATAGGTTCCGGTGTCTCTAGGTTGCGTTGGGGAATGTGCTCGGTTCTTCCACCTAGCACCTCATTTAGACGGGATGGCTCTTCCGCCACAGTCACCCGCGGTTGGTCGGCCGTGGATGCCGTTGCTTCGTGACCCTCCGATCTATTCCGAGTATAGGGTAAGAAAGAGGCTAAATAGATTAAGTACAAGGAAACATACTATTACATTCATCAATTGTCATAACAACAGTAGATCAAGCATAACTACGTAAAATATTCATAATAACGTTAGCTAAGTGAAATTATGGACATATGATACGTAAAAATTCTCGTTACCATTACCACAACTCTCAATTAGTGTAACTTCCGTCGACTTTAAAACCATCATATCTTAAGAGTTCTACCCAATCTCACAAGTCATAGCTTAATAATCTCAGCGTTAGTCTAGGTAACTTACATTCATACCTATTTCGCTTAAACTAAGACTCTGATACCAACTTGTGACACCATAAAATAGGGGTCAATTTAAACCTCAATAGTTGCGGAAATGACATTCTATAGTATAAGTGTGTCACCCTAAAAGTAGGGGAAATAGTACGGCGTTTACAAATTCAAATGAAATCAAGGATATAAATCGACAACCTATTAATCTAAATCCAACTAATTTAGATTACAGTTGGGTGTCGCTATATGTAACACCCTCAAATTTGGTAAGAGCAACTAAATAAAAATTTCGATATAACATCAAGTGAAGGATGAACTCCCTCCTACAAATCAAAACTTAATATACCTCAAATTAAAATTCTATAATTAACCTCAACAATTATAAACTCCAATAATATACAAGGACTAAGCCGAAGTCGGGTGTTACTTAACCCCAAGTACAAGTTGCTCTTCCCAAAACAAATGCGGAAGACTTCACCAAGCTATTCACTCCTCGAGCACACAACTAGTACTCCTCTCTTCATTGTGACACTAGTACCACTCCCCAACCGGAACCTGATGCACATGCCGACAAATAAAAAGGTTAGGCTAACGCCTAGTGAGCTCAAGAGTTTTCATCATAAATATGTAAAACAATAAGCTTTAAGAGTGTTATTTAAAATGTGATTTTACAAAAAAAAAATACATTAAGTCTGAAAGCAATCTCTTTTCCAACATTCGCCATCTTCGTGATTAAAACCACGATACAAAACGTCCCTTCGAATATAAATCCAAAACCCAAAACTCACGCAAAACATAACTTATACTTTAATAACCAAATACTGAAAACGTGGATAAACTCTATCATCCAAAACATCCAAAAACATGGATAAGATTCAATATTAAAACCTTAGTACATGGATAACAACCCATACTTAAAACGACACCGAAAACATGGATTACCTTTCGGTGATGGAGGAGACCCGATTACATTGCACGTGATGGAACACAAAAGTAGGTCACATAACTATGTAGAAAACCAAAGCGTATGGATTATACTCATAAGACATATCGAGCTCAACCCCTCTAGATCTTTTGCTCGTGGAGACTTAAATTCAACCCCTCTAGATCTATACTTTGAGATATCCAAATCCACATAAAACATACAAGCACAAATGGAATTACAACTTACTACCCATGGGGCGCTGTCCGACCATATAGGTCCACACCTTATTTACCATGGTGACCCGATGCCTATTCCGTGCCAAATTGGTGAATTTGTCCAAATCGGGACATTAAGAACACCGTGCTTATGGATCCATTGCATTAGTTAAAAAACATTACATGACTCCAAAAGAATGAACTAACGCATTCAAAACATGTAATTCTCAAATAAGATGCAGTAAATGAAATCATGACCAAACGCTCTACACTGAGCTATCAAAATCCGGACAATTGTCCCCAAGACCCAACGAGGTCTAAACCGAGCCATAGGCTCAACAAATCAAAAGACCAATTGTAAGAAAATCATAAAATGAAATCAATCGTAAACAACCTGCATTTATGCAAACCCATGCTTTAAAATATATATAACTCTAAAGTTTAGATTCGGACAAAACATTTCCCAAGTGGGTTTATACCATTTATTCTTTCAAAAATGTCTCATAACACAAAAATCAAGCATTTCTCCAAAACACACAATAAAAGTACTTTGATACTCAAAAATCTACCTTTATAAAACAAATCATTAAAATGAAAATATTTATGATTCATTTATCAAAATGCCGAAAATCCCAAATGTGGGTGTTTTACAAAGTTTATAAAGTTAAACACTTCAAATAATCCAAACTTACCAATTAGCTCAACAGTTGATAAATTCATGTAAAACATCTAAACATTTAAAAATGGACATTTTGGCATGTATACCGTTTTCACAAATCAACATGAACTCACCTTGTTAGATTTAGAGTAAATCTAGATTTTACCCCAATTTGAGCTTCCTTGGAGAAACTTGAATCTACAAGCAATTCCTTCCAAAAACCTAGATCTACAAGTTTCAAACATAAATATCCATTTCCAACCATATAGTGTAAGTCCAAATCAAGCCATGATCAATCACAAACAACACAATTCAAATCAAAATGTATAGAGAGAGAAACTAGAGAGAGAAACAATCTTATGTATATTGAGTCAAAATGAGTACAAGATGTGCGCACAATGCTCTAGTTACAAGGTTCTCTCAAAGCACTATTCTATTTATATCTCACACAAACTCTCATAAGGCATGAAATACAAATACATCAAAAGTCAAAGCAAAAGTCAAACACTTGATCTAAACATTACATTAACATTCTCCCCCTTTATCAAGTATTAACGTTTGCTCTTCCCCAGTGAGAAATTCTTGATTGTCTAATCCCAAGAAGTAATTCAAAGTGTCTGATTCCGCGTCTGAAGTTGAGTCGATCTTCTATAGCATCCAGAACACTTTCAAGATAAAACTTGTCAAATTTACCCATTCCTTTCTCACCGCGCTTTATCTTCTCTTTATTCTCCTTATACATATGGTTCAGTTGTAATCTGATCATCTTTAAAGTTCCATCTAAAAACTTGGAGATTTCTGAAACTCTAAAGAACCTTTTCTTGCTTTCAGAATTCTTGCAGACTACACCAAGTTCAGGCTTCTCCAGAATAGTAAACACATTGTAGTCGTCAATATTCTCCAGACTTAGATCAGGCTTTATCATGTTGAATTTCCTTTGATTAGTCTTAATTTCGAGATGAAAGTCATAACAGTACATGTAGATTAGTCACCTGTCTTCTAATAAACCTCTTAATAGCTTCAAGGGCAAAAGTGATGTTCTCTGGTCGAATAGTTATGCTCCTGAATAGATGATAGAGATACTCGATGTCATCTACATTCAGAAAAGAAAGATCAGCTTCAGAGAACTCACATTCTGTCAAATCTCTCATTTGTACTTCAAAGACTTGATACCAAATGTGTTGAAACTTCACCAGCCTAACATTCTTTAAGGAAACTATCCCTGATTTGTTCTTGACAAATTTTTCAGTCTTTCTCATCTAACTCATCATTAGAGCATATTCTTCCTGATATTCTTTTGGTTGATTTGAAACACCCAAGTCTTTAAATTTATCCATCAACCTGATCCTGTGAGCAAATATGCTTTTCAGTTATTCTTCCAGAAAGGGTTGTCTAAGGGTATTCCTCATTTGTCTAAGTTGTGACTCATTAGGAACAAGAGGAACTTCAGGCTGGTTTGAGGGTTCGGCTTGGGCTTCAACAGGGTTGGATGGGAAATGAAGTTCAGGTTCGGTTTCAGTGTTTGGATTAGGTTGGTTTTCAAAGGTAGGTTGTTTAGTAAGGATTGGGCTTGGGATTCTGTTTGGGCTAGGTAGGCTAGTTTGGCTAGGTGGGATTTCTGGGCTAGGTGGGATATTTTGGCTAGGTAGGTTTTCTAGGCTAGGTGGAGGTTGATTTACTGGGCTGGGTATGTTTTCTGGTTGGTTGGAAGATGTAAGGTTTATTTCTTTAAAGGTAGGGACTTCTGGAAGTTCTCTGGTTGTTTCTGGAAGATCAAGTTGCACAAGACTTAGTTGGATGTCTTCTTGCGAGCAAGTAAGGATGTCCAGAATGCTCTCCTTTCCTTTCTCCATTAGATCTCTTTCCTCTTCCTTAATTCTCCAAAATTTATCATACTTTTCATTCGCAGACGTTTCTTCGTCAGATGAGAGATCTATTGCATAAATTTCTTCCAAACCAGTTATTCTGATAATTTCTTCCTCGTAGAAACCGCAGGCTTTGCAACCATTGGTTCTATTTCTTCATTAACGTATAGAATTAGCTCCATTCCATCTCCTTCATTCACTGGCTCATCACTACCAATATCCACCATTTCTGTATCCCCTTCTCTTTCTGTTTCACCTTGAGCACGTTCAGATTCATCAACAGTTCTTTGTCTCTTTGATATCTCCCCCTCATGATCTTGATCGGAATCATGATCATGTCTTTTTCTAGTAACTGCTTGAGTTTTGCATGAATCTTGAACTTCTTTTGTCAGAAGTTGAATGTGCTGAATCATTTCGGTCTTGAAGGCATTAAACTCTGACAAAGAAACTGTTTTAGAAGGCACTTGTTGTTGTTGAGACCTTAACAATGTAATAAAATCAACATCTGAATTATCAGCTGGGGCCTGGGATAAAAGTTTTGCAAACATAAGTGACTTCAGCTCCTCCACAGATAGATCAACTGACTGAACTGGTGGTGGTGGAGGTGGCTGAACAGGCTTATCTACGGCTGGTCCTTTCCCTTTCAACAAGCTTTTCAATTTTCTCAACTCCGTTTCAAACTTCTCGGTCAATCGATCTTCAACAGCCTTTAAGGCGCCATTGAGAAACTCCTTAGACACAAAGTCTGGGAAAATAACATCGGGGTCACTTAGACTTCCCGCTCTCACAACTGTTGAAGATTCAACAGCGTGGCCTGTGTTCAAAGCTGGCATCATGGTAGCAATGATAGGACTTCCACTTGATCCTCATAGTTCAGATTTCAGAGCTACTACAAGTGTTTCGATCGGGTCACTAAGACAACCGATGGTAGCAGAAGATTGGATGAGTGTCCTAGGAATGGATGTTTGTAAAGCAAGTGGCGCTAGACTCGATAGTGCACTGAATGTTTATTTTCAATACCCACACTTTCTGAGTGAAAGCTGGATAGATTATGTGTTGAATCCCCGTGCAAAGATGAGACTATGGCCTGTTGAGAGGCAATAGAATGGACGGTTGAGGTGTGCCAGAGCATAAGTGGGCTACTTATGGCTTGTACTTCCGAACGCAACACTGCGACGGAGTACTAAATGTGATTGCCGTTTTGGATCTGTAGGTTAGGTTACACACTCTCTCACCATATTCTTTTTATACATTCGCACTTTGTCTCACATTATGTGTATTTTCAACTTCAACTCCCTCAAGTCTCCTTATATCTCCCAGGACATTCTGTATGTCAATAGCAGCCGTGTCTATCTCCATGTCATCCGGATGTAAAGAGACATCATCAAGAAAGCCAAAACTGTGTTGTAGATTTTCATCTTCAACATCAACATCATTAATATTCTCCACTTGCTGTTCTGAAGTAGCAGAAGGAATAGTTTCTGTAGAACTTGCCTGCTTATCCGACTCTGTTTCAGATTTCTCACCTTAATTAGCAATCTATTCCCGATGACTTGATTGACGAATGATAGTCCTTTCAGGTTGAGATGTGGAAACTTCTAGACGATTGGCAACTTGTGTCGAAGTCTCCACAACTTCAGGTTGAGAATCCTGACCCCCGCCTGTACCCCTCTTGGAATTTTCTCTCAACTCTCCCCGTTCCTGAACTCCCATAGTCACAGGAACCCTCACCGACTCCACTCGTCTAAGGTTGGAGTCTAGGGTAGGGATTGCCGGTTCTAGCATTCCCATAGACTCTCTATAATCCTTAACGCACTCTGAGTTTGGATTAGCATAGGAAAGCAGAGCTGTTGTATTAGGCATGGAGTAAGTAAATGTCTTTTTGTGCTTCTAAAGATATCGCATTTCAAACTCAGGAGCAAGCTCATGATGAGTTCTCTTTGGGATATCTCTATTTGAGCGGATCATACTTCGAACAATCAATTGAAGAAACCTATGATATGGCACATATATTGGTTTCTTGGACGTTCTCTTGCTGATGACCTTTTCATAAAGCTTTGTCCAATATCCCACTGAGTAGTCTACGTGCAGATCGTACACAATAGCATGGAAAAGTCTTAAGGTGTGCATATTGGTGTTGTCAAGGCCTGAGTTCCTTGAGGTCAAACAGCGATTGATGATGGAGAACATATGGTAGTAAAACGGTGGTAGATTCGTCTTCTTGAACTCGTTGATCTTTGTTAATTGACCCACATACCCTAAGGCTCGAATGCCTTCAAATACTTCTAAATCAACTGGGTATAAGTCAAAACTGGTTCTACCCTCTCTGGAATCTGCCTCAGGTAAATCTAGAATAAGTCTGAGTCTTTGATAGGTCTGGATTGAAGTGAAGTTGTCAATCCTGATTGTGAAGAGTTTGTTGTTGTTGCTCTGCACCACATACTCAATAGATTTCCAGGCCTGCTGCATGTATAGCAAAGGAATTGCTGTAGTGTCTGTCAAGGCCTTGCTGATTGGATGACCCTTCAGAATTTCAATCACAAGTGGATTTACATTTAAGACATCAAAATCCACGTGGTGGTTATTCGGATAGAGCAACAGATACTCAGAGGGATGAATGAGAGCAAGATCAGGATCTACACCGACAACTGACTAAAAGTGTGATCTGGAAGATGGCATAGGAGTTTCCTTTGACACATTTGGATCATTCTCATCCATCTGAACAATTGGATCATGAGAAATTTCTTCTATCATTTTAGACCTGAAATGGAAAGAAAGTATTGGATATAATCCAATATATTAGCAATAAGCACAAAAACTTGTTTTCAGAAAATGATTTTGATACACACAGTATCAAAGTACAAAATGATTGTACTTTTAAGCTCACAAGGATAAGCACCCAGTGTTGCAAGAATCAAAATGCAACAACGCAGAAAGAAAAAACAGAAATAAAATGACTAAACTGAACAAAAGTGACAAAAATGAACAAGACATTTGTTAGATTGATTTTGTTCTAAAAAATGAAGTACTATTGCATGAACCCTTATCACATGAATGGTTTCAAAAATTTTGAAAATTTGAAAAAAATTTCTAAGTCCAGAACTCTCATAACAAAGAGTTGGACTAGAAACTCGCATACCATTAGAAACTCACATGAACCTTTGATTCAAACCAAGAACTTGCATGAACTGTGATTAGCTCAAGAACTCGCATAAAAAATGTTTGAGTATAGAACTCGCATAAGCAAGAAATAACTCCAAGAACATTCACATGCTTATGTTCTAAGTCAAGAACTCTTAGAACACTATTGATCTGAAATTTTTTAAATTCAAATTTCCAAGATCAAATTTTTACCCATGAATCTGAAAAATTTTCTTTTGTTAAGTTCGATTTGGGTGTTTAGTTTAAGAATTTCATAATGAATTTTGAAATAAAGTCCAGATTGAGGTTCGATTTGATTGAAATAAGAATCCAACAGTTCGAAGGTCCAATTCATAAGTTTGAATCAGTCAAGGTAACCCTGCAAAAGAGCAATTCGAACAAAACCCATATGCATAAAAAAGTTCAAACAACAATACAAACATCATTTAGGAAGAACAGATTCAAAATACAAGTATCGTGTTCAAGGAAGATGAACAGACACAAACACACAAATAATCTGAAACCCTAGAAAAACGAAAAAACAAACTGAAAAATACAACAAGAAGATACAATACAGATTATAAAACAACAAACAAGTATTAAAATAACAAAAACCTACACTGAATCGATGAGAAAGATCAAGAAACTCGAAAGGTCGCAGGTTAGAAGTTTGAGAGAAAACAATGCTAAGTGAGAAACTCGCACAAGTATATCTGAGAGAAGTGAGTCGAAAAATGGAAAACACTTGAATATATACTCTGAGAAACTCGTAGACACGTGGCATGATTAGATTGGGTGACTCACTTCGCGTAATACAAAGAAAAGAACACTTGCCGCACAATGAAGACAAGTGTGTATGTGTGCACTTCACGCATGAAGCGATGTGCGCGAAGTGATGTGACATGAGAAACTCACATGCAATGATATGCGGGAAGTGGGAACGCACATGACATAGTGTGCGCGTTTTGGACTTCGCGCAGCCTTTGCTATTCGCGAAGTGAGAACTCGCACGACACTATGTTCGCGTTCTACACTTTGCGCATGCAATGGTGTGCGCGTTCTTAGAACTCGCACGCAACTATGTGCGCGTTCTTGACTTAGAAAAATTTTGAGAAATTTCCAAAAATGGAAAGTTTCCAAAAATATTTTATCCCACTTTCTAAAAAGAGCAAGTTTATAAAAATCTCTTTTAAGCTCAAAAATGCAACTTCTTCTCTTGAAAATCCTTTCTGATTTCAAAAATCTTTTCAAACACAGACTCACACACCCACTTACAGACTTTATAATTCTGCTCCCCCTTAAAGTGTGCAATGTCTGTTTACTCCCCCTTGATGTGTGCATTATGTTCAGCATACTGAAGCACGAGTCCTGATCTGACTTGATCAGAAGTCAAAGTCCAATATGTGATCTTTGTATGTACTGCAAGAAACTTCTATACTGCAAAATAGATTAATATTTTGGTACTCACAGTACATGAGTCCACAACTGTTAATAGTATCGGACTTTGAAAAATATGTAATAACCAAAACATCTAAACAGATATATTTAGAATCAACTCCCCTCAACAACAGGTACAAGAAATAAGAATATAACATCAAGGTTCAACATTCCAAGTTTGCTGACCAAGAAATTAAATCTCTTTTCATCAAGAGGTTTAGTGAATAAGTCAGCAACCTCAAATCTGTTAAAACAAAATGCATTTCTATATTCCCTTTCTCTATATGATCTTTAATAAAATGGTACCTGATGTCAATGTGTTTGGTTTTGGAGTGTTGTAGCGGATTAGAAGTTATTGCAATTGCGCTTTTAGAGTCACAATAGATGGGGACTTTGTTGAATGTGTATCCATAATCCTTCAGCTGTGTCTTCATCCACAGAACTTGTGAGCAACAACTTGCAGCTGCAACATATTCTGCTTCAGTTGTAGAAGTTGACACACAATTCTGTTTATTCGATGACCAGCTTACTAACTTGTCTCCCAAGTACTGGCATGATCCGGAGGTGTTTTTTCTATCTAACTTGTTTCCTGCATGGTCTGCATCTGTGTACGCAATTAGCTCAAAATCAGAATCATTCGGATACCAAAGGCCCAAATTTGGTGTGCCTTTGAGATATCTGAAGATTCTTTTCATAGCAGCAAGATGGGACTCTTTAGGATTGGCTTGATACCGTGCACAAAAACAGGTAGCAAACATTATATCTGGTCTACTTGATGTCAAGTATAGAAGAGATCCTATCATACTTCTGTAGGTTCGTTGATCAACTGATTTTCCGGAGATATCAGCGTCCAACAGACTTCCAGACTGCATTGGAGTCTTAATGGGTGATGAAGAGTTCATGTCAAATTTCTTCAACATGTCTCTTATATATTTAGCTTGGTTTATGAAAATCCCTTGCGGAGTTTGTTTTACTTGCAAGCCTAAGAAAAAATTCAGTTCACCCATCATTGACATCTGAAACCTGCTCTTCATGATGTTTTGAAATTCATCACAAAGTTCAGGATTCGTAGATCCAAATATAATATCGTCTACATATATTTGTACTAGTATTAAGTCATCACCTTTCTTCTTAAGAAATAGTATTAAGTCATCACCTTTCTTCGTAAGAAATAAAGTTGTGTCGATAATACCTTTTCGGAACCCAGACTCAGTTAAATAAATTGTCAGTGTTTCATACCATGCACGTGGTGCTTGCTTCAATCCATAGAGCGCTTTATCCAACACGTATACATGATTTGGAAACTTTGGATCTATGAAGCCTTCAGTTTGACTTACATACACTTCTTCATGTAGGATACCGTTGAGGAATGCCGATTTGACATCCATCTAGTATACCTTGATGTTTTTGTGTGCAGCGTATGCAAGAAAAATCCTTATAGCCTCGATCCTTGCCATGGGTGCGTAGATTTTGTCATAATCAATGCCTTCTTGCTGATTGTAACACTTCGCCACTAACCGTGCTTTGTTCCTGACAATTATACCCGCTTCGTCCTTCTTGTTTCGAAACATCCATTTAGTACCGACTATTGATTAGTCTTTGGGTCTTGGTACTAACCGCCACACTTCATTCCTCTTGAATTCGTTCAGCTCGTCTTGCATCGCGTTAATCCAATCTGGATCTTTAAGTGCTTCAGACGACTTTTTCGGTTCTATATTGCTTAGGAAATTTGAGAACATACAGAAATTGGTAGATGCAGATGCAGTAGCAGATCTAGTAGACACCTTTGCATTAGGATCTCCAATTATGTTTTCTGGGGGGTGACTCTTTGTCCATCTGTGTGTACTTGGCAACATATCTCTCTCAGTCTGATCATTTGAAGTGTCAAACTCATCTTGTATTGCAGGTAGATCAGCTTTTGTTGCAGTTGGACTTTTTGTACATGGTGATTGATCAACTTCCTCTGATGTAGTTTCTGATTGATGCTCCCTAGATACTGATGATGTAGATCCCGTTTCAACCAGTGGTGAGATCATGTCAGTATTGCTATCTGGATCAGCTTGTTCAGAAACAACTTGCGTTTGACTCATGGAAGCTTCACCAATATCTTCAGAGGGTCCTGAGATATCTTCAGTTGTAGGATGTGAATCAATATTTATTATATTTTCTTGATTGTTATTTGCATTAGAAATATCATTAAATGCATCAAGAAATAACAAATCAAGATCTGATTCAGTGAGAGGTTCATAATTCTTATTCTTTTGACGATCAGGTTCTACACTTGTTGATGTAGAAGCTTTGTCTTTAATTTTGAGTTCTGAACTGCTTTGTTCAGAAGTCCTTGTCTTCAGTTCATCAAAGGTCACATTGGCACTCTCAATCACAGTCTTTGTCCGCGTGTTGTACACTTTGTACGCTTTTGATTGAAGAGAATATCCGATGAATATTCCTTCGTCAGCTTTGGGTTGGAACTTGGACAGGTTCTCTCGATCATTTAGCACGTAGCACCTGCAGCCAAATACACAAAAGAATTTAACCGTAGGTTTTCGACCATTAATAATTTCATAAGATGTTTTATTAAAGCGCTTATTTATTATGGTCCTGTTCTGTGTAAAGCGGGATGTGGCTACAACTTCAGTCCAGAGAAACAAAGGTAGATCTGAGTATGCTAGCATCGTCCGTGCAACTTCTACCAATGTTCTGTTCTTCCTTTCAACTACTCCATTCTGTTGAGGTGTCATAGCCGCGGAGAAGTTGTGTGAAATTCCAACGGAGTCAAGAAATGATTGAAGAGTTGCGTTCTTGAACTCGGTACCGTTGTCACTTCTCAATTGTTGTACCGGGCTTTGTAGAAGAACTTGAATTTTCTTTATGAATTTGATGATCAGATCTTGAGCTTCAGATTTTTCCCGTAAGAACTCTAACCATGTGTATCTTGAGTATTCATCCACCATGACCAGAATGTACTTCTTGCCATTGATGGATTGAGTTCTCATCGGTCCGCACAGATCCATATGAATAAGCTCCAAACATTTGTTGCAGTTGGATAACATCTTGAGCTTGTGTGAACTTCTCTTCATTTTTTCTTTTTCGCATGAAACACAAAGAGAATCTTGTTCTATCTTCAGATCAGGAAGTCCCATAACAAGATGTTGTGTCCTTAGCTTATTCAGATCCCGGATATGCTGATCAGATAGACGTCGATGCCACAACCAACTTTCTTCTGTAGAAGTCTTAGAAATAAGACATACTGGGTTTGAAGCTTTAAGTGTTGGAAAGTGAACACCGTACAATAAGCCCATTCTCCCAGCTTTTATTAGCTCAGCTCCGCTTCTCTGCGAACTGACTGATAGAAAACAAATTGTATGCCAAACCCTCCACGTACAGTACTTTTGAGATAGAAATCATGTTGTTCCTGATTGTGTTGTAACCTTTGACGTATCCTTTCATTTCATTCCCAAAATTGACTGATCCTGCATAATGATCTACATAGTTGAACAACAGGTGCTTGTGCGCTGTCATGTGTCTTGAAGCTCCAGAGTCAATGATCCACACATGACACGCCTGCAAGCAACAATCACTTAGATTTAGGTACCCATATGAATATGGGTCCTTTCTTGTTAGTATTCTTAACAGTTTTCAAATTTGCTGATGACCCTTTAATTCTCCATTCAAATCGGGGTCGTTTTGGTAAAGTTTGTGCTTTGATTTCAGCTTTAGGAATCCATTTCCACACAAATTTTACATCAACAATTTTATTAACGTGAAAATCACTATTTTTCTTCTTCACAATATAAATTTCAGCTTTATTGGCATTCAAATGATCAGAAGATTTCATGTTCTTAAAGTGAATATTTTTCCTTTTCTTTGAAGACTTTGGTTTCAAAGAAAATGAACTTTTAAGACACTGTGAACATTGCAACCTAGTAGCAGCTTGTGTCAACAATTCTTTTCGAGAAAAGGTTTTTGTTTTATTAAAACTATGTTGACTGTCATCATTACAAGCATTGACTACTCTATTACATTCACAACTATCAGAATCATTCACTGTCTTGTCAACTTCAGTCTTCCTTTTCTTCTTGAAAGTTTCCTTCTTCACTTTTTTATCTGTAATACAATCAGAATTAGAAACATTAACGAATGAGAATGTAGAACATTCACCTTTTTCATTAATACTCACCTCCTTTTCAGATGATTTTAAACTTTTCAAGACTGATTTAACAACATGAGGTGCAATATCTATTTTGGAAGACTTGGACTTAATCTCATCATTTTGATTGACAAGAATTGGAGCATCTTTATCAATGCAAACCTCTTTTCCTTTTGAGAGTTTGAAAATTTGGGATTCTAGACTTCTGATCTCTTTTTGCAAAGATTCATTTTGAATAAAACTTGAGTCTAGTTCCATCCCAAAATTTTCATTGGCTTCTTCCAATTCAACAATTAGATTGTTGAGATGTGAAATATGCCTTTCTAACTCATCAATTTTGTCCAAGGCTTTTTGATGCTCGAGGTCGGTAAATTTTGAAGAATTTTCAGAAACAAACTTGTTTGAAATTACTTCTTCATCTTTGTCTTCTATGATTGAACAAGTCAGAATAGTTTCATTTGAGTTAGAATTAGAACTTGCTTTAGAAGACTCGGGTTGTTTTGAAAAAAAAATTCATATTCAAAAAATGTATTTATTTTACTTTCGTAAGAAGAATTTAATTCATCATATGAAAATTTGACTGAATCGAAGCTCTGAGTTTCTGAGTCAGTTTTAATTTCTGACTTAACTTCCACTGATTCTTCCTTCATCTTAGGAGATTCAGGTAACGAAGTCTCTGGCTTGACAAAAGTCTCAAGGATGTGGGGTATCAAAATTATAGGTTCATCACCCAACTTTTTAAAATTGTAAAGATTTTTGGGTGTTTTCTTTAAAACATCCACATCTGATAGACCTAAGCCAGGTTTTGCCTTGTAAAATCGGGTATCTTTTTTATTATTGGTCAAAATTTTCAGTGTCTGTTCTGTTTGACCTCTTTTGAAATTAAGATCTTCCAATTTCTTAATCTTGGTGTAAGCTTCAGTCCTGTCTTTCAAAATGATACCATATTGAAGTGTCAGTTCAAGATTCTTATCCTTTAATGTGACTATTTCCTTTTGTAATTCAACAATTTTAGTTTGAAGGTTCAATTTATCCAGTTTTAGAACATTTTTCTCTTCTTCTCTTTCTGTAGCCAATTTCATATAAATCAGTGCTTGATCTTGATATCCTTGAATAGTACTCTTTTGTTATTTGAAATTTTATTTTAGTTTTAAAAATTCAGAGTTCATAAAGTTTAATTTGGACATCAAGTTCAGTACTTCTTCATTTTCAGAAATAGAATCAGAATTATTTGGCAAAGAATTTACCTCGGAATCTGACTCTTCATTCAGATGTGCCATCAGGTTGTAGTGTACCTGAGTTAGATTCACTTTCACTTCTTCTTCTTCTTCTTCTTCTTCTTCTTCTTCTTCTTCTTCTTCTTCTTCTTCTTCTTCTTCTTCTTCTTCTTCTTCTTCTTCTTCTTCTTCTTCTTCTTCTTCTTCTTCTTCATCAGAGTACTAGAACCAGATCTCTTCCTCAACTTTAAGTGCTTTGCCTTTTTCCATGGCTTTAGCTAGCTGGGCTTTCTTGGCATAATACTCGTAGTTCTTGACCAGTTTCACTGGGCAGTCTCTGATGAAGTGGCCTGATTTGCCACAGTTGAAGCATTGTCTGACTTCTCCTTTTCTTTCTCTTCTCTCTTCTCTTCTTTCTTCTCATTTTTCTTTTCTTTCTCTTTCTCTTTCTCTTTTTCATACTTGCCTCTGAACTTGCTTGACTTGTATGAGTCATACTTCGGCTTGTTGTAGAACTTTTTCCTACCAAATCTCTTGTGAAAGCTCGAAGTCAACAGTGCAAGTTTTTCAGCAAACTCCGTCAGCTCATCATCTTTCGACTCTTCTTGTGTCTCCTCATCTGAACTTTCTGAATATTCAATCAGATTGGTCATTAAAGCTTTCTTCTATGATCCCTTAGAAGACACAAAACTTCCCTTGATCAACTTTCCTTTGCCCTGAGCTAGAAGTGCTAAGGAATCCTCGAGCTTTTTCTGCTTGTCCTTGAGTTGATATAATTCCTTATTCACAGCAACTTGTTCTTTCACTTTATCTTCGTGCTGGTTCAAGGCACAGAACAAATCATTAAGTTTCTCCTCGTCCATATCCTTGTTGATCTGCATCTTAATAGTACAGACGCCCCACTCGGGTTGGAGATTCTTAATAAATTTGTAGTTGATCTCAGATTCTGTCTTCTGCACTCTATTCCTCCTCAGATCGTTCAGAATGATTTTGTATCGGTCATACGTTTCCCTTAAAGATTCCCCTTCCTTTGCTTTAAAGCCCTTATAAGCATTGATGCTTTGATTTCTCTTCGTCTTTATGGATTTAGCTGAACCCAGATACTGCTTTTCCAACTCATCCCAGATATCCTTGGCTGATTCTCGGCTGTCAACTCTATTGAAGATATCATTCGGAATGGTCATGATAAGAAAAGTTAATGCTATAGCATCTCTTTCAACCAGCTCTCTGTCCAATTCATTGTACTGGATGGGGTCTCTTGCCACAATTCGCTCAGGAATTTCAGGATTTGTATCTGTGGCTGGAATCCTGGCAACCGTGACATGAGGAAAGTAAGGACCGTATATGATAGAATTCATCAATTTCTTGTCTTGATTGTTCAAGAAATTGATCATTCTTTTTCGCCATTGAGGGTACTCGTCTGCTTGAAGGACCGGAGGCTTTGACTTTGAACCCATACTCAGAAGATCACGAGACATAATTGCTGACTAGAGAAAGATAACTGATAGAAGGCTTGATACAAAAGATCTACCAAACAAATCATAAAAAGTTGACTTGAAAAGTCAAATTCAGATTACCACTTGAGAACAATCTCAGAAAAAATTCTAACTTCAGAACTTGTAGACCAAACAACTCGCAAAACACTGTTCACTGAGCTTCTCGCATACAGCTTTATGCGAGTTTGTAGAACTCGCACACAACTATTAGCGCGTTTTGTGAAACTCGCAGATAACGTCGTGCGCGAAGTAGCTTCTCGCAGAGTACTTCGTGCGCGTTTCGAACTTAGAAAATTTTGATCGACTAAACTTCTCGCAAAAGAATGCAAACTCGCAGATCAAAAGGAACTCGCACGAGCCTTTGCGCGTTCCATACTTAGAAAATTTTCACAAAACAGAAACTCGCAAAATGAAAACTCGCAAGGTTGAGAAACTCACAGAACCCTTGTGCGCGAACCACACTTAGAAAATTTCACGAAAATAGAAACTCGCAGGCTTTGCTATGCGCGTATCCTCTTCTCGCAAACAATACTATGCGCGAACCAGAACAAAACTTGCAGAAATCATGATTATCAACATCGTGCGTATTCTTCAGGGCGTGCGTGTTCTTGCTTAGCGCGAAGTGTAGATCTTGCGTGTTTTTCACTTATGCTCACGGATTTGATCCAAAAACCAATATACCAGCAATTAGCTTTCAAGAAATGTACCACAATGATGGAAATGATGAATATAACACTTTTCTATCAAACTAAAATGGCTAAAAATGCAAAATTACAGTGCAATCCATTGAAATACAGTGTTCGTGAACTTTTTCAAGAAAAAAAAAGAAAATCCAAAATTTAATATGTTCTAGTGAATGATTCGAGAAATTATGTGAATACAAAGTGATCTAGAACAGTGAACAATCACTATGATACCATTTTTACATTCAAAACATAACAAACAAGTGCGAATTCGATCACAAACAGAAAACTCAGAAACCGTCTGCCTGTTCTGTTCTTGAAAGAAATCAAATCGATCCAAGATGTGTAATCAATTCGTCTAAATTTGTAAGGGTAGGCTCTAATACCAAATGTAAGTCCAAATCAAGCCATGATCAATCAGAAACAACACAATTTAGATCAAAATGTATAGAGAGAGAAACTAGAGAGAGAAACAGTCGTATGTATATTGAGTCAAATGAGTACAAGATGTACGCACAATGCTCTAGTTACAAGGTTCTCTCAAAGCACTACTCTATTAATAACTCACATAAACTCTCATAAGGCATGAAATACAAATACATCAAAAGTCAAAGCAAAAGTCAAACACTTGATCTAAACATTACATTAACATATAGAATCGTTCCCCAAACATTTTACATCAGAAACCTCTTTTTGGCTAAAACTAGGAAATCAAAATTCGCCAAAATCATCCAAATCAAAATTGGAGAAATATAACTCTAGGAAATCATCAATGGAGTGTTTATTACTCATAAAGAAGCTTGGAAATGGAGGGGATAAACTTACCATTTAGGTTTTGGGAAAAACCTAATAAACCCTAAAAATCTCTTGTGGTGGAGACGAGAACATGCTCATGCATCAAGAGATGAAGCCACTAGCATAATATGGAGAGGGAACACGTTGGTTGTTAAGTGCATTTTATGCACCTAACTTTGTGTATATTTGTTGCGTCTTTCATGTTTTTTAAGTCTTTAGTCTAGTTCTTTCGTGCATTTTTATAGTTCTTTTGCAGTTCTTTCTCTAATTACGGTTGGAATGGGTTTTGGAATAGTTTTTATGCTTCTGGTATGCTTTTGTGCAGATTATAAGCGGTGTTAGAGATGATTCGGTGGAGGACTTGAAGAACGATGCGGAGAAGGAAGTTAAGGAAGTGAAAGAGGCGAGGATAAACACACAAGTTGATGAAGTGATGGAAGAAAAAGTCAAGAGTTTGAAGATTGAAGATGTTGCACACTTCACGGGCGCGAATGATAGCTTCATGGACGCGAAGAAACCCTTCTGAAACTCAAGTTTACAATATGTCCGCCATCACGGGCGTGAAGAATTTCTTCACGCCAGTGAACAAATTCTGGAAAAATCTCTTAAACTTTTTGCCCTGCGTCATGCCAGTGAGGGGTTACTTGACTGGCGTGAACGGCTGTTACATTTTTATTTTGGACTTTTATTCTTTGGGATTGGTTATTTTTGGTTATTTAAACCCATTGTGAGGGTTTGTTTTTAAAACACATCGCTTACCACTCTAGACAAGATACGTTTTTGATTTTTGGGATGAGACTCTCTTGATCGTCTTCTCAAGCTTGGGGAAGAAGAGTGTGCTTTAAGCCATTGGAATCCGATTTGCAATCGGTTTTTCATAGAATCTAGTATCTTCTTCCCTATTCTCTTTAATATATTTAGTCATTTTCTTGTTTATTTGAATACTATTGTTAATCTAATCGTTCTTGAGTTTTATCCATCATTGTCTCTATGTTCTTATATGTTGTTACAAGTTTTTAGCCGTTTTTTCTATAGATCTCTATTGCTTGTCTCTTTATCCTTCATCTCCATGTATCCCTATTCCCTACTCCCTACTTTAATCTATTGCATCTCAATTTCTTCTTAAACTCTTTCAATTTTCTGCATTTAAATTCTGCAAATTAGATTAGGTTTAATTTTCTGCGTCTGTTAAATTTCTGCATATGTTTGTTTAATGATTCATCGTTCGTCTTTGATTTCCGTTAGCGCTAATGTTATTAGATCGTGTATAATGTAGTTGTTTTGATAGCTTAGATTTACTTTGTCTTTGATCTTATTAAAGTCTAATTAAATAACTTGTTGCTTGGTTTCAATTTAGTAATTGTTTTATTGGGTAATTGTCGCTTAGGATCGAGGTTTTGGTATTTGATCAATTGTTCTTAAAACAAATGTTGGGTTTTAATCCATTTTGATCCTAACGAGAGTTGGGATCAATTTAATTGGTTTTTAACGAAACATTCAGTTGATTTAATTAGTTTTTGACGAAATGAAAGTTTGATCTTTTACTTAGATTAAATTGGTCAAAGAAAACGGTTCTAACATTTTCGAATAGTTAGGGACGTTGATTGGGAAAATAACTTGTTTTAAATCTTAATGTTTCTTTCCTATGTACATATATTGCGAGAGTAAATATATGTCTTGGTCTAGAAAAGCTTTTCCACCTCGAGAGAGGGTTAAAGTAACTTAGAAAAACAAATTCCCACCATTACTAAAATCCTAAGTAGACATTACCTAATGCCCTTTTAGTTGTAGTTGTCCTTTACTCTATTTAATCTTGTTCCTATTTGTTTCTTTTTTTTTTCTCTTTCGTTCCCTTAATCTCGTTTAATTTCATGCTCAGTTAGTTTAGTAACCAAATCAAATATCTGATTCTCATAACTAGATATGATTATTAAGTGTTAGTGTTTAGACCATCACCTCCCTATGATCGACCCGTATGCTACATAACCAGTACGCTTGAGGTATAAATTTAAAACTCACATCATTGATCTTCAAGTAAAAGCCCCAAAATCAGTTACGGTTCATATTAGATGGTGGAGAAACGATTTGGGAAAGAAGGGGTGAAGGGTTATGATAAAAGGTAGCAAAATCGGCTCAGTGTCACTATCGCGAGTCACTCTCGCCAAAAGTGTACAACAAGCATACCATCCCCCGCGATTGTGCCCCTGCGATAGTGACAATGTCATAATCACAGGGCACTCTCGCCTGAAGCGTACCGAGCCCGAAACTTCACTTCTCTCACACGGATCACCCCCGATTCTCATAGGAACGAACATAAATGTGTTCCCGACTCAAAACCACAACTTAGAAACTGAAGAAAACGCACGGGGTGACTTTTACTTACCGAAAATTACGGGTGTTACACTATCCCTCCAAAATAGTATTCAACAAAACCATCAACGCCGGTCTATACATCTCCAAATTTAACACCTCTCGACCACTTGGCCGTCACTCAATCCCGAAAAGGCCCGCCGCTATGGTTACCTGCCATACATGACATTTGAAGAAAAAGTGTTAGGCTAAAGCCTAGTGAACAAACATGTATTAGCGACAATCATAAAATCATTTAGAAAGGGTGTTATTTGATGCCGGAATTTAAGTAAGTCAAGTAAAGAGGCTAATAACAATGACAACACATTCAACCCAAAACAAATACCATTATGAGCTCAACACCTCTGAGTCTATTGCCTAAGAAAACGCCAAGTCAACCTCTCTAGGTCTAGTCTCGGAAAGTTCCAAAACGAGAACTTATGTACCAAGGAATTACATCATACTGCCCAAGGAATGCTGCCCGACCATATAGGTCCACACCTTACTTACCATGGTGACCCGATGCCTATTCCATGCTAAAGTGATGGAACTCAATGTAAAAATCACAATATTGAGTCCACCGTGCCTATGGATACAAAAATATTGGTTTATGTCTACCAATTTCATACCAACAAACATCCATAGATAACTTACTAATTTAATGGATGGAAATCACGTGTGAATCCAAGTTCACCATAAGCCAATATAAAACTTGCCTCAAGGATAAAACCACACACATCTCATTCATTCAAAAAATCCAATTATTCTCAAAACCCTAGTTTATTTGGGTTTTTCTCAAAATTCCTTAAAAACAAATATAATGATAATAAAACATGTAAATACGATAACCATCCTCCATTCATAGACCAAATACCTTTCCAAACCTTTTTAACCACACCCAAAACCTAGAATCTCTAAAAATGAATTTTAGGTCAAAAGTTACCAAAATCCCAAAAACCCATAATTTGAGAATGTACAAGAACTTATTACAAGAAGTTTACCATGTGTGGAGTTTAAAATGTGAATGTACTCACCTTGTTAGAGTATATGAACAACCAAAGATGAGGAGAGTTTGAGAGAAGTGGAGATGAACTTGGACCTTTTAACCACTTGAGTTCCTTAAATCAAAATCAACCTAAATCAACCACATTGCTCCCCTTAATGCCTTCCTCTAAGAGAAATTAATGAGGGAAGAAGATGCTTACCTAACCTTGAGAGTGAAAATCGCACAAAAACAAGAGAGTGTGGAGTAAATGAGTGAAATGTCGGCCTTAGGGTATTTTAAGAAGAAGTTATTGGGAAATAAATGGGGTAGGCCGATTCCCCCTTTTTAAAATGCACAGAGGCCGCACGAGAGTGGCGGCGCAACTCGGCTCGCGCGGAGAAGCCTGTGGATTACTGGATCCATGAAGAGGCAGGGCCTCGCGCGGATCGTGGCGCGGCACGATTCACGCAGAGAGTCGCGCGGGGCACTGCCGACATTCTCTTGTCTTCTTTTTCGGCTACCATGCTCAACATCAAAATTAGAACCGAAACTCCAGGTAAACCAAGAACTAAAACTACACTACGAGCGATGTACAAATTTAAGGGAATACTTTGCTTACCCAGAAATCGTGGTGTTACATATACTAAGGGGAAGCTTCCAAAACGGGGGGGACATAAAACCCAAAGGGTATTGTTCAACAAACACAATTAACGAAAAGTTTAAGGAAAGTATTTTAAACAAATCTAGGAAAGTCAACTAAGACCTTTTTACAGTATGCTCGGAATCATCTTGATTAAAAAGGGTCTTCCAAAAACAACTTTTACAAAAGTCAGCACCTTTTCTTTTGTTTTCTTGCAGTGCTGTAGCAACCTGCTGCAACAACTTTGAACATATTATTAATATTGCAAACTTGAAAGAAAACAAATCCAAATTTTCAATCATAGCTCCAGACTCAGTAACATGTAAATAAGAATAAAAAGGACTCAATATCTGACTTTGGGAGTAATAGATGGTAAAATAATTTACTAAATAGGTGTTAAAGTACATTGCTATAACACTTATCAGTTTTACACTAATAAACAAGCATACGGGAGTGTAGCATACTAGTCGATTATGGGGAGGCAATAGACTAAACATGGATCCAGTCTAGACTTAGCTATATGTTAGACCTAGAGTTTTGAGTCAATTAGAAGGTTTGCTTTATATTTTGTATGTTGACTTTGTGTGAGGTCAAGGTTTGTTTTACCCATATATAAGTCTTTGTTTCCTTTGTTTTATAAGTTGTAAGAAAGTCTTGTAAGCTTGTGATTATTTTCTTTGTAAGTGTATGACTAAGAGATATATGAAAAACACATTTTCTCTCATCTTTGATTCTTTGATTGTTATATTTTATGCATGATTAATTGTGATTGCTTGATTAATGGGATCACAATTGGTATCAGAGCTTAATCAGAAACAACAGTGAAGATTTGAAGCATCGAATTGAAGACATTTGATCATAATTGATCACAATTTCTATATTCGACAAAACACTGTTCCATTGAAATTGATTTTTTGATTTCGTGAAATTCTTGATGTAAATTTGTACCCATAGTGTTCGTTTGAGATAAAGAAGCATTTCTTGTTTTGGTTAATTGTACATTGGATCAACAGAATGTCAAAATTTGATTGATCATTCCAGTTTACTAACTTTCCATTGTCGAATTGTTGAAGATCAATTCCCAATTCATTTGTGTGTCATATGAAAATTCACTTCAGAGGGTTGTCATCGATGGTATAAAGATTGATCTTACAAAGTTTCAGGATCAAACATCAAGTTTTGATTGGATTTCTAGTGGAAAATTCGAAAATGAGGCCGAGATCTAAAGAATTCGCGACATTCATGAAGAACTCGCAAGAAGAACTCGCAGAGTGAAAGATTTCGCAGAATACATATCTTTATTGTTCTAAGGAGAGAATTCGCAGAGTAAGAAGAATTCGCATATGTGAAGAAGGAAAATGGCTAAGTAAAGAATTCGCACAAGTGTTCTATACGAAAAGCTAAGATTTCGCAATTGTGAGAGACACGAATTCTGAAGAATTCGCAGCTGTGTCTATTACGAATTCAAGGAACTCGTATAGGCTTAATTACGAAATGCTCAAGAACTCGCATAAGCCTTCTTGCGAAAAGTGAAGAACTCGCACAAGCCATCTTGCGAAAAGTTCACAATTCATATCCTTACATATATCCTTTTTTTTTACGAATTCTTGCCTTGCGAATTGTATCTTGTGTGTGACTTGCGAATTCTTGCCTTAAATTTCATTTTAATTGATTTTTCAGTGTTTCCACTTTGAATTTTACTGTTTTTCTGATAAAAGATCATTTCAAGCATAATTGTTCATTGTTTTTAATCATGCCTTATACTGATGAGAAAGGAAATCTTTGTCTTACTAAAAGGGATTGTGCATTGTCATACATGCCGAAGATTCCAAAGATAGAAGTTGAGAATGAAAAGCTCAAAAGTCAAAATTCAAAGCTCAGAACAGAGATTGAACCTTGAATGTCAAATTAACAAAAGCTGAAGCACAAGTATCAACTTATGAATCAAAAGGAAAATAATGGATCAAGAAAGTTGATGAAAGATTCAAGAAAGAGAAAGATGAACTGGAGAAAACCTTCAATCTGAAATTGTCTGAACTTTCAAGGAAAGCTGAATCTGAAAAGAAAGAATTAGAACACAGATGTACCAAACATTCAAAACAAGTTTATGATTTTGAAAAAATAGTTATTACTGAAAGAGATATCTTTGACAAAGAAAGAAAGAATTATGAAAAGAAAAATACTTTATTGTTCAAAGAAATTTATGATAAAAATCAGAACTTGGAGAAAGATTTTGAAGCTGAAAGAAAACATTTTGAATCTGTGATTTCTGAACTTTATGACAAACTAGTTGTCTTGTCAACAGATATAAAAAAGGGACAGAAGACTAAATCTGAAATGCAAAGCAAATTTGACAAGTTTTGTAATGAAAAAGCCAAGTTGAATGACAAGATCAGTCAACTTGAGAAAGCTAATGCTGATTTGCCTGACAAGTTAGCATCTGAAACACCTGTATTATCTTTTTATGATGGTGATGCAAGTGAATCAATGTGCTCTTTTCAGTCAGTAGATAGCTTGTATCAAAAGATGGTTTTCAAGAAACAAATTGTTAAATCAGAAATTTTGAAACCAAATCAGATTAAACCTTCTAGTTAATTTTATGTCAAATCTGTTGATATGCTTATGGATTCAATGATTCCAAGAAAGAGAAGATGATTTGGGTTGTTAAAGGTTCTCCTGAATCAGTCAAGTACCAAAAATTATCTGCAGAAGCTGAATTGAAAAAGAAGAACAGAGCACAGAAAGGTAAATCTTTTGCACCTGATGCTATCAAGTCAAATCAGCATCTGATCAGGTTAGAAAAAAGAAAACTTTGTTGTTCATACTGTTGCAGTAATGATTTTGCTCATAAAGTACATATCTATAAAAATTATTCTTCAAAGAAGAAGTTTACCGATACTGCTTATCACAGAGGTGGAAACCATTCACTGAAGGTTCCACATACTAACCAGACTGGACCCAAACTCATCTGGGTACCAAAACATATTCAACTTGTAATGCAGGATACTCCAATGAAGAAGGAGTGAGCAGGATACTCATATGGCTTCTAAACACAGCAGTTTAGGACCCAATCTTCAATGTTCAGGACAATGGCTTCTAAACATAGCAGTTTCGGACCCAGTCTTCAATGTTTAGGACAATGGCTTCTAAACATAGTAGTTAGAACCCAATCTTCAATGTTCAAGACAATGGCTTCTAAACATAGCAGTTTAGGACCAAATCTTCAATGTTCAAGATTATGACTTCTAGACAAAGCAGTCTAGGACTCAAACTTCAATGTCAAGATACTGATCATCTTGATTGCTAAATCATACCAGGGAGTTTTAATATTACATGCCATATTTTGCATTATAAGTGAATGAAATTGTTAAGACACAGTCTCATTGGATTCAAGATCATCCAATCTGAAGATCGCAATCTGAAGCTAAAGCCGAAACGTCGACTCTCGATATTAAAGTCTATGTCGTTTGTAATAAATGTCAATGTAATTGTTTGTTATTGTATTAGTTAAGTTAATATCTAGTTTGTTAGATATTAGTTAACTTAGTTAGTTATATTATTTAGTTAGAAATAATATCTAGATATTAAATCTAGATATTTTGGTAGTGTGTTAGACACACTTTAGTTTTAGATAGTGTGTATCTCTCAACAACTCTCATAGATCAGATATTATCAAGAACACAAAAACACACACTTTAAGGTGAAAATCAGAGAGAAAACAGAGAACACACAAAATAGCTTGAATCGATCAACCTTGTAACCATTTGTTATAATCAATACAGGTTGGTAATCTTATTATGTTGTTTCTATAAAACTTGATATAAGTATTGTTGGACCGACAATTGGTATCAGAGCCTGATTAAGATCAAAATCAAGTTTTTAAGAAAAACGACTCTGTGTTCTAGTTTGAAAATCGATTTTGAGTTTTTGAGTGTTTTAGGTGTTAAAATCGATCAGGTTGTGATCGATATACATGCTAGATCGAGTTGTGAGTGTTTAATTTCAGTATAAAGCTTAAATCGAGTTCCATTTTGGTGACTTAGTGGTCTGAAAGTCGAGTTGAAAAAGTCACTGTGCGATCAAATTTAATTTCAAAAAGTGTACTTTATCGAGATCGAGTGATAGCAAACTGTTATAGAAGTGTTTTTAGACTTATTGGTAAAGTTTGGTACTGCTAATCGACGAAGAAACAACTTTTTAGTTGATTTTCGAAGTACAGGACGAACTTGGGCAAACCAGAAGAAGAACACACGCAAAGCCCACTTTGCGTACCTTACTTTGTGCATCTAACGTGATACGCAAACTTCACTTTGCGCATCACGCCTGATACGCAAACCCTACTTCGCGCAACTCAAGGATACGCAAAGCTCAGTTCTCTCAGTTCACGAGTTCATCTCTTCACGAAAAGATCAAGTCTACTTTGCGCATCCAACTTGAAAAGCAAAGTTTACTTTGCGCATCACGCCTAATATGCAAACTTCACTTTGCCCAACCTGCTTGATACGCAAACCTCAGTTTGCGCAACCTGCTTGATACGCAAACCTCAGTTTGCGCAACCTCTTGATACGCAAACCTCCATTTGCGCACGCAAACCTTGATACGCAAACCTCTCTGCTCCAATTCAGACTTAGAATTTTCTTCAAAATGACATCCAGAGAAGCCCTTCCAATAGGAACTGACACCAAGCCACCAGTTCTCTTTAAAGGAGAATACGAACAGTGGAAGGATCGGTTTCTGAACTTTATTGACAGACATGAGGTGGGTGAATTCATCAGGAAATCTATAGAACAAGGGGTTATGAAACCAGTTAAGACGACTCGCATGGTTGGAAATGTGCCGACTGAGGTTGACCTTAAGTTTCATGAGCTAGAAGATGATAATCTCAGAAGAGCTAAAGGCGATAGATTAGATAAGTCATACATTCTACAAGGAATTCCAAATGAAATCTATGTAAAGATTGACAGCTACAAAGCCTCCGACAAAGAAATGTGGGATCAACTCGAAAAGATGATGCTGGGTTCGAAGGTTGGGAATCAGTTGAAAATCTCCAACTGCCTAAATAATTATGAAGAATTTAGAGGCAGGGTGGGAGAAACTTTAGAATAAACCTATGACAGGTTTGTGACTTTGCTGAACGAACTTAGCAAGAACAAAGTCCACAAATCTCAAATTGAACTGAACGTCAAATTCCTGAGTATTCTTCAACCGGAATGGAAAAGATTTTCTAGGCAGATGAAGCAGATCAAAGATTTGAATGAGATTCCACTTCATGAGGTGTATGAAACCCTCAGACAAAATGAAGAAGAGGTGGATGAAATTCTAGATGAAAAGAGGCAGAAAGGAAAGACAGTTGAAGACACAGTTGCTCTTGTTGTCAGGAAGAAGAAAAACAAGACAATTGTATATGAATCAGAAGAAGATGAAGGTTATGCAAACTCTGACATGGATGAAAGTGAACAAATGAAGCAAGCAATGATTCTGCTGTCAAATGCTTTTCAGAAAAAGTTCTACACGAAGCCGAGTTCAAATAGTCAGAGATATTCTTCTGGTCCGAACAACTAAATCCACAAGGAAAGTATTGAAGGAAGTAGATATGAAGGAAAGAGATTTGAAGGGAAAAGAACAGAGGAGAGGAAACCTGAAGAGAGAAGATTTCAGTCTGAAGGAAAGAGATTAGAGGAAAGGAAACCAGAAGAAAGAAAGTTCAAAGCTGAAGGATCCAGTCCGCCAGAACCACCAACGTGCTACAACTGTGGCAAAACAGGTCACTTTGAAGATCAAAAGTCAGAAACTCCGATTACTACAAGAACAAGATGCTTCTTGCAAAGCAACAAGAGGCTGGCAAGGCACTGATAGCTGGGGATGAATACTGGCTTGATCACTCAGATGAAGAAGAAGAGGATGAAGAGAAAGATGAAGCCGTCAATATGTGCTTGATGGGAAAGATAGAATCAGATGCTGAAGCTGATTCAGATAATGAAGAAGAGGACGTATGTAATTTATCAGATTCAAATTTCATGAATAAAATGCATGCCATGAGTTTAAAACAAAAGGAGTTAGAATCTAATCTTGAGCAAGAAAATGGTGTCATAACTGACAAAAACCAATTGATACAGAAACTTAGCAATGAAATTGCTGAGAAGAAAGTATTGGTTGAGATTTTACATAAAGATAATGACACCAACGCAAAGGAAAAGACAATAATTCTTAAAGAGAATTCTGAACTCAAGTCTCAACTGACAAAAAGTGGGATTGATTTTTATGAGCTTACAAATTTGCATTCTTCTTGTACCAAAGAAAACTTTTCTTTACTGGGTAAATTAAAAAGTTTGGAAGAGAAGTTATACAAACTGGGTCAAATTGAATAGACTATTCATCTGAACAAACCCAAAGAGGAAATAGGGAGATGGGGAATCGGTTATAAGAATCCTCACTGTCTACAAAAAGGGATGTCTGAAGTGCGAACACTTTATGACCATCTTTCTATGAAACTAGCTCGAAGAATCCCTGAGTTTAAAACTTTCTGGACTAAACTGTCGGAAGAGGATGAAGCCAACGAAACTGAAAAACGTTTGAAATCATCTAAAGTTCATCTTCCATTTTATTATGCGAAGATGAATAATAGTTATAAGGAAAATCCAATATATCAAAAGAAGAAAACTCTTTCAAGTGATTTCTTTCAAAGTTATTCTGAAAAAGAAATGGAGGCGAAGCCTAGTCAAGGTAAACTATATATCCCTCCTCTCGTTTTAGAAAGTAAAATTTCTGAACTCGAGAATTCTTTAACAGATGAAAGACTTCTGATGAATATTGAGCAAAAAGTTTTTTCAACTGTGTTTTCAAATTCTGTTATTTCTAAGGCTTCAAACTCTAAGGATATGTTTGGTTTAGCAAATAAAGAGCTTGATTTTCTGAACTCTAACTGTGGTTTAGATGATTGTTCTGAACAATTTGACTTTAATGCAAAACTTCCTAACCATTCTTCTTTTGTTAAGAAATCTTCAAGAAAAACTAGTATGCCTGTTAACAGTGCAAAATCAACGAAAGTTGATAACTCAGTCTCTGTGAAAGCTAAAAATGCTAAAGGTAAGAATATATCTCAGCATTCACAGAAACCGAACACTACTGGTAATTCTAAAAGGAAGCATTCGCTTGTTGCTCAAAGGTCTAACTCACCAGTTTCACATGTTTCAGATCTAAGCAAGCAAAGGCCAGAAGTAAATTCTCAATGGCAACCCAAACGGAAGCTTGACAAGACTGTTAAATCGATTAGTAGTGTTAATTGTAATAAGACTTCGCTTAGTAAAGATGTTTTAATTGCTGATATTGCTGTTTTGAACTCAAAACTTGTTGTTTCTCGTAAACAATATACAATGAAGCAATTATTTCAGTTATCTTTATCTGCTAGAAAGTCTTCTATTTATGATAAACATGTTTCTATTTCTTGTCAAGATTCTGAAGATTGGTTTGGCAATTACCATGTGCATTCATCTCATACTAATTCTTCACATGCAATTCAAAAGAAAAGACGACCCAATTTGAAATGGGTACCAAAATCTTGTGATAACACAGAAGGACCCAAATTCCAGTGGGTACCTAAGGCTAAATCTGTGTTGCAGGCACACAAAGCTTAAAGAGAAATCGAATTCTGATTATATACATATCAGGACTCGTTCTTCAAGTCAAAATAGGCTTTTGAACAAATCAATTCAAGACCCGCACTTCGATAATCAAAGTGAATATTCCAATGTTATCGTATGAATATCTAAATTTGTAATTTCTCTTATACAGATCCGTCATATGTGGTACATGGATAGCGGATGCTCCAAGCATATGACTGGACAAAAAGATATGTTGTCCAATTTTAAAGAGAAATATTGCGGATCAGTCAGATTCGGCAACGACCAGTTTTCTCCAATCATGGGATATGGTGATATACAACATGACAATGTCACGATCAAGAAGGTGAGCTATGTAGAAGGCTTACGACACAACTTGTTCAGTATAGGCCAGTTCTGTGACAAAGACTTAGAGGTCAACTTCAAAACCAAGAGATGTTCAGTTCGCAATGAAGAAGGCGAAGAACTCTTGGTCGGTACTCGAGAATCAGACCTCTACACAATCAATTTATCAAATGTCCAGACTGACAAGCAAGTTTGTCTACTGACGAAAGCCTCGATGCAACAAAGTTGGTTATGGCATCGAAGGCTCTCTCACCTCAACTTCAGGTACATCAACAATATGGTCAGTGGAAAGCTCGTCAAAGGACTTCCAGAACTCAAATATGAAAGAGAACATCTTTGTGCAGCTTGTGAAAAGGGCAAGATGAAGAGGGCACCTCATAAACCAAAGTCTGAACCAAGTACAAGCGCTCCGTTAGAGTTATTGCATATGGATCTATGCGGTCCGATGCGAACTCAGAGTCTAGGCGGAAAGAAGTACATACTCGTGATTGTGGACGATTACTCGCGATACACATGGGTCAAGTTTCTACGTTCAAAGGATGAGACACCAGATGTCCTCATCACATTCCTAAAGATGACCCAGGTGAATCTGCAGAAACCTGTCAAGTTTCTACGAACAGACAACGGCACAGAGTTCAAGAACAATAAAGTTGAAGAATATCTCGAATCTGTCGGGATTTCACATCAATACTCTGCTACTCGTACGCCTCAACAAAATGGAGTGGTCGAAAGAAGAAATCGAATGCTAGTCGAGGCTGCTCGTACTATGCTAAGTCAATCAGACTTACCTCTATTTTTGTGGGCAAAAGCTGTATCGACCGCGTGCTACACACAAAATCGCTCCATGGTACATCGGAGATTCAAGAAGACTCCTTATGCGTTAATAAACAACCGAACACCGACAATCAAATATTTCCATATATTTGGGTGTAAGTGTTTCGTTCTAAACGATAGGGAGAGTCTAAATAAGTTCAGTGCTAAGGCGGATGAAGGAATCTTCATTGGCTATTCCTCGACATCAACTGCATTCCGTGTTTATCTAAATAAGTCAAAAACAATGATTGAAAGCATCAACGTCTCGTTTGATGAAGAAATGGCTTCCGAACAACAACGTTTAGAACCCGTTATAACAGGAATACTAGCTTCTGGGCAACTGAGTCCAGAACCTGCGTCTCAACAGAGTAAATCAGATGAAGCATCAACTTCTACTAACCATTTATCTGATTTAGATTTATTATTTGAATTGTTTTATGATGAATTTCTTGGATCTAATGTAAAGAAATCTGTTGTGGTTGACAGGATGGAAGACTTAACGACTACTCATCCAACCAGTTCAGATGTTCCTATTGAATCCAAAGCCCCAATTCAACAAGAGATTCCAATTCAAATGCTGACTCCAACAGTTGAAGAAGTGACAAATGATAAAGAGACAGAAGTAGCTGAAACAGTAGGAGATACTATTCAGATCAATCTACAGCCAGATCAAGCTGTACCTGCTGAGCCTTTTGAACCTGCCCCTTCAACTGAAATCATAATTCCTCCTGAACAAACAGAAGAAGGTACAAGTGGATTTGTAGATGATACAACCGACATACAATCATCTAATCCACTGCCTTGTGAACATAAATGGACCAAAGAGCACCCGCTAAGCCAGATTATTGGCGATCCATCAAAACCGGTGCAAACTAGGTCAGCATCAATGAACATGTGCATGCAGGACTCCTTTCTGAGCAAGTTCGAGCCAACACGTGTATCAGAGGCACTTGCTGATCCAGAATGGGTGATCTCAATGTAAGAAGAGCTGAATCAGTTCGATACAGTTATAAAAAAATAAATAAAATAAAGAATAAAAATAAAAAATTTTAGGGGGAGCTCTTCAAGACAAAAGGGGAGTACGGATATGACTTCTGATTATTTCTGATCAGAACTCGTACTTTAAAAGTTTTACTGCTTTTTGTCTTTTCAATTTAAGTGAATAAATTTTACTTTGACTTGACATAAGACTTTTGCAGAATTTTGAGAGATGCTTACAAGTTCATATGTTTATGTCTTTAATCTTAGCTTCATGAGATGTTAGATCGCACGTAAAGGTACAATCCTTTATCTTCATCTCATATATGGTTGAAAGAAGGACAACTTTCAATCATCGGAAAACATCGTTCTTAAAAGTTCAAACCACTTCCCGATTTTTTCAACAGATTTTATATTATGGAAGTGTGATTTTAAATGTTTTCAAAATCAATTTTGTGCTTTAACTGAAATAGTTAAACCATTATGAGCTTCACGTGCATCATAAGAAAACAAGGAATCATTGTGCTAGGAATTAACACAACTTCTATGGAATCACCTTAACCAGTGATTTCTACCCAAGAAGTTAATCCTTAGTGATTGAGTGTGAGAAGTAGAAAAGAAATGAGTATGATTAGAGAGTAAGAAAAAAGTTTAAAAGAAAGAGATTGTGAGAACAGAGTTAAAAGAATATCACAACTCTGCACCAACTTTTTTTGAGCCGGGTAGCCACCATTCTAGTGATTCACAATTCTTTGGTGATCATTATTGAAACAAGCAACTATCCTATGCCAACTCTTGATCAAACCTCACCAACTACTCATTTTCTTCTCAACAAGAAAGTGTTTCACATTTTTCAAAAGGGGAAGCAACACATTTGCTATCTGATTTTCATTTGGAAAATCTAGATATTGAAAAGAAGGAAGTCTGCCCCACCTTCACACTTCACTCATGCACATTGAGTCTGTGTTTAACTTACTGTTGTCTCGGTGGTTTACACAATTTTGAGCCTATAAGCAATCATCAAGTGCTTAATTCTTTCAACACAAGCACGAACACACAAGGAATTAGTTTCTTTGTCATAACGTTTATAGAAATTACCTTTATGGTGTTTTGATGATTAAATGGAAGCCCTGGGGGAGTCAACATCAAACAGCTCATTTCCAATGTGTATTCGTTACACACAGTGACTTAGTGTTACTGACAGGCATGTTAACTGATTCATTAGTTGATTCAGGTGTTACACGACTATTTTGTCTGGATTTGCAAATATCTGGGTGAATATCTATTGAATTGACGGATCAGTGGCTCCAAGTGGTTGACATTTCTTACAAAAAGTTTTGATGAAGTCGTTGCACTTATCATCAAAAAGGGGGATTGCAAAGATCACATGTTTCAAGAATCACGTCCAAGATTGAAATCCTCAAAAGCAAGTATTCTGAAGACATGCTGATTTAAGAGCTAGAGAAAGAGATTGCATCTTCTGAGCTGAACAAGAAGACTGAATTGCTAAAATCATTTTCGTAATGATCTTGATCCAAAGGGGGAGATTGTTAAGTCACAGTGTCATTGGATTCAAGATCATCCAATCTGAATATCGCAATCTGAAGCTAAAGCCGAAACGTCGACTCTCGATATTAAAGTCTATGTCGTTTGTAATAAATGTCAATGTAATTGTTTGTTATTGTATTAGTTAAGTTAATATCTAGTTTGTTAGATATTAGTTAACTTAGTTAGTTATATTATTTAGTTAGAAATAATATCTAGATATTAAATCTAGATATTATGGTAGTGTGTTAGACACACTTTAGTTTTAGATAGTGTGTATCTCTCAACAACTCTCATAGATCAGATATTATCAAGAACACAAAAACACACTTTAAGGTGAAAATCAGAGAGAAAACAGAGAACACACAAAATAGCTTGAATCGATCAACCCTGTAACCATTTGTTATAATCAATACAGGTTGGTAATCTTATTGTGTTGTTTCTATAAAACTTGATATAAGTATTGTTGGACCAACAGATATGTTTGAGAGCAATGTAGTATTCTTAATTGTCAAATTTTTATCTGGATGCAGATATGAAGGGGGAGCATATCTGTACATCAGTTCAAAAGGTCCACATAATGTCAAGGGGGAGCCTAGCAGCAAAATCAGACAGACAGATACATCAAATGTCAAGGAACAGAAGGAACAGACATCAAGAAAAGGGGGAGCTTAATGGTAAAATCTGAAAAGGGTTGTAAGTGTGTTGTGTGTGTGAAATTGTTTTTGAAATTAAAACTAAATGAAAATGTCATTTTTGGAAAACTTCCATTTATGGAAAGTTTCTATTTTTGGCAAAAAAAATAAAAGTTTCCAAAATTAGCAAGTTTCCTCATTTAGAATATTTTTGAAAAAGTTGGAAATTTGGCTAAGTCAGGAATTCCCATACCTCACATATGCGAAATCTGAGGATTTCGCAGATGTGAGAGATACAAATTCTTGAAAATTCGCAGATGTGAGTGTCACGAATTCTAACAATTCGCATAAGTGTTTCTGCGAAATGTGAAGAATTTGCAACACACACTTTTACGAATTCTTGAAATTCTTGCACAGAATTCGCAGAATTGACCTTTGCGAATTCTCACGCACTGTCTTATTTTTTAAGACAATTCGCTTCAGAGTCATTTGCGAAAAGTTGGTGGTCCAATCAAATCGTTCCACGTGTCATCTCATTCTTGAGTATATATAGAATTGTTTTCTAAGAAAACCTCACTTTTCGCATTTCATTTGTCTTACGAACTTATTCAGTGCACAAATTCTCTAAACCCTAGCCTATAGGAATTATCAATCAATGATGATTTTATTTAAATGGACTAAAAAGAATGACAAAACAATAAAAATGAAAGCTAACGAAGATCGGGTAATGCCAGTCTTGGATTTCAGTTATGGTGAGTATTTGTTGTTAAAAAACTTTAATCCTCTATCGAGGTGGGGAAACCTTTCTAAAACGACATTCCCACCTAATATCGTAGGATACAATTATTGAAAAAGAAGCATTTTGATAAAACAAATTAATAGTTTCCCAGCTTACTTCCCTAACTATTTTCATGTTAGGACCGTAGTCATCAACCAATTCAGTCTAAGTCGAGAATCATATTTCGTTCATATTCCGACTAAATCAGTTAACCAAACACTAGATTAAGACCAATTAACCACATAAGCAATTTCGTTGGTTGAAAGTCAATCGATTAAAATCTAATATTTATTATAAAATCAATTATTAATCCCAAGACTTTAATCTAAGACAGCAAAATCCAATCAAATGAAAGCTAGACTACGATACGAAACATAAATCTAATGAAAAGAGTAAAACTAATCTAAAACAACGGTAAAGATAGATCCAAGTGGTGTCACTCTCCAAAACCCGCTTCTATTTTGGCAAAAATTCATAAGTCCGACCAACGAGGATATTATCTTCGACGAAGACATTATCGACATTTGATAATCCGTAACATTAAGGACATGGATATCCTCGACAAGCAATCATTAAACCTAGTTATTTATCCTCGACTAACACTAATTCTTACTTATCTTCAACAATCGTTATTTTTTTGTTATTTGCTGCAGGTACCATGATAATTGAAGAGTTATGATCAATATAAAGCTCATTAATACCTCCAACATAACCGACGACCAACATTCAAGACATGACCGTTTCCAACATGAATGACATATTAAAAGCAGTCGTTATGGATGTTAATTTTATTTAAAGAGGTAGTTATAAATACCACCTACATAAAGACTTCAAAGCTTTCGAAGAGACATAACAAATTACTCTCAGACCTACTCAAAAGTGCTCTCACTCGATCTCAAGACATTTGCTCAAAATTACAAGACACATCAATTTACTTACATTAATTTTATGTTATCCATGTCTTGTAATAACAATTGTTATAATTAAGGCTAACATCTCTGATTGACATCCATAGTGCACCGACGATATCTCTAATCGTCTGCGGTTTTAAAAACAGGGTTTCCGCGTCACCAAAATCCTTTGTCTCATTTATTTTATTGTCGTTTGTTTTGTTTATTTCAAAGGATCGATCTATAGTTGGTTAGGCTCCGCAATCCAAACTTTAAATTATACTTGTATAATTTTTGGCATAAATAGTTTGGCACCAACTGTGGGGCCAACTAAAGACTCACCTTCAAACAAATTTGTTTAAACTAACAAAATATCTTTTGCATATTTTAAACATGTTTTGCCATTGATTCTGATCAAACACTTATCGCAAGGTTGCAAGCGGAATTGGATGCAGCCCGACAACAAATTGCATAGTTGGGTGGGTAAAATCCAAGTTTCTTTCAAAATACTCAAAGGACTATAGCAACCCCTGCTAGTTAGATCCTCAATGTCTCGACCCATACCTCATAACTCCTTAAATATGGCTTCCTACCCTGGACCACCTTTTCTTAACACACGTCCTCACTTTCTTAACCACACATCCTTCCTCCGCCACCACCATTTTCACCAAACCTGACATTTTTTCTCGAGCCACTAACCCATTGTCATCGATATCCATGACAACTAATCTGAGACATCCGTATTTCCTATCTCGAATATCCCATTCTCTATTCCTGGCGTCCAAGATGATTTAGAGTCATCTCAGAGGAATGGGTTTCATGCGACCATTAGCCTTAGTGCTCAGGGTTCAGGATTTACCCCACCAATAATGTCGATCTCTAGGCCCACATATGTTCAATCAAAAGAATATGTGATTACTCGCCGTTTAAATGTTAGAAGAGCAGAATGAAAAAGTTTGACTATGTTATCTAACCTTGTTGGAGTAGTTTTACCTGTTGACGTGGAATCTCTTATGGGATTCGAGGCTTCACCTTTCGCCGACCATAGCTTTGGTCGACATCCCTAAAAAATATAACATTCTAGAATTTAATCCAGAGTATTATGGGATCTCCGCCCCCAATGAGCATGTTGCTCAATATAAGCACTTAATGTTGAATGCATCAATTCCACAAAATTACTAAGAATTTCGTGTGTGCAAAAGTTTTGGGGCCTCCTTAACAGGATTTGTGATCCAGCGGCTTATTAATCTAAAACCTCGATCGGTAATTATTTTGCGGATTTTGTTAATCAATATTTCCAGCAATTTGCGAGTACTCGAAAAATGGAGAAACAAACTAGTGATCTATATTATATCACTCAGAAGAGTGGTGAATTGTCTGCAGTTACTTCAATCGCTTCAACTCTGAAATGATCAACATCCGTAACTGCAACATTAGAACTGCAATTGAAAGCCTATAAAAGGGTGCTAGCAGAAGAATCTGAGCTATATATGCATCTAACTAAATATCCTGCAGAAACTTTTGTAGATGTTAGAGCTAGAATGCTCACACATATGCTTGTCGAAGATGACAAAGTCTTTCAAAAAAAATTATAACCACAACAAACGACCTTCAAGTGTCAGACGTCAATATTTCAAGATAAAAACTCATCTCGACAAGATCAACCACGTCAGACTTCCAGTGTCAGGTTTGATAAAAAGAAAGATTTCCCTTCATACCCAAAAATCTCTGAATATGGGTTCACAGGGACTCATAAAGAGGTGGTTGAAGCTTTAAAATCTTTAAAGACAAACATAAGGTGGCCCAAAAAGAGCGACAATCTAGACACTCAAATGGATAAAACTAAGTGTTGTGATTTCCATGTTGACACTATCATTCTACCAAAAATTGCATTACTCTCAGAAGAGATATCGCATGGATTATTCCAAAAGGTCATCTAAAGGAATTTCTTGCGAAAGAATTTCATGCGAAAGATAATCATCAACCACCATCACCCATTCATACTAAATAGTAAATTGTATTATGGGTGGTCCCAATATCTGTGGAGTAACTTATTTTGCAGCTAAAAAACATGTTGGACAACTTTCAGACAAGTCATATGTTTTTAGGGTAAATAGGTCTGAACCTGAAATCGCATTAGAGGCGATACCAATCTTGTTCGACCAAGATGACATATGTGATCCTTCGCAATAGCATAATGATGGACTCATTATACAATTAACCATTAGTATTTGTTCCATAAAAAAAGTCTTGGTCGACGGAGGAAGTTCTTCGAATATAATATTTCTTCAAACCCTAAAAAATATGGGTATTTCAGATGACGAGGTTATCAGTATTGAGCCTTGTGTGCTACAGTGAATGGTATTGACGTGTACATCGATGAACCTTATTGGGCATTTATGGGCTTTTGTAGATCTTAATAAACTTGATTAGGTCTTGTATCTATGTATATATATATATATATTCCTCATTCATGGATTTTAGTAGTTTTTAATGAACTTGATTATATATATATATATACATATATTCCTCATTCATGGATTTTAGTAGTTTTTAATGAACTTGATTGGGCCTTGATGGGCTTTACCGGATCTTTATGTTCTCTAATGGACCTTGATGGGTTGTATCTGACATAGTGATTGTTAATGAACCTCATTGGTAACAAATTGTATTGGGCCTTGGTGTGTATGTGTGTGTAGTCGATACACGTATGTGGTGAACTTTAGTGGTTCTTAATAAATTGCAATAGGTGTTGATGGTAGTATTAGACTAATTGGTTATTAATGAGATGTATTAGACATTCATGGGTTTTACTAATCTTAATGAACTTGATTGGGACTTAATGGGCTTTTGTGATTCATATGTATATATACACATATAGATATACACATGAGTATACATACATACACACACATATATATCATATACACATACAACATATATATATACATGTATAGGGTCTCATTCATTTGCTAACCGTTCCATTGGTGCTAATCGTGCTAACCAATCTGGACCGATGATTATTTAGATCAATGGTTAACAATCATAGGGTTAAAATGGTAAAATTGCATATACCATTCATTTCCCATATGCACACGTTACCAAACAAATCAGGCGAAAAATTAGGGATTTGTATCAGATTGAGATACGACTTGATGAAGATTGGATTCTAAAAACTACAATACGATTGCTTCACGATATCGAAGTCCGGCGAAAAAGGTGGAATCGTGGTTGGGAAAAAGAGGGAAACTTGGAATTCATCCAACTATTGCTTCGTATCATCGAAAAAAAACGGAAAGATAATCTCAATCGTGGTTGAAATAGACGCGAAATGGATGAAATTGAAGGAGGAAATCGACGAATGAGAGGTAAAAACCAAATTTTCTAGGGTTTATAAAAGAGGTTTAAACTCATATCTACATTGTTGATACCGTTCTTGCAGTACGAAAGCCTAGTGAGAGGATATTCAAGAAGTGTGGTCTTTCAAGATTCAAGAACACAATGGAAACACCTGTTGAGGTTGACCTAGAAGAAACCCGTGCACTGAACGACTTAGTTCAAAAGATTTCAACTGATACAGGACTTCCAACAGATGCGACAATTCCAGAAACCGAAGATAAAGGTAATATTATATAAATGGATGGCAATCACAGTGTTCAATATGTTGTTTCTTGATATTAGGTCATATTTCTGTGATAAAGTGTTGATTTTTTTGGGATTTTTCTTTGGGCTAATGTTTTTTAGAATTTTGAATGTTGAAATTCTGAATCATTTAGTTTCAACTAGTAACTCTTCTGGTGCATATACGCATTGTAGATATTTAAAGATTATGAATATGCATGGTCAAATGCTTATATAATTTTAATTGTTTATATGAGCATGTTTAAAGAACTGTGCATACGTGCATAAGGTAGGGACATACCAATTAAACATATGGAATCAATAAAGCTTTGATGTACACACTGTGCATATGAGCATGTTTAAATCAGTGTGGATATGTGCATGGTCAAAATATAAGCTTTGATGAATACATGTTTAATAAATTGGGCATATGTTGACATAAATAAATTTTGATGTACACGACGTGCCTCTTGGATATGGAAAATGTTTTAATATATGCACATATCATATGTGGAAGCATTAATATCATATAATCTGTTCATTATCAAGTAAATTCACTATGAGCATTAGTTTTATCCATATGTCCATTTCAGTGCACATATGCATTTTGGTTCTCCATATATTATGAATACACATTGATAATTACTTTAATAATTTTGGATGTGCATGTATGCATTGTTATGGAGTTGTGCATATGGGCATATGGTAACAACTGGTGATTTGGAGTTGTGCATATGAGCATATCGTATGTAGTGATCATTAGCAGTTGTGCATATGAGCATAAGGTAGGTAGTGATCAGTATAGAGATGGGAAGTGTAAATATTAATGTGAAAACTTCATGTTTTTTATGTGCATATGTGAATTGCATTGCAAAGATGCTTTTCAGTTCTCTATGCATTCTGAATAAGCATATTTAAATTCTTTTTATAAATTCTTATATGCATATGTGCATTGTTTGATAATTGTGCATATGGGCAAAATGTAATAACTTATCATTAAGAGTTGTGCATATGAGCATGCTGTCATAACTGATCGGTTGAACATATGGGGATGGTACATCTTAATGGTTAAACCATTTGGTATTTAATGTGCATATATGCAGTTTAGAACATATATGATTTTTAATTCTTTGTTACAAGCATATGTGCATTGTTTGATAATTGTGCATATGGGCATAAGGTAAGAAATGATCATTAGGAGTTGTGCATATGAGCATGTTGTCAGAAGTGATCAGTTGAACATATGGGAATGGTACATCTTAAAGGTTAAACAATTTGTTGTTTAATGTGCATATATGCATTTTACATCATATATACTGTAACACCCCGGATTTTCGTTATGTAATCTTGGTATTCTTGTATGTTTAGTGTTGTCGTTAGCACCGTGTTTGGTTTGAAGTTTGAGTTTGGATTTTGGTGGTTTTGGGCAAACCACAGTGAGCTACGTGAGTTGCACCGCGACTTGAGGTCGCGGCACAACCCGAGAAACCCTCTGTTTGTTTTGGGTTTAAAGGAAGCGGGCGAGTTATGCCGCAACTTGAGGTCGCGGCATAACCCGCGAGATCACCTAGCCGACTTAAGGTGGGTCTTCAACAAATATCTCACTTGGTCAAATATCTCAAATCTCAAATATCTCAAACTCTCTCAAGTCTCTCTCTCTCTTTCTTCGTTTCCATTCAAGTTTTCTTCGATTGTCGTTTGTTGCTAGTATTAAGTGCATCTAGCAAGGGTTCGGTATAGAAAGCTTCATCTTCTCTCGGTGGTCGATATCTGGTTTTTCGGGTTTTCGTCTAAAACCTATTTGGTGAGTTCCTACTATCATTTTATAAACTTTATACATGTCAAAGGTTACATTTTGAACTCCTATATATCTCCATGGTTTTGGATTTACTTTTACTACATTTAGATATAACTTGAGTTTTGGGAGATTTTAGGGTTCCCGATCATTTTCGACTAAAATGATGGGTTCCATCTTATTCGAAGTAAAAGGAGGTTTTACTTCCACATTTATGTGGATTATTTGAAAGAATGTATATAAACTCATTTTTATGATTTTCATTCTTACCAGCAGTTAAACTTGAAAGAAAGCATTTTGTTTATAAAATGTTTTTATACCATATGACTATCTATGGTTGGTCACATATGTTATTGTGATAAGTCTGTACCATTACTAGTGGATCCTTAGGTTTTGAGTCGGCTTTTATTATTGAGATGTTTATTCCCCTTTTGTAGCTATGGATGCATTTGACCCTCGGGGGCCTTTGGTACGGTTATGTGAGATCGGTTACTAGCCATGGGTCATAATGTAGTCCTAGTGAACGAGTATGACTTGGTTTCCTCGGGGGCCCTCCCTCACATCTTAGTACGGACCTGGTTGTTCGTGGCCATGGATTGCAAGTATTTAGCTCACAACTCGGATTGTGGCCTACTTTTATGTTCCGCTGCAATCCTTGGTAAATCGGGTATCCCCCGTCATCGCAAGATGAATTTTCGGACCGATCAGTCCTTATGTGGAAAAGATTTCTTTTGTAAACCGAAACTTATTGAAAAGATTTCCTTTTGATACAAATGTTTATATCTCTTGAAATCATAAACTGTATGTTCTCACTAGGCTTTAAGCCTAACACTTTTTCTCAAATGATGTGTATAACAGGTTCCCATTAGCGGTGGGTTGCCAAGGGCTTGAGTGACGAGCTTGGTCTCGGGGGCTTTTTGAGATGACTAGTATTTGATGTTGGACAATTGTTTATGTCCCATTCTTTTGGTGATTTTGGATTAACAACCGATGTAATCTAGATAGTTATGTTTAGATTAGTTTGTTGTTGAATTCCATATCCGTATTCAGGTATTTTTGTAAAGGCTTAGTACATTCCCCTTTTTGGGAGGTTTATATCAATATAGATGTCTTATTGCCCAGTTTCCGAATTTCAAATTTACTCTGAGTTTTAGGGTGTTACATATACATTTTAGTTCTTTCTTAAAAGCATATGTGCATTGTTTTGGAGTTGTGCACCTATGGAAATATTGTGAGATTTAATCTATATATGCATATGACAATGGTTTAATAATTGTGAGTATGCATATGAGAATACTGTAATATATATGAAAACCATATATGCATATGTGTCTGATTAAGGTACATTGCATAAGTGCATACGGTTGGAAGTGCTCAATTTGATATTTGTTAAATGTCAAACTTATTGTTTAAAGTGTTTAGTATTTCTATGCATGTGTACACAAATGCGTGTAGGTACCCCATTGAAGAGAAGAAGGAAAATACAAACATCATAATCAGTTCCTGGTAGTAAGGCTGGAAAAGGTATTTTTTGTGAAACACATAAGTTGGAATCTGATAATCGGGGTTATGACATTCATAGCCTAATCAATTCCCTGCATATGTGGATTGGGAATTTGCATAAATGAATGAGTTAATATTGCAAGTAAAGAAAAGCTAGTTGACAAGGATTCTGTTGAAAAACGCGTTAGAAGATCCCTTGTCCGGAACCAATCAAAACAGGGGACACATCGAAGCATCGTCGGCAACAGGTAAGTAACATAACCACGATCCTATAACATTCATAATCAACTTTAAAATGACATTGTTCATTAAACAGGCATGTATCCAGATAGTGATTTCGAGGAACAACCTAATGTGAAGTTAAGGGAAAAGAACAAGAATGATGAGCAGGGTCAAGAAAAAGGGAAAAAAGATATGAAGTGCACAAAGGATAGAAAGCAAAAAGATCTGCAGGGAGTACCTGGCATACGAACAAGGACATCACCTAAGGCGTTGTACGATACCATACGAAGCTTGAATGACAAACAAAAAAGTGCAGTTAAGGCAGGCAATAGGGATGGACTCTTTGCTAGATATGACCATTGACGGAGTTCCATTAAAGTTAGGATACTACGTGATCGACGCCATGAACACAACACAGATGCATTTGAAAGTTCATACCGGGGTGATACCGATTACAGTGGAGTGAGTACATCGGATTCTAGGACTTCCAACAGGGGGATAGACTTGGCGAACGAAGAGTCATTGGATGCGGATGACAACCTGCTTTGTTTTGGAGGAGACAGTTTATAAAAGGTCGCCCCACACCACAAGACATCATTAACGAGATACGAAGAACAAAAGAGGGTGAGATAAAGTTTATGCTGAATTTCCTTATGCTTGTGGTGAACACCCTAGGAGAGTGTAGCCGGACGGGTCAGTGCAAGACCGACTTCTTGACAAAGATAACTGGGGTGCATATGATACCTGAGATAGATTCGTCGAAGTACATATATGATTGTATACCGAACAGTGAGACAAACTGGAAGAGAGAGAGAGCTCACGCGCTTTTTATGCTGGTCCATTGACATTTCTTACGGTAAGTATCTCTGAATAATTACTTACACTACACTAAACAAATCATTATTTTTTACACACATTAATCATTTAACACAAACGTGGAAACTCCTATACGTTGAATCAACATGGGGTCCGGGAATTGAAGTTCCACAAGCAAAATTACGGACGAAGAGATGGACCTTGGACAGGCTAAGGCATAGACAAGATTTCGAGTTACGTGGAGGAGGATTTGGTCATTTAGAGTTAACGCATATTGGAGGTGGGTCTGACCAAAGTGAAAGCGCAAACCGTCGACATGCTGAAATCGACCAAGAGCTAGTAAGAGCAGAACGAAAGAAGGTAAAAACAGCCATACATTAACTTATGAATTAACCATTAATTTTTAAGGTTGTGTATCTATGTAACCAACATGGTTGTCTTGTTGAACATTTAGACTGTCATGTGAAGAATTGATGACATAATATTCAATATTCAAGGGTCGCGATGGGAAGCAGACACCAAGCTCACAGCAGCTATAGAAGAATTCCATGGTAAAAAATGTGCATATATGCATTAAAATCAATACGTACATGTAAATGTCTTTTGCACATATGCACTGCACATGTAAATGTCTTTTGCACATGTGTACATGTAAATGTCTTTTTCCAATATGCATACTGTTGGATCAGTAATTGTATTCAAGATTAAATTGTAAAAGGGGTCTAGTTTGTAATAGTGTTTAATACCGTAGGGGGTGTTTTAGCTAATATCTAGTATTGATTCGGTCATGTTGACCTACATATAAAAGGTTTTATTTTCTAGATTAAGGGTGAACAGTATTGGTGAAAATAGAGGAGGCCGTATATTCCAAGTCTATACACACAAGAGGTATTTGTACACCAAGAACACACACACGTATTCATCTGATTAATCAAGAGATCTGTGGTATATTGTTTTGATTTATATTCATCTCTTGTTCTTATTGTGTTGTGATTGTTTATCAACTATAATCTGAGTTTAACAAGTGGTATCAGAGCCAAAGAATCAAGCTTTTTGGATTAAACAGTGTTTTTCGAAAACTTTACTGTGTGAAAATCGATTTCATGGTTTAGTGTGTTTTTGTGCATAAAACTGATTTGATTAGGTGTGTTTCATGTTAAAGAACATCATCAGATTGCCTAATTGCTTTTAAAAAACACAAATCGATTGGTATTTTGAAGATTTTTGATGTTTTGTTCATATAAAGGCCGAACACTGTTCCATTCAGTTTTGTGAACAAAAGTTGTTTTTGGTCATAGATTTTGATTGGGGTTCTTTCATAGTATGTTTGTGGATATATTGCATTATTTTTACACTGTGTTTTAACCTGTTGATGAGTTTCTGGGCTGAAAATCAAGTACAGGGACGAGTTTATGATGAACTCGCAAGTTCTATGAAGAACTCGCAAAGCACCACAAAAATTCGCAGGGTGCTAAATTAGTCTAAGTATAAGTTTCGTAGGTGCTTGAGTAGCGAAAACCTCAGGATTCGCTAATATCTAATATACGAAAGCTAAGATTCGTAGGATTCTTAATATTTGAAATCTGACTAAGTGTAAGTTTCGTAGTCATCTTGGTTGCGAAAACCAAAGAAATCGCAGATCATTGACTTACGAAAGTTTAGTTTTCGCATGATTCTTAAAAGTTGAAAAGTTAATCAAGTGTTCGGTTCGCATACATCTTGTCTACGAATTCTGAAGAATTCGCAGACCTTTGGCTAGTGAATTCTCTAAGATTCACGAGTGGTGTTTACGAATCCTTGTTCATTGTCTTTCAAAATTTTCACAAGTGTAAAATTCGCAGGTTCTTAAAATCATATCCTTCTTTCAGTTTGGGAAAGTTGAAGTGAAAAGCTCAAAACATTCTAAGTCTAGGATTTGTGAATTAATCGTTTGCGAATTCTTTCTTACGAATTCTTTGCTTTGCGAAAGTTGAGACAGGATTCGCTAGCTACTACTTCGCGAATTGTCAAGGTTTCGCAGGCTGGGTTTTTGCAAATTCTAAATTTCTTGATTTCTCTTATTTGCGAATTCTAGTTATTTATCTTCGCGAATTCTTAAAGTTTAGCAGGTTTGTTGATTTCGAATTTCACTTATCTACGAATTCTAATCTCTTTAAGCTGCGAATTCTAGAGTTTTTTCTTCATTTTTGCGAATCTTTGTGTGATCCTTACTGTTTGCGAATTCTGCACTTGAGATTTTTGGAAATTTATTTTTCTGGAAATTTTTTAGTGTAGTTTTTCCAATTCTTGCTTCAAAAGATCTTATTAGTTGATTCTCTTTGTACAAATAAGTTTGCTTTCTAATTATACAACTAAAGATGTCGAACCAACTTCTTTCAATGGGCTCTCAGTCCGAACCTCCTGTCCTCTTGGCTAATGAGTATCAGCAATGGAAGAAGAGAATGATTTAGTTCCTAAATCACAAAAGCAGAGATTACATGGAATCAATTACTTCTGGTCCAGTAAATCCAATGATTAGAGTACCTGGTCAAGATGCAACTGAAACCTCTCCAGAAATCCCTGACAGATTTGTTCCTAAACCGTATCAATACTTCACTGAAAAGAAGAAAGAACTGTACAAGATGGATGAAGAGGCTCTTATTTATCTGACAATGGCAATTCCAAATGACATCTACAATCGTGTAGACAGTCAGAGTTCTGCTAAGGAAGTTTGGGATGAGCTATCAAGACAGTTTGAAGGAAGTGAAGCCTCAATTCAAGCCAAGTAGAATCTATGCATAAATGCTTATGAGGGATTTCACACAAAGGAAGGAGAGACGCTGCTTGATACCTACAACAGATACAACATCCTTCTGAATGACCTGAGGAGGAACAACATCTCAAAATCTGCTTCCGAGATAAATTATAAGTTCATCAAGAACTTGAATCCTGAATGGAAGAACTTTGCCATCAACCTACAGAGGTCAAAGAACATGGCTCAAGAGAACGTATCTGACATCTTCTCTACTCTTTCTCAGCATGAGGATAAGGTGAGAACTATCAATAATGAGTCCAAAAATCTGAAGGATTCTGTGGCTCTCATAGCTGGCAAAGGAAAGAGTTCAAGTTCAGGTCCTGTATCCTCTTCAAGGTCAAAGAAGAAAATATCTAAAGCTTTTGTTACGGAGATTACTGAGTCAGATTCTGCTTCAAGTGATGAGGAATTGAAGATTGATTCTAATGATGACATACAAAAGTTCTCTGAGAACTTGGCCCTAATAACTCGTCAGTTCAAGAAGAGCTTTGGAAAGAAGAAGTACTATTCAAAGCCAAAGTATGAAGGGTACAAGAAAGAGAAGTCTGAAATGAGATACAAGCCAAGGTATGGAAGAAGAGAGGAAAAACGAGAAGAGAGGAAGATGAAAGGAAGGAAAATAGACGAGAAGAAAAGAGAGAGGAAAAGAAAGAAGAGAAAAAGGATGAACCTGGCAGATGCTATAACTGTGGCAAATTTGGACACTTTTCCAGAGATTGTAAGTTCAAGAAAGTAAAGAACTCAGAATACTATGCAAGGAAGTCTCTCATTGCCAAGAAAGTGGAAGAGGGAAAGGTGTTTATGGCTGAAGAGGAAAATTGGTTGTACCAAAGTTCTGACGAAGAGGAGCAGGCGCACTTCACCCAAGTCTCTTACATGGCAAAACTTGATGGTGATGATGAAGCTTCTGAGGCACATTCCGAAGATGAAAACGCTGAGGTAAATGATAATTCTGAACTTATTGAATCTCTGATGATCCAAATCCACAATTAGACAGATGAGTTTAAATTGTTGAAAGGTAAACTTAGCTCAGAACACCAATCAGTTTTGAGTTTTCGTGATGAAAACGTTTTACTGAAAGTTGTTGTGGAAGAAAAAGAAAAAGAAAAGGATGATTTAAATGCTGAAAAGAAATCTTTAAAAAGAAAAATATCTGGTTTAGAAAAGGACCTTGTAAATCTTAATTCTGAAAAGGGTGAGTTTAAAATCAAATTCGAAGTCTGTTTTCAAGAAGGAAATGAAGCTTACACCAAGATTAAGCAATTGGAGGATATTAACATGAAACGAGGTCAGACTGAGCAGACATTAAATCTGTTGACCAATAAACTCCAAGATGAAAGGTTTTATAAAATTAAACCAGGTTTGGGTTTGCCAATTAACGATGTTTTGAAAAAGGCCCCGGAGCACTTGTATAATTTTGATAAACTTGGCTCCACAATCAGACCCATTCTTAACATTCGTGCAACTTTTGTTGAAGCAAGTACTTCTAAACCTTTTACAGAGACCAAAGGTAAAGTAGAAATGGGAGAGGACAAGCCTTGTGGCACTGATTCTCAAAATTCTTTTAACTCAGTTGGTTTTAAATATAGTGATTTGAACAAAAGCTATGAGACTCGAAAGATCGAATTTGCTGAGTCTGAATCACTGTTTATCACACCTTCAAAAGAATCAGTCAGCAATAACACAGTTCCATCTGAGACTGAATGCAAATACGATGAGTATAAATCAGATGTCGATCCTTCAATGATACCATCAGTCTCAAATCCCATTGCTCCTAAACCTTACTTGTTGAAAAGGTTGAAGAAGAAACTGTCATCACGAATGGATTTTGTTTCAAAAATGACAAAATGGAGTTTATTGAGAACATGACTGAAGAAATGTTTTCTGAAATGATGAATGCTTCAGACTCTGATCCTGTTTCTATTTCAAAGGAGTCAAATTCTGTGAGTGATCATACATCTTAATTGATGAAACAAATTGATATGTTGCAACAGTCTCTTGATGAGATTGAAGATGAAAATTTTGATCTCAAATTTAAACTTGAAAAATCTTTGAAAGATAATCAAGAGCTTTGCACAGAAATCAATGATTTGAAAGTAACTTTGTTTAAGAATGTTTCAAATGATAAAAAGATGTTTAATGATCAAAGTTGGAAGGTAAGAACTAATCCAGAATTTGATGATTCTACAAAGCCTTCTATCATTTACTCTGACTGTCCTGAATATCCACCTAGTATCTTTGAAAAGGGTGAGACTTCAAGTATCTCAAGAAAGGAATTACCTTCTAAGAAAGAGACTAACAAGGTTCCTGTTTCTGTTTCAGATATGAAAGGAAATGGAGTTAGGAGGTGTAAGAAGAATAAAAATAATAGTTTGAATTTTTGTGAAACTTCTGTTGCAAACAGTTGTACTACAGACAGTGATGTTTTGAAATGTATTTCTTTTGATGGACATGAATGTCAGATTTGTTCCGATAAATCTAAATTTATGACATTTGCTCGAAAGAATTTATATTGCAAACACTGCTGGGATAATTCTTTCAAATACTACTCCACTCCTAAGTCCAAGAAGAGTAAAAGAAAAGCTAAACTGAATCTTAATTCTAATTCTTCCACACAACCCAAAGTGTTTCGTGCTAAGGTTACTCACCCTATATCTAAAAGGCATTTTCAGGAATTAAATGTTAAAATGGTTTGGAAATGGGTTCCAAAACCCATATATGAATGGAGAGTGAAATTCAAACCTACTGATATTCCTGAACTGCTTGAAGCTAACAGCGAAGGACCCATTTTGATATGGGTACCAAAGCAAAACTAATTGTTTCTTTTGCAGGTCTGTCGAGTGTGGGTGATAGATTCCAGATGTTCATGCCACACGACAGGATTCAAGCACCTCCTTACATAACTATGTGAAGGAGCCTGCTGGAGAAGTTCGGTTTGCAAATTCAGAAGTAGAAGGACAGGTCAAAGGATATGGAATGCTTGATAATGGAGTTATGAAGATACAGAGGGTGCTATATCTTGAAGGTCTTGATCACAATCTGTTTAGCACTAGTCACTTCTGTGACATGAAATATCAAGTTCGCTTCACAACATCTCATTGCTATTTAGAGGACCCAGATGGTTACGAAGTCTTCATAGCTAAATGCCATGGAAATCTATATTATGTGGATTTTTCGACACTATCCGCCACACGTCCCGTATGCCTATTATCCAAAGCATCTAAAGCACAATCGTGGACGTGGCATCGTCGCTTGTCTCATCAGAATTTCAGATCAATAGCTAAGCTACAGAGACAAGGTCTGGTCAAAGGTCTACCAGAAATGAGGTTTGAGAAAGACTCACTATGTTCTGCATGTGAGTTGGGCAAAATGAAGCGAAGCTCATTCAAGTCCAAAACTGAATCATCAACCTCATCTGCACTGGAACTTATTCATATGGACCTTTGTGGCCCAATGCGAACAGCGTCTATCAACGGCAAGAAATACGTATTAGTAATGATAGATGACTATTCAAGATATAGATGGCTCGAGTTTCATCGCAACAAGTCAGATGCGCCAGAACTGATCATCGCTTTTATTAAGCGTATCCAAGTACGTCTTCAATTGCCAGTCCGAACCCTTCACAGTGATAACGGCACGGAGTTCAAGAATGACACCTTGTAGAGTTATCTTATCTCTGTGGGAATCACACACAACTTCTCCGCAACCTACACTCCACGGCAGAATGGCATTGTTGAACGGAAGAACTACACTCTTGTTGAAGCTGCTCGTACTATGCTTTCATATTCTGATCTACCCATGTATCTTTGGGCTGAGGCAGTCGCGACAGCTTGCTTCACTAAGAACCGTACCATTGTGGTCAAACGCTTTGATAAAACAGCATATGAGTTGATCAACAATCGTAAACCTAATATCAAATTTCTTCGTGTTTTTGGTTGCAGGTGTTACATTCTACGAGAGCGTCAAGGACTATCAAAATTTGATAAGAAAGCGGATGAAGGATATCTCGTTGGATACTCCCTGACATCCAAAGCTTATCGAATCTAAATTATTCTATTCAAGCGATTGTTGAAAGCATGAATGTATCATTTGATGAGAATTCTACTCGGATTTCTGAACACAACTGTTCAGAACTCGGACTCAAGAAAAAATCTTCTATTCAATCCAGAATAGAACTAGTATCTAAAGCGTCTACTTCTTCTACCACTAACTCTATCACATCTGAGTTAGATTTATTGTTTATTGATGCCTTCGATGAAATTTGTGCAGACTTTGACAAAGGCATATCAACATCAACACCAAGCTCGGAGGTCCCCACTCTTTCTGAAGACATGTCTGGACCATCCGAAGAAGTCACTGAAACTGCATCTCCATCAGGTACAACTAAACCGTTAGTTTCTGACTCTACTAATCCTGAATCTGTCTCTGCAGATATTCCTTCTAAAAATGAAGTCACGAGTACTTCAGCTGCTATTCCAGAAGTTTCAATATCAGAAACTCTTATACAAGATGTCCCGAGCACATCTGTGGATCTACCTGCAATTCATGATGAATACAATGCATCAAATACGCAACAAACAGTTGAATCCTTGCCAAGTACACACCGATGGACAAAGGATCATCCCATGCACAACGTGATAGGTGACGTACAATCTGGTGTCACGACACGGTCTACATCAGCAAATTTCTGCATGTTTTCAAGCTTCCTTAGTTCCCTCGAACCAAAGAAAGCATCAGAAGCTCTACGTGATCCCTTCTGGATTTCTTCTATACAAGACGAGCTTTTGCAATTTGAACGGAACAAGGTTTGGCGCTTGATCCCACTACCTCAAGGTAAAACTGTTATTGGAACTAAGTGGGTATTCAGAAACAAGAAAGACGAGGCTGGAGTAGTTGTGAGAAACAAAGCTCTATTGGTTGCAAAAGGGTACTGTCAACATGAGTCGCATTTTAACGTTGTTAAGCGAATCCTTAGATATCTCAAAGGCACTCCTAATTTAGGCCTTTGGTATCCAAAGGATTCTCGTTTTGATCTAACTGCCTTTACAAATGCTGACCATGCAGAATGTAAGCTAGACTAGAAAAGTACTTCTGGATCATGTCAATTTATAGGTGACAAACTTGTGAGTTGGACCTCAAAGAAACAAAATTGTGTTTCAACATCCACTGCTGAGGCAGAATATGTAGCTGCTGCTAGCTGCTGTTCGCAAGTCCTTTGGATGAAGACTCAGTTAAGGGACTTTGGGTACAACTACAAGCGCTTGCCTATTTATTGTGATTCCAAGAACGCAATCGCCATAACAGCTAACCCGGTTCAGCATTCAAAGACCAAGCATATAGATGTACGCTATCACTTCATCAAATATCATGTAGAAAAAGGTGATATCGAAATGCACTTTGTTCAAACTGACTTCCAGTTAGCTGACCTTTTCACCAAGTCGTTGGATGAAAAGAGGTTCCAGTTTCTAATCAGCAAACTTGGAATGTTGAACATGTCTTCTTAGGCCTTACTCATGATTCGAGGGGGAGTATTCTGACTCTTAATCTTGCTATTTGTACATTGATTCTCTAACTGTAGCTAACGATAGAGGAATCATTTTCAAAAATGATTACCACAATTTCTTTTGTGTGCAGGATAGTTCAAGTGACAATGGCTTCTAATCACATCTGATTAGAACCCGCACTTCAGTGCTTTGTTCTTTATTTGATTTAAAAAAAAAGGGAGACAAGAAGAAGAATTATTAAGTCGAGGGGGAGCTTAATTGTCAAACACCTTAATGTCTTTGACTTCTCCAAACTTTTATTCTTCATGTGTAACTATGCTCCTTTGTGCTTTCATGTACAAAAGGCTGTTGAACAAACAAAATACATGGGATTTGATGTGTGAGCTTAACTGAACTTCCATGGATTCACGATAACCAGTGTTTCCTACCCATGAAGTATTCCCTGAGTGATTGAGGGGAGAGGGGTCAAAACATTTGAGTGTTGGTGTGTGAAGAGGTAAAATGGAAAAGAGATATTGGTTAGAAGTGAGATTTAATGTTTAAAAGAAAGAGGGTGAGAGATCAGAGTAAAATAATATCAGACTCTGCACCAAACTTCTTTCTGAGCCGGGCAGCCACATAAATTGTTGTTTCACATTTCTTCATGAACGACATTGAAATAGGCACCTAGCCCATGCCATCTCTTGCATACAACCCCACCAGCTACTCATTTTTTTCTCAAAAAGAGAATGTTTCACATTTTCTGGGGACGCAACATATACGCTATTGGTTCTTCACTTAGAAGATACTAATATTGAAAAAGAAGGAAAGTTGCCCCACCTTCGACCTTTTCTCATGCACATTGAGTCCTTGTATACTTTGTTGTTGTCTAAACAAGTTTACATACTTTTAGCCTACATTGATAAGCAATCATCTGTGCTTAATTTATTTCATACACATGCACGAGCACACAGAAAGTTGTTTTATGTCAGAACATTCATAGATAACCATGTGTTATTCGATGATTGAATGGAAGTCCTGGGGAGCCTACATCAAAACCAGTTCCTTATATAGTAACTTTGTGTTATTCAGTAACTGTGTGTTACTGACAGGCATTTCGAACTGAGTCATTTGTTGATTCAAGGTTACCACTCATTACTTATTTGAATCTGCAAAGATTGAAATAATCACTCTCTCTATCTGGGGAGACTGCTCTTATTTCCACAAAAGGGATCTATACATGAAGACTACGCTTAATTGTTGATTTGGGGGAGAAAATTCCTAGTTTGTTTTGAAATGTTTTGATGATGTTGATTCTCACCACTCATCAAAAAGGGGGAGAATACAAAAAGGAGGAAAATACAATAATTTTTTATTGATTGAAGAATGCTGAAGAATTCGAAGATATCAAAGTGTCTGAACCTATCCAATTTATCAAAAGTCTGACTGAAGATGATCGTCAGAAGGACACTTCATTTAAAGAAAGAGGAAGATATATGTTTCCTTAAAGTTGTGAAGTCTGTGAATAGATAAAAGCTTTGAAGTGTTTAAAGTCATATCTGTTAAAGTTTTCAAGAGAAGTGAAGACCCGGAGATAATTGAAATATTTTTAATCTTGAATCCCGCACATATTATTGTTATACATATTCCACACACAAACGAAATCGTAACCGTGAGCAGAATTCCGTATGATTAGAAACGTTTATATTCGCATTGTAAATCAGAATATGGTAATGATTGTGCATATGTTTACTAACAAGAAAATGTAACAAATGCAGACAAGGGAAAACAGTTAGAGGTGGGCAACGGAGAGAATACACCGCCGGTGTCATTCCCAATAATATCAACACCATCTTTCGACCTAGGCATAAGCCCACAAAATAGTCCAGAGCATGCATTAGAAGAAGGTAACGTTAAAGGTAACATATTATTCACTTGCACACTTGGGTTATATGCATATCAGAACCGTATGCACATATGCAGGAATGGTTTATTTCGACATATGATAAAACACAAATGTGCATAAAAATATGGAAACACAAAAGCAGGAACCATGGCACATATTCACAAATGCATATTGGACTAAATACATCTAATTTTATATATCTATGGGTAAATGAACATGCATATACGTGCTTACGGTTAGTCATGGTTGTTTGTGCATTTACACTCCGAATATGGAAATCAATGTACATAGGGTCAATCAGGATCAATAAAATTTTATGTATTTTACCATTATGTGATACATGGCAGGTCGGGACGAAGAAGCGGACACTTTACGGCCTGGAAAAAGATCAAAGAGATTGGGACCCATGTTCCGATCACCTTATGTAGAAACGAGCAGTTAATTTTGAAGTAACAAAGGACGAAACCAATCTAAGAGGTTGGGTGTTAAGGGGTATTGGAGGATTAATGTAAGTTCCTTAACACGTATTCATCTATATTGTTATATAAACTCCGATATGACTTAACATGTTTTACATTCATTTCAAGGAGATAATGTACATAGATAACATGGGTATGAGGATAGAACGAAGGGATATGCAGTTCCTAGCTAAGAATACATCCATTCCAAGATGAATCATTGACGCATGGGCAACAGAATTACGACGAGAGGCTTCGAAGCAATGACTCCCCGCACAGATTTTTTTCACCACAGACATAACGGTAAACAATATGTATACAATCATAATTCTATATTCACAGCATATAACAAAAATAATTCATTAAATACACGTTAAGACATACTCAATGCACCTATGGTGATGCTAGATTGCTAGTAGTTGCAACTTGATGACAATAAAAAGTTATGACTTTTGCATATGTGCACACTTGTTTATTAGTGCATTTACCATTAGTTAAAATGCATGAACGTCATATGTGGAAAAACAAAGGTGTGCAAATTCGCATAACAATAGAGATACATATACGTGGAAAAATACTTGATGAATGTATGCACATGAGAAACTGTTCTCTTAAGGATATATGCTTAACCCATTTGAGAATTAATATTTATGAAAAATTGTTAAATTAGATGGATCCGGTGCTCAATGATCAACAACTCCCAGCTGTAACAAGGTACGAAGCATTCCGACGATATATCGATGATTCGGGAAAATATAATCCCGAATTGATAACAATGAAAAACATTGATCTAGTATGTTAAACAACTGTTTGGTACAACTTCATGTTGCGTAATTGTTATTGTTTTACTTCTTATTAACAATACAGTAACTAAGGATCATCTTCATAAGTTTTCTTCCCGGTTTTTGATGGTATACACTATTATCTCATTGTTTTCAACCTGAAACCCCCATATGCAACCATCATAGACAACGAAGATCGTAAGGGTGATTGCGAAGATTTGTATGAAATGGAGTCCGATGCAATGGTATGTATAATTTGTGGCTATATTATTAGCAAACGAATTTAAAAACAATTAAATAACAACTTCTTTAAATTGTTTTCCTTCCAGCAATCAATGATCCTTCATCATCTACAAATCCACAACCACAAAAACTAGCATGCATTTCGAGAGGTTGGATCAGTTGTTATACAGATGAGATGGAGGGCAAAGAAGAACCAAGATGACAAGGGCATACTCATGATGCAGACTATGGAGATGTATTACGGTAAAATGGGAACAAAGTGGGATACCGGATTATATAGGGAAAGCACAAAACAGAAGGGGCAGCTGAAGGCACTTCGTTCGAAGTACATAATGAAAATATTGAATAGTGAGGTGAACATCAGAAAACATGCATTTGGATTGGAAGTTAGAAGATTTATGTCGATGGAAGCCAACAAGAAGGCACACAGGAAAAGTCGGTGAATAATTGATTAATTGTGGAACATATTTAGCTCCTATAAACATATGATACTAGCCTCTAATTTTTTGCGACTTTTATGGGTTACATAATCATCTTGGTAGCAATGGCTTAGTTTATTTCATTAGTAATGTCTCCTATTTATATTTAGTGCATATCAACACAATTTGGTTATTAATATTGGTGGACATGTTTACGTTCATATCTTATATATAATTACCATATGGATTTGGAAATTCCTATATGCATCTCTACTTCGTGCATATTAATTAGGGGAACTAACTTACAAATGATTTTAACATTAAAACTCATGGAGTATATGCATATTATTAGTACTCCGTGCCTATATGCACATGATCAATTAAAAACATACTCAAACTTGCACTACTAAAAAAAATGAACATATAAACTTACAAGACATAAGATGTAACCTCAAAACACTATATACAAGAATGTACTGAGAAAATAAGTCTCATATACTGACAAAATAAGAACCAGACAAAAGGAAGTGCATACACGTTAAAGCAACAACCTATTGATGATCCTAACACATTGCATGCATTTTGGGATAACATACAAAATCGCCAAATACATACTTATTACACAACTGTGTTTTTTTTATCATAACCAGACATCATAAAAACTACACATCTACGGAACTAAAGTCGATCGCCATCTAGTCCTTGCATGTACACTTGACCTTGTACATCCAAAACTCATTCTCAATGGAGTTCTTATCCCATTCGGCATGGGCAAGTTTTCGGCGAACTTGCCACAACTCTTCCCGAAAATATGCAAGTTCTTCGTCTCTTTGATTAATTTGAAGTTCCTTAAAGTCACGAGCATCAATAACCTGTTAAATTTTGTTAAAGGACAACATTATAACCAACAAGTATAACGTAACAACAACAACCGAAAAAAAGGAACTCTAAAAAGGTACCTCCTGCAACTAAAGATGCAGCCTACGGTTATCATCAAGAAGCTTCTCATACTCTTGAACGATGTGTGATAACGATGTCCCATTACCATGAACATTTTCTCGGTTGTTGTTATTTGCCATTTTTGAAACAAAAGTTCTTGGATGAAGTTGGAAAGAAAAATGTTTACAAAATTCTTATAAATAAAAATGCATGGAACCGTGATTATCAATGAGATGTAAATGCTCACAATTTGTTCTGGAGGAGACAATTTATAAATGCTCACACCAAACACTCACCAAACATTAATTACTTCCAACAAACAAAGTATAAATGAATCTTTCACTAGTCAACCATGAAAAACAAAAACAAAAAAATATACCATATTTGTAAGGAACAATACTGATTTCCACTTAATACCTAGATGCAATGTCAGTAACAAAAATCACTTGAATAATTCCTTTTCTCATAAAACAATGATTGTACGTACAAAAAAAAAAGAAAGCATTAAATAGACTAAAAAATTTAACTGCAATTTTCAAGTACATAATCATAGACAATAAAAAAAACTTCTTGCAATCACTTCCTATGCACAAATGCATATGACTTTAAACTAATAAATATTTGAAATTGATTTCACAATCGGGAATCTACGGGACAGTTATGTGAATCATGTCCTGTGCTCTGCCCACATTTCTTACACTTACGCTTTTGGCTTTTTACTCTGAGACTGTATCCTCTCGGAAATACCAACCAAACGTTTCCCGGTACCACAACGCTTGTTCCTGAGACCAGTAGGAGGAAATATATCAACCTCGTCAGGAACAGGAACACCTAAGTACTCATTAATTGCATCGACTTTCTGCTTGCCTGGATCTTCAGGTTCAACTGACTATCTATCTCTTGTTTCAACTCATCAAGCATTTTGGTAAGTTTACATAACCACGGCTTCTCATTCCGAACACGACTAATAATTCCATCCATCTTAGAATAGGCTCCATTTATTAACTCCTCCTTTTCCGGGTCGACCGTATCTTACTTTGGCAGTTTGAAGTTGGACGGGTACCAACTCTGGCAACCATCTTCTGACAATATATTGATCTGGAATAGATTGGACATGTTCATTCATCAACACCTTCAACGCATGGCGACATAGAAACCCATTACGAACAAAGAATTTACATTCGTAATCAACGGTGTAATTTGAAGAACTACGAACAACCTAAAAAAATGGAAAAAAAAAGATCATTCAAAGAAAAAAAAGGTGTGAAAATAATAAAAAAATAATTTAAAATTACCTTATAGAAAATCTTCGTATCCGCCATCTTATTATTATGGCTAATAATAAACGTCTTGGTGTCACCAAAACATTCAACACCTTCTACCCCACAAGCCAACATAGCCTTCTTTAAATCTTTCTGAAAATCGAAAAAAATGTTCCTTGTGTACAACTTAGCCGCATACCTTTCGATAGAAAATGCACTAACCAGCTGTGGGTACGTAGTCCTGGTTACATACTCATTCCCAGATTGTTTCTCACGTTGCGCCTCGATTGCAAAGTCATAATTGCTAAGAAACCAGACAAGATCAAAGTGACATGCTACATATAAATATTAAAAAAATCATTCGCACTCTCTGATCTTGAAGTGGTCTTCATAAGACCTAACATTGGAGTATCCCTATAAAAGGCAGGGATCCATGAATTATGAATTTCAAACATCTCGGTGAACCATGGATCATCGACAAGGTTGAATTTGACAATCATCATATGCCACAACCTCTCAAAATCATCAGGAGTGATATTTACTTTCCATACGATTTTGTTTATAAAGCGATTGAACTCTGGATCATGATTTAGTGCAGCGCTCACCTAAAAAAACAGGAACATATAAGTAGATATAACCGACTAATATCAATGCTACAAAAAATTACATCATAAGGAATGAAAAAAACGTACCTTCGAAAGTACTTTCTTCATTATATGCCACATACATAAACGATGTCTAGACTCGGTGAACACAAACGAAACAACTTGTTTCATCGCCGAACATTGGTCAGTAATCACAACCAATTTGAAATTCTCAATAGTTTCTCTAGCTATCAACGCGAATCCAATGACAACCGAACTTTTGTGATTGTCAACCGCCAAAAAAGGAACAAATGCCAACGCATGCCTAAAAAGAATTAAATCCAAATGAAAATATGAAAAACAAGTATCTTTAGCCAAAACACTCGCTCATTCGTCCTATACGTAGCATCAAAAGATATTACATCTCCGAAATGTTTGTAATTAATCTGGGTCACTTCGTCCGCCCAAAATATCGCATGCAACTCACGTTCATGGCATTTGTACTCGAAAAAAAAATCGCTTTTAAACTCCTTCCTATTAGTCAATTTATTAATGAACATTTTTGCATCCTTGTTTCCCACAAACACATCAACGTCTCTCTAAAAGTTCTGGTAATCGACAACAGTGCAACGAACATTTTCAGCTCCACCCTTCAAAGCAGTTTGCATACGATGCGCTCTTGTTGCTCCAACCTTATAACTAGCGTTATTCAATACATTCCTGAAATCAGTGTACTGCATCTTTCTGTTTTTACGTGAAAACGTCGATCATTAGCATTAAACAACACCTGATTATGATTTTCAACAAACTCGTAGACCTCGTATCGAGATTCGTCCTTTGTCAAATGTAACATCACGCAAGCGTTGCAACCAGAGCATTTGACATTAGAGTTACAAACACGATGGTCACCGGAACGGAGCTCAAGAGAATCAAAATTCTTCTTCTTCGGAAAACCCTCCTTACTACAAATTATCCAACGGGTCTGGATTGACCCGTACTTATTTGTCTTCTTCGCCTTCAAACGAACATCAAACCCCGCCTTGTCCGCATACTTTCTGTACATAGCCTCGGCCTCGATAACAGAAACAAACTGGTCACCCAACTTCGGTTTAAATTCATCAGGTACCATTGGTATCCATAGCTTGTTGCCATCAACATCCTCAACGACATCGAAATCATTCACATCGACTACACATATAAACACACACATCATTTAACAAGTTTATGTGACGCACCATATAATACCGACATTATTAAGACATGCACAAAAAACTAAAGAATTAAATGTCATGCATGCCAAAACCATGCAGTTTAAATTAGTTTATTGGTGCTAAAAAGGAATATCGATAACATTTGTCCATTTATGCATACTATAAAGTAACAAAGTAAAACTCAAACCCAAAAACGTACTATACGATTAACGTAAAAAAAACTTCACATGTTCCCCCTATATTAGAACCTGGATTCACGAAACATACAGATAAACATATTCCTAGACTTCATACGAACAAATATACTAGCTTAATACATGTGCATATATGCATACTAAAAAAAATAGTGTTCAAAATAAATTACATGGTCGTGTATCTATGTATTAACCATTAATTTTTAAGGTTGTGTATCTATGTAACCAACATGGTCGTCTTGTTGAACATTTAGATTGTCATGTTTAGAATTGATGACATAATATTCAACATTCAAGGGTCGCAATGGGAAGCAGACACCAAGCTCACAACAGCTATAGAAGAATTCCATGGTAAAAAATGTGCATATATGCATTAAAATCAATATGTATATGTAAATGTCTTTTGCACATATGCACTGCACATGTGTGTATGTGCAAGTTAGTTATTGTAAATGTACATTATAAAGTGGAATCTGAGAATCTGTGAACATAGGTGTTTTCGTAATTTTCGACCAATCTGTGAATCTGTGCAATTTTCGACAATCTGTGTACATTATATCAACATGGCCGTCTTCAAAATAAATTACAGTTCCTTTTACCGATATTATATTCTAGATGCATTGAACTAGAAGATGGGAGATTATCGAAATTGGTCTCGAGGGAGATGTCATCAAGTCCGGTAGAATTACCGAACTCTTGGGATAATCCAGTATTTTCCAGTTGAACAGGCTCATCATCACGTGCGCACGGGGCAACGTCTTGACTTTCGAAAATAGATTCCAATAAACTCTCGTTATCAACAACAGTCGTGATTCGATTATCGCTCATTATGATATTACCAAGAAACGATAAAGTTTATTCCACAACGGTTATAAATCCGAAAAATAAAAAAAAAAACCTCATTGAATGAATATCGATATGTTTGTGCAGATAGAAAGTGATTGAATGCATAAAAATATGTAAAGGATATCTTCCGATTTAAGATGATAGGCAACAAAATTGAATTTCAAAATATTATATTTAATTTGTATATCATTACCATAACAGAACTCCTATAAATATGGAATAAGATTTGATATGCCGTTGAAATAGAATTAGATTGGATGGGTCGATTTTAAGTAAATTCCATTATTGCACTTGTAATTAATCGCATAACCTAATCTCTAGGAACGTTTTGATTGGTCGAAAATTGGTTAGCACGGTTAGCACCAATGGAATGGTTAGTAAATGAATGGCCCTCTACATATATATATACCACACATATATACATCATATGAGGTTACCAAACAACACACGCACATTAGCTATACATTCACATATACACATGCATATATAATATAAACAACACATATATACATCATATGTGGTTACCAAACAAAACACGCATTATCTATACGTTCACATATACACATGCATATATACATATATACAACACATATACACATATATACAACACATGTATACATCATATGCGGTTACCAAACACAGGGTCGACCCTGGGGTGTGCCATTGGTGCCACCACACGGGGCCTCCGATCGTAGAGGACCTTTGATTTTTTTTCTATTATATGATATATAATTATTATATATTGTAATAAAGATAAAAATTCATACAAATATGGGTTCAGACTAGTTGGCAAGTGCTTCTAGTTCTACCCAAGAGACGTGGTCGAGTCTCTCTCATTGCAATCATTATCTTTATTTTAAAATTGAAATGGCATTATAGTTTCCTTTTGCATTTATTAGTTTCTTCATTTAAGTGGCAAATGTGGCATTTTTAGAGTTTTGAATTTTTTTTTCAACGTATTTTTTTCGGCTGTCTTTCACTAGCGTTTTTAAGATTTTAATTTTTCCAATTCTATTTTTTTATTCGGTCCATCTTCTATTGGAGCCTTCATCATCAATTCATCCATTTTTTCAATTCTTCAATTCCACTTCTAGTCGGGTATTATATCAAATCTTATGATTTATACTTAGGTCACGTTTGGTTTGCGGGATTGGAATGGATTTGGAGGAATTTGGATTTCAAATCCATTCCAATCCTGTGTTTGGTTTGCAGGAATGGAATTTGTTGACCGGATGACCTCTTTAATTTCCTTAACTTGATGGATTTGGAATTCCTTTGCAATGGGTAAGGATTTCAAATCCCCCCAAATCCAAATCCTCCACATCCAAATCCTTACTTGAAATCCAATCCATTCCCGCAAACCAAACGCGCCCTTAGTGTTTTTTATTTCTTTATCTTTTTATTAGTTTTCTTCTATAACTTTATTATTTGATTATTTATATATGTTCTTTGAATGTTTTTTAACTTTAATGTTCGTGTTTTTTGTAATAATAATGAATAAATAAAAAAATTTGTTGATATGTGTTTTTGTATATTGATAACTCCCATTTTTTAGAGTTATGTTATTCTTTTCTAGCATTTTATCCATCTCTTTCATTTGGCCCATAATGTTTGCAAGTAGTAATAAAAACACCAAAAGTTTAATTTTATGCAGAAAAGTTTGGAAGTGGTCACAATGTGCTTAGTGTGGGCACCCGAAGGGACCAATGGATAAAAGCTTTATCCATATTTTATGAGTCGTAAAGAAGATATTAAATGATTGAAGGATCTTTGGAAATTCCTTGGAGATTTGACATTCCTTTACCCATTGGATAATAACATTATCTACCCAATGGGTATTACCCAATATACCTATATAAAATGAAGACTTGGGAGATCCTTATAGATCATCATACACAAGCCTCATAAATCTGAATTTTCTCTCTTCAAGCTAGGGTTTTAAGCTTGAAGAGTAGTGTAGCATTACTTTCTTGCATTTACTTCTCGTATTTTAGTTTTCGTATTCTATTTTCCGCATCATTTGTATTTTATTTTCTAGTCTTATTTTAATGCAAGTAGTTAACAAGTATTTCTTTTCTTACATTATGTCTTTTAATATTAATATGAGCTAAGCACCTCGTTGGGTGTGGGTGAGTCGAACTTGAGACTAGTAGGAAGCACTAATGTGTGACCATCGTTACTAGCTCTTAAGCTTGGTTACTTGAGTTGGGACTTCAACTCAACGCGAATAAGCCGATAATTTTGAAGTGTTAATATTAGATCTTGACCTCGAGAGGGAAGGATTCGAAATAAGGCTTAAGTGATACACAAAGATTTGAGAGAGTCTTTGATAAGCACGTAGAGATATGGGTTTTGTATGATTTGCTAAGGTTCAAACGTCGGTCGAGATTTATATCACAAAGATATTTAGGTATAAATCTTCATACCGGTAGAACTTAATTCTTTTATCAACTTAGTTAAACCGACAAGATTAAGAGTCAGTAACAGTGGATACTTTATAGACACTTTTGGGGACTAATCTATAAAAATCCACTTTCGAGAGATCGAGATTTTTATAGACATCTCGTGTTCTAAAGTGTCTGACCATTTTGTTACTACGTTTATGTCAAGGAAAACTTACACCCATGCCCATTCTTTAATTAAAAAGTACATTTCATATTTTAGAGTTAATTCATCATCAAAAAAATAATTTTTCTCACAACCCAAACTTGTGCAAGAAGTTTATGAAACTCTCTGATTCTAAGTAGTTCATTCCTTGTGGAAACGATACTCAATATTACTACCATTATATTACTTGTAACTATCCCAGTATTGGTATATACTTGTGCCCTCACTGTGGGAACAGTGTACCCACTTTGTGGATTACACGATAATTAGCTACCATATATCCTAATAATGATTGACCAATTTTATATAAAATAGGATGTCTCCAAATAGAAATTTTGAATCGATCTATTCTAAACGTCTAAAAAAAGAGAAAAGATTAACAATTTGTTCAAAGTCAAAGAAGAGCCATCGATCGATTTATTATCAAATAGACATCGAAATGTCCAAGTAATGGAGAATCAATGCAAGTAGAGCATAATGTATTTGAAAATAGTACTCTTAATAATGATGAAAATAATGAGGGGTGGATAGAGAAAGAGTAGGTGTGGGAGTGGAAGAAGCTAATGAAATTTAGAAGAATTAAGGGTAGAAGAAGTCGATGTGCCTGTGTCAGAAAACATAACCGACTTGAATGGTAATGGTGGTAAAAAAATATGATATTCCTTTGTTTAACTTTTTATTTTTTATCAACAGATTAATCATTGAAGATTTCCGAGCATAAATTTTGAGATGTAAAGGTCAGTTTTATTTTTTATTTGAATCTTGTTTATCAACATTTGATGCTTCCATATTTTAAGGATTTATTTTTTGTATTGAGTAATAATTTTTTGAAAAGTAATACAACTACAAAAATTATAGAGTCACATTTATTTCTTTGCACGGGGCCTCCAAAATGTCATGGTCGGCCATGACCAAACAACACAAACATTATTTATACATTAAACATATACACATGTGTATCAACATATATACATAGATTTATTGCGGTTAGCAACCAACACATATATACATATATATAAAGCGGACCGACTGATACATATAACACGTACAAATGTATACATATAACACATACACATGTACACAGTCCCCGCTGAGCTGTCCCTGCAGTAGATGTGTGAGTGTAATCCATATGTGTGAATTTATGGGTTCAAGCTTGGGCACCACTCCTCTACCAATGGGATACATGCGCCGATTTACCTCCCCCATGATGACCGTGGGACCGGTGCGGTGGGGGCGCCTCAGAGGGTGGTGTCTGCCATTTTTACACATGTATACATATAACACATACACACGAGAAAACATGAAAAAATAATAATTTTATCGCTAATCGGTCACCAATTAGCAAATGCTTAGCGACTGATGGGTTTGTGGTCAATCTCTTGTTAATCCCGCAGTTGTTGAATGGTTTAATGCAGAATGATTAAGTTGTCAGAATGATTAAGAGGTTTTTATGATGTAGTTTAAAATGAAATATGGTTGTTTGCTAATTGTTCATAATGAAATTAGGGCTCTTAATGGTTAAGGGAGGGACAAGATGCAAAATCATTCAGAGGATTTTGGAACCATTAAGAGACGTACCTTTTTCCTTTTTTGCCAAACAAGATTCACCTCTTAACGATTCAAAGGTCACCTCTTAATGAAATCATTAAGAGGTAAACAAATAGCCCCTCTAAAAGCAGGGACTTACACGTAAAATCGTCATTAAGCAAGTTTCCGCCGGAACATTTATCATTTGTTAGTATAATATATTAATATAAAGGATACCCAACGGGCCAATCCAAGTATGTCCATAATGTTATACATTACGTGTTTTGCCATCAACTAAATATATTCTTATATACTTAAAGGATGGCATATATTATTTATAATTTGTTAATTAAAATATGTGCGGTATTTATTTTATACATTACGCGTTTCACCACATGTGTATGTGTACACACACAAAAACATGCATGTGTGATTGAATCTTAACTCAATACTAGTAATCAATGTTCGAAAAAGCTCGCCGCAACAGCCGTCATGGCGCGTCGTGGCTTAAGGCTTGTGTCTCACGCCACGTTATGCCGGAGGCACGCCACGACGTAATGCGTGGTTTTTATAACACAATTATTTGATTTTTACTTATCTTTTTAATGTCTTATTTGTTAGTTTTAAACATATAACTTAATTTAAATTGCTTAGTATTATTGATTTTTACTTATCTTTTTAATGTCTCATTTTCTAAGTTTTAGTCTAGATATTGTCAAAGTCCTATCTTTTGATCATGAACGTTTACCAGCAATAACTTCAAGCTATTCGTGGTCACTCAAGATTAATCAGTGAATATAAACCAACTCAGATACCCACGGTTACCAACGATCAACCCCTCCCCCCCCCCCCCCCCCCAAAAAAAAAAAATAATAATAAATAAATAAATAAAAAGAATGATAAGCCATTACATCAAATGGGTTGGATCTTGGTGAGAATGTTAACGTGAGAAGAATGAGAAGTGGACGCACATTAGGATGAGATACACTGGATCAATTCATTTCTAAGCCGCAATTCATTGAAGGGTATTTGATATTAAGTGATCAACAGTTCAGATCCATCGACTCACTCACGAACTGGGATCTGGTTCAAACTCAGATGTGGGAATCGCACACAAATCTAGATCTCCATTGTTGCACATCCATCTGTCTCTCTCTCTACTGTTCCTTCAATCAGATTTGTGTTCAATGATATTTTTATAATTTTCCATTTAAATTTTGGGATACGATATGATACAAGTTTGGATTTGGATTTAGGATTTGTTAAATGTTATTTGTAACACCCTCACATTTGGAAACAACAACTAATTTAAAAGATTTCAATGATACAACAAATCAAGGATAAAATATCTTTCTACAAATCAATACTGAAATTTCCTCAAATAGAATTCTAGATTTAATCTCAACAAATAATAATCCAAGTTTTATATAAGGACTAAATAAAGGTCGGGTGTTATTAAACCCATAAACAATTGCTATCTCCAAATGTGCGGAAGACGTCACCCAATAGTTACAACTTTCTCGTACATCTAACTAGCACTCAACTCATCATGGTGTCGCTATCTTGATGCACATGTCGTCAAATAAAAATGGTTAGGCTGAATGCCTAGTGAGTTCAAGAGTTTTATCAATTATATAAGACGGAAAAACGGAAAGAATATTATTTAAATCACAATTCTCAATATGCAAAGTAATTATGATAGAAAGTGATATATTTCCCAAAACTCCATTTTCATGATAAAATACTTGAATAGAGACATCCCATAATCATGAGACTAAACTCAATACTCACACGAAATATCATAGGGTAAAAATCCAAATACCAAAATATGAGAGTAATTCCTGTATTCAAAACCTTGATTATGGAGGGGATCCAATAAGTCAAAGTCATAAAATGCGGTTACTCGCCAAAACCGAAACAATATTAAAGCATAGGTATTATAATATCCAAGAATAACGTTTCACAACAACGGGGGAGATCCATATCCGTTGAGATTGAAAAGAACACATAAGTATGCCACCCATACAACGTTAATCACATAACACTTCACGCAGGGACGGACCCAGAATTTTTTTTATACGGTGGCACCACATAATATAGACAAAATTTTTTACAAAAAACACCGTTTTATCGACGTGTCTTCATCTTTTTACCGACGTTAAACATTGTCTGATGTGTTTTTTTTGGCCTAATTCCACCATTTCGAGGAATTTTTAAAGTTTTTTGCTTAATTTCGACGAATTTTTAACCTTTTTATTGATTTCGAGGGATTTTTTCGGTTTTTTTGGTTGATGTCAGGAGTTTTATTCGGTTTTTTGGTTGATTTCAAAAGGCTGTTTTTGGTTGATTACAAGTTACGGTTACACCTTCTTGAAGTTTTCAAAATAATACGGTAACACCTTCCAAAACGATACAATTGCACCTTTCACGAACCTAAAAATCTTACCCTTCGTCGGAGAAAAGATACGGTGGCACGTGTCACCCATGCCACCATGGTAGCTCCGTCCATGACTTCACGACTTGAAGTCCAAGTGTCCCTACGACTTCTTAACAAGTTGCACCTCAAGAGTTGGTTGACATTTGTGTCTATTCCCACAAATTTCACCTCAAGCCCCGACACATTTAAGGACTACCCCCAAGGCATTACCTCAAGCGGCGGCGGTCCTAGTGCCTACCTCAAAGGTAGCACTTCCAGACTCAACCCTCCTAGTGCCTACTTGAAAAGTTTAAAGTCATGAAACATGAGTCCTGGAGTCCTACCCTGCAATACCTATTCGACCATCTAAATAAGACTCACTCACATGCCTATGGATCCAATATATCATAGTCAAAATTACATGACTCCAAAAGAATGTCCAACATCCTCAAAACATGTAATTAACAAATAAATATGTCTCAAATGCACATAATTCCAAAAGAATGTCCAACACTCTCAAATCATATAATTAACAAATAAATATGATTCAAATGCATATAGTTCCAAAAGCCCATCATAGAGCAAAATAAACCGGACTAATGTCCCCAAGACTCTTTTAAGTCAAACCGAGCCAAAAGCTCGAAAACTCAATTAACCATCAAATAAAGGTCATCAAAACAATAAAACGCATTTAACCGGCGTTTATGCAAAACACATCTCAAATATATGATTAACTCAAAAACTCATCATTGGTTGAGACAACCCATTTTCTAAATGAAATAATACTATTATATTTCCAAAATGACTCATAACATAATAAATTGCATTTTCCAAGCGGTTTATAAAACCAACTACGCCAAAAATGCATTAATCATCAAATAAACTCCATTTGTAATATAAATTACCAAAAGAACACATTATTGAGATTTACTCATCAAAACATTCAAAAACCCAAATATAGGCATTTTACAAGATTTATCAATCCAAATTTACCGTATACGAAAACCTCATCAAATACTCAACACATTCGATATATATATATATATATATATATATATATATATATATATATATATATATATATATATATATATAGAGAGAGAGAGAGAGAGAGAGAGAGAGAGAGAGAGTCGGGTTCAAACGAGAACAACATCTATTTAAAAGAACACGAGAACTAACAAAATCATTAGTGATTTTACATTAACACACGAAAAAAGGACTTTGGTCGCGGCTTCAGGTCTGCGTGGTTTTTTTGCGCGTTAATGTTAATCACTAATGATTTTATTAGTTCTCGTGTTTCCTTAAATAGTTACTGTTCTCGTTTGATCCTCCCTATATATATATATATATAAAGTAAAACACATTTTTACTTCAAAATACATATTTTGGCATGTACATAGTTTTCACAAATCATCTTGAAGCCACCTTGCTAATTTAGGTTGAAACTACGTTTTACCCCAAACTTGAGTTTACTTGGTGAAAACTTGGATCTACAAACCAAAACCTCCTAACCCTTGATCCAACACTTGCAAAGGGTTTCATTTACTTCCAAAGGCCCAAAACCTAAGACAACCTGGAAAGGAGAAAAGATAAAATGATGAACACATCAAACCTAACATTAAACTTAAGAGAGATGAGGAGCTTACTACCACAAAATACTCTTGGATCTTCCAATAAACTTCAATACTCATGATCTATCCTTGAAGATCTCTTAAAAATGAAGACCATAGCAAAAAGAATCATCAAAATCGGAGCTACGAAGATATATGACCAAATGAAAAAAAAAACTAAGGAAATCAGGCATTTAACCCTCTAGACCCCAACCGCGATTGTGACATGTCACAATTTCATGGAAAGGTTGCCCAAAGTGTACCGAAAACTATTTTACCCCCTTGGCGACCTTGACATGCTATTGTGCCACTAACACAGTCGTCGGGCACTATAGCATGGCCCATACCGCGAGTTTTTCGACCATTCTTCGACCGTTTTCTCGACTGTTTTCTTGATTGTTTTCCCGAACGTTCCCTGACCGTTTTCTCGACTGTTCTCTTGGCCGTTCCTCGACCATTTTCTCGGTCGTTCCTCGACTATTCTCTTGGCCTTTCCTCGAATGTTTTCTCGGTACATTTGATGTTATTATGCCAGTTATTGTGCCATTGTCATAATTTTATGGCACATTTGTTGGGACCACCAAATACTTGGTAACACCGGTTGTAACACCATGAATTTTTATCCCAATTGAAGAAAAGTGTTGAACTGGGTGAATTGGTAAAGGAAGAACCACATATGGAGTATGGATATAGTGCCATGTGGTTGTGACATATGTCGTAATAGCACCAATTGTACTGAAAGTGTGGTAGTCCCGACCATAGTGCCATGCAGTTGTGACATATGTCATAATAGCACCGGCGTTATCGAGTGTTCGGTCGTCGCAACGAATTTGCCATGAAATTATGACAATGGCATGATAGCTGGCATAATAGCATCAAATGTTCCAAGAGAACGGTCGAGTAACGGCTGGGAAAACGGTCGGGAAAACCGTCGACAAAGCGGTCGAGAAAACGGTCGAAAAACTCGCGGTACGGGCCACGCTATAGTGCCTGGCGACTGTGCCAATTGCAATATAGCATGTCAAGGTCTCCAAGGGGGTAAAATGTCTCTCGGTAAACTTTGTGTGACCTTGCCATGAGATTGTGACATGGCACAGTCGCACGTCACAATCGCGGTCAGGGTAAAGTGCATAAAATCGATTTTCAGCCTATTTATTCATTTGGTCATATCTTTCTCATCTCAACCCCGATTTCGACGATTCAAGTTGCTATGGTTTCATTTTTTAGATATTTTCAAGGGTAGATTGTTAGTTTTTGGAATATATAAGAGTATTTGGTGGTGGAGTGGAAACAAAGATAAGAGATCATCATCAACATCTCCATCTTCAAGAATTTTGGGGTTTTCTAGGTTTTCACCAAAACCTAAATGGTAAGTTAACTTCCCCCATTCTTATGGGTTATACGTGTTCTATTGATGGCTCTCTAGTGTTCATATTTCTCAAAGTTTGATTTGGATGATTTTGGGGAAGTTAGATCAAATTAGGGTTTTTGGCCAAAATGGAGATTTTGATATAAGATGTTTGAGGAATGATTCTAAACACTTGGATATGTGTATTTATGGTTGGAAACTTGTGGATCTAGGTTTTTGAAAGTTTTCGCTTGAGGATCCAAGTTTATTCAAAGGAGCTCAAGTTGGGGAAAATTTTAGATTTAGCCTAAATTTAGCAAGGTGAGTTCAAGTTGATTTCTGAAAATGGTGTACATGTCAAAATGTCAATCTTTAAATGTTTATATGTTTTACATGAAATTATTAACTGTTAAGTTATTTGATGAGTTTTGATTACTCAAACTGTGTAACTTTATAAACTTGTTAAACACCCACATTTGGGATTTTGGGCATTTTGATAAATAAATCTTGAGGATTGGTATTTTAATGATCCATTTTATGAAATGAAAGTTGTTGAGTATAAATGCACCTTTAGTGTGTGTTTTGGGGAAATGATTAATTTTGTGTTATAGGACGTTTTGAAAAGATAATTGGTATAATTTTATTTGGAAAATGATTTGTCTAACTCTAAATTTGTGTTAGAGTTTATCCATGTATTTTAGAGCATGTGTTTGGATAACTGTTTGGTCGATTAGCGTTTTATTGTATTTTATGGATTTTAACATATGGTCATTTGATTGGTTGAGCTTAAGGCTCGGTTTTCGTCATTTTTGGGTCTCAGGGACATTTGTCCAGTTTTAATAGCCTAATGTGGAGCCTTGGGTGTGAGTTGCATTTATTGCACTTTAATTTGGAGAATGCATGTTTCTAGTGGTGAGTCATTCATTTGGAGTCATGTATTTTAGACTGTAATGCATTGGATCCATAGGCATGTAAGTCATATTTAATGGTGAGGAGTCTTGATATTCTCACCTTGGGTAATATGTCGTGTTGGCATCATTGTTGTCCCAGTTTTGTGGAGATGAACCCTTAAGGGTTGTACTCCGGGACCATGAGTTTCGTAGTTTAGATGCTCTAACTCTTGTGTACGAGGGTTAAACATCTTGGGGTCATCAAGTAAGGGATTTAAAACCTCTATCTTGAATGCTAGTAAGTATGCACTAAAGGTCTATTTGGAACCTTGAGGTTGTAACTTACTAGGAAATGAACAGGCAATAAGATCGTGTATCCTTGAGGTGTAGCTTGGTAAAGCAGGCAATAGGGGATACAGTGTAATTGGGGATATGAGGTGTAGCTTTTTAAAGCACGCAATAAAGTCCGACTGGAGGTGTAGCTTTTTAAAGCAGGCAATATAGTCATGATCTGAGGTGTAGTTCGACAACATGGTTATGTGGCTTAACTTTGTGTTCCGCCATGTACAATGGAATCGGGTCTCCCCCGTTACCGAGAGGTGTTGTTTGGGTATTTGATCTCATTATCCATGTTTTCGGTGATGTTTTTTATATATGTATTTTTATCCATAACTTATGGGATTGAGTATTATGCCTCACCCGTGTTTTGGGTGTTTCAGGAAATAAAGTTTTATCCGCATTTTATAAATCGGGAGTTCAATTTCTAATACGTTTTGAGTGAGTTTTGGGTTGAATTTACCTTATGAATGAATGTGCTATGTTGAGGTACTCATCTTTAAAAATGTGTGTTATTCGAAAACAGGTCGTTTTCATATCAAAGTAAATCATTTTGAAGGATTATGATTTAAGTTGCATCTTTTCCTTCTTATGATATATTTAATCTTGTTGAAAACTCTTGAACTCACTAGGCGTTAGCCTAACCTTTTTATTTGTCGGCATGTGCATCGGGTTTCGGTTGAGGAATGGTACTAGCTACTTTGTGGAGAGATGAGTGCTACTCATATGCACGAGAGAGAGTAACTTGGTGAAGCCTTCCGCATTTTGGAGATAAGACTGTTATTAGGTTATTAGTAACACCCGACTTTAATTAGACCTTATGTAAGAGTTTATTTATTTTGTTGATGGTTCAACCTAGAATTGTATTTCATGTATGGACTGGTCGTAAGAGATTTTATTCTACTTTGAGGTATTGTTGAAAATTTTAAATTAGTCGCTCTTTCGAAATTTGAGGGTGTTACATGTTGGTATCAGATATTAAGTTTGAGAGATTTAGGTGTAGATTTTGGATACCTAGAATCAAACTAGCATTCTTTTAAGTGAATGAGAGAGAAAATTTCACCAATAGGCACTCTAAGATAGGATGCTTGAGGTTAACAGAGTCACGAGAAACGGGAATCACATCGAGGGTAGCAAGGATGATCATGTACAGTACGTTAATTTTGCACCTGGCCAGTGTTATGGTGAACATACAAGTTACATGTGTATTCTTGGACTACTTTGATGTTACGACGTTTGGGGTAGTGAAAAGTTTCTAAGTGGCTAGCCGTTAGAAGAGATTGACGATTTTAACATTCGTCACATGGAGTGACAATAAGCATGAGGATTGCATTAAGTTGACCATTTCGGGTCGGAATTATTGGTTGGATTAGAACCATAGACTTATGGAATCGACATTATTCAAGGAGAAATTGTAAGGTAAACAAATGAAATTTTCGATTATTGCCTTAAGATGTTGAGCATACGGATGACGATAGTGTGACTGGAAAATTGAGGAGCGTGGATTCGAGATGTTGAGTGCCGATCAAATTCATGTACGAAATTTATTTCTAAAATAAATTGCATCAATTATTTCTCGTGTTTCCAAATTATCATGTGGATTATATTACGAAATCTTGGAAAAAAAATGTTTAGCACATACAAGTTTTTAAACCATGATTTTAAACATGCATAAAATTATTTTATTCCATGTGGTTGCAAACTTCGTTGAGACTTTCTCTATTCTCGTTGTTGTCCACACTATTTTCGGATATTATGAAGTCAGTATTTTGATGTTGTTTAGGGTCTATACAAGTAACTGCGACTTATTACCTTAACATTGGATATCCTCCACATATGTGAAAGTTTTGGACAGATAGTTACCTTCCACTATTTTGGTGTTTGAGTTTTAATGGGAATTGTATTTCATGCTAGTTTTGTACATGTCTTTTCGCAACCGCAAGAGACGTCTTGAGGGTCTTGATATCGTAAAATTGTACTTTCAGGTTTTAAACAAGTATATTTCGTTGTACATTACTTGGTATTCGAATTGATTTATACTTTTAGTGTGAGTAAGCATATAAAAAACCTATGATGGTTCGTGTTGAACTTTTGCTTTGAAAATTCTTCGTGGTAGTGAATTTTTACACGTACGGTTAATTGTTGTAAAGATTTTGCGTTTGAAAAGTCTTATAAAATTTCAAATTGACATATTTGATTGAAAAACCTTGAACTCATTAGAGCTATAGATTTAAACCCCCATGTAAAAGGAGTTATGATTAGGGGCTAGAGAAGTCCTTGGAAATTGAAGCGTCGATTGATCCAATTGTGGGTAGATTTGAATTTTGGGAATTCTACCTTATGAGTCTGTTCACATATGAATAATCAAGGTAGTATATTTATGTTATTATCTCAGTTATGTAAGTGATGACATTTACCTTTCGGTAAACCTTTGGTTAAAGCCTTGTGTGGTTGCTTGCGTATGGTTGGATTTGAATTGATGGATTGTTTGTTCGACAACATGTTATGTGTTGGTGATGTACCATCTTAATGAGCCTTCATGATTAAAGGAGATGTTGTGGTTCGTTATTAAAGCTGTAAGATTTGGGGTTTTATTTCCATATCAGGTGTCAACTTTAAGTCTTTATTTGGGGCTCGACGCAGTACAACCAGGAATGAAATACTTTTAGCATACCTACGTTTCTCGATATGGCCATTTTGACTTTAGGCATCGACTTGTTCTTTTGAGGTCAATGATATTTGGAATGTTTGGAAGTACTCCTGTTGGATCATAAGAAGTGTTAGCCTCACATTGGTGGAACTTTAAGGAGATTAAATGTTGGTAATTAAGTATCGATGATTAAGATTTTCTTGATATGGTAAAGGTTTTATCGACTGAATGATTGATGTTTGGGTATAGTTTGGAGTTGCGCAATCGACTAATTTAAATAAACTGACACCCTGGAGAGCATATTAGCACGTCCTTGGAAGGAAGGATCTGTCAATAAGAAGGGTGAATTATTAAGGAACTTTGAGAATTCTTTGGGTTTGGTGTTGTTCATTGGAATGCGAATTCAAAAATCGTGTTAAGATGGGAGTAATTAGTCAGCAAGCAGTTGGGGTTACAAGCTACCCTCGAGCTAGTACGTGTCACCTAAGGTTTGGAGGTAACAGAGATATTGTGGTTAGAAATTGCTCCAGTAAGGTTCGATGTTCTCTCTGGTTTGAGTGTAATGTATCGAGGTAGATATTGGATGTGAGAGTCTTCACTAAAATCATCATGACAGGTTTTGTCAAGTGGTTATCGAACATCGTTTACGGATGAATTGGGATAGAGACGCATCCTTGGAGGAAAAGAATTGGCCGTTTTGTGAAAAAAATGTTATTTGAGGCTTATATCTTTAGAATATTACCTTTTTGGGAGGTATAGATGACAAAACAATTATCGGACCGGTGCTCAGTATTGAGTAGTATTAAAATGTTTTATGTATGAACTAGATTTCGAGGACGAAATCGTTTTTATGGTTGGGAGGATTGTAACACCAAGAATTTTTATCCCAACTGAAGAAAAGTGTTGAATTGGGTGAATCAGTAAAGGAAGAACCACATACGGAGTATGGCTATAGGGCCATGTGGTTGTGACATATGTTGCAATAGTACCAATGGTACTGAAAGTGTGGTAGTTCCGACCATAGTGCCATGAATTTGTGACATATGTCACAATAGCACCTGCGTCATTGAGTGTTCGGTCGTCTCAACAAATGTGCCATAAAATTATGACAATGGCACGATAGCTGACATAATAGCATAAAATGTTCCGAGAGAACGGTCGATGAATGGCCGGGAGAACGATCGAGGAACGGTCGGAAAAACGATCGGGAAATTGTCGGGAAAACCATCGAGAAAGCGGTCGAAAAACTCGCAGTACGGGCCACGCTATAGTGCCCGGCGACTGTGCCAATGGCACTATAGCATGTCAAGGTCTCCATGATAATGTCAAAATTTGGACATTATTGAGGCACTGAACCGAAAGGAAACCGTTTGATCCCAAGTAAAATAATGGTAATTCTAATGGTTTTGAGAGAAAAGTACAGGTCAAGATAAATTATGGAGAAGGCGTGAATTTTAAGAAGAAATTGCTAGAAAATATGTTCTGGAAAGCAAAACTCATTGTCGGACTAAATGATGCCTGGAGAGACTCAAGACCTGTTGGAAGCAGTGCACCGGGCGACTTGGGCCGTAGGTTACTTGGGCCACACGGGTTAGGAAATCCGGGCGACTTGTGGCGCAACCTAACCCGCGCCAAAACCCACGCCCCGTTCTGTAATAGTCTTAATCGATTGTTTCAGCTAGGTTTAGGGGGAGGTAATTGGGGAGATTAGACGGCGGCGAGAGACGATTTTTGGGAGCAGAATCACGGCAGAAATAATAAGAAAAGGTGTGGAGACTTGGTGGAAACAGATCCTCAATCTTGTTACAATCTTTTGCTGCAAGATTCAAGATCTTAGGGAGTGTTTGTATTTCTCAAAGCATTTTGTCAATTCACGAACAATGTTTAGATATACTTTTATTTCACTTCCGACTTTCATTTTTATTAACCCCAACATGAGGTAAACTTCTCATGTTGGGGTTTGGATGATTATTTGGTCATGTTTTCGTTAAACTTGTGATTGGGTTTTGGGTTTTGATGAATGTTTATCAATGAAGCATATGATGAGTTTTTATGTAATTTAATTAGTCTGATAAGCTATTTGGATATTCCTTGATTGTCCTCTATCTTCAAGAGAAGTGTAGGATAATTAGATGTGTTTATCATATGCCTATGGTGTGAATTGGATAGAGATATACCGATTCCACCATAGATGTGTTAATCCTGTTTTTCTTAAGTAATTTAACATGAACTTGAGATCGAAAGATGAAAATTTCATTGTTATTTGGTATTACCGTTTTAGCTTGATAAAGTGTAATGGTTTCTTTTGAGATTAATTTCATTGAATCATGTGTTAAAATCTATAACCATTCACAGTTTAAGGAGAAACAATCTGAATATGATTCCAACCCCCAATTTTCTTATCAGCAGTTGACTGTTTCAGTTTTCAAAGGCTTCCTTTTAGTCGTTTAAATTTAATCCTTTTTGCAAAACTTCAAAACAACCAATTTATTTCAGTCTAGTTAATAGTCAATATAGTTTTGTGGTACTTAATACCTAGTTCCTACGGTTCGATACTCGTACTTCCGTACGTATTACTTGATACGACACTGTACCCTTGCGGTCCGTTTGGGAAAGGTGTAAACCCGACCTATCACTCTAAGGGGGTAAAATGGTTCTTGGTACACTTTGAGCGACCTTGCCTTGCAATTGTGACATGGCACAGTCACATGTCACAATCGCAATCGAGGTGCAGTGCATAAAATCGATTTTCAACCTCTTTATTCATTTGGTCATATATTTCTCATCTCAACTCCGATTTCGACGATTCAAGTTGCAATGGTTTTGCTTTTGAGATCTCTTCAAGGGTAGATTGTTAGCTTTATGTATATATATATATACACATAAGAATATTTGGTGGTGGATTGAAAACAAAGATAAGAGCTCATCATCAACACCTCCATCTTCAAGAATTTTGGGGTTTCTAGATTTTCACCAAAACCTAAATGGTAAGTTCACTTCCCCCATTCTTTATGGGTTATAAATGTTCTATTGATTGCTCTCTAGTGTTTATATTTCTCAAATTTTGCTTTGGATGATTTTGGGGAAGTTAGGTCAAATTAGGGTTTTTGGCCAAAACGGATTTTGATATAAGATGTTTGGGGAATGATTCTAAACACTTGGATATGTGTATTCATGGTTGGAAACTTGCGGATCTAGGTTTTTGGAAGTTTTGGATTGAGGATCCAAGTTTTTCAAAGGAGCTCAAGTTGGGGAAAAATTTAGATTTAGCCTAAATCTAGCAAGGTGAGTTCAAGTTGATTTGTGAAAACGGTGTACATGCCAAAATGTCAATATTTAAATGTTTATATGTTTTACATTAAATTATTAACTGTTGAGTTATTTGATGAGTTTTGATTACTCAAAGGGTGTAACTTTATAAACTTGTTAAACACCCACATTTGGGATTTTGGGCATTTTGATAAATAAATCTTGAGGATTGGTATTTTAATGATCCAATATGTGAAATGAAATTTGTTGAGTATAAATGCACCTTTAGTGTGTGTTTTGGGGAAATGCTTAATTTTGTGTTATGGGACGTTTTGAAAGGATAATTGATATAATCTTATTTGGAAAATGATTTGTCTAACTCTAAATTTGTGTTAGAGTTTATTCATTTATTTAAGAGCATGTGTTTGCATAACCGTTTGTTCGATTAGCGTGTTATTGCATTTTATGGATTTTAACATATGGTAATTTGATTGGTTGAGCTTAAGGCTCGGTTTTCGTCATTTTCGGGTATCGAGGACATTTGTCCGGTTTTAATCGCCTAATGTGGAGCCTTGGGTGTGAGTTGCATTTATTGCACTTTAATTTGGAGAATGCATGTTTCGAGTGCGTGTGTCATTCATTTGGAGTCATGTATTTTAGACTGTAATGCATTGGATCCATAAGCATGTAAGTCAGTCATATTTAATGGTGAGGAGTCTTGATATTTTCACCTTGGGAAATATGAGTTGTTGGCATCATTGTTGTCCCAGTTTTGTGGGGATGAACCCTTAAGGGTTGTACTCCGGGACCATGAGTTTCGTGGTTTAGATGCTCTAACTCTTATGCACGAGGGTTAAACATCTTGGGGTCATCAAGTAAGGGGTTTGAAACCTCTATCTTGAATGCTAGTAAGTATGCACTAAAGGTCTATTGTAACTTACTAGGAAATGAATAGACAATAAGATCGTGTATCCTTGAGATGTAGCTTGGCAAAGTAGACAATAGGGGATACGGTGTAATTAGGGACTTGAGGTGTAGATTTTTAAAGCAGGCAATAAAGTCCGACTGGAGGTGTAGCATTTTAAAGCAGACAATACAGTCACGATCTGATGTGTAGTTTGACAACATGGCTATGTGGCTTAACTTTGTGTTCCACCATGTACAATGGAATCGGGTCACCCCTGTCACCGAAATGTGTTGTTTGGGTATTTGATTTTATTATCCATGTTTTAGGTGACATTTTATATATATGGATTTTTATCCGTAACTTAGGGGATTGAGTATTATGCTCCACCAGTGTTTTGGGTGTTTCAGGAAATAAAGTTTTATTCGCATTTTATAAATTGGGAGTTCAATTTCTATCACGTTTTGAGTGAGTTTTGGGTTGAAATTACTTTATGAATGAATGTGCTATGTTGAGGTACTCATCTTTAAAAATGCGTGTTATTGGAAAACGGATCATTTTCATATCAAAGTAAATCATTTTGAAGGATTATGATTTAAGTTGCATCCTTTCCTTTTTACGATATATTTAATCATGTTGAAAACTCTTGAATTCACTAGGCGTTAGCCTAACCTTTTTATTTGTCGGCATGTGCATCAGGTTTCGGTTGAGGAATGGTACTATCGACTTTGTGGATAGATGAGTGCTAGTCATATGCACAAGAAAGAGTAGCTTAGTGAAGCCTTCCGCATTTTGGAGATAGTGACTGTTATTGGGTTTTTAGTAACACCCTACTTTATAGTCCTTATGTAAGAGTTTATTTATTTTGTTGATGGTTCAACCTAGAATTGTATTTCAAGTATGGACTGGCCGTAAGAGATTTTATTCTACTTTGAGGTATTGTTGAAAATTTTAAATTAGTCGCTCTTTCCAAATTTGAGGGTGTTACAATGGTGTTATTGTGACATATGTCACAACTACATGACATTATAGTCGGGACTACCACACTTTTAATACCATTCATGCTATTGTAACATATGTCACAACCACTTGTCACTATAGCCGAGACAACCATACTCTTAGTATAATTGGTGCTACTGTGACAAGGGTCACAACCACATGACACTATAGTTGAGACGACCATACTCTCAGTACCATTGGTGCTATTGTGACAAGTGTCACAACCACATGGCAGTATAACCATACTCCATATTTGGTTCTTCTATTACCGATTTACACACTTCAACACTTTTATTCAATTAGGATAAAAATCAGAATATTACATTATTGGTGTTCTTGGAATTTGATTTGGAAGTTAGGGTTTGATTTATGTTGGTTTTTGGTGTTATTGGTATTTTTTTTTGTCAAACTTTCTTCGTGTTAATTAGTATATTCTTGATGTTTATCATGATGTTCTTGGGGAAGATGAATATTCAAGGAAAAAAATATACAATTGATTAAAAAAGGTGTAGAATAAAAAAAGGTAAAATGATATATTTTTTACCCTTGTACTTAACGGAAAAAATAGATGACCGTTAGTGTGAAGGATTAAATCCATAAGAATCTGCATACCTAGAGGTTTTTTATGTAATAAATGAAGTTAAGAGACCAAATCCATAACTTTTGACATACCTTAGGGACCAAATCTGTAATTTACTCAATAAAATTAAGTAAATGACAAAACACATATAATTAAACCGAATTAAGGTTAACAGAGTTAGGGCAAGGGACCCAATCTGTAACAATGATCATACATGTAATTATTTTGTTTTGAGGACCTAATCATAATTTCCATATAACCGCAAGGACGAAATTTGTAATTTACTCTTTAATAAAATATAATTCTTTTAAACATTTAATTTCAATCTTTCCTTGTGGTTATCGTAAAAAAAAAATCTCTCTTTTATGGTTTAGGAGTTCTATATGTGTGAGGAATTTCACCCTCTTTTTCCCAAAATCCAAGGTATTTTTTAGTTTTAAGATTTTCAACATTAATTATATTATTAAAGTATTTTATAATACATTATTCTAATACACTTTTAATTTTTTTTATATAAAATAATGAGACATGCATTCTCCATTAAATTTTAGAGAATTTTATATTCTATATCTTCTTTTATCTATTTTAGAAACCGTTAAAAGAAATCGTTGGAGCAATATCATTAAAATATTTGTTTCCTATATTTCAAAGAATTTAAGGGTTGTTTGTAGAATGATTAATTGGTCAGAATGATTAATAGGCTCCTATGATATAGTGTAAAATGAAAGATGGTTGTTCGATAATTGATAAATAAGATTCAACTTTTAGTGATTCAGATATTGTTTGACCAATTATATTCTTTTGGTATAGTGTTTTATTGTATGTTTATTTTAAATATTGATCAGAGTATAAACAACATTCTTACAACTCTCTTAATATAACATCAATTACAATTACTTGATAAATCTTGACATAACAATGTAACGTTGAAATGTTTTATTATTTAATTTGATATTAATATTGAATAGAAGCCAAAAAATCTATACGATAACCATCCAGAATACAAGTTGTATATTATTTAAATAATGTAGAATTGAACTTTATATAACGATTGGGAATAATTTTACAATTTTTAAGATAAATTTATTAATTCATAGTTTTATAATAAAAAAATAAATTTAAAGTTTTCAAGATTTGATAAATCTAAGAAAGATTCAGGTGAAGTACAGAGTTTCATGTGCATGTACCAATTGCATGAGTACCGCGTCTGCCACATGTGCATGTGTTTCCTTAACTACTGGCGTCCGTTTTTTAATTATGTTATAAAAACTAGGGGTTTGCGGTGCGGTTTGGAGCAAAATCGCAAACCGCACCGCATATGCGGTTTGAACATTTTTTCTAAACCGCAAACCGCACCGTATATACCTCAAACCGCACCAAACCGTACCGCAAAATGCGGTGCGGTTTATGCGGTTTGTACCTTACGCATTTTACACCTACAATTCAATAATTATAAGATCGAAATTTCATTTTAAAATCAACGATAACGTGATCATAGTCCGTAAAAATAAAACTATTTAATACGACCGATTCTAAAATACATATATGTGTGTTTAATATATACATATATAAAATGTGCGGTGCGGTACGGTACGGTTTGAACCGCAGTTTGATAACTCAAAACCGCAAACCGCACCGCATAGTGCGGTTTGGTAAAAATGCAAACCACAAACCGCACCGCGGACGTTCTAAACCGCACTTTGCGGTGCGGTGTGTGCGGTTTGCCGGTTTAGGTGAACACCCCTAATAAAAACATTACTCCCTCGGTTTCAAAATTAAGTGTAGGTCTCAAATCAAATGATTATATTTTTATTTTAGTTTGTTTTAAAATAAGTGTTTATTTTTTAAAATATTTTTTAACTTTCCCATATTTACTATTAATTATAGGATGAAAATGTTTCTCTTTCTATTATATCAAAGGTAAAAGTGTAATTTAGTTATTTAGAAAGTGTACTAATTAGAAAATTCTAAAACCGTGTGTCATTTTTATTGTGGACATTTGTTTTGGAATGAAAGGAGTAGATAATCTTTTTATAGAAGAAAAGTTTATATTCAATGGATGACACCTTTTGAAAATGGGAAGAATATTTCCAATGCGTTGTTTCTTTGGTGAAACAACAACATTGTATTGTTGATCAACCCATGTGTTATTTCATTGGTGAAACAACATCTCTTCCCATGTGTTATTTCATTGGTCATTGGTAAAACAACACCGCTGCTCTTTCAAAAGCAAAAAAGAAAAAAAAGAGTAAGTTTTATTAGGAAATGGTTGAAGATAATTAATATAAATAATAAAATAAGTATGAAAGCTAAAACTGTGTGGTCTACATTGGTTTATAGTAACCGTCTAAAAGTAAGAAGCTGTGAAAACCAATAAGTAAATACATGTGAGCATACGATGTTGTTTCATAGAGGTTTTGTATATTATTTGGCATATATATAGAGGGGTGTTCAAATGCAACCCCTTTACATGGTGCAACCCCATGCAACTCCTCTATCCACCACTCATTTTATTTTCACTTTTTTAATTAAAAAATTGTGAAAATAAAATGAGTGGTGGATAGAGGGGTTGCATGAGTTGCACCATGTAAAAGCACGTTAATGATGAATGATACATCATTTATGATGAATAACCCGTGAATGAATGAGACACATGGTGCGCTCTCCATTTTCCCCCAATTCACAACATAAAACTGGTTTGCAACCGAAATCGCCCATATATATATATATACACACACACATATATATTAGTGTGTGTGAAAATCAAACTCGTGAAAATCAACGAAAACCAATTAATGAGTTTGGATTTAAGCTATTATTCATATTGTTTCACATGTTATGTTCTTGTGTGTGAAAATAAAAAGAGTGGTGGATAGAGGGGTTGCATGGGGTTGCACCATGTAAAGGGGTTGCATTTGAACACCCCTCTATATATATGCCAAATAATATACAAAACCTCTATGAAACAACATCGTATGCTCACATGTATTTACATATTGGTTTTCACAGCTTCTTACTTTTAGACGGTTTCTATATGATTTGCCATATATAGGGTTGGTTTTCGGTAGGTACACCAAAATCATTAGGAACCGTAGGAACCCCCCGAGGGCCGTTGATAGGGTAAATTTATTTACCCTATTTTTAGTCCTATCTTTATAATTCTAAGCTATTTTTTTCGTTTTCCTATTGCGTCTTTCATTTTGTTTTTACGATTTTATTGTCTAGATTAATATTTAGCGCTTTCGTCTTAATATATCCATTTTATAATAAAAATGCGCAAAAGTCTTACGTATTTTATATTGACATGTTTTAGGACCGTATTTTGGCCGATTAGAGTCAAAAAATTTGACGTGCGAATTTATCGAACTTACAACGTGGACTCCAATCATTTTGATGGGCCGAGTTTTGTGGAAATGAAGGACTGAAAATCTCGGGCTTCTCTTATTGCACTGTTGGGCCGAAAATGCCTATTTTATATAACACATGTGGGCTAAAGTTTTGTATATTACTTATGCATTTTGGTGGGCCGATTTTTGTTGCATTGAAGGAAAAGCCCAAGTCTTTTCTTTCTAAGGCCCATAGCCTACTTCTTAACCTATATAAAGGCATGCTTGGTGCTTGCTAAAGCATGGCTCCTTCTCTTAGTTGATAGTAGCTAGAGAATTCATCATCTAGTTGGTTGCCTAAATACTAAGGTTTGTAATAGAAGTATTTTATTTTGGGAGTTTGGGAGTGAGCCGTGAGTTACCTCAAACTCAAGCTCATTGAACAAACTCTTTCATCTTTTGGTTACAAACTATTGCAACAATATAATCCCGTCTCAAGTGATTAGCACATCGATCTTTTCTAACACGCTCGTTACGTTTACTCATCCCTTACGGTTCGATTGACTTCGGGTTTTTATTTGGTTTCTACTTACAATTTTAGTTCTATTACAAACCGGAAGTCCGATCAATCTTTTCGGATTCCCAACCTCGTTTGGTTCACGGTTTCTTGTAGTATTAAAATTGTTTCGTGTTTCCAAAATTATAAAAACTTTCCCGCATATTACGCTAATTACGTTAACAATTACCAAGGACTCTCAAAGTAAATTAAATACTAAATCCACATTTAAAACAAGACTTTCCATAACTAGTGGTAAATTAGTTGATAAATGTTAATTTTATAATTCTCGCATTACTTTAACGTCGTTGAGTTAATTAAATTAAAACCGTTTAATTGTAGTGTTCGTAATTTAATATAGTTGTTGTTCTCAAGTAATTTAATTTTTCTCGTTCATCTAAAAGCTTTAGTTACGTGTGTAGTTCGTTAAGAGCCTGGGGACTTCATAGCGGTTGCCCGGGTTCGAGCCCTACTCGCACCATTGTGGCCACGGGATGAATGCCCACGGGCCTTAGGCCTGTTTTCCAGGAGATTAGTCCGGGCCCAAAGTGGTCTGGGATACTCCTTTACCAAAAAAAAGTCCAGATAATGAAATCTGCACTTTTAGACAAATGGACGATGAAGTAGTTCCTGATGCATGGGATAGGTACAATGAGCTATTGAGAAAATGCCCTCATCATGGCATTCCGTATTGCATACAGCTAGAGATGTTTTATAGTGGTTTAAATACTACTGCTAAACAAATGCTCGATGCTACTGTGCACGGAGCTTTCACAACTTGTACATACAATGAAGGATATGAAATCCTTGAATGAATTTCAAACAACAATGGTCAATGGGCCGATCCACGTGCATTACCTAGAAAAGTAGCAGGGGTACAAGACACAGATGCCTATGCACTATTATCTTCACAGTTGGCCGACATGACATCTTTATTTAAAAATCTTAATGTTGTGCAAGTTAATATTGTAGCACCTACCCCTATTGTGCAATCTATACAATGTACCTACTGTGGAGAATGCCATCATTTTGAACATTGTCCTGGAAATCCTGAGAGAGTCAATTATGTCAGCAGTAATAACAAAGGTGGACCTTTTTCTCAAACTTACAATCCTGAGTGGAGAAACCATCCGAATTTTTCTTGGCACAGTCCTACTCAAAATCCACCACCACCAAATAATTAAAAATCTGGAGACCCAAATGGGTCAAATGGCTTTAGAATTAAGAAAACGTCCTTCAGTTCCCTCCTTAGTGATACAGAGATACCTCAAAGGACTGGAAAAGAGCATGTGAAAGCTGTAACTTTAAGAAGTGAATAGGATTTGCCAGAAAACTTTCAAAAATATTTAAAAAAGACAAACAAAACAGAACCTGAAAGGAAAAACACAGTTTCAAATTCTGCTCAATCCAGTTTGAGCATTGGGCCCGAAAACACTGTCGGGCCTATTGATACCGCATCCATTCCAAAAAGGACTGACCTTCCAACACTATTTACAAATGAACCAAAGAAAGACCAAAAGATAAATGAACAGGATGTTGTGGATGGGTCTCAAGTTGGTGACAGTCCCAAAGATCCTGATAACATTAAGGTAGACAAAATCTCACCAACAGTTCCAGCACCTACTCATCAAAAGACTACATCTCCTACTCCAGTTCCTCTCTATATTCCTTATCCCCAAAGATTAAGAAATCAAAGGGATGAACTGCAATTTAAAAAGTTTTTAGATGTTTTCAAACAGTTGCATATCAACATACCTTTGGTGGAAGCCATTGAACAAATGCCAAATTATGCAAAATTTTTAAAAGACATTTTAAGCAAAAAGAAAAAGTTGAATGAATATAAGACTGTAGCTCTGACTGAAGAGTGCAGTGCTATGTTGTCCAACAAAATCGCTCCAAAATTAAAAGATCCAGGGAGTTTCACAATCTCCTGTTCCATAGGAGGAAAAGAAGTAGAAAAGCTCTATGTGACTTAGGAGCTAGCATAAATCTTATACCTTTATCTGTTTTCAACACTTTAGGCATAGGTGAGGCTAGACCCACCACTGTTTCTCTATTGTTAGCAGATAAGTCCATAGCTTGGCCTAAGGGTAAGATTGAGGATGTCCTAGTCCAAGTTGATAAATTCATTTTTCCAGCAGATCATCATCATCTTAGATTTTGAGGCGGACAAAGACATTCCCATTATCTTAGGAAGACCATTCCTAGCAACAGGCAGGACCCTGATAGATGTACAAAAGGGTGAACTTACCATGAGAGTTCAAGACCAACAAGTGACTTTTAATATTTTAGATTCCCTTAAATTCCCTGAAGAGAGGAAGGAATGCTCTACTTTAGGTCTAATTGAATCTTGGTGTTAAGACCAAAGTTTTGGGGAGATATTGGGAATGGAGGAGTCTGATAGTGAAGATGATACAGTAGAGTTTGAGGAATTAGAAGACATACAGGTTACCTCGGTTGTTGAAGTTTTACATAGTGAGGATAGGAAAACACTTATTCCTTCCATAAAATGTGCTCCATACTTAGAGTTGAAACAACTTCCATCACATTTGAAATACGTCTTTTTAGGAGATCTAGGGAAGTTGCCAGTCATTATTTCATCATCTTTAGAGTCTGATCAAGAAGAAAAGCTAATTTGCATGTCAAAACTACACACCAAAGCCATAGGATGGACCATTGCTGACCTAAAAGGCATAAGCCCTACCATTTGTCAACATAAAATCATTTTGGAAAGCAAAGATTTCACCTCAGTTGAGCCTCCAAGAAGACTCAATCCAATGATGAAAGAGGTGGTAAAAAAGGAAATTCTGAAATTGCTTGATGCTGGCATAATCTATCCTATTGCAAGTAGTACGTGTGTCAACCCATTGCAATGTGTACCCAAGAAGGGTGGAGTTACTGTGGTAACTAATGAGAAAAATGAACTTATACCTACTAGGATAGTGTCAGGATGGAGAATATGCATAGACTACCGGAAACTTTAACCAAGCTACCCAAAAAGACCATTTTCCATTACCTTTCATTGACCAGATGTTAGACAGACTAGCAGGGAAAGAGTTTTATTGTTTCTTGGATGGTTACTCTGGGTATAATCAAATTTCCATTGCACCGGAAGATCAGGAGAAAACCGCTTTTCCTGTCCTTATGGAACCTTTGCTTTTAGAATAATGCCTTTTGGACTTTGTAATGCCCCTGCCACTTTCCAAAGATGTATGATGTCTATTTTTTCAAATATGCTAGAACAGTCCATGGAAATTTTCATGGATGATTTTCTGTTTATGGGACATCATATGATCTATGTTTGCAAAACCTTGAACAAAGTCTTAAAAGATATGAAGAGACATATTTGGTTTTAAATTGGGAAAAATGTCACTTTATGGTTAAGGAGGGCATTGTGTTAGGGCATCTCATTTCCAATAGATGTATTGAGGTTGATAAAGCAAAGTTGGAAGTAATCGCAAAATTACCTGAGCCAACCACTGTAAAAGGAATCAGAAGTTTTCTCGGACATGCAAGTTTTTACTGGAGGTTTATAAAAGATATTTCTAAAATATTCAAACCTCTGTGTTCACTATTACAACATGACCATGCTTTTAATTTTGATGAGGACTGTAAAAAGGCTTTTAAAATTTTTAAAGATGCACCGGTCACTACACCTGTAATAGTGACACCTGATTGGTCCTTACCTTTTGAAATAATGAGTGATGCAAGTGACTGGGAAGTAGGAGCAGTTCTGGGACAGAAGAAAAATAAAATTTTTCATTCTATTTACTATGCGAGTAAAACCCTCAATGAAGCCTAAATCAATTACACTACCACTAAAAAAGAATTATTAGTTGTGGTGTTTGTCTTTGAAAAATTCAGATCATACTTGATGGGTGCTAAAGTAATTGTGCACACTGATTATGCTGCCATCAAGTATCTCATTTCTAAAAAGGATGCAAAACCTAGGCTAATTAGGTGGGTCTTGTTATTGCAAGAATTTGATTTGGAAATCATTGACAAAAAGGGTATCAATAATCAAGTGGCTGACCACTTGTCAAGACTAGAAAAACAAGAAGAGAAAACACACAATGGTGACATCTGTGAGGTTTTCCCAGATGAAAGGATCTTGGCTATACAACAAGCTGCAACACCTTGGTTTGCAGATATTGTGAATCATTTAGCCTGTGAAATCATTCCCAAGGAATTTAACAAACATCAAAGAAAGAAACTCATTTTTGATTCAAAAAAGTTTTTGTGGGATGATCCTTATCTTTTTAAAATATGTGCAGATCAGGTGATAAGAAGGTCCATTCCAAAGGAAGAAGTGGCATCTGTCTTATATCATTGCCATACAAGACCTTATGGTAGACATTTTGGAGGAGATATGACTGCAACAAAAGTTCTGCAATCAAGGTTATACTGACCCACTTTGAACAGTGATGCTCACAACTTTGCAAAAAGTTGCAATGAGTGTCAGCGGAGTGGAAATATATCTAAGAGGAATAAAATGCCTCTAAATGAAATTTTAGAAATGGAATTATTTGACGTTTGGGGCATTGACTTCATGGGACCATTTCCACTCTCCAATAATTGTGCATATATCCTAATTGTTGTAAACTATGTGTCCAAATGGGTGGAAGTTATGGCTTGCCACTCTAATGATGCTAAGACAGTTGTCAAATTCTTACAAAAACATGTATTCACTAGATTTGGCACACCTCGTGCCTTGATTAGTGATTGTAACACCCTCAAATCTGGAAATAACAACTAATTTAAAATTTTCTAAACACACCAATAAATAAATCATCTACAACCACAATTTAATATTTAACCTCAATACACACAGTCTTTCTATACAAACAGTCTATAATAAGGACGAGTGCTACTAAAACCCAAAAGTGTCACTATCTCCAAACTGCGGAAGATTTCACCAAATACTTACACTCGTGAATCACTAAGCACATCTCTTTATACGATTGCTAGAACCGAACCCCCTTCTGGAACCTGATGCACATGCCGACAAATAAAAAGGTTAGGCTTAACGCCTAGTGAGCTCAAGAGTTTTACATTAGAGATATATAAAGCAATAACTTTAAGAATGTTATTTAAAATCATGATTTCCACAATCCAATACCTTTGATTTGAAAGCAACCAAAAAATGAAATACATTAAATCTCAAAACAATCTCCTTTCAACGTTCACCCTTTTCGTGATTAAAATCATAAAACATACGCCTCTTTAAATAAAGCCAAAACCCAAAGCGTTCGTAAAACATAACTGACATTATAATGATCAAACACTGAAAACGTCGATAACTCCAACTTCCAAAACATCCCAATAACTCGAATGAGTTTCAATAATCAAAACCTTAAAACATAAATGAATACTCATACTCAAACGTCTCCGAAAACATGGATTATAAAACTCCATAACCAAAACCACACCTATTGGTGACGGGGAAGACCCGATTACATTGTACGTGACGGAATACAAACATAGGTCACATAATTATGTAGGAAATCAAAACATGTGGGTTACACAAATAAAAACCCACCGAGTTCAACTCCTCTGAGTCTATCACTCGAAAGCATGAAATCAAAACATGTGGGTTACACAAATAAAAACCCACCAAGTTCAACTCCTCTGAGTCTATCACTCGAAAGCATGAAATCAAAACATGTGGGTTACACAAATAAAAACCCACCGATCTCAACTCCTCTGAGTCTATCACTCGAAAGCGTCAAGTCAACTCCTCTGAGTCTATTCCTGAAAGTTCCAAAACAGGGGAACTTAAGCACAAGGGAATTACACCTTACTGCCCATGAGACGCTGCCCGACCGTATAGGCCCACACCTTACTTATCATGGTGACCCGATGCCTATTCCGTGCCAAATGGTGAACCAAATGCCCAAACGGGGACATAGGAACACCATGCCTATGGATCCATTGCACTAACTAAACCATTACATGACTCAAATCAAATGAACTAATGCATTAAAAACATGTAATTCTCAAATAAGATGCAATAATGCAAATCATAACCAAACGCTCTACCATGAGCTATTAAAACGGACAAGTGTCCTCTAAACCCAACAAAATCCAAACCGAGCCATAAGCTCAACAAACCCAAAGACCCAACGTTGAAAACCATAAAGTGAAACCGAATGTAAACAACCCGCATGTATGTAAACCCATACTCCAATTTGTATAAATGACTCCAACGTAGTGTAGATTGGGACAAATCGTTTTCCAAGTACGTTTATAACATTTATCCTTTCAAAACGTCCTATAACACAAAACCATGTATTTCTCCAAAACACAAAATGAAATACATTTATACTCAAAATCTACTTCCATAAAATAAATCATTAAGATACCAAAATATATGGTTTATTTATCCAAAATGCCCAAAATCCCAAAGATGTGTACTATATAAGTTTATAAAGTTAAACACTTTCAAAATAACCAAACTTATCAGCAGTTAACAATTTCATGTAAGACATAAAACACATTAAAATAAACATTTTAGCATGTACACCGTTTTCACAAATCAACTTGAACTCACCTTGCTAGGTTAAGTTAAACCTAGGTTTCAATCCACAACCATTGGCCTCCAAAATCATAGATCTCACCCAAAGCTTTCCGAAGACATCCATTCCAACTCTTTAATCCAAGCTTCCAAAACCTAGATCCACACATTTTCAACCGTAAATAACCATATCCAACCATATAGAAACATTCCCCAAACATATCACACCAAAATCTCCATTTTGGTCCAAACCCTAATTTTTAACCCATATCTTCCAAAATCTTACAAACTGAAACTAGAGTAACATAATACTTAGGGAATCATCAATGAACCCTTTACATCACTTAATGTGGTTTAGAAAAGGAGAAGGCAAACTTACCACATAGGTTTTGAGCAAAACCCTAAAACTTATAAATCTCCAGGAATGAGAAGGAACACTTGATCTAACACATGAGGTTGGGGTTGCAAGCTTGCTGATGATGGAACACCTTAGAATCCATGGAAATGACCTTAAAATGGGTTAGGGTTTGTGGGGAATGAAGGAGGAACGATTTGGGAGTGAATGGGGAAGTTTGGATATGAGAAAATGAAGAAAAGGCTGAAAACTCGAACTTAACAGCGCACTGGTCCTCTGGTGCGACATTGACCAGCGACATTGCCCTGGGCAATGTCGCCTAGCATTGTCTCCAGGTGTCCCCAGGCCGCGGTACATCCCCTGCGACTGTGACACTGTCATAGTCACCGGGCATTGTCGCGGGACCTTCCCGGAGCCCCGAAACCCGACTTTTTCACTGCCAAGACTCCTGATACTCCAAGGGACTTTAAACAATACATTTCCCAACAAAACCCCACTGTTTACATGTCGCAGAAATGTCCGGGTGACATTTACTTACCAAAAATTACGGGTGTTACAGTGATGAAGGCACTCAGTTGATAAACAATGTGGTAGCAGAAGTACTAGAGAAATATAACATTTAACATATGGTGGCAACTGCTTACCACCCGCAAACAAATGGTTTGACCGAATTATCCAATAAGGAAATCAAAGGAATATTAACTAAGTTAGTCAAGCCACACCGAAAAGATTGGGCCTCTAAACTGGATGATGCCTTGTGGGCCTACTGGACCGCTTACAAAACCCCTATTGGCATGTCTCCTTACAAACTGGATCTTGGAAAAGCATGCCATCTTCCTCTAGAATTGGAACACAAAGCCTATTGGGCTATCAAGGAACTTAACATGAGTCTAGACAATGCAGGACACAAAAGATCTTTATAGATTTGTGAATTGGAAGAGCACATAAAATTTTCTTACAAAAATGCTAAAGTGTACAAGGAAAATACAAAAAAATGGCACGATAAGAAAATTATACCAAAAGAATTCACTGAAGGTCAACAAGTCCTATTGTTTAATTCTCGACTCAGGTTGTTCCCTTGAAAATTGAACTCTAGATGGACGGGGCTGTATCAGATTGCAAAAGTCTACCCCTATGGTATAGTAGAATTAATTGATCAGGAAAGTGGTACCACTTTTAAGGTAAACGGACAAAGGGTAAAACTTTTCTTGAACCTTCGGCATTAATGCAACGACCTCTTGAGGTTGTTCATTTCCAATAATAGAAAAGACTGTGTGAGTTCTTGAGTTTTGACCAAACTCAAGAAAATATAAATATTCGTTCAAAAAGAAAATATATATATATATATATATAGATATATATTTTTTCAAAATTTCAAATTTTAAAAGTTGTCAATTTTTTGTGTCGTCTTAGTAAAAAAACATCGTTGTACATAAGTTTTTTTGGTTATCGTTAATTATAAAAATATATTTTTGTATTAAATTGAGGAATTGGTAGAAAAATAAATAAATAATTAGGATAACTAGATAAAGCTGTTAGACCAGATCTTTAAGAAATTTTCGACCCACATTTGGTTTCCTTATGGGTCATTGAATTGTAACCAATTTGGTTCAAAATCAACCAAGTTAGATTTGAGAAATCTTGATTTTTGTAAATCTTAATCTGATTTTTAACAGTGTTAATTCGAAAAAAAATTATATATATGTAAATAAAAATAAAAAGTATAGAAACGGGGTATTCATAAAATAAAGATTTTAGCGACAAAAAGATAAACTTTGGATACAAAAATCTCATCAGGCTAAAAATTTTATTTTATGTTAATTGCTCCAATATTTTAATTTTATTTACAACTGTTGGATTGAGCCATATATTTTTTAGTCCATATGGGTTAATTTAAAGAAAACATAATCCAAAAAAAAGGGGAGGGGTCCAAATGTTGGTAAATAAAACATATCCATGGGGTTGTCTAATATTTAATATTTGATTTTTCTAAGAATTATCTGATATCTAACTAGATTTTTTTTCTTGCAGAGAATCTCAGAAAAACTGACACAAGAAAAACTTCTTATTTCTGCAAGCAGCGGCCAAAATTACATCACAAACCTTACCCTTTCTTATTTATCCATGGGGTTAAAAGAAAATAAAGTATATATAATAATAATAGTAGTAGTAATAATAATAATAATAATAATAATAATAATAATAATAATAATAATAATAATAATAATAATAATACAAACAAACAAACAAACCCACTTTTTAGAACATTTGACCTCCATTTTCCAAAAACAAATATGAGAACACATCTCTTCCACAACCTCACGCCGGCAATAACTTCTTCACACCCACCACCGGCGGCAACCAACGCACCTCTCACCAACATCGCACCCCTTTCACGCCGGAGACCACCTCAAAAATGAAACCACCACCGCCGTTCACATCTCTAGACACCCTCGTTGCCATCGCCGATGCACCTCTCACCACCATCGAACCCCCTCATCGCCAACACACCTCTCACCATCATCGACCACCCTTTCAAATGTTGACCACCACCCGCACCTCTGTCCCAATGCTGCCGATCACCACCTTCACAACCCACGGACCACCACCCCCGTTGCTGATAAAAACCGCAGCCCCACTAACGCCGATCACCACCTCTGTCACACAGCCGCCGATCACCACCTTCACAACCCACCACCCACCACCCGCACCTACGTCGCACTTCCAGCGACCACGACCTCCACTGCACCGAAGCAAGTGACGACCTCCACGCCAACGCCGCCGCTCACTGCTCTCCATACTCTTGTCGCCGCTGTTGCCATCGTCCAACCCGTCGACGCTGCACCCACATCACCGGAAAACAAAACCCGAAATGACGTTGCTCTGGACCGTACATACGCCACCACGATCGATTTTTTTAAAAGGTACGATCGGCCATCGTCTTCATCGATTCTTCCGATACACTACACATCGCTACCAGGGTTTCAACACACCCATTTTCGACACCCACCAATATCCTCACACGCGGTGGTACTGGACCGGTACACGAAACCAATAGAACCACACCCACCTACGGCTTTCCATCATTACCAACAATCACCGAAACCCATACCATTTAACCATCGACCAACCCCCACAATAAACCATGTACCAACGGTTGATCGAAACCTACCTCAACCCACACCTTTTCACCCACCACCTACGCTCGACTTATCCCTAAACCTACATAATTCAGCCCCCTCCCATGCACGACCACCGAAAACAAACACCCCACGTAAATATGGAACAATTGCATTTTGAGAGGTACCGCCACAAAAGAAACGCAAACTTTCGGTCATTTTGGGTGAAGGCGGTAACGATAACATCAACGATGATGCAGATTCAAACGAAAGAAGACGCCAAACCGAATGTAAAGGAAAATCCAAAATGGGTAACGATACGGTATTCTCATTCTCACCTCTTACATATTTTAGTTGTGACAAAGCCGTACGTAAATATCCATTGTTTAGGAGAAAAATCTGTCAATCACCATGTGGGTTTCCAATTGAAACCCTACGAGCACACCCACAATTCCACGTAGCCTTGCATGCATTAGGATGGGAGTTATTTTATAGTCCACCGGATCCATACAACATCGATTGGGTGACATAAATTTTTACTGAGTTATCCGTAACTCAGGGTTTAATTGTCAAGGTTCGAGGTACCTCAGTGTGTTTTAAAGCCACTAACATCAACAAAATTTTGGGCTTCGAACCACCCACGCACTCAGATTTTCACAGATTATCCGAGAGTGCGAGTGAAGAGGAGTTGGAAACTGTCCTTACCACCATCACACACGAGGGGTCTGAGTGTTTTTTCAAACATCGATCACGTGTTCTTAAAACACAATGTTTAAAACCACTAGAGAACGCGTGGTTTTATTTTATACGCCACAGTTTACACCCCTCGACACATGACTCCACTCTTTGCATGGATCGTGTACTATTGATATATTGCATTTTGGCGGGATTAAAAATCGATGTCAGTCGTCTTATTTCTTCGATTATTAGAAAAGGGGTGGAGCGCTCCAATGCGAGACTTATTTTTCCCACGATCATTCATTCGTTAATGACAAAGGCGGGTGTTGCCAAATTAACCACGGATCGAATTTCAAATGAAAAAATGATTATGGAAAAACGGGACGTGAATAGATTTTTAAAAAATAACACCCGTTTGCAATTACAAAGTGTTCCGGACTACTTTGTTTTTTTGGAAACAAGTTTAATGTCCTTGCATGGGGAATTTAAGACGACATTAAAAAGTCATCGTGCACTTATGTCAAAACAGACTAATAGCCAGGTTGCGGAGTTGCGAAATGAGGTTTTAGATTTAAAGACAACGGTAAAAGCATTACACACCATCATGCTTGGTTGGTTGAGGTTTGAGAAGTCCCGTGATGATGCAAACCGTACGGTTTTAGAAAAGGAGCATCCCGAGGTCGTGTAACGCATGGCACCATTCCCGTTAATACTTTTATGGAACCAGCAGAACGTTCACCTACTCGTCCCGAGTAGGACATGTTCTATCACCCCTTTGCATTTTACTTTCCTCTAAATTTGTGCCTATGAATCGGGGATTGTCTTGTTTTGTTACGAAGAGTTCTATTTTTCTTGTTCTCTCATCATGGATACGGTTCACAAGTTGTTGACAACAAGTTCTATTTCATTGTGTGATAGCCACAACAAATGTACATTTCTCTCGTTTGGATTTTTTGCACATATCACTAGAACTAGCCTCAATATTGTTTGCTTTCACCAATTTTTGATAGGATCAACGCAACACATACACTTTCTCCACCGTTCTTGAAATTTCCATTACACCCATCATTCGTTCAATGAGGGCATTGAACCATTCAAAGTTTTGGTGGGAGGATGATATGGACAATCACTCGCATTTTTAACCATATCATTTCTTGTTCACGTTTCTCTAAAAAACACATCATATACACCGGACTTCAAAAGAAATTGCACAAAAATGAAAACATTCATGAAACCATGAGCAAAGCTCTAATTTTGTTTTTGGTGCAATTAAAAAAATGTCAAAGACAAAAAGAGACCAATGTGTCCAAACTTCATTCCTCAATAGGAGAAGATGGTAGAAACATGGTAACATAAAGAGAGATAAATAGAAAGCTTGGGAAAAGGCAATGCATTGAATCAAGAGCATGAAAAAGCCAAATGCATACCCATTTTTTGTTGCATTGTTGATCCTAATTAGGCAAATAATCGTTTGGCTAGCTTATGGTTGATTTTATTTCAATCTAGTTGAGAAAAATCATTTGTGAAGGGCTATCACCACATTTGTTATGGATTTGTCAAAATAGATTGTGGATGTGTGTACGATGATTGGTACGGAAAGATCCTCTTGTTTATAAAACGTTTTTGTTGCTCAAATTTTTAATTTTCTAATAAAAGTTGCTCGAGGGCGGGCAACCGTTCAAGTTTGGGGTTGTGATAATTTACCCTATTTTAATCCTATTTTTATAATTCTAAGCTATTTTTTTTCTTTCCCCATTGCGTCTTTCATTTTGTTTTTACGATTTTATTGTCTAGATTAATATTTAGCGCTTTCGTCTTAATATATCCATTTAATAATAAAAATGCGGCAAAAGTCTTACGTATTTTATATTGACATGTTTTAGGACCGTATTTTGGCCGATTGGAGTCCAACAAATTTGACGTGTGGATTTATCGAACTTATAACAATGGATATGGCTCCCAAAGATTTGAGTGGGTGATGAATGGAAATTGAGATCCAAAATGTAGGCATCAAATTCGATCCAAATGATGTTAGTGGATAAGTCAAAGAAATGGAGTTATGCATGAAAGTAGAGTCAACTCAAAAGTAAAAAAATAAGGCATACAGTGACAAAATCGAGTTTCTCAGCTCCTAAACCCACGTGAACATTTTGGAAATCCGGATAACTTTCATGTGGCTTTACTGAGACGGTTTATATGCAGTTTCTAGCCACTATTCAAAGTAGAGTGATCTCCAATTATATTTACGAACTTCTCCCAACAAACAGAGTAATTAGATTAGAATTTATATGTAATCTCTTTATCGATTTCTCCGGTTTCTCAAGCATTGTAACATTGATCGATTATAGTGGACTTTTCCGTGGTGTCTACCACCCGTGGTTTTTCCTGTTTTGAATTTTCCACATAAATCCGGTGTCGTTTTCTTCTCTCTTATTTATTTATGTGAAGTTTCAATATTGTGTGGTTGATTATTGTTTCCGTTAATATTTTTGGGCTTATCTTTTTCGCATACGAATTATGTTTTGAGTTTATTTTGGGTCTTGGGTAAATTCGATTAAGTTTCTGCTCGATTCTATCTCGGTTTGACGAACTAATACGAGTGTGGTGTGATCGAATTTGCAACAAGTGGTATCACAACTCTTAGGTTGTTTGCTGGTAAACTACGTTTTTGTGAATTCTCGATTGGTTTTGATCGATTTGCCAACCATGAAGATCGATTTGCCATTGCTTTATAGGTATACTCAATTTTCTCTTTGAAAGATAAAAATGAGGGATGCGTTGATACAAATAAGTTTACATTAGTGTATCGATAGTCTTGATGTGATGCTCGAGGTGTGGACGAAGGAGTTAAAGGATTATAATGATTTGAGAGCCTTATCTCAAATTCGCCTACACTTGTCAAACAATGTTCTATAAGATGTGTGTTACGAGTCTACTTTGGATGGAATGTGGGTGAAGTTAGATAGCTTATTAATGACTGAGAGTCTACTGAACAAACTCCACATGAAACAATGGCTATATACTCATCGATTATAAGAGAGTGGCTTAATTACCGAACACATGTCAACATTTAAGGAGGTTGTTGAAGACTTGAAGAACTTGCATGTGTCATATGATGAAGAAAATTTAGGTTTGATTCTCTTGTGTTCATTGCCACCGTCGTTTGCTAACTTCATGGTTACCATAATCTATAGCTGAGAGTCATCGTCATTGGAGGAGGTCTATGCATCTTTGAATGCAAAGAATAAGATGAAACATATTGCCAATGTAACTAAGGCAGCTAAAAGCCTTAGTGTAAGAGGGAAACAGTCGGAGAGAGATTTCAAAAGCCCGGCGGGATCAAGGTCGAAATCCATGGTCAAGAGAAAGTTTTGCAACTTCTATAAGAAGAAGGGTCATGTTATAGATGAGTGCTACAAATGATAGAACAAAAATAAAGACAAAGGAAAGGGGTCTGCTAGCCAATCTCATGCGGATGTAGCTGAAGATGATATAGGTGATTTGTTAGTTGTGACGGATGATGTGAATGCTGCACCACCGGAGTGGATTCTTGACTCAGGATGTAGCTACCATATGTGCCTAAACCGCACTGGTTTTCACTTATGAGCCTTGCTCGGGTTCAGTTCGGGTTGGGAATGGTGCTTTATGCAAGATAGTGGGTCAAAGATAATATTTGAATCAAGATGTATGACGAGGTCATATGGACTTTGGGCAATGTTAGACATGTGCCCAAGCATAAAAGAAATCTGATTTCACTTAGTGGTCCTAACATCAAAAGCTACAAGTTCATCAATGAATGTGGAGTTTGGTTAGAGGTTCTCTAGTCTATTTGAAGGGCACTCAACAAAGTTCAGATTTGTATGTTCTGATGGACACTACCATCATGGGAGATGCTTAGATAGCTTCATCGGCTCTTTCGAATGTTGATAAAACAAAGTTGTGGCACAACTCGACCATATGAGAAAAGTTGGTACGACGAAGTTGAGTAAAAGGATGTTTTTGGGTAGCCATTCAATCGAGAAGTTCCCATTCTGTGAGCATTGTGTTTATGGGAAGCAAAAGAATGTGTCATTTTCGAGCTCAACTCATACGACCAAGGCGATTCTCAAGTACTGTATTCTGACCAATGGGAACTAGTGAGAGCTTAATCGCATGGTGGTGCAATTTACATACTAACGATTATTGATGACTACTCGTGAAAGGTATGGGCTTATTTCTTGAAACATAAAAATGATGTGTTTGCTACCTTCCGTGATTGGAAGACGATGATGGAAAATCAAACCATCAAGCATGTCGAATATCTCTAGACCGATAATGGTCTAGAGTTTTGTTCGATGGAGTTTAATGTCTTTTGCACTAGTCAATGCATTACTAGACACCATTCGGTGGTTTACACTCCCCAACAAAATGGTATGGTGGAACATATGAACCGAATGATCATGAAAAAGGTTTGGTGTATATTGTCAAACTATGGTTTGGAAAATTCATTTTGGGCCGAAGCTGCATTAACAGCTTGTTACATCATTAACAGATCTCCCTCATATGCCCTAGACAAAAGACACCGATTGAGGTGTGGTTGGGCAAACCTGCTAATTATTCTAACATGAAGGTATTCTGAAGTCCCGCTTATGCCAAAGTGGACAATGGGAAACTTGAGCCGAGATTCGTTAAATGTGTGTTTCTAGGTTTCAAATATGGTGTAAGAGGTTTCAGATTATGGTGTCTGGATACCCGAAAGATCATTGTGAGTAGGGATGTGACATTTGATGAAAGTTCTAGGTGCAAGCCTTTCGTTTCTGATCAGCCGAAGGTAGATGTTCCTAGTTCTTCTAAGGGATCTCGAGGGGTGGTGGAGCTACCATTTGGTTTTAAGATTATGCCTTCTACCATCACATAGTTGTCTATGCTTTTGTTTTTTGATGGTGAGGGTGATGGTGCTCCTAATTCGCCACCACCCGAGCCACAATGTTGGCATTGCCAAGGATCAAGGTCGAAGACAAATAGCTCGTGCTACATGGTTTGCTATAGTAGAGGTGGTAGCTTGTGCGTTTAGTGTTGTCTTCAAGAAGGAGTTAGTTGAGGATCCGTCTACGTATATGGAGAGATTGATTATGAAGATTCAGAAAAGTCGATTGTGGCAATGCATGATGAGATGGAGTCCCTACACAAAAATGGTACTTGGGAGCTCATTCCTCTTCCCAAAAGTAAAAAGGCGATAAAGTGCAAATGGATCTACAAGAAGAATACCAGATGTTGAGCATCACATATACAAGCTTCAACTTGTGCCGAAGGTATTCTGTCAGATTCCAGGTATTGACTTTATGGATATTTTTTCACCTGTAGTCAAGCATTCTTCTATACGTGCATTGTTGAGTTTAGTTGCATTGAATGACCTTGAGCTTGAGCAGTAAGATATTAAAACTGCATTTCTACATGGTGAGTTAGAGGAAGACATTTACATGGATCAACCTCAAGGTTTTGTGAGTGTTGGTCAGGAGAATTCGGTTTGTAGGCTAAAGAAGTCGTTATATGGGTTGAAACAAACGCCAAGGAAATGGTACAAAAGGTTCGATACTTCTATGACTTCACATGGTTTCTCATGTTGTTTATGTGACATTTGTGTTTATATAAGGAGATGTGAAGATGGTTTATTTGTCTACCTACTACTATATGTGGACGATATGATCAAAACTTCAAAGAATAATGAAGATATCCACGTGGTCAAGGATCAATTGAACACGAAGTTTGAAATGAAAGACTTGGGCAAAGCTCAAAAAATTCATGGTGACAGGATCTTAAAGTTTTAACAAGAACACACACTCAGAAAATAATATTAAAGAAGCTGCGGAATAGCACTTTAATATTCAGAAAAACAATGAAACAGTGAATCAAAATCACAACTTGTAAACTTGTATTGAATGATTGAAGTTACAAGATTAAACACACAACCTCAATATTGATGAACAGGCTCACCAATACGAATTCTACTTCTCTAGAATTAGGATTACAAATCTTGAGGTTGATTCTCTCTATGAAAGCTAATAAAACTCAGAATAATAATTCTCACAAAAGTTGCTTAGCTATTCTAAACAAATCTATACATATATTGAAGATAAAAGATAATTACAAAATAATAAAAGATCTTCAATATAAACTTCCATCTTTATCTCCAACTTCCATGAATATCTTCAGTCCATCCAGCTGTCATCCTTCCATGCGAATTCTTTATCACATAAGCAGCATTAACCTTCAGCAGCATTAATACTCTGAGCAGTATTAACTCGAGCAGTACTAACTATGCTAGGCAGTATTAATCTCTTCAAGCAGTACTAACTATGAACTAGCAGTACTAATCTTGTTCAACAGTATTAATCTTCAACTGGCAACATTAATCACAGAAGTAGCCAGAAGTAGTAACCAAGTTCTTCTAGCAGCATTAACTTTACTTAGCATTTCTTCAGTTCCCAACAATCTCCCCCTAACTTGACTTTTAGGAAGAGAAGTCAAGTTATTCAGAAGATCTTCTTAGATGCTCCCAAAACTTCATCATGGCTTATATCCCAGTATTTGCATCCAACCCCAAACTCTGATTGATTGTTCTTTGGATCAAATACTTAGCCATTTCTGAATTTTCAACACATCCAAGCTTCTTCTTCAACATTAAATGAAGTTTCAATCTGCTATGATTGTATACTTTATCCACTAGGAAGTATTCTATGTGATTTCTATCCAAAGTCACAGAATATACTCCACTAGTTTCATATAAAGTCCAATTGGTAACTGCTTGAAAAACATTCCTTATGATCTCCTCCACTTCATCAGGTTTGAACATCATACACAGATACTCCATCACCAGTTTTGTAATTGAAATCCCTGGAGCTTTCAACTGATCTGCATACAACTTCATCCCTATATCAAACATTTCTTCAATATCAGACCTTGAGCATGTTCTGACAATCTTAGCCCAAGTACTGTAGACTTCATACTTTTCATCTTTCCTCTTCAGCCTTATATACTCTTTTCCATCTACCTCCAAATACCTCCCAGTGAATGACTTCAGGAGGTTTAACTCCTACAGGTTCAGCTGAAATTGGTTCAGGCACTTTGTACATCACTACCATGTACATCTTTACATCCTCAGAACTTGAATGCTCTTTCTTTTCTGATGGCTCAGGTGCCTCTTCTTCTCTAGCAACCTTTTCTGCCTCTTCTTCATTTATTCTAGGCTTCTTTGTTATCTTTCTCCTTGCCATCATCTTTGTCCTTTTTAAAGTTCTTAGACTTTCACCAATAGTGGCTTCCTTCTTTGGAGTTTCTTGTTCATCAGGGAATGGTTTTTGTAAGAAGTCATTGCTCTATTTCATTCTTTTCTCCATTTCAACCCTTGCAATTTCATCCCCTTGAAGCTTGATCATTTCTGCATCATATAACCCTTAGAGTTGCTCAAAAGACATGTTTGAGAACATTTCCACTTTGACACCTACAACACCCTTGAGGAAAGTAATCATTTTCTTTCTCTCTTGAGCACCCAGGTATGTCTTTGAAGGTTGTCTTTTCTTTGCAGCCATTTTGATCTTTCCAGACTTCCTCAAAGATTTGGCTTTATGCTTGGCTTGTTCTGTTGCTAGGCTTTGTTGATAGGCTTTATTCAGTTCTGCAGCCATTGCTTTTGCTATCTCTCTATCTTTTGCCACTTGCACAGTTTCTGCTTCTTCAAGTTCAGCCTGTATCTTCCTAGCCAGAGCTTCATCTGAGTCAATCAACTTCTGCTTTTTGATAGGTTGATCAGATTCCACTAGCTTAGCTTTACCTTTCTCTTTACTCATCACCTTCTCAGTGCTAGATTTCTTTGCAGCCTCACTTCTTTCTTTTATGACAACTCCTTTGTCCTTTGAGGTGACCTTGGGAGTATCATGTTTGGCTTTGATGAGTGTTTCTGCAATCTCAAGCTCTGTAAGGACCTCTTTTACTGTTTCTGCTGCTTCTCTTATTTCAGCAGTATTAATGGTTTCTGCTGCTTGCTCTTTTACTGCTGCTGCTTGTTTTTCTACTTCTTGTGCAACATTTTCTGCAGTTACTTGCTCCCCCTCAAACTCAACTTTCTCTTGCTCCCCCTTAAACTCAACTTTCTCTTGCTCCCCCTTAGCTTTGGCATCAGCTTCTGACTCCCCCTTTTTGGGAGCATCAGTCACTAGATTCCTCCTTCTTAGTACAAATTGTCTCTTTTTCTTTTGCAGAATCAATTTTCTCACCATCTGCTTTAAGTTAACAATCTGTTCTTGTTGTGACAGAACTATCATTTTAAGCTCTTCTATATCTTTACCCTGTTTGATTACATCCATGTTGATGTTTCCCATGGTTTCCATCAATTCAAAATAGTTATACCTGTCCTCACCTTCTCCAGAAGTGTTACCCTCTTTTGAAGGATCATTGGATCTTTTTGTAGTGGAAGTCTTCTGCCTAGCAGAAGCACTATCCACCCCCTTGGTTTCTTGGCACCTGGGACCTTTGGATGATTTCTCACCCAAAGTTTCCATGGGGAAGGTCTTATGTATGTTACCACTGACCTCCTCTGTGCTAGCAGGAGTAGTGGCAGCCTTAGCACCCATATGCTCAACCTCCACCTCAGTGAGCACCTCCTTGGGGTTGGGAGACACCCCTTTGGTTTCCCTGTTGATATTCTCTAAGGGAGAATTCTCCCTTAGAGGGATAAGAGGCTCAGTGGTTGAAGGTACAAGAAGGGAAAGAGTCTTCTTTACCTGTTTCCTTGTATGGGTGATTGGAGAAGTGGGCTTATGAAGTAGGGACTGTGGGATAGATATAGAGTGGGAAGGTTGGGATTGGCTAGCAGTGGGATGGTCTGATGAGGGCCTTGACCCTGCTGCCATACCTTCTTCAGTATGGGACACCACCATCATTGTAGAGAACAATGGGGTGTCAACTCCTTCCGAGTCCAGAGGGGATCTTTTCATGTTTGAAAAGACCTTACCTTTGGGGATTTTTGGTACATATACCCCATCAAAATGAGGTATATCCGTCAATTCATGGGTTATTACTTATTGTACATACCTGGGGTACATATAAAAACTCTTTTTACTTCCCAGGTTTGAGACAAGATCATTAAAAAGCATTTGAGAAAAATTGTACTTTCTGGCAGTGGCCAAGCACACCAAAGCATAAGCAATGGTGCTACTGAACTCACTCCATCCAGTAGTCTTTTTAGAGATACAATGCATTAAGGTATGAACAAGAAAACGCCATTGGGTATAAAATTTAGCCTTTGAGAATTTAAATCCACTCAACTGGCCTCCATACCCCATTTTTGACAAAGTTGAGAATAATTCCTCATTAGGAATAGAGGTTATACCTGCAGCATCGTCTAGACGTAGACAGATGCGTATCACCTCTTCAGTAACTGTTAAGGGTTTTTCACACACCCTTGTCTTGATCATTTGCACACCATTCTCAGTAACAATGGTGGCATTAGCCCAAAATTTCCTTTGATGCTCTATGTAAATAGTTGGCGATACAGTGAGAGCATGGGCAATATGGCTTGACTTGAGAAAATCCACAATTTGGTGGAATCCATCGGCTTGTTTCGGCTTCTTTAGCATCGCAATCTCTTTGTGCTCGTCAATGAAAGTCATGGATGCCATTGAACTTGAGTATGCTAGACTGAAACACTTGTTCTTTGAGAGAAAAAGAAGGATTAGAGAGCAGATGAACAATACACAAAGAGTCGTTATGATCTTTTAGGCGGGCAAAGGGTATTTATAGTATACGGGACATAAGTAGTATTAACTAATAGCAGTATTAACTAACTAGTAGTATTAACTGAGAGCAGGATTAACCACTAGCAGTATTAACTAACTAGCAGTATTAACTGAGAGCAGTATTAACCACTAGCAGTATTAACTAACTAGCAGTATTAACTGAGAGCAGTATTAACCACTAGCAGTATTAACTGTGCACTGGCAGTATTACAAATGCACTGGCAGTATTAACCATACTTACTCTTTTTGAAGCTTATGAAGGTCTAATCAAGGCAATAACTTCCTGTGAAAGATGATTAGCAGCCCACAAATAACCAAAGTAGCAGGTATAGAAACACCTTTTAAAACATGAGCTCATTCAGAGTTAATCATGACCACACTTGAGACCAAGAAAGTGAATCTACCCACATCAAAAGCTTTAGTGAATAGATATGCAAACTGGTTTTCAGTATGGACTTTAGCAACTTGAATGAGTTTCTTTTCATTGCAATCTCTGATAAAGTGATACCTGATCTCAATGTGCTTTGTTTTAGAGTGCTTGACTGGATTGTTAACAATTCTTATAGCACTGCTATTGTCAATAAAGATTGGAGTGTGAAGAAATGTTACCCCATAGTCCAGCATCTGATTTTGAATCCATAGAACCTGAGAGCAGCAACTTGCAGCAGCAATATACTCAGCTTCTGTTGTTGATAAGGATACTGTGGTTTGTTTCTTAAACTGCCAAGATACTAATCTTGCACCCAAAAGTTGACATCCCCCTGAAGTAGACTTTCTATCCATGTTGGCACCACCCAAGTCACTATCTGAATAAGCAATCAAGTCAAATGAAGATTCATATGGATACCAAAGACCTACTCTAGGTTGCCCTATTAAGTATCTGAAAATCCTCTTCACAGCTTGAAGATGTGATTGTTTAGGCTTGACAGGATCTTAAAGTTTTAACAAGAACACACACTCAGAAAACAATATTAAAGAAGCTGCGGAATAGCACTTTAATATTCAGAAAAACAATGAAACAGTGAATCAAAATCACAACTTGTAAACTTGTATTGAATGATTGAAGTTACAAGATTAAACACACAACCTCAATATTGATGAACAAGCTCACCAATACGAATTCTACTTCTCTAGAATTAGGATTACAAATCTTGAGGTTGATTCTCTCTATGAAAGCTAATAAAACTCAGAATAATAATTCTCACAAAAGTTGCTTAGCTATTCTAAACAAATCTATACATATATTGAAGATAAAAGATAATTACAAAATAATAAAAGATCTTCAATATAAACTTCCATCTTTATCTCCAACTTCCATGAATATCTTCAGTCCATCCAGCTGTCATCCTTCCATGCGAAATCTTTATCACATAAGCAGCATTAACCTTCAGCAGCATTAATACTCTGAGCAGTATTAACTCCAGCAGTACTAACTATGCTCAGCAGTATTAATCTCTTCAAGCAGTACTAACTATGAACTAGCAGTACTAATCTTGTTCAGCAGTATTAATCTTCAACTGGCAGCATTAATCACAGAAGTAGTAACCAGAAGTAGTAACCAAGTTCTACTTCTAGCTCTTTATGCACTGAAGATTCCTCTTCTCTTCTTTCTTCTTCACTCTGAATTGGCTCAGTTAGAGGTTCTTTTTCACAGAATTCAACAGGTTCTTTTATAGGTATAGGAAAGATCACAGACTGTGGTCTATTGTCTTGAATTTGTGTAGCCCCTGATCCTCCACTTCCTGAACCTATATAATCATCACTACTGTAACCAAAAGAGTTAGTTAGTGAATCAATGTCAAACAGCCACTGAGGACCAGACCCAATAGGATTAGGTGTGTTCTCATTGCATTTGACATTGTCACTTTCCTCAATTATTCTAGAAGAAGTATTAAAAACTCTGTAGGCCTTACTCTGAGATGAGTAACCAACAAGAAATCCATCATCTGCCTTGCTATCAAACTTTCCTAAGTGAGATTTGGTATTGAGAATTGTACAAGGACACCCAAATGGTTTAAAAAATCCAATAAAGGGTTTTCTTTTATTTAATAGCTCATAAGGTGTCTTGTTTTTAGGCTTGACTACTAGTACTCTGTTTTGGACATAGCAAGCAGTATTAACTGCTTCTGCCCAAAAAGTTATTGGAAGTTTAGAATCAACTAACAGAGATCTAGCAGCCTCAATTAGTGTCCTATTCCTTCTCTCAGCAACTCCATTTTGTTGTGGAGTCCTAGGAGCACTGTATTGCCTCTCAATTCCTTTTTCCTCACAAAAGGTGTTTAGGTCATGATTTTTAAATTCAGTACCATTTTCTGACCTAATGATTTTTACTTTTTGATTAGTTTGGTTTTCAATTCTTAGAATAAAGGATTTGATCAGTCCACTTGTCTCATCCTTAGTCCTTAGAAAATATATCCAAGTAAATCTAGAGTAATCATCAACAATAACTAGGCAGTATGATTTCTTCCCTATGCTCATAACATTTGTAGGGCCAAACAGATCCATATGCAATAAATGAAGAGAAGAAGAGATAGTGTTCACCTCTTTGGACTTATGAGAAGTTTTGTGTTGTTTGCCTTTAAGGCAAGCAACACAATGATCATCACATGAATAGACTTTAGAAGGCAAACCTCTTACAAGGTTGTTTTTAACATGTTTATTTATTGTTTTAAAATTCATGTGACACATCCTTCTGTGCCAAAGTGATGATTCATCCAGAGAAGCTTTTGAAACAAGACAATTTATGGATGAATCAGATGAAACAATTTCCATATCTAAACAATATACATTGTCCTTTCTAGGGGTTCTTAGTAGTATCATCTTTTCATCAACTACCTTGAATCCAGGAGCAAGGATAATACATTCAGACTCTGTAAATAATATACTATGTTGTTTGTCACAAACCTGTGATACACTTAACAGGTTGTATCTTAATTGTTCAACATAGAATACATCCTCAAAGGTCATTTTACCTTTGGTCACATCACCTTTACCACTGATTTTACCTCCATCTGGAGTATTCCAAAAAGCAACATGCCCACCATCAATCTTCTTGAAGTTCTTGAGGTAAGACATGTTCCCTGTCATGTGCCTAGAGCAACCACTATCAACATGCCAGATGCTCTTCCCTTTGAGCTGTTGGTTGCCCTGCACATTAGATTAGACAATTAGTATTGATTGGGGACCCAAGCCAAAGTGGTCTTGGGTCTCCCTTTCTCATCAAAATACTTGCATTCCTTTTTAATGAGGTTTTTAAAATCAGAACACTTGTTATTGGAGTACTTTGTTAAGATTATTGGTCTAGCAGCACTAATATTAGAAGCAGTACTATCTTTAGAGGTACTTACATAATTAGCAGTACTAACAGGTTTGGCAGTATTAACCTTGTTGGCAGCACTAACAGAGTTAGCAGTAGTAACATTTGCAGAAGTACTAACAATGTCAACAGCACTAACATTGCTAGCAGCAGTATTGCTTCTAGCAGTACTATCACTGTTAGCAGCACTATTTGCAGTAGCAACACTAACAGTTTTAGTACTTTTAGGAATCCATATCTTGACACTGTCTTCCATATTCTGTTTCTTCATGTGGCTTTTAGATTTAACAGTTTTCTTGGCCACATGGTTCTTTTCTTTCTTCCTATAACCAAAGGGTTTTTGAGTAGGTCTCTGAAAATTCATCCTTTGGTTCATGGGATTGAAATAGCAATATTTGGCAATGTAATTAAGCTTTCCACAAATAAAATAGGGTTTTGGTCTATTGATTTTACTCAGATCAACCCCTTGTTTTTGTGCCCATTGATTATTCCAGTTCCTTTGATTACCCCTCTTTTTATCATGTTTTTGGGGCTCAGATTTACTGCAAGCACACTGTTTGCAAGGGACAGAGTTCACAACAGTGGTCTGCTTATAGTGAATCTTCTTGTTCTTACCCTCAGTCTTCTCTACCTTATTTGACTTGACCCAATGCTTTCCACATCCTTCATTGGTAATTATGTGGTTTTCTATAGGAATCTCACCACTCACAGTGCTGTCCTTACTTTTGACAGTTTCTTTCTCAGTTTTATCCTTAACAACTACTTCATCTAAGGGATCAATCTCAGTGGCTCCCTCAGGCAGGTCCTTCCTAACCTTTGAATCTAATAAGTCTGAACTAGGAGGGATGTAGTTGTTGTTGTAGGGTGGTGGTGTGGTATTGTACCCTATTCCTCTTCTCAGTTTATCATGAATCTGAGTTTATAGTAAAGAATCCATTGCTTTAGAAGCATTGGAAAACTTTTCTACATCTAGCTTGACTTTAGCTAGCTCTCCTCTTAACTTTTCACTCTCCTCTTTGGATTTGGTCTGTTGAAGTTCTAGGTCATTTTTCTCCCACTTCCAGTAGTTTGTGTCATAGGAATGTTGAAGCTCATTGGCTTGAAAACTCTTAATCTGCTCTTCAAACCTCTCAACAATCCTAACATAGTCTTTTATGGCCTTTTCTAATCTCTTCAGGTCATCACTCATTTTCTGGTTGTGATCCCTGTACCTTTTAACAGTGTTAATGCAATTTTGAGTACAAAGATTAGAAGTTACCTCTGTTGGGAGATCAGACACCTCTGCCATTAAAGCTTGGTTTTGGACAGCCTCTTCTGCCTGATCACTCCAATCAAACCCCATACCTTGTTGAGAGACTAGGGCTTGAGCAGAGTTTCTGTTATTATTGAAGTTTCCAGACTGTGCTTGTTGATGGTTGTTGTTGTGAGACACTCAACTTCTGCATTCCCTAGCAAAGTGTCCCTTTTGATGGCATTTATAGCATTCCACCTTAGACTTGTCAAAACCTGCTCCATCTTCTCTTCTTTGGGAGAAGTTGTTCCTCCCAGTTCTCTTGATGAACTTTTTAACTCTCATAGAGAGCATGGCCATCTGCCATTTAATGTCCATCTCTTCAAGGTCATCTGGATGGAGTTGTTCCAAGTCATCATTAATTAGAGAAGAGTTTCCATGACTGGACAGAAAGGCTTCAAATACAGTTTCAGTGCCTTTCTCTTGATTTGCTCCATTGGCAGCACTAACTGATTCAGGGTTAGAGGTAGAATCACTTGATGCTGATAGGAGTGCAACATTGTGAACATATCCAGAAGGCTTCTTCTTAGCCTCTACCTCAGATTCAAAAACTCTTAGATCATTGTATAGATCATCAAGTTCCTTTTCTTCCAGTTGATCATTCTGTCTGAAAGAGACAGTATACATGGTCCATTCATCACCCAGGGACCTTAGGAACTTCCTGTTTAGATCATCTTGATCAATTTGTACTCCAACTGTAGCTAGTTCACCAATAAGCTTGTTGAACCTGTCAAAAGTTTAGGTCATGGACTCATTCTTGGTTGACATAAAGTTCTCATACTGTTGCTTCAGTATGGCCTTCTGATTTCTCTTGGTACTTTTGGTACCAGAGAATCTTTTCTCTAGAGCATTCCAGAGCATTTGTGCATCAGTGCAATTACAGAACTGATGTTGATATTCATTGGGAATAGCCAAGAGCAAAGTGCTCAAGGCTTTCATCTCTGTCTGTCTAGTCTTTCTCTCTGCATCAGTTTTTGGTGGTGTTCTCTTTCCATCTGCACCAATTTTTCCTGCTTCAGAAGGGCCATTCTCAATGATGTCCCACATAGAATAATCAGTGAGGATTATGTACTGCTTGATTCTGATCTTCCACATGTCGAATTCATTGGGTCTGAGCATTGGAACCTTTGAGACCAAGGTACTGTTTGATTCAGCAATGTTTTCCATGATGACTAAGATTTCTGAGAATACAGGCTCTGATACCACTTGACAGGATCTTGAAGTTTTAACAAGAACACACACTCAGAAAACAATATTAAAGAAGCTGCGGAATAGCACTTTAATATTCAGAAAAACAATGAAACAGTGAATCAAAATCACAACTTGTAAACTTGTATTGAATGATTGAAGTTACAAGATTAAACACACAACCTCAATATTGATGAACAGGCTCACCAATACGAATTCTACTTCTCTAGAATTAGGATTACAAATCTTGAGGTTGATTCTCTCTATGAAAGCTAATAAAACTCAGAATAATAATTCTCACAAAAGTTGCTTAGCTATTCTAAACAAATCTATACATATATTGAAGATAAAAGATAATTACAAAATAATAAAAGATCTTAAATATAAACTTCCATCTTTATCACCAACTTCCATGAATATCTTCAATCCATCCAGCTGTCATCCTTCCATGCGAATTCTTTATCACATAAGCAGCATTAACCTTCAGCAGCATTAATACTCTGAGCAGTATTAACTCCAGCAGTACTAACTATGCTCAGCAGTATTAATCTCTTCAAGCAGTACTAACTATGAACTAGCAGTACTAATCTTGTTCAGCAGTATTAATCTTCAACTGGAAGCATTAATCACAGAAGTAGTAACCAGAAGTAGTAACCAAGTTCTTCTAGCAGCATTAACTTTACTTAGCATTTCTTCAGTTCCCAACACATGGCAAGGAGATTTCAAGAGACCGAAAGTTAGGAAATTTGACACTTAGTCAAAGAAGCTATATCGAGAAGGTGCTGAAGAGATTCAACATGGATGGTGCCAAAACGGTAAATACTCCTATTGCTACTCATTTCAGATTATCTTCACGTCAATGCCCCACTTCTGATGAAGAAAAAGAATATATGTCTCAGGTTCTTTACTCTAGTACGGTTGGGTCATTGATGTATGCGATGATCTGTGCAAGACTAGACTTATCCTATGATATGAGCATAGTGAGTCGTTATATGGCTAATCAGGGAAAATGGCACTGAAAGGGAGTACAGTTTGTTCCCCGATATCTATAGGGTAATAGAGACTATTGTTTGTGTTTTGGGACTTTAAAGTAGGTATTCGAGGGTATGTCGATTCTGACTATGGTGGAGATATGGATGGTTGACGCTTTCTTACCGAGTATGCGGGTTATGTTCCATCAATTGGAAGGTCGTTCTATAACCGATGGTTGCTCTTTCTACAACTAAGGCTGAATACATGGCCGTTACTGTGGGTTTTAAGGGGCGATATGGCTTAAAGGCTTGATCAGTAGCCTTAGCGGTGATGAGCTTACCGTGGACTCAATATTCTGCGATAAACATAGTGCTATATTTTTTATAAAAGATCAAATATTCCAAGAGCGCACAAATCATATCGATGTGCGATATCATTTCATAGGAGAGTCATTGCTAAGGGAGACTTCAATGTGAAGAAGGTTTCCACTCACGTTAATCTGACATATATGATGACCAAAGTTATTTCGACGGATAAGTTTGGTTTGTTTACAAACTCGGTCGGAATCCGTGGTTTGGAGTATCCCGTGAAGGGCCATCGGAGGATGTATGTGTTTGTTAATCCATTTTCGATAACTCATATTTAAGTTCACTATATATGTTGTTGATGATGTGTTCTAGAGCTTGTGTTGGAGCTTTGGTTCATGAAGATAAATGCTTGTTGGGATGATACAGTTATGGAGTCATAGGTGGAGAATGTAAAAGTGTTGACTCTACAATATGTATATATGTATAGACTAGTTGTGTACCCGTGCGATACAACGGGATGCAATCAAGAAACAAGAGAAACTGAGGTGAAAGTTCAATTCATTGTTGGTCGAATTTTGTTGAACAAGCAACAAAATCGAATACATGATTGTACAATGATAGCGGAAACATATATCTAGTGGATAATTTCAAGAAATGAGTACATTATCTAACTTATACAAAACAGAAAACAACGAAAAAAAATCCTAATTTGGAGGACATACAATTGTAGCTCAAAAACCCGTGCGTGTGTAGTCCAATAACAAATGTCGTAAAATAAAGGAGAAGCATTAGTCTTTGATTAATGTGCTGATGATTTTTAAAATGTACAAATAATGGAGAAAAATCAATAAAAGTGGCGTTTGGGCCACATGACACGGGCAAGATTGGTTTCAATTTTTGATATAGGAAGAAACCCTGCAAGATAATTCGATTTAGTTTTATAAAATAGGTCGGGTGTTATAAATCACACTTAGGGGCCTTTATTAAACACTTACTTTGGTAAGTGCTTAACGGTTCAATTATCCTACCGGGTAAACATAACAAAGATCAAGAATCCTACATTTTAGGAGGAAGGAAAAGATCGAGTCTTACTTGGTAAGTGAGGGTGATGACTCTTACCCGGTACACCGGGTTATAAATGTCTATCATCAATCTATTTTTGATGGATGTGAATGTTACCCTATAAGTTAAATGAGAGTGACGACTCTTGTCGGTAAGCGCTTACATGGTAAGCTAGTAAATGACCCCTTAGATAGGTCAACTAAGCCTCAAATCTCGCAATAATATAAAATTAAATCAAATTTCAAGTCTTTCCGGTTACACCTCTCTAGAAGATTTTCTAACCTCGAAAAAGGAAAAAAGTACATGCTAAGATAAAAAATTTAATTTTGAAGCTTTGATTCGTTTTGCTGAATTGAGACATAAGGGTAAAGCACAGATAAATCAATAAAAGCAAATTGGGATTGTCAGAACCACACCACAACCAGAAAGAGAAATATATTGGAAACAACAATGAAAGCTTATGAACGAACAGAGATAAGTGAGGTTACCTATTTAGGAAGGTGATAATACACTACCTTTGAGATTTACTCTTCCACTTTAATCTTCAAGAACCAAATTATCATCCGGTTAATTGCACAAAAATATATAGGCCAACAAGTGAGGAAGCAAAACCACAAGGGTTGTGGCGTACTGGTTAATACCCTGGGGGATGTGGTGGAATATCCCATCTGCCCAGGGTTCAAATCCAACCGTACACAACAATTGTGGCCACTGAGGTTTAATCAGAGGGTTGATGTCTTACAGTCATAATTTGTCAAGGTATTAGTCAAGGCATAGCCTAGGACACCCTTGCAAAAAAAAATGAGGAAGCAAGCCTTTGTATAAAACAAAATGATAGAGTCATAAGCTAAAGTCCACCATATGAAATAGAAGATGAGGAGTGTCAAACATCACAATTTACAACTCTTTTGTCTAAATGTTTTTCTTAATATAGCATAGATAAAATGATAAGTTATATCTTTTCGTTACATATTGGAGGTAAAAGTTAAAACATCAAGAAAGAGAGAAAGAGAGAATGTGTAAAAAATGAAAATTGATCAACATTCTATATATTGTAAATATGTGGTATTCCCAATTTAGTTCAAAGTAAAATGAAACTCCTTTCCGGATATCATTAAGTAACCCACCCCAAAAAAAAATCTTAAACCAATATATCCAAAAATAATAATATATCATCCAAATTTATTATACAAATGAAATCCCTATGATTTGCGACACAAGATTAATTTGCAAGAAAATGAAAAAGATCCCAAGATGGCAAAGCCCATGCTTCTAATATATATTTTCATTTGGCATAGTAACCAAAATGGAATTAAAAACAACCCACACTTGAAGCATTCTGATAAATATTTTCAATAAAAATTTCAAAATTCTATAATCAGTCTCCTTTTAGTATTAAGAATGCACGAGAACTCATATAACATATTTGGTGACCGAAATCGAGAGACCATTATGCTCGTATTGGAAAAAGGCCTATATGTATCAAAATATAGATTATCGAAATAACCTTTTTCTCAACATCCTTTCATTTTCCCACAAGAAAAAAGGCTATACTAAACATCATAATGGATAACAAAAGAGCAACAAAAATACTACTAAACAACATTGAATGCATAACAAAAGAGCAAGCAAAAACTCCAAAAAGAGCAGCAAATGTACAACATAACATCAACAACAAAAGTAGATCTATTAATCTATATAACAAATGTACAACAAATCCATATAACTTAAAACAAAGCAGATCCAACATGAAACAAAAAATTTATCAGATAAAAACAACAGCAGAATATGCAGTCAAATAAAAGAAACAAGAAACAAATGTACCGTCAAACATCAGAACTCAAAAAAAAATCATAGACACATCATCACATATCTCCATTTGGTTCAAAATGGGATATTGGTTTGAGAGATTTTTCTTCCTCAGTCCATCTCATCTCATCTGCGAAAACAAAAAAACTATTACAATTAAAATATATTGTTAGTGTGGTTAATTTACAAAGTGCATACAAAACCTACCCTCGAAATAATTGTGTGGATGTTTTGCCTTTGTTCTTCCATCAATTAAGTTTCACAACAGCAATGGTAGATAAGCCAAGAGGTTTTGTAAATATAAAACCGACCCTTACAAGTCCTGCATTAACAAAGACACAAACAACAAAGAAAAAGAATCCATAAAAAAATTAAGCAACAAACCCGCACCTCGATGGACTATCATGTTCATTTGCTTCGTCTTCATCAACAATAAAATCAGCCATTTCATCTTCTTCACCATCTGTTGGTCCCGGAGGCGCTTAACAAGTTTGTAGAAGGGGGGGGGGGTTGAATATAAACACAAAAAATTAAAGTTTAGTAAATTGTTTATTGATAAATCAAACACAATTTACAAGTTTGTTGCGGAATAGATTAAGACAGACTCAATCTAAACAAACTTAAGAAACACTAAGATGGTTGCACAAGAATTTCAGAGAATGGGGTATTATAAAAAACAAAGGTTTCTATTTGGATTTCAAGGGTTGAGCACACCCTCAGATGGAGGGGTGAACTTCCTATTTATACCCTATGCATTAAATGCATGGCAGGGCACTTTACACGTGGCATTCACTGATTGGCTTTGTAAGTCTGACTTTGGGAGACATGCTTTCGGCCGGATCATGAAAGTGTAGTTGACAGAGTTGTTGTACGAATTGTGGCAGAGGCATGTCCTTTCTGACACATCGTAATGAGTTGTGCAAGGTAAGACAAATGGAAACTTGAGGTATAAGCTTTGTGATCATTCAATCGCTGAATATCTCTTTCTATAGAGATATCAAGAGTTCAGCGATCGCTGAAGCTTTCCTTATGTTCCTTCGCGTATAGGTAGAGTTATCTTTGCTTCACTGATATCCGCATCAGGTCATTAGTAGATTTCTCTTTGTTCAGCAGCTTCGTCTTCTATTCAGCTATGAACATCAGTTGACGCGAGACTTGTCTTCAGGGATTACGTTACTGTTTACATCAGAACTATCAGCGATAACTGAACAGACTCAGTTTGATCACTGATAGTGAAACACTAATACATACTAAATGTTTATAAGAAAGACTATCAACGATAACTGAACAGACTCAGTCTGATCGCTGATAGTGAAACATTAATACATATTAAACGTAATTTTCACTAAGTATAGAAAAGGGTCGTTATCAAATCACTGAGAGAGTTTGGATCAACAATCTCCCCCTATTTGATAATGACAAAGTAACTGAAGAAAATTACTTTCTAATTCAAAATGATGGAATAATCAGGACTCATAACATACATGTCCCAATTACTATTTTGAGGGATCTTTTACAGTACTGATAGAGTTAAGTACTTCACTGAAATTTTCATTAATCCAAGAAAAGAATTACAAGGTATGAAAATTACAAGTACAAGTGATGTACTAACTACTGTAAGTTTAAACTAATAGATTATAAGAAGAAAACTAATCTATCAGCTATCTAAAGAGGATTTAGGAGGATTGATCAAATACTCAGGTATATCTTCTCCTTTTTGCTTTCACTCTAAAGATTCTTTGCTAATTATCACTTTGATTTACTCAGCAGCAGGAGAGAGATCACACCATAAGCACATGAGATCCTTGAGAAGGCCGAGGGGATAGATAGGGATTTCAGAGATTCTTTGAAATCTGAGTTGTTCCTCGTCATCTTTGAAGAAGATTCCAAAAGGTTCTTCAAGTACTTGTCCCGCAACATATGGTCCACCAGGAGGCAGAGATAGATTCAGAACTGAAAGATCAGGAGGAGGACCGAACAGAGCTTCTCTTGAAAATTTGATGGATGTTTCATTCCTGATCACCGCGACATTTTCAGAGGAGGAGGAGACAAGCTTTATTCTGATCTGCTTTGGCTTAGAAGGAAGAGAAGACGACACTTTTAATATTGCAGCGACTCTGTTGATGAGAGCATCATTTATCCCTTCAACATAGCCTCTATAGATTGACTTTTATTTCTTCAGTGCGTCTTTGAACTCAAGCCATTCCATATAACCGAGGCTTTCCAGCTTTGAAACAAACATTGCCTTGCAGCTTCCATCCTCTCTGGTAATATCCATAGTGACAGAAACTTTGTCCTTCTTCTTTCTTCCAGAGATAGCAATTGAAATAATCTTCATTGGGTCAGAGCGATAGTCGAGTTTATATTTGCACCAATCGACTGAACTATCGCTGACCACTAGAGCTTTAGAGCGTTCCTCTTCAATTTCTTTCAATAGAGCAGCCTGGACTTCAAATGGTTTCTTTTTCAGTTTCTTGTCTTTGACTTGAGAAGACTGAATTTTGAGAGCCAGAGTGGCATCTCTTTGACAGTCAGCGATCAGCTTCTCAGCCCTGACGGATTCTTCAATTTCAGCTTCAGTCAGGAACTCTAGATCTGTTGATTGAGAGGGGATCTTCAGTCGTTAACTCTCCAGATGAGAGATCACTCTGTTCTTTTCTTCATCTCTTCCTCTGACCAATGAAGTGTTCTAGAGGGCCTCCGTGGGTGTTGCAGGGACTCATCTTCTTCATCCTCTTCATCAATCTCTCTTACAGAGATTGGGATTATCTGGTCATCAGCTTCAGCAGCTGCGATTTATTGGAGCTCTTTTCCCTTAAGCAGGGGAGAGAACTGTCTGGTCAGCAAATGAAAAAGGTTAGATTATTTTTAGAGAAGAGAGATAAAGGCTTAGAAAGAAACAAGGGTGGGATTTTTATAGAAGGATAAGGGAATGAGAGAAAGGCATACCTGAGAAGGATTCTCCTCAGATAGTGAAGTAATTTTCAGGCTTCCCTCAGCAGTAGCACCTTTGCTTTGGGAAGGGGTTCCTGAATATGTTCCATGGCTCCCCCCTGCTTTGATAACTTCTTTCGAAGCTATCACTGATGAAGTGATGGCTGAAGAACACCATAGAGATTGATCTTCTTCTTCATCATCATCATCATCGTGATGAGGTTCTTCCTCTTGATCTTCAAGATCAAGGGCTTCATCTTCATCATCCTCCTCTTCCTCTTCATCGATTAACTCATCGATGGTAGGAGGGGCTTTTCAGCAGCTATCTCCCCCTCAACCTGAGAGGGAGTTTCCAGATGGACCTCAGCAGCAACTTCGAACTCCGTATTTTCTTCAGCTGCTTTCTCTCCCTCTTTGTCATTATCATCGAGGGAGAGATCTTTTGGAGGAGGTGAAGCTTTTGCAGTGGCCAACACCTGAACTTCAGCCTCCAAACTGTACAGACGGCCTTCAATCGCAGGAAGATCTGACGTAGCCTGATGAATGAACTCCACGGCAATGTCCAGTGAGGTACGATCGTTCTCTGTGAATGAGGGAGTAGGAGTCGGAGCTGGTGCCTTCAGGTGAGTCAGGATTTGCTGAAGAAGAACTTCACAGGCATCAACCTTTGTAGACAGGGCTGCAAACTGTTGTTGTGAGTCTTCCCTGACTTTGACAATCGCTTCTTGGAGAGTAGCGATTTGAGAGATGTCAGCTTTGGAGGCGCATGTAGCTGTCAGCGTCTTCAGTGCTTCACCAGTTGTATGAACAGCGCTGGTGGTGTTGTTGAGAGAGGCAGTCAGAGACTCCACCTTTGCACTCAAACTGTTGACATTGGTGTCAACAGTCGCCAAACTAGGACCTGAAATATAAGTTAGTTTTTGAGAAACAGGCTTATATGGTGAGTTGGGAGAAGTGTTTAAGGTTATAGGGATACCTGAATTATCAAACATTTTGTAGAATTGTAAAGATTCCTCAAAAGATTGATGTTCAGGTCTTATAGGTCCAAACTGTGGTTGAGTATAAATAGATGGAGGGTTAGAGATCAAACAAATAGAAGGACTAGAGATGGGTATAGAAGAAGTAGGGATAGGGGTAGTTACCTCAGTTTGTTGTTGAACTGGGATCGTAGGTTGTGTCATTGTTGTTGTGACAGCGACCGAGGTGACCAAGGAGAAACATCCTTAGGTATAGGAGGTGCTATAGGAGTTTTCATCGCTGAAGTTTGTGTAAGATCAAACTTCTTCAGCATATCTTTAACATACTTACCCTTGGCTGATAAAAGTACCTTTATCAGATTGTTTAATCTGAAGACCAAGAAAATATGTCAGCTCACCCATCATACTCATTTTGTATTCTTTCTTCATTCTTTCAGCGAAGCTAGTACACAGAGATGGGTTAGTAGAACCAAATATGATGTCATCGACATATATTTGTACAAGAATAATATGACCTTTTATCTTTCTGAAAAACAGTGTATTATCAATTTTGCCACGTTCAAAATTTTCAGAGATAAGAAATGATGAGAGAGTGTCATACCAAGCACGAGGGGATTGTTTTAGACCATAGAGAGCCTTATCCAATTTATAAACATAATTTGTATACTTAGGGTCATAGAACCCTGGTGGTTGTTCTACATAGACTTCTTCATTCAGCTTTCCATTTAGAAACGCTAATTTTACATCCATTTGATAAACGATGAAGTCTTTATAGACTGCATAGGCTAAGAATAGTCGAATTGCTTCGAGCCTGGCCACAGGGGCAAAGGTTTCATCATAGTCTATGTCTTCCTCTTGTCTGTATCCCTGAGCAACAAGTCGAGTCTTGTTGCGGATTACAGTTCCATGTTCATCTAACTTGTTTCTAAACACCCATATGGTGCCTATAACAGTTTTATCAGATGGTCTAGGAACGAGATTCCAAACTTTGTTACGAGTAAACTCAGTCAGCTCTTCTTGCATAGCGTTGACCCAGTTTGGATATATGAGGGAATCATGAGTCTTTTTTGGTTCTATGAAAGAGATAAAGTTGACAAAGAGACAGATATTACCTGAACTTCGTCGTGTCTGAATACCTGCATCGGGATCACCAAGAATTTGATCTATTGGGTGATCTCTGGTCCATCGCTGAGCAGGAGCATAATCGCTTAACTCAGAGGTTCGATCAACAATTGGGATGTTTACTAATGAGGACGTTTGAGGTTCATCAGCAATTAACTGTTGAGTAGTGGACAAACTATTGTTATCAGAGAGGTTTTCAGACGTAGGTAGATCTGATGGTAGCAGTGTGTTAAGAGGTTCAGCTGAAACCCATGAGTTGAATTCAGCGTTAGAATGTATGATGTTTGGAACATCATCAGCAGTAGGTGGATCTGTGTGCTGGTGGTTTGAAAAGAAGGGTTCTGTTTCTCTGTAGTGAGAAAACATCCAAGAATTTAACTCTTCATTGTCAGCGATTGGTTTGGAGTTCGCTGAGCGAGTTTCATCAAAAGTGACATAAATTGTTTCTTCCACAGATTGTCTTCACTTGTTGAAAACTCTGTAGGCTTTGGAGATGGAGGAATATCCAAGAAATATTCCATCATCAGCTTTTGGGTCGAACTTTCCAAGCTGATCTTTGTTGTTTAAGATAAAGCACTGACAACCAAAGATATGAAGAAAGCTGATAGAGGGCTTTCTTCCATGAAAGAGTTCATAAGCTGTCTTTCCAAATCGCTTTACTATCAGCGATCTGTTTTGAGTAAAACATGCAGTATTTACAGCTTCAGCCCAAAATTGTGTAGGGAGGTGAGAATCGTTGAGCATTGATCTAGCAGCTTCAATGATCGTTCTGTTTCTTCTTTCAGCGACTCTGTTTTGCTGAGGTGTTCTTACTGAGGAGAAATTATGAGAAATTTCCTTGTTCTCAAAGAAATTGTTCAGAGAGCTGTTTTTGAATTAAGTTCCATGATCACTTCTTATTGAACGAACAGTAAGATTATTCAGCACTTCCATCTTTTTAACAAAAGATATTTGTTCTTTTGGAGTATCACTCTTATAGCGAAGAAAGATAACCCAGGTATAGCGAGAGAATTCATCCATAATGACAAGTGTATATTTCTTTCCAGCTATTGATTGGATATTGACAGGGCCAAACAGATCCATATGCAAGAGCTGAAGAGGACTTGTCACTGAGGAGACTTGTTTTGATTTGAAACTAGCTTTTGTTTGTTTTCCTTTTTCACATGCTGAGCAGAGAGATTCTTTAGCATATGAGTGTTGAGGAAGACCATAAACCAGTTCCTTAGAAGAGAGAGAATTCAGGGTTTTGAAGTTTAGATGAGAGAGCCTTTTGTGCCATAGCCAGTTGACATCAGAAGAGGCTTTAGATAGAAAACATAAGTTTTCAGTGGTAGTAGAGTCCATATCTATTACATACACATTTTCTCTGCGATAACCACTAAGAGCAAGTTTTCCTTTCTCATTCACCACTGAACATGCTTTCTTAGAGAAGCGAACTTCGTAGTCTTTGTCACATAGTTGGCTGATGCTTAGAAGGTTGTGCTTCAGTCCATCTACATAAGCGACTCTTCGAAAGGTAGTTATTCCATTGCTGAGAACACCAAACCCTCGGGTATATCCTTTTCCATTTCCACCAAAGGTCACAGAGGGACCTTTCTCTTCCTTGTATTCAGTGAGCAGGACTTTTTGTCCAGTCATATGATGAGAACATCCACTATCGAGATACCAGATGCCCTTTGATCCCTGCACACATAAGGAATATTAAGAGTTGTTTGGTACCCACTTTTCAATGAGTCCTTTTGGGTTAATGGAGATGGAAGGTTCAGTAATCTTCACAGCAGATGAAGATTCAGCTTCAGTGGTAATCTTCACTTTTGTTAATTTCTTAACCTTAGTGGTATTCTTCACCTTGGTCGATTTTTCAGCTTTAGTGGCCTTTTCAGCCTTGGAGGCATTCATCTTCACTTTAGCTGTTTTATCAGCTTTAGTGGCAGTTGGACATTTGCTTGCAATATGGTCAGTAAAACCACAGTGATAACATTTTATATATTTGAAAATGGTTTTAGGACCAGAAGTAGAAGATTTTACAAGCTTAAGATGAGCAGGGCCAGGTCCAAGAATGCTTTTCTCATGAGATCTGGGAGGAATTTTCATTTCTTCAGATCTCGTGGGTTTAAGGTCAATCTTTAGCTTTGGAGGACAGAGATCGAAGATTTCTATCACAGAGCTAGAGGATTGATTCATTGAAGGTTTAGAAGGAACTTTCAGCTTTGCTTTCTTGGTAGCCTTCTGAGGACGAAGAATGGATTTTCCTTTATCTGCAGACTTAGAGTCTTTGGATTTTTCCTTAGGGATAGAATTTGAGGAAGAACAGGGATAGAATTGATTATAAGAAGTGTCAAAGAAAGAAGTGACAAACGTTCCAAACTTAAGCGTGGAACTTTCTTCTTTAGTTTCATCCTGTGGTTTCCAAAAACCAAGACCAGTTCTATCACTTTCAGGAATTTGAGCATTTATTATCTCAGAGATCTTTGTTGATGATTTGCACCATTTTTCAACATGAGCCTTTTCTGCTTTTAGAGCAGCGATGGCTTGTTCGCGTTCAATGCTGATGATTTCATTTATAATGACTTGATCTTTCAACTTTTCTTCTAAAAGAGTTAGTTCACTGATCTTTTCATGACATTTTTCTAGCTCTTGAGTTAAATGAACATTTTTGTTCTCAGCTTGAGTTTTGTCGTTTAGAGCATTATAAAGATCAATCATCAGAACATCAACAGCGCGACTTCTCTCAGCTTCAGGCAGAGAGGGATTAGTAGAGATAGATACCTGAGATGATATGTAGCTCATGGAAGGTTCAGATGCTTCTTCCACTTCTTCTTTAATCTCAGCCATGAGGCAAAGATTAGCGACTTCTTCTTTATCAGAACTTGATTCTTCTGATTCAGCCCAGTCATGTTCTTCAGCGATGAGACTTTTACCTTTTTGCTTGTAGCTTTTCAGCTTTTGATATTTGTTCTTCAGCTTTAGGTATTTGTCATCACTGGATCTTCTTGAGGTAGAAGGCTTGAAGACCTTTTTAGATCTGCACTCACTAGCAAAGTGTCCAATCTTTTCACAGTTATAGCAAGTGGCAGTAGCCTTATCAACAGGAGTTGATTTTGGCTTTTCAGTAAGAGAGAGAGGCTTATTTCTTCGGAAATTGCTCTTTCTTGCAAATCTCTTAAAAGAGTTTGTCAAGAGTGTTAAGGACTCATCGAACTCTGAAAGATCAGGGTCTAATAGATCCTCAGATTCAGAATCTAACTCAGTGATGGTTAGAGTAGATCGCTGAGATGGAATTATCTCTGAAGAGACCAAAGCAACCGGAGTGCTTTTGGAGTCTTTAGAATCTTTTACAAGATTCTTCTTTAAGAGATTCGATTGCTCATAGTTGAGCAATATTCCATACAGAGTGCTGAGAGAAAGAGAATTTAAGTCTTTTGTCAGCTTAAGACATATTGAATAACTGTCCCAGCTTTCAGAAAGACATTCTAAGAATTTTGTTAGGACCTCAGAATTAGAATAGGTCTTACCAACAGTTCTTAGATCAATGATTAACCAGTTAAACCGCTGATGAACGTCAGAGAGAGATTCATTCTTACCAGCGATGAAACTTTCATACTGTCTTACCAAGTTAATCTTTCGAGTCTCTTGGATTTCAGTGGTGCCCTCATATTGAACACATATGGTTTCCCACACATCTTTAGAAGTTTTCAGATGCATGATGGAATGAAAAACTTCATCAGGTAGAGCCATTGAGATAATGGTCTTTGCTCTTGCATCTATACCTACCTTCTTTTTGTCTTCATCACTCCACTGTCTTATTTCCTTAACGACATAGTGTTTAGGGACAGCTTCAGTGGTGGCAGTAGCGGGAACTGCAACTATAATTCTAACATGTTCATAGGGTCCATTTTCTATATACTCAGGTATAGTAGGATCAGCACCTTCAAGAAATAGCATCATTCGATTTTTCCATAGAGAAAAGTTATCTCTGCTAAATCGAGGAGGTTTAGAGAGTGAACCATTATCATAGTAGTTAGTGTTTGTGTTAAGTGCCATTTAGAACAGCAAGGAAGAGAATAAAGCAAGATCTTGTTTATCAGATTAAACAGTCTGCTCTGATACCACTTGTTGGTCCCGGAGGTGCTTAACAAGTTTGTAGAAGGGGGGGGGGGGGTTGAATACAAACACATAAATTTAAAGTTTAATAAATTGTTTATTGATAAATCAAACACAATTTACAAGTTTGTTGCGGAATATATTAAGACAGACTCAATCTAAACAAACTTAAGAAACACTAAGATGGTTGCACAAGAATTTCAAAGAATGGGGATTATAGAAAAAAAGGTTTCTATTTGGAGTTCAAGGGTTGAGCACACCCTCAGATGGAGGGGTGAACTTCCTATTTATACCCTATGCATTAAATGCATGGCAGGGCACTTTACACGTGGCATTCACTGATTGGCTTTGTAAGTCTGACTTTGGGAGACATGCTTTCGGACGGATCATGAACAGTGTAGTTGACAGAGTTGTTGTACGAATTGTGGCAGAGGCATGTCCTTTCTGACACATCGTATTGAGTTGTTCAAGGTAAGACAAATGGAAACTTGAGGTATAAGCTTTGTGATCATTCAATCGCTGAATATCTCTTTCTATAGAGATATCAAGAGTTCAACGATCGCTGAAGCTTTCCTTATGTTCCTTCGCGTATAGGTAGAGTTGTCTTTGCTTCACTGATATCCGCATCAGGTCATTAGTAGATTTCTCTTTGTTCAGCAGCTTCGTCTTCGATTCAGCTATGAACATCAGTTGACGCGATACTTGTCTTCAGGGATTACGTTACTGTTTACATAAGAACTATCAGCGATAACTGAACAGACTCAGTTTGATCACTGATAGTGAAACACTAATACATATTAAATGTTTATAAGAAAGACTATCAGCGATAACTGAACAGACTCAGTCTGATCGCTGATAGTGAAACACTAAAACATATTAAACGTAATTTTCACTAAGTATAGAAAATGGTCGTTATCAAATCACTGAGAGAGTTTGGATCAACACCATCGTCTTCAACAATAAATGATTTACATTGCTTCAATAAATTTTATTCAAAGACGAAAACCCTAATTAGAGATTTTTGAAATTTGAAACAACGAAAATCTGAATTCTATCAAGGGAATTTCATCGCATTTAATTTTATATTTTAAGAGGAGATAGAATTTGAAGCTCGAACCCATGGGAGTGAAGCGTGTTGAGAGACCTTGGAAGAAAACTTCATTTGGGGAAGTTCATCTCAATTGAATTTGAATTTGAATTTGAATTTGAATTTGAACATTTTGGGATATATTGCACGAGGAGCAGGAGCAGAATAAAATCTGTAAAACCTTAGGAAGCCAAATTCTAACAAACGAAAGGGAAAGATAGCTCTGCAAAGGCAAAAAGAAGACCTTGAACACACCAAAAGGCTCAGCTTAAAATCAACGCATCAGCACCTTGTACTTATGCATATAAACTTGTAATTAAGAGATTTTTGATTGTCTTGCACAAAATGGTGGTACCTTGTGCTTTAAAAATTGTCTTTAAGGTAGCGTTTGGTACGTAGACCGGATGAGACAGGACAGGACAGGACGGAATAGGACAAGACTAATTGTCTGTCCCACATTTGGTACGACTAGAACAGGACATGACTTATTGTCTATTCCACGTTTGGTAAGCTGGACAGGACATGACAAAACTGTTAAAATGACCAGATTGCCCTTATATGCTGTTTTATGTTATTTTATATCAAATAATGATTGTAAATGACATAAATTAAAGAAAACAGATTAATTCTCTCCGTAATTCTCTCCATAATTTACGTGATATCTTTTGTAACCCTTTCCTTTTTTTTAGCTGGCTTCTTGTGTATATATGCAGATGAATGTATCGGTCTTCATATCATCCAACACAATAATGAATTTCTCCTATTTTCTTATAATGAAATTCTCCTATTTTGTTATGGTATTAGAGCAGAAAGTCTGATCCTTCACCCCTCCCCCACCGAAAATTCTAGAAACCCTAATCGCTGATTATGGCCGGCAACGAAGAAACGAATAGTAACAAGACTGATGGAGGATCGATATCTTCTGATTCACCATACTATATCCATGCCTCGGATTATCCAAGGCAGATGCAAGTCAACGAAGATCTATCTGATGGAAACTACATTGATTGGTCACAAGAGATGTTAAACTTCTTGTTTGCCAAGAACAGGGTAGGTTTCATCGATGGGTCGATCAAGAAACCAGAACCGAACGCTACCAATTACATGGCATGGATGAGGTGTGATGCCATGATAAAGGGGTGGTTAAACACAACAATGGAGATAGGCATTAGAACAAGTGTTAAATATGTTAATACCGCACAAGAAATCTAGGAAGACCTTCAAGAACGCTTCGGGAAGGAAAGCGCACCAAGAGCCTACGAACTCAAACAATCTCTCACAACAATCAGGCAAGATAGTTCTTCTGTCTCATCATACTACACCAAGCTTCGCTCACTTTGGGATGAAATACAGTCTGTTCTCCCTATTTCCAAGTGCTCGTGCAATGGATATACATGTGGGTTAGGGAAAAGGTTGGTTGAAGTAAAAGAGAAAGAACAACTTTGCGAGTTTTTATTGGGTCTGGATGGAGATTTCGGCACAATAAGGACTCAAATACTAGCCATGAAACCGACGCCGTCTTTGGGTACTGCATACCACCTGGTTGCTGAGGACGAGCAACAAAGGGCTATATCCAGCGCTAAGAAACCTGCCATCGAACCCGCTGCTTTTCAATCATATGTCCCGGGAAAACGCGACTCAAATTAGCAAACCAGGTCTGTAACAAAAGGCGGAAAACGGGGAATGGACGAGTCGGATGAACATTGCAATTTCTGTGGGAAGGACGGCCACAATAGAGAAGGATGTTTCAAGCGAATTGGCTATCCAGATTGGTGGCCAGGAAAAGGGAAGCAAGACAAGCCCAAGCGGAGAGTTGCTTTTGTAGGAGGAGAACAAGATAGGGTGTCAAACCTCACAAACGAACAGTACCAATAGTTTTTAAACTTCTTAGGGAACAAAGGAACCAACAAAGAAGAGGCGCTGCCGGTTGCAAACATGACAGGAAATATCGGGCGTGAAGGTAAGTGGATTGTTGACTCGGTTGCTACCGAGGACATAACTTACAAAGATGTTTTGCTTAAAAATAAAACAAAAGGGAATCATGAGATACCTGTGACCATACCAAATGGTGAGTCGATAGTCGTGGAAGGACGAGGAGAATGTGTCTTACCTAATGGAACGACTATCAAAGGGGTTTTACACGTTCCAGAATTTAAATGCAATTTGCTTTCTGTTAGCAAGTAATCTAAGGATCTTAAGTGTGTCCTAACCTTTTTTCCCGACTTTTTTGTCATACAGGACTTGTTTTCGAAGGCCTTGATTGGAGCGGGAAAATGCGACTGGGGTCTATACAAGGTGGGGATGATGGGAGCCGAGAGACAAGCCTTGACGACCACCATCAACACTTGGCACAAAAGACTTGGTCACGCGTCTAATTCAGTTTTTTGAAAAATGTTTCCCTGAGGTCTAGAGATAGTTTTTGTGATTCCTGTTTAAAGGTAAAACACACGAGATTGCCTTTTCCTATTAGTGTTACCAAGACAAATTCTTGTTTTGAGTTAATTCATTGTGATGTTTGGGGTAAATACCGTACGCCATCTTTTACACAAGCACATTACTTTCTAACAATTGTTGATGACTTTAGTAGGGCAGTTTGGGTTTTTCTACTAAAGCATAAGTATGATGTTGGAACTTGTCTCATTGGGTTCCACAAAATGGTTATTACTCAGTTTGGGAAGAGCATAAAAAGAGTAAGGTGCGACAACGGAGGAAAATTTGTTTCGAACAACATGGTCGATTTTTACACTAACGAAGGGATAGTGTTAGAGACTACGTGTCCACACACCCCACAACAAAATGGGGTTGTGAAACGTAAACACAAGCACTTGTTGGAAACAGCACGAGCCTTAAGGTTAGAGGCAAACTTACCTATCAGGTTTTGGGGAGAGTGTATTCTCACGGCTGCTTATATCATTAACCGTTTGCCATAAGATGTGATAGGTAATAGAATTCCTTTTGAAGTCATATACAATCAACAACCAGATTATGACTCAATGAGGGTGTTTGGGTGTCTTGCATATTACAGATGTACAGAGACGAAAGGATATAAGGTCTATGATGCTGAACACAACAAGATCGTTATATCCAGAGATGTGAATATCGTTGAAGAAAACTTCCCCTTCGCTACTCTCGGTCGTGAAAAGGAAGAGGAAGAAGCTTTCACTTTTCCCGATGTATGGGACGAGACAGACAACCCAAAGACTACTGAAACCTGGACCAGAATCAAGTGTTGAGCAACATGACACTCAATAAGACCAAAACTCAACCGGGAATCTGGGTGATAATTCTCAAAACGAGAATCAGGTCGACGATGAGGAACAAGCAGGTGTCATCAGTTACCAGGTTGAAATGAATAGTAACGAACTGATAAGAGAGAAAAGAACCAGAGTTCGATCAAAGATGCTAAATGTCTACGTTGTAAATCTTCCCCATCAATAGATCCTGATCAACCTGCTCTAAATCAAATGCCTTCGACGATACATCCCTTAACCAACTTTGTTGCTTATGACAATTTTTCTGACACACATAAAGCCTTTTTGTCGGCTATTGATTCAAACAATGAGCCAACACATTTTAATCAGGTTGTGTAGAACGAAAAATTGAGAGATGCCATGAAAAAAGAGATTCGGGCCATAGAAGAAAATGGAACGTGGACGCTCGAGAATTTACTGGATGGAAAGAAAGCCATCGACTCCAAATAGGTGTACAAAATTAAGTACAAACCAAATGGATATATCGAGAGATACAAGGCTCGACTTGTGGTGAATGGTTTTACGCAATTGGAAGGTGTTGATTTCCATGATACATTTGCACCAGTAGCCAAACTCGTGACCGTCAGAAGTTTGCTCGTTGTTGCCATTAAGAAAGAATGGCACATTCATCAGTTGGACGTTAATAACGCCTTTCTGCATGGTGATTTAAATGAGGATGTATACATGAAGATACCACAAGGTTTTGGAAGAGAAGAAGACACTAGAGTATGTAAACCGAGAAAGTCACTTTACAGACTCAAGCAAGTCTCGAGGAATTGGTATCAAAATTTCACCGCTTCATTATTAAAAATCGGTTTCAAGCAGACAGGTGCAGACCATTCTCTTTTTACGCTCAAGGGAAACAACATGTTTGTAGCAACTCTTATCTACGTAGACGATGTCATAGTGGTTGGCGATAATCTTGAAAATATTCAAGAAATAAAGGATTATCTCGACAAAGAGTTCAGCATAAAAGACCTAGGGGTTTTGAAATACTTTCTTGGTATTGAAGTGGCTCGAATGAAAGAAGGATTGGTGCTAAGCCAATGTAAATATACCTTGGATATCTTGGAAGATGCTGGTAAGTTAGGGTGTCGTCCTAGTCTCTTTCCAATGGAGCAAAATTTAAAATTGGATAAAGATGAGGAGGGATTGCCCACAGACCCAAATCTGTACCGTAGGCTCGTTGGAAGGCTGCTTTACTTACAGGCAACAAGACTCGATATCACCTACGCTGTTAATGTGTTGAGTCAATTTGTCAGCAACCCAAAACAAAGTCATTTAGAAGCTGCCGACCGGGTCTTAAGGTATCTTAAGGCAACTATGGGTCAGCGAATCCTCTTGGCTAAAGAGGGTGGGAATAACCTAACTACATATTGTGACTCGGACCGGCTTGGATGCCCCTTCACTCGAAGATCACGAACCGGATACTTGTTGCTTTTAGGGGGAGCACCAATTTCCTGGAAGTCAAAGAAACAATCAGTTGTTTCCAGGTCGTCAGCCGAAGCGGAATATAGAGCCATGGCAACAATCGTTAGCAAAATTCTGTGGATGAGGTGACTGCTAAAGGAACTTGAAATACCACCTAGCAGACCAACTCAATTATTCTGTGACAACCAAACAGCCCGTCATATAGCCAATAATCCAGTCTTCCATTAACGTACCAAACATGTGGAAATGGATTGTTTCTTCGTCAGAGAACGAGTTGAATCTCAAGAGATAAATCCCATGAACATCGACAACAAACTGCAAATCGCTGACATATTTACCAAACCTTTGGGGACACGACAATTCCACATGCTGCTTGACAAGCTGGGCACTCGGAACCTTCATGCCTCAGCTTGCGGGGGAGTAAAGAAGACAGATTAATTCTTTCCGTAATTCTCTTCATAATTTACGTGATATCTTTTGTAACCTTTTCCTTTTTTTTAGCTGGCTTCATGTGTATATGTGCAGATGAATGTATCGGCCTTCATATCATCCAACACAATAATGAATTTCTCCTATTTTCTTATAATGAAATTCTCCTATTTTCTTATAAATCAACTAAAATATATTTAAATAATTTTATCTACGATAGTTGTACTATTTTATATCATATAATCATTCCAACAAAACAATTATAAATACATACAAAATTTGCTTACTGTTGGGGGCTAAACTGGCTTCCCAATTTTTGATCTTCTTTCTTTTTTTGGTCTTAAGCATATACATAGAATGTTGTTTCATCTTGCAAAAACATTGATTTTGTGTAATCTGGTCAGTGTCTATGATCCTATTGGAGGTTTATGGAAAGTTTTTGGATTCATTAATAAATATGGAAAATGAGTTCCATTGGATTGTTGCTACTGGATGGAATTATTGTTGTCCAAGGGTTTGATATTTCTGGAATGTGAAAGAACGGGTAGAAGTATGAATACAGATCGAAATCTGTGGAGTTTTAGATGGTATTCACCTTTGCAGTCTGATCCCTCATGTGTTTCCTCCTACTTCTTATATCTGGAATTGCTTGGTAATGGTGATTATGAATGTTTCTTCCTGGAAATCGATGGATTTGGAATGGTTGTGGTGGAAGAAACAGAATGGAAAAATCGATGGAGAATTTGGTGGGTAAAATCTTGAACTGGTGGATTTTGAAGAAAGCAATTTTGAGTTTATCTCATATTCTCTTTTGGAAAGTGATGGTGATTGGTTGGGATAAGTTTCTTGGTGGGTTTTATTTTGATAATAAAATAATTCCTTTGGACTTGGGCCATGATTGGGATAAGGGATTCCATTGGATGCTAAATTGGGCTCATGATAAAAATCTTAAAGATAAAGATTTGGACTCAATTGGGATTAGTTTGTGCATGGGCCTTATTGTTGATTGGGCTATCCATTTGCATGATAAGAGGAGTTGTCATATTGTATGGTTTTTTGTTGCTAAGTCTAATTGGGTGGAATTCATAATAGGCTTTTATTTGGAAGATTCAATAGTGGGTCGATGATGATTTTTTGGGTGCATATGGATTATTAACTGGGCTTCGATTTTTAAACAAATGTGAAGGAGCCTACATATTGAAGAATGGTTGTGATAATAATTGCATCCAATTTAATATGTTGGATTTTATTTCGGGTTCTAGTTGGGTTATTTTTTTGTTTGATTTTCATAGGGTGGATTATAGGTTATACAATCCTTTATTGCTTTGTTGGGGTAAAATTTTTCTATGGTTTTTCCCTAAACATATTCTTGGTTGTCATTTTGTAAATCATGGGGTATACCCCTCGTAATTTGTATGTGTTTTTATCTTTATGAATAAAAAAATTTCGGGGGTTCCGTCCCCTTTTCCCAATTTTTTTTAAAACTTTCCAACACAACAACACTAAATTCATACATAATTTAGAAACCTTTCAACATAACTATTGTACCAAAAATAATTTAAACACGTTTCATACCAACATCAAAAGTTTAAACATTCACAAACAAGTCAAATGTACCAACATCAAAAGTTTAAACATTCCAAGACAACAATTGTTTTCATAATTTTCTAATACTATTACTTGTCCTCGTCATAAATCAACTTCACAAATTCTAACTTCATAGCATCATCCAAACACATCCAAAAACGATATTGGGATGGTTTGTCCCCAAAGTACTTACCCATTCGAATGATTTCCATCATACCAAGTCCAAGTCGCTTCAATTAATTGCTCAAGCCATCCATTTCGATAGAATCTGAGATGACTGAAACCAATCTTTTCATTTGATTGGTTGCTTCATGGATTTCATTCTTGGTTTCTTCCACTATCTTAGATAGCCCGGTTATCCTTTTCCTCTTCTTACTTGTTCCTTCTCCTTCATTTGGAATGGGGGAATGGGAAGTTGTATTTGCATGACTTGGAACGGGGGGAACATTAACTTCAATCACAAAATCATCGTCATTCTCTATGTTCATATTCTCCAACGCGTCTGTAGCAGATTCGGCCATGCTTCCCGTCGCGCTGTATTTCCCAAACACCATCTTCAACCGCTCGTAAGCCGGGAATGGATTATTAGCCGTGTAGTTCTTGTTGGGATGTTTCTACGACAACAAACAAACAAATAAATAATTATAAATAAAAAAGTGACTAAAAACATCATAAGAAACCTATAATATCTAACTACTAACATTTAAATATTCTTCCAAAATCTCAGGAGATTCAACGGTCACACATTGATTTGCATCATTCCACCCAAATCCGCTTGTATTTAGCATATCATAAGCAACAGAATATTTATCTTTTAGACGTTTTATTTTATTTTGCACGTGTTTTGCCGTTATGTTAATACCGGGAATTCTTTCCCACATCTTTGAAACAACCTCATATGTACGTGACATGAAGCTTCCATTATCACATCTACCATCCTAATAAAATTATGTAGCAAAGCACACGCTAAAATCATTCGGCCTTGATATTTTATCGAATAGAAAGAAGGACTTCGTAATATAGCCCAATGCTTCTTCATAATGCCAAAACACCTCTCAATAATATTTCTAGCATGTGAGTGATTCATATGAAAGTATTCCTATTTATTAGTAGGTGCACGACTAGCGTCGTCCCACTCTCGTAAATGATACCTTGTGCCTCTATATGGTGCCAAAAAACCTTCACCATTGATGTATCCTGCATCGGCCAAGTAGCAGTTACCGGGTGTGACTTTCAATCCATTTTGTCTGGTAACTGCATCTCGTAGAACTCTAGAGTCGGTAGCCGAACCTTCCCAACCAGCTAAAACATAGACAAATTTCAGATCACGAGTGCACACACCTAATACATTGGTCACAATATGTCCCTTTCTTGTTCGATACCTTGGTTTAGACTCTGGTACAGTTACTTCAATAGAAGTTCCATATATTGCTTCTAGACAACCCTATAAAAAAAGGTTAACTAAAAAATGGAGGTTATATTATGAATTATATTAAAAGTGTTACAATAATTACCTTAAATCATTTCCATCGTGAATCCATACAATCATCTTCTATAGGAGTTGGTTTGACAAGCAACACGTCTTCCAAATGCAATAAAACACACAACACTCGATGAACATACCGACTAATTGTTTCCCCCGACCTATAGAACCTAACTTGTATAGTTCTATTCTTAGTGTGGTGTGCTAATATATTTATAAATATAGCAATTTGCTCCTCGATTGTCATATTACCGTCATCTACTAATCCACCACGAGTTTTAAGCAAATCGCACAAAACAGCAAAAGTATTTCTTGTTGGGGGATTTGTGGGGTTGTAGAAATCGATGGGTAGAGAGAGATGAGGTATGATTAAAACTTGGATAGAATATGAGATCGCGTGAGAGCTCGTTTTCCTTAAGTGTTATTTCGACCCTATTATGCCTGGGTATCACGAAAGACACTCGAGGATAATCTCAAATTCACCGTATCGATTCTGGCAGAAATCGACACTATTTAAACACCAAGAGAATGTAACCGATGCCATAATATTAATGATAATAATCATCCATTTAATGGAATTGATTGTTAATTGGTAAATTGGTGTAGGTTATAAATCAAATTGGGAGTTACAAAAGAGATTGATTGGGGGTTACAAACCGCACCTGCAACAGTGCATTACGCGGGTAGCCGCGCGGATTAACCCGCGGCACAACCCGCGTGAGCCTCTGTTCGTCCCAAATCCAGTGCACCACGTGGGTAGCCGCGCGGGTTTAATCCGCGGCACAACCCGCGTGAGCCAATGTCTCCCACACGAAACAGTGCACCACGCGGGTAGCCACGCGCGTTAACCCGTGGCACAACCCGCGTGAGCTACTGTTTCGTCTAACAAACACCAATTAACTGTCCTAACAATCCTGGGTCATAGTTAGCTTACACAAGTGTGCACTCCACACCTCCTAACTCGTGTTATAGCTTAGCTACAAACCCCATTATTATCTTTGTGAATCCAATTACACAAAATGACCGATGATTTCACTAAAATCACCAACATTCCTCCCCCATTTTAGTGCAATCCTTGATTCACAAATAAGATTAATATAGCAAACAAACTCATGCATAAATGAAAATATCTAAAAGATTGAATTTCCATCTTAGTACATTACACATTTTAAATACTCGAGAATCCGGGTGTCCTATGGATTGAACCCATTTGAGTACCAGAAAATAACATACACATGAATTTAAAATTCTCTAAAGTTTAAACTTCACACTATACAGGTCGTGTGTCCTTATCCATTCGTGAGTACATCAAATCTAAGTCCAAGCTTCTTGAAGCGGCCGCACTTCGCACTCATATGGGTAGTTCCTTTCATCATGCACCTGCACATGCATTTTAACAAAAGAACAATTACCTCCTCGCTTGCAGTACCAAGCACATACCTTGGGATGATTACCTTGTGCTCCAATCCCTTAGAGTGAGCTTTCCCATTGAATTCAACTTCTAACGTTGTATTAGAAGGGAATTGGGTATCTCACCGTTAGAGATTCAAATGGACTTTAAACCCATCCCGATTACCGACTTGTGAACCAAGTACCTAGCTAACCCCTTCGTCAAGTGGTCCGCTAGATTTTGTTGCGACCGAACAAATTCAACCGAAATCACCCCATTCGTGATTAGCTCACGAATCATGCTATGTCTAACACCTAAGTGTCTAGACTTGCCATTGTACACTTGACTATAAGATTTATCCAAAGTAGCCGCACTATCACAACAGATAGAAATGGGTGATATTGGTTTTGGCCATAACGGAATTTCGTGGACTAAATTCCTTAGCCACTCCGCCTCTTTACCGGCAGCAGCTAATGCCACAAATTTCGACTCCATAGTTGAACTTGTGATGCAAGTTTTCTTCTTGGAAGCCCATGAAATTGCACCTCCCCCAAGCAAGTATACCCAACTACTCGTAGAAGAGTGATCTTCTAAGTTGTTAATCCAACTTGCATCCGAATATCCCTCTAAAACCGAAGGAAACCCGACATATGACAAACCATAATCAATGGTTTTCTTCAAGTATTTAAATACTCGTCCTATCGCTTGCCAATGATGTATACAAGGATTACTAGTATATCTACTCAACTTGCCTACGACAAAAGCGATGTCCGGCCTAGTGCTTGTCATGGCATACATCAAGCAACCAATAGCCTTTGAGTACTCGAGTTGTGACACAGCTTCACCCGAATTGGGCATAAGCTTCACACTCGGATCAAATGGAGTACTCACCGGAGAACAATCAAAAGTAATTAAATTTCTTTAATACTTTCTCGATGTAATGAGATTGCGTAATTGCAATCCCTTTGTTCTCACGCTTAATCCTTATTCCAAGGATCACCTCCGCTTCTCCCATATCTTTCATGGAGAATTTTGATGACAAAAACTCTTTTGTTTTATCAACTTGATTTTGGTCAGTGCCAAAGATCAACATGTCATCAACATATAAGCATATTATTACTCCGTTACCGGATATGTCAAATTTGCTATATACACACTTGTCCGCTTGGTTTAACATGAAACCGTTGGACAAGATAACCTCATCAAATTTTTGATGCCATTGTTTAGGTGCTTGTTTAAGCCCATACAATGATTTTACAAGTTTACAAACCTTATGCTCCATCCCAGTCATAATAAAACCTTCTGGTTGTTTCATGTAAACTTCTTCCTCCAAGTCACCATTTAAGAATGTCGTTTTGACATCCATTTGGTGAATCACTAAATTGTGGATAGCTCCTAAGGCTATAAACAATCTAATCGTGGAGATCCTTGCAACCGGGGCATAGGTATCAAAATAATCGATGCCTTCCCGTTGCCTAAAGCCTTGGATTACCAATCGAGCTTTGAACTTGTCGATTGATCCATCGGCTTTCATATTCCTTTTGAAGATCCACTTGCAACCCAACGGTTTACAACCCGGTGGCAAGTCCGATAATACCCAAGTATTATTCCCCGTGATGGAATCCATCTCATCATTTATTGCTTCTTTCCAGAAAGCAATATCTTGAGACTTCATAGCCTCATCAAATGATTTTGGATCTTCCTCAATACTATAACAGTAAGAGAATTGTGATCCAATTTCATCTCTTGAACCTTCTACCAAGTATACTTGGAAATCGGGACCAAAGGATTTTTCAATCCTTCCTCTTTTGCTCCTTCGAAGCATTGGAGATTCAGTTGGAACAATTGCTTGTTCTTCAACCTCACTAGTTACACTAGTATTTGGAACAAGATCCTTCAGCTGAGGTATTGAAGAGAATCTAGTCTCATCGAATAATGCATCTCTCGATTCTATAACGGTGTGAATCGCTATAGAATCATTAGGTTCAATAACATAGAACCTATATGCCTTGGAATGCTCGACATATCCAACAAAGATGCAATCAATACCCTTTTCACCCAAGGTTTTCCTTTTGGGTTCGGGTAGTCGAACAACTGCTCGACAACCCCAAACTCGAATATAATTCAAGTTAGGCCTTTTCTTGAACCAAAGTTCATATGGGGTAATCTTGTTCCTTTTATTAGGAACTCGATTTAATAAATAACAAGTCGTTAACATGGCTTCACCCCAAAATCCATCACTCAAACCCGAGTAGGATAACATAGAGTTCACCATTTCTTTGAGAACTCTATTTTTCTGTTCCGCCACACCATTTTGTTGAGGTGTATAAGGCGCCGTATTTTCATGAATTATTCCTACGGATTGGAAAAACATGGGGTCGTAATATTCCCCACCACGATCGGTGCGTAAACATTTAATTAAACCGTTCATTTGCAATTCAACCTCCGTTTTATAAATTTTAAATTTATCCAACGCTTCATATTTTGAGTTCAACAAATAAATATAGCAAAAACGTGAAGTGTCTTCAATAAAAGTAACAACGTACTTTTTATTACCAAAAAACGGAGTTGAATGCAAATCACAAAGATCACTATGAATTAATTCAAGCACCGACGAATCCCTTTTAACATTGGGAAACGGTTGCCTAGTGATCTTCGTCAACATGCAAGTTTTACATTTTTCGGTTTTAACGTCAAAAGCCGGAATAAGACCGTCTTTTGACATTTCAACCATTCTTTTAAAATTAACATGACCTAGTCTAGCATGCCATAAACTAGAATCAACAAGAACTTCATTTGCAATATAAATAGAATTCGAAACAAAATTCTTATTATTTAAACTTAACATGAACATGTCATTATTCAAATAACCGAATCCGACAAAAGAGCCACCTTTTGACAAGGTAAACTTTCCGGATTCAAAAACTTCCCTATATCCTAACTTATTCAAGGTACTATCGGAAACCAAATTCTTTCGAATTTGTGGTACAAACAAAACGTCAACAAGTTCAATAATTTTATTAGAGCTAAATTCTAGTCTAACTAAGCCACGTCCAAGAATGGGAGCATTTGAATCGTTCCCCATGTGTAGCACGGATCCATCTTCAACCGGTTCCAAAGAGGAGAACCAACGTCGATCCTTGCACACATGACTCGATGCACCCGTGTCAATCCACCAAGCATCATCATCATCCTGCACATAAAATGATTCGGATATTAGTGGTACATAATTCAAGTTTGAATTAACACCAAAGTCAAGAAACTGACCTTGACGTGGGTTCTGATCATTAGATCTTTGCCCACCACCACTTGAGTTTGCTTCGTTCTTATTCTTGACAACTCTACAATCCCACTTGAGATGGCCGGTCATCCCACAAGTCCAACAGGTTAATTTAACCTTTTTGTTGGGACCTTTCTTGGCTTCATTGAACTTACGTTTTCCCTTAAAATTGTTGGATCTTCCCTCTTCCACCATGTTCACCGAAGGTGCAAAAATATCTTTCATTTTAGGTTTCTCAGTCTCTTGCGCCCGAAGAGATTCCTCTATGCGCAAGTGACTACCGAGTTGTACAAGAGACAACTCTTCCTTCTTGTGTTTCAACATATGTTTGAAGTCTTTCCAAGAGGGAGGCAATTTATCAGTAATGCTCGATACGGAGATGGATTCGTCCATCTTCATATCATGTTGAGCATATTGGCCTAGAATGCATAGGAGCTCATTGTATTGCTCCATCACAGGCCTTGAATCCACCATTTTGTAATTATTAAAATTACTCACGAGGAACTTCTTACTAGAAGCATCCTTCGCCATGTATTTGGACTCAATAGAGTCCCATAGCTCTTTAGCGGATTCAACGTTTTTATAGATATCGAAGAGGGAGTCACACATACCGTTCAAGATGTGACCACGACATATGTAGTCGTCGTTTTCCCATTTTCCGTGACGCCGGGTCATCTCCAACATCTCGTCCTCCATATCCTCCGGCATGGGCGTGCTTAACACGTACACGACCTTCAACGTGGTCAACAAGAAGTGCATCTTCTTTTGCCATCGTCTAAAGTCGACGCCTTCAAACTTCTCCAGTTTGGTGAACTTGGTCGTCATGTCTCTCACCGATTGATCACTCGCCATCTCTCACGAGCGGAATAACAAATAAGATTGTTGGGGGATTTGTGGGGTTGCAGAAATTGATGGGTAGAGAGAGATGAGATATGATCGAAACTTGGATAGAATATGAGATCGAGTGAGAGCTCGCTTTCCTTAAGTGGTATTTCGACCCTATTCTGCCTGGGTATCACGAAATACACTCGAGGATAATCTCAAATTCACCGTATCGATTCTGGCAGAAATCGACACTATTTAAACACCAAGAGAATGTAACCGATGCCATAATATTAATGAAAATAATCATCCATTTAATGGAATTGATTGTTAATTGGTAAATTGGTGTAGGTTATAAATCAAATTGGGAGTTACAAAAGAGATTGATTGGGGGTTACAAACCGCACCTGCAACAGTGTATTACGCGGGTAGCCGCGCGGATTAACCCGCGACACAACCCGCGTGAGCCTCTGTTCGTCCCAAATCCAGTGCACCATGCGGGTAGCTGCGCGGGTTTAACCTGCGGCACAACCCGCGTGAGCCACTATCTCCCACACGAAACAGTGCACCACGCGGGTAGCCGCGCGGGTTAACCCGCGGCACAACCCGCGTGAGCCACTGTTACGTCTCACAAACACCAATTAACTGTCCTAACAATCCCGGGTCATAGTTAGCTTACACGAGTGTGCACTCCACACCTCCTAACTCGTGTTATAGCTTAGCTACAAACCCCATTATTATCTTTGTGAATCCAATTACACAAAATGACCAATGATTTCACTAAAATCACCAACATTTCTATCCATTCGCAACTCGTTTATACAATTGACATCACTTTCACGTGTAATATGTTGTATTTCGGTTGACCTAACTTGAAGTCTAGTGAAAGTTCTTTGGTCTAAATTTTCCCTTTCATTATTTATATTCTCCAATTCAATTAACCAAATCATAAGGTAAAGAAAATACACAAACATTTGAATGTAAGTATTCCATACGGTGATGAATACAACCAAGTGATTCCGGTCCATCACTACAAAATTCACAAAACAAAGTGACAAGCAATAGTCAAAAATTATAGCTAAATTTTATAGTACATCCAACACTTTTTAGATCCTATATTAAACAAAATATTGTAATTTTCATAGCACAAAGTTTATTTCTAGAAAGGTTTTAGGATATAACAGTAGCCATGGTGATTGAAAGGTTTTAGTAAACAAAGTTTCATAGCACATAGCCATGGTGATTGAATAACAGTAGCATATACGATGGTGAAGCACATAAACGATGGTGATTGAATAACAGTAGCATATACGATGGTGATTGAATAACAGTAGCATATACGATGCAATAACAATAGCATATACGATGGTGAAGCACATAAACGATGGTGATTGAATAACAGTAGCATATACGATGCAATAATAGTGATTGAATATAAATCTAAACCACATAAACGATTCAACATAAAATGATTGAAGACGATTCAACATATAGTAGCACCCACATAAATCGATTTTACAGAAATCGAAACGGTGGAGACGATGAAGAACAGTAATCGAAACCAAAGAAATCGATGAAGAACACCCACAGAAATCGATGAAGAACACCCAAAAAAATCGATGAAGAACACCCACAGGAATCTAAACCAAATAAATCGAAACTACATAAATCGGTGAAGAACATGGTACATACCTGTGGAAACGATGAAGATGGAGGCGATGGCAAAGTCTGGAAGATGGAGGCGATGGAATGAAAAAATTAGGTTTAGGTTACGTATCAGATAAATGGTGTAAAAAATAGGGTATTTTAGTAAATTTTCAATTTAGTACTATGTTGTTCCACCTATTTTCGTGGAACAAAAAAGCTCAAGTTTTGTCCTATGAAATCAACTTTTTGTTCCATGTTGTCCCATCTGATTTTTGTCCCATGGCATACCAAACATGGGGCTATTTTTTTTGTCCCGTCCCGTCCAATCTGGTCTGTATACCAAACGCACCCTAAGAGTTTTGTTATAAATGCTTATTAATGTACTATATATATATATATATATATATAATACTCCCTCCGTCACAAAATAAGTTATTTCTTTCCTTACAACTCTTTAATAATTTTGCATTAATTAAGGGTAAACTTTAGAATGTAGCTATCTACTTTTGAAAGTAGCCAATTATATTGAGATAAACATAAATATAAATATGGACATTTATTTTGGAACGAATATAGTATATAATATGACTCGTAAAGATATGAGTGGATGATGAATGGAAATTGAAATCCAAAATGCATGCATGAAAATGAATCCAAATGATGTTAGTGGATAAGTCAAAGAAATGGAGTTATGCATGAAATTGGATTCAACTCATAATTCAAAAAAGGAGGCATATAGTGATAAAAACGAGTTTTTCAGCTCGTAACCCATGTGAAATACCTATTTAGCTACTATTTATGTGAACATTTTGCGAAGCCAGACGACTTCCATGCGGCTTTAGCCGCTGGGAAAGTCGCCCCGAAGGGTTGTGACAGTTTATATGCAGTTTCCACCCACTTTTCAATGTAGAGTGATCTCCAATAATATCGCCGAACTTCTCCCAACTAATAGAGAAATTAGATTAGCATTTATATGTAATTTCTTCATCGATTTCTCCGGTTTCTCAAGCATTGTAATATCGATTGATTTTGGTTGACTTTTCAGTAGCCTCCTCAGGTCGTGCTTTTTCCCGTTTTGGGTTTCCACCTAACGGTGTCGTTTTCTTATCTCTTATTTATTGTCGTCAAGTTTCTATATTGTGTGGTTGATTATTGTTTCCGTTGGTATTTTCAGGTTTATTGTTTCCGCATACGAATTACGTTTTGAGTTTATTTTTAGTCTTGGGTAAATTCGATTAAGTTTTTGCTTGGTTCAATCTCGGTTTGACGGATTGATATAAGTGTGGTGTGATTGATATTTGCAAAAAAAACACTTCCCTTTTCGATGCCACTTAAGGTCAACGTAGAGGCCGAACAAGTCATGACTCTCGAACACTAGGCCTGAAACAAACGGATGATCCCGAGTAGACTACATGTTGTCGTTAGACACAGATGTCACAACAAGAAATGGAAATTGCATTAAATCTATCACCTAACCATCTTCACTGAACGCGAACATAACGACCGACTTAAGTAAATCCTTCAATGCTAGAATAACGGTCGACCACACTAAACACGAGATGACATACGGTCGATGACCTAAGTTGACGATATATCGAGCGTACACAGTAAGTGTCCATCATCAACGATTATAAGTATTAAGAATCAGTCCTCAAGTTTCAAAGTTTCAAACCAAAGTCAAGGACGAATGATCTTCTAATCGGCCATGGAAATTAAGAAACATCAGTGAAAAGAAATAAACGGATAACTGAGTAACTGATTGAGTGTCCCTATGATTAACAATTCAATTCAAGCAAAACGATAAGATGAAACATTATATGAACCAAACCAAACATCAGAATATTTACGAGAAGCATAATCCAATCCACCAAAATTTGAAAACTTTTTATTAGAAGGAGCTAACTGGAATAATTGCTTTATGGAATATTTCTTGCGATAATCAACAAGATTAGATTTAAAAGAAGCAACATTCACAATCAATTCATCTTTACTAGAAGTCTTTTTATTCAAATTAAAACTAGAACTAGATTTAGCTTTCTCGTCTATCTTCTGTTTCGGTATCCATGCTGACTTAACCCCAAGCCTGTGCTTTCTCACATCTGAAACATTTGAAACTTTAGAGTTAGAATGGTGAGAATCAAAAGAATGCTTCTTCTTTGGCTTACCCGTGGTGATCGGTTTCTGTGAATGCTGAGATTTTCTTTTCTTACCTTTCGCATTCTTAGATTTCACAGAAATTGATTTGTCAACTTTCGTTGATGTTTCACCTTTTTCAAACACACTGGGTAATACGAAAGAATTAACAACACAAGATGAATGATCAGGAAGTTTGGAAGTAAAGTCAAATTGAGCAACACACTCATTTAAAACACCATCCAAGTTTAAGAAATTAAGCTCATTTTCAAGAGAACCATATCTATCATCAGATTTTAAAGCCTTGGATAGTTTAGAAAACTCAGTATTTTTGAACACTGTAGAAAATACAGTTTGTTCTAAGTCCATCAAAATTCTTTCTTTTGTAAGAGTATTCTCGAGTTCAGAAAGTTTACTTTCTAAAACTAGAGGAGGGACGTAAAGCTTACCTTCGATGGGCTTAGCCTCCATTTCTTTTACAGAATAAATATCAAAATAGTCATTTGAAAGAAATTTTGATTTATCAGAACTATAACTATTATTCAACCTCTCATAACGAAACGGAAGTTGGACTTTAGTTGTGTTCTTTCTTTTAGCATATTCCTTGGATTTATCCTCTTCAGACAGTTTAGTCTAGAAAACTTGAAGTTCAGGGTATTCAGGTGTCAGTTTCATAAAACCAAAATCATAAAGAGCAGGAACTTCAGATATACCCTTTTTGAGACATTGTGGGTTCTCGTTACCGAGTCCCCAATTCTCTTTATCCTCTTTGGGTTTGATTAAATGAATGGTTTGTTCAGACTGACCCATAGTATATAATTTCTCTTCCAAAGCATTCACCTTTTTAATTAAATATTTCTTTTCTTTTGAAGTCGAAGAGTACATTTTAGAAATCTCTTTAGACTTAAACTCACATTCTTTATACTTTGAAACAGTTTCAGATAACTCTTTATGAATTATAGTCTTCTCTTTAGCGCTGGTGTCTATATTTTTGTGTTAAGTTTCAATTAATACATTTTTCTCAACAATATCATTACTAAGTTTATGTATAGATTGATTTTTCTTAGTAATGACACCTTTCTCACGCTTCAGTTTAGACTCTAATTCTTGGAGTTTAGACATCATGGCATGCATTTGATTCAGAAAATCAGATTCAGTTAAGTCACATACCTCTTCATTATCTCCATCATCAGAATCAACTTCAGCTTCTGACTGCTGCTTACCCATTAAGCACAGGTGTGCTGTCTCGTCCTTCTCTCCTTCTTCAGATTCTTGGTCCGAATGGTCGATCCAGTATTCATCCTCGACCATTAATGCTTTTCTAGCCTCCTGTTGCTTGGCTAGAAGCATCTTGTTCTTGTAGTAGTCGGAGTTTCGGACTTTAGATTTTCGGCAGTCCTTGGCAAAGTGACTGAGTCTGCCACAGTTGTAGCACTTTATCGGTTCTTCCTTCTTGGGCTCTTCGGCTCCATCCTTCTTCTTTTCTTTTGGTCTCTTTTCTTCAACTTTCTCCTTGTGTTTGTAGTTATTCGGACTAGACGAGTACCTCTGACTGTTGGAGTGTGGCTTTTTATAGAACTTCTTTTGGAAAGCCTTGGTTAACATTAGCATGGCTTCCTTCAGTTGTTTACAATCGTTAGAGTCAGACTTCGCCTCACTATCAGCCTCTTCTGATTCATATGCTATCATCTTCTTCTTCTTAGACTTCTTCTTGACCACAAGTGCAACTGGATCAGCAACTGCTTTGTCAGCCTTCTTCATCTCAGCCTTGATCTCATCCACCTCTTCCTCATTCTGTCTGAGGATTTCATAAACTTCATGAAGTGGAATGTCGTTCAGATCTTTCAATTGCCTCATCTGTCTGGTGAATCTCTTCCACTCAGGTTGAAGGTTGCTGAGAAATTTCACATTTAGCTCAACTTCAGATTTGTTGATCTTGTTCTTGCTTAGCTCGTTCAGCAATGTGACAAATCTATCATAAGTGGCTTCTAGTGATTCTCCAGCTTTGGCTTTGAATTCTTCATAATTGTTCAAGCAGTTGGAAACTTTGAGTTGGTTGCCAACTTTAGATCCGATCATCATCTTCTCCAACTGATCCCACATTTGCTTGCCGGTAATGTTGTAGCTATCAATCTTGACATAAATTTCATTCGGTATGCCTTGGAGAATAAATGATCTTGCCAGCTTTTCACCCTTGTGTCTCTTCTTCTGTTCATCCGAGTATTCATCAATCAGTAATTTATACTCTTTCTCTTCTTCTTCACCATTTTCTCCAGCTACAGTGAGAACCTTGGTTGGAGGTGTCATGATTCCTTCTTTTAGAGATTTCCTGATGTAATCTCCCAGATCATTTCGATCGATGAAATCCAAGAATATGTCCTTCCATTGGTCGTACTTCCCCTTGAAGAGTACTGGTGGCTTCACATCTGTTCCGATAGCAAGAGCTTCCCGAGATGACATCCTTACTGATATGATTAGTAATCAAACTTATCTGATACGAAGACAATCAACTAGATGAGATCGTTAGAATCAAGAGTTGGATAAAACTACACTCAAAACTTTTCAGAAAAATAAATTTCCAAAAATAATTTAAGTACAGTACTAGCACAGTATAATTCACAGATAAACTAATCAGAGAAGCTGGCGCAGAAAGAGAGCTAAGACAGTGGCATAAAAAGAACAGTTCGCGTGAGAGATAGGTCGCACAAAGAGGAGCTTTACGCGAGTAACAGTTGGCGCAAAGTAAGGTTTGCGTGTGATGTGGGTCGCGCAAAGAAGAGGTTTGCGTGAACCGCAGGTGGCGTAAAGTGTCAGTTTACGCGAGAAGCAGGTTGCGCAAAATAGAGTTTCACGGGACACGTGGGTGGCGCAAGAGAGGGGTTTGCACGAGAGGTGGGTCACGCAAAGTGAAGTTTGCGTGAGCCGCGGGTGGCGCAAAGTGGAGATATGCGCGAATAGGCACTGGCGCAAATTGAGATGGCCCGGGTCTAGCTTGACCGGTTCCTCGCTCGACCGGGAACTTGTCGACCGGTAAGATGTTTGACCGGAAAAGAAAATGGACCGGTATGAGAATTCGACCGAAATTGGCTTGGACCAATAAAGTGTCGACCGGAAAGTTAATGACCGGTAATGACTGTGAGGAGACCGGTATGAAGTTGACCGAACAAATATATATGGACTGGTATTATAAAGACCGGGACCGGATCGATGAGTCGACCGGTACCCTATGACTGGAGTGGACAGAGTGTTGACCGGAAGACCGGTATTATGCGGTTGACCGGGGTTGAGCAATGACCGATATGACGACCGATATAGACTGTGTGTTTACCGGGCGACCGGGATATCAACCGGTATTATGTTGTCCATCGGTATTATGCGGTCGACCGGTATGTTCTTGATGCTGTCGACCCAGAACACGATAATCAACCCAGAAACCAAACGAAAACTTAGAATCAAATGTAAAAATCAAACTTTCTTACTCATAAACATATACCAATCACAATGCAATCCAAATTAATGATCAAAACCAACTTTCAAACATTCAATTTGAAGAACACAGTGTCAACAGTTTGAAAAACTTATCGAACCCATATACCAAACAAATCATCAAATAAGCAATCTAAATCGATGCAATACTCAAAACAATCAATACCCAGTCAATATAATAAGCAAATCGATCACAATCCAAACAATAACAACTTGAATGAACAATCACACAATAAAAATTGAATCTTGACAGATATGAACAGTACCGGAAAAAAAAATCGATTCAATCTGTTAGGCTCTGATACCAATTGAGTGTCCCTATGATTAACAATTCAATTCCAGAAAAACGATTTAAACAATAATATAAACCAAACCTGGTACGATTAATCGAATGATTCAATAGGTTACAAGTTTGATGAAGAAATCTCTCTCCTTTTCTTTCTCTTTCACGCAACCTCTCTCTCTTTCTCTCTGTTTTTCTCTTTCACGGCGCACACTACCACACAAAACTTCTAAAACCTAATTAAAGGAAAAGGACTAATAATGTAAAATACAGAAAATAAACTTTGACTATTATTACAAAGGACCCTAGACTATTTGTTGAGACGACTTTATCAGCTTTGACTTCAGATTTCCATCTTCAGATAATGATGATCTTGAATCCAATAAAACTGTGCTTTAACACTGATGATAAAGTATATATGGGAATCGAGGAACAAATATTAAAGATATTGAGATGTTCAAGCATAAATAAAATTCCGTTAAGTCCTTCACCCGAACCTAAAGGGACTTTCCCACAGTCACTAATCTTGTTATTCATGTGGCATATAACCTTACATTCCTAATTGGGGTAATTTGTTGGTGAAAAATTCGGCTCGGCTACAACGATTTGTGGCCATTAAACCGACATGTCACATGGAAATGTGATGTGCCACACACATCAAATGAGCCCAATCCTCACTTGAAGAGAGTTTTAAGGAAACAACAAATTAAAGACCCGATCAAGACCCATGTGTTACCCAAATCTCAGGATCACAACCACCTTATCCGCAAGATATAAAGGCATAAACTACCCCAAGGGAGAGACACATATTTAACAACCAACAACGAAGTTATCAGATCTTGTAGATGACCACTCGCCACCTTCCTCTTCTTCTCTGCAATTGTAACTTTACTTTTTTGTTGTTGTACACTACATCGTGACATCAACTACAACAACTATATAAGTCTATATTCTTGACTAGGGGATCAGTGACCTCACCTCACCCGCGGTTTTACCCATTTTCATGGTTTTCTACATCAATAGTTGTAATGTGTCGTTTATCTCGCTTTATTTACTTGTTTTCCATTTGTAAGTCTTTATAATATTATATTCATTGGAACCCAAACTGAAAATGGCCACTATACGAAATTTGGCCTAAACACAAACAATTACTAAGATAACAAAATAGTTTCACTATAATAAAATTGGGTTTATAGGATTGTAAAAATACTAAGTGCACCTTCCGTCGCTACCCTGCTTCTCGATCTAACCCTCTCACTTCTTCATACCTCATCCACACGAATTCTAAAGACGATACTACCGAGATTTTAAAGATCAACAAATTTGAAAACTTTATGAAATCAACCTCCAATATCAATTCATTTCCTACTCAAGCTTGTTAGGGTTCAATTTGTTTTCATCTTGATTTTGATGTATGAATTTGGTTGTTTTGATTTTGATTATTTGATATATAGACTGGATTTTCTTTATGGCTCCAAACTCTATCCCCATTTTTGTTTGTGAAGAAAGTTTCTTGGCAACAATGGGTTTACCACTTTCATAACTTATGATGGGGTTTCGGTAATAGATGGCTGAAAATGTGAATATAATTGAGGGAGATGGATACCGGAGCTGGATGTCGTAGGAGAAGATCATCGGTGGTCGAATTAATTTATCTTAATTTGGCGGAGAAGAAAGGTGAGGAAAGGGAAATACGTGAAAACATTTTATAATTATCTTAAAATATTTTTAAGTAATGGATATAGAGTTATGGCAAGGGAACTGATCCATAACAGTAATGAAACCACAATGACCAAACCTGTAATTATTTTGTTTGGCCAATCTAATCCATAACTTTCATATAACCACATAGATGATATTTGTAATTTACTTTTTATTAAATGTACATAATACGATAATAATATAATCAATGTTGTAATCTCCAAAATGGAGGAACTCTTGAAGTCGAAAGTGATTTCTTTTGAATTTTGATTCTCCATTTTGGACAATCTGTTGGACATGTTCTAACTCAAGAATGGAACTCTTTTTTCTTAAAGTGTCATAAACCTAACCTTGGTATGTTGTTAGTGCACAAATATGTTGGATCCAAGATCATGGGAATTAAAGTTAAAGCTCAAGTCAAGCCTTCAAATGCAAAGGTCAAAGTCAAAGTACTTAAAGTGGAAAGTCAAGTCAAGCAAAGTCAAATAGTTTAGTTTAATATTTTGTCTCTTGTAATCTTGTAGGTATAAATACCTTTGTTCTTTGTAATTGTTAAGAGAGTACTTATCAGAATACGCAGACTGACATAGAGAGAGAAATATTGTGTAATTGAGAGCATATACGATTTCTGTAAAACAGTGATTTGAGATCAATAACAAATGGATATTGTGAATGAATTCTAGTTGTTATCTTGATCTATTTATACATAATTTGGGACACACAATTGGTATCAGAGCAGAATTCGATTGAAATCAACAAACCATGTCTTCGCACTCTGTAGTCTGAGTCTTGATCGATTTGTTTTTGAGTTTTGCACTGTAATCTTGATTTTAATTGTTAGCATGATGATCGATTTTAAACTCGATTTGTTTTGGTTAGAAACTCAATTGAATTGTAATTCTTGGTTGATTTTGAGTTTTTTTGTGATTTTTAAAAAACACGAGTCGAAAGCACTGTAAACTGATCAAAATGTATACTTAGATTGATTTGATTGTAATTCAATATTTGTAATCGATTCCTGTAGTGTTTGTGGATAAGCTTATGAAATTTCAGATCAAATTCGAAGATTTGTTGGGTTTATGGATGATTTGAATTGATTTTGGACCGAAATATCAATAACTCGCAAGATCTATGGATTTCGCACAAAGAACTCGCATGATGAACATGTTTGCAATGGAATTCGCATAGAACTCGGGATTTGAAAAGTTTTAGTTGATTGATACTTACTCATCATGCTTAGGACTTAAGAAACGTCTGGTCTAGTACATAACATCAAATACATGATACAACCAATGGTCGAAGCGTAGGTAACACCCTTCATACAGTTCATGTCCTCTTTTGTGCTAGGATGTTGAGTCTTGCTCAGTTGTATACCATGTACCATTGACAAGTTTCCTCTCTTGGAACCCTCCATCTTGAAGCATTTCAAGACCTTGTCAATGTATATACTATGGCTTAATCCAATTAAGCACCTAGATCTCTCTTGATAGATCTTTATTCCAATAATGTATGTTGTCTCCTAGATCCTTCATAGCGAAACACTTCCCCAGCCAAGCCTTTACACCTTTAAGGGTTCGTATGTCATTTTCGACGATCAATATGTCATAAACATATAGGATCAACAATACTAGCATGCTCCAACTGACTTTCTTGTATACGCAAGGTTCATCTTCGTTCTTTATGAAATCAAATTCTTTGATTTTTCTCGTAGAAATGAAGGTTCTAACTACGAGATGCTTGCTTTAGTCAATAAATGGACTTTTGCAAATTGCATACCTATTCAGGATATTTTCGATGCTTAAAACCCTCTTGTTGTATCATGTACATGTCCTCGCTCAAAGTTCTGTTAAGGAATGCAATTTTAACATCCATTTGCCATATCTCATAGTCGTAATATGCAGTTATGGCAATAAATATCCTGATGAATTTAATCATGGCTATCGGAGAAAAGGTTTCCTCATAATATACTCTCTGAGTCTAAATGAAACCTTTAGCTACCAACCTAGCCTTATAGGTATGCACAATCCCATCCATGTTAGTTTTCTTTTTGAATACCTACTTACACCCAATAACTTTGTTGCTAGAAGGTGCATCTACCAAGCTCCAAACCCGGTTATGTGACATGCATTGTATTTTAGCCGTGATGGCATCTTGCCATTTATCAAATTCTAATCCTGATATAACCTCCTATCCGGTTACAAGTTCATGATGAACTGTATCGTCACTGTCTATGAGATAACCATACTTCTCAGGCTCATGACGATTCCTACCCAATCTTCAGATTGTTTGTATCTCATCATTTTCTTTAAAAAAAATTTGAGGCTCAACATCTTGTTGATTGTTAGTATCAACCATTCTCTCATCTTGTGGTTCTTGAATTACTTCAAGATTTATAGTGGCCCGCATTGTGGTGCTTGTTAGAAAACCAATTTATAAGAACTCACCGTGGCACGTAACAAATACTTTGTTCTCGTTGGGTCTGTAGAAATAATATCCAATCGTCTCTTTTGGATATTCCACAAAGAGCACTTATTAGACCTTGAATCAAGCTTCATGCTTAACATAAGAATCACAACCCCATATTCTCATATAAAACAGTTTCGAGATATTCCCAGTCCATAATTTGATAGGGATTTTATTAGTCTTTTTGTTTTGTGCATTATTTAGTATTCGGGCAGTTGTTTCTAGGGCATTTCCCTAGAAACTCTTAGGTAGAGTGGTTGACTCATCATAGAGCGAACCATGTCCAACAAGGTTCTATTCCTCCATTCAAACACACCATTATGCTGAGGTGTTCCAGGAAGTGTTAGTTGGGATACAATCCCATGATCTCTAAGATGGTCAATAAACTCTTCGCTTAGATATTCATGATTTCAATCCGGCCAAAGTGCTTTAATTTTTTTTTTGCAAGTTGATTATCTACTTCATTTTGAAACTCTTTAAACAGTTCAAAGCTTTTAGATTTCTTTTTCATTAGATAAACATACCCATGTCTACTGAAATCATCTGTAAAAGTAATGAAAAAGCGATGACCATTTCTTGTGGCTGAACTGAAAGGCCCACACACATCCGTATATAAGTCCTAATAGTTTTGTAGCCCTTTCGGGTTTGCCTTTAAAAGGGGCTTTTTCATCTTGCCCAATAAACAAGACTAAGATGTATCATATGAATCCTTACATGATTCCAAGACCCCGTCCACCTTGAGTTTTTCTATGCATTTCTTACTTATGTGTCCAATACAACAATGCTACAAGTAGGTTTGATTTAAGCCCTACTTAATTCGTTTATTGTTCACATTATACAATGATCCATAATTACAGTCATTTTGCATATAAATTTTGTGACACACCAAAAAGGGGTAAATAAATAAATATGAAAAGAAAAGGGAAAATAAAATAAAATCTGTTTTTATTTTATGGGACCAAAATTGTGAAGAAAAACGAGAAACAAAGGCCAATCATGTCATTTAAGGAAAGTGAGAAATGGTGAAAGGAGTTTATGTTCAATCGGACCAAAAATGAAAGAAAATGTTGGATCAGGGTGAAAAATGTAATATTGGCCAAAGTAGCAAAGCTCGGAGGCCAAATGTCGTTAGCTGGTAGTTCATGTGCATGTCAGATGTAAAGTTCCTCATAGTTGAGGGCCTATTTTCCCAAAAGTACACATTTGATTAAACTTTCGATCTTGAAAATGATGGAACGATGGTGAGCTTAGAGGCCGATTATTGGCTCGTTTATTCAGCGAATAGGCCAAAAATTCAGATGTAAGTAGCCAATACTTCCTTCTACGGTTTGGGTTCAAGATCGACATTTGATTGAGTTTTGAGAGAGAAATCGGAGGGTGAGTTTCATAGTCTAAAAGCTCCGTTTATCGACAATTTGAGGTAAAATACTCAACCAAAATTCAAGTTATATATGGTTAGCTTCGTTTTTAAGTCCTCTATCGAACCTTTGTAGCCTCATGTCTTAGATTTTGGTTTTGAATGTCCGATTTTGCATTTTTTTTACTGATTTTCGACTAAGTTTTTAACACAAGTTTTTAAATGAGCAAATGAGACCCAATACTTGATGGTTTTCGTTGATTCTTGTTCCTATGGTTGAGAAAAATGATTTTCTAGAAATTTAGCAAAAAGAATCGGCAAAAACGGACCAAAAACGACGCCTCTCGACCTGAAAACATGGTTGTCGGCAACAACACTCGCATCGGGTCAAAAAACCCGAACCGGGTCGAATCTAGTATTGTTCTCCGGTCTGGGTTTGGGTCTAGATCAAATGGGTATTGGGCCGGTTGCTTGTTGGCCAAGATTTTTCCCTTTTCTTGGACTGTTTTGTCTTTTGGTCTAGCATTTAGATCCATAGTTTTTGGTTGGGTATTTGGATAATTAATTTTGATTTTGGGCTTAATAATTTATTTAGATAATTAAATTTTTGGGCCAAATATAATTAATAAATTTCAGATTTCATTTCATTTTATTATATAAATTATATTAATTAATAATTTAATAAATTAATTTCTATTTATTAATATGTTATTTAATTAATATATTAATTAATTAATATATTAATTTAATTTAGAAAATTAATATTAATTAATTAATCTTTTCCTAAGTTGGTTATTAATTTATTTATTAATTTAATAAATGCTTTAAAGGTTCCGTAATTTGATGTTATCAATTGTTTGAGACAGGTTAATATGGAGCAGAGGTTTCCTTTAGATGTTAAAAGGATAAATCGATGTTAAGAGTCGTTATCGAGTGTAACGCTTAGAGATTTATTAATTTTTTTTTGTGATTTAATAATGGGATTAAAATATCGTAATTTGAGTTAAATTTTTATTGGGACGTTTTAATTCGGAGAGATGGATTTATAAGATTATAAATGATAATCAAAAAATCGTTTTCGAACGCCGTCGAGTTTTATATTTGAGGTTTCACTAAAGTTAGTCAAGATTGACCGAGTGGACCAAGGGTCGACTTTTACCTCGTTTGACCCACAAGTATTTTAACGATAAGATCAAATGGAGATATTTGGGACATTAAGAGACTTGTTTTGGAGTTTGAATTTAGGTCGGGTCGAGTTTGACCATAGTTGACGGTTGTTGACTCTTGCAAAAATTAATTCATTAACTGAGATTATGGTATGGAATGTGTAGGTTTTCAGTCAAAAGTTATCAGCACTCGATCTACATGCGGACAAGTGAGTCTTCATGAGACTTAGAATGGGATGCATACCTACATACAAATTTATTTTGAGCATTATATGATTTGTTTGGTGATGTGTACTTATGCATGATGTTTCATTTTACATACATGATACAATATATTTTACATGTATGTTATTTTATGATCAGTTGCATGCTATGTGTTTATTTTGTTTTCAAATAACTCTAGCATGTTGTTTCATACAAAACTTTTATGGTCAGTCATAACGGGTGGTCATTTGATCAGTAAGTCACACGACAAGTGGTACAACCCCGTAATGAGTGTCTAGACAAGTGTAGGTCGGACACCCCAGGGAATGCCAGTGACAAAACGACCCATACCTGATGAGACAGTTTATGAGATCTCTTTTCTTCCAGTGTTGCATATTTTCAGAAAATGCATATTATTTGATACAATGTTTACAAGTTGACATGTATGGTGTGAAATGATTTCACTCACGTAAACCATGAACTCATTGAGCTTTATAAGCTGACTATAGTATGCATCTCAAGGACAGAAGGTGTCAGGTTGGGCAAAGGATTAGGGCACACATAGAGACTTGTCATGCCCATTTAAGTTCATTATTTATGTTCAGGCATCTATGATAGATAAATTTGTAACCTAATCCAGTATGGGACGGGTTAGCATTAAGTTAGATATTTATTTTTTTAAAGTCTTCCAAGTAAATTGTCTAAAGTTTTAATTTAGCCGTAATTTTGGAGTATCATTAGAGGAATTGTTTTAGATTACGTAACATTTCTAATGGAAAAATATGGGTGTTAAAAATTTCATAAATGCCATTATGTGATTTAGCCACAAAATACAAAATATTGTTGAGAGCAGCTGAAATTAAATTTTCACTGAAAGTAAATATAAATCCAATTTGTTGTAGTTGAGAAATGAAACTATATTCCTAGTAATGCTAGGTACATATAAAGATTTGCTAAGCGCTAAAGTAAAACCATTTGGTAGCTTCATAACATATGTTCCTTGAGCACCAACAACTATCTTAGCTCCATTACCCATCCTTAGCTCTAGTTTTCCTGGTTTGGTCTTCTCTTCATTTCTTAGACCCTGTAAAGTAGTACAAATGTGGGTACCACACCTGGTATCCAATACCTAAGAGTCATTATCAGAAGTAAATAAATGAATGGTAAATACCTAAATCTCTAGTTTCAACGACCTTCTATTTGTTTTGTTCTACCGGTAGGGCTGGGCATTTTCTCTTCTAGTGCCCCTTTTCATTGCAGTTGAAGCAAACTGCATCCTTATGAATCTTTCACTTGCCCTTATCCTTGTTGGAACTTCAAACCTTTGTCTTTCCCTTGGCAATCACCCTCTTTTTCTTGACTATCCCACCTTTAGGTTTGATCATCAAAACCTGTTTTGGTTTGCTTGATTCCAACTTGGAATTTATTTTTCTTTCAACAGTTTTAAGCATGTCGGGAAGCTCTGTGACAGTTCTATCCAAACCGTTCCTATTATAGTTCAGGCCGAACTGGTCATATGTTTTTAGGTAACAAATTGAGAACCAAATGGTTTGCCAATTTCGTTTCCACTGGGAAGCCTAGATCGGCAAAATTGTCGAACACCATACAGCCATGCAATGCCCTGATTGTTTCAAACCTCTCTTGTCTAGCTTGTAAGTGAAACATGGACATCAGTGAGGATATCATATCCTAAGAAGACATGTCTACATGATCCCTCAATAACTTGGGTGTCATAGAGGCAAGCAATAGACAACCAACATCTAGTGGGTCATTTTGGTTCTTATCATAAGCAGCCCTCATTGCAGCTAAAGTATTTTTCGAAAGGAGCGTTTGGATGGGGGTTTTCAAGAACGGAGAACTTCTTTTCATGCCTAAGGATGACCGTTAGGAAGAGAAACTATTTGAGGAAGTTCATCCCGTTCAATTTTTCCTTATCAAGGATAGATCACAGTGTGAATTAGGATAGGTTGTTTGTGTTGGTGTTTGAGGTAGTAGAAGACATCTACAAAAATCAAGTTCGGTTTTAGTAAATTTTAAAACCTCAAAATAGTTAATTAACCATTCAAAAACATTTTAATTTGAGCTAAGATCCATATTTAACCTGTTTCCATAAATGGCCAAATGCAACTATCTATGAAAATATGTTATTTAGGTAGGAATCATCCAATTATGTTCAACATAACTCTTAGGTGATCATGAGATTCACTACAACAAAATAGATCTACAGCAAGGATAAAAGTCGTGTCTATAGGGTTAAATGTCGTTGCAATAGACGAACTGCAACGACGATTGTTGCTATTGGTTTCGTCGTTGTTGCCCCGTTGCTGAAAGTATCTATTGCAACAACATTTTGTCGTGGCTGTAGATATAACCTACAGCGACAATATGTCGTGGCCGTAGACTATTAACATAATTTAATTTAATTAATTAATTTTAATTAATTAATTAAAAAAATAAATTAATTAATTTAAAATATAAATAAATTTAGTAATGGTTAATGAATTGCAACGACATGTCGTCGCGATAGGTTATATACGACGACAAGAAGTCGTTGCTTTAGGCCATATCTATAGCAACGACATGTCGTTACAATAGGTAAAATTAATTCAAGCTAAAAATAAAATAAATCAACGACAAGTTGTTGCAATAGATCAATCTCGAATATTATTATTGTTGATATGTCGTCGCAATTATTAATAATAGTACTTTTTACCCTGTATTTTTTTGTTATATATACATACATACACATGACACACATTGTAGCTACAATTATCCAAAGAAGAGTAATTAAAAAACAGGTTTACTAATAATCACGAAACAACTAAATATGAATCAATTGTAGCAAACGAACGTCTAAATAAAAATAAATTGTAGCAAACTAACGTCTAAATACGAATCAGTTGTAGCAAACTAACATCTAAATACGAAGCAAATGTAGAAAAAAACTAACGTCTAAATATGAACTCATCTTACCAAAGTAACTTCTAACCGTGAAACTTCATCTAATCATCTCGCAAGCCCGTCTCTTCATCATCATGATCATCTTCAATATCATTAGATAGCTGTTTGTGGTTATCGTGTTTCCATTGCTGCAATAATCGCATCGACATCTATCGGTTGTGGATTCTGAAGTGGTGGGATGGAGACATTAGGGTTCGTCCTCATCTCTTCTACCATCTTAAGTAATCTTTGGACGTTATCATGAGAATCCTGAATTGATGAATTAACTTGGGAGGCTATCAAACGCATAAGGTCAATACTTGACGATGGTGGTGTCGTGGTCTCTAGAGATGTTTGTAAACCACACATAGCCGCAACACCGATACCCTTCAACTTTCGTCCGCGCCCTGTGTTGTGACCACGCCGTTCACCAAGTACTTTTGAGATGATTTGTGTTTCCTTTACTAAAGGTTCACCATCATGTGTTGGTGGGGCTTCTTGTGTCTGCCTATTATATTCTGTGAGCATCCTTTCCTGGAATAATGTAATCATATTGTAAAATTCAAGTATGTTCTCTCAACATGTTGTCATCTTGGTGATTGCAAATAGGGAAAAATATCCACAATTATATATGCTCCATCTTTCCATCCTAAAGAATATGGCAGACATTCTCCCATGTGATAAAATACATATGTTGCATCAAGAAAAATTACCAACAAGTACAACAGTAGCAAGCATCTCAAGTATTTATTCTAAATTAGCATTAGCAACACTCCAGGGGCACATTTGTGGGGTTTCTAAGATGTAAATATTCATAAGAATGAGGTATTGAGCAATGCATAAAAGAGGATGATTGAACAAACGAATTAATATCTATATAACAATATATATATATATATACATATATACCATCAATATCAGACAAAAGCATTGATTGAAATTGGATAAATACTTCTATACGTGTCATCAAAAGTGTCAAAGCATTTCCAATTCTACAACAAATTAACACTAAAAAATCTGAATTTTATTCAACAATTGTTGGAAACAAAATTCGGAAAATAAAAGTAGCCATTGAATCACTTTAACAGTAGGCATGAATCACTTTCACAAAACAAATTATCATCATTAGGCATGGAAAAAAAACAAATCTCATAATGCAATAAAACTTTCACTTTGACATTAAGCACTTTGACAGTAGCCAGGTATCTAGATATCATTCAGAACCGTTGAATCCATGCAAATCCCAAAAATCAGGAAACAAATGAATAGCCATGGAGAGTAAAAATCAAACACTAGCCATTATAAAGAAAACAAATGCATTTCAAAAAATAAATCAGATTTACATCACTATTTAGTGAAATAAAAGAGGCAATCAAACATCAATAGTTACTTACATGATCCACTCTAGCAGCCTCGTTCACCCATCCACAATTTGGCCGATGATGCATGTCTTGCCAATGACCTATTGCACTTGGTAGTTCTTGTGTCTCAGGATTTCTCTGTGAAAGAAAAAACAAATTAAATATCTTTATAGGACAATAATAATCTCAAATAACAAGAAAATAGTTGACTTATTTTACCTTCTTGTACCGTGATGCGACATAAGAGGTTGACCCATGAAGACTCGGATACTTAGCATTTGATCTATTTTGAGCATTTTTTTGTGCTCGACTCCTATTTTTTGGATCTGCAAAGAAGCCCACGGTCTTTCCCCACCAAGTCTTGTCGGTTATGGAGGATGGTGGCTTTTTCTTCGCCGTCTCCACATTATCATAACCACCAACTGAAATGAAGTGTTTCTTGTACCTAGCTTTCCTCTCCCTATAGCGATCTTGACATTCTCGCTCAATCCCATCAAGTATCATTGGCCATTCAGGAAGATGGCGGTCCAAAATAAAATATTGCTTCAAAAAAAAACGTTAGAAAACATAACAAAAAGTTTAGATTTAATTAATAAGTAATATATTTTTACCTCAATTCCCGGACACAATTTTCTTTCACAGAGCTTTAGGTCTGGTGCGGCCCAAAGACATTGATTTGGAACTATTTGAAATTACATATGTAAACACTAGAAAGTAGCAATTTTTCTTTACTAATGCTAACATGTCATGCAATAACTTATCTCTCCAATTGTTAAAATGTTGGGTAATAGCTTTAATTGCTAAGCACTAGAAAGTAGCATTGGTGGCAAATTTTGGCAAGAGACATGCATTACAAACTTAAGTGGGTCTGTTAAAAATGCTAGTATACTCCTGAAGTGTGGTTGGAGGTTTAATCCTTGTAATTGTATTGTTGGGAATCTGGTTGTCTATGTGTATGTGTATTTTATTTATTGTTTGGAAATTATTGATACTGCTATTGGGTGAGGTATTTTGTTTCGTATATGTAATTTTGAAACTTCTTGTAAATATATTTGCAAAGTCATTTAGGTTATTACATTATCAAACAACATATATTTCATTCAACATTAAGTCATACACATTGTTAAAGTGGTAATTTTTAGTCATCCAGACTGCTCATTTAGAACATTTACCAAACCACCATTTTTCAATATGCACAAAATCATACAGAACCTTACTCATTCTGACCACTTACTCATTCTGCACCAAATCATTTAACACCTAGCAAACAACCGTTGTTTGTTTGTGTTTAGTGTCCTTGTAACAAGGGCAATTTAGCTTACTGTTTTTTTTTACTGACTATCTTCTTTTTTTTTCAAGTTTTTTATGGGCATGATGTTTTACACCAGAGACAGATTGTTTAACACTAGACGCATATGAGATGAAGGTCATTGAGGTAAAGAAAGTTTAGAAGGTCATCTAAGCAGATAAATTGAATAAATAAAATTGTAAACTTGAGTTAAGCATTATTACAAACACTTGGTGTGCAAATTAAGACCACCCAATTAAAATCAGTTAAAGAAGACAGATTTGTAAGGCCCTTCAACAAACATACATCAACGAAGAAGAAGAAAAAAATGTTGCTTAGCTCTGGTTTGTTCTAATGGCAGTAAATTGCTAAATCAAACAAATTGATCATAATATCAATGCAAGCCGATTAGAACTATATCAAACAAATTGATCAGAACCATAGTATAAAATCATGAATGCATTGTCAATAACATGTAATAACTTCAACAAAAACAAGAAACGTAGAAGAAGACTAACCTCTACTGTGGGAGATGAGGGTTACGACACGAGCAAAGAGACGAGGATGCCGCCGGGAGAGATGAAACAGCAGAGACGACGAGAGCAATGAGTATTTTTTCAAAGGAGGTTTTTGGATTTGGGTAATGGCATTGAACTGCTAATGATTTTGTAGAGAAGCTATCGGGAGGTTTGTTTTCACGACTGGTTCTTCTTCAATCAGTTTCCAAAGTGATGACTTTTTGAAAAAGATATAAATAATATTAATTTTTTTAAATCGCGTAAATTGATATTAAAAGTTATCTAGAATTTTCCTCTTAATTAAACAAAAATATAATCATTTTTATCCTAATTTTTTTTTTAAAGATACGGTTTTTAAATTTATTTATTAATTAATAATTAATACAATATATATGTTAATTTGAATTTGACGCATAATATTTTTAATTCCAATTTATTATTCTATATTATATTATAAAATATTTTATAATTTTTTTTAACTTTTTTAAACATTTGGTATCTATATCTATACTATATTATAAAACATTTAAAAAAAACTCTTAAAAAAAATTATTATGCATCGTGTATCGTTTATTAATGTATATTATTTAAAAGTCAAGACTACAAATAACAATGCATGAGTACAACTTTTTAAAGTTGTATGTTTGAATTCATAACTAACTGATAAACATAATCAAATACAGATAAACATCTCATTTTAAATATAAACAATCTAAAATAGTTTTAGGATAATTATTGAATTCAAACAGAATACTTAATTAGTATTATTTTATAAAAAAACATTATATTATTAAACCTAAAATAAATCATATCATTATTAAATCTAAATTAAAACTATAATAAAAATTAAATCAAACAAATTTATAAGAAAAACATTATTGTTTTCTAACAAACTTATTTGTAGTCCTTCAAAATTTCCCACCACAAATTTTCGTCCAAGTATTTAATATATAGCTATAACATGTCGTCGCTATAAACTACCAATTTATTAATTATTTTTTTTAATAAGAAGTCATAATAATTATTTTTTTTAAATTATTAATTATCTACTGCAACGATATGTCGTCTCTATAAGGTACCGAATTTTTCAAAGAGAAAATCACATTTTTTTAATTTGAATTTTTTTTTGTTAAGTACTTATAGCAATGACATGTTGTTGCTATAACCCTTCAAAAATTACATCACCCCGCCATTTTTTCCCACCAAAACTTTTTATCAAAACTTTCATCTACAGCAATGACCTTGTTGTCGCAAAAAGTCGAATGATTATTCGACCTTTTCCCCGTCTTTTAGCCACGACAAGTCGTTGTTGTAGCTATTAACAGCAACAAACCAAAAGTCGTTGCTATAGGCGTCGTCCTGTAGCCATCATTTCTTGTAGTGATTCTATCCAATATATCATATAATAAAATTGGTACGTTTAATCCCACTTGATCGCCTTGAAAATACTCATACATGGCCAATACAACCGTCTATGATATTTCCACTTCAAATCTAGTCGTACACAACAAGTGTGGCCACTGAGTTTATCAAGGCTGATTTCTTGCAGTCTTAATTTGTCGGGATAAGTCTAGGCATAGCCTAGGACACCCTTCTAAAAAAACCATATTAAGGTATCGTGATCCCACTAAAATCTTGACTTAGGATTTATTCGGATTAGTCGTCCAAAACGTGACTATTTAGGCGAGTAGCCAAATGCAACTGTTCACTTAAATCTCATTATTTTGGCGCATTGTCTCACACTACAATCATCGACATGATTGGTTGGGCACTGAGCATACTGGAATCCGTAAGATAACATATCCTAATCTATTTTACAATTTTCCCGATCTAGAAAAACTAAAAATAAAAGTATAACCCATTGTAATTATACATTTTAATTTTCTAAATTAAAACAAATCAACCAAACAACCTCGGGTCTTTTCGGGGGCAAACCATATATTATCTACTACTAATTTAAACATAAAATAACATATTTGTTCAAAAAGTATAACATAAATAATGCAGCCAAAAATATGGGAACAAAATACTATATGGCAAAAAAAAAAAAAACCCAAGCCGACCCAATCCTAACCATTAGGATATCGATCCATGACCCAAAGACTAATAAAAACTTCTGGAGGCCAGGCTCACTGCCCAAACAGATTAGGGAATCATCCTGGACATAACAATCAATCAAGAAGAAGCCGAACCACCATGGTATGGTGGCCGGCAAGCTGGAAAAACAGATCCGGCTGGAAAACTGATCAACTCAGCCAATTGGCTAGTTATCAGGAACAAAATCGCTGATGAGAATAAGAGAAAGGTCGAAGCCTAGTCGTGGACCCAATGTCCTCAACCACTCAAGGCAAGCAGCTGCGAACTGCTCGATGAGCTCAAATCGCTCGGTGCTAGAGCTTTGGAGGTCGACCAAAAACTATGCAGTGCTCAAACTGATTGGCACGATGGCGAAACAAGTCACAACGTCCGTCGCCAACAGCGGCGCCAGACCCAGGGAACTTCCACTCCGTACTATGGCCAGTGACAGTAGAAACCAATAGTCAGCATGGCCCTAAAGCCAGCAACAATATCAACCAAACGAGCCAACGCTAAATTGCTCGATATAGAGGCTTGGGTCAGAACATCAGCCCGACACCAACCGCACTAGGCCGCGGCACCAGTGGCGACATGGCCGAGAACATATGGCGGTAGCAAGGACAGTGGCCACGCCGCAAAACCACCAACCATTAACGCGGTTATCGTCCGGTGCTTAGGGTAAAAACCTAGCTTCTGATCGAGATGGTCAAACGGGATTGGTCCGATTTGAGTTATTGCTATATAAATTTTGTTCCTTTTAATTAAATATGCTCAAAGTGGCTCTAATACCATTGTTGTGTTTTAAAGCCTTTTATAACCATTAAAGCGGCCGAAAATCAAATTTTTGTCACAAAATTAAATCAAAACTTTTCTAACAAAATTTCATTGGATCCAATGATGCATTTAATTAAATACAAACCATAGGGTGGTTAAAATTATACCTTTTCAGAACTAGTGTAGATTTGATGCAACACTTATAATCCAAAGTAGGATTCCTCTATCAGTGATCAAAACACGAACACACTTAGATCTCCCACTGGGTGCTAGCCCAAGAACCCTGGATCTATATATGTATTACATAAAAAGAACGTTTCTTTTCTATATATTTTCTAAAAGGCTAAATCTAATTGATTCATTCAGTTAGAATTAGTTTAGCCTATCACCTTATTTATATGAATTGTTTTACGGTTGGTCCATAACTTAAATAAGGTTTTAGTGGTTATATGTTATAATTATATAATTATCTTAAAAACATTTAATATAATTATATATATTTACATCTAACACCCTGTAATTATCATAATTACATTTTAACACATATTTTTATAATTATCCTTCAAAAATAATTATTTCCTTAATCAACTTGATTTAATTCAGGTTTATTTAAATGACAGCAAATATATTCTTTGTGTGCGACCTATAGGTTCATATACTTCTCAACAGTATTCCTATGTAACACATGTTGTGGGCATATAAAAAATTATAGTTAATTCTAGAAAAAGTTTAAATAAGACATGTGAGGTTTATCATCTAGCCAAACACTCTAGAAACTTGTTTTGTACTGCAAGAAAAGTGAGATTTAGAGACGCGCCTTTAGTGCCAACATATTTTAACCAAAAGCTATAGCGACGACATGTAGTCGGTATTAACAATTTGTAACAAGAAACAAACTTTAGCGACAACAAAACTCATCATTAATTAACCCCAATTTCTTGTGGTGTTCTATGAGTGAAAATACATATCGGACATTTAAACTTATGCATTGTGATTTGTGCGGTCCTCATAATATCCTTGCTTGTGACGCACATTATTTTTTAAACCTGGTGATTATTCCTGTGTCGTACAGTGTTTTTGTTGGTTGATAAAATAGAGGTGTTCTAGATGTTCCTTTCCTTCATAGTTATGACTAGTTGTCAATTTACACAACATATTAAGATTGTGCGTAGTGATAATGGAACAAAATTTGGTAAATGATATTCTCTTTCAAACCTCGTATGTTGGGGCTCACTAAAAAAATGGACGGGTGAAAAAAACACATGTCACATCCTTAATGTTTCCCGAGCCATGAGATTCCAAGGGAATCTTCCTCTTTCTTTTTGGGGAAATTGTGTTTTAGTCCATGCCCATCAAATCAATTGAACTCCTTCCCAAGTCCTTCCTAATAGGTCTTTTTATGAGGTGCTCTTTGGTTCTTTTCCTTCTTATGAATATTTGCATGTTTTTGGTTCGTTGTGTTTGCCCATTATCAACACTACAAGAAAAAAAAAAAAAAAAAAACAGACTTTCACCGATGAAAAAATTTGTCAGTTATTCGTCGCTAAAAGTTAGATCCATCTGTAAGTCTGTCGGAATAAACATCGTAGGAAATGATATGACAGATGGATCACTGATGGACTTTATTACCGACCTCCCATTATTATCAATGGATCATAGACGGTCCGTATTACCGACGGATCACCGACGACACATAATATCGACGAATCACCGACGACACATATTACCGACGGATTACCGACGACACTTATACCGATGGATCACCTGACAGACTTATTACCAATGGATGACCTGGCGAACTTATTACCGACGGATCACCGACGACCTTATTACTGACGGATGACCAACGACCTTATTATCAAAGGATTTCCGACCGTGATCTGTCGGTACTTCTGAATTTTTTATTTAAAAAAAATAATTGAAAACTACTACGTATTTTATTCGATTTTTCCTATACAAATACATATTTATATATATAATGCTTATTAAATGAACAGAATAAATAGATTGCACAATTCATTTAATAGGCAAGCATAACACAATAATTAAAAATCCACAATTGATGTGCAATTTGCACAATGTTCTGTAGTTAAATAGTGGAGCACTAGTGTAATGTTTATATAAAACTTTTAGACTACTATCATATGAACTTATATATGTCTTGTTTATGACCCTTTAGTCCTTGTATCTATCTGTACCATGCTCGCCTTCTTTAACACGAAAATACATTGATATATGAGCAGAAATGTTTGAGTGCCTCCATTCATATTTGTACGTTAGGATGAGAACATGCGTTAATATAGGATAACAAATTGTTGATTACATAAATTTGGTATATCCCACCCGAAAGTGGGTCCAGCAGCTCTATGCAAAGATAAGATGAATTCGGGAGATAGAGATCAAATTGACAGACCACAAGTAAATTGAAGATGTAGTTAAGTAGTTCTAAGCATGATAACATGTATGAATGTAGAACAAAGTTGTAGTTATTTTTTAAATTAGCAGAATGGTATAATCTTCCAGCAACATAAATAAATATATTGACAAACTTGTATCCTCTACTCCATTGCAACTTATGATAGAAGATAATATTGCCTTTTTTGAGTAATCCTTGTTCAAGGCCTTCGTTTCATGGGATTTTCTTCAACCAATACGCTTTCTTGCTCACAGCAGTGGCATCTTTTTATGATTGATCATCATCAACATCCTTGCTGATAATGATAAAAAAAAAACACAAAGAAAGGATGATCGTTGCATTTGATGGTTGAAACCGTTTACAACTTTGTCCTTCATAATCAAGCAAAATTAAACTATACATAAGAAGAAATCATACCAAAATATTTTACCTTCTCAGAAAAACCTTTGACCATAGTAGTGTGGATGTTGTAACGATATCCTTTCTTAGTTGATCCATCAAAAGCATCAAACTGCAACAAGAAAATAGTGTGTTAAAAGGGTTAGAAAGAAACAATTTCCAGAAAATTAAAGTTACTAATTAGCTACAACATAGACATGTATTGTAATGGAGATGGTTGGAAATGTGGGTATAAAGTGGTTGCATAATATCCCTTGTAATGGAGATGGTTGGAAAAGAGCATCCACAATTAGTTTTTTCACAGTTTTTAAGAGCTTTTTCAAAAATCAAAAACCCTCTTTTGAGGTTTTTCACATAGTGGAGAGCTTTTTTACTTGAGGTTTTTCGCGAGGTTTTTCGTCATAGCTCGTAATTGTACGACCTGCTTTTTCATAGCTTTTTCGTATTTAATCAGTTTTAACTTTATAGAATTTTATAAAAGTTTCGTATTTAATCAGTTTTATTTATTAATATATTTAAAATAATCCTATTTAAATATAATTATTAAATAAATAATATAAATAAATACATAATGAAAGTAATTATATTTTATATTTTTAAAATAATATCTCAAATTTGACATATTTATACAATTTTAACAGATTTCTTAATGACCCACTTTTTATTTTCGATTATACATACTTTTAAATTTAATATTTTTTAATTTTTATTTTACAAACTTTTTATACAATTTTAACAGATTTCTTATTTGTATAAATTTTAATGTATTTATTTTTATAAATAAGAATAAAAATGATATAAAGTTAAAATAGTGGGACCCTTAATAGTTTAAAAAAGTAATGAAAAAGCTTGGATGAGGTTTTTCACATAGTGGAGGTATATAAAGGTTTTTAAGTTGTTGATGTGACAATAATGTGTAAGAAAAAAGTTATGAAAAAGCTCGGTGAAAAGCTCGTACACTGTGGATGCTCTTAAATCTCAACAGGCCCCACCTGAAAAGTCTTGCATAGTTGCTCTCTACATTATCAATCTATCCAGATAAGCATAACATGTTCTTCTAGATACCAATCCAATTATATGTTGCCAATTCCATTTTATCAAAGTAAATCAAGTTTCAACCCAAAGGGAGGCATCAAAACTTGATCCTAACATTGTCTTTACTACAATAAAACATAACTAAAATTGCTTTAAATACTCCCTCCAATAAACAATTAGAGATATTTTATTCCGAAAAGAGTCCCAATAGGTGTACAATGACACAATCTTCTGAAATCTTCTCACCAAAGTTGATGTACCATTTATCATTATAAATATGGAAAATGTACGTAGTCTAATTGTGGGATTGAGGGAGGATTTATTAGTAGTAAAACACCACACCATACTCAATAGAAAAATGTGATATTTAAAAAATTCCATTGAAAAGCAAAAAATGTAAACAAAAAATGTAATGAAGTTAACATATACATGTATAACGAGATCTATTTGTCATTTAGATTTCAGATCCAACAGCAAACATTTTGGTATATTTTTTATCACTAACATAAAAATTAAAGCTTTTACTTATGAAACCATAGAAACTATTCCCAACCGATGTAAAAATCTTGCTAAAATCGTGCTAAAGTTACGGAAAATCAAGACCGCAAGATTACAAAATAGGAAAAAAGATGTTTGTATTGATGATGCATGCATGTATACACTATAGATACATGATATATACATTCATGCAATAAGCTTATTGGGCTTTTATCGGAATCATATTTCACTCGGTGGTTGTTTATGAAACTTATTGGGCTCTTAGGGGATTTAGTGACTCTTAATGAACTTGATTAGGTCTTGATAGACCATATTGGCTCTTAATGAAGTGTAAATAGGTTTTGATGGGTCATACCTGACTCAATGACTATTAATGAACTTCATGTGCTTCAATGGCTCTTAATTAACTATATAGGCATTTATTGTTTTCGATGGTTCTTAATGAACTTGATTGAGCCTTGATGGGTTTTAATGGCTATTGATGAATTGTTATTGGCCTTGATGGGTCGTATCTAACTCAGTGACTGTTAATGAACCTCACTAGGCATTCATGAATTTTGGGTGACTCTTTGTATTGGGCATTCATGGATTTCAGTGACTCATAATGAATTATATTGGCCCTTCACGAGTTTAAGTGGCTCTAAATGAATTATATTGGGCCTTTATGGGCTTAAGTGGCACTTAATGAAATGTATTGGGCCTTCATGGGCTTCGGTGGCTATTAATGAACTATAATTGGTCTTGATGGTCTGTGAAAACCCAGTTGCATATGCATGTTTGTTAATGTATAAGTTGTGTACTCTTAATGAACTGTATTGGATTTCATGGGCTTCAGTGACTCTTAATGAACTTGATTAGGTCTTGATAAGTTGTATTGGCCTTAATGGTTGTTAATGAATTGTATTGGACCTCCATAACTTTTAGCAGCCATTAATAAACTGTATTGGTCCTGATTGAATACAATGGTTGGTAATGAACAGTATTAGGCCTTCTTGGGCTTCACCAGCCCTTAATGAACTATAATTGGCCTTTATAGGTGGTGAAAACCTAGTCTGTATTAGTCGTATATATGTATGTATGTAGTGGATATATATATATATATATATGCAACACATGAATAATATATATATATATATATATATATATATATGTAGTGGATGTATGTATGTAGGAAGTATATATATATATACATGATACATATATTTATAAACTAAGTTATATATACTCTAATATATGCATCCATACACTACACTATATATACAATCCATTAATACACACTATATATATATACATACATACATACACACTTTCATACACTAAACTATAAGTACATTCATTCATTCTAAGGTTTATAAATGATACATACATTTGTAGTGAGCAAAGAGCTAGGCATGACATGTTTTCTACCTGAAGTAGGAAGTGTGTTTTTGTTGGTTATCTGTTCGGTAAAAATGGATGATTATTCTTTGATTTAGACATCCAATTCTTTCTAGGGATGTGAAATTTTTGAAGATATTTATCCATTTTTGGACCTTAAAGCTGACATTCTGAATCTAAGGGATATTGTTGATAACTGGACAATTGAGGAAGAGGTTTTTCCTTGAGAGAATGTGATCGATATGGTCTTTTAGCTCACACAGCAGCACACAACTGCAGAACCTCCTACATAGCCTACACAATAGTCTCCCGCTAAAGCCTTTTCCTCATCTTCCTTTGTTGCATTAGTACCAGATGGAATTTCACTCCCTGTTTAAGCATGCTCCATACCCCCAACGTTGGGCCATGGTATGAGAGACAAAATTTCTACTATTAAGCTTCGAGATTTCGTCACTTATATAATAGTAAAATAAAGTCTATCTCAAGGTTCACGCACATCTTAGTTTCCTTAGGTACCCATTTCTTATCATACTTTACATTAATTGTGACAAGTTTTATAGGCAACACAAAAATTTACTTATAGCAATTACAATGAGGGTTGAGCCTTCATCCTTCAAGGAAGTCGTGAAGGATGACGAATGACATAAAGCCATGCTATCTGAAATCCATGCCTTGGAAGATAAGGGCACATGGACCATGGAAAATCTTCCTCTAGGGGAAACGCACTTTAGGTTGTCGTCGGTAAGTGTGCACGGTCAAGTACAACTTCGGTGAGACAATTGGGCGTCTTCAGACGTGCTTGGTTGTTTTTGGTAACCATCACATTGTCGGCTTATACAATGAAACTTGCACTCTGGTAGCAAAGATGATGACAATGCACATTTTCTTGGCTATTGCAACATCTAAAAATAAGGAATTGCATCAAATGTACATATATATTTTTTTGGTAAAAGAGTATCCCAGAACACTTTGGGCCCGGACTAATCTCCTGGAAAACAGGCCTATGGCCCGCGGGCATTCATCCCGTGGACACAATTGCATCAAATGTACATATATAATGCCTTCTTACATATGGAGATCTGAATGAGGAAGGTATATATGAAGCTCCCAATGGGTTCTGAATCCGTGATTGGTTTTTTGGACCTGAATGTTCTTGTATTGCTTAAAAATACTCTACGTTGTTGATTTTCCAAATTGGTGAGAAGATTGAAGGGATATGGCTTTCTACAATCATACTCTGATTACTTAATTTTCACATATGTTGGTAATGTTTAACTTAATATCCTGGTATATGTTGATCATCTTCATTTTCCAGTAGTGATAATTCTGCTTTATCGACTTTCAAATCATCTCACTTAATGCTTTCACATGAAAGATCTTACGGTGTTAAAGTATTGTCTAGGGATTGAGGTTGCTCGAAGTCGTACCAGCCATTTCATGTGTAAAAGAAAAAAAATACCTTGGATATATATTATCTCTGAAGCCAACTTGTTAGGAGCAACACCATCTGCTTTCCCAATTGAATAGAATCATCAGTTGGCACTTGCTAAAGGTCCACTTCTCACCGACCTTGAACCATATAGACATCTTGTGAGTCGACTGATCTCTTTCGTTGTGACAGGACCTGACTTATGTCGTAAATTTTTGGAAGCTTCTCTTTGCATGGTATGTTAGTCGAAAGGCTATAGGACAAGGATTTCTTCTTCGAGTGACTTGGCCTTGACATGGTGGTGTAATTTGGATTGCGACGCTTTCCCTCTAAAGAGGTAGTCGCTTACAAGTTGGATGGTGTTTGTTGACAATTCTCTCGTGTCATGGAAAACAAATAAACTAAAGAATTTGGTCTTTCAATATTTTCTAATAATAATTACAGGCAGGAAGAGCCAATATATATACAAAACTAGGAAACAAATCACCCTAGAATCAATGTAATCCCGATATCAAAGGAACGATAATTGCACAATTATAGGAGGAACAGAGGAAGGAAATCGAATTTCTATACTCCCCCTCAAGATGGAGCATGTAGATTTTTCATGCCCAGCTTGTCAAGAAAAGACTCGAACTGTTGAAGGCCTAAAGCCTTAGTGAACAGATCAGCGACTTGCATCTTCGTGTTAATTGGAAGGGGAACAACTTCTTGAGCTTCGACCCGTTCTCTGACAAAATAGCAATCCATTTCAACGTGTTTAGTACGTTCATGGAAGACCGGATTGTTAGCGATGTTGCGAGCAGCCTGGTTGTCGCAAAAAAGGGGGGGTTGGGTCACTCTGTTCAGCCTCGAGTTTATTCAACAGCCATCGCATCCATATAATCTCACTAAGAGTTGCAGCCATAGAACGATACTCTGCTTCAGCTGATGATCGAGAAACAACATAATGTTTCTTTGATTTCCATGATACAGGAGCTCCGCCCAACAGCAATACATACCCCGTTCTAGATCTTCTAGTAAATGGACATCCTAACCAATCCGCATCACAATACGTAACAAGTTTCGTGCCTCCTTGTTTTGGGAAAAACAAACCTTTTTCCAGCCGTGGCTTTTAAATACTTAGAACTCTAGTGGCTGCATTTAAGTAATCTTGTCGGGGATCTGATACGAATTGGCTCAGCACGTTAACAACGTATGTGAGGTCAGTCCTAGTAGCTTGTAGATACAACAACTTACCAACCAACTTTCGATAGTTGCTAGCATCTACACGTGGTTCTTCGCTGTCTCGGCTCAACTTTAAATTTTGTTCCATAGGAAATAGGCACGACCGACACCCCAACATTCCAGTTTCTTCAAGAATGTCCAAGATATATTTTCTTTGGTTTAGGGCCAACCCATCCTTTTTATGGGCAACTTCAATTCCGAGAAAGTATTTTAGAGTTCCAAGATCCTTGATGCTAAATCTTTTATTCAGAAAAGCCTCAGTCTCCTTAATCTTGTTGGCACTATTCCCGACTATGATCATGTCGTCAACATATACAAGAGCAGCAATGAATATCCCGTTTTGTTTGTATATGAAGAGTGAGTGGTCAGCATGAGACCGATCGAAATTCAGTTCGGTCAAGACGGACGCGAGCTTTTGGTACCAATTTCTTGAAGCTTGTTTTAACCCGTAAAGGGACTTCTTTAGTCTGCAAACTTTGGTTGCTCCCCCTTTCTCATAGCCTTGTGGCATCTTCATGTAGACCTCCTCGTCGAGATCACCGTGCAAAAAGGCATTGTTGACATCTAATTGGTGAATGATCCAATCCCTTTTTACGGCAATGGATAGAAGGGTTCTAACCGTCACCAACTTTGCTACCGGGACAAACGTGTCGTGATAATCAACGCCTTCCATCTGAGTGAAACCCTTGGCGACGAGTCTAGCTTTGTATCTTTCTATTTCACCACTTGGTTTGTATTTAATCTTGTAGACCCATTTAGAATCAATGGCACGTTTTCCACTTGGCAAGTCTTCAACGGACCATGTTTCGTTTTCTTCCAAGGCTACAATCTCTTTTTGCATTGCATCCTTCGGCTCATCGTTTGAAGTGATGGCCGCTAAGAAAGCTTTATGAGACTTAGAAAATTTTTCATAAGAAACAAAGTTCGCCAAGGGATATACCGTGGGGTTCTCTTGACTTGGAGCGGGTTAAGCGTGATCTAGAGATGGAGGAAGCTTGACCTCATAATCCTCCAAGTGTTTGGGTCTCGACCTGCTCCTTTTCTCTCTACCTTGTTCAATATTAGTACCTTCGACATTAGTTTCTTCATTCTGATTGGTTTCATGGCATTCAAACTCCATGTTAGAATCGCCTTCTTCCATGGTCTCCCCTTCCAGGTTAGTGGACGCACCCAAGTCCGAACCTCCTCCATTGGTGGCTTCATCATTGGCTCCACATTCTTGGTATGACTCGTCTTCGAAGTCATAAGGAGTATCGACCACATCTTCATCCTTTTCTTCACTGCGTTCAACGTTAGTGCTGAAAGGGAATGCGTTTTCTGCGAATTTCACGTCCCTTGACACAACAATTTTATTGTGGCTTGGGTCATAAATCTTGTAACCTTTGGTTCCATGGGGATATCCAACAAAAACTCCAGGCCTTCCTCTCAACTCAAACTTATCACCTTTTGTTTCTGTACTGCGATAATAAGCCAAACATCCAAAAACCCTCATGTGATCGTAATTTGGTTTGTGACCATACAAGATTTCGAATGGAGTTCTTTTCTCAATGACTTTAGAAGGAAACCGATTAATAATATATGTTGTGGTTAGAATACATTCTCCCCAGAATTTTGTGGGAAGGCATGCTTCAATTTTTAGGGCCCGGGCAACTTCGAGTAAGTGTCGATGCTTTCGTTCCACAACTCCATTTTGTTGTGGAGTGTGGGGGCATGTGGTTTCTAAAATTATGCCATGATTAGCGTAGAAGTTCATCATCTGATTAGACGTGAATTTTACGCCATTATCGCATCTGATTCTTTTAATGTCCTTTTCAAATTGTGTTTTTACCATCTTATGAAAATCCATTAAACACGTGCTTGCCTCATGTTTATGCTTGAGGAGAAAGACCCAAACGACCCTGCTATAATCATCAACTATGGTGAGAAAATAGTTTTCCCTTGAGAACGAAGGTGTTCGATACTTCCCCCATATATCACAATGTAATAAATTAAAGCAAGCATTAGTTTTAGTAACACTAACTTGAAAAGGTTGTCTTGTTAACTTAGACTTTGCACAAGAATCACAAATATGCCCTTTATTCTAAACGAAATGTTTCTGAGGAAACTTATTTGACTCAATTTTTCTTCACCAGCATGCCCTAACCTCTTGTGCCATATGCTCCCTTTCGACATCATAGCCTTCCTTTCATGTCCAAGCATCCCCATCCGATATAGACCATTCACGCATTTACCCGCTCCAATCAAGGTCTTCGAAGTTAAGTCCTGCATCACAAAGAAATTTGGGAAGAAACTTACGACACATTTTAAATCATTTGTAAGTTTGCTAACGGACAAGAGGCTGCAATTAAAATCAGGAACATGCAGAACTCCTTTCACTTTAGCTCCATTAGATAAGACATGATCTCCTCTTCCTTCAACGGGCACGACTTCTCCATTAGGAATAATAACCGGCTCTTCGATAGTAGAAGAGGTTTTGTTTTCAAGTGTTGGTCATGTGCTCGGTAGCTCCTGTATCAACAACCCAAGAATCGTTAGGATTTATTTTACCTGCCATAGTGGCTGTAGGTGGGATCTCGTTCTTTGTTTGGTTTTCCACGGGAGTAAAGTGTTTAAGAAATTCTTGATACTGATCTCTGGTCAGACCCTCGATGGGACTCGATTCGATCTCTGCACAGGCAACCCTTGGCTTGGGTTTGTCTTGTTTGTTCTTTCCTGGCCACCTATCTAGGTAGCCTATGCGCTTGAAGCAGCCTTCTCGAGTGTGCCCATCTCTGTCGCAGAAAGTACAATGTTCCATCTGTCTAGGATTCCTCTTAATAAACTTATTTACGTGTTGGCTAGAACTTCCATCACGTTTTACAGAGGCCTGGAACGCCGCTGCTTGAGCAGTGGGTCTTTTAACACTGGTTATGGATCTTTGTTGCTCATCCTCAGCGACCAGATGGTATGCGTTTCCAAGGGATGGAACCGGCTTCATCGCTAGAATTTGTGTTCGAATGATCGAGAACTCAGGGTCTAGTCCCATGAGGAATTCATAAAGTCTTTCTTGTTCTCTGAGATCATTAAGAGATCTCCCCAGTCCACATGTACATTTATTGCAAGAACAGTGTGGGATGGTGAGAACGGATTAGATTTCATCCCAAAACACTCGAAGTTTAGTATAGTATGCAGAAACGGTCATACCGTCTTGTCAGGTGTTCGAGATGGTTTGCTTCAGTTCATATGCACGTGGTGCACTTTGTTTTCCAAATCTTTCACGAAGATCAGTCCACATCTCGGCAACAGTGTTGGCATATTTAACGCTGACCCGAATCTCTTTCTCCATTGCAGTCGTTAACCATCCCTTGATCATGGCGTCGCACCTCATCCACGCCATGTAATCTGCTCCATCCTTTTCCGGCTTCTTGATCAACCCATCAACAAAGCCGATTTTGTTTTTGGCGAATAAAAAATTCTCCATCTCCTGCACCCAGTCGATGTAGTTGTTGTCTGTGAGAGCATCGTTAACATGCATCTGTCGTGGGTAGTCCGACGGATGAATGTAGAAAGGAGAGCCCACATCTGGACTGTTCTTGTCGTTCTTGTTGGCATTATCATCACCGCCGGCCATGGGTAAGGTCAAGGTTTAGATTAGGTTTGATCGGAAGAGCGGTATCAAACCTCCTCTGATACCATAAAGAATTTGGTCTTTCAATATTTTCTAATGATAATTACAGGCAGGAAGAGCCAATATATATATACAAAACTAGGAAACAAATCACCCTAGAATCAAGGTAATCCCGATATCAAAGGAACAGTAATTGCACAATTATAGGAGGAACAGAGGAAGGAAATCGAATTTCTATATAAACAACTTACACTATGTCCTTTTCCACTGTTGAATCTAAGAATCGATGCATGGCTTCGATCACGTGTGAGCTGAAATGGTTGAAATCACTATTTCTAAGCCTTGGTGTTCAACATCCAAAAGTAGTGACTTTGTTCTATGATAGTCAATTTGCACTTTATATTGCCACAAATGCAGTTTTTCATGAGCATACCAAAAACATTGAAATATATATATATATATATATATATCATTTTATTTGTTACGTTGTTTCAAGAAGGCTTGCTTTATCCATCCTACGTCCCTACTACTGTGGCGTCTGTACTACTATATAGTTGGCAGACAGCTTCACCAACGATCTTGGGTGGAGAGAAGCAGTTCCATTTCTTACTTGGCAAGTTGGCATTTACAATCCCATGCTCAAACTTGACCCAAAATAAGTGTCCACAATTGACTTGATACATAGTTTTAAACATGCATGATTATTACACATTTTTGTTAACAAATGACATCTTTACACTTATTAAAATTCTCTTTATTCGCAACTCTTATATATTTGTGCATTAATTAAGCGTAAATGTGAGAATTTAATTGTCTACTTTTTGAAAGTGAACACTTATTTTAAGACAAAGCTAAATAGAAATATGGACACTTATTTTGGTACGAATGAAGTAATATAATTAGCTTATTTTACGAATAATTTCAAAAAGTATTTGGATTAGTTTAGGAATATATTGATAGTTACCCCTTTTCTTTTACCCCCTTGATTTTCTTGATTATTTCCTATCTTCAATTGTATTCCTTTTTGTATAAATAGAATAATTCATGAATGAAAATGCTTTTAACCTACCGTTTTTTATGGTACGGAAACCCTTTGATGTTTAGACATGTTTTTTACGGTACGAACATCCTACAATAGTTTATAATTTTACCCTACAATCAAGAATCCACAATGGAGATTTCTAGAATGATGTTTGGAGAAGTTTTAGTCTAGATAAGAGTGTGAAAAACCTTTTGCCAAAAAATTAACCTTCTTACAAACATGATTGAAAAATTCCACCATTATGGATGCTCAATGCAAAACTTCTCCCGAAATTAAACTCAATTATAATTCGTTTGTAACTATTGTGATGGTTTGTTATGTAGTTGCAACTTCCTCACAACTTTTTCGTGAATGACTGTGGGTCGTCCCTCGGGAGGGCGGGACGGGCGTTTGCTCTTGTCCAGGACCCAAAAATATTAGGGACCCAATTTTTTTAGTCTATAGTTGCAGCTCAAAAAAATATTAGTACACAAAAGATATCCAAAAACAATTAGTACATAAGAAGAGCTCAAAGAATTTAGCAGATAACAATGACCCAAAAATGTTTTAAGTACTTACATCAGAGAAGAAAATTGAAAAGGTTAAATAACCATTCGTTATATGTTATTGCTTATTGTCTTTCTATGTTTTTTATTTGGTACAAAGGTCCAATGCTATTTGCTAGCTATTGCTATCTCTATATTTGGTTGACTGCTTCTGTGCTTCTACAATTAAATGGATAACAACTTTAAATTCATGTGTATGCTAGTGCTATATGTTTTTGTTTGATATTTTTATATATTTATGCTTCTATTGGCTATTACTATTTGATTATGTTCTTTGCATAAGTGTTATTGTTGGTTGTTGTCTATTTTTTGCTTCTATTAATAATATTGTATTCTCGTTTGACAATGAACCTATTATTCTTATGAGTGAGCTATTTCATGGTTTTATGATTAATTAATAATTTTTCTCTGATAAATGTATTCAACATACTTTTGATCACAACCTTTATTTTAGTAGAGCAAGAAAAGAAGGAAAAATAAATTCAATATTTTCATCTATTGTTTGAATTCTTCATTTGGGATTCCACACTACACACCATAAGATTCTATTTAAGTGCTCAAGCAACCATTTCTTAAGTTTCCAGATTATAGGTCTCATTCATTATTTGTTCTTATTGGATCTTAACGAATCATCTTTTCTTTTACATTCTCACTAGTCTTTGTTTGCCTACTTCTATGCAAAACGCGGATAATATAATATTCTCTATCATTGATCTCTCATTGACTCCTCAATTACTTTCTCCACATGATTTCTGGTTTTGTATCAAAATATTACATATTTCTTGTTATGGACTAAGAATTTTTTTACCTTTTAATAAAATTATCAACCATACTAGTCAAACTCATATCTATATTATGATTTCAAAACTACCCTTATTTAATTTATAATTTAGGGGGTGTTTGGGATTGCTTATTTAAAACAACTTATGTGGTGACAAAAATGAGTTTTATAAAAAGTGTTTTGATTAGCTTATTATGGTACCAAAACGTAATAAGCTAATAAGTTGTTATTTAGGGGTGTTTGAGATTGCTTATACATATAAAATAACCAAAAAAGTCATAAGTTGTTTCAAATAAGTTAATAAGTTAGAACCAAAAGTTGTAACACCCGTTAGTTCCGTTCTTAATGTAAAAAAAAAATCTTAAGTTTGGTTATTATCGGAAATAACAAGAAGTTGGAGGATCTCTTTGGGGAATTGGTCCAAATAAGACCTACAACCCTAAACCTTTCCCCTTCCCCATTTGGGTTATTCTTGGTGATGATTGAAAGAGAAAAGAGAGTGGAGGAAATTTGTTGAATTTTAGACCATTGAGAGCATCTCCAACAACTATGTTAAAATAGAAAAAAATGGAATTTTAGCAATTTTTTTGCTCTAACAGCTATGCTATATCATATGCTAAAATAAGGAAAAGATGATAGATAAGGTAAAAATCTCCAAATTTGGAGAAATCTCTAAAACCCCATAGTGAAGAAAGAGAAACAATATTTAATTATTTTCCACCAAAAGGAGACATTGAAATTGTATGTTTAGGAGAGAGAAATAATATTTTATTAATATAATTGATGATAGAATTGCTAAAATAGAATAGCTGTTGGAGTTGGTTGTAATTTTTTTTTGAGATTTCAACTTTTTATTCTCTATTTTAGAAAAACTATAGCATAGCTGTTGGAGATGCTTTAAAGGGCTTGTTCTTGGAATCAGAGTTTCAGCTAGTGGAGTTATTCTTCAAAAGGTAAGCAACCCATTATTGTTCTAAATTGAAATCTTGGTCTGATGAGAAATCTCTTATTATCAAACCCTCGTAATAACAGTCTTAAGAAATGAAATCTGGTTTTAGGAATTTGAGTAATGAGTTGCTATGATCATGGAGCTGTAATGGGTTAGGCTAGTCGTATTATGATTGGTGGTGTAATCGTTTATTTTGTTTTTCCTTGTTGTGTGTGGAAGGGATCGATATGAGAAACGATGGGGATACCATCCATCCCCGGTCGCGTTGTTGATAACTCTCGTTGTTGAGAGTTATGTATCACTCTTTTTCTAGGTTTTTGTATCATTTTTATACCCACTTTGCTTCTATTTTTTTCATTTGGTCTAAAAATGTGATAAAAAGGTGATGAGTTATCAAAAGTTTACTTTTTTGGAAAAACTGCACTTTTGTGGGCAACTGTGGGCATGTGCTATACCCACTGTGGGCATTGACGAATCACTTGAAGAAACTACCGGGCTCTGCGTTTATCCGGGCAATAGGAAGCAGATTAAAATAAAATTGTTGGAGCATGCTTGCCTGCAACAATCTCTAGAAATCTTTTTGGCATGGGTTGTAAAGTGAATTGGGTCTTACCCTTTGTGTTTTTGAAGAAAAATCCTTTGGGTCTTGTGCTTTTTTGGAGGCTATATAAAGAGGGAATGACTTGCATTTATTTTATCAACCCATCATCCATCACAAGAAAGTCACCAAAAATTCTCTAGCTTTAGTTCATCTTCAAGTTACTAGTTAACTTGAAGATTGTAATTTTAATTTCTAGTCCTTTACTTTTCTAGTACTTTACATTTCTAGTACTTTACTTTTCCTTGTAATTTAATTTCCGTAATTTAAATTTATGCAAATAGTTCTTAATTATTTCTCATCGTCTATTATGTCTTTCTTTTTAGTCATGAGCTAAGCACCTTATTGGGTGTGGGTGTGAGTGACCTTGGGACTAGTAGGATACACTTGGGTATGTCCATAATTACTTGTTCTTGAGTTTGGTCACTTAAGTCAGGACATAACTCAATGCGGATAAGTTGATCACTTTGAAGTGTTAATATTAGATCTTAGACCTCGAGAGGGGCGGATCCGATATACGACTTAAGTGATGCACAAAGATTTGAGAAAGTCTTTGATAACCACGCAGAGATGCGGGTTTTGTATGATTTACTAAGGTTCAAACGTCGGTTGGAATTTATATCACAAAGAGATTTGGGTATAAATCCTCATACCGGTAGAACTAGACGCTTAGAGTCAAACTTAGATAAATCGGCAAACTCAAGTACAACAATTATGGGCACTTTATAGGCACTTTTGGGCATAATTTATAAAAATTCGTTTTCGAGAGATCGGAGTTTTTATACATGGTTCTATGAACTTAAGCGCCTAACCATCTGGTAACTACAATTATCTCAAGGAAACTTACACCCATAACCAATCCTTAACTCATTGTTAAATTTCTTAATTATTTTAGATATTTCACCAACAAAACGACAAATTTTTCTCACAACTAAAGCGTGTGCAAGAAGTTCATGAAACTCTCTGATTCTCAGTAGTCCAGTCCCTGTGGAAACGATATTCGGTATACTTACCATTTTATTACTTATAGCGATCATAGTTGAGGTGTATACTTGCGCCCCCACTGTGGGAACATTGTGGCCACTGTGTGGAACTATACGGTTTTCCGCTATCAAGTTTTTGGCACCGTTGCCGGGGACTAGCGCGATTTTACATCCTGAGATATTGACTTTCATTTGAGACTGTGTCACTCGTTTCAAAGCATCTTTTCCGTGTTGTATGACACGGCTACAACATGGTGAACTTTTGCCTCTTGATCCCGAGATCGAAAGAACCGTAAAAAGACGTAGAAGAGGTAGGAGAAATAGGCAAAACCGAAATATGGCTGAACTACCTCCGCCAAATGTTGAAACCACGGTTAAAATTGTCGATGATAAAGATAGGGGAATACGGGACTATGCAACACCCGAATTTGGTCAATTAAAATCGGGTATTCTTAGGCCCAACATGGCAACACAAACTTTTGAACCGAATCCCGTAATGTTTCAAATGATCCAAGCAATGGGTCAGTTTGGGGGATTACCTTCGGAAGATCCGCACTCTCATTTAAAATCATTTATAGAAATGACGGATCATTTTCGTATTCCCGGAGTAACTGTAGAAGCCTTACGATTAATGTTCTTAACGTATACCCTAAGAGATAGAGCTAAAGCCTGGCTAAATTCACAACCACCTGAATCGATTGATACTTGGGCGAATTTAGCCGAAAAGTTTTTAAATAAATATTTTCCACCAACAAGAAATGTGAAATTTAGACATGATATCATGAATTTTCGATAAGAGAAAGATGAAGCAGTTTCCGATGCATGGGAGAGATTCAAAGATTTAATTAGAAAATGTCCTCACCACGGAATCCCCCATTGCATCCAATTAGAAACATTTTATGATGGTCTTTCTAATGCTGCGAAAATCATTCTCGATGCTACGGCCGGTGGTGCTTTTGTTTCCAAAACATACAACGAGGCATTTGACATTTTCGAAAAAGTTTCAAACAATAACACCGAGTGGTCAAATCCTCGTGCCATCGTTCCGAAAAATGCATCGGGAGTTCATGATATTGATTCCATTGCTTCTTTAAATGCACAAATCGTTGCCTTGACTAATTTGGTTAAAAACAATTTGAACATAAATGAAGAAAAAAGTCAAGTGCAAGCCATGAATCATTCTTTGAACGAATCTTGTGTATTTTGCGGAGAAAATCATCATTTTGAGCAATGCCCGGGTAATCCCGCCTCGGTGAACTATGTGGGAAATCATGCTAGAAATAGTCCGTTTTCCCAAACATATAACCCAAATTGGAGAAATCACCCGAACTTCTCTTGGACGGGAAATCAAGGACTTCAACCCCCCGGGGCAAATCAAGTCCAAAACCGACCACAAAATCCCCCGGGATTTCATCAAAACCAACCTTCCAATTTTCAACATCGACAATCCTCACAATCACATGCACCTAGGAAACAAAATGCATCGGGAAGTAATGATTCAATCAAATCATTGCTTAAAGGTTTTATAAACCAAACCAATGCAACCTTCAGGGGTTTCGAAACCCAACTCGGGCAGTTTGCCGCCGAGCTCAAAAACAGACCCCAAGGGACGTTGCCTAGTGACACCGAGAATCCTAAGGGAAATAAAAAAGAACATGTCAAGGTCGTGAGTATAAGAGAAATAGAGAAGGTAGATGACTCGTGCCAAAACAAAAAATCATCTTCCGTCCCTATTTTGCAAAAAGATTCACATCTTTTTGATAAAGAAAATTTCCCTGTTTTTTTTTCCTTCTGTTGAAAAAACACAGAGCCCAGATTCTGTGTCCAAAACTACAGACCCATCCAGTTATGGGAAAAATTCTGCACAATTCACCCACTGTGGGCAGGTTGTGCCCACACCTGATAAAATAGCATCGAAACCAGATCTGCGTGAGTTGCCTTTTCCTGATAGATTAAAATCAAAACAAGTGGATGCTCAGTTTAAAAAGTTTTTAGATATTTTCAAGCAACTCCACATTAACATTCCTTTGGTAGAAGCTCTCGAGCAAATGCCAAGTTATGTTAAATATTTAAAAGACATTCTCAATAAAAAAAGAAGGCTTGAAGAATTTGAAACGTTGCGCTAACCAAGGAATGTAGTGTTATTCTTACTTGTAAAATTCCTCTAAAGTTGAAGGATCCGGGTAGTTTCACCATCCCGTGCTCTATCGGAGGACAAGAAGTAGGACTTGCACTATGTGACTTGGGAGCGAGCATAAACCTCATGCCTTTATCCATTTTTGAAAAATTGGGAATTGGAGAAGTTCGACCAACCACGGTTACTTTGCAACTCGCGGATAGATCTTTGGCATATCCAAAAGGAAAAATCGAGGACATCTTGGTCAAAGTTGATAAATTTATTTTTCCGGCCGATTTTCTAGTTTTGGACTATGAGGCGGATAGAAATGTTCCCATCATTTTAGGAAGACCCTTCCTTGCGACCGGCTGAACATCGATAGACGTCCTAAAAGACGAGTTGACCATGAGAGTGAATGACCAACAGTAGAGGACTGTTCTCCCTTAGCACTTTAGGTGATGACTTCGATTTAAGTTTGATAGACTGTACCCACAGTGAGCCCACTATGGACACTGACGAGGATATTTCGGAAGATGACTTGATTGAGGTAATAGATGCCTTTGAGTAGCTCGATTTTAAATATAGGCCATCACAGGTTCCTTCTATCATAAAAGCACCAGATTTGGACTTAAAACCACTTCCCAATCACCTTAAGTACGCTTATCTCATGGAAGAAGAGAAATTGCCCGTAATTATTTCTTCCAACTTAAGTGATGATCAAGAAGTGAGGTTGATAGAATTGTTGAAGAGTCACAAAAAAGCTATAGGTTGGACCTTAGCCGACATCAAGGGAGTTAGTCCTTCGCTTTGCCAACATAAGATAATCTTGGAAGAAAATAGTGTTGGTAAAGTGCAACCGCAAAGACGACTTAACCCCATCATGAAAGACGTCGTTAAGAAAGAGATTTTGAAATTGCTTGATGCGGGTATTATTTACCCCATTTCAAGTAGTGGTTGGGTGAGTCCGGTGCAATGTGTCCTAAAGAAGGGTGGTACCATGGTAGTCACCAATGAGAAAAACGAACTCATTACAACTAGGACTGTCACAGGGTGGCGAATTTGTATGGATTATAGACAATTAAATCTTGCCACCAAAAAAGGACCACTTTCCTTTGCCATTTATAGACCAAATGCTAGATTGTTTAGCCGGAAAAGAATTTTACTGCTTTTTGGATGGATATTCGGGTTATAATCAGATTCACATCGCATTCGAATATCAAGAAAAAACGACCTTTACTTGTCCCTTCGGTACTTTTGCTTTCCGAAGGATGCCATTTGGTTTATGCAATGCACCCGCAACATTTCAACGGTGTATGATGTCTATTTTCTCAGACATGATTGAGGATACCATGGAAGTTTTTATGGACGATTTTTCGGTAATTGGAACATCATTTGAAAATTGTCTTAAAATTTTGGAAAAAAGTTTAGAACGATGTGAAACTCACGATTTAATTCTAAATTGGGAAAAATGTCATTTTATGGTACAAGAAGGAATCGTTTTGGGTCACATGGTTTCTAAAAGAGGGTTGGAAGTGGATAAAGCGAAACTTGAAGTAATAATGCAATTACCCGAACCTACTGCGGTCAAAGGCATTAGAAGTTTTTTAGGACATGCGGGATTTTATAGACGTTTCATAAAAGATTTTTCGAACATTGCAAAACCGCTTTGTAATTTGTTGCATGTAGATCAAACTTTTGATTTTACTTCCGATTGTAAAAACGTTTTTGAAACGATCAAGAATGCTCTTCTGACGGCACCTATTATAATTGCCCCGTATTGGACCATGCCTTTTGAGGTTATGTGTGATGCAAGCGATTGGGCCGTAGGTGCCGTGTTAGGACAAAGGAAAAATAAATTTTTTCATCCCATTTATTACGCGAGTAAAACTCTTATCGAAGCTCAAATAAATTATACAACAAACGAGAAAGAGTTACTCGTCGTAGTATTTGCATTTGACCGTTTTTGATCCTACTTGATTGGCACGAAGGTCCTTGTTCACACGGATCACTCCGCTATTAAATATCTCTTCAACAAAACCGATACAAAGCCATGACTTATTCGGTGGGTCCTTCTTTTACAAGAATTCGACCTTGAGATAATTGATAGAAAAGGAGTTGACAATCAAGTTGCGGACCATCTTTCTAGGATTGAGAAACAAGTGTCAAGTGGAGGAAGTCACGAGATCAAAGAATTTTTCCCGGATGAGAATATTTTGGCAATCCATCATTTTCAAAAAGACCTCCCTTGGTACGCGGATATTGCAAATTATCTTACAAGGGGTATCAAGCCATACCAAAGGAGCGGTCAACAACTCAAGAAGTTTTTCCACGATTGCAAACATTATTTTTGGGACGATCCTTTTTTATACAAAATAGGAGCGGATCAAATTTTGAGAAAATGTGTCCCGGATTTTGAAATAAAAGATATTTTGAGGGACTGTCATGAGTCACCATACGGAGGCCATTTCGGTGGTCAATGTACGGCGGAAAATTTTTTGCAAAGCAGTTTCTTTTGGCCCACGATATTCAAAGATTCTTTCGAATTTGTTAAAAGTTGTGATCAATGCCAAAGGACGGGAAACTTGTCCCAACGAAATGAAATGCCCTTAAACAACATTTTAGAAGTTGAACTTTTCGACGTTTGGGGCATTGATTTTATGGGCCCGTTTCCCATGTCCTTCCATAATCAGTATATATTGGTGGCCGTTGATTACGTTTCCAAATGGGTAGAAGCGATTGCTTGTCCAAAAAATGACGCTAAAACAGTGATAGTTTTTCTTCAGAAAAATATTTTTGTTCGTTTTGGGACTCCCCGAGCTTTGATTAGTGATGAAGGAACCCATTTCGTTAATAAAATGTTAAGAACTGTTCTTAGTAAGTACAACATCCAGCATAAAGTTTCAACCGCATACCATCCTCAAACGAATGGTCTTGCCGAACTTTCAAATCGAGAAATAAAATCAATTTTAGAGAAAGTGGTAAAACTCGACAGAAAGGACTGGTCTCTTAAACTGGATGATGCACTTTGGGCATATCGAACAACTTTTAAAACCCCGTTAAGAATGTCACCATATAAATTGGTTTTTGGAAAGGCGTGTCACTTGCCTTTGGAACTTGAATATAAGGCATTTTGGGCAACAAAAAAAATTAAATATGGATTTTGATGAAGCCGGAAAGAAAAGAAAACTTCAACTGAATGAATTGGAGGAATTAAGGCACCATGCTTACGAGAACGCCAAAATTTATAAGAAAAAGACAAAAATTTGGCATGACCGTAGGATCAAACAACGGACTTTTGAAAAAAATCAACAAGTGCTTCTTTTTAATTCGTGGTTGAAGTTATTTCCGGGTAAATTAAAATCAAGATGGTCGGGACCTTTTACCATCATGGATGTGGGAAAATACGGAATGATTGATTTGTTAAACCCACATGATGGCAGTACTTTCCGAGTTAATGGACACCAGGTCAAACATTTTATTCCTAACGGAGTACCCGAACCCATTAATTTTGAAGAGTAAAAGTTGGAGATCTTCTTTATAAATATTGTACAAATTCTTGTCTTGATTTCTGTTAAATTTTATTTTGTAGGAGAAAATTTCAGTTTAATCCGTGAACTGCAAGGGATGATTTGTGTAGATTTAAATCTTTAAGGGATATGGGAGTGTCATGATTGTCTCTCTTGGTAAGGCCAAATGATGTGATGGATGCTTTTTGGGATAAAAGAAAAGAAGTATTTTAATAATACAAATGGAAAGAATTTTGGTACATTGGAAAGGATGATTGTCAGTGTAAGGTAAAGGTGGTGGTTAAAAAAATTTGATTTTGTAAATGAGAATATGGTGTTTTGAAAAATGGGGACCGATTTGAGTTCCCCTTTTTGCATGAGAAAAATAAAGTATTTTAATATTCAAAAAGAAGAAGGATTGGATGCATGGGGAAGGAGTGCATTTTTAAAGTACAAAAAGGCTGGAAGTTTTTTTTAACCAAAAGATTATATCCAGAAGTTTAATTTGGGGGATAAAGTCTTTAGTTAGATAACAATAAAAACTTTTGGTTTTTCTAGAAAACTAATGATTATTAGTTGGGTTTTCAAGAAAAAAAAGGGGGAAATCAAAAAGACTCCTTCTTCCCCAACGCATTCACCCCTCTCCCTGAAGAAAAATTCCCTCATCCATGGCCAGACAGAAACATTTAGTGTCACGACCTTCACAACCTCGACGGCGGTCTCTCCGTCGCCGGAACATCGTCACACCACCATCACCCCCCAGCGCCGGTCAACAGTGCCGCCAGGGCCGCCGACGCTGAAGCACTTGCACCCACCATCGCCGCTGCTTCTACGCTCTGATCAACTACCTTCGCCGCCGATCAGACTGCCATCGTCGACGCTTACAACGCCGATTAACCACCACAGCAGAACTGACATCCTCTGTATCGAGTACTCAAGGCATTTTCACCACCGGTGGGTCACCGGTGATCCCCTCTTCTGATGCTCGGACGCCATCGTCGCCAGTCTTTATCCACTCATTTGTAGAGAGTCACGAAATACTCACATTGGTACCTTGTATTCCCTCATATTCTTCTAAAAACCCTCTTAATCCTCCTACTTCTCTACCATTTCTCTCTCTTAAAAACCCATCTATAATAACCTCACCCTTTCCTCCTACTGATTTAACCTTCCCAAACCCTTTTCTCACAAAACCCCTTTCCCTAACACCCACCATTACCAACACCACCAATTTTTTTAGCCCTAATCCACCGCACCTTACCCCAATTCCAGATCCCCTGTTCACTCCTCTAGACTCTCCACTGCAAACCACCCATAAACACCAACCAAACCCCTTGCACCAAACTTTTGATCTAAACCGAGACTTTGAGGGTGATAGTATGGATGACTCCTATATGTTTGATTTTGAGGATGGCCAACACCCTGAATACGATGGTTTATTTCCATTTGAGACATCATGTGGTCCCGCAAACCAAACCGCACAACAGCCCGACCAACCATCCCCCCCAAAAAGAGTCCCTGACGACACCCATAGTGAGCAATCTGTGCTCACTGTGGGCACCAGTAAAACCGTCAACCTCAATCCACCATCATTGGTTACAAATAAGTCTACCCCTAAGGTTGCTGGAAACAAAACGTCATCTATCTCTGATACTGGGTCTGAATCCTCGGGTGAAACAGCATCGACCTCTTCTGAAAAATCCATATCACCGCCACCCGAGACTAGTACAAGGCGTACGAAAGACTCGGACAATGACTATTGAGGCAGAACTTAGGGCAGATGTGAAAGGCAAAGGAAAAATGGTGGAGAAGCAGACTCGTTCATCAAAGCGAAAGCGGGCCGAAACTAACGATGATGATTCTAAAATCCAAGAAAGGTATGACCAAATCAAGCACAATAAGATTCTCATGGAACGTGCTTTTTCCCCTGAGTTTATTGCATCTCTGTCACATGTGAAGCACCACCTTGCGGCTATGCGTTGGGATAAAATGATTTATATCCCATGCAAAGCCAATGTCACATGGGTCACTGAAATTTTTACGGCAATTGCCGTCACAAAAAAGAATCCCATGCTTATTAGGGGCAAGTGGGTAGACTGGTCGGGTCCACGGATTAACAAGATTTTAAAACTGAAAGTCCCATTTGTTTGTTCGTTCAATCAAATTTCAAACAAATTACTTGAGGTATCGGACGAACAAATTACGGACTTATTGCTTTCACCGGGAAGGGGAATGGTCTTTAGATAACCATCGATTGATGATCCAAGCTAATAGTCTCATGGAGGAAGCGGCGGTATGGTTTCAGTTCTTACGCCACAATGTTATTCCCACGACTCACGATTGCACTCTATCTAGAGATCGGTGTGTGTTACTTTACTGCATTTTGAAAGAGTGTCCCGTTGATCTTGGACCGATTTCTTGTTCGGCTATTGAAACTGCTTCTAGGAGTAAGAAATCACGGCTGATTTTCCCAGCTTTGATTACCAAGTTGTGCACTTTTGCCAAAGTGCCAACTTATGACATAGATGAGATTGTTTCTGGTGCAGTCCACATTGATAAGGATACCCTTGAGCGTCGTAAGTGCTCCTCGAAAAACCCAACTGTTTTGTAGGTCAACAATCGGCCTCCGGTGCAGCCCCAGGTCCAGTCACCACCTGTTCCCAAGTCAACACAGCCCCCGCAAGACTTTTCTTCCACCTCTTTGGGCTACGGGACGGCCGAGTGGCTTTCGGCTCTGGTGATGCAGCACGAGGAAACCAATATCTTTCTAAAGGTCATTCTTGCAGCGCTTACTGACTTGCAGAATCGTGTATCTAGGTTGGAGGAGCGGTGGAACACACATGACCCGGTTAATAATGATGCAGTTGATCTCACTGTGGCCACTGGTTCCCAAAGTGGGCAGATGGATCCGAAAAACTAACTTTTGGTTTTTCATCACTACTCTTAATTTTGAACAATATCTATGTTATGTCTTTTGGGTATCTGTAAACTATCAACTTGCTAATTCCCGCCTTTTGTGTATGTTATGCGGGTATTGCTTAGGTTGCTTTATTTTATCGTTCATGATTGATATTTTTTTTGTCTCCTTTATGTTTCACATTCTCTTTCAGGTACGAATTCTTTGAATGACTTTTTCGATGTTCAAATTGAAAGGACGTAGGCCCTTTATTATTGGCCTAAACACATTTCCCCTCGAGCCTTACCGTAGCCCTTAGATTCGACAATGGAGACATTGTCCGTTTTAAAGTTTGGGGGTGGGGAGAGAAAACTATATATGTGATCTTTGCATATATGAAAAAAAAGAGAGAAAGCGGAGAAAACAAAAGAAAAAATATATATATATATTTATATATATTTACAATAAAAAGTCTTCGAAAAATTGGAAGACAACCTTCGAAAAAGTGGGAGGCAATTTAAAACCTAAGGATCGTGCAACAAATTGAAATATCACAAAAGTTTGGGTTTTGAAAGAAAATTTGAACTAAAAAGGAAAAACAAGAAAAGAAATACCTTACACCCTTTTGTAGTTGAGTTCAAGTTTGGGGGAAGTTTTTTTTTTTGAAAAGCCGCAAACGCTAACCTGAGAAAGTCCTACCGATCAATTTCGACATCAGAGAAGTCATGCAAGGAAGTTGTACAGTTCTCGAATAAAGGAGACATTCAAGCATTTGCTTTTGTAGGTTTCGTTCTTTCTTTCCTTCCGTAAAATTTCTTTTTAGTTCATTTTTTTTACTTGAGGACAAGTAAAACCTCAAGTTTGGGGGTGTGATAACTCTCGTTGTTGAGAGTTATGTATCACTCTTTTTCTAGGTTTTTGTATCATTTTTATACCCACTTTGCTTCTATTCTTTTCATTTGGTCTAAAAGTGTGATAAAGAGGTGATGAGTTATCAAAAGTTTACTTTTTTGGAAAAACTGCACTTTTGTGGGCAACTGTGGGCAGGTGCTATACCCACTGTGGGCATTGACGAACCACTTGAAGAAACTATCGGGCGCTGCGTTTATCCGGGCAATAGGGAGCAGATTAAAATACAATTGTTGGAGCATGTTTGCCTGCAACAATCTCTGGAAATCTTTTTGGCATGGGTTGTAAAGTGAATTGGATCTTACCCTTTGTGCTTTTGAAGAAAAATTCTTTGGGTCTTGTGCTTTTTTGGAGGCTATATAAAGAGGAAATGACTTGCATTTATTTTATCAACCCATCATCTATCACAAGAAAGTCACCAAAAATTCTCTAGCTTTAGTTCATCTTCAAGTTACTAGTTAACTTGAAGATTGTAATTTTAATTTCTAGTCCTTTACTTTTCTAGCACTTTACATTTATAGTACTTTACTTTTCCTTGTAATTTAATTTCCGTAATTTAAATTTATGCAAATAGTTCTTAATTATTTCTCATCGTCTATTATGTCTTTCTTTTTAGTCATGAGCTAAGCACCTTATTGGGTGTGGGTGTGAGTGAACTTGGGACTAGTAGGATACACTTGGGTGTGTCCATAATAACTTGTTCTTGAGTTTGGTCACTTAAGTAGGGACATAACTCAATGCGGATAATTCGATCACTTTGAAGTGTTAATATTAGATCTTAGACCTCGAGAGGGGGGGATCCGAAATACGGCTTAAGTGATGCACAAAGATTTGAGAAAGTCTTTGATAACCACCCTGAGATGCGGGCTTTGTATGATTTACTAAGGTTCAAACGTCGGTCGGAATTTATATCACAAAGAGATTTGGGTATAAATCTCCATACCGGTAGAACTAGACGCTTAGAGTCAAACTTAGATAAATCGGCAAACTCAAGTATAACAATTATGGGCACTTTATAGGCACTTTTGGGCATAATTTATAAAAATTCGTTTTCGAGAGATCGGAATTTTTATACATGGTTCTATGCACTTTAGCGCCTAACCATCTGGTAACTACAATTATCTCAAGGAAACTTACGCCCATACCCAATCCTTAACTCATTGTTAAATTTCTTAATTATTTTAGATATTTCACCAACAAAACGAAAAAAATTTCTCACAACTAAAGCGTGTGCAAGAAGTTCATGAAACTCTCTGATTCTCAGTAGTCCAGTCCCTGTGGAAACGATATTCGGTATACTTACCATTTTATTACTTATAGCGATCATAGTTGAGGTGTATACTTGCGCCCCCACTGTAGGAACACTGTGGCCACTGTGTGGAACTATACGGTTTTCCGCTTTCAGTCGCCATTGAAGTTATCGAGCCGGGAGGTACTGCTCACCCCGGGAGCACCAAGTCTGGGTCTAACCAGGAGGTTCTCCATCCCAGGATCGATCGTGCCCTAAACCCGAGTCACCCCGGGAGTACTTTCACCCGGGTACTAACCGGGAGTTACCCTACCCGAGAACCGGGCTACACTATTACCACTGAGAGCGTCGACCGGGAAGGACCCGGGAGCTCTTGAACCGAGAACCGGGCTCCACTATTACCATTGAGAGCGTCGACCGGGAAGGACCCGAGAGCTCTTGAACCGGGATCCGGGTACCTGATTCGATGGGATCATTATCAGATCATTCTGTTGGGCCGATTGTGAAGGAGGTTTCCTGTTTGGGATTAGCAAGTGACATTGAAAGTTAATCGGTAGTAAGTTCTTAAAATTATGTTCTCCGTGTAGGAGCTCGTATCACTTTGGGGTGAGTCTGGTTAGAGTATCTAGTGTCGTCAATTCAGGTGAGTTCCTTATTCTAAAACTCTTGTAAACTGGAAATGACATTTATTAATAATGTTTATTATGCTTGCTGCTTTCCATAAAATATAACTCTGAACTGTGATGGACCGGGTTTATTTCGATATCATGCATGTGTACTTTCTTAATGTTTTATCGTATGAGAATTGATATTGTCTTATGAACTGGGTGTCATGGCTTATCTTCAATCATCGGGGATGGTTGAACCATGTGTTTGGAATTCGTTTCCTTACACACGGTAACGACATCGACTAGGGGGCCGAGTGTGCGAACAATCCGAGATTTACGGGAATCGATTCCGGATGAGGAATGATTCATTTTATGTGGTGATTGATTTCTCGTTGAGACGAACTTTATTTATTGGTTTCCTGTTTATTATTTTTTTTAAATGTTCACAGTTGGGATCTTACTAGACCCTTTTGGTCTAACCCTCGCTTTCAATTTTCTAAAATCCATTTTCAAGTAAGGAAATGGTTGGTGGTTCGTCTAAAGGGAAAGAGAAGTGTTGAGCTAGCGGGTCGGAGGGTGTTGCCTTAGATGCGGTGTTAGTCGCTTGTTTAGAGTTTCTCGGTTGTGATAGAATTACTACTTTTGAACTATGTTGACTTTATGTTTTCGTATAATTGTATCGGGACCCATTTTGGGAAGTTAATTTCCATGTAATGTTATTTCTTCGTTTTTGGGTTGTTACAAAAGTGCTTATCTTCGATACCAAACTGGAATAAGCTAAAAAAAAACCTTTAAATAAGCAATCTCAAACACCCCATTAATACACTCTTGTGAGCGATAAAATGTATATAAATCTTAAGTAATCTTTTATTTATAATTAAAAAAATAGAATTTCTTTTTTCTATGAATTGTTAGCTTGTATTCAACTTTCTTAATAATAAAAAACATTTATTAGATATTTTTTTCATAGTTGTCTAAGGGCCCATGTTTTATAAGGCATATGTATAAAATGAAGGACCTAATTGTTTGTTGATTTTATAGCTAACAGAGATCACTCGTATATGAATAAATGATTTATTTCTCATGATTCGATCATTGATTTTTACGCAAAAGAACTCTAATCTTTTATAACTAAAAATCCCATAAAACTCAAATACATGTTGTATCATGTATCCCAAAAACACTGCTAAATTACCATGTCACTTTGGATTTCTACACAAGGTATCTTTAAAATCTTTTGCGTTATGTTGTTTTGCTTGTAAGCAATGTATGTTAGGTGTTTGTTAAAATACCGCAACGAAATACATGTTCAAGACTTTTTTTTTTCTTTTTGTTTGCAAGTGGGTTGGAGATTTGAATGGTTACTTAGTCATGATACAACCTTTTAGCTGCAAAGAAAAGTACGATTGAGGAGGGTTTTTAGACATGGACGCCTCGTAAGAGAGGTAGATGTTTTCTTGTAACGGAAATGGTGAGATCGATTGACTACTAGAAAGGTCAATTTCACCCAAAAAGATCATCGACCGTCACCGGCATTACCAATCACCAACGGATTGCCAAAAATCCAAAATTTCACATGAATTTGCCGACCTCAAGAAAACCATCGGTAATCGGCCTTCGGTAATGTAAGAGTTTACCGCACAACCACTGACGACAACTAACAATTTTCAATTAAAAGAACTCGAAAAATAAGAAATTAATTAGAAGCTTGTGGTAATCCGTCGTTGAAGACCGCAAGGATCACCGAAGCATCTTTATTTTATTATTTTTCCTTTTTTATTTGATCTTCCATAATCCTTGGTGATCCGTAGTATCACCAAATTGTTTTTTTTTTTCTTTTACATATTACAATATTGATGTTGTTTTAGATTTGTATTTTGCAAATTAAATCAAGACAAAACAAAATATTCGTGATCGGGTTTAAGACTAAATTATTTTTTTACTTAATTATCTTCTATTTTTTAGTTTTGATTTTTTATTCAATTCCAACCGATTGCACTAGATAAAATAAACTATCACACAACTGAATTAATTGTGACAATAACTAAGGGTCCGTTTGGTTTGAAGGAACATTTTTGAGAGATTTGGATTTTGTAAAAAGATTTGGAATTGGAAGGATTTGGAATTTTCGGTGTTTTTACTTTATAATTACATTCTTTATAAATAATTTATAATAACAAATGATAAAAACAGTTAAATTATCTTTTTGTTAATTGATTATTGCAAAATAAGTGTTTTAACATATTTTAAAACATTATTTCAAACCAATCCTATGAAATTCGTTGAAATACCAACTACTTTGGTCTCTCTAAATCTCATGTTTATGGGATTTCAAATCCAAGCATTCTTTCACAAACCAAACATAAGATTGAAATGAAATTAATTCCAAATCCCTTCAAATCCGACAAACCAGAAGAAACTGTTCGAAAGTAATTAAATTGAGTTGGAATTGTCGAAAGGTGGAGTTGAGTGGCGTTGTATCAATGGAATCCTGACTTCGAAAAAAAAATAATGATGGTTTCATACTTCTTAAGATTCACAATTCTTAGTTTTTTTACAAATTAACCATCCCACGTAGAGTGTAGTTGTTAATTTGTTTCTTATAAAGGTCGACATCGATCACGTAGAGGTTTACTATGAAGAGGGGATTCAGTTAATTCTTTAATCTTGAAAATGAAAAACATAAGGTTGATTTGATGTTTTCACTTAAATTCGAAAATTTAAGGGTATTGGTTGTTAAATTTTACTAATTTCGAGTTCTTGGAGTTAATTGGAATAACATGTAATGCATAATAAGCCAAAACATAATTTTTCTTGAGCTACAAAATTTCCTAAAACAATATTGATCAAGTTTTATTTTGTTTTTCTATATCCGTTTATAAGAACAATTAATTTTTTGTTCCTATTGAATATCTATAATCTCCTCACAAGCTAACACTACAAAATAGACGGGCTCCACCGATGGAAAAATCCGGCGGTAATTCGTTGCTGAAAGTCGGATGCGTCGTTGAAAGTGTGTAGGACAGGACATAGCGTGTGAAACCATCACCGACGGATCCGTGATGGATTTCATCGACCAACACCTTCACCAATGGATCACTGATCAGTTCACCGACGACACTAAAATGACGGTTTTCACCAACATATCACCTACGGTCCACATAATATTACCGATGGATTTTCGTAGGTGATATGCCGGTATATTTTTTTGTAAATAATTGAGAATATAGTATTTCCTGTAAAAATAAACTTGCCAAAATATGATAAAAATATATAATTTGTTTTTAAAATTCAAAAGTAATATTTATTACAAAATGTCTGTAATCCTATCTACTATGGGGGAAGGGGAGGGAGAGGGTTTCTAGACTGCAACTGCCTCATGAAAGCAGAAAATTTCTCCGTTAGAGACTTCCGCCGAGCTAGGTCGTCAGTTGTCTTCTTTTGTTGTATCTCTAACACTGCGCTATTTTTCCGTTACTCTCCAACTCCGTTACTCTCCAACTCCGTTACTCTCCAACTCCGTTACTCTCCAACTCCGTTACTCTCCAACTCCGTTACTCTCCAACTCCGTTACTCTCCAACTGGTTTAAAAAATGTATCTACCTGTAATTATTCAACATTTGACAAACAATCAACAACGTGTTGATGATAGATAATTAAAAAAAACATTATATATATACTATATGAAATATATTTTCCCCATGGCGATTACTTTACAAATAAACATACAAAAACATATATGCATGTACAAATAAAAATGCAAAGAGGTGGAAAAAACTTACAAATGGATGAGCATCTAAAGAAGACGGTGGTGTTCGTGGTGGCTTAAGAGGGTCAACGGGGGCGTGAATGCGAGATGCCAGCGGAATGATCGGACGGGCCTATCTAATCCCTATGGTTGTAAAGCTACAGTTTGATTAGAGGAGGAAGGAACCTGAGCCCATAGGTGTAGGAATCAATCCACTTTGCATTGATGAGTTAAGTGAAATGAAAGTCGATTTTGATCCTATATCTTTCATCAAAAAAATGCGGAGTGGGGGAGGGGGGGGGGGAGAGCTTGGTCGATTTCATAGAAAATGGGGGGAGGGGAGGCAATGGTACATAGGGGACGATTGCGTTGGTACGTGGTGGTTGATGACGGTATTGTTGGTGGTGGTTGGACTTCATGTACGAAGGTGTTGGTGGGAGTAGCCGATTTGGGAGTTGATGGGTGCAAATGGTGTTGGTAATTACCAACGAATTACCAAAAACCACACGAATAAATAAATAAAAAATCAAAAATAAAAATCATAATATTTTAGTATCAATCGATGATCCCTCATAAATTATTAAATTCATCGACGGATTACCGACGTTTTTTTGTTTTATCGGGAAAACAAGCCGTAGTTGGTTTTTTGTTGGTGATCCATCAGAAATCACAGACGGATTCTAGTCGTCGGTAAACTGGTCGGTGGTACCCAATTTTCTATTAGTGTAAATGACATCATAAATGAGAAGCTTGGATTGAGAAAACTAAATCGAAGAGTAGACAATCCTTTTGGGAGTATATGAAGGATCAGAACATAGTTTGGTTGCAGCAAAAGCAAGGAAAACAAAGAGGTCAACCAATACAATTTTGTTGTAGCGAAAGCAAGTGCACGTGTATTCCACCTCAATATTGAATCATGAAACTAGTTATGCTAGAACTCTTACTACTACAACATAATTTCGGTTTTTATATATATGGTTTAGATTAGTTTTTTTACACAGTTCCAAACGTTTAAAAATATGATAAAAAAACCCATGTAAAATAGCCTCTCTTTTTACACGGTTCCTTGATAAACCGTGTAAAAGGACTAGATTTCTTTCATGGTTCATTAAAGAAAACCATGTAAAATATAAGTATCTACCTCATTCACATAATCTGAAAAGTCGATGAATACGTCCAAATTCATTTTCCCAAGCTTCTGCCACACATTCCTTGCATAGAAGTTAGTGTATGACATGACTTGTACAAATGGTTTCTCTTTTAAGCACTTTCCCGTGGCTTCGTTGCCATCCTCTTTGTTCTGAAGGTAACATTGCTCATACGAGAGTAGGGAGGAGATGCGAGAAACTACATGTTCGTCAGATTTATGTAATCCCAAAAGGCTACAGTAATTGGGAAACCATGCATGGTCAGATTTATGCAACCCCAAAAGGCTACAATAATTGGGAAACCATGCAAGTATATACGTTCTTCCAATATCGTCTAAAAATAAGTAATAATGGTAAGAATACCAGATATCGATCCCCAGAGACAGAAAAGTAGGGATTTCTGACACGTCAAACTTAAAGTAAGATTTAAGATGGTGAACTCGAAGCAATATTTGTGAGTTTGAGTTAACAACTATTGAGATGTAACATTAATTAAAAGAATGTAAGGGTGCCTTGCTACAACATAACTTGAGGTTGCTGCATAAATAATTCTCTACAAACACTACAGGATTGAATGACCTTCTTTTGAAGTGCAAATTAGCCCACTTACTCGCAGTACTCAAATGATCACGATTCCAAGTTTAGTATAGATCTAATATTTCTTTCCATATAGTTTTGCAACCTATGAAGGTTGTTGCAACTCTTTATGGCCTCTATAACACTTGATAAAAATATTTGCGTAATCTTAATTTTAAGTCCAACTCATCTAAGTAAAATAATATGTGTGAATTTGTCAAAGAATACTAGATGAAACGTTAAGCCCAAAAGTTAATACTGAAGTAGATTGCTATTACAAAAGCAATTATCCACGAACACATATATCTACAAACACATGGGTTATTCTCCCAACCTTTACTCACACACATGTTAGAGTGTTTAGCCCAACATTACAAAAATGGTAAAGTCATATATTTAAATGAGGTAAAAGTAAAGTGCAAAGTGCAAGAAAAGTAAAGTTGAGTGAAATATAAAGTTGCAAGAAACGTAAAGTGCGAGAAATGTAATGTGCACGAAATGTAAAGGTTTCAGAAATGTAAACATGTAAAAGTGTAATCTTGCTAGAAAATGTAAATTGCTTAAAGTGAAAATATACTGGAAACCGTAAACTTGCTATGGGTAGTAAGAAGGTTGTTCCAACAACATACAACAATAACCAAAAGATTAAGAACTTGAAATTAAAAATGCATGATTATATGAAAGAGTTGGATAGAACAAAGCTTAGAAAAGCTTGATCTCACCTCCTGTAATCAACACTACAAACTTCATCCTATTTATACTAAAGTGGAAGACCAAAGGATCAAAAAAGTACAAGGAGGCATATTTTCCAAGGGTTAATGTCAACTCCTAAAGTACTAGCTAAGTACATATGTAAGACATCTTCATTAGGAGAACCAATTCTCATAAAAGCCTGTTGATTACATCTCCCAAAAGATGCTCCATTTAAAAGTTAAGCACCAAAAATTATCTTCAAGGTTGATCATTGTTAGTGCAAGAATTGTTGTATTCAAGATCATTGTAAGAAAGCTTGAAGTCTCAAGAAAGAAAGTCAAAGTCAATGCTATAAATAGAAAGTCAAAGTCTAGTTGTCAAAGTCAATGTCATTTGTAATGGTCAATAGCTTTGTAGATTAGTTTGTTTTGTAATTCTTAGGTATAAATAGGATTAGTTTTGTTATATTCCTTGTAGAACATATTGCATATATTGGAGAGAGTTTTTAGAGAGAGAAATATTTGTAGAGAGAGAGATTGTAATTCATTGTTATTCAATACAATTGTGAGATTTGTGGCATAATCTTGTTAATACACTTGCATTTGGGACTATTCATTGGTATCAGAGCAAGCAAGAATTTAGAGAATTTTGATCAATTTCATCGATGTTTTGTTCTTTTTTGGAAAGTCGCAAAAAGCAACTGTCAAGATTCGAATTTTTGATGTATTTGTAGTGTTTTGGATTTGAATTTGATCCTATTGAATTTGATACATGTATTAGAACTAGTCTTGTTTGTATTGCATTGTTTAATTCACAAGAATTAGTGTGAATTTTGGATATTTGAACAATTTTTGTTCGAAAACTTGTAAAGTATGTGTATTAATCAAATTCAGTTTTGTAGTTGTTTTTAGTTGAAACTGTCAACTAAAGAAGTGTTCAAATTGTGTTCGTGAATTGATCTGCAAAATTTCAGTCTGAAATTTGAAGAATTGAGAGAGTTATGGCTGAATTTGTGATCTTGAAGTCTACTTCTCGCAAGATCTAAACTTGACGCAAGTTCATAGACATGACGCAAGATTCATAAAGGTTGACGCAAGGTTCGTGTATTTTGAAGTTTTGGGTGATTTTTTCTAAGTCTGGAAGTCACAAGGTTTAGTTGACGTAAGATTTGATCTACGACAAGTGAAGTTCTCGTATCAAGGCACTTACGTCAAGTGTACTTGACGCAAGTGGAAGGACACGTCAAGTTACTATTCATTCAGTTCTCGGGTTCAGTTGTATACGTCAACTTCCTATCTCGGGTAGTTTTTTGTTACGACTAAGTTTACTTCTCGGGTGTTTGCGACAAGTCAACTTGACGCAAGCAACTACTTGCGACAAGTGACTTCTCGGGTATATAAGTCTACGTCATGCTTGGTTCTTGGCTCTGCGTCAAGTGTGTTTTTCTTTGATCTGCGCCAAGTGCAACTTGTTTGGTCTACGACAAGTGTGTTTTCAGTGGTTTGCGACAAGTTATATTTTTGATCAAGTTTTTCTGATATTTTGTTAACGTTTACTGCAAGTGTTAAAAATGACTTCAAAGGATGCTTTGGCTATTGGTATTGATGTAAATCCAGATGTTCTCTTCAAGGGTGAGTACAGGCAATGGAAAGATAGATTCCTATATTTCATTGATCAACATGAGAATGGTGAGTACATTAAACCGTCTTTGGATGAAGGTGTGATGAATCCGATCTATGTGGATGTACTTGATGTTGATTCTTCTGATAGTGAGGATGGTAATGAAGATGTTGTGCCTAAAACTAAAAGAGTTGTTGTGGATCCATCAAACTATTCAGCTGAACAAAAGAAGAAATATAAAGCTGACAAGCAAGCCAGATCTCTACTGCTTTAGAGTATCCCTGTAACACCCGTAATATTCGATAAGTAAAGGTCACCCGGACATTTTTACAACTTGGAAATGGTGGGAATTATATTGGGAAAGCAAAATTTAAAGTCCCTAAGAGTATCGGGAGTGTTGGCGTTGAAAAAGTCGGGTTTCGGGGCTTGGAAAGGGTTCGACTACAATGTCCGACGACTATGACAATGTCATAGTCGCACGGTAATAGTCGCACAAGTTGGAGGGCCCACTATACACTTGGTGCGACTATGACACGCGATAATGACCGAGTCATAGTCGCGTGTCAATGTATCACAAAGTGTGCGACTATGACACATGACAATGACCGTGTCATAGTCGCGTGTCATAGTCGTGTGTCATAGTCGCGTGTCATTCTATGGATGATGAAGATCTGGGGAGTGAATATCAATAAAACTCCTTATACAGTACATCTGTTATACTTCGTGGCTCCGTGCTACTTACAGGCATTATAACTGTGTCATACGTTGATTCACGGTTACCACTCAGATTCGAATTTGAAAAGATTCGGAATTATATTTGGAATTGACGGATGGTTCCAATATTCATATGGAGAGATCAGATGTTATTGGTCAGAAATTGAAAGACTGCATTTCGTGTAAAATTTTGATTATTTTGATGCTCCAATCATCAAAAGGGGGAGAAATATATAGAAATGAAGACAAAATAAGGGGGAGATGATATCAAGGAATGGATTTTGAAAGTTCAATTTCAAGTTATAGGGAGATGATATAAAGAAAGGATAACAGACTGATAAAGAAAGTTTCAAGTTCAAGATGTGGTGATTCAAATTTTGCTGAAAGTTTGTTGAAGATGACAGAAATCTGAGTTTACAAAGAAAGTGAGCAAAAACTGAAAATAATTTCTTTGCTAAAGATAACTTATTCCTACAAAAAGAGGGAGATTGTTTCTGAAAGTTTATAAAGAATGAATTTACTGAAGATTATCTGAAAGGGGAGATTGTTAAAGACTTTGGGAAGATTGTTAATGATTGAATTCATTTCAAAAGGGGGAGATTGTTCATCAAAGCTTAATTCATTTGAAGGATGATCTAGAATACAAAGGGGGAGATTGTTAGTGCAAGAATTATTGTATTCAAGATCATTGTAAGAAAGCTTGAAGCCTTAAAAAAGAAAGTCAAAGTGAATGCTATAAATAGAAGGTCAAAGTCTAGTTGTCAAAGTCAATATCATTTGTAATGATCAATAGCTTTGTAGATTAGTTTGTTTTGTAATCCTTAGGTATAAATAGGATTAGTTTTGTTATATTCCTTGTAGAACATATTGCATATCTTGGAGAGAGTTTTTAGAGAGAGAGATTTGTAGAGAGAGAGAGATTGTAATTCATTGTTATTCAATACAATTGTGAGATTTGTGGCATAATCTTGTTAATACACTTGCATTTGGGACTATCAATGAATTCAACCAGCTTCTGTTGTTGTGGCAATACTTGCTACAACAACCGTCTTGTTAACAGATTTTTCCACAATATCATAGAACATTACCAAATTATACAACCTAGATCCAAACAATCTTAAACCATAAAATAAGAATAAAAAGACTCAATATATGATTGAGAAAAAATAAAATGAAGTAAAATAAAATCATAAATAGGTGCTAAAGTGTATATTTCTATACTCTTATCACACCCTCATACTTAAAATGTTGCTTGTCCCCAAGCAACGAAAATGACAAATAAAAAGACTCAATATATGAGAAAGAAAAATAATAAAACAAATGTGAGTGATAGAGATAAATAAACTCAAACAAGACCATAGTCTAACATAAATCTATGTTCATCCAAAACCAAAAAAATTGGCACCATAAGCTAAGATTCATGCTTCCTGTTGTTAGGCACATTCCATCTTCTAAACATAGAATCATTAGGACTTTTATGGGTTTTCTTTTCAACACTTTGGCCTCAGACCTCTTCCTAAAACTCCCTTCAAGTACTAGTCTTGTATGATGATAGAATACAGTTGCAACATGTTTTATATTTTATACTTTGACTTTTGTTATCGTTGCTCATTCTTTTTGAACTTAGTTTCTGCTCATGGATATTTTTTTGGAGTGATATATTTCTTGCCCCAAACTTGAACTTCTCAATGTCCTCATTGAGGATCACAATAAGCTTAGGTTCATACATGCAGAGGAAAAAAATGTATGGCTTGTGTTTAAGAAAGAGAGCCTAAATTATCTTCTAAGTTTATCAAAATGGGTGTCAAGTTGCTGATCACGAAGGCATTGCTTGGTTCTAGTAAAAAAAATAGGATGGATTGGGAGCAAGAAAAATGTTCGGGTTATGGTTTACAAAAAAAACTATTAGTTACTACCACTTAGACGCAAAAAAAATGTAAAAAAATATCCCAGACTCATGTGTCCTAAAAGATAAAAGAAGAAAAGAAAATAAACACTATGGAGCTAAAGTTAAGAAAAATTGGACCTGTCCTACTCATGAGGAGTAGGTGTTGTTATTGCATCACTACTTCTTGGTTAAGCAAATGTTTCTCTTTCCACTTATGCTTCCACACTTTTCTCAGCACTTTTTTCCCTTCTTCAACAGGACAGATGGACTCAATAGCACAAATGTGGGAACATTCTTCAATCTCAACATGTTATCTCATTGCATAAAGCATGTTGAAGGTGATTTCATGATTATGCACATGAAGGAATTCTTTGAATGGTAACTCATCTTTTTAATTTTTCAGCCTTGGAAGGTGAAGTACATAGGATGGAAGATCTACAATATCACTCACACCTTTTTTTATGGGTTTTCACCATAGGATGAATGAATTGTGGTCGTCTTTGGTTTACTTGCCTATGTTGGTGTTGTAACAATAGTGTCAAAGCATGATATACTTGTTGTAGCATTACTCTGTATAAATGATTCCTTATTGACTTCATCAAGGAATAAGAATGGGAAGTCAGATCTTTTAGGAATGGATTATATAACCTCTATATCTCTCTTTCCTACCGGTTGAGTTGGGAAACTTACAACGTCAGGGGTTGTTGATGTAGCAACAATAAATGTTGATGTAGCATCTATCTCAATATGCTTTCCAAGAAAAGTAAGTGGGAACGAAGAGAAGTTCAATATCACCATTCATATCATGATCTCTAGAAATGATATCTGATCTCTATATGTTTGGTCTTTGAATGAAGAAGAGGATTGTTAGCAATGGCGATAGCACTGGCACTGTCGCAGTAGATAGGATATATGATAGCTGAAGGTCATAGTCAATGAGTTGATTTCTCATCCACAAGACCTGAGCATAACAGCTACCAGCAGCGACATATTCAGCTTCAGCAGTCGATGTGGACACTAAGTTTTGTTTCTTACTTGTCCAGCTCACCAACTTTCCACTTAGAAGCTGACAGCCTCCAGTAGTGCTTTTTCTATCCAGCTTACATCCTGGGAAATCACTATCTGAATAGGCAGTTAGATCGAACCTGAGTCCTAAGGATACCAAACACCCAGATTGGGTGTACCCTTTTGGTATCTGAATATTCGTTTTACAGCGATCAAATGTGATTCTCTAGGTTCAGATTGATATTGTGTACAAATACAAGTAGAGTACATGATATCTGGTCGGCTAGCTATGAGATAGAGCAAGGAGCTCATCATTCCTCTATAGACATTGACAGGTTTCCATTAGAATCCTTATTAACTATCAGAGGAAGTGTTATAGGAGTTCTCATAGCTGAACATTGAGTTAGACAAATTTCTTCAACTTATCATTAACATACTTACCTTAGCTTATGAATATTCCTTTCTCAGATTGCTTAATCCGAAGACCAAGAAAATATGTTAGTTTACCCATCATACTCATTTTATACTCTTTCTTCATTCGTTCAGCAAACCGAACACACGGTAAGGGGTTCGTGGATCCAAATATGATATCATCGATATATATCTGAACAAGAATAATATAACCCTTTACTTTCCTAAGAAATAGGGCGCTATCAATCTTTCCATGATCAAACTTTTCAGCGATTATAAAAAATGATAGGGTATCATACCAAGCACGAGGAACTTGTTTTAACCTATAGAGAGCTTTATCCAACTTATAAACATAAGTTCATTAACTCTAAATTTGAGTACCCAGAGCTTTTTTTTTGTAATAACCATAGCTTATGGATACAAGAATTGAAAGTTATTGAATAGTTTCACAACTATAAGTAGGTATTATCAAATATATGGGTATAAAGGTGTAATCCCTTATCAGAAGCACTAAAGTCAATATCCAGAGGTACTGTTTGCACAGAATCCCATCTCGTCATTAACACTTATGTGTTTTTGCTCTAATTGACTTTTTGTTTACCAAGGTGAACGTCATGTCTCTATACTAATCCGTTGGTGATGGTTTATGATGTGAGTCTACTTTCTTGGAAATGACTGCCATATGTCATCTCACGATGGTACATGTCAGAAAAACCATTCATTGCCCGCCATTTCAACGTCCTTTCAATAACCGTACTCTCAAACTAATTCGAGTATAAAATCCGATTTTAAAAGGGGGAGGCTAAATACACTTTATTTTTTGCTAAATACACCAAATGATTGCAAAAATCATTTGGTTTTTTTTGTTATTTCGTCATTTAGTTGTCTTTTTTTTATTATATATTTTTGTTTATATATTTTTGTTATGATTTGAAAATAAATAAATATTTATAAATATAAATATTACTAATTTTTTTAATTATATAATTATAAAAATAAAACATAAATATTGCGATTTAACATATAAATAGAACATAAAATAATCTATATTACATTCGATTATTCTAAATTAACATTATCCGTAGTACAATTAACCCGTAAAAACTTCATGTACTTCTTTATTCGCTCTGAATACGGGGTAGCCCATCCAGCAACACACGGATAACTGTAATGGAAAAAATGTGATACAATTTGCGGAAACGGATATCCTTCTTTCATATCTAATTTGACATAATGGTTACCATTAACGTATCCGATTGTAAAAACAACATGTTCATACCACACTGGAGGAGTGGACCTAAGAGGCAAGTACGTCCCACTGTCAGTCATACTTATAACATGTAATATCACATTATATTTTGAAGCAATCAAGACACCTATTTCAGACATTGTCATCCAGTGTTCAAATGGTGCACCTTGATCTGATCGAAAGAAGTTTAAAGTGTTGTAAGTAATATCCCAATGTTCAGCTCCAAAAGCGTTGATGTACTCTGTCTTGTAAGTATCTAACTCTTCCATCAAATTATACCGAATTGTGGGCCATGCATCTTCATGAAGATCCATCCAGACAACTATTGCTCGGAATCCGCAATTTCCATCACCTATCACATCATGTACCTGCTTGATGTAAGGGTGAAAAAATGTTGGAAATTGATTGATGTATGGATGTGCATTATAATTTTTGAACATGAAAGAACTGTGTCTCGCTGGTTCTTGGTAGCTCATTTTTTCCTTGTCAACAAATCTAGACGCGTTTGAACTGCTACGTCTAAGGGGTCTTTCACTTGTAAAAGACGGGTCAACATGAGTCGGAAATGAGGGATTAACATGAGTTTTTCTGAAAAGTTTATCCTTCAACGAGGGACGTTCGCGAGTAGTCTTGTTAACAACAGGTTCACGAACCCATGTTTTTGATGCACTGACTATCTCTTTTAGCTTCCTCAGTAGACTGAACTTACCAGATCTCGATTTCTTGTTAAATTCCTCAGTAAACATTTGGACTTCAACTTCACAACATACGTCATCATCTTGTAAAGATTTGCACGGTGATAAATCAAGCGTCGTCCAAAATACATCAACTGAATCAATTGGGATAGGATGACGTTTGTTCAAGTATTGCATTTGTTCGTGCGCACATGGTAGCCCATAACTTGTACGTAGTAGACAACTACAATTTTCAGAAAATAAGCCTACAGATTGAGCTCGCTCATACTCTTGGAATATTATGTTTAATGCATAATGTTTGAGGGTCAACATGAGTTGGAATATTGACTCTCCACTCTGTTACTTGTCTGATTTCCATAGTGGAGAAATTTCTCAGTCCAAACAGATACAAACATTTCTTTATATGGTTTCAACCATGTGTCATTTAGATAAACAAGAACACCTGAAAATTAGAACAATTTAACTTTTTTAGTAATTGTTAAACTTAATTGTAATATTTTACTTATAATAATATATTAAGGCGTACCTGGATAGCTTCATACGTTTCATATGTTTTATGTAGTACATATGATATATAATTAAATAATTAAATCCAAAAATATTCAATATTGGGCTCATTTCGAAGGTTTCGAATAGACGATTATGATGGTGTAACTTGTTAAAATTAAAACGTATTTTTTAACGTATTTTAGTTAATATACGATTTTATGTGTTAATGTGATAAAAATAAAAAATGAAAAATAGAAAAGTAAAAGGTATAAAGTGAACTAACTAAATAATTATAGGGGTATAAAATGTAAATATATATTTAAAATCATTATCACTTATGTCTCTTCTCCACAAAAATTTACAGTGCCACGAATTTAATTTCTTACCCATCTCCGGTGAGCCTTGGTTCACCAGTGAATCCCTCTTCATTGTCACAAATTTATAGAATAAAATCAAAAGTTACAAATTTATGTAATAAAATAAAATCAAAAGTTACAAGTTTTATAAATTTAAAAAATCAACACACACACACACACTAACACACACACATATATATAATAATAATAATAATAATAATAATAATAATAATAATAATAATAATAATAATAATAATAATAATAATAATAATAATAATGAGGAGTGGACCTAAGCGACAAGTACGTCCCACTGGCAAATTAAAAAACACTATGAAGATAAAAAAAACCTGAACCAAGTTTAAAAAAAATCAAACTTCACAGATAAAAAACTGTGAAGGTATATCCGAACCTTTACAGTGAAGATGCTGTGAAGGTAAAAAAATCAAAAGTTACAAATTTATAAAATAAAATAAAATCAAAAGTTATAAATTTATAGAATAAAATAAAATTAAAAGTTATAAATTTTATAAATTTATAAAATCAAAACACACACACATATATATATATATATATATATATATATATATATATAAAGATAAAGATAATAATAATAATTTGTATTAATGATTGGATCGAAAAACTAGGAGGGACTATTTGCACCTTTTTGGTGCAAATAGCACTCCCCTTTTAAAACCGTACTCTCTACTTCATCTTCTTGTGTTCTTCGAGCTCTCAATACTTGCAACAATCGCCATCCCCACAAACACCGATAACTCCAACCGTACCAACGAAGGTAGCGTTATTCGATCAACCGAAGGTGAAAACCAAGCCTATGTTCCTCTAGAAATCAAACCCAATAACCACATGGTCGATCTGAAACTCAAGAACTTTCAAGGGTACAAAATACTCATCGAATATCTCTAGAACCACGTTCTCGAACCTGCACTTTCTCGAACTGACAATGGCATTCCAGATAGATACATAGGCAAACATGGGAGTTTATTCCTGAAATAAAGGGGGATAATGGGAGCCTTGGTATTAATACAACATCACCGAGAGATTAAAGGCTATAAATGAGGAAAATAAATATACTCCTATTTTACAAAGAATAATCTAGAAGATTATTTACAATTTACAATGATTCTATCAAAAAGCATATGTATGAGGATGGCGATGATAAGGTCTAACTGAAAAAAGAAAAACCCAAAGTGGATTATAGATTTTTTTTCCAATTTCCAGTGATGATCTTTAAGTGGAATGAAAAGATAGGCAAGAATTATGAGAAGCCTTTTACCTAGGTAATGTTAGTTGCTAGTAAATTGAGTTAAGAAAGGGACGTAATTGGTTGACATTATAAATAGACTTAGATGGACTTGGTTTCAACTTTTTATTGTATTTGAGTTTTTATAATCAATTTAATCCAATTAATTTTGGACAGTTATTAGGGTTATTCATCTAAACCGCCAACATGTACAAACCGTTCACACATGTATCGTACCGCACCGCAAAACGCGGTTTAGAACTTTCGTGGTGTAATTTGCGGTTTCGAGTCATCAAACAGAGGTTCAAACCACACCGCACAATATATTTTGCATATTTTTCAATTTTATATATTACATATATATATATAGAGAGAGGGAGGATAATGCGAGAAGCAAACTAATTTGCTAGAAGGCGAGAAGGATTGTGGGCCACATAATTTATTAATTAAAAAATCATAAATATGTATATATATATATATATATATATATATATATGTATTATTTATGTAATATTTTTGGACTTTGGGTTTTGGACTTTAGAGTTTGCTCCAATATGGAAATTGGTTATATTAATTTTAAGGCCCATACGACCTTACCCATTTGACATTTTGAAGCAAATATCCACAGTCCACAAAGACAAGTGCCCTAAAGATTTAGTGATGAAAGAAAAAGTTGTATACATCACAACTCATGCATCCAATTTATTTTGAATTTTGTTTTTTTAATTCTTAGACTTTTTCTAGTTGTGTAATATGTATGTGGAAATAAGATGTATTGAAACTCTTTGTTTTTTTAGACTATGGTCACTTTATCGTTGATTTTATAATGTATTTTAAAACTTATAATTATTGGACTGTAGACATTAAATACGATACAAACCGCACTACACCGCATTTTGTGGTATGGTTTGAGAATTATGCGATGCGGTTTGAAAGATGCTCAAATCACATATATGATGCGGTTTACAGTTTTTCCCGAAACCGCACTGTGAACACGCCTACAGTTGATCACTATATACCAACGGATATTAAATTGGTTTGCATTTATCCAATACTAGTGTTTAACATCGCGCATTGCGCGATGATCAGAACACATATCAAGTAAGATATAGAAAAGTTATGATGTTATCTTGAGAATACTAAATTTTCATTCTACATTTGTCAATACTTGAAGACATCTATCTTTCATATACTCAACTGTCTATTTCAATATTTCAGTTTATCATTAATGTGGGATAAACAAAGCTCAACTACAATTCGTTATTTGAAAAAATATTGAATATCATTTTGTCATTCAATAACTTCTGGCTAACACTTATTTCATATTGATTTTCATTGTATTTATATTTATATTCGTGATTGTATTGATTCGATTCTAATGAACATTTTACATTTAATGAAAGTGAAAGGTGTATTTTTTTAATAAAATATTTTTATCACATTTTTAAAATTACAATTTAATCCAAAAATTGGATGGCAAATGTCACATTTTTAACTCACAAAATTTTTTAATCTTCAAGGTATTCCCCCTCATTTCATATATGTCATTACCTCCTTCCAGTATTTGTACCATTTGATGATGCCATGTGAAGCGCTGGAAATACATGAAGTGTATGGCTAACCCAATAACGAAAGTTTCGTAAGGTTCCTTTATATATTTATATTGATATCAAATTTCAAGCAATACTCCCTCCTTTTATATATTGAACTATATTTTCCAATATTTTTCCTTCTCATCAATATTAGATAACCAAATTCAACCACAATTTGAGAATACTAAATTCTCAATGTCATGTTAATACATTATAGCCTTCATTCATAGATTTATATTTTTCTTATTAATGTGGGATAACCCAAACTCAACAACAATTCATGATTTGAGATTGCTAAATTCTCATTGTGGCATTAATATCTCATAGCCTTCCTTTATATATTTATAGTGATATTGATTTTCAAGCTATCGCCCTCCTTTCATATACACAACTATATTTTTTCTAATATTTCTCTTTCTCATCAACGTGGAATAACCCAAACTCAACCACAACTCATGAATTAAGCATACCGAGTTTTCATTATATCATGTTAATACCTTGTAGTTTTTATTTATATATTCATTGATTTATATTGTTAGTTTACCAAAAAACAAAAAAAATTAGATGTATATATTGGTTGTTTAATTATTTAATTTATATATTGATGTTAATATCATTAAACTTTGGTTCAAATCATTTTAAAATAAACCAAAAAAGATTCAACTTAATCATTAAACTTGGGTTTACTATATTTTGTCAAACATCATTTCACATTTTTCAACAACATCAATCAACCCTTTATATACACATCTTCATTACCTAATTTTCCATCTTCTACCAATGTGGGACAACCTAAACAATACCAATGTTTCATCTATTAACAAAGACAACATTTTAAAGAAAAAAATTTATAAGAAATTAGATAGATAGCAATTGAAACTTCTCATTGTGCCATGTCATTCTCCTAAGGTTTTGCTTGTATATATATAAATATTCATTGATTTATAAGCATTGTTAGTTTACCAAAAAAAAAAACAATTAGATGTATATATTGGTTGTTTAATTATTTAATCTATATATTGATGTTAAAATCATTAAACTTTGGTTCAAATCATTTTAAAATAAACCAAAAAAATTTAACTTAATCATTAAACTTGGGTTTACCTATATTTTGTCAAACACCATTTCACATTTTTCAACAACATCAATCAACCCTTCATATACACATATTCATTACCTAATTTTCTATCTTCTACAAATATGAGACAACTTAAACAATACCAATGTTCCATCTCTTAACAAAGACAACATTTTAAAGAAATAAAAAATCAAAATTATGAGAAATTAGATAAATAGCAATTGAAGCTTCTCATTGTGCCATGTCATCCTCCTAAGGTTTTGCTTTTATATATATAAAGATAAAGATTGTGACATGTCATCCTCCTAAAGTTTTGCTTTTATATATATAAATATTCATTGATTTATAAACATTGTTAGTTTACCAAAAAAAAAAAAGAATTATATGTATATATTGGTTGTTTAATTATTTAATCTATATATTGATGTTAAAATCATTAAACTCTGATTCAAATCATTTTAAAATAAACCAAAAAAGATTTAACTTAATCATTAAACTTGGGTTTAACTATATTTTGTCAAACACCATTTAACATTTTTCAACAACATCAATCATCCCTTTATATACACATCTTCATTACCTAATTTTCCATCTTCTACCAATGAGGAACAACCTAAACAATACTGTTGGTTTATAGATAGCAAAACAAGCATTGTAGAAAGGGGAGGGGGAGTTGAATACAATACACATATTTTACTTAAATTTTAATTCTTTTATTGATATAAATATCAAAAATTACACAAAGGAAACAAAAGATTGTTGCGGAATAGAATAGCTAAGAACTACTCAAACAATCTAATACAAGAAAGACTTATAGAACACAAAGACTAAATCTTAGAGAGAGAATAGCTAACAACCTGTTTGATATCTTGCAAAGGAGAAATCTTGAGGTGAAAGCGTGAGAAGCAAGGAGTTAGCTCCACCCTTTATATACTATCGAAGGCAATGAGTGCAAAGGACATTGAACATTTAAAGCATGGGTGGTTGAGATATGGTCAATAAATAATAAGATATTTGAGGTGACTTATCACAGCACAAAAGGTAACTTTTATACTATTAAAGTACAATAACTTAATAAAATATACTTGATTTAAATCTTTTTAAGATCTTTTAAGAAATAAACATCTCAATCAAATAAGAACTCAAGTGAATATCTTCTAGGAGAAGGAAGCTTCCATTCCCATTGTCAGAAGTACATTGGGAATGATGAAGTATGTCAAATCGAGATGGTTTGACATAAAGGGTTGATTACTGAGCAGAAGAGGGTTCTGCAAGGATAGAGTTTGCCGAAAGAGTGGCAAAAGGATGCGGAACAGAATGAGGGTTCGACAGATGGGTAAGTTGTCGAATAGAGTTCGGCAGATAAGACTTAGTTCTCTTGAAGTTCACCTCAATCCGCAAAGTAGACTTCTTTCATGTTGATTTCGGTAGATCTTTGACTCACTGATATGTTCATGCGAAACTAAGCTATTACAAAGAACCATACTAATTCTAAGATGTACAAACATTTACCGAGGAGTAAACACAAACTAAAGGAGAGATCATCTTCAAATCTTAGATGACCCAACAATCTCCCCCTATTTGATGATGACATCTCATACTTAGAAATATAGAGATAAAACATGAATAAATGCATTTTGACCTTTATTCATACTTTTTTGGTTCTTTTTCACATAGACCATTCTTTTTGTTTCTTTTTGGGATTTTTTAGAGTATCCAACATTTACAAGTATAAAAGAATGAAATAATGAATTGTACAAGCTATTTAGGTTTAACTAGAAAAGCATATTGTATTAATCTTATAAGAAGATTACAATACAAGATAAAAGAAAATTTGTACAAAAAGCATAACTACACCGAGTTTATTCAAAAGGCAAATGAGGATCAACATCCCTTTTCTTGAGTTCATCGGTGGCGACCACATAGAGATCTTTTGCAGAAAGTGGGATTATTTGAATAATCCCATGAAGAAAGATAGTGTCGGCAAGAGGGATTAATTTGGCTTGCTCTAAAGAAACTAATCTGCCCAAATGCGTCATTGAAGAAGATTCCGTGAGTAGGCTCATTCATCACAGTGGTGGAAGGAAGAGGAACCAGAGTCGGTAGAGTCAGATCGAGATTTGAAGTATTTGGAACCTTTCCTTCTCTTGCCATTTGAACAAACACATCTTTCTTTTTAGATCTCGGTTTAGATTTGAGAGGAGAAAGACCAGACCTTAAATTTTTGATGAGCTCCTATTCAGCTGGAGTGTGGACTATATTATACGTCCTTCGGTATGTCTTGAACTTTGTTTGGAGATCTGCAAGATATTTGTCAACCTCAGGCTTGAGGGAATTTCGGATGTTTACCAAGCAGGCACCAATTTCCATCCATTCCGAAACTCCAAACCCAACAAGAGAATCCAGTCTGTCGACTGATCTTGAAGCATCATCCCTTGTAATCGTTAGCCAAATTACTTTGCAGCTTGAAGACGGTTTGATGATTTTAACATCTGTGATTTTTGCGGAGGATCGGCGTTTGGTGAGAGCTTTGTGGTACTAATCGATACACAAAGATTTTCTCTCTTCATTTTTTTGCCGAATCCTCCAGAGCACTACGCTGAGCTTTGATGGCATCGGCAGGAGATTTTGTGATTTCAGCTTCTTCCTCGGCCAACTTTAAATCTAGTTCGGTATCTTTATCTCGAGCCATTTAGGCCAATTTAGCATCTTTCAGTTCTTCCTCAGATAAGCCCAAATCAGGAGAGGTAATCTTTAGGGGAGGAAGGTGAATTCCACCACCATCGACAACTTTCTTTATCAAGGCATCTTTACGACGCTTTTCTTCTGCAGCTACTTCATCTGGTGTTAGATTTCCTTTGCCCTTATCTTTCTTGGGCAATTTCTCCCCCTCATATTCTTCGACCACCTTAGGGTGGTCTGTTCCTTTCTCTTCGGCAGATGTCGATACTTTAATGGTTTCGGTTTTGGTTTCGTTAGGAGAGACAACAACAGTAGAAGGTTCTCCTTGACTTGTATTGGTAATGATAATTTGAGGGGTAATTTGCTCCCCCTCAACTTGTTTCTCCCCCTCAGTACGTGCCGGGGAGGAAAGACCAGCCTTAGCCGATACACGACCAAGTCGTCGATCTATCCGATCAAGAGTAGTCATGTCGTCGGGAGTGAAGGCGGACTCCGTGATGTCAATATCCAGTGACCCAACACAGTACTGAGCCACATCGACAGGCATCGAGTCAAGTCGTTGATTTATACTCTGTAGAGCATTTAGAATCTGAGAGTTGATAGAATTTTGATCCGTAGCCTGCTGCCAAAGATGTACAAGATCCTTATCTCTAGCTTCAGATGCAGCCTTGAGAGCTACCACAGAAAGAGTCAAGGAGGTATTGTTATCAATAAGCTTGATAACCTCCTTGAGAACAACATCCAGAGCATCCGGTAGAGGGGCACGAATACCATCAACTTCATGATGCAGAACATCCAAGCACTGAGAATTTTGCTCTTTGATAAGTTACACGAGCTCAGCCAGAGAAGAGTTTGTGACGTCCATAGAATTGAGCAACTCAGGCTCACGCAAAGACTTGCGCAGCAACTCATTCGGAGTACTGAGCATCCTTACCTGACGATTGGTATCAACAATTTCGGCAATGAAATCGGCAGGCATGGAGATCGGCACTTGTGGTGCCGAAGAAGAAGAGGCTGAAGGCCCAGCCATGTCGGCAGTGGGAGTAGGGGGATAATGCGGCAAGGTGCGATCCTTCAGTGGAGATTGCCTCTTCGGTGGACAATCTGGATGAAAGCCATCCGAAGAGGAATCTGAGGAAGAGGGTGAGTGTTTGTGAGAAGGAGATGGTTTTGGAGAGGGTGAGTGTTTGGGAGAAGGAGATGGTTTTGGAGAGGGTGAGTGTTTGGGAGAGGGAGATGGTTTTGGAGAGGCTATAGCGTCGGAGGGAGGAGGCGAATCAACCTCTGTATCAGAGAATAACAGATCAAAAATGTTATCGGTATTTCTACCGATATGTGCAACTTCGGGTGTGACCCCGGGTGATAGGTTGTGATGTGGAGAAGATGAGCGTTGGTCCGAAGAGGAGACCAACTCATCTTCATCCCTCAATTGAAATTGAGGAGAAGAAATAATAAAGGTCTCCGAAAATTCACCCAAACCATTCGGAGAGGATTTGGAGGAGGTAGGATGGGCTTTAGCAGATCCCGTGGCCCAACTGGGGAATTTCAACTTCTGTCGATTTTTTAGAATCGGTAGAAGGTGAGTGAGTGTAGATCCCAGTACAGTGCAATCAACAGATAATAAGATCAATGTAGAACAGTAATATAGCCACAATCTCTAGTCATATGATTAATATGCAATCAAAGGTTACAGGTTTACAGAAAGAATTTCTGATCAGAGAAAAGTAAACCTATTGACTAGAGATCTGGAAATTATAAGACTAAACTAATAATAAATCTAACACAGCCTTAATATACTTAGCCTTACAACGCAATTGGGCTTTATGGGCTTGGGCCCATCTAATTAATAAAACTATTCAATAATTACAACTGAACCCTGAAAGTAGACGTGATTAGGGTTTTCAGAACTCACGAAGCCTTCGGGTTGCGAAACATAAACTTCCTCCTTGAGAACGCCGTTGAGAAACGCGGATTTCACATCCATTTGAAAGACGATGAAATTCTTGTGTACGGCGTAGGCAAGGAACATGCGAATCGCTTCAATGCGGGCAACCGGTGCAAACGTCTCATCGTAATCTATACCTTCTTGCTGGCGATATCCTTTAGCTACCAGACGTGCTTTGTTCCGGACTATTATTCCATTTTCGTCCTTCTTATTCTTGAAAATCCACTTCGTCCCAATCACCGTCTTGTTCTTTGGCCGGGGAACAAGCCGCCATACTTTGAGGCTCTCGAATTGGTTGAGTTCCTCTTGCATAGCTATCACCCAGTCCGGATCATTCAATGCTTCGGAGACGGTGGAAGGTTCGATACGGTTGAGGAACAAGGAAAATAAGCAGTCATTAGCGGTAGTGGATCGAGTCTGTACAAGTGTATTGGGGTCACCGACGATCTGATGCAGGGGATGAGCTCGAGTCCACTTGGTGGTGTGCGAAAGAGGTTGATATGTCTTTTGTGAGGTATCGGAATCCACATGACCACCGGGGGGTAAATCCTGAACTGTCTCGAATGATGAAGGCCTATGAGGTGGAAGCTCCTTAGCTGGAGTCGAGCAAGTAGCAGAGGACGACTCAGCTGGTGATGAAACTATAGCAGGATCCGGGATTGCCGGAGAGGTAACTTTGTGAGCACCTTCAGCAGGGGTCGGTTCAGGAGGTATTACTGTTGCCTGAGCTTCAGTAGGAACTTGAGAGATAGGAGGGGGGTCACTCGAGCTCGGGGATGCTGATTAATTGATAGTAGAGGAGGGAGCACCAGGAGAGGATGGGCCACCTGAGTCGGTTGGACCAGTGACATGTGTCACTTCTGGTGCTTGAGCAACATTCCTGTTACAAGATATAACATTAGGCTTAATATTAAATAAGTCATCATAGAAATACTCAAAAAGTAAATCCAAATCTGAAAGATGTGCTCTTGACGTAGACGCTTGATCTGGATTTACTGGAGTTTGTGTAGATCCTGAACGTAATTGTCCAGAAGCTAACACACCAGTTAACGCAGGTTCTGAACTGAGGTGTTCAGAAGCCATATCAACTGCCTCGTCAAAAATCACGTTTACACTCTCAACGACGGTCTTTGTCCGTTTGTTGTAGACCCGGTAAGCTTTGGCTTGCTGTGAATAGCCAATGAACACTCCTTCGTCCGCTTTTTGGCTGAATTTGCCAAGATCATCCTTGTCATTCAGTACGAAGCACGTGCATACGAACGCATGGAAGTAGTTGATGTTCGGGATGCGTTTGTTGATGATCTCGTAAGGAGTCTTGTTGAACCTCTTGTTGATGATAGTACGGTTTTGAGTGTAGCATGCGGTAGCAACTGCTTTGTCAGGATCGAATTCTCAACAAGAATAAATTCTCAGAAACTAATATCAAAGGAGTTTGCAGAATAACACTTTGATATTCAATGAAACAGTAAACAAACAGTAAATATGAACAACTTGTAAACTTGTATTGAATGCTTGAAATCACAAGATTACACACACAACCTCAATCTTGAAGAACAAACTCTTTCAAGACGAATTCTACTTCTCTAGAATTAGGAACTATGCCTTGAGATTGATTCTCTCTAAAACGAGAACTCAAAAAAAAATAAAATCTAAAACTACTCTATCAATTCTATACATATACTCAACAAAAGATAATTACAATTAATAAAATATCTTCAGAATATCTTCCATGAATATCTTCAGTCTATTCAGCTGTCATTCTTGTAATTCGGATCTTCATCCCATAAGCAGCACTAATCACCTTGGAAGTATTAACTGAGACTTTGCAGCATTAACTACTAAGCAGCACTAACTTCTAGCAGTAGTAACTAGATAAGCAGTACTAACTTTGTTCAAGCAGCACTAACTTTGACTAACAGTATTAATTCTACTAGAAGTAGTAATACTTAGCAGTATTAATCTTTGAAATCCTCTGGCAGTAGTAACTCTGAACTAGCAGCATTAAACACTTTGAGCTTTTCTTCAGTTCCCAACAATCTCCCCCTAACTTGACTTTTAGAAGAGAAGTCAAGTTCTTCAGATGCTTCCAAAACTTTTATTGATCCAATCTAAGATTAGGATCTAATCCCATGCTCTGATTGATAGTTCTCTGAATTAAATACTTTGCCATTTCTGAATTTGTTGCACAACCCAGCTTCTTATTTAGCATTGCATGAAGCTTCAAATGAGTGTGATTATAGACCCCATCCACTAAGTAATACTCCATGTGAAAAGTATCCAAGGCTAATTCATAGACTCCACTCCTTTCATATAGAGTCCATCCTCTAACAGTTTTGAACACATCTCTGATTAAGTGCTTCACTGCTTCTGGATTGAATAACATGCACAAGTATTCCATGACCATCTTCACTATTGGTAACCCTGGAGCTTTCAACTGATCTGCATATAGCTTCATTCCAACTTCAAACATTTCTTCCAAATCCGATCTTGAACATTCTCTGACAATTTTGTTCCATGTAGCAAATACATAGTACTTCTCATCCTTCCTTTTCAATCTGATATATTCCTTGCCATCCACTTCCATAGTATCCCAGTGGATAACTTCAGGGGGTTTGAATCCAACAGGTTCAGCTGTAATAGGCTTTGGAATTTTATCCATTACCACCATGTACATATTTATATCTGAACACTGTGATGCTTCCTGAACTTCAGCTTTATTTTCTTCATTCTTAGGTGCCTCTTCTTCTTCAGCAACCTTTTTCTCTTCTTCTACTCTAGGCTTCTTTTCAATCTTCTTTCTTTTGGCCATCATCTTAGTTCTCTTCAGAATCCTTTGGCTTTGTCCTATAGTAGCTTCCTTCTTCTCTTCTGCCTTTATCTCTTCCTTTTCTTTTGTTGGAGTTCCCTCTTCACTTTCAGGGAAGGGTTGATTGATATTCACATCATGTCTCTCCTTGGATTTCTTTTCAAACTCCACTCTATCCTTCTCATTGCTCTTCAGCTTTCCCATTTCTTTCTCATAGAGATCCTTGATTTGATCAAAAGTCATCTTCACAAACATTTCTTTCTTTACACCAATTGCACTCCTCAAGAAAGTTATCATCTTGTTTCTTTCCTGAGTTGCAAGATAAGTTTGTGAAGGTCTTCTCTTCTTAGCACTTGTTCTGGCCATCATAGCCTTTCTCAAACTCATTGCTCTTTGCTTTGCCTTCTCTGTTTCCAACCCTTTCTGAAATGCTTCATTTAATTCATTTGCAAGTGCTCTGGCTATTTCTCTGTCTTTCTCTACTTGCTCTTTCTCTGCTTGATCTAACTCTTCTTGCATTTTCTTGGCTAATGCTTCATCTGACTCAACCATCTTTTGCCTTTTAGTTGGTTGATCAGCTTCTATCATCTTCTCTTTTCCTTTTCTTTTTGCATCTTCAGCCATGTCTTTCTTTTCTGTTCTTTTTGCTCCCCCTTCATTTATGACCACTCCCTTTACTTTGGGGGTGTCATTCTTTGCTTTAAGAAGCATTTCTGCTACTTCAATCTCTGCTGTTGTTAACTCTGTTACTGCTGCTTGTGAAGTTTCAGCAGCACTAACAGTTTCTGCTGCTTGTTTTGGCTCAGCAGTAGTAACAGTTTCTACTTCTGGGGTTGTTACTGCTGGTGTTATTTCAGCTGCTGTCTTTTCTTCAACAAACTCCCCCTCAATATGTTGATCTATCTGTTCTGAGCTTGAATTCTCCCCCTTTTTGGAAGCATTCTCCTCCTTTTTGGTTGCCCCCTTTCTCCTCCTTAAAACAAACTGCGGTCGTCTTTTCCTGGCAATAAGGTTTCCCACCAATTGATTGAGTTTTGAAATCTGCTCTTGTTGTGAGAGGACCACTTGCTGCAATTCTTTGATTTCCTTTCCTTGATTAACCACATCAACATTAATGTTGGCTAATGCTTCAATCAATTCCCAGTAAGTATATCTATCCTCACCTTCTTTAGGTGTTTTACCCACCCTTGAAGGATCCTTGGAATGTTTTGCCATCAATTCATCAGTTTCAGGTCTGTCCTCACCCTTTTTGGATGTTTTGCCCATCCTAGAGGGATCCTTGGATCTGTTAGTAGTGGCCTTCTGCCTAGCAGAAGCACCTACTACCCCCTTGGTTTCTTGGCACCGGGGTCCTTTGGTTGATTTCTCAGTCAAAGTTGCCATGGGGAAGGTCTTAGAGATGTTACCACTGTCCTTCTCTGTGCTAGCAGAAGTAGTGGCAGCCTTCTCACCCATATGCTCTTCCATCTCCTTAGAGAGCACCTCCTGAGGGTTGGGAGACACCCTGTTGGATTCCCTTTGGATATTCTCTATTGGAGAATGCTCCAATAGTGGGCTTAAAGGCTTATTGGGTGAAGGTACAGGAAGGGAAGGAGCCTTCTTGACCTGTTTCCTTTTGTAAGTTTGGGTAATTGAAGAAGTGGGCTTTTGAAGTAGAGACTGGGGAATAGATATAGAGTGGGAAGGTTGGGATTAGCTAGCAGTGGGATGGTCTGAGGAGGGCTTTGACCCTGCTGCCATACCTTCATCAGTGTGGGACACCACCATCATTGTAGAGAACAATGGGGTGTCAACTCCTTCCGAGTCCCCAACAGATCTTCTCATGTTTGAGAAAACCTTGCCTTTAGGGGGTTTAGGTACATATACCCCATCAAAGTGAGGTATATCCGTCAATTCATTAGTGATAACTGCCTGTACAAACCTGGGATACATGAAGAAACTCTTCTTGTTGTCCAGGTTTGAGACAAGATCATTGAAGATCATCAGAGAAAAAATATATTTTCTAGCAGTAGATAAACAAACCAAAGCATATGCAATGGGACTGCTAAATTGGCTCCATCCAGTAGTTTTCTTTGAAATACAGTGCATCAGGGTATGAACAAAGAACCTCCATTGGGATGAAAATTTAGCTTTGAAAAACTTGAAAATCCCCATTTGGCCTTCATACCCCATTCTTGTAAGAGTTGAGAATAGTTCCTCATTAGGAACAGAGTTTATACCTGCAGCATCGTCTAGACGTAGACAGATGCGTATCACCTCTTCAGTAACTGTGAGGGGTTTTTCACACACCCTTGTCTTGATCATTTGGACACCATTCTCTGTAACGATGGTGGCATTGGCCCAGAATTGCCTCTGATGCTCTATGAAGATGGTAGGAGACACAGTGAGAGCATGAGCGATGTGGCTGGACTTCAGAAAGTCGACTATCTGGTGAAAACCTTCAGCTTGTTTTGGCTTTTGGAGCATCGCGATTTCATTGTGATCGTCAATGAACGCCATGGATGCCATTGAACTTGAGTGTTCTTGCCTGAAAACTTGGTACTTGAGAGAAAAGGGTTAGAGCGCAAGTGAACAGTATGCAAAGAGTCGTTATGAACTTTTTAGGCGGGGAAAGGGTATTTATAGCTTGTGGATTATAAGCAGTATTAACCCTAAAAATTTAGTGAAAGCAGTATTAACAGTGAGCAGTATTAACTGAAAGCAGTATTAACTGAAAGCAGTATTAACTGAAAGCAGTATTAACTGAGAGCAGTATTAACTGAGAGCAGTATTAACTGAAAGCAGTATTAACTGAGAGCAGTATTAACCACTAGCAGTATTAACTAACTAGAAGTATTAACCACTAGCAGTATTAACGAACTAGCAGTATTAACCACTAGCCGTATTAACTAACTAGCAGCATTAACTGTGCACTGGCAGTATTAATACTGTACTGGCAGTACTAAAACTGTACTGGCAGTATTAACCATACTTACACTTTTAAGCTTGTGATAAACTGAGTACTGCTATACATTTCCTGAGAAAGAAAGTTAGTAACACCAAGAATAAACTATATACAGGTAGTGAACCACTTTTAGGAAGGGGCTTATTCAGAGTTGATCATTCCCACACTTGTTACCAAGAAAGTCAATCTACCCACATCAAAGGCTTTGGTGAATAGATCAGCAAACTGGTTATCAGTATGAACTTTTACAACTTGAATAAGTTTCTTTTCATTGCAGTCTCTTATAAAGTGATACCTGATCTCAATGTGCTTTGTCTTTGAGTGCTTGACAGGATTGTTAACAATGCTAATAGCATTGCTATTATCAATAAAGATTGGAGTGAGTAGAAAGGTTACCCCATAGTCCAACATTTGATTCTGAATCCATAAGACTTGAGAACAGCAACTTGCAGTTGCTATGTACTCTGCTTCTGTTGTAGATGTGGACACTGTGGTTTGTTTCTTGCACTGCCATGAAACTAATCTTGTACCAAAAAACTGGCATCCTCCAGAAGTAGATTTTCTGTCCAAGTTTGCTCCACCTAAGTCACTGTCTGAGTATGCAAGTAGGTCAAATGATGAATCATAAGGATACCAAAGTCCCAATCTAGGTTGCCCTTTGAGATATCTGAATATCCTCTTAACATCTTGATAGTGTGATTGCTTTGGCCTAACTTGAAATCTTGCACACACACAGACTGGAAACATTATATCTGGTCTAGATGCTGTAAGATACATGAGAGAGCCAATCATGGATCTATAGTGATGAACATCCATATCCTCCCCCTCAAGATCTGCAGTTATCTGCTTGTGTGTCTCCATAGGTGTGCTGGCAGGCTTTGAGTTTGAGAAACCAAACTTGGTTAGAATGTCCTGCACATACTTGGACTGACAAATAAAAATACCATCTGACTTCTGTTGAACTTGGAGTCCAAGGAAGAAAGTAAGTTCCCCCATGGAACTCATTTTGAACCTTTGATGCATGAGATCCTCAAACTCCTTGCACATATTGTCTCTGGTGGATCCAAAGATGATATCATCCACATAGATTTGGACCAGCAAGATGTCCTTCTTCTTTCTCTTGATGAACAGAGTCTTATCAATGACTCCTCTTTCAAAGCCATTTTCCAAGAGATAGGATGACAGAGTGTCATACCATGCTCTTGGTGCTTGATGCAGTCCATAAAGTGCTTTCTTCAGTTTGTATACTCTGTCTGGATAGCTTGGATTTTCAAACCCTGGTGGTTGACAGACATATACTTCTTCTTCAATTGAGCTATATAGAAATGCACTTTTTACATCCATTTGGTAGACTTTGAACTTCATATAAGAAGCATAGGCCAGGAACAATCTGATTGCTTCTATCCTAGCCACTGGTGCAAATACTTCTTCATAATCTATTCCTTCTTCTTGTGTATACCCTTGTACTACCAACCTTGCTTTGTTCTTTATTACTATCCCTCTTTCATCTCTCTTATTCCTGAAGACCCATTTTGTGCCTATAGCTCTTTGACCTTTAGGAAGGTCTACTAGATCCCAAACATCTTGCAGATTGAATTGTAGCAGTTCTTCTTGCATGGCTTCTATCCAACTGGGCTCTTTCATAGCATCACAAGCCTTTTTAGGCTCAAGCTGGGATAGAAAGCAAGAAAGTACGGTATGCTGTTGGTCTTGCATATCTTGCAGCCTGCTTTGATTTCTAGTCATCATAGGAGAAGATATATCTCCTATTACCAGCTGAGGAGGGTGATTCTTTTGTGTTCTTGTGTGATGGCTAGGTTCTTCATTGAGTCCAACCTCTAGATTGGAGTCATTCAACTCAACTGAGGTGATTTCAGCAGCTCCTTCAGGTTCTTTATGTGCTTGACTCTCCTCATCTCTTCTTTCTTCTTCACTCTGATTTAGTTCAGTAAATGGCTCTTTTTCACAGTCTTCAACATGATCCACTTTAGGTATGGGAAAAATCACAGACTGAGATATACTTTCTTGAACTTGTGTAGTCCCTGATCCTCCACTTCCTAAACCTGCATACTCATTACTACTGAAACCAAAGGAGTTAGTTAGTGAATCAATGTCAAACAGCCACTGAGGACCAGACCCAATAGGATTTGGTGTGTTCTCATTGCATTTGACATTGTCACTTTCTTCAATTATTCTAGAAGAAGTATTAAAAACTCTGTAGGCTTTACTTTGAGATGAGTAACCCACAAGAAATCCATCATCTGCCTTGCTATCAAACTTTCCTAAGTGAGATTTAGTATTGAGAATTGTACAAGGACACCCAAATGGTTTAAAAAATCAAATAAATGGTTTTCTTTTATTTAAGAGCTCATAAGGTGTCATGTTCTTTGGCTTGACCACTAGCACTCTGTTTTGGACATAACAGGCAATGTTAACTGCTTCAGCCCAGAAAGTAATTGGCAGTTTTGAATCAGCTAACAGAGATCTAGCAGCCTCAATTAGTGTTCTATTCTTTCTTTCAGCAACTCCATTTTGTTGTGGAGTCCTAGGAGCACTATATTGTCTCTCAATGCCTTTTTCTTCACAAAAGATGTTTAGATCAAGATTTTTAAATTCAGTTCCATTGTCTGATCTAATGAATTTTACTTTTTGATTAGTTTGGTTTTCAATTCTTAGAATAAAGGATTTGATCATTCCACTTGTCTCATCCTTAGTCCTTAAAAAATATACCCAAGTAAATCTAGAGTAATCATCAACAATAACTAGGCAATATGATTTCTTCCCGATGCTCATCACATTTGTAGGTCCAAACAGATCCATATGTAATAACTGGAGACAAGAAGAAATTGAATTTAACTCTTTGGTCTTATGAGAAGTTTTGTGCTGTTTGCCTTTAAGACAAGCAACACAATGATTATCACATGAAAAGACTTTTGATGGTAAACCTCTTACAAGATTGTTTTTAACAAGTTTGTTCATTGTTTTGAAATTCATGTGACACATCCTTCTGTGCCAAAGAGAGGATTCATCCACAGAAGCTTTTGAAACAAGACAGTTCAGGGATGAATCACTTGAAACATTGTCCATATTTAGACAATAAACATTGTCCTTTCTTGGAGTTCCAAGTAGTATCATGCTTTCATCAACTACCTTGAATCCTGGAGCAAGGATCATACATTCTGTACTTGTAAATAATATACTATGTTGTTTGTCACAAACCTGTGATACACTTAACAGGTTGTACTTTAGCTGATCAACATAGTAGACATCCTCAAATGTCATCTTACCTTTTGTGACATTACCTTTTCCACTTATTTTTCCACCTGCAAGATTGTCTCCAAATGCAACATGTCCTCCATTGATATGCTTGAAATCCTGAAGACATGACATGTTGCCTGTCATGTGCCTAGAGCAACCACTATCCACATGCCAGATGCTCTTCCCCTTGAGTTGTTGGTTGCCCTGCACATAAGATAAATCAGTTAGTATGGATTAGGAACCCAAGACAAAGTGGTCTTGGGTACCCCTTTCTCATCAAAATATTTACATTCTTTCTTGACAAGATTTTTAAACTTTGACTCCTCATTACTGGAGTACCTTGTTACAATAATGGGTTTGGATGCATATTTGCTAGTAGCAATACTGTTTTTAGAAGAACTAACTGCATTAGCAGCACTTGCATGCTTAGCAGTACTAACCTTGTTAGAAGTATTAACTGTTTTAGCAGCAGTAACTGTGTTAGCAGTAGTAACCTTTGAAGAAGTACTAACAGTGTTAGAAGCATTAAAATTCTCAGCAGTACTAACACTAGTAGCAGCAGTATTGCTATTAGCAGCACTATCCCTGTTAGCAGCACTAAGAGTTTTAGTGCTTCTAGGCACCCACATTTTAATACTTTCTTTCAAAAACTTTTTCTGCATGTGGCCTTTGGTTTCAGCAGATTTCTTAGCCACATGTTTCTTTCCAGCCTTCCTATAACCAACAGGTTTTTGCACAAATCTTTGAAAGTTCATCCTTTGGTTAATAGGATTAAAGAAACAGTATTTAGCCAAATGATTCAACTTGCCACATATGAAACAAGGTTTTGGTCTGATTATCTTACTCAGATCAACTCCTTGTTTCTGAGCCCATTGATTATTCCAGTTTCTTTGATTACCTCTCTTTGTACTAGAATTTGGGCTCTCAGTTTTATTGCAAGCACACTGTTTACAAGGGCCAGGATTCACAACCGTGGTCTGTTTGTAATGGACCTTGTTAGCCTTTCCTTTGGTCTTCTCTATCTCTTTAGACTTGACCCAGATTTTTCCACATCCATCATTGGTGATAATGTTGCTTTCTAAGGGTATCTCTTTACTCACAACATTATTCTTATTCTCACTGGCTTCTTTTTCAGTCAAATCCTTAACCACCACCTCATCCAAAGGATCTATCTTGAATGCTTTCTCAGACAAGTCCTTTTTCTCCTTGATCTCTAACAAATCTGATGTAGGAGGGATATAATTGTTGTTGTAAGGAGGGGGTGTGTTGTTATATCCAACACCAGGCTTCATCTTATCGTGAATCTGAGCCTTTAGAAGAGAATCCATTGCTTTTGAAGCATATGAAAACTTTTCTATGTCAAGCTTAACCTTATCTAATTCTTCTTTCAACATATCATTCTCTTCTTTGGACTTAGACAGTTTGGTCTCTAACTCATTCTTTTCCCATTTCCAGTAATTTATGTCATAAGAGTGTTGAAGTTCATTGGCTTGAAAGCCTTTGATTTGTTCTTCAAACCTCTCCACTATCAACACATAATCTCTTCTATCTTTTTCTAATCTTTTGAGGTCATCACACATGCTTTGGTTGTGATCCCTGTACCTTTTGACAGTGTCTGTGCAAGATTTAGTGCAAAGATTAGAAATTACCTCAGAAGGGAGATCAGACACTTCTGCCATAAGAGCTTGGTTCTGAATGGCTTCCTCAGCTTGGTCACTCCAGTCAAATCCCATTCCTTGTTGAGAAACAAGGGCTTGAGCAGAGTTCTTGTTTTGATTGTAGCCTCCATTCTGAGCTTGTTGGTGGTTGTTATTTGGCACACCACTTCTGCATTCTCTAGCAAAGTGTCCCTTCATGTGGCACTTGTAACATTCCACCTTTGTTTTGTCAAAACCAGCTCCATCTTCTCTTCTTTGAGAGAAGTTGTTCCTCCCTGTTATTTTGATAAACTTCTTTACCCTCATAGATAACATGGCCATCTGCCATTTAATGTCCATCTCCTCCAGATCATCAGGGTGAAGTTGTTCCAGATCATCATTAATCAAAGAGTTGTTGCTGTGACTGGACAAAAAGGCTTCAAAGACAGTTTCAGTGCCTTTTTCTGAATTCACTCCACTGGCAGCACTAACTGCTTCAGGATTGGCAGTAGTATCTGTAGATGCTGATATAAGTGCAGCATTGTGAATGTACCCAGTGGGCTTCTTCTTGGCTTCTACCTCAGTTTCAAAAACTCTTAGATCATTATACAGATCATCAAGTTCCTTCTCTTCCAGATTGTCACTCTGTCTATATGAGACAGTGTACATAGTCCATTCATCCCCAAGAGATCTGAGGAACTTCCTGTTGATATCATCTTGCTCCATCTTCACTCCAACAGTAGCCAATTCACCAATAAGCTTGTTGAACCTGTCAAAGGTTTGAGTCATAGACTCATTCTTTGAAGAAGTGAAGTTCTCATACTGCTGCTTCAGAACATCTCTTTGATTTCTTTTAATGCTTTTAGTTCCAGCAAATCTTTTCTCTAGAGCATTCCAGAGAATCTGAGCATCAGTACAGTTACAAAATTGATGCTGATATTCATTGGGAATGTCCAAGAGCAGAGTGCTCAAGGCCTTCATCTCTGTCTGCCTGATTTTCCTCTCACCATCTGTCTTTGGTGGAGGTCTTTTCCCATCTGGTCCAATCTTTCCTTCTTCAGAGGGTCCATTCTCAATGATGTCCCACATTGAGTAGTCTGTGAGAAGAATGTATTGCCTGATTCTGATCTTCCACATGTCAAACTCACTGGGTTTGAGCATTGGGACCTTAGAGACAAGAGTACTGTTTGATTCTGCAAAGTTTTCCATGATGAATGAATAGATGTTTCTGAGAGAACATGCTCTGATACTACTTGTCAGGATCGACTTCTCAACAAGAATAAATTCTCAGAAACTAATATCAAAGGAGTTTGCGGAATAACACTTTGATATTCAATGAAACAACAAACAAACAGTAAATATGAACAACTTGTAAACTTGTATTGAATGCTTGAAATCACAAGATTACACACACAACCTCAATCTTGAAGAACAGGCTCTTTCAAGACGAATTCTACTTCTCTAGAATTAGGAACTATGCCTTGAGGTTGATTCTCTCTAAAACGAGAACTCAAAAAAAAAATAAAATCTAAAACTACTCTATCAATTCTATACATATACTGAACAAAAGATAATTACAATTAATAAAATATCTTCAGAATATCTTCCATGAATATCTTCAGTCTATCCAGCTGTCATTCTTGTAATTCGGATCTTCATCCCATAAGCAGCACTAATCACCTTGGAAGTATTAACTGAGACTTTGCAGCATTAACTACTAAGCAACACTAACTTCTAGCAGTACTAACTAGATAAGCAGTACTAACTTTGTTCAAGCAACACTAACTTTGACTAGCAGTATTAATTCTACTAGAAGTAGTAATACTTAGCAGTATTAATCTTTGAAATCCTCTGGCAGTAGTAACTCTGAACTAGCAGCATTAAACACTTTGAGCTTTTCTTCAGTTCCCAACATGCTTCTGCCTATAGATAAAGCGGGAGCTTGGACTGAGATAACATTGTGCGCGCGACTTCTACTAGAGTTCGATTCCGGCGCTCAACCACCCCGTTTTGCTGAGGAGTACGAGCAACTGAGAAGGTATGGGAGATGCCCACTGAAGTCAGGTAACTTATGAGTACTTGATTCTTGAACTCAATGCCGTTATCCGTCCGAATAGTCTGAACTGATTGGTTGAGACTGACTTGAATACTCTTCAGGAGAGTGATTATCAGTTCGGGGGTTTCATCCTTTGTACGAAGGAATCTAACCCACGTATAGCGAGAAAAGTCATCAACCATCACTAGGACATACTTCTTATGATTGATACTCTGAATGCGCATCGGTCCACATAAATCCATGTGAATGAGTTCAAGGGACCGAGAAGTACTTGGAACGGCTTTAGGCTTGTGAGAAGCCTTCTTCATCTTGCCCATTTCACAGACGGCGCACAGGTGATATTTTTCGAACTTAAGATCTGGCATTCCTTTCACGTGTCCACCGAGCACCAACTTATTGATAGTCTTGAAGTTCAGGTGCGAGAGTCTACGATGCCATAGCCAACTTTGTTCGGTTGAGGCTTTGGACATCAAACAAACTTCCTTATCTGCTGTTGGGAACTGAAGAATTCATCAAGTATGGTTAATGCTGCTGGTTCAAAGTTACTACTGCTAGAGGACTTAAAGGTTAATACTGCTGAGTGTTACTACTGCTAGTAGAATTAATACTTCTAGTCAAAGTTAGTGCTGCTTGAACAAAGTTAGTACTGCTTAGCTAGTTAGTACTGCTTGGTAGTTAATGCTGCTAGAAGAAATTAATGCTGCTGAGCATAGTTAGTGCTGCTTATGACTTGAAGATCCGAATGAAAAGGATTACAGCTGGAAAGAATAAAGATATTCATGGAAGGCTTAAAGATAATGATGGAAGATATTCTGAAGATATTTTATTAATTGTAATTAGCTTTTATCTTAAGTATATATATTGTATAGTTAAGATAGTAAAAGAGAGAGATTAATTCATTCATTCTAAGTGTTAGTTCTAGAGAGAAAATCAACCTCAAGGCATAGATCATAATTCTAGAGAAGTAGAATTCGTATTGGTGAGCCTGTTCATCAATATTGAGGTTAAGTGTGTAATTTTGTAACTTCAAAGCATTCAATACAAGTTTACAGTTTGTTCTTTATATTTACTGTGTTGATTTACTGTTTCATTGAATATCAAAGTGTTATTCCGCAAACTTCTTTGATATTGTTTCTGAGAATTATTTCTTGTTGAGAATTCGATCCTGACAAGTGGTATCAGAGCCAAACTCTCTCAGAAACATCTATTCATCATGGAAAATCTTACAGAATCAAGCAGTACTTTGGTCTCTAAGGTTCCAATGCTCAAACCCAGTGAGTTTGACATGTGGAAGATCAGAATCAGACAATATATTCTTCTCACTGACTACTCAATGTGGGATATCATTGAGAATGGTCCTTCTGAAGCTGGAAGGATAGGAGCAGATGGGAAAAGACCTCCACCAAAGACAGATGGTGAGAGGAAGATCAGACAGACAGAGATGAAGGCCTTGAGCACTCTGCTCTTGGCCATCCCCAATGAATATCAGCATCAATTTTGCAACTGCACTGATGCTCAGATTCTCTGGAATGCTCTAGAGAAAAGATTTGCTGGAACTAAAAGCATCAAAAGAAATCAAAGAGATGTTCTAAAGCAGCAGTATGAGAACTTCACTTCCTCAAAGAATGAGTCTATGACTCAAACTTTTGATAGGTTCAAAAAACTCATTGGTGAACTGGCTACTGTAGGAGTAAAGATGGAACAAGATGATATCAACAGAAAGTTCCTCAGATCTCTTGGGGATGAATGGACTATGTACACTGTCTCATATAGACAGAGTGACAATCTGGAAGAGAAAGAACTTGATGATCTATACAATGATCTAAGAGTTTTTGAAACTGAGGTAGAAACTAAGAAGAAGCCCTCTGGTTATATCCACAATGCTGCACTTCTCTCAGCATCCACTGATACTACTGCCAACCCTGAAGCAGTTAGTACTGCCAGTGGAGTAAGTTCAGAAAAAGGCACTGAAACTATCTTTGAAGCCTTTTTGTCCAGTCATAGCAGTAATCCTTTGATTAATGATGATCTGGATCA